>CP136056.1:35190076-37590076 GCA_032464435.1 Aegilops umbellulata | reverse complement strand
ACAGTGGAGACATAGTAGACCGGCTTTTGAAGGGGAAATTTATGTCCGTCCGTTTCTCGTTCGACGACGAGCACTGCGCTCACAACTTGATGGGTTGCCGCAATGTATAATAGCATAGGTTCGCTGATGTTTGGCGCTGCCAGGATTGGATTGGATGCTAGTATGGCCTTTATTTCTTCCAATCCGGCTGTGGCGGCATCCGTCCACTCGAAGTGTTCGGTGCACCGTAGGAGGCGGTAAAGGCGTAATGCCTTTTCACCCAGGCGGATCTCAGGTAGGGGGTCCCGAACTGTGCGTCTAGGCGGATGGTAATAGGAGACAAGGGACACGATGTTTTTACCCAGGTTCGGGCCCTCTCGATGAAGGTAAAACCCTACTCCTGCTTGATTAATATTGATGATATGGGTAGTAAAAGAGTAGATCTATCACGAGATCAGAGAGGCTAAACCCTAGAAGCTAGCCTATGGTATGATTGTTGTTGTCCTACGGACTAAACCCTTTGGTTTATATAGACACCGAAGGGGGCTAGGGTTACACAGAGTCGGTTACAATGGAAGGAGATCTACATATCCGTATTGCCAAGCTTGCCTTCCACGCCATGGAAAGTCCCATCCTGACACGGGACGAAGTCTTCAATCTTGTATCTTCATAGTCCAACAGTCCGGCCAAAGGTCATAGTCCGGCTGTCTGGACACCCCCTAATCCAGGACTCCCTCACCCGCCAAGCCAAGGAAGGCCTCCGCAGGCACCAGGAAGCGAGTCCCTCGCGAGGAGGAGGCTACCCCAAGCATGCCAAGCTAAGTTACCTCTACACGAAATAAGAAACAACACGGAAACAACAAACACAACATAATGATTGGGAAATCATAGTTCGATACACGCCCCCCGGGGCCCTTACTGGTTTCTTCTTGATGCAGAAAAGAAAGGAAGAACAAAATAAAGTGGCGCCTGCCCCCACGGCGGTCCACGGAGGCAGGCTCCTGGCGCCGCCCTGAGCTCAGCCACACCCATCCTCTCGCTTCACGGGGACGCAACGACGAGACGACCCACTGCCACCTTCGAAGCGAGCGCGGCGGCTGGTCGTAGCCACCGCTGCTGGAGCTGTCGCTAGAGGAAGAGCCGTCATAGCTGGACGAGATGCGGTCGGCACCAAGGGCGGGTTCGCCCTCCTCCTCGTCCCGACCATCGCCAAGGCCGAGCACCTCCTCGCTGTCGTTCACCTCGGGGCAGCACCCGGCGCGGCGACCATCTTCTCCAAACAAACTCACGTAGAGGGTCGCATCATCGTCGTACTTGAAATGGAGGGTGCACCGCCTGCCCAGGCCGCACGCGCGGGAGAACGTCTGCCAACCGCGGGCCAGAGCTATGTTGCCCGCGTCGGAGACCTCAACCACAACCCAAGAAGCTCTGCTGCAGTAGCCGTCCGCCTGCAGCCAGAGCCCGCCTAGACCGGAGGCCGGCAGCTCATCGGCGAAGAAGCGCGGAAGCTGAAGCCAGTTGCCGGCCAGGTTCTCCGACCAGACGACGAACTCCGGCAAAACCTCTGCAGAATGGAAGTGCGGCCGGGGAGGCCGCGCGACCATGGCACGTCTCCCTTCATCAACAGGGCTCCCGCGGTTGGAACGAGCCCTGCCACGCGCAGCGGCGCCACCACGGGAACAGGGGGCCATGGCGGGGGTCGTTGTGTGCTTGCGGGGACGGCCGCGTCCACACTTGGGCGCCGGGGAGTCGGGCCCCTCGCGAGGGGCCTTTTCCTTCTCTGCGGCGGAGAACCTTTTCGACGGCGCCATCGGAGTTGGTGGTGGAGCAGAAGAAGAAGCAAGCAGAATGGGAAGAAATGGGCGACGGGGGCTCTGCCCCCCTCCTCATTTATAGCAGGAGAAGGCCAACCAGCGCCTCCCATTATCATAGGTAATGATGGTTTTCCTTGCATGTCGCAGGGACTTGTCAAGTCGGGCAGTTGCCGAGGCAGCGTGGGGAAGCGGAGACGCCCATGTCCAATCAACCGCAACGCATCGACCAAAGCCACAAGCTGTTGGGGCCCGCGGCGCTCCATACTTGACCTTTGGCTTCGCCTCGAAGCCAAGCCCGAGTGCGCCTTGGGCCCGGGGGCTACTGTCGGCGTTCTGGGAACGGGGGTCCCCAGACTTGCCTGCGTGCAGCCCACGGCATGGCTTTGCTAGCAGGCCTGTATGGCATATCTTCATCAACAGGGCATTCAAGACCCTCGCAAGGGGCCAAGCCTCGTGAGGCGGACGGCGCAAGAACTCCTCAGGAGCGGCCTCGCCAGGCAAGATCGGGAGGGGCGGAGGGATCAAGGCAAGGCAAACCTTGCAAGGTTCTCGTGACGTGAGCCATGACGATCGAGACCAGGCGGGCGCCAGGTGGGCACCAACACGCACAATGTCCTTGTTTCCTCTTTGGTGCAAAGGGGGCAAGCGCAGGCGCGGAGTACCGAGGCATCAAGCAAAGGTTTCCATATCAGTGCAAGGAGAACAAGACCAGCAAGACGGCAAGACGGAGGTCACCATGGAGCCCAAGGCGGCGTCACCACTAGAGCCTTTTGCAGGCGAAGACCGCTTTTGTCAGGATAAGCTGTACTAGCTGTCCCCTTTCAAATTGGCCGTTGTTGGCTCCCTTCCCGCTCAATGTTTGGGGAGAGGACCAGGGCCTATATAAGTAGGACTAGCCACCACCGTAGGGGCAATCTGATCATGAGACAACTGAGCCTCAGGCATCTGATCTTTAGCCACACACCAAGCATAAGAACACCTCAACCTTAGGAGGCTGTTCTTCCCCTTGTACTATTCATCATCAGCCCGAGAGGCAATCCACCACCACCACACTAGAGTAGGGTATTAAACCACAACGGTGGCCCGAACCAGTATAAATCTTGTGTCCCTTGTGTTGTGAGTTCATCGAGTTAGTCCGTGAGATATTAGCAAAACTAGGACGTGGATTGGTAGGGTGAAATCTTTGTGCGCACCCCAGTGTTCGAACCTTGAGAGTTTTGCCGGAACCCTTGATCCGATAATAATGATACGTGTGATGTCAAGATGCCATCGTTTAAGGGTAAGGCCTGGGCTAGCGCAAATGGATATTGGGTTGTTTCTATTGGGTACAATTGCGAGTGGGAACTTGGGAATGTGTACACTTGTCAGCGGATTCCACTTCCAAAAATCTCCGAGTGCCCTGAGGTTGAGCACACAGATGATCTACGTATGTTCAAATACGATCATGGTGGCTGTCGTCTACAGAAGATAGCAATTTGTGGAGTTCCCAACCGCTCTTGGAATTACGAGAACTATGAAGTTGTTGCTATATTCGACAAGCTTGTTGCCATCATTACTGATTCCATGGTTCGTCCATGGATATTGCTCAAAAATCAGTTTCTGTACACGGATGATGAGTACTATGATCCAATTAAATACGAGGATCTTGTGTTTGCTTCCACCACTCGTGGCATTGTTTTTGCATGGGATCCTCGTTGTTTCGGTACGTTTGTCTTCCACCATAATTATAATTCTTCCATCCACATGCATGCGGCTTAGCAAGTTTCCCTTTACTAATTAACCTTCTTCTTGTGTTTCCAAGGTCCTGTGAACATTCCACCACCTATACTTGAAAATTTATATAACCAAGGGGGAGATGATGATGGTGATGATCAAGATCATGAGGATGAGCATGACTTATATACTCAGTGGCAGCTGGAAACTAATTCCGATGGATCATCTCTTCTTGTCTGTATAGAGTGCACTACAATTTTTACTACTGAGGGAGCACGTGTTGTCTCCCATTGTCGGTGTCAAAACTGGCGGATCTCGGGTAGGGTGTCCCGAACTGTGCGTCTAGGCGGATGGTAACAGGAGACAAGGGACACGATGTTTTTACCCAGGTTCGGGCCCTCTCGATGGAGGTAAAACCCTACTCCTGCTTGATTAATATTGATGATATGGGTAGTACAAGAGTTGATCTACCACGAGATCAGAGAGGCTAAACCCTAGGAGCTAGCCTATGGTATGATTGTTGTTGTCCTACGGACTAAACCCTTCGGTTTATGTACACAACGGAGGGGGCTAGGGTTACACAGAGTCGGTTACAAGGAAGGAGATCTACATATCCGTATTGCCAAGCTTGCCTTCCACGCCAAGGAAAGTCCCATCCGGACACGGAACGAAGTCTTCAATCTTGTATCTTCATAGACCAACAGTCCGGCCAAAGGTTATAGTCTGGCTGTCCGGATACCCCCTAATCCAGGACTCCCTCAGTAGCCCCTGAACCAGGCTTCAATGACGATGAGTCTGGCGCGCAGATTGTCTTCGGCATTGCAAGGCGGGTTCCTCCTCCTAATACTTCGCAGAAGATTTTGAACACGAGGATCGTGTCCGGCTCTGCAAAACAAGTTCCATATACCACCGTAGAGAGAAATAATATTTCCACAAATCTAATCCGCTGACGTATCCCGTAATGTGACATCTAACCACAGCCAAGCTTTTATTCGAATCGTTTTTTACAGCCAACCTCAACGCGTTTCGTGAGGCGGTTTCCTTGGCACGTCTTGTCGAAGCAGAGATCGTGTCCCCTTTATTTACGGGATTCTCATCAACGCGGACGTGGGTAACCCAATCGTGCCCGTTGGTATGTCCCCCCGACCAAAGGTAAGTCCCAAACGGTCACAGGGAGGGCTCTTGGTGTTCAACCTCTTCATAAAGAGACCAAGGCTTTACTCTTTTCTTTCCATCTCAATCGAATCTGCCTCCCGCCTCGAGTTCCAGCACCCGAAGCTTCAGATTCAGGCGCTTCCGACCTTCGATGATGTCCGGATCCAACCTTCAAGGCCTATGGATGCCTTCCTCCGCCACGGAGGAAGACGTACTAAAGCTAAGGGAGGCCAGGTACTTGACCGGCAAAATCCCGCATAGGCTTCCTGCTCAAGTGCAGGTTATTCCCACTCCCAAGCCTGGTGAGAGCGTCGTGTTCGTATCCCACTTCCTCCGAGGGCTAGGCTTCACGCCGGATCCCTTCGTGAGGGGGCTCATGTTCTATTATGGGCTGTACTTCCACAACTTAGTTCCGGAGTCTACCCTCCACATCTCATCGTTCATCGTCGTGTGCGAAGCCTTCCTCCGTATTACCCCTCACTTCGGACTGTGGCTCAATACCTTCAAAGTGGAGCCGAAGATAGTCGAGGGACAACACACAGAGTGCGGAGGCGCTGTAATAAGAAAAAAATGCTAACACTCCATGGCCCGAGGGCTCTTTCCAATAGGAGTCCAGCTTATGGCAACAAGAGTGGTTTTATATCACAACTCCCAGGGGTACCAAGTGGGTGGCTCCGCCTGTTTTTCGCTCGGGTCCCCTGCCACGACTAACGTCATGGGTCAACAAGGGGCTAGACTGGGGGACAGTAAAGGATGTGCCCCTATTGTAGAGCCGCATCCGAGATCTCCTGGAGAGAGATGTCAGTCTGGTCGTGGTGACACAGGTCATGTTAATTCGCCGAGTCCTGCCCTACAAACGTCGTCCCTTCCGCCTGTGGGAGTTCAATCCAGAGGGACCGCGAGCTCTTCAACATCTCCTTGGCATGACGCCCGCGGAGACGTACAAATTGTTCTTCGGACCACAAATGATGTGTCCGGACTCTACTGAGGACGCAGGTCTGAGCTGCAATCGTTCGGATACCCAAGTAAGTAGCCCTGTGCCCGAACACGTTATCCGTTTATTTATCGCAACATCGCCCTTAAAAAAGAGTTGTTCTTGAACCAGGAGTGGATAGCGAAGGCAAAGTTGATCAGGTGTCCGGCCGCCCTTCCTGAGACCTCGCCGGATCCTGTGTTAGCCAGGATGCTGGAGATTGTGCCTTCGGAAGAAGATGAAGGGGGGGGGACAAGGAAGCTACTACCTTCGTGGAGGAGGTTGGCCAGACAGGAGGAATCGAAAATTCCTTTCCTCAGGGGAAGAAGAGGACCGCCTCTGATGACCCGGAGATAATGGTCTCAAAACGGGGGAAGAAGTCTTCGCCAGAGGGTCCTGCACCGGGGGATACCCCGGCCGTACTATGCCCTCAAGGGGATCAGCCCTCCACCGAGCCGTAAGTAGAATGGTGTTTAATAATGAGAGAAATTCTTGCTTTACTTCTGAGGAAAATAACCGAAGATTTATCTTGTAGTTCGGATCTTAGCCCTTCTCAGCAGAGCTCATCTTCGGGGGATCTTCTTCCAGAGATGATGGAGAGCGGAACGCCTCCCCTAACCATACCGCCTCATGAGGCGGGCGACCCCGAGGTGTCGTCGTGGAGGGTTTCTCCTAATCCGATAAGGCTAGAAGGTAGTTGTATGGCCACCCGAAGCCCTCAGTATCCGGCTTTTGAAAAGAGCGATCGAATGAGTCCGGCACAGTCTGGTGCGCGGTCGGAGGTACTGAGGGATCTGCTAGGGCGAGCGTCTATCTCAGAAGAGCACTGTACGTTGATGGGTACGATAATTGAAAGGGTTTCGTCCGCGGAGAGCGGGTTGCATGAAGCTGTCATGAGTCTACTGACAGGTTTTGAGGTACGCGAAATGATGTACCTTTTGACAGTACCGCATATTTTAATATGCGCCCTGTGTAGATAGTAGCCCCTGAGACTCTGAGTGCTGTCGAAGACGACGAGA
The DNA here is from genome assembly GCA_032464435.1 of Aegilops umbellulata. Lineage (NCBI taxonomy): Eukaryota > Viridiplantae > Streptophyta > Magnoliopsida > Poales > Poaceae > Aegilops > Aegilops umbellulata. The sequence goes on along the minus strand of CP136056.1, from coordinate 37,583,423 downwards.
CGTAGAGGATCATAGTCCCACACATAATCTTGCCGCCTTCATATGTAGGTGGCGAAGTGTCCGGTGGCCAGCCGGACTGATGAATTTGTGGAGTTAAAGTGGCAACTTGACGTGGCAGATGCCGACATCGTGCTTGTCAACAAGCGGCTTGACGAGGCACAAGGTATGTAATTTCTCCGGAGACACCTAGTAAGAGGAGCATGATGCCAGTATCTTATAACGTGTGTGCTTAATGCAGATGGAGCTGCAGCGATGGAGAACCTTCAGGCAGAGCTTGCCCGAGTCAAAGCACAAGCCAGAAAAAGCGATGCGGCTACCCTAAAGGCAGTTGAGGAGCTAAAAGCCGAACAGGCTGCTCACTGCCAAAGCAAGGAGGAGATGGCCAAGATGGCTGTGAAGTTGAAGAACGCTGCTGACCGTTGCGAGCTCCTTGAAAAGGAAGACCAGGCGAGGCGGACAGACCTGGAGAAGGCCACGACGGCGACCAAGGATACTCGTTCTGCAATGAGAGCGATGAAGGAGGAGCTGCATCAAGCCGGAGATATCGCGGCTGGGAAGCCCTTTTATGTTGCGGATGAAGTTCGGAGATCCTAAATATTCTCCTTTGGACTGGATGTCGAGTTCTGCGGATGCATATCTGGATTTAGCGGCGAGTGCTGCTGATGCAGCCGAACACTTCCGAGATCAAAAGGATCGCGAAGTGGAAAAGCTGTTCTGGTCACAATTCAACAATACGGAGCGTCCGCTTCCATTGACTAATCGGCTGGCCGAATGGGCCGAGCTGAATAGATTGTCCGGACTTGCCATGAGATATGTCGTCGATCATCTGTGGCCGGAAAGACCAAAGCTGAACAGTTATTTTAGCTTGGTGCAGCAGTTCCTTGGCGCGGTGCCGCATATCAACGGGATGAAGAAGTCAGCGTGCGTGGAGGGTGCGTGGATGGCTCTTGCCCGTGTCAATACATACTGGGCAGAGATGGAGGCCACTGCCATTGCAGCCCAAGATTCGGACGAAAGCCGAGTACCTGCCGAGCACTACTTTCAAGAAGTTCTGGAGGGCGCTCGTTCGATAGAGGCGCAGTGCTTGAAGAATATTATGTTCTAATAACATGTATTCCCATTGAAAACAATGTTTTGCTGAAATGTAAAGGCTATTTTATACTTGTGCCTGCAAGAATTATAATACCTCCTGTGCGGCCGTCTATGTATATATAATGCGGGGGTGTTCGCAGAAGATGCATTTTCACACTTGATCCAATGTCTTGGTCCATTAAGGAGGTGATAGCGCAGCGAACTAGGCAATCGGACTATAATGCTTTATCACTTTCACTTAGCCATAGGAGTTTGACAGTGGGGTTACTATATAGCCCCTGGTGGCACCGCGCTCACCCGAATTCGGGGCGCGTGTGTGCGTGGCCGGGAAACGGCCCTTCATTAAGGCGAAGGAATACCGAAGATTCCGCTAGGTCATCGAGTGGTTGACCAGTCTCACGCTATATCATGACAGTCAGTTTTTGGCTTTCTCTACTGAGGTGCTCGCCTGGCTAAACTGGGGCACAATCGCAGTAGTTCTCCTGGTGCCGCCTTAGCCGATAGAGCGGAACGTAAGGCAGCAAAACACAGGAGCCGGGCAAACCCAACATTTCACCAAAGACATGATTCAGAGATATAAGGCCAAACTCGCGACGTCGAACACTCCCTAAGGTATTCGGTCTGTGATTTTAAACGGGCTGAATAATGCCCTTTGTAATAATCCCCTGGTGTCCAGGTACGTGCAATACTCTGACGTGGCCACATGCCAAGATGCCAGCCTCCTTCTCGGTTATGCAGAGAATCCGGGGGATGTGTATCAACAAGAGACAGTAAAAAAGGTTTATGCAGGGTCTTAATCTGAAAAGAATCCTTGGAACGGGTCCCTGCTGCACGTCTGCGCCTGTGTCTCTGTTGTGCCGTATCCTGGACGAGTGTAGCACGATGGTCATCTGTAAGAGAGAAGAACCTAGTTGAAAAAGTAGTCGTGCAAAAAAATGTGTGTTATACTTAAATAAATGAAGTATAATTCGAAATGGGTAAAATTGAGCCTTATTGCCGCTTGTTTTATATGCGCGGAGCCCCTTGTATAGGGGTATATAGCCATCAAACCTTTGTTGATTATGTGGTTGCACCGGACTCGTCTAGCCGTGTCCGTGGTCTTAACGACCTGTGAGATACTTTTGTTGATGAGGCCGTTTTAGTGTGTGGCTGCCAAGGCAGCCGCACAGTCTTCCGCACGCGAGGAGCGCTCAATATTTCCCTTTTAATGAAATGATGCCTCATGGACCGGGCATCTTGAGCGTGAGAGACGCATAATGCGGCATTGTGTTAAAGCGAGCGAAAGCTTCACGTCCCAGTAGTGCTTGATAACCGCTTTTAAACGAAGCGATGTGGAAGGTTAGCTTTAAGCTACGGAAGTTATCGGGGGAGCCGAACATAACTTCTAGTAGGAGAGAGCCCGTGCAATGGACTTCTGGGCCTGGCGTTACTCCTTTAAAGGAAGTATTGCTATGGCTAATTTTTGTTGGGTCCATCCCCATTTTGCGGAATGTGTCCTGATATATCAGGTTTAAACTACTGCCGCCATCCATCAGGACTCGTGTAAAGTGGTATCCGTCAATTATCGGGTCTAACACCAAGGCAGCCCATCCTGCATGCCGGATACTTGCGGAGTAATCCCGATGGTCGAAGGTGATCGGTTTTGACAACCAGTGGTGGAACTCCATTGTGATAGGCCGTAGGGCACGTATCTCTGTGGTGCCACTTCGTTTCTCCCCTTTGTCACGTGTAACACGTTTACTGTTTTGACTTCTTGCGGGCATTTCTTCTGTTCCCCGGCGTTTTGCTTGTGGGGTTCGTCATCGTCTTCACTTGGTGTGTCCAGCCCCTTGTGTTCGGTGTTGAGTTTGCCGGATTGCTTGAAGACCCAACATTCTCTATGGGTATGATTTGCAGGCTTACCAGGGGTGGTGTGGATTTGACATATCTTGTCCAGAATTTTGTTTAGGCTGGACAATTCGTCCCTGTTATCTTTGAGAGGCAGCTTCTGCTGACCCCACCGAGAGCTGTTGAATCCGGCGTTTACCGCCATGCTCTTCGGGCTATTTTCTTTATTCCGGCGCTGGTTTTTGCTGCGTCGTGGCTTCCCGTTCCCGTCCCTGACTTCGGATGTACTTGGGTCACTGGTGCTGCGTCTTGCGAACCAGCTGTCCTCGCCTGCGCAAAACCGGGTCATGAGGCTTGTTAATGCTGCCATTGTTCTTGGCTTTTCTTGGCCGAGGTGTTTGGCGAGCCATTCGTCTCGAACGCTATGTTTGAAAGCTTCTAAGGCTTCAGTGTCCGGACAGTTGACTATTTGATTCTTTTTAGTAAGAAATCTGTTCCAAAGCTTTCGGGCTGACTCTCCGGGCTGTTGAGTTATATGACTTAAATCGTCTGCGTCCGATGGTCGGACATAGGTCCCTTGAAAATTTGCCTGAAAAGCGTCCTCGAGCTCTTCCCAACTTCCAATGGTGTCGGGAAGGCCTTTAAGCCAATGCCGGGCTGGCCCTTTGAGCTTGAGGGATAAGTATTTTATGGCGTGGAGGTCATCTCCTCTAGCCATGTGGATATGGAGGAATAATCCTCAATCCAGACCCCCGGGTCTGTCGTTCCGTCGTATGCCTCTATGTTTACGGGTTTGAATCCCGCTGGAAATTCATGGTCCAACACCTCATCGGTGAAACATAGGGGGTGTGCGGCACCCCTGTATTTGGGTGTACCATGGTGTTCAGATTTTTGTTGTGTTGCATTGCTTGCTGGAGCGTGCTTTCTTGGCCCGTAGATAGATCTGGTTGGGCCGTCTTTATGAGGTGAGTCCTCATGTGGATCGCGTGCTGGCTTGTGTGCGGCGTCGTTTGCCGCTCTATGTTGGCCATGAGGTCATCTATCCGACTGGATGGCTGCTCTGTTTTTTGATTGCGGGGGCTCTAAGGCCTCCTCATCGAATTCAGGCAGTAGCTTTCGCTTCGGGTAGCTCTTTGTGTGGCGACCGTCACCATATTTGTCTACGGTGTTGAGTACTCTGCTCCATCTGATTCTCAGTGCATTTTTCGCAGTCTTGAGCGTCCGCTTCTGCTTTTTTAGGCTACGTGCAGTAGCAACGAGCCTTCTATGGAGGTTCTTCTGCTCCAGGAGCTTGTCCGGCGTGCGGTCATCCGGACTGTTATCTTCGCCGGAGACGGGTTGTTCAGTTTGATTATCCGTGTTGCCCTGGTCGGACGGTTGTTCGATGCCATGTTCGTCGTCCACCGGCTCACCCTGCTCTATCGCTGGGTCTGTATGACCGCTGTTTCTGTCGAGGCGAGGTTTGGAGCGGCGCTTGCGCCGCCGCTTTGACTGCTTTTTGAGGGAACGATCGTTTGTTGCGTCCTTCCGTTCCTCGCCGTCGTTTCCTTTGGGTGTGTCCACCATGTATACATCGTGGGATGAGGTGGCTGTCTAGTGCCCTGTGGGTAGTGGTTCCTGTTCGTCTCCTGCATCGTCGTCCATACCGTGATGTCTTCGGAGTCGAAGTCGAGCATGTCGGTCAAATCATCGACAGTGGCTACGAAGTGGGTGGTGGATGGGCGTCGAATTTCTTCGTCATCCGCATCCCAATCCCGCCGGTCATAATCTAGCCAATACTCTCCTAACAAGGAGAGGGAGCTTAGTGAATTCAGTATGTCGCCGAAGGGCGAGTGCTGAAAGATATGCGTGGCGGTGAACTCCACGATCGGTGCCCAACCAGATTCGATTGGCAGGGGCGCAGGTGGTTTGGAGTCCGGAGGAGAGTCCGGCGATGTGGAGTCACGGGCCCCGTGAAGGGTAAGGCTGGTGTTCAGCTCGATCGCCGTTGAGGCTGCTACGTCCATGGCGGGGTCTAACCACCCGCCCACGGATGACGCAATTGGCTCCGAATTGAATGTTGGAGTGGTTGCAGGTGCGGTCTCCAAGACACTGTTCGGCGGCAGAGCTAAATCATGCCCATCGTGACAGTGCGGCGCACTTGGCCGGGGATCGAATCCATAGAAGATCAAGTCTCCGCGGATGTCGGCCGTGTAGTTTAAGCTACCAAACCTGACCTGATGGCCAGGGGCGTAACTCTCGATCTGCTCCAGATGGCCACGCGAGTTGGCCCGCAGTGCGAAGCCACCGAACACGAAGATCTGTCCGGGGAGAAAAGTCTCACCCTGGACTGCATCGCTGCTGATGATCGAAGGAGCCATCAAGCCCAAAGATGACGACATAGAGGAACTCTCAATGAAAGCACCAATGTCGGTGTCAAAACCGGTGGATCTCGGGTAGGGGGTCCCGAACTGTGCGTCTAGGCGGATGGTAACAGGAGACAAGGGACACGATGTTTTTACCCAGGTTCGGGCCCTCTCGATGGAGGTAAAACCCTACTCCTGGTTGACTAATATTGATGATATGGGTAGTACAAGAGTTGATCAACCACGAGATCAGAGAGGCTAAACCCTAGGAGCTGGCCTATGGTATGATTGTTGTTGTCCTACGGACTAAACCCTCTGGATTATATAGACACCGAGGGGGCTAGGGTTACACAGAGTCGGTTACAAGGAAGGAGATCTACATATCTGTATTGCCAAGCTTGCCTTCCACGCCAAGGAAAGTCCCATCCGGACACAGGACGAAGTCTTCAATCTTGTATCTTCATAGTCCAACAGTCCGGCGAAAGGTTATAGTCCTGCTGTCCGGATACCCCCTAATCCAGGACTCCCTCACCCATGGTCGCCCTCTACGGACCTATTCCAACACCCGTTGCAGGGTATTCGGGAGGGATACTGGTGTGCTAGCGCCAACACCTTCTCCGTAGTACAATGTTGATAGTCTTGGAGCAAACTCGTTCTTCCTAGGACCAAACTATCCAATGATGGTTAAAGGCAATCCAGCTGCTATTGACACAATGTTACTACCGTTTATGAGAAGCAACTGTATCTATATCTCGGACATTGCGTTGGTTCCCTACCCTGCTCCTGATATATGCCGCTTCAGCCTGGATGATCAGTCCTGCATTGCTCCCAATATTGACAATAGTTGGTCCTTCCCAGAGCACCTATGGTTGAAAGCAAGCGTTTCCAACGCCAAGGATTGGTTGAGTTGAAATTCATTTCATTGCTTGTTATTTGTTGTGCGATGAAAACTTCAATATTTACTAGAATGTTTTGTTGGAAATAATCCATAATCTAACATGTATCATCGTTGTCGTTGTGTGTTGATGACTTGTTGTATATAATGAGTGGTACATTTTCAAATGCGTTTCATAGAATCAATTTATGAATTGTTTTCGAGTCACTTCTTGGAGTGTGAGTACCATAGTAGTATAGCCAGCATCCGGTTAGTATATTAAGTTGCCATATCACATAGAGCCAACCTAATATTGGAGTACCAGATCTGAGATGCCACGTATACCAGATGAATGACTCCAAGTTCGGCCACCGTGATGCTAGGTGCGAGCCGAGGAACACTGTTGGAGAGACCCCCTCATAATTTTTCTACATTGATCATTTGATTCATAGGATATAATGCTATAGGATTTTTCCCTATGTAATCATGTTTTAATTGGCAATCTAGCATCCACTCTAATTTTTGTTTCACTTCCTTTGATCCTACGAAGAGAGTACTTGCTCTAAATGATGTGCCGCTGCAAGAGCCGCCTATATTAATTAACCATGCTCTAAAAAGGTGGACCAGACTTGGCTATAGTAGTACTGTACTAGGTTAGTAGGTGACCTTGCGCTTGGCTCTTCTCCTCTTCCAGAAGTCGAGCAATAAAGATGGTACTACTTCTGGCAATCTAACACCAAATGTACTGCTGCACGTCCACCGCTTGTAAGCACATTGGCGAAGGAGAAGGCGTAGTAAGCAAGCTTCTCGTCATTCTACGAGTTGACGGGACACATCAAAGTTACCTATTTATTAGTACTCTCTTCAAAAAGGGCCGACCATGTCCATGGCTACCATCCCGTTCTCTGTCAGACTAGCCATAGTGGGTAGTAACTTTGACTAGTAACATGCATATGTTACTAGCCTATGTTACTACCTCTACAATGGGGAGTAACATATACTCCGTATGTGGTGTCACGCAACACTTTATTCATTAGGTTATAGACTCATCTTTTCTTGGTATGTGTGATGTTACTCATAGTACTAGTAACTAGCTATGTTACTACAAGCCTCTCTTTCTTCATTAATTGCTTGCCAAATCATCTATTTTATCTAGAAATGTGTGGTGTTACCACCTATGTTACTCCCACTGTGGGTACTCTCATTGAGTACGTGCACTATTCACATGCCATCGAGGAGAAAAAATATTGCATAGTACTAGGTGCCATTGAAGTGCACGACTCACTTACGCACAACATATCTCCATTTTCTTGCATGACACTCCACCTTGATGCTAGATGTCCCGCGTGTCATGGAGGCATATAGTATGATTTTCTAAAATGGAGGCATATAAATGTCCCGCGTGCCGGCAACAGGATGAACAAAGCTCATGTCTTAAACGAAAGAGTGGAAGAACATAGATTCCCGACGACCGAGAAGGAGCTACAAACCTCGGGGTGGAGCGTCTGCACTCATAATATTTTATATTATTCAGCGATATAAAATCAACCAAATCTCTCCACGTTCCTATACCATTCTATAGTATGAGAATAACTTTGAACGTAAGCTATTGATTCACTCTATCCAATGGTCATAGTTGGAAAATCCAAACAAAACCAAGCATTGGATCAACTCTTTTTTCGAGATCAACTCTTTTAGCACTTAGATTGTTGCCGCCTGCCCACCTAGCCCACCTATATATCCGCTCACGTGTGATGACCACAGGAGCTATCCACTCAGGTTGTATGTTAAAATAATAAAGGTCGATAACTAATGCGGCACCTCGGGCCAACGCGGCCAGATCGCATTTTGCATGAGAAATTACACACCATGTTTCGTTGACATGTGGTCCCTTTCCAACATGTCAGTGAGACGACGGCGAGTCCTTTTTGTACCATTTCTGAAAGGACGTGTAGGCTGGGGCACCTTTTCGTGTACCGTGGCAAACTGGCAACCGTCCACCGACTCTTCGCTTTTCCCTCTCGATTTGGAACTGTTGTCGCATGCTCTTCCTCCCTCCTCCATTTGCCTTCACCCTTCCTTCTACCATTGTTTGATCGTCTTCTCCATGGAGGGAACAAGCCGGAAATGACCCCGTTATTCTTGCCCCGATCTGAAAGATGACGTGGTGGGGGAACTCATTGATCGGTGCGATGTCATCACCTCGGCTAGCATGGCAGGTTCGTTCAAGAACATTCTCGACTCAACTAATTACATCATTACAAGGAACCCAAGGGTCCAGGAGCGGTTTGATCTCCCCTATATTCTTTGCCGTGACCCTGCTGACTGGCGCGGGGACGAGGGAAGCCTCACCTTGTGCAAGTTGATGCCACTTGATAATGATACGTATGATGTTAAGATGCCATCACCTGAGGGCAAGGCTTGGGCAGGCGAAAATGGAGATTGGATTGTTTATATTGGGTACAATTGCGAGTGAGAACTTGTAAATGTGTACACTCGTCAGCGGATTCCACTTCCAAAAATCTCCGAGTGCCCTGAGGTTGAGCACATAGATGATCTACTTATGTTCAAATATGATCATGGTGATTGTCGTCTACGGAAGATAGCAATTTCTTGAGTTCCCAACCGCTCTTGGAATTACAAGAACTATCAAGTTGTTGCTATCTTCGACAAGTTTGTTGTTGTCCTTCGTGGTTCAACTGGATGGATATTGCTCAAAAATCAGTTTCTATACACAGTGTGTAGTGTGATGCAATTGAATACGAGGGTCTTGTGTTTGCTGCCACCACTCGTGGCACTGTTTCTGCATGGGATCCTCGTAGTTTCGGTACATTTGTCTTCCATTGGAGTTATAATTGTTTCATCCACATGCATGCGAGTTAGCAAGTTTCCCTTCTCTACTAATTAACCTTCTTCTTGTGTTTCCATGGTCCTACGAACATTCCACAACCAATACTTGAAAATTTTTATAACCAAGGGGGAGATGACGATGGTGATGAGTATGATCATGAGGATGAGTAGGGCCCATATGCTCACTGGCGGCTGGCAAATAATTCCAATGGATCACCACTTCTTGTCTGTATACATCCCACTGCTGATGTTACTACTGAGGGAGCAGGTGTTGTCTCCCATGGTCGCACTCTCCGGACCTATTCCAACACCCGTTGCATGGTATTCGCAATGGATACTAGTGTGCTAGCACCAACACCTTCTCCCTAGTACAGTATTGATAGTCTTGGAGCAAAGTCGCTCTTCCTTGGACAAAACTATCCAATGATGGTGAAAGGAGATCCAACTGCTATTGACACAACATTACTACCATTTATGAGAAGCAACTGTATCTATACGTCGGACATTGCGGTGGTTCCCTACCCTGGTCGTGATATAGTAGGCCGCTTCAGCCTGGATGATCAGTCCTGCGTTGGTCTCAAGATTGACAATAGCTAGCCCTTCCCAGAGAATCACTTGTGGTTCAAAGCAAGCGTTTCCAACGCCGAGGATTGGTTGAGTTGAAGTTCATTTCATTGCTTGTTATTTGTTGTGTGATGAAAACTTTAGTATTTATAATGTATCCTCGTTGTCGTTATGGGTTGATGACCTGTTATATGTAATAAAATGATATGCCTATGATAAACTTACTCAATTTATGAATGGCTTTCCAGTCACTTCTCTGAGTGGGTGCTGCGATGAGGCAAAAAAAAATACTTTCCGAATACATAATTGTACGTGCATTGCAATAGGTTATTGGATGAGGCCAATCAACAATAGTACACTATTTGTACTAGCTTCACATGCTGCACTATCTCTATGTCTACGTACGTAATACAACAAGTTTTAAACTTGAGACCAGCCACCCATCATCACAAAGAACACTTTTTAACCTAGCACAGACTCCAGGAAATTTGGCCATAGTGTGAGGTGGGCCATATGTTAATGTGTTCACTGTACGTAACCGGCACCTTGAATCCTCGATACTACTACTATAAGTAGCAGGAGTAGCAGGGTGGCATGGGCCAGAACAAGCATTCACGTCCAGGAGTACGACACACGCCGCCAGCACAACTTCCATCTGACACCATATTTCTTGGAGTCCATGCTATAGCAATCTCTTTATACCTCGTTTCTCTAACTCATCCATCGCGTGTCGGGCGATGTGGGGGTTTGCCGATAGTTGGTTTTCTCAACTGCGGTCCCACTTGTAAGGCCATCTCCAACGCATGACCCCAAACGGACATCCATTTTGCCCGGATTCTGTCCGTTTGGGTAGGGCAATGGGGTCGTTTCCGGGCCATTTCTCGGATGCGATGGCCGTGCGCCGAACGCGCGGACGCATCTCGGCTGTGTACATTTTTCTTTGCAAACACATATCTTTTTTTCATCATTGATATTTTGGTACATGGAAATACATCACCAAAATTTTGACTAGAAAAACAAGAACCACAAGAATACATTTTAGAAGATATCCAACTCCCATAACTGCTCCTGTAAGTTGGATTAGTGCCTTCCCGATGCATTCATTCTTGATCTATGGAGGCTCGATCCTGCGTGCTTCTTTCTTCTTTGAGTGTAAGGAAGTAGACGTGTCTAGCCTCTATTCTATCAACAAGTGCACCAGTCTCATCTCTAGCCTCTATGCTTGCTAAAAGTGCTAGAACATCTACTAAATTGCGCTCTATCAATATATCGTTGTACTCTTCTTCCCAATACCAAAACTTGCATCCATTCTACACAATAAAATTTTAAGTTAGCACAACTAGTCTAATCCGAGAGCACAACGGAAGATTTGGTCGAGTTCTTCCTCCTTTTGCCGGCACGTGGGACATCTAGCATCCAGGTCGTGTCATGCAAGAAAATAGAGTGGTAGTTGAAGCCACGTGATGTGAATCTTGGGTTAAATTGTAAATATAATCTTACTACTCTTGAGTAACTCCAAAAGCGGCCACCGAAGATCTTTATTGGATTTGTTTTTCATCACCAGCACGTCGAGGTGAAAGATGTGCAGGTTCAGTGGGTCCTCTTGCGTTTTCACTGACACGTGGGACCACATATGAGCAAATAGATGATGGGCTCCGCGCGTCTGCTGGCTGGCTGAGAAGAGAGATAGAGGAGGGATGAGCACGGACTCCAGGAAATTTGTTCTACGTAACCGGCACCTCGATATAGTGGGGTGGCATGGGCCATACCTAGCATTCATGTCAAGCAGTACAACACACGCTACCCACACGAGTCCCATCCGACACCAATTTTCTTGGAGTCCGTGCTACAACCATCTCTTCTCCCTCTTGTTTTCCCAGCCATCACACGGGGGGCGGGGGTGGGGTTTGCCGATAGTCGGTTTGCTCAACTGTGGTCCCACTTGTAAGTGAAAATGCAACACAACACACATTCCCCCTTGAGCGGCGTGCTGGACCAACTGTGTGGGGGTGCAACGCGAACACGGCAGGCTTTTCCTTTTGAACTTGTAACTTGTAAAATTTGGTTCTGCTCCATGGCGCGATCGATAGATAGAAATAACGATTTTCCCGAGAGTAATGAGAAGTTTGGTTCTGGCGCGGTTCATGCATGGAGTACGTAGGAAAATTATGAAGTTGATGCGAAAGGTAATATAATTACTAGTAGTACCATATACTACAACATGGATTTGACGGAAAGATAAACATACATACATATCCATCAACGACATCCTCACGCCCTAGTGCACCGGGTCACCAACCGAGGTGTGAGGAGCAGAGGTGTTGGCGGCAAGCTCAATGTGCTTCTGAACAATGCCGTCCAAGGTTGCCCTGCGGTCCAAGAAGGCCAGCGTCCAATCGTCCTCCTCTTGCATGTAGTAGTCCTTGTGGACGATTTGCGCGTAGACGTGGGTGATTATGTCGATGGTGTCTTGCTGCGCCAGGCGCTGCGGTGAGTGCGACCTCGAGGTGGACATTCTCCGGCGCGACGGCGGGCAGTCGTAAGACCCTACGCTGGAGATGACACCTGAGTATAGGCGCCGTGTTCGGCATACCATAGTCAGCCTCACCATCTGCAGTCACTATCATCATGGCTGTAGACCTAGCCTTCTTACAACTAGCCGTGTTCGACATAATTTCCCGTGCGTAGATGCCCGTGCATTGCACGGAACACCAAGATTGGGGGGTGGATGGCGCCGGCAGCGGCCATCGCGCCAGATTTTTCCATGGCCTTCTAGATGTGGTGGGGAGGAGATAAGGCTGATTGTGAGAGACAAGGAGTTGTTTGTAAATAGGGAACAAGTGCGGGCATCATTTTATAAAACTGGAGAAGTTTGGTTTGTATGCGTCAGATCTAGATCCGATGGCTATTGGTGAAAGATGGCAGGCACACCATCATTACCAACTCAGGACCTATTTGATTCGCAGGATTTTGAAAACGCAGGAATAGGACACGGCAATATTACAAGTTTCAAACTGATATTACAAATGTTAGGAGTAATGTTGCACCTACGAAGAGGGAATTACTAGGAAGTTTATGTAAGAAATTTCCTTACTATAGGTGGATGCAGCATTACCGTACAAACTAAAATCCATCGCCCTGAAAAGTCACTAATGGGCAAATAAGTTTTCGAGTCCTTGGCCACTTGATGTTTCAAAAACAAATTCAGCTTCTACGGAGACTTTGTCATTTAGGCGACGCTTGCGGTGATCAGCACACCATTCATTGTTGCGCCAGAGAATGCCAAACCTCATTACCTTGAGCACACTTGCCTCCAGAACAAAGAACCTGGCCAATTTAATCTCATATGTGCTGCCTTGGTAGTCGATCAAATCAATTTTTGTAAGATAGAGATCAAGGCACTCGATGAGATTGTTATAGTGCAGCACATTTTTCACTTTCGGGTCTTTTTTATCTGCAAAAGAAGAGAACATATTAGAGCAGCTGGCTGTATAAGATTGTTGTGTCATCAAGAGGTACCAATATCATTCGCTCATACGATAGGGTTGGCTGGCTAGTGATATTTTTTCACTATCTCTCTCTCTCTCTGTTTCTCTTTCCTATTATTTACCTAGGAGTACATGAAGAGCTTGGGTATTTGTTGCTGTCCACTATGTGGCCGATGCCATATTTCGCAAAAGTATGCCACATAATACGCATCGATGTCAAATCAAAAGATTTTGGCACCGCTGTGCACAGAGACCCACATGTATAAACAAATGAATCAGACCAACTACACCAGCCTCTCACTCTCCCAAACAAGTGTTTTTATTGCCTCAGTCCTCTCTCTCTTCCACGCAAGTGTTTTTTCATTGTGTGAGTTAATTTGGCACCGGAGCAAAGTAGGTGATCCATATTGGGGCACCAGGTGAGTGATGGAGGGGCATCGATGCCAAATGCATCACAAGTGAATTTTGCACGTGTTTTGGCATACATAGTGGAGGGCCGTTATAGCCCACTTTTGTACTACCTCTTATTTAGTATAAAATTTTGACCATATATTTATGTAAGAAAATACCAATGCATGTCACTAAAAATTACACCATTTGAAATTATGTTCAAATACGAATCCAATGATATAGTTCTTAGTCACATGCATTAACATTTTGTCAGTTAAATCTATGGTCAAATTTTTATACTACAAAATAGGAAGAGTAAACCAGGATAGAGGTAGTACTTGCTCTTAGGGTAACCATAGAGTTACTGGAGTAGTATAAGTTACTTTCCACTATGACTAGCCTAGGCTACTATAGTAGTACAACAAAAAAACGACGCAGGTGATCATGTGAGAAAAAAATACTAAAAACATTTCTTTCGGTGCAGTGCGTAGATGCAGTTTTGAACACTACACTTGTCATCGTAATTTGGGAAAATTACGAAAAATTTGAGCTACGTTGTGATTACAGTTTACTAATAGGAAAGAAGTTTCACCTTGATGAGTAGTTTCTCCGTGCACGGAAAGCATGTAAGGAATCCAACAACTTGATCCAGATTGGGGCCGATAGATTTTATTGCCAAGATCTTCACTGTGCGCATAGACTGGGTCAAGCTTATGGGAATCATTTTCTGGAAGACGGTCATAAATACATCAAGTAGAAATTAAAAAATGTTAATTTCAAGAAGACAGAGAAGAAGATGAGTGATGTACCTGAACGATTACGGATCCAATAAAGAGTTCGGAGAATTTGGCAGACGAGTGCACCAACGCTGTCAATTTCGGCGCATCAATGACCCTGATTTTTGTTGGACCTTCTAGATCCGATACAAGCAATCTCTCAAGGAAAGGTGCATTCTCAATGACAATAACGTGGAACAACTGGAGTGATGTATTCCCAATTGATGTCTTGTTGCGGGGCCAGCAAGACACATAAATCCATCGGAGATTCGTCGAGGCGATGTGGAGGCTAATGAACCCGTGGATCTGTTCAAGACAAAGGTACTCGAGCGCAGTACATTTGTGGAGCAGGTGCTCCATAGCCTTCTTCGAGATGACAACGTCGAAGAGGTCGAGCTGCTTGAGTTAAGGGAGAAGAAGGTCGGGCGCGACATTAATCTAGGAAAGATAGCAGGAGATGAAGCTAGCGCGGCGCAGCATTGGCGCGAGGCGGAGCGCGGACGGCGGCAGATAGCGACATCGTCCAGCTTCAAAGCTGAGCTCCTCGAGCTGATCTATGACGGGGATAAGAACCACTCGTCGAACTTGGGTTGGACCTTGCAGTTGGTACTGAACATGTGGATGTCAAGGCGTCTGGCTGGCCCAGGGTGCGATGAAAGGATCTTGGAGACTGCGGCCATGCGTTTGCAATCCCCGTCGCAGAGGCAGCTGTCGACGGTGAGGTTGAGGGGACGCGGCGCCAGAGGGGGCGCCACCGCCGGGAGAGCAGGGCGGTCCGCACGACAGATTTGGTGGGGAGGAGGCCGATGATGACGAGCATCATGTCGTCAGGGAGGCTGCTGATGCAGTCCAGGCTCGCCGGATGCGGTTTTGGCTCGAGCCGCCTCCGCTTGTTGGCTGCCTCGCCGTCCATCCCAACCGGCGGCGACGCCGGTGTACACATGTGCTGGTGTGTGTTATGTGTTGGATGTGCGCGAGTGCCTCCTTCTGTGCATGCCGCCGCGCAGTGGTGAATTGTGCGCGAGTGCTTCCTCCACGCGGAAGAAGTGTGTCCTCAATGCGCCCTCAATTTACTAGCTTGCGGGGTGCTACCCCGAGTGGTTTGAACTTTGTTTACTTCACCGCGTGTCAGATGGGCCTCTAGTTTACTTATTTTCACCCACTGCCACATGGGCCAGCACACGAAGATACATAACACGAGCTGGCAAGGCAGCATGTGGACTGGTTGACTGGTCAACTAAACAATATACAGAGCTATACGCTGACACAGTGAGCGTATAATCTGTCGGTATAGAGTGTTCGTGTGAGAGGGGTGGCCCGTGAGAGATATCAGAGAGAGAGAGAGAGAGAGAGAGAGAGAAAGAGCTACTCCCTCCATTCGATAATGCAGTTCCAACATTTTTTAAAGTCAAACTTTTGAAACTTTGACCAAGTTTATAAAGAAATTACTTATATCTACAATACCAAAGATAAATGATAGTATGAAGTAAGTACATGTTGTGATGAATCTAATGATCTTTCTAGATGTAAATGTTTTTCTCCACATATACCTGGTCAAAATTTTCTGAAGTTTGACTTTTCAAAACATCCATATGCTTATGGACGTGAGAGAGTCCCTAACTAGAGAGAGAGAGAGAGTGAAATAGAAAGAGTGAGTGAAAAACGTGTGTGTGCGTGTGTGAAAGAGACATGGACAACACTTAATAAAAGTTGAGAAAAAACTTGTGTGTCTTATGCAAACATATCACACATGCATCTTCGACAGTGGAAGCAAGGTGAGGAGATAGTGTGTGGTTGTTTGCAACTGAGAGAGCAAGACCCCTAGCACGTGGCCAAGAGGGGTCTGACAAACAAGGGAGAGAGGTCGAGAGAGACGTACAAAGAAAATGTAGACATGGGGAGGAGAGAGTGTATATTTGTCATAGAGAGATCCCCTGGAGATCGTGATGGCACTACATGGATGAGATTGAGGAGCCCCGATAAGGCTGAGTGGTGCGTCAGATAGCTGAGAGGGGGAAAGAGATATTCCATCCGCTCGATAATGTAGTGCATGTGATTTTTTTAGAAGTCAAACTTTGGAAACGTTGATCAGGTTTACACAAATGTTATTTATATCTTCAATACCAAAGATACATCATACGAAACTACATCTCATGGTGAATCTAATGGTATATGTTTGTCGTTCCAGATGTAATTTTTTTCTCCACGTACATGGTCAAACTTTGTGATGTTTGACTTTGCAATAAATCAATATGCTATGGACCGAGGAGAGTGCCTAAGTCGAGAGGGATCAAGTACGTGTGAAGGAGAATGAGTAAGTTTGCAAAAAGAGTATGTGTGTGAAAAAGAAAGTGACAACAAACAATAAATTTGAGAGAGACTGTGTTTTTTGATTGGAGAACATGTTGTCTGCAATCCACACATGAACATATATATGCGTATATCAAACAAGTTCATTAATTTGACTTTCAATATGTTAATGGAGGAATGAGAGTCCCACCTCCCCTCCCACCGACGCCCTAGGCTCTCCGGCGATCTCCCTCCCCAACCAGTAAATCTTGTTCTTTCTCCACCCATCATCTCCGGTGTTCTCTGATCTTTCACCCTATACCCATCTCATATGGGTCACCATGCGGGATCAACTTTGGATCTGGATTTTTCCAAAGGAATGGCTTTTGCGGAGGAAGTTTTTAGATCTTGTGGGAAATGCATCCATCCCTTGGATGACACGGGCCATTTCATTATGGTCGTGTCTTTTAGCAGGCACACCTTTTGTCTTAATGATGATTCGGTGGAGGCGGCATTGGAATCAGCAATTGGAGGATCCGCTATTGATTTGTCTGTTCAACTCATTAAAGACAAGGTATTCTCATTTATTGTCTCATGCAAACGGGTTGGTCTCCTTATTCTTCAATTGCGATCTTTTGCGTGTCCACAATTCAAATGTTTCTTCCATCTATGGGGTAATGGTGGCCCTAATTGGAAACGTGAGTTTCTTATTTGGAAAAAAGAATGTGATGCTGAATGGATCTTAATCAGTCCCTCTAAGAGGCGTGCTGCTCTTGGTTTGATTGCCATGCATAAGCCACCTTCCAAGTCTGCTTTTCGCTCGGGTTCTGGAGCTTTGAAGAAAATTTTGTTTGCTACTTTCCAACAGTTTGAAGTTTGCAAGGGATATAGTTATCCTGCCTCGCCAGGTCTGGTCGATGCTGTTTCTGATGCTGGGTATTCAGTTCTTCCTCGTGAGCGTGTACTTTTGCCTCCGCTGCCGGCGACTGATCTCCGATGGACAGTGGCCGAACCACCCATCACTTTCGGAACAGTTAACGTTCGAGAGATTTCTTCCGCCGGGTTTTCAGTGGCTACCCCAACTAGTTCCGACGTCGTTCTGCATGTGCATGGGGGAGAGCTGGTTGGGCCAGTCTCGGGGCCGACCCAGGTTGCTTCCCTGGCCTAGACCGCTTCTCCCGACCCGGTTGTTCTCATGGCCCAGGTTGAATCCGCTCCTCCTGTTGCTTCCCCGGCCCTATCAACTGATATTTCTCCAACTGATTTTGGCAATGAGGCGAATATTGATTTGCGACCAACGGACTCACTTGGAGATTCTACTGATTTAAATGATCTTATTGATGACATGGTTTTTAATGTGTGGAAATGTCAGAATTGTTTGTCCATGGTGCATTTAACCAAAGCGTGCACCAGCCGGGTTTGGTGTCATAGATGCTTTCGGTTGGGGCACCGGACAAAGGGCTGTTCGGATTCTACTCCTTCTCTCTCTTACAAGTGGGTCCCGCGGATCAAATCGGGTCAGTCCATCCGGTCAGCAGGTTTTTCTACGCCGGACGCCTCGATTCCCTCCATAGCTAGTCCCGCTGGGTCTCTGCCCAGTCCCATCGAGCCTGCCACCCCATCCATTCCACCTCTCCTGCAGAGCCGCCGCCCATAACGCCTCCTCCGCCTCCCTCATCGCCGTCTGCATCACCCACCTACTGCGCCATCGCCGAACAGTGCTGCTCTCCTTCTTCGGAGCCGGCAATGGCGACCTTCGCGCTGGATCCCATGGAGTTTATTCCGCAAGGTTTTGACATCATCGACGGCGGTGAGCTGCGTCTGCCTCGCACCCTCTTCGCGCCAGCGGTGGCTCCAGACCGGCAGCACGAGGAGTACGCCATCACCATCGTCGAACCAGCTCCTCTGCCTGAAGAAATCGCCATCTTTTGGAACATGGTCAGTGATTTCGTTGTCAATGATCTGGGTAGAGCTGTTCTGGACGCCCAACCTTGGATCCAAGGAGTTGGGTTATTTCGTTTTCATAGTGCTCTGGCTTGTCAAGCTTTAGTTGATCACCCACCCTTCAATCTGGGCAACAATAGATTTGTTCGGTTTATTCCGCATGACGAGGGTATCAATTACAGAGCAACGCAGGGTTTTCGCCGTGGATGGGTCATGCTGCTTGGTGTTTCTCTAGATTATAGGCGCACACAGTACATTGCGGATGTCATAAGCACGTTTGGTAGATTCCATCATTGGCACCAAGATGATCCGATGCTGGTCCGCTCCCTTGCTTATGTTTCTTTCCCTGCGCCGACCCTTGTTCCACGATCTGTGACGTATAGAGAACTAGCTGGGCTACCCGCGCATTTGCGCGGCTAGAAATTTTACTTGTGACTTCTTTAATTTGACACTTGTCTTAAATTGGGCATTTAACATTATGGTGTGATATTTTAGGAAACGTAGAAGAGATTTGTTATCAAATTTTTTTATGCCCATGTTTAATTTTTTTGATTTCATGATAATTCGGTGTTATATTTACTCCAAATCACTGACTAAAATTGCGGCATAAAGGATTTACTTGCATTGAAACATGTAGCCAAAGTGTAAGCATGTAGGCGCAATCCTCACAATTTTGTGAGGCATTAAAGTAGTGCGGCAGTTTTTGAATGAAGATAGCGGCGTAGTAGAGGCCATTTTCGCGGGTGATTTAAAGTCCTGATCTAAATAATTTTTATTTTAATTGTGAGTTTATTTCAGAGGTGTGTAAGTATTTTTTTTAATGTTTAGAGCAAATAAAACAACACATAGAGCTATCCAAAGATGTGCTTCATGAGTACTTAACTGCTAGATTGGACGAAAATATGAATTGCGCTTTCACTGTGCTATCCAACCTAGAGCTTTTGATGCCCGAATATTGTAAATGGGTCAACCATACAGATTTCTAGGGCCTCAAGTGCAGCTCTTCTCCCCAGATTATTCGAGGCAACACCAACGTGGATGCGCCTATGCCCACTGCTTGCAGAGGCGTACCACCGCCAACCATATCTTAACCGGAGGCAAGGCGTACGTCGTAGCGTCAGTGCCAGCCCCTTTCGCCGAATGGATTCGACGGAGCATACATAGGTATGATAATCCCTCATCTTTTCCCGATATGGCATTAGCTAAATGTCATCACAGATAAGAAATTGATGGCTATAATCTCCAAGACACAACCACGCTCAAGATTTAGTAAAGAATATATTAAAATGTCCATGCCACAACTACTTTTTCATAGAGTGGAGATTGGGATTTCGGGACTATTCAATAGAGGGATTAGAGTTGGGGATTGTGTCTTGCGGAGGTCAGTAGCATGAGAGAGGTGAGGGTAGATTCAATATATTTGAAATTCTTTTCAAGTGGAATCAATGGGTGATTGCATGGTACAGGCTATCCATCGCAAAAAAGTTAATAAAAATAGGATCTATATTATTTGCTCTCATTTTTCCCAAGTATATATAAATATTAATGTAGAAAAATTTCTATAAATACTAAAGGTTTATTTCACGGATACAGAATTGATGAACAGAAAATGGAATATTTTGTTGCACGATTAAGGATACATATCTTGGTAACATATACATTTTGTTGGTTGAGTAGGCTACATTGATGACTATTATTATGGAGAGGCAATAGAAGAGAGATGGGGAACTGTAGACTAATCGTGAGAGAGATGAGATTGTTAGCGTCAGAGGGTTTAGTAATGGCTATTATTTAAAATTCAAGAAACTCACGAAGAACCTATTTTTTGATACATATTAATGATTAGTCGAAACTTCCAAAGTTTGACTCTATGTATATACAGAATGATGGCTTTTAGGGAATAAGTGGGAGTAAATTGTAATGGCTAACATAGGACTTGCATACTATAATCAAATAGATGTAACCTTAGTCATCTCAAGTTTAAATCAAATTTGAAGTGCAAAGTACTCCCTCTGTAAAGAAATATAAGACCGTTTAGATTATTTATGACACATGGTGATATAAATCGTATAAATATCATTTTCACAACTTGTTAGGGTAATACTTTTATGCAATTTTGCTATAATGCACTCAAGTCAAAATCCTTCATGGCTGCATGATCTGAAGGACACGTATATGTGCAGAGAAATCTCTGCCTGGCTGATTGGCTCGTGTCGCGTATGCTATTCCCGAATAGAAAATGTGTTGTTTGCTATGCCGAGCCGCCATAAGTTAGTTCATTGATATTGCATGCAAATTTTCCATGTTACATACATTTGGCACGTGCATTCATATGACATGCATGTTTGTTTCCTATGCTGCCACGTATACGTGCGTGTGTGTGGAAATAAGCTGTTGTCACAATTTACTTATTAAATCTGAGTTGTGAAAATTATGATTAAAGCGACATATATAATTTTAGTGATGGCGTCGTACGGTTCTTTATGCCTTCGATAATTCATGCATCACAGGTACACTGCATATAAGTTGATGCTGCCATGTCTTCGGACATTTGTTGTCGAGCTTTTGATTTTTCTTGGCGTCTATGCGTGCCATCCGATATGCTAAGGCGTTGCTGACGTTTGACCGTTCTGCCATACTATATTTGTAGATGCATGGCTAGCAGCAGCTTCATGGATTTCTTGTCTTATCAATGGCAGGGGTACATGCATGGCTAGCAGCAGCTTGATGGATTGCTGATCGTGTTTTTTTTGCAGGGTACATGCATGAGTTGTTAATGTTTGCTTTTCCACAGGGACGGTGTCAGTCCCGTGCACGGCAGGAGTTTTGCCACAGCTACGGACCACTATTACGGATTAGCACGTACGGACTGATTTGTGCACGTCAGTCTTATATATATGGGAGATCAATCTCAGCTGTTCTCAATAAAGAAAAATCCCTGCTGTCCGTCTCGTGCACGCCTATGGAGTCTATCGATGTGATTATACTGGACCAAAACAGATCTTTGCATCTCCGTACATCTAGACTCTTGACCTGATACGATGTAAAAAAACTCTTGAGCCGATGTATCTCAACCATTGAAATATCGTAACTTTACAATGGTAAATCTCTACCGTTTCTTTTCTATTGTTTTAAGTATATAATAGATATGCAGACTTTGGTGGTGCTACGATATCTTGGTCTACACCTGTCTACATCCTTTCAGCAGATTTTGCAGACATCTTGCGAGCTGATGAAGACCCCATGCCCTTCAATGGCAATCCGCACCCCCTCCCTGGCAATATGCAGTTTATTAACACTATAAGAAATATGTCAACTTGTGACCTCCACTATTGGTCACTGAAAGGTCATAGTTTTTCATTTACGACCTTTTTGTGACAAAAAACGGAAGGTCAAAAGCTGGCGGTCGTAAACTGACTATAGCGACCTTCTTCGGTATAAGGTCGTAGACGTTTACGACCAAAACAAAAGGTCGTGGAACCCATGACCTTTTGTTTTGGTCACTGGTTGTCTGCCCAGGCCACGTCGGATCCGACGTGGCAATCTGACGTGGCAAAATTGCGACGAATTGAAAATGTCGTTACTTAGAATGAGCCCGGTCCAATTCTGTCTTTTACATGGGCCGAGCCCATTAATTCAGCCTTTTAGGATTTTTTTCCTTGTTAATTCTGGTCCGCTTCATGGGCCAAGCCCAACGTTGTAGCCTTTTTTATTGTTGGGCCGTGGCCTTTTATTATTTATTGCTTTTCTATTTTCAGCCATTATATATTCAAGTTGGTCCCACTAGTCAGAAGGGTCCCACAAGTCATAATGCCATACATGGGTCCCACATGTCTTAAATTTCAAAATTGCTCAGATTATATTCATAAGTGGGTCCCATTGGTGAAGTTTCCATATCTTCTCAACATACATAACTGCTATTTCAAACAGGACAGAACAAACATAGTTCATCAAATAACACTACATAGCCTTTTACAATCCGTTACAATATTACAGTTTACAGTCTACTACAGAGCCAAAAGAACTCTTTGCAAAGTACGGCTTCACTGCTTCGCACTTGGCTTCACGTCTTCACACTCAGAAAAATTAGGACTGGAGTTCCTGTAAAAGAGTGAATGACAAGGAAAAAATTAGGCTTGGAGCTCCTGAAAAAGAGTGAACGCATAAAGGAAAACAAGTAAGAAAACTATACAGGAAAACAAGTAGAGTGTATTGAGCATATATATGTTGTCCCTGGAAGGCGAACACATACAACAACAAGAACAGCAGGAGAATTATCCAAGAATAGAGCATGGAAGCGGATTAACTATATGGAACCAAAAACTGAATCATTGCAAATCAGATTACACAGGAACAGAATGTAGAAGCAGATCATATGGTAGCAAAACCAAATCATTACGGAGAACATAATAATACATGAAGAGAAAGATGCAACTATCCACAACAACAGCAGCAGTAGCACAACGAGAGAAGTAGCCCTATTTGCATCATGTTGACCAACACAAGCAGCCATATATGCATCGCAAACAAAGAACACTCGACATCCAACATCTGAAGACATTGCAATGATTTCTAAGCACATCTAGCATACTAGTTTCCGCAAAGAGCATAAGCAAGCATGATACCATATCAATTGCATCACATCAACCAAATTATTCAGGGAGCACAATATGCACATGAACAAAGACAGGTTCTGGGTCCTGTTTGATTCACCTAGTTGATGAGGGCGGCTGAGCGGGAGACGAGCTCGATGTCGTTGCCATCAAGGACGATCTCATCCTTGACCTTCTCGGACTACAGCTCCACCAGATGCAGCAGCAACACCTCCGACAACCACAGCAACAGCACCAATAATGACCTGCGTGACATTTCATATCATCATTACAGAATAAAAAAATTAAGACACAGGCAGCAAATATAGCTTCAGCATTACAAAATTATCATGTAACTGTTGAGCAGACAGGAATATAGCTTCAGCATTATAGAATTATCATGTAACTGTTGAGCAGATAGGAATATAGCTTCAGCATTATAGAATTATCATGTAACTATTGACTGTGAAGCTGTCAAACAGAAACCTGATTATACACTATGGACTATGAGATGTCACAGCCGATCCAGTGGACTGTGAGATGTCAAGCAGAGCAACATCTGCTAGAGCAACAGCTCCATGGACTAAAATAAATGACCACAAGGATCATGAGAAAGAGCTAAAAAGGTTTGTTGTAAAAGAGTGAACATAAAGCTACCATTAGAGTGTACTACTGCTGAGGCCAGAACCAAACAACTTCAATGGAAACACTAAATGTAAGAGGTAGAACAGATCTAAAAAGGTAAACAAAATATGAATTATGGTTCACTTAAAATGTGATAGATGTTTAGCAAAATTGTTTGTGGGAGTAACCTTAACCGTTCTAAATCGGAGTTGAAAATGCAAGGAAATTAAGTTGCAGAAGACAATCAGGTATTCTATTTACACAGCATTGTCAACAATAATAGAAGGAAGCCTTGATGTTCCCTCGACAAGGTTTCGATATATACGGATATACCATATTATTTTGGTACCATTTCGTTAAATACCACATAAAAAAGAGCATATACTTGATAAATTGAGTAGGTGATAAATTTTCTTAACTATAAACTAACACCACCAACACTCATTCCAATTCTGTAGCACAAACAGTAAGGTATTTACCCAAACTGTACCACTGTAAGCTAGCGCAAACACTTGCATGCATTAATGTTCATTCTGTAGTAGCACACTAGCTTGCGGCACAGGGCCACCAAGCCTTTATAGAGGAGCACTGTACAAGTACGCACATCACTTGCATGCACAAATCACTCCTGTGTAGTAGACTAGTAGTAGCGCACTTGCTCTTGGCAACTAACTTTAATATGTTCACTGTTGTTCTAATGCGTAGATGACTAGGGGAGATGCATGCATGGTGATGACCAAGTCACTATATATTGCAGACAAACACATCA
Source organism: Aegilops umbellulata (assembly GCA_032464435.1). NCBI lineage: Eukaryota > Viridiplantae > Streptophyta > Magnoliopsida > Poales > Poaceae > Aegilops > Aegilops umbellulata. The sequence goes on along the minus strand of CP136056.1, from coordinate 37,558,999 downwards.
TCCCAGGATGATTGGGGCTGTATGATTTTTGTATGATAAGCATCAACAACAAATGGAAGTTAGTTTTTACCGGCTTCTTGTTTACTCCTAGTTGTGCCCATGTGATGACTTAAGCAACTCCTCCAAGGTTCCATAGCCACCTGTCAAATTAACTGAATGTCAAAACACTTGTTGAAGAACTGTATTCAGAAATTTCTTTCACTTACGGAAGAATTGTACAGGTACTTAGTAAAGCAATAAAAGCGTCAACAAACCAAGTATAAACCTGACGGGTGGCCTACATGATAACTTGACCTACATGACTTGACCTACAACAGTATAGGAGCATGGATCAGGTTTGATCTAGTAAACAACAGTATAAACCTGACGGGTGGCAATAATGTACTACTAAACAGTAGTGCTCCCCCAGCCAGCTTGTTGCAGCTCAGCAGAGAGGGGACCCAACACTCCCCAACCCCACAAGACCCGAAGCAAGCAAACTAACAGTAGGGTGAAATAGATATCTATCAAGTCTCTACAGATTTGGTAAATAAAACACACAAATTTAAGTTGCTGATGCAGTACAAGTCGAATAAAAATGTTGCAGATTGGTTTGTGGGAATTGAACACCAAACCAACAGTATAAACCTGATTGGTTTGTTCGTCCAGGTGTCTGTCATAGCATACACATTCAGCTTATTTGGTGACAACGGACTAAAAGATGCCTGATATACAATCCTAATTGCAGAAAATTCTTACTAGCACCAAAATACTCAGGCTGAAATCAATGAGTTGAACATACACCATATTGCATCTAATCACAGGACACTAGTCTGTAACAGACTACCTGGTATTGACATACAAGAGTACGGCTAGGCGCGAAGAAGGGTAAAACTATCACTTTATTTGCTGCCCAAATGCAAGAAGCTAAGGCACTAAAAAGAGGGCAGAAGCTACAATCTTCCTGGTCTAAGCATCATCTGATCAAAGAAGGAAGTACAGGCAGAGGCCAAGCTGTACTACTCGCTTCCAAGCACCAGTTCCATCAGCTCTTAATACCACCGCATCTACTGGCCGGGCATGGACGAACAAAGTCGCAGCAATACATGGAGCTCAAGAGCTAGGGGTCTTTGACACACGCACGGGCAGCCGAGTGGGTCGAGGAGGGTACCTTGGCGTGGTTCCAGGTGTTGCCGACGGTGAGGGGCCCGTGGTCGGCGAGGATCTGGAGGAGGCGGCCAGAGATGGCCAAATTGGATGGAGAAGGAGCTCCATCTCCTTGGTGGCGACCCGTCCCATGGAGGTTCGCCCCTCCTGCCATCGTCGTCGTCCCATCCACAACCATGTTGACCTGCCGAAAGGGAACACAAGACGAGGTGAGGTGAGGAGGAGATAGTGCGCGGATAAGGAGGGGAGGGGCTTACCGGTGCCAGATCCGGCCACCTCTGGCCTCGCCGTCGCCGGATTTGGCAGATCCCGACGAAGTTAGGGGTGGCGGCCGAAAACCTAGCCACTGGTGAGGGTTGCGGGTGAGTACTAGAGGGCGCGGGTCGGGGCATGGGCTCGATGGTGAGGGTCGTCGACGGTGGGGGTGGGCGGCGGAGGGGGTGGGCGACAGTGGGCGGCGGTGGGGGTGGGCGACGGTGTGCGGCGGTGGATTCAGATCAGATCGGAGAGAGGGAGAGGAGAGAGGTGCGTCAGTGCGAGGGAGAGAAGGGTGCGAGAGGAGGAGTGCGGGACGTGGGTGAGACGGGCGACGTGCGGGCCGTTGGATCCAGGAGCATCCGACGGTGATTATCCACGATCCGCGTGAGAGGCCTCTGGACCAATCAAAACGCAGTATACAGGTATGATATTTTGACCATTTAAATTGGTCATAATCGACTAAAAGTAAAGTGCTAAATCATGTTAGCTATTTTATTATGACCTGAAAAATTGAAAAAAAAAACTTCGCATTGTGTCAGCAAATTTGAATTTAATTTTCAGGAATAATCACAAATTGAAATAAGACAAATATTTTTATAAAGAGGTATGAGAAATGACTTCTTTTAATTCATTTTTTCATTTATCGTGTGTCCAAAATGAGTTCTTTTGTGAAGTACCTATCATATATTTATTACAAATTTTTACCAAATTAATTTTCTAAAATACTAGAACATATTTAATGCACAATTGACCAAATAGTTGGGTGTAAAAAGTTTTGATCTACCTCTCGTGAAAAAGACAAATTTCGCCGATTCAGCTGGAAGCGGGTCAAATTTGAACTGTAGCTACCTCGTAGTTTTCTATTTATTTTTTCCAAAAATCATTTCTAGGTACATAAGTATATATTTTATCAGAGAAACACCAACAAAATTCCAAGATTCAACCACTAGCTAGGAACGGTCATTCCCGCCGTTTTGACCGCATTTTGAAATGGGCATAAAAAATTCAAAAAAAATCAAAAAGTTGGGAAACCTTCACATGGTGTCATTATATGTGGCCAAGTTCCTAGGAAAAATAACAAACTTGTAATACGCCAATTATTTTAAAAAAGTGTTCTCAGAAACGAGTTATCACGTATGGAGATCAATGGCTTTCAAGCCAAATGATCAATCTTATGGCCACATTCATGACATAGTTTGTTCAAATGATCTCATATTGTGCACAAGGTTGCATATTGGAATGGCAAACAATGTTGCCTAAGGAAGTTTTCATTTTCTTTGGACGAAAAAACCATTTTTCATTTTTCGAGTGCCCAAAAGGAGGTTTTTTGTGAAGGACCTCCCAAATAATTGTTGCAAAATTGGACCAAATCATTTTTATAAAATTCTAGGACATATTTAATGCACAATTGACCAAATGGTTGGGTGCGAAAATTTTGGATCCACCTCTCGTGAAAAAGACAAATTTCCGCCGATTCAGCTGGAAGCGGGTCAAATTTGAACTGCAGCTGCCTCATAGTTTGCTATTTATTTTTTCCAAAAATCATTTCTAGGTACATAAGTATCTTTTTAATCAGAGAAACACCAACAAAATTCCAAGATTCAACCACTAGCTAGGAACGGTCATTCCCGCCGTTTTGACAGTATTTTGAAACGGGCATAAAAAATTCAAAAAAAATCAAAAAATTGGGAAACCTTCGCATGGTGTCATTATATGTGGCCAAGTTCCTAGGAAAAATAACAAACTTGTAATACGGCAATTATTTTAAAAAAGTTTCTCAGAAACGAGCTATCATGTATGGAGATCAATGGCTTTCAAGCCAAATGATCAATCTTATGGCCACATTCATGACATAGTTTGTTCAAATGATCTCATATTGTGCACAAGGGTGCATATTGGAATGGCAAACAATGTTGCCTAAGGAAGTTTTCATTTTCTTTGGACGAAAAAACCATTTTTCATTTTTCCAGTGCCCAAAAGGAGGTTTTTTTTGTGAAGGACCTCCCAAATAATTGTTGCAAAATTGGACCAAATCATTTTTATAAAATTCTAGGACACATTTAATGCACAATTGACCAAATGGTTGGGTGCGAAATTTTTTGATCCACCTCTCGTGAAAAAGACAAATTTCCGCCGATTCACTTGGAACCGGGTCAAATTTGAACTGCAGCTGCCTCATAGTTTGCTATTTATTTTTTCCAAAAATCATTTCTAGGTACATAAGTATCTTTTTAATCAGAGAAACACCAACAAAATTCCAAGATTCAACCACTAGCTAGGAACGGTCATTCCCGCCGTTTTGACCGCATTTTGAAACGGGCATAAAAAATTCAAAAAAAATCAAAAAATTGGGAAACCTTCGCATGATATCATTATATGTGGCCAAGTTCCTAGGAAAAATAACAAACTTGTAATACAGGAATTATTTTTAAAAAGTGTTCTCAGAAACGAGCTATCACGTATGGAGATCAATGGCTTTCAAGCCAAATGATCAATCTTATGGCCACATTCATGACATATTTTGTTCAAATGATCTCATATTGTGCACAAGGGTGCATATTGGAATGGCAAACAATGTTGCCTAAGGAAGTTTTCATTTTCTTTGGACGAAAAAACCATTTTTCATTTTTCGAGTGCCCAAAAAGAGGTTTTTTTGTGAAGGACCTCCCAATTAATTGTTGCAAAATTGGAACAAATCATTTTTATAAAATTCTAGGACATATTTAATGCACAATTGACCAAATGGTTGGGTGCGAAATTTTTTGATCCACCTCTCATGAAAAAGACAAATTTCCGCCGATTCAGTTGGAAGCGGGTCAAATTTGAACTGCAGCTGCCTCATAGTTTGCTATTTATTTTTTCCAAAAATCATTTCTAGGTACATAAGTATCTATTTAATCAGAGAAACACCAACAAAATTCCAAGATTCAACCACTAGCTAGGAACGGTCAAGCCCGCCGTTTTGACCGCATTTTGAAACGGGCATAAAAAATTAAAAAAAAATCAAAAAATTGGAAAACCTTCGCATTGTGTCATTATATGTGACCAAGTTTCCAGGAAAAATAATAAACTTGTAATACGGTAATTATTTTAAAAAAGTGTTCTCAGAAATGAGCTATCAAGATTGAAGATTCATGGCTTTCAAGCCAAATGATCAATCTTATGGCCACATTCATGGCATAGTTTGTTCAAATGATCTCATATTGTGCACAAGGGTGCATATTGGAATGGCAAACAATGTTGCCTAAGGAAGTTTTCATTTTCGTTGGACGAAAAAACCATTTTCCATTTTTCGAGTGCCCGAAAGGAGGTTTTTTTGTGAAGGAACTACCAAATAGTTGTTGCAAAATTGGACCTAATCAATTTTATAAAATACTAGGACATATTTAATGCACAATTGAAAAAATGGTTGGGTGCAAAAAGTTTTGATCCACCTCTCATGAAAAAGACAAATTACTGTCGATTCAGTTGGAAGCGGGTCAAATTTGAACTGCAGCTGCCTCATAGTTTGCTCTTTATTTTTTCCAAAAATCATTTATAGTTACATAAGGACCTATTTAATCAGAAATACATGGTTTGATGGCGAGACATCGAGGTTTGGACGGTGGCCGAGGGCCCCAACTCTAGAGCGCGTAAGCTCGCATGCCCGCCGCGTGGTCACCGCGTGACCGTGGTGTTGCCATGTGTTCTGGGCGGCCTAGGCATGTCTAGTGGGTTGGGCACTCCCCAGGTAGGTGCTACGAACAAAATTACAACATAAGATTCTCACGAGGAGACCGATCGATGCTCAAATATGAATTAGCAGCCAAGTGTTTGATTAGCGGTACGAGAAATGTACTAGGCTAATGGGCGTGAGTTTTGGCTGAGGATGATTAGTTACTAAGAAGACCGTCTTAAAAAATTCTCAGCTCAAAAGGAGGAGCATAGGTGGTACTTGCTTTGAAAACCACCACACTGGGCATAAATACGAATGTTGAAGCTCGGCTCAAAATAATGAATGGATTGAGCTGGCATTTGGTGGAGGATGGTTATTTGGGCATAGGAAAGCATTGTAGAAAATGGATGCTATTTGGATATGCCAAAGTGGTACTTCCTTCACAAACTGTTACTTTGAACAGAATAGGAAAATGAATATTTTTGAATTATTTTTGAACTAGGCAAAGAAGGTTTTTACATATTTGAGGAAGATATGACCCAAAGAATTTATGAGATTTGTTTGGGAATTTTGGCCATGACAGAAATATAGGTTGCTTCACAACCTAGGGCAAAAACTGCCACATGGACATGACACATAGGCAAAACTGATGAGATGGCGCCTAGTCATCGCAACCCACCACAATTTACAAGGCTATGACCATCTATATTGGTCGTTAACAACTAGAAATAAGGCAGTGGACTAGCGTTGTTTGCTTTATGACCATTTCATGTAAGAAAATTACGACCTTTCTGACCAAAATGGTCGCAATGGTTTAGGGTTTGGAGCCCCTCGAACAGCTTTTGACCAATTGGTCTCAAATGGTCATAAATCTATGACCAGTTCTTCCAGGGTCACTGACATAAGGTCATAAGTTGACATATTTCTTGTAGTGTAATCAGAATTGGGTCATGCCTGAATTTCCTGAGCTGGGTTGGAATGATGTGCCGCATCCTGCCAATGAGCAACATCACAATGATGTGCCACCGGTCCATGAAGCTGTGCAGCAAGAGGATGTTGAGGAGATCCAGTTCCAGGAGTCCATTGTTCTGCAACTCTCTGAAGATTCAGTTAACAATGTCAATAATGCTGCTAAAGTGGCTGTCTCCCAGCCCCCAATGGGACCACAACAACCTCCTCTTCTGATTGGGCATGTTTTTACTGTCTATGGACCGATCTTGCCGCCTGTGATACAGGGGCAGCGTACCTTTGAGAAGATGCTGCCTTTTATGTGGTCTTCGAACATCCCCCAGTTTGTTTTCAAGTCTGACATTGGTGCTTTGCTGAACAAGCAGTCCTGGGAGGTTCTCAATGCTCCAGTTCCCAAACTTCAGCTTCTACCTGCACCTGTGCCTGCTTCTTCTAGCATCATTTCTCCAGCTAAAAGGCCAGTTGCACGGGCTCTCTGCTTTGATGATCTTTCTGAACCTGTCACTGAATCTTTTGAGTTCACTTCTGCCCCAAAAGTGACTCTGAAACGCGACCGCAAGCAGAAGACTGTAGTGTTGGTGGAGACTGAAGTTCGTCGTAGTGCACAACTTAGTGCTCTACGTGGTGGCTACCGTAATGTGCCAAGTAGTGGCACCAGCAAACCTAAAGGTCAAAACAGATCACCTCACACTCTGAAGAAGCGCAAGACCAAGTCGGCTCAGTCTGATGGAGCTTCGACAGTGCCACCACCAACTGCCATTGCTGACCTTCAGCGTATTGGGGCTCGTCTGCGCATCGCCCCGGAGAAGATCACCGAGGATAAGCTTGTGGCTAATCCGGCTCAATCTATCAGCAGCAAGAGTTCTGATGTCTGATTGCATAAGGCAGCTTTCTGGTCCATGGCGTACCACCTTGAACGTCATCTATCTTTATTTCTATCTTTCTGTTTCGAACTCTGTCATTTTGCTATGCTTAGCTGGTCTCTGTAGGTCATTGCGTGATCTACTTTTGCTGCAACTTATTATGGTTCGTAATGAATCAGACTGGGTTTAAAGACGGGAAGGTTCTGTGTTGGAACGTGCGTGGCCTTAATTCTGAAGCGCGGCAGCTTGCTGTTAAACAGAAAATTGATGAAAGTGGTTAGTCTGTTATTTGCCTTAAAGAAACTAAGAGTATGCATATTGATCATAGGTTCATTAGGAGGTTTTATCCAAGACGTTTTGATAATTTTTCTTACGTGCCTTCGGTGGGTGCATCAGCTGGTATGGTCATAATTTGGAATTCTTCTTTTTTCAGGGCAAGTTAATTGAGGCTAAACCTTTCGGTATCATTATGGAATTCCATTCCAAACATACATCTGAAGTTTGGACACTAGTGACTGTTTACGGTCCATGTCAGAGTCCAGCCCGTGATGAGTTCGTACAGTGGTTATATAATCTGGACATTAATTGTGATGACAATTGGTTGCTTTTAGGTGATTTTAACTTTATGAGGTCGCTTGAAAACCGTAACCTGCCTGGTGGTAATTTCAATGATATCTTTCTGTTTAATGAGATCATCGATCACTTGGGTCTTGTTGAGCTGCCAATCAAGGGAAGGCAATTTACTTGGTCTGATATGCAAATTGAACCCCGCCTTGAACAAATCGACTGGTTTTTCACTTTGGTTGCTTAGACCCCGGATCATCCCAACACTTTAGTTCTGCCTCTTGCGCGATCGGCCTCTGATCATGTTCCTTGTGTGGTCACAATTGCCACGGCCATTCCGAAAGCCAAGGTTTTCCGTTTTGAAAAGTATTGGGCTGATTTACCTAGCTTTGTTGAGTGTGTTACTCAGGTTTGGGGCAGGTTGGTGGGTAAACCCATGGCTGCTTTAACTATATCTTCCAAGTTTAAAGCGCTCAGATATGCCCTCAAGAAATGGCATTTAAAGCTGTCCACGGTTAAGGCGCTCATTTCTGATTGCAATAAATTCATTCTCTTCTTTGATGAAATGGAAGAGACCCGACCGTTAAGTTGGCCTGAATTCAATTTTAGGCGAATAGTTAAGTTGCATTTGGAGGATATTCTACACTGGCAGTATGTTTATTGGAAGCAACGCTATACAATTAGAAGCATTAAGGTGTGTGTGGGGGGGGGGATTCTAAGTTTTTTCACGCCATGGCCACAGAAAGGTACCGAAGAAATACAATTTCTTCGCTCTAGAATTCAGCAGGTGAGGTGGTTTCTGATCACCAATTGTTGGCAGGCATGTTTTGGTCTAATTTCAACCAGCATATGGGCCATGCAAAAGGTATCCAAATGGGTTTTGACCTACACAATTTAATTCAGAGAGTTGATGGTCTGGAGGATCTATCTTTGCTGTTCACGGATTTTGAGGTTGAGGCTGTAATTAAGAACATGCCGTCTGATCGTGCTCCGGGCCCCGATGGCTTTACAGGTCTTTTCTTAAAGAAGTGCTGGTCTATTCTCAAGGAGGATTTTATGCAACTTGTCAAGGAGCTTTATGAGGGGAGGTGCAATTTGGAATGTCTTAATACTTCCTTAATCACTCTTGTCCCCAAGAAGCTAAGCCCAGAAGTGGTTGGAGACTTCCGGCCCATATCCTTGACCAACACGTGTTTGAAGTTTTTGACTAAGCTGCTGGCCAACCGGCTTCAAAAAGTGATCCTCAGATGTATACATTGCAACCAATACGGTTTTCTTCGTTGTCGATCTATCCAGGATTGTTTGGCCTGGTGCTTTGAATACATTCACCAATGTAAAGCATCTAAACGCCCCATCATCCTCCTCAAGCTAGATTTCACGAAGGCATTTGATACAATTGAGCATGGAGCCATCCACAGAATCTTACAATGCAAGGGTTTTGACGCTCGTTGGACTGGCTGGATTGATAACATTTTATCCACGGGCTCATCTTCTGTCCTCTTAAATGGAGTGCCAGGTAATAATTTTGTCTGCAGATCTGGAGTGCGCCAAGGAGACCCACTGTCCCCGTTGTTATTTGTGATTGCTGTGGATCTGCTTCAGTCGGTGGTCAATGAGATGTGCTCGAGAAACATTCTGTCTCTTCCAATACCAACTAACTCCAATGATTACCCGATCGTTCAATATGCGGATGACACCCTCATTGTCTTGCCTGCGATCGATGACCAACTGATCGCCTTCAACGACATGCTTAACACCTTTGTAGCTTCAACAGGTTTACGTGTCAACTTCAGTAAATCATCTCTTATTCCAATCAATATGAGTGATGAGGAGGGCGCTCGGGTCGCCAATCTGCTAGGTTGTGATGTGGGCTCTATGCCTTTCACATATCTAGGGCTACCCATGGGTACTTCGAGGCCCACAATCGATGATCTTCTGCCTCTCGTTGATCGGATTGAACACCGTTTATCGGCTTCCTCGTGTCTGCTGAATCAAGGGAGTCGTCTGCAATTGCTACAGTCTGTGCTATGCTCCATGCCAATTTATTTTTTGTGTACACTATCTCTTCCCAAGGGCATCTTGCAACAGATTGAGAGAATCATGCGTCAATGCCTGTGGAGACGCAACACAGATAATCCTCGTCAATCTTTGGCTGCATGGGATTTGGTCTGCCGACCCAAGAAGTGTGGTGGTTTTGGTGGTCTTAATTTGGGGCTCCAAAATGAAGCCTTGTTGCTCAAGCATCTTTTCAAGTTTTTTAATAGGTTGGACGTGCCTTGGGTCACATTGATTTGGGACACCTATTATGCTGCTTCGCCACCGCAGGTCACTCAGAGCTGTGGCTCTTTTTGGTGGCGAGATGTCATGAGCTTGTACAACAAATTCTGCAAGTTAGCCGTCCCAGAAGTGCATGCTGGCAACACGGTCGTCTTTTGGCTTGATCGCTGGCAGCTGGGTAATAATGTGGTACTTTTGTGCGAGCACTTCCCTAGGCTTCATTCTTTTGTCATTGATGACACGGTCACAGTCAGAGAGTTTATGGAGCAACCAGAGATCTCGGAGCACTTCTATGTGCCACTGTCACTGGAGGCTTATATGGAACTAACTCAACTTCAAGATTTGCTGTCTTCGGTCAGTTTGAACAAGGAGAGGAAGGACATTTGGAAGTGGCCATCTAAATCTGGGGAGTTTAAATCAAAGATATTCTATGAGTCTTGCTTCTCTCACCTGGTGGTTGATCCCATTTTCAAATGGCTTTGGAAGTGTGCTTGTACGCTTAAGTTTAAAGTGTTTGGATGGCTTCTTTTGATGGACTGTTTGAATACTAGGGATATGATGCAACGCAGGCACTGGATTATCCAGGATGACACGTGTGTTCTTTGCCACTGTGCTTCACATGAATACCGTGCACATCTCTTCTTTGCTTGCAACTTCAGCCAGAGGGTTTGGAATTACCTTGGGATTTCTTGGATTGTCCAACCTAACCAGAACACATATGAGATGGCTCTTGCTGCTAGGAGGGATTTTGGTCAACCTTTCTTCACAGAGGTGGTTTTTACTGCGGCATGGAATATCTGGACACAAAGGAATGGGAAAATCTTTAGAAATGAGAGACGTTCCTTCACTTCTTGGAGGAGGAACTTCATACATGATATTTAACTTTTAGCTCATAGAATCAAATGTAAATATAGAGATAACTTAGTCTCCTGGATAGCATCTTTCTCATAGGCCCTTGTAAGTATTTTTCTTTGTTTTCTTGTAGTTTGTATTTGTGTAACTCTCTAGTTTTATGCAATAAAGCACTGTGAGGCTGTTGCCTTGCAGTATGTAGTAAAAAAACTTGTTCATGGAGTACTATAATACTGTACAACATGCTATTCGATTGAGGTGTTCAATGTTGGATTTAGTTCACTATTTGGACCTGGTGAACGAGCTATTTCATTGAATCGAGATATTTCATTTTGGGTTTGATTCCCGTTTTTGAGTGGGTCAACTATTTGTCATATAGTAAATCGCTAGCAACGAGCATGTAAAAACACATTACTCCCGAGCATCATCTCTCCATCTAAAAAAGAAATGGCAAGCTAATATTTCTAAATTTGATTCGAATCGATTTGGTAAGGTAGATGTGGATGCTTGTTCTCCCAAATTTTGAACGAACCATTAAACATCCTCTGCTCGGTGGAATTCGCCCGAGCAAATAAATGGGAGACGCAAAATTACCGTCCTATGTGGGAGACACATTAATTGGCCCGTTGTGCATCGAGGGTAGGTTCGTAACTTCATCCAAGCGCGCCTTCTCCTCGGCCGAAATGACATGTGTGCCGAATAATTCATAAACCATGGTCGGCAAAACACGCTCTCCTCGCCTGAAATAGCTCGCGCCCACTATTTCAAAACACGCTCTCCTTGCCCGAAATCGCTCGCGCCCACTATATTTCAAAACACGCCCTCCTCGCCCGAAATCGCTCCAGCCCACTATTTGGGGAGAAGCAAAGTTACTCTGCTATCCCCGACCCTCAGTACACAGACCCAAGCCAAGAATCCTAAAGGCATGGGTAGAACTGTAACTCCCTCTCACATTTCAGAAAAATGCGTCCATAAAACATGGTTCCACTCCCCTCCCAGTTCCCCCCCATTCATACCTCGTGGGTGCAAAATCACCGTCTCCCCAGAAGCTCCCTTCTCCCGAGCCGCGAAACCTTAGCCCCACCTCCATGGCGCCCCCACCACACCATTTTCACAGCCACCCTCCTCCCTAATGCCGGAGACGCTATCCATTTACCGTCGTGCACTGGGCCGTGTGCCTCTTACTCTCTGCTGCTGGAGCTGCCTCGACGACGGCCGCGTGAACTATACCGGAGCCGATTCACCCTTGCCGTTGTTCACGGCGCCGGAGCGGCTCCAACTTCGGATCCGTCCAGAGTCCCAGTGCTGCTTCCCCATAGCCGTCGACCGCCGCGACATCGTTGTTTCCCTGCCGCCGGTGGCCACCGCAACCGCACCGGCCTCACCGACTCGGCAGCTGGACCTGCCTACTTCACCATGCCGCCAGATATGTCGCACCCTCATCTCAAATCACTTTATTTAGGCGCCAGTTGTCTGAATTTTTTTGTGGGCCAATCAATTCCCAATGGGAAGCAACACCCCTCGAGGCGGCGGAGCTCCTAGGCTGCCGGTTGGCTGGTGTCTAACGTAAGGGTCCGGGGCCTCAAGTTCGTCGCGGAAGCAGCACTTAGATGACTATCTTACAGTTGCGTGGGTTCCGGGTACTGCCGCTGCCGGATCTGGATGACGGGGAGTCTTTGTGGATTGGCCCGGGGGCGGCACAACCACGGCAGTGCGGTGGGGCGGGGAGCGGGGTTTTTGGTCGGGGCCACGGACGGCGGAGGCAAGCTGCTCTGCCGTTGGATGCTGGCTCTCCGGGGAAGATTCCTAACAGTGTCAGCCGGGAGGCACAAGACGGCCATCAAGCCATCCGGCGTAGATCGTACAGTACCAAAATAAAATAAAATCGTGTGACCCCAATTTAGTCTCAGTCAACAGACTTGTGACCACTCTCGTACCTTGCTGTTGATCTCTTAGTGTGTTTCTTCAGATCAAAGAGTTGTGTCATTCTTAACATTATGCGTTATCTGCATCTTCAGCCACACCGTCTTCCGATTCACCGCAGCTGCTCGAACAAGGGAAGCATACACCAGAAGGGAGCTATAGTCCCCACTCAACAACTCCCTGCATCGAATGCACGTGCCCGAGATGCACAACCACAACAACTGCAGGGCCATCGACAAGTCAGCACATGATGCTCACTCCTATGGATGGCGGCCAGATAGGTTGTACCCTCATCTTACTTGTGTGCAACATTTATGGCTTTGTTATTCATCTAAGCATGGAAAATAGATTATCACATTTCACTGTATATTCATGCTGATCTCTTAAGGGTCTTGTTCAGGAGTTAACGTTGTTCCATAGTTGAGCTAAGATACTTGTTCTTTAGGTAACACTATTCCATAGTTATCATTCATTAGCCAATGCTATCCCACAGGCTGGTGATTATAGTATTATACCACTTCTAATATTACCTATGTTGTTCTTTAATACTTTTGTGTGCCATCTAGTTAATCTCGAGTACAAACGATACATATTCTGTAGCTTTCATCTGTGTTCTCCCTTTAGTTTTTGAGACCTATTGCTGGTAGTTAACCCCAGTCATACTATTTATGTAGTCTCCTACAGGCACTCATTACATAAATCTAACTACTAGTTGTCTTCCATGCATGTCAGATATAATTGCACACACTGATATATCCACAAGAACCTCACGGAGCAATGTAAAGGCTAATAAAATTGATGTCAATGATACCCAATATGATGGAACATGTAAAGGAAATTCTTCAGTAGACTTGGAGAAAGATGTTGAATCCTCTTCAACCCACAAGGTCCTTGCTCTAACTTGGCCTGTGATATGGGTACAACATGCATATAATGTCCTGGAGTGTATCTACTCTGTTGCAATGCCATGTGCTCACCATGCTGATCATGCATGTAAATATGTCATGCCTTCCTGTTTTTCAGTACCTATTCCATTCATGATAACATGTTTTCAAATTCAAGTACTGTCATTCTACTCTATCGCAATGCCATCTGCTTAATTTGGACATCATGCTTCTGAATATCTTATGCATTGTTATTCATCAGTATGTACTTCATCTTATACCATACCATCTTTTTTTTTACATTGAAGTGCTTTTCTAGTGCTTTGTTGCAATGCCATCTTAGTTTCCCAATCATACACGTGTATGTTGCCTTAGTTTTTTATGTACATATTCCGCTAGCATACAGTTTTACATTCAACTAGTTTTTTTTACTGTGTTGTCCTGTCGTATCCCTATCTCTTACACCATTCTCCCTCTGTCTGGATTACATGTTGCCGAAATGGATAAAAAAAGATGTATCTAGAACTGAAATACACTTAGACCCATCCATTTTTTTTCGGATGGAGGGAATACATGTCAATATGTCATGACTTTCTATTCTTCAGTACCTATTCCATCTCTTTGTTGTAGCATGTTTTATAATTGAAGCACCATGCTTCTATACAAGGCATGCAAGGGGAAGACGACTATGTTAGAATCTGAAGGGTTACAAACCAGGTCTTTCCAAAAGATCCAAACGCCAGGAGATAATAAACCAACTCCAGTTTTTATAGATACTGCTCCAGCATAGAGAAACCGAACTCCTACTGATAATAAGCAGATACCAGTGGCCAAAGAACTAGTCCGCTCCAGTCCAGCAAAAATATGTCAACTCCATTCTAAGAAGCGTGTGCGTATCCTTGCGTCATGAAATTTTATAGCATGATGACCATATTTTCTACATGTTTCTTACCCATCTCTCTTTTAGAAAATAAGCTTAACAGATTGAAGAATTTTTGCACTGGTATCGTCTGTGAGGAAAGATTCTTGCAGGAATTCTCTGTACTCTGATGCAGATGTAAGTACCTGTTGTATATCACTATATTTTTACATCAGCATGTATTTTGTTAATCGGCGTGAATCCAACCTTTATCTGATCTAAATTTAGTTGTAGCAAAATGTATGATTAAAGGCCACAATGTTGATCTTTGTAAGGAAAACTACCTGGTAGTTTTGCATCCTGAGTTGCATGAGTGTACTATATCATACCAGTGGGTTTGATTACTTTGGTTATGTAGTGGGTTTTCAGTGTTTTTTTACTGTGTTGTCCTGTCGTATCCCTGGCTCGTACATCATACTCCCTCCGTCCGGATTACATGTCGCAGAAATGGATAAAACTGGATGTATCTAGAACTGAAATACGCCTAGACCCATCCATTTATTTCCGGATGGAGGGAATACATGTCAATATGTCATGCCTTTCTATTCTTCAGTACCTATTCCATTTCTGCTGTAGCATGTTTTATAATTGAAGCACCATTCTTCTATATAAGGCATGCAAGGGGAAGACGACTATGTTAGAATCTGAAGGGTTACAAACCAGGTCTTTGCAAAACATCCAAATGCCAGGAGATAATAAACCAACTCCATTTTTCATAGATACTGCTCCAGCACATAGATACCCAACTCCCACTGATAATAAGCAGATTCTAGTGGCCAAAGAACTAGTCCGCTCCAATCCAGCAAAAGAATGTCAACTCCATTCTAAGAAGCGTGTGCGTATCCTCGCATCATGAAATTTTATGGCATTCTGATCATATTTTCTACATGTTTCTTACCCATCTCTGTTTTAGAAAATAAGGTTAAATGATAGAAGATTTCCTTCATTGGGATTGTATTCGAGGAAAATATCTTGCGGGAATTCTCTGTGCTCCAATGCTGATGAAAGTACCTGTTGTATATCACTATATTTTTACATCAACATGTATTTTGTTAATCAGCGTGAATCCAACCTTTGTATTATCTAAAATTAGTTGTAGAAAAATGTTAAAGGCGCCAATGTTGATTTTTGTAAAGAAAACTGCCTGGTAGTTTTCCATACTGAGCTGCATGAGTGTACTATCTCATATCATGCACATTACTGAATTGTAGTGCTTCTCTGGTTGCCCATTCATTCATTGTGTCAACGTTGCTTTCGTATTACCTTACCTGGCCGATTGTAGCTGTGCCATATTGTGTTAATTTGGTGTTGGCTAGTTGCCCAAACGTTCGTTGTGCCAATTTTGCTTTCCTATTATCTGACTTGGCCAATGATAGCAATGCTAGTGTCTTAATTTGGTGCAGGCTGCTAAAGATAAGAAGACAAACTCTAAAAACAGCAAGGCAAACCCATTGTTTCTTTCCAATAAATCTAGGCCAGGTAATATGCCAATAACTCAAGATTAATCTGTTTGGTTCCCCTCCTAATTTATATTATTATGCAGTGGTTGAGACACTCTCCACTATCAATAATACAAGCCTGCCAAAATCGCCATCTGAATCTATTCAGTATCCTTTGTCTCGAATGCAACAGAAAAAATGTATGTTTGTGAACCAATTAATGGCTAAAGGAATGATGGAAATGGTGGAGGAATCAGAGGTGCAGAGTCGTGCGACACAACAACTGATCAATGTTTTTAGAGACAGTGTAGCAAAGCAGCAAGAACTTGCCCACATGCTTATGGGCGTCATTCGTGCTGAGGTTGCAGATTGCGACGTTGTAGATCGTTAGGTTCTGTTCATTTATTTGCACTGGCATCATTCTTTGATTTCCCAGTGGATGTAATTTCCTGGAATATATGCTGCATGTGCAATGTTTTTCCATGGATGCCGTACCTTTGCTTGATCGGTTTTGGTCCTGTGCATAATTGCTCATCGTAGTGGGCTCAAATTATCTAATTTGGCCTAACGACATGTACGACCTTTAGTGGGACCATTAAGTTAATGGGACGTTACCAGGCCGAAAGTTAATGGCCGGCCCTCTTAACTCCCAGGTCGTTAATAGGTTGACATCAAAGCGGGCAACAGGTGGGCCCAATTGATTTCACGGGCCGTTAACAGGACGTTACTAAGTTCGGGCTACATATGGCCCAACTATACTGTGGGCCTTTAGCTGGCTGAAAGAGACAGCGGGCTTGTACTGGACCATGAAGAGCATGGGCCGCTAAGAGGCCAAAAGTCAGGTCATATTGTAAATGGCCCAACTATGTTGTGGGCCTTTAGCAGGCCGAAAGAGAAACCAGGATGGTATTGGACCATGAAGGGCATGGGCCGTTAAAAGGCCAAAACTCAGGTCCGACTACAAATGGCCCAACTCATTTATGGTCCATTAACAGGCTGAAAGGCACACAGGGCCTGGAATTGGCCCAGCACTTAAATGGGTCGCTAAAAGGCCAAAACTCAGGTCCGACTACAAATGGCCCAAAAGATATATGGGCCGTCACCAGGCTGATAGACACACCGGGCCGGAAATTGGCCCAACACTTAAATGGGTCGCTAAAAGGCCGAAACTCAGGTCCGACTACAAATGGCCCAACTGATTTATGGGCCGTCAACAGGCTGAAAGACACACTGGGCCGGAAATTAGCCCAATATTTAAATGGGTCGCTAAAAGGCCGAAAGATGTACATCGTGAAAATTAGTCCATCCACTGAATGGGCCCTTAACATGCCAAAATCTCATTGGGCCGATATTGAGCCCAAATATATAGCGGGCTATTAACGGGCTCGAACTGACGATGGGCTGCAATGGTGTCAAATCTTTAACGGGTCATTGACGGGCTGAATTGGCACATCTCGTATGGGTCGTGGGCTTAAATGGACATGACACAAGTAGGCCTTAAATGGGTCGGCCTGCTGTTTTTTACTGGGCCGACCTTTTTCACTGGAATGGGCCACTGTTGGGCCGTGCCACGTGTCGACCTATCATAGGCGCCTCGTGTCCAATGAGTGGATGACATCTGTCCCAACGGTGAGGCAGCACGTGTTTCCTCCGGCCAATGATGATTTTACACATGGAAAATCCCCATTGGTCCGGGCTGTTAACGGGTTATCGGATCCAAAACCGGACCCGACAGCTTAACGGCGTTCCGTTACGGTGGATGCCACGTGTCGGTCACCCTTGACGAAAGCACTTATGTGACGCGCGATTTATCGTCATGGAAGTGGACACTTTCGTGATGATAATTTTGGTAATGTCATGGAACACTTCTACGATAGCACAGGTATGACTATCTTGATTCTGTCATAAATTTGTCATGGATGTACATGCATGACAAAAAACGTGACCTACTGTGACAAACACGTATCATCACGGAAGTGTATTTTTTGTAGTGGTAGTACGATCCTTTGTACGGAGGGAGTGTTCCGTATTTCCTTTTATTGTTATGACGCAGCGTGGACCGGGCATTTTAAGTTTTGCGAAGGCGTAGAGTGGGACCGCATTAAAATGAGCAAAAGCGGTATGCCCCAGAAGTGCATGGTAGCCACTGTGGAACGGCGCAATATCAAAGGTCAAACCCTCGCTTCGGAAATTGTTTGGCGAACCAAAAACGACTTCCAGTGTGATGGAGCCTGTGCAGTGAGCTTCTACGTCGGGTACTGCTCCCTTGAGGATGGTTGTGGTGGGTTTGATTCTAGAAGGATCAATGCCCATTTTGTGGACAGTGTCTTGGTAGAGTAGATTAAGGCTACTGCCGCTGTCCATAAAGACTTTCATGAGATGGAACCCATCGATAATTGGATCGATGATTAGAGCTGCCAAACCTTCGGGATGGATATGACTAACTTTTGGGGGAACCCGCTCTATGGCGTATGCATCCCGAAGTGCGTGCGTGTGCTCCCATATAGGGGTGTGCGTCACGTATACCATGTTTACGGTTTTCACTTTGGGGGGAAATTGCTTCTGAACCCTGGTATTCGGCTGGCGAGTCTCTTCGTCATCGCTGTCGCTGGGTGGCCCCTTCCCCTTTTGTTCGGCATTAAGCTTGTAGGCCTGTTTGAAGACCCAACATCTTCTGTTAGTGTGAGTAGCTAGTTTACCGGGGGTGCCATGAATCTGGCAGGGCCGATCCAATATCTTGTTGTGATTGGATGGTCCATCTCTATTTGCCTTGGATGGCCTTTTCCGTTGACCGGGTTTGGAGCCGCTGAATCCGGCGTTGACCGCTGTGTCTTGCATTATTTCATTATTATTACGACGCTTGTGTTTATTGTGTCGTGGCTTACCTTTGCCGTCTCGGACTTCGGAAGTCCCCGGATCGCTGGCCTGTTGCTCCTACGATCGAGCCAGCCGTCTTCTCCCGCGCAAAGGCAGGTCATTAGAGCGGTAAGGGCTGCCATGGATTTTGTTTTTTCTTGACCGAGGTGGCAGGCGAGCCATTCATCTCGGACGTTGTGTTTGAAGGCCGCAAGGGCTTTGGCGTCCGGACAATTGACAATTTGGTTATTTTTCATTAAGAACCTAGTCCAGAGCTTTCTGGCTGACTCTCCGAGCTGCAGGATGATGTGACTTAAGTCATCAGCATCTGGTGGCCGGACATATGTACCTTGAAAGTTATCGTGAAAGGCATCTTCAAGGTCTTCCCAGCTGCCAACGGAGTTCTCTAGAAGGTTGTTTAGCCAGCGCCGCGCTGGTCCCTTTAGTTTTAGTAGGAGGTATTTAATGGCATGGAGATCATCACTACAGGCCATGTGGATATGGAGAAGAAAGTCCTCAATCCATACCGCGGGGTCTGTTGTTCCATCATACGATTCGATATTCATGGGTTTAAATCCTTCTGGGAATTCGTGCTCCATTACTTCATCCGTGAAGCAAAGTGGGTGTGCGGCGCCTCTATATCAGGCGGCGTCGCGACGTAGCTCGGATGGAGTCCGTCTGTGTTTCTCGGCCCGGACGTGATTATGATTGTTGCGTCCGGCTAGGTAGCCGTTGTCGCATGTCGGGGCACGTCCTCGTGATCCATAGATCGATCTGTTCTGATCTGCTGTACTGTCCAAGTCCTGCCGCAGGTCATATGTATGTCCCTGAGCTGTTTTGTCTCTGCCTTTACGGTGAGGTGGGATGGGCTGGTGTTCGGCTTGAGTTGCCGCTTTGTATCAACCACGTGGTGGTCGGTCAGCCGCATTGTGCGATGATGGTACGGGCTCCAGCGCCTCATCATCGAACTGAGGTAGTAATTTGCACTTCGGGTAAGTTTTGGCTGGGTGCTTAAGGCCGTATTCCTCGGCTGCCAGGACATTAGTCCATTTGTCGTTGAGCAGATCTTGATCATCTTGAAGTTGTTGCTTCTTCTTTTCAGGCTTCTTGGAGTGGCTATTAGGCAGTGCTTAAAGCGCTCGTGTTCGAGAGGTTCCTCCGGCACAATAAAATCCTTGGTGCCGAGGCTCACCTCATCCTCGAAGAGCGGAAGATAATTACTGTCCTCTGAGTCTTCGTGTGTGGCCTGTTCATCAGGGCTAACTTGCCCGTATTCCCTTTCATCTTGTTTGGAAGTTGCCTCAACGGGGTCTTCATTGTCTTTGGCACCGTCCGCAGTGTTATCTTCTCCTGTGCCGGTGTTGTTGTCTTTGCTGCGGCGTGATTTAGAGCGGCGCCGCTGATGCCGGCGCTTTGGTTGTACCTCAGGAGGTTTATCCTCAACTGGATTTTCGTTGTCATCGCCGCTATTCACTTTTGGTGCATCCACCACGTATACGTCCAGCGTCCGGTGAACGGTGGGTTTTCGGCCTGTTCCTCTCCAGCATCGCTGTCCATACCGTCGATGTCTTCGGAGTTGTATTCGAGCATGTCGGTTAAGTCTTCAACAGTGGCTATTAAGTGGGCGGGGGGTGGGAAGCGAAATTCTCCGTCGTCAGCCACCAGTTCGAACCAGATATAATTCGGCTGAGAGTCCCCCGCTAAGGAGAGTGTTTTTAATGAGTTTAGCACGTCGCCTAAAGGCGAGTGCCGAAAGTTGTCTACGGAGCTAAATTCAACGATCGATGCCTGATCAAGCTCGTCGTGCGCGGACGCACATGGTTCGGAACTTGTAGCCAGAAACGAGTCCGAGGTTCCGGTGACACGGATCCCACTCGAGGTTGGCTTAGTGTGAGGCTCTGACGCCGCTAAGTCTACGGCTTCCGTGGTGGAGTTGAGCCTCCTGTCCTCGGATGGCGCAATCTGCTCCGGATCTAGGGTCAGAATAGTTATAGGCACTATCCCCTGGGCATGGTCCGATGACAGATTTATGTCATGTTCATCGTGGCGACATGGAGTGGCTGCCGTGGTCTCGAATCCGTCGAAGATCAAGTCTCTGCGAATATCCGCAACGTAATTCAAGTTTCCAAATCTAAGCTGATGGCCAGGGGCATAGCTATCGATCTACACTAGATGGCCAAGCGAGTTGGCCTACAGTGCGAAGCCGCCGAATACGAAGATCTGTCCTGGGAGGAAGGTTTCTCCCTGGACAACATTGTTGTAGATGATTGACGGGGCCATCGAACCTATTGACGACGGCACAACGGAACTCTCAATGAAAGCACCAATGTCGGTGTCAAAACCGGCGGATCTCGGGTAGGGGGTCTCGAACTGTCCGTCTAAGGTCGATGGTAACAGGAGATGGGGGACACGATGTTTACCCAGGTTCGGGCCCTCTCTATGGAGGTAATACCCTACTTCTTGCTTGATTGATCTTGATGAATATGAGTATTACAAGAGTTGATCTACCTCGAGATCGTAATGGCTAAAACCCTAGAAGTCTAGCCTGTATGACTATGAGTATGATTCTTGTCCTATGTACTAAGACCTCCGGTTTATATAGACACCAGAGGGGACTAGGGTTGTACAAAGTCGATTACAGAGAAAGGAATATTCATATCAGGACGCCAAGCTTGCCTTCCACGCCAAGGAGAGTCCCATCCGGACACGGGAGATAGTCTTCGGTCTTGTATCTTTACAGCCCATCAGTCCCACCCACATACCATAGTCCGGACGCACGAGGACCCCCTAATCCAGGACTCCCTCAAAGTGTCCCGACTATTGTCACTCCGGGGTTGCCGGATCATAACACGTAGTAGGTGACTATAACTTGCAAGATCGGATGTAGAACATATATATAATAGTGATAGCATAAACGGTTCAGATTTGAAATCATGGCACGTGGGCCCAAAGTGACAAGCATTAAGCATGGCAAAGTCATAGCAACATAAATCTCAGAACATAATGGATACTAGGGATCAAGCACTAACAAAACTAACTCGATTACATGATGAATCTCATCCAACTCCTCACGGACCAGCAAGCCTACGAAGAAATTACTCACTCCCGGTGGGGAGCATCATGGAATTGGCGATGGAGAAGGGTTGGTGATGATGAAGATCCAAGATCCCCCTCCCGGGAGCCCCAAATGGACTCCAGATCTGGCCTCCCAATGAAGAACAGGAGACGGCGGCGTCTTTGTCTCGTGGAACGCGATAATTCTTTCTCCCTGATTTTTTTCTGGAAAAATAGGATTTTATGTTAGGGAACGTAGTCATTTCAAAAAAATTCCTACGCACACGCAAGATCCATCTAGGTGATCCATAGCAACAAGTAGGGAGAGTGTGTCCACGTACCCTCATAGACCGAAAGCGGAAGCGTTAAGTAATGCGGCTGATGTAGTCGAACGTATTCGCCATCCAACCGATCAAGTACCAAACGCACGACACCTCCATGATTTGCACACGTTCAGCTCGGTGACGTCCCTCGTACTCTTGATCCAGCTGAGGCTGAGGGAGAGTTTCGTTAGCACGACGGCGTGATGATGGTGATAATGAAGTTACCGATGCAGGGCTTCGCCTAAGCACTACAACGATATGACTGAGGTGGAAATATGTGGAGGGGGGCACCGCACACGGCTAAGACAACTGTCAACTTGTGAGTCCATGGGGTTCCCCCCTCCAACCGTATATAAATGAGGGGATGAGGAGAGGGCCGACCCTCATAGTAGGAGTAGGTTTCCCCCCTTCCTAGTTGGAGTAGGAGAAGAAGGAAGAGGGAGAGGGAGAGAAGGAAAGGGGGCCCCCCACCCAATTCGTATCAGGCTTGGGGGGGGGGGGCTCCACCTGGTCGCCTCCTCCTATCTTTCACTAAGGCCCAATAAGGCCCATTGACTCCCCGGGGGGTTCCGGTAACCCCCCGGTACTCCGGTAATTGCCTGAACTCATTCGAAACCATTCCAGTGTCCAAACATAGCCTTCAAATATATCAATCTTTATGTCTCGACCATTTTGAGACTCCTCGTCATGTCCGTGATCACATACGGGACTCCGAACTACCTTCGGTACATCAAAACACATAAACTCATAATACCGATCATCATCGAACGTTAAGCGTGCGGACCCTACGGGTTCGAGAACTATGTAGACATGACCAAGACCCACTTCCGGTCAATAACCAATAGCGGAACCTGGATTCTCATATTGGTTCCTACATATTCTACGAAGATCTTTATCGGTCAAACCGCATAACAACATAGGTTATTCCCTTTGTCATCGGTATTTTACTTGCCTGAGATTCGATAGTCGGTATCATCATACCTAGTTCAACCTCGTTACCGACATGTCTCTTTACTCGTTCCGTAATGCATCATCCCGCAACTAACTCATTAGTCACATTGCTTGCAAGGCTTATAGTGATGATCATTACTGAGAGGGCCCAGAGATACCTTTCCGATACAAGGAGTGACAAATCCTAATCTTGATCTATGCCAACTCAACAAACACCATCGGAGACACCTGTAGAGCATCTTTATAATCACCCAGTTACATTGTGACGTTTGATAGCACACTAAGTGTTCCTCTGGTATTTGGGAGTTGCATAATCTCATAGTCAGAGGATCATGTAGAAGTCATGATGAAAGCAATAGCAATAAAACTCAACGATCATAATGCTAAGCTAACAGATGGGTGTTGTCCATCACATCGTGTTCTAATGATGTGATCTCGTTCATCAAATGACAACACATGTCTATAGTCAGGAAACATAACCATCTTTGATTAACGAGCTAGTCAAGTAGAGGCATACTAGGGACACTCTGTTTTGTCTATGTATTCACACATGTACTAAGTTTCCGGTTAATACAATTCTTGCATGAATAATAAACATTTATCATGATATAAGGAAATATAAATAACAACTTTATTATTGCCTCTAGGGCATATTTCCTTCAGTCTCCCACTTGCACTAGAGTCAATAATCTAGTTCACATCGCCATGTGATTTAACACCAATAGTTCACATCACCATGTGATTAGTTGACATGTCCATGTGACTAATACCCAAAGGGTTTTACTAGAGTCAATAATCTAGTTCACATCGCTATGTGATTAACACCCGAAGAGTACTAAGGTGTGATCATGTTTTGCTTGTGAGAGAAGCTTAGTCAATGGGTCTGTTACATTCAGAGCCGTATGTATTTTGCAAATTTTCTATGTCTACGATGCTCTGCATGGAGCTACTCTAGCTAATTGCTCCACTTTCAATATGTATCCGGATTGAGACTCAAAGTCATCTGGATCGGTGTAAAAGCTTGCATTGGCGTAGCTGTTTATGACGAACTCTTTATCACCTCCATAACCGAGAAATATCTCCTTAGTCTTCTAAGGATAATTTTGACCGTTTTCAAGTGATCCACTCCTGGATCAGTATCGTACCCCCTTACCAAACTCATGGCAAGGTACACAATAGGTTTGGTACACAGCATAGCATACTTTATAGAACCTATGGCTGAGGCATAGGGAATGACTTTCATTCTCTTTCTATTTTCTGCCGTGGTCGTGTTTTGAGTCTTACTCAACTCTACACCTTGCAATACAGGCAAGAACTCCTTCTTTAACTGTTCCATTTCGAACTACTTCAAAAATCTTGTCAAGGTATGCACTCATTGAAAAAACTTATCAAGCGGCTTGATCTATCTATATAGATCTTGATGCCCAATATGTAAGCAACTTCACCGATGTCTTTCTTTGAAAAACTCCTCTCAAATACTCCTTTATGCTTTCTAGAAAATTCTACATCATTTCCGATCAATAATATGTCATTCACATATACTTATCAGAAAGGTTGTAGTGCTCCCACTCACTTTCTTGTAAATACAGTCTTCTCCAAAAGTCTGTATAAAACCATATGCTTTGATCACACTATCAAAGCGTTCATTCCAACTCTGAGATGCTTGCACCAGTCCATAAATGGATCACTGGAGCTTACACACTTTGTTAGCACCTTTCGGATAGACAAAACCTTCTGGTTGCATCATATACAACTCTTCTTTAATAAATCCATTAAGGAATGCAATTTTGACATCCATTTTCCAAATTTCATAAAATGTGGCAATTGCTAACATGACTCGGACATACTTAAGCATCGATACGAGTGAGAAAATCTCATCGTATTCAACACTTTGAACTTTGTCGAAAAACCTTTTTCGACAATTCGAGCTTTGTAGATAGTACAGTACTATCAATGGCTGCCTTCCTCTTGAAGATCCATTTATTCTCAATGGCTCGCCGATCATCAGGCAAGTCAATCAAAGTCCATACTTTGTTCTCATACATGGATCCCATCTCAGATTTCATGGCCTCAAGCCATTTCATGGAATCTGGGCTCATCATCGCTTCCTCATAGTTTGTAGGTTCGTCATGGTGTAGTAACATGACTTCCAGAACAGGAATACCGTACCACTCTGGTGCGGACCGTACTCTGGTAGACCTACGAGGTTCCGTAGTAACTTGATCTGAAGTTTCATGATCATCATCATTAGCTTCCTGACTGATTGGTGTAGGAATCACTGGAACTGATTTCTGTGATACTTTCCAATTCGGAAGAAGGTACAATTACCTCATCAACTTCTACTCTCCTCCCACTCATTTCTTTCGAGAGAAACTCCTTCTCCAGAAAGGATCCATTCTGAGCAACTAATATCTTGCCTTCGGATCTGTGATAGAAGGATCCATTCTCTATAAACAGTCTCTTTTTGGGTATCCTATGAAGACACATTTATCCGATTTGGGTTCGAGCTTATCAGGTTGAAACTTTTTCACTTAAGCATCACCACCCCAAACTTTAAGAAATGACAGCTTAGGTTTCTAGCCAAACCACAATTCATATGGTGTCGTCTCAATAGATTTAGATGGTGCCCTAATTAACGTGAATGCAACTGTCTCTAATGCGTAACCCCAAAACGATAGTGGTAATTCGGTAAGAGACATCATAGATCGCACCATATCTAATAAAGTACGGTTATGACGTTCGGACACACCATTACGCTGTGGTGTTCCAGGTGGCGTGAGTTGCGAAACTATTCCACATTGTTTTAAATGAAGACCAAACTCGTAACTCAAATATTTGTCTCTGCGATCAGATCATAGAAACTTTATTTTCTTGTTATGATGATTTTCCGCTTCACTCTGAAATTATTTGAACTTTTCAAATGTTTC
The DNA here is from genome assembly GCA_032464435.1 of Aegilops umbellulata. Classification (NCBI taxonomy): domain Eukaryota; kingdom Viridiplantae; phylum Streptophyta; class Magnoliopsida; order Poales; family Poaceae; genus Aegilops; species Aegilops umbellulata. Next base: position 37,533,139 of record CP136056.1, on the reverse strand, counting down.
AGACTTATGTTTCATCAAGTAGATATACCCATATATGCTCAAATCATCTTTGAAGGTTACAAAATAATCATACCCGCCGTGAGCCTCAACACTCATCGGACCGCATACATCGGTATATATTATTTCCAATAAGTCAGTGGCTCGCTCCATTGTCCTGGAGAACGGAGTCTTAGTCATCCTGCCCATGAGGCATGGTTCGCAAGCATCAAGTGATTCATAATCAAGTGATTCCAAAAGCCCATCAGCATGGAGTTTCTTCATGCACTTTACACCAATATGACCTAAATGGCAGTGCCAAAAATTTGTTGCACTGTCATTATCAACTTTGCATCTTTTGGCATCAATATTATGAATACTAGATGATACCCCACGCATTGCTGCGGGACTTCTAAATTCTACTTTTTGCAAACAACTTGAAAGAAACACAGTACAATACTTGAAATGGAAAGAAACAAAGTTGATATTTCCTTTTGAAATATTGAATGATATATAGATACATGGTATGGACTTGGACTCGGCACTAACATGGCATAGTCTTGTATTTCTATCCTTGGTAGTCAGGTTGGCTTCTAAGAGTAAATTTATAAAGGGTACTGTCTTCTTAGACTAAGTTCAAGAAAAAGGAACTAAATTCACTTGTAACTAAACGTAAAATCTTTGTATAGTTAACTTTGGTAAATTAAATAATAAATATGACCATATGAAATTGTAGATTGTTTCTCGCTAATTCAAATCACACAAAATAAAACCAGTAGAATTCCCACACGCAAATATTGCATTACTATGTTCAAGAACAAACTATGATGATAACACATATTATGGGGGTATGTAAAACAAATTGGAGCACTGCTATTTGATATTTAGCTCACTTTTTCGCAACAATAAATGAATATACATAGTTCCTGCAAAATCTGGTGTACGCTTACATAGACATGTGGTTCAAGTTCAACTCGAAAAAGCAGAAAAAATCAAAACAAACTACAGATGCAAGGGGGAATATTGGCTGGCATACCGTATGTTTATCAATACATGTTGTGGCACAGCAGCATGCGTATAGTAGGTGAAAGGACCGAGCCAGGGTGACGCAGTTACACTCCCAACATAGACATTGATGAGTCGATGGTTGGCAGCGATGCAACGTTGATCTTCACTGGCGGCACACAATAAGATCATCCATACTAATAGAGCCATGGATAAAACTGAGAAAATTAGGGAAAAACCTGATTATAGATCAGATGCAATCTATCAAATAGAACAACAAAAAACTGATGGAGAGAAAACTTATAGTTCCGCAATGAACCACAGAGGCACACCACAAATTCGCTCCCCCAACTACTCACAAACCTCAAACAGAGCACAAGTAATGGATATGTTCGTCTTCCACACAGATCCAAAAAATCAAAAGTCCCTCAAAACTTTATGGGAACATCTGATCATCTGCGGCACATGCTTTAGCGGCCGGCTCAGCTGGTCCTCCACCGTGCACCTTGTGGGTAATCACATTGTCGGCCCCGTGGTGCCCACGCCCGACCTGTTTGAGGTTGCTGGACGATGGCCAACGTCGCGGTGCTCGAACTCAACGACCAGCGGGTCACGCGGCCGGAAGAGGTCGGGTGGTTGTGCGGTGAAGGAGGGGAGATGTCCAGCCCTCGCGCCGTGCGGCCCTACACGATGAGGATGTCGCTGGTGGCGTGGCCGACCGCGACCGCATGGTTGGCCGTGAACCCGACTGTAAGTGCATATAGTGCTCCTTAGTGATTTTGGTGTATTGAAGACTTATAGGTTAAGGATCTAATGTGTTTATGAGTGTACACATGTCTATAAGTCTATGAGGAGTTTGATATTTACAAAGAAAGTCGACCCCTAAAAATGAAGTTCTTCGACTGAAGACTTTGATATTCTGAAGAATTTCTGAAGACTTTGAAAGTGAAGAAATTGGTGTGACCTTGAAGACTTGGTTATCATTCGAGGAACATGAAGCGTGAAGACTTTTGTTTTCGTAGTTTCATTTTCTCTTTCTTGAGTCATAGGAAACACCGTACTGTTAAAAGGGGTCGAGGAAATACTAAGGAGAAAATTTCCAAGTAATGCTCAACTCAAGTCCTACACCTACCAATCCCTTCGAGTGAAGCCATTGGAAATCTCATAAAGTTCAATCAATTTCCTCAGTGACAGAGACGCAGTTCTTCTGGTCACTGAGGATTTGCTCTCACTGAGGAGTTAGGAATTCGCCAGTGCGAATTGCCTACACAGTGAGGAACATGATAGCCCTGAGGAATTTGTACCTCAAATTTCCGACCGCTGCTGTGCTACGCGCCAGCTGTCCCAAAATATCTTATCCACCTAACAGTCATATCATTGAAGGGCATTTATGTCTTATCATGTCAGGTTGCTCCCTAGGCTATAAATAGCCGCCCCCTACAACCACTAGCTGGTTGGCTGCTCCGCGAGAACTTGACACTTGTCATTTGAGAGCAACCCATCCTCCGAGGACTTTGAGCGAAAATCATCAAGTGAGGAAAATCCAAACCCAAACCCCAAACACCTACAAACCCAAAGTGATTGAGCATCACTGAAGAGATTGATCCTGCCTGGATCTGACGCTTGTTACCTTTGAAGACTTTGCTTCTTCCAGATGGTTAGGCGTCATGGTCTAGAGCATCCAAGAGGAATTGTGGATCGCCGAGTGACCAAGTTTGTGAAGGTTTGGAAGTCACCTGAAGACTTACCACGAGTGATTGGGCGAGGACTATGTGTCCTTAGCTCAAGGAGAATACGGTGAGGACTGTGTGTCCGGGACTAGGTGTCCTCGAGTTTAAATACTCAGCCGCTCCAACCAGACGTACAACTGAGACAGCAGTTGGAACTGGTCTACCAAATCATTGTCTTCACCAAGCCAACTGGTTCCATTTCCTCAACACTTTCATTTCCTCATTACTGTGTTGTGTGTTTGTTCATATCTGTGTTTGAAGACTCTGCCTGAAGACTTTCTCAATTTCCTCAGTTTAATTTCTTCAGTTTGTTTGTCTTCTTCTTGTGCTATCCTGTGTTTACGCTTTCTGTACTCTGTGTTTGTCTTCATTTCATCATGATGACCATGCATGTATTCTGTTATGTTTACTTCTGAGTACTTATTCCGCTGCTAGTAGTTCTTCGCTAAGGAATTTCCTCACTAGCAAATTCCTCAGTGAAGAATTTCATAAAAATCGCCTATTCACCCCCCCCATCTAGTCGATATAACGCACTTTCAATTGATATCAGAGCAAGGTACTCCCTTGTTCTGTGTGATTTTGGTTTAACCGCCTGGAGTTTTAGTTATGTCTACCACAGGTATGATCAAGGTCTCTGCTGGGTGTCCTACCTTCGATGGGACGGACTACCCCTACTGGAAGAATAAGATGCGAATGCATCTTGAGGCAATTGATAACGATCTCTGGTACGTTGTGGAAAATGGTGTTCCCTCAGTCACACCTTCTCTGAATGCTGCTGATGTGAAGAGATTCAAGCAACTCGACTCTCAAGCGAAGAGTATCATATGTGGCCATCTAAGCAAAGGACAGTATGGAAGAGTGAGTGCTTTGGAGACTGCTAAGCTTATGTGGGATAGGCTGTCCAAAGTCAATGAAGGAGTTCAACTCAGCGTCACTCTCGAGTTGATGTTCTTCGCAATCTCTTCAACCGCTTCAAAAGACTCGACAATGAAAATGTTCAGCAAACCTTCGATCGCCTCACTGACATCTCAAATGAGCTTCAAGCACTTGGTGCCACTGACATCACCGACCATGAGGTGGTGAAGAAATTGCTGAGGTTGCTTGATTCCTCATTTGATACTCTCGCACTGATGATACAAGAGCGTGCTGATTACAAGTCACATGACCCCGCTGATATCCTCGAGAGGCTAAATACTCATGAGTTCCAGCTTGCTGAAAAGAGAGATCTCTATGGTTCGAGCTATGGCAGATCACGTGCACTGAAGGCCAAGGCAGTATCAGAATCCGAAGATGAAGACTCTGGTAGCAGCCTTGGTGACCCTGAAGAACTGAGTTATGATCTAGCAGTGCTTGTGAAGAAATTCCATAAGTTCTCAAGACGTGGTCGCTTTGGAAAACCCTCAAGGAGCAATGATTCCTCATCCAGTGACTACAAGAAGAGGCTTTGTCACAAGTGCAAGAAACCAGCACATTAAATTCAAGATTGTCCTCAGTGGGAAAAGGAATCAAAGAAGAAGAAATACAAGGATTACAGTTCTGATGATGCGAAGAAAAAGAAGAAGTCCTCAAAATCTTCATCATCAAAATCCTCAAGGTCTTCATCTCACAAGAAGAGCAGCTCCAAGAAGGCTCGGGCATTCATTGGCAAGGAAATGGACTCTGAAGCTGAATCTGAGGAACAAGAAGAAGAGGAGGCTTCTGAGGACTCTGAGTCAGGTGTGGCAAGCCTAGCCCTCGCTACTGAATTCATCAGCAAGTCTATCTTCAACTCTGAAGAAAATGACCTCACCAACAAGGCTGATGAAGGCAACGATGACTATGCTCCCACCTATTGCTTCATGGCAAAGGGTGCCAAGGTACCTAAATATGCCTCCTCTGAATCTATTGAAGATGAATCTGATGAAAATCTTAAGCCCAGCTACACAAAACTTGCTAAGATTGTTGTGCAACAACAAAAGGCTTTTGAAAAGGTTCAAAACATGCTAGACAAAAGTGATGATATGTTGGGTGAAGAAATGGATCGCACTAAAGCCTTAACTGAAAATCTTCAAAGACTTCAGACCAGGTTTGACAACCTTCAAGGTCATCATAACACTCTCTTGTCTGATCATGAGAAGCTTTCTTATGAATTTCTTCAAAAGAAGCAAGATCTTGAGAAGCTAAGAGTGAGTTATGAAGATCTTTAGAAGGAGCGCGATTCATTACTTGCTCAACAAATCAGCGTTGCTCAGGAATAATTTATTCCTCCATGTTTGAAATGCATTGAACGAGAATCTGCTAATTCCTCACCTGAATGTTCAAATGCTTCTAATGTTACAAATTCTTCACCTGCCTCTGCTATCACTAATTCCTCATCTGAGGACATTGCTAGTATCACTGACGATGCAGGATTGAAGGAATTGTACATGACAGGCATGTACAAAAGCCTCAAAGGGCATCAGACTCTTTGTGATGTCCTTAAAAAGCAGATCCTCAACAGGAACCCTAGGAAAGAGGGTATTGCCTTTGAGAGGAAACTCAATGCTGATGGTACATATTGGAAGCCTGAGCAGTACCCCAAAACCTCATGGGTTGCTGCAAAGGGACCTCCAGTTGACCCATCTAATTTATTAGGCTATACATGTGAATCTTCTCATTCTTCTGGTTAGTCATTTGACTCCAACTATAAACTGTTAAAAAATCAGAATGGTGAAGTATTTGCTAGATATGTTGGCACTAACTGCAGGAATGGTTCCCCTATGAAGAAAATCTGGGTTCCCAAAAGGTGCCTTGAAAGTCTTCAGGTGAATGTCCTCATGACACCACCTGTGAAGAATAGGAGCCCCAGATCAAATTCTTCATATGGACCAAATTCTTCATATGGATCCAAGTCCTCATACGGACCAAATTCCTCACATGGATCAAATTCCTCAAAAGGATCAAAGTCCTCATATGAACATCATCATGCTAACAACTCTGTTTCGCAGGGAAGAGCCAAGGGCTATGAATATGAGCATTATTCTTCAAATTATTATGTTCATAAGTCCTCGAAGAATTTCTCTGCTTATTCATATGCTTACCCTAACCCCTCTTATGTGAAACGTAATGGTTTGGCCGCTATGCCACCATTCTCATATGGAGCTCGCAGAGTGATGAACTCTTTGCCACCCCTTCAGATGTGGGTGGTGAAGAAAAAGAACTAATCTCTTATGCAGGGTGTACTTGATAGTGGATGTACAAATCACATGACTGGTGACATGAATCTGTTGATGGATGCTCCCTTATCGTCATCACATCTGAAGCATATCATCTTCGCTAATAAAAGCAAAAGTCAGGTATTGGGTCTAGGTAAAGTTGCTATCACAAAGGATTGACACATGGACAAAGTCATGCTTGGTGAGTCCTTAGGATACAACCTTATGTCTGTCTCAATGCTTTGTGATCTTGATATGGTTGTTGTCTTTGGCAAGTACCGTTGTGTTGTGATTATGGAAGCTCACAATTCCAAAGTCTTCGAAGGCTTTAGGAGAGGAAACTTGTATATTGTTGATTTCTCTGCAGATTCACAACCAGCCGTGTGCCTACTTGCAAAAGCTTCAGAAGGATGGCTATGGCATCGATGACTTGGTCATGCAGGCATGAGGAATTTGCACACTCTTGCGAAGAAGAAGCATGTCATTGGCATTGAGAATGTCAAATTCCTCAAGGATCACTTATGCGGTGCCTGTGAAGCTGGAAAGATGACCAAGGCCAAACATCCAGCGAGGACTATCATGACCACCACTCGTCCATTTGAATTGCTTCACATGGATCTCTTTGGTCCTAATCACTATTCCTCTGTCTCAAATGAAGCATCTAAATATGGCTTTGTTATTGTTGATGATTACTCTCATTACACATGGGTACACCTTGTCTCTTACAAACATGAAGTGCAGGAAGTCTTCAAACGATTTTCCTCAAGGGCTTCAACCAACTTTGGTGTGAAGATCAAGCACATCAGAAGTGACAATGGCACTGAGTTCAAGAATTCGGGTCTCAATGAATATCTTGATGAACTTGGTATTACTCATGAGTTATCTGCTCCTTATACTCCTCAACATAATGGCGTCGTGGAGCGCAAGAACAGGACTCTTGCTGAGATGGCTCGCACTATGCTCGATGAGTACAAAACCCCTCGTCGTTTCTTGGTTGATGCAATTGATACTGCGTGCCACATCACCAACAGAGTATATCTTCACAAATTATTCAAGAAGACTGCCTATGACTCCTCACTGACAAGAAACCCAATGTGAGTTATTTCAAAGTCTTCAGTGCTAAATGCTGGATTAGAGATCCTCATCACAACTCTAAATTTGCACCGAAAGCACATGAAGGTTTTATGCTTGGTTACGGAAAGGACTCGCACACCTACAGAGTCTTCAACAATGTTCTTCACAAGATTGTTGAAACTGTAGATGTGCGGTTCGATGAAACTAATGGCTCGCAAAGAGAGCACCTACCTTCTGTGTTAGATGAACCAGCACCAGAGGATTATATCAAACACAAGGCTACTGAAGATGTCATTCCTACTGAAGAATTCATTCCAGAACGTGAAGAACGTCGAGCTGATGAACCTGAAGAAAATGCTGAGGAAATTGATGCTGAAGAAAATGCTGATCAAATTCCTCAACGACGACCAGCTCATCCTCGAGTTGCAAAAGAAGTGCAAGTGGAGAAGATCATTGATGACATTAGAGCACCAGGTCCTCTCACACGCTCAAAAGCTTCACATCTATCTAACTTTTGTGGGCACTTTGCTTTTGTCTCTATCACAGAGCCCACTAAGGTAGATGAAGCATTTCTGGAGTCTGCGTGGATTCAGGCCATGCAAGAAGAATTACATCAGTTCAAGCTCAACAACGTCTGGGAACTAGTCAATCGTCCCGATCCTCGCAAGCATAACATCATTGGCACAAAGTGGATCTACCGCAACAAGTAAGATGAAAATGGTGTTGTGGTGAGGAATAAGGCACGACTAGTAGCTCAAGGCTACACACAGGTTGAAGGAGTTGATTTCGATGAAACTTTTGCACCTGTTGCTAGACTTGAGGCTATTCGCATATTACTTGCTTATGCTAACCATCATGATATCATCTTATATCAAATGGATGTGAAAAGTGCATTCCTCAATGGTAAGCTTGAGGAAGAAGTATATGTTGCTCAACCCCCAGGTTTTGAAGATCCAAAACATCCTGACAAAGTCTTCAGACTTAACAAGACCCTCTATGCCCTCAAGCAGGCCCCACGGGCGTGGTATGATACATTGAAGGAATTCTTCATGAAGAAAGGCTTCACACCCGGTTCACTCGATCCCACTATCTTTACTAAATCTTATGATGGTGAACTGTTTGTGTGCCAAATATATGTTGATGATATCATCTTTGGCTGTACTGACCAACGTTATAGTGATGAATTTGCTTATATGATGAGTGAAGAATATCAAATGTCTATGATGGGAGAGTTGAAATTCTTCTTAGGTCTTTAAATTCGTCAACATCGCAATGGCATATTCATACCTCAGGAGAAATACCTCAAGGACGTCCTGAAGAAATTCGGCATGCAAGATTGCAAAGGCATCAAAATTCCTATGCCCACAAATGGTCATCTATGCACTGATGAAAATGGTATTGACTTCGATCATAAGGTATACCATTCCATGATTGGCTCTTTGTTGTACTTATATTCATCTAGGCCAGATATAATGCTTAGTGTTTGCATGTGTGCCCGATTTCAAGCTGCACCGAAGGAATCACACCATAAGGCTGCGAAGCATATTCTTCAATATCTAGCTCACACACCAACACTAGGATTATGGTATCCCAAGGGCTCGGATTTTGATCTCATTGGATATTCTGACTCTGACTATGCTGGTGACCGTGTGGACCGCAAGTCAACATCTGGTACATGTCATTTCCTTGGACGATCTTTGGTCTGTTGGTCCTCGGAGAAACAGAACTGCGTATCACTGTCTACTGCTGAAGCTGAGTACATTGCTGCTGGTTCTTGTTGTGCTCAACTGCTATGGATGAAGCAAACACTCAAGGACTATGGCGTCAACGTGAAGAATGTGCCTCTCCTCTGTGAAAATGAGAGTGCCATCAAGATTGCTCACAACCCAGTTTAGCACTTGAAGACAAAGCACATCCAGATTCATCATCATTTTCTTCGCGATCATGTGTTGAAGGGTGATATCTCTATTGAGCATGTGAAGACTGAAGAACAGCTAGCCGATATCTTCACTAAGCCCTTGGATGAGAAGAGATTTAGCAAGTTGCGGTGTGAGCTAAATATCTTAGAGTCTTCGAATGTACTTTGAAAAGGCACTCATCGTAACACTTATGCAAAATTGATGACTTAGATGTGCAACACATGAAGAAACGTTTTTCCTCAATCAATGAAGAATAACACTCTAAGTGTGAAGAAATTAATGAAGAATTTGATTCTAAGAACCCTACGACAATTGTACGCGGTGTCTGAAATCATCATTCTTATAAGGTGGGTCACGCCACCACAAAAGTTGAAAATCTTCAATTTGAGTTTTTCCTCAGTTTTGAAATTCCTCAGTTGTTCAAATTCTTCAACTTGCAAAATCTTCACTTGTGCCGTCGTTTTTTTGGCTATATATATATATATATATATATATATATATATATATATATATATATATATATATATATATATATATATATATATATATATATATATATATGAGTTTATGTCCTCTACATCATTCACTTATAGCTATTTCTTCAAGTTGATTTTTCTGCTAAATGAATGTGATCGGACCCTTCCCCTCTATGCTATACTCAATCCAATCTATTCACAAATTCTTCATGTGTGTTCTATTTGAAACTCGTTCGAAATCTTCACTTTGTCCTTGTCAGCTGAAGAAATTGCGAACGGAACATTAAAACTAATCTTATCCAAATTTTTGGTTTTGCCGCTCAAACCATTCCGCATCCCACGATGCATTATTTTACTCACCCACGATCTTACACGATCTCCACTACACAGTACGTGGGTGACACATGTTGTGAGAAGGAGTGTGACACCCAAGTTTTATTTAGATTTTTCGAAAGGTTTTATTTGACTTGAGGGGAGTGATTTAATATTTTTTTTCAAGAGGACTCTCCCTCTCATATAAATTCCTTAGGGAAAAAGTTTTATTTGGATTCACCCAAGGTCAGCCTTTGGTCTTGGGAGTCCTTGCTCTTCATTTGGGCTTAAGGAAAAAAAAGTTTTTTTTATTTGAGAAAGTAGCTTTTGAAGATCTTTTTGAGAATGCACTATGGCTTTTGGAAAAGTCCTTTGCCACTTGCAACTATCCCTCTTGCCATGGCATTGGTGCAAATACTCTCTCCTAACCTTTCTCCCACCTTCGGATCAAGATTTGCATCAAACCCAGCAAGTTGAACCTCCCCAGGTGATCATTTCCATTCAAATTCTATTCAAATAATTTTTCTGTCTTCTCTTATAGCACTTGGAGTTTTGCAAAAGAACTCCTTTTTCTATTTTGATTTTTGCCACCAAACCTTTTTCCCCTCCTAGTCCTTTGAACCACCAACCTAGAACTATGATGATCCACTGGTCTCTAGTTCAAAATTTTCAAATTACATCTGCTGCAAGTTTGGACCAGATTTGTCAAATTTGGTGAAATTCATATCTACACTTCCCCAAAAATTCCGCCAAAAATCAGGCAGCCTACTGGAGCAATGAGAAGTCACTCCACCAAAAATCAGCCCCAGGAAAAATGCCTACATGCCTGAATCATTTCGTCGAGCACCTTGCATGCACTATTTCAGCCAAGTTCAGTTAACATTCAGTTTCAGTGTCAAACACGTTGATCATCTTCAGTCACGCGCCCACAGTGCCTTTGGCACGTTGCTCGACGCCTGGCTCGCTTGTCCGGAGCCCCGCACGCACGCTTGGCTTCTTCCTGGCGTCGGTGGCGCCCTGGCCCGACCACGCCGGCGTGTCTCGCGGCGGCTGAACCGCCGTGGCAGCCAACAGGAAGCAGAACGGCGACTCAACGCCGTTCCGCGCCGCACAACCCCGCTGATGGCTCCGCGTGGCCATCTCCACGCCAGCGCACACATGCAGCACCGTCGCCGTGGCGCGACGCGCACAGCGCGCGCTCTCTGCCGCCGTTGAGCCCGTGCGGTCACCTCACGTGGATAGACGCCATTACGCCGGGGCCAGCTCTGTTTAGTAGCGGAACGAGTCCAGTAACCTCCACTGATGCTGCCCGACCGCTCAAACCACCCTCTAATCCACTGCTCCGCCGTAATCGCTTGCCGGAGATTCTCCGTTTACGGCCACCCCGTCGATCTGCCTATAAATAGAGGCCCCGAGCTTCCACTCGAGCACCCACTAGCCCTGCACTCCCCCTAGAGCACGCCAGGCCTCTGGAAGAGCCCCGAGGAGGTCTCCTTCCTCGACTCCGACCGCCGCGACCCGCCACTGGATCCAGCCCGATTCGCCCCCGTGTGTGCTCCTCCACCTCCATTCTCCTGCCAGTAGCTTCTCCATTCATCCCTCATTCTGACCCGCACTTCAATTTGGAGCTTGCAGCCCTCCACCGGAGTTCCCCATCCTCACCCGAACCGCCGTCCGCCGGAGTTAGTGTCGCCGTCGACGTGGTGCTCCCTGTTGGACGAGTCCACCACCCACCGACGCGGAAGAAGACACTGAAGCTCTTGGTACCCTCCGTTTCTCCTAATTCGCCGTAGTTCGACGCCGGCGTCCACCGCCGTCTTCGGGCGCCGGCGAGCCTTTTCAAACCTGACATGCGGACCCCGCATGTCAGCCTCTGTTCTTTTATTCGCGAACCGTTTTCTGATTGGCGCCTTCGGGCAAAATACGTTTTCTCTCTTGCGCTTGCGCATTTCCAAACGAACCGTTTTCTGTTTTCTCAGTTAGAACCCTGGGAAGTTTCTGTTTCATTACATATGAGTCCCTGGATGAAAACCTTCATAACTTTTTATCAGAAGCATATTTTTGATTGATCCTTTTTCTGTTCTCTTCAAAATTTTGTCTAGTTTTTTATCAGATTTATTTGAAAAATATTTTCAATACTTTTTCTGCACCTCTCGGTATTCACGTTAGCGCGTATGTTTTCTCTGTACCGTAGATACCAACGGAGGTGACGGGGCCGCGAACTTCACCGAGCTAGGATCCAACTACTCTGAACCAGGCAAGCATGTTCGAACTTTTGATATGATGAGTGTCTTGGCATGTTTGCATATAGATAGTTTCATGGCATGTGTGAAGCATACCGATGAACCGTTCATTATGCATTGTTGGAGCAAGTAAGCCCGATGATTTCACACGTCGTTGGACGTGAGTATGCAAGGCCATGTGTTGGCATGAAGATGGGTAAGATGGCAGTGTTGTAGCATGCCAGTCTTAGGCCATGCAAGTTATCTTCAGTACCAACCCATATCGGTTGGGTTCAAATCCATTTCCTTTCCCTGTACTACCACATGTTTCCCGAAAGGAATATGGTTTAGTAAGATGCAAACCGCTTTCTGGGTACACACCAAAAAGGAGAGGCCGGGATGCTGGTTCCATGGCCCTGGATTAAAGCCAGGCATCCGGTCAGGGGGCATGGGTGTTTCCGGTTGGGACCGAGAGGGGGGCACCCCTTAGAGCGCGCGTATATAAATTTGATCCCATGCTATTCGAGATTGTGATCTCCCCGTCTCAATAGTTTTTCTTGGACGATGTTGAGGGTGATTCCCGGCATCGAAGAGTTGGATGGGTGTGTACTGGATTGCTGTGTTTTCTTCTGAAATACCATAACGGAACTAGTCCTAGTGACTACGGAAATCCGTCGATTGTGGGAAATTTTTGTACAAACTCTGCAGAGCTCTATATCCTTAAATCATCTTATCTATTTCCAAGTTCCCTGCTAACAGTCATGTGCCAGTTTGGTGACAGATCACCCGGTGGGACACATGGGCACTAAGACCGGTTAAATGTTTATCCTTGTGGATGTACTAACCCGTTTATTTCCATGAGTTGAATATATTTATGATGAATATATTATTTCCTTATCAGTCAAAAGCCCTTTATGTGGTGTCGCTCAGACGCCCGACTGTGGCATTTCTTTTTAAAGTCCTTTATGTGGTGTCGCTCAGACGCCCGACTGTGGCATTTCTTTTTAAAGCCCTTTATGTGGTGTTGCTCAGACGCCCGACTGTGGCATTTCTTTTAAAGCCCTTTATGTGGTGTCGCTCAGACGCCCGACTGTGGCATTTCTTTTAAAGCCCTTTATGTGGTGTCGCTCAGACGCCCGACTGTGGCATTTCTTTTAAAGCCCTTTATGTGGTGTCGCTCAGACGCCCGATTGTGGCACTATTATTCCGCATTTTCCGCTCGAGGAGTCTTTCAGACACTCGTTTGGTACCAGTATTATTATTCCGCATTTTCCGCTCGAGGAGTCTTTCAGACACTCGTTTGGCACCAGTATTATTATTCCGCATTTTCCGCTCGAGGAGTCTTTCAGACACTCGTTTGGCACCAGTATTATTATTCCGCATTTTCCGCTCGAGGAGTCTTTCAGACACTCGTTTGGCACCAGTATTATTATTCTACATTTTCCGCTCGAGGAGTCTTTCAGACACTCGTTTGGCACCCAGCATTATCACCTCTATGTCTGATCGTACTGGTTAACTTATCCATGTATTTCATGTTGGCATTTGTTATATCTTACGTCCGAACTGTCTTGCGAGTACTTTCAAAGTACTCACTGGCTTGTTGATTTGGCCAGATGCTGACGAAGGTGATCTCATGGATGAAGAGTTCGATAGCGAATCCGACGCCTAGAGGAGTCCCAGTCAGTCTCGTGCAACCCTGGAGTTGGTCACTGTTTCATATCCGCTTCCGCTACCCTAATAAATTCATCGAGCTTCACCTCGACGCTCGATGGGATGTTAGTTTGAGTATCCCATATCCACTCCCCACTGTGTTACTCCACCTCTACCATATTTGCGAGTCAGTAGTATGCCACCACTCCCTTGTGTCATTAATCGCCTTTATGTATAATTATTGGCACGCTTGTAATAAATTGTTGAGCATCGTCAGCTCAACCCTGTAATATATTTATGCTACTGGCTTATTGTATCAAAAGTTTGTCTGCCAGTGAGGAGGTTTTATCTCAAACTGGATTCTAAAGATTGGTTTCTCAATAAATATTTTTATTGGAAAACCGGTCGTGACAAGCTTGGTACCAGAGCCAGGCTGACTGTAGGAAGCCACTAGGTTCGATCGCTAATCAGTTATGAGCATGATAGAGCTTATTCATGTTTTTACAATAGTAGTCATTTTTCTGACAGTCAGCATATATTTATGATCTGACCATTCAGGATTTTTGCCTAATTTTGTAGATGGCCGACCGCAGCTGCGAGTTTCAGACCTTCGCCAACGTACCCGATGGGTTCGTCAAGCTTCTCTCCTTCTTCGTTCAGGTCGCGATGGGGCCGTCTGTGCGCCCAGTCGTCACTCTCTGTCAGCACAGAGTCAACGACAGTCTGACTATGCACCAGGCCGTGGTGCAGTTCAAGGGAGGGCGTGGTGAGCTACGCCGCTTCCGGTTTTTGGGGAGAGCCATGCCTTCGGAGAAGCATGCCATCCAGATGGCAGCCCGCAAGGCGATAGCTCGTCTCAGGGATGCCCTTACCGCGATGAAGGCTCGTCGCTACCGATATCTTCCATGCCATGTGCCCTACACCTGTCACTACGCATTCTCCTGCCCCAGAGGAGAACGAGACGAGGCTTTTGAGATGCTTATTGAGTATCTCCGGGCCTTGGAGGCAGCCTTCGACAACTTGGTGGATGACTTTGTGGCCGCCCGCATGGACTCAGTCCACGGTTGTGCCGCCAACAGGAGGGAGCTCCTACCCACCGCACCGCCACTGACTTTTGTCTCGTCCTCTGCATCCCATGCTCCTGCTCGTCGCCTGCCTACCACCGAGGAGTTCAACCAGGTCAATGCGCCCACTCCAGCGCGCACTGCACCGCCACTCGCGCCGACTCCAATCCGCGTCATTCCGCCCCTGGCACCCGCTCCATCTACTCGGCGCAGCACTACTCGTATGGAGCCTATTAGCGAGGAAGAAGTCGAGTCCCCGGCTTCGCTACGCCTCACCCTTGGCAGGGCCAAGGACGTCATCAACATCTCCGACTGAGTACGCTTAGCCGCCATGCGTTGCATCGTCATGTAAAATCTGGAGTAGTGCACTAGCCTAAATAACATGTCAGGGTTATGTACGCATATCCTGAGTGATGTATTGTATATTTATCGTCACGTGTAAGATACGCAATGACGCAGTCCTTCTCTATGCGCAAATCGATTTGTTTTCCCTTGAGTAATCTTGGCTTTAAAAATTTATTTGTCAACCTTGGGCATTTTGGGTTCTATCTTCGCAACCCTTCCATTTTTCTTATGGGTTTTGCAAATACATCCACAGAGTGAAAAATGTCTCGTCCTTGGACTCGCTCCATGCCAGCCCCACCAGAGGAAAATTATGGCAATCAACCGGGCAACAATTTTGCACAAGGGCAGTCAAGTCAACACTATAATACACAATCAGGCAACAATTTTACACGAGGTCAGACAAGTCAACAGGACAGTGAAACGACACTTTCCCAAATGTGCCGCCTTTATGAACAGAGTCAGCAACAACATCGGGAAATGATGAACCAAGTCATTAACATGGGAAATCACCATGGGCAGTATCCACAGCATTCCAAGTTATCTGAGCTACAGAAGACACGTCCCTCAACATTTTCTCATAATGACAAGCCACTTGAGGCCGAAGACTGGCTTCGCGATATGGAGAGAAAGTTAATTATTGCAAAATGCTCAGACCCAGAAAAGGTACTGTACGCACCGCATTATCTCACGGGAGCAGCCGCATCCTGGTGGGAAAATTTTCTGCACACGCATCCCAACGAAAATGATATAACCTGGGATGATTTCAAAGAAGGTTTCCGTGGCGCGCATATTTCTAAGAGTATTATGAAAATCAAGAACAGAGAGTTCGATGACCTCAAGCAAAGGAACATGACAGTGTCAGATTACAACAGCCAATTTACTCTGTTATCCCGCTACGCTAACGAAGAGCGTATTACTGAAAGCAAGAAAATTGAGAAATTCCTTGACGGCCTAGCGCCCGCGCTTAAATGCCAATTGGTCATACACACTTTCCCAGATTTTAAGACGCTGGTGGATAAAGCTATTACTCTGGAAAATGAAAGACGCAGTTTGGAAGATATCCGCAAGCGAAAAAGGGACCAGACTAACCATGCTCGCTATCGCCGAAGTAAGACCGACTTTCAGAAGGGTGGGACGCACAAATCATCATCCAACGTCTCACGCCCAACAAAGAATTTTCATGCTAGGGACAAGGAGTTCACATATCGCTCAGGTGTTACTTGTTACGCCTGTGGAGAAGAAGGACACTATGCCAAGCAGTGTCCCAAGCCAAGAAGCTCAGCACCAAAGCCGAACAACGGCAACAATAATTCAGCGCCCAAGCGAAACAACTTCAATCCCAACAATAACCACAGGAAAGGTCATCTGAACCACGTGACCAAAGAGGAGGCACAAAACGCTCCGGATATCGTGCTCGGTACGTTCCCTGTCAACACAATACCTGCAATGGTTTTGTTTGATTCTGGAGCTTCTCACTCTTTTAATTTCGAAAAGTTTTGCTTCGCAAAATAATTTTCGATGCTTCCTTTGGAGAAATCCATGATCATCAAGTCCCCTGGAATTCAGCAAGTTACTCAGAATTACTGTCAGGATGTGATTATTGAGTTCAAAGGATTGAAGTTTCACACCAATCTCATTGTGTTGGAAAATAAAGTACTAGATGTCATCCTAGGGATGGACTGGTTAACCACCAACAAAGGTTTCATTGATTGTTTCAATCGGGCCATCATTCTCACACACCACCATGGTAAGACAATAAAAGTATCCGCCAAAGAAAGAGAAATGCCCAGACAACCAAGACTGAACAAGGTGGACATTTCTGAATTAAACAAGGTTCCAGTAGTACGTGAATTTCCAGACGTATTTCCCGAAGAGCTACCAGGCATGCCACCCGACCGAGAGATAGAATTCAGCATTGAGCTAGCACCAGGGACCACCCCCATATACAAGAAACCCTACAGAATGGCACCATCCGAGTTAGTTGAACTGAAGAAACAAATAAAGGAATTGCTTGACAAGGGATACATTCGAGCCAGTTCCTCACCATGGGGATCACCAATTTTGTTTGCCAAAAAGAAAGATGGAACACTGCGATTGTGTATTGACTACCCAACACTCAACATGGTCACGATCAAGAACAAATACCCAATGCCAAGAATAAATGATTTATTCGATCAACTCGCTAAGGCCAAGGCATTCTCAAAAATCGACCTAAGGTCAGGATACCATCAATTAAAGGTACGAACAGAAGATATCCCCAAGACAGCCTTCACCTCCAGATATGGACTGTATGAGTTCACAGTAATGCCTTTTGGATTAACAAATGCCCCTGCATATTTTGTTCACCTCATGAACAAAGTATTTATGAAGTTTATGGACAAGTTCGTTGTGGTATTCATCGACGATATTTTAGTATACTCCAAAACACCAGAGGAACACGCTGAACATCTCAGAATTGTACTAGGAGAACTCAGGAAACACCAATTGTACGCCAAGTTCAGCAAGTGTGAATTTTGGTTAAGGCAAGTAGGCTTTCTAGGCCACGTGCTAACCCAATACGGGATCGCCGTGGACCCAGAGAAAGTCAAGGTCGTACTTGGCTGGAAGTCACCAGCCAGCGTAACGGACATACGGAGTTTCTTGGGAATGGCAAGATATTACCGCAGATTTATTGAAGGATTCTCCACCATAGCCAAGCCAATGACGCAGTTGCTCAAGAAAGATAAGAAATTTGAATGGACAGAAGCCTGTGAGAAAAGTTTCCAAGAGCTAAAACGGAAATTAACAACAGCACCAGTATTGATTGTGCCAGACATACGCAAGAATTTTGAAGTATATTGTGACGCGTCCAGGAAGGGACTCGGATGCGTATTAATGCAAGAAGGCAAGGTTGTCGCATATGCTTCAAGGCAACTTCGCAAGCATGAGGAAAACTATCCCACTCATGACTTAGAAATGGCAGCAGTTATTCATGCACTCAAGGAATGGAGGCATTTCCTACTTGGAAATCGATGTGAAATATATACGGACCATAAAAGTCTCAAATATATTTTCACACAGCCAGAGCTAAATTTAAGGCAACGACGCTGGTTGGAGCTAGTAAAGGATTATGATGTCGGAATCCACTATCATCCTAGAAAAGCAAATGTAGTAGCCGATGCTCTTAGTCGGAACCCCAGCGCCGACAACAACAGTCTGCCCAACTTAAGACCCGAATTCCAATGGGAATTTGCCAGACTCAACTTGTTGATGGTAGCAGAAGGCACCATAACAAACTTGGAGATACAACCCAACCTTGTGAAAAGAATCAAAGAAGCCCAGCCGGGTCACCCCAGCATTGAAGGCATCAAAAGAAAGGTGAGTATGGGCAAGGCCTCGGAATTCATCATAGACGAAGAAGGGACACTATGGTACGGAAACAGACTCTGCGTGCCAGACATAGAAGACCTCAAACGGCAAATTCTAGCTGAAGCCCACACCGCTCCATATTCGATCCACCCTGGAGGAACCAAGATGTATAAGGATATCCTAGAAGGATTTTGGTGGCACGGTATGAAAAGGGACATAGCCACCTTCATTGCATGCTGCGACTCTTGTCAACGTATAAAGGCCGAACATCAGAGACCTGCCGGACTACTGCAACCAAATAAAATACCTGAGTGGAAATGGGATGAAATAGGGATGGATTTCATTGTCGGACTACCTCGATCACGACACGGGAATGATGCCATATGGGTTATCACCGACAGATTGACTAAGGTGGCACATTTCATTCCAGTAAAGACGACCCACACCACTCAGAAGCTTGCCAAGATATATCTCTCTCGCATAGTTTGTCTGCACGGTGTCCCGAAGACTATAATATCTGACAGAGGAACAAAGTTCGTCTCGAGATTCTGGGAGCAGTTACAACAGGCTCTAGGAACTCAACTAGCCTTCAGTACGGCATACCACCCCCAGACAGATGGACAAACAGAACGGGTAAACCAGATTTTAGAGGACATGCTGAGAGCATGTGTCCTCACCTATGGAGCCAATTGGGAAGACAGCCTGCCATACGCCGAGTTCGCGTACAACAACAGTCATCAGGCCAGCCTGCAAATGGCACCATTTGAAGCCTTGTATGGACGAAGATGTCGTACCCCGTTAAATTGGTCAGAGGCCGGAGACAGCCGTATCTTCGGCCCAGACATGCTCAAGGAAGCCGAGGAAAAGGTCCAGTTAATCAGAGATCGACTCAAGAGCGCCCAAAGCCGACAAAAGAGTTATTACGATCAGAAACGTCGTGGGGTCAACTTCAAACCCGGTGAATTCGTGTACCTACGAGTGTCACCTATGAGGGGTTTGCAACGATTCAAAATTAAGGGAAAGCTAGCGCCAAGGTTCATCGGACCATTCGGTATATTGGCACGGAGAGGCATTGTAGCCTACCAGCTAGACCTACCTAAGGAACTATCAGATATCCACAATGTATTCCACGTTTCACAATTAAGAAAATACGTGAGCAACCCAGAGAAACAAGTATCCCATGAGAACATAGACGTGCAGCCAGACCTCACTTATCGGGAACACCCAGTAAAGATATTAGAGGAGTCTGAAAGGAGGACCCGGCAGAAAACCGTCAAATTTTTCAAAGTTCAGTGGAGTAATCACACCGAAAGTGAAGCAACATGGGAAAGAGAGGACTTTCTCCGAACAGAGCATCCTCACTTATTTAAGGATCAACTGAAATCTCGGGGACGAGATTTTTCCTAAGGGGGTAGGTGTTGTGACACCCAAGTTTTATTTAGATTTTTCGAAAGGTTTTATTTGACTTGAGGGGAGTTATTTAATACATTTTTTTCAAGAGGACTCTCCCTCTCATATAAATTCCTTAGGGCAAAAGTTTTATTTGGATTCACCCAAGGTCAGCCTTTGGTCTTGGGAGTCCTTGCTATTCATTTGGGCTTAAGGAAAAAATGTTTTTTTATTTGAGAAAGTAGCTTTTGAAGATCTTTTTGAGAATGCACTATGGCTTTTGGAAAAGTCCTTTGCCACTTGCAACTATCCCTCTTGCCATGGCATTGGTGCAAATACTCTCTCCTAACCTTTCTCCCACCTTTGGATCAAGATTTGCATCAAACCCAGCAAGTTGAACCTCCCCAGGTGATCATTTCCATTCAAATTCTATTCAAATAATTTTCTGTCTTCTCTTATAGCACTTGGAGTTTTGCAAAAGAACTCCTTTTTCTGTTTTGATTTTTGCCACCAAACCTTTTTCCCCTCCTAGTCCTTTGAACCATCAACCTAGAACTATGATGATCCACTGGTCTCTAGTTCAAAATTTTCAAATTACATCTGCTGCAAGTTTGGACCAGATTTGTCAAATTTGGTGAAATTCATATCTACACTTCCCCAAAAATTCCACCAAAAATCAGGCAGCCTACTGGAGCAATGAGAAGTCACTCCACCAAAAATCAGCCCCAGGAAAAATGCCTACATGCCTGAATCATTTCGTCGAGCACCTTGCATGCACTATTTCAGCCAAGTTCAGTTAACATTCAGTTTCAGTGTCAAACACGTTGATCATCTTCAGTCACGCGCCCACAGTGCCTTTGGCACGTTGCTCGACGCCTGGCTCGCTTGTCCGGAGCCCCGCACGCACGCTTGGCTTCTTCCTGGCGTCGGTGGCGCCCTGGCCCGACCACGCCGGCGTGTCTCGCGGCGGCTGAACCGCCGTGGCAGCCAACAGGAAGCAGAACGGCGACTCAACGCCGTTCCGCGCCGCACAACCCCGCTGATGGCTCCGCGTGGCCATCTCCACGCCAGCGCACACATGCAGCACCATCGCCGTGGCGCGACGCGCATAGCGCGCGCTCTCTGCCGCCGTTGAGCCCGTGCGGTCACCTCACCGTGGACAGACGCCATTACGCCGGGGCCAGCTCCGTTTAGTAGCGGAACGAGTCCAGTAACCTCCACTGATGCTGCCCGACCGCTCAAACCACCCTCTAATCCACTGCTCCGCCGTAATCGCTCGCCGGAGATTCTCCGTTTATGGCCACCCCGTCGATCTGCCTATAAATAGAGGCCCCGAGCTTCAACTCGAGCACCCACTAGCCCTGCACTCCCCCTAGAGCACGCCAGGCCTCTGGAAGAGCCCCGAGGAGGTCTCCTTCCTCCACTCCGACCGCCGCGACCCACCACTGGATCCAGCCCGATTCGCCCCCGTGTGTGCTCCTCCACCTCCATTCTCCTGCCAGTAGCTTCTCCATGCATCCCTCATTCTGACCCGCACTTCAATTTGAAGCTTGCAGCCCTCCACCGGAGTTCCCCATCCTCACCCGAACCGCCGTCCGTCGGAGTTAGTGTCGCCGTCGACGTGGTGCTCCCTGTTGGACGAGTCCACCACCCACCGACGCGGAAGAAGACACTGAAGCTCTTGGTACCCTCCGTTTCTCCTAATTCGCCGTAGTTCGACGCCAGCGTCCACCGCCGTCTTCGGGCGCCGGCGAGCCTTTTCAAACCTGACATGCGGACCCCGCATGTTAGCCTCTGTTCTTTTATTCGCGAACCGTTTTCTGATTGGCGCCTTCGGGCAAAATACGTTTTCGCTCTTGCGCTTGCGCATTTCCAAACGAACCGTTTTCTGTTTTCTCAGTTAGAACCCTGGGAAGTTTCTGTTTCATTACAGATGAGTCCCTGGATGAAAACCTTCATAACTTTTTATCAGAAGCATATTTTTGATTGATCCTTTTTCTGTTCTCTTCAAAATTTTGTCTAGTTTTTTATCAGATTTATTTGAAAAATATTTGCAATAATTTTTCTGCACCTCTCGGTATTCACTTTAGCGCGTATGTTTTCTCTGTACCGTAGATACCGGCGGAGGTGACGGGGCCGCGAACTTCACCGAGCTAGGCTCCGACTACTCTGAACCAGGCAAGCATGTTCGAACTTTTGATATGATGAGTGTCTTGGCATGTTTGCATATAGATAGTTTCATGGCATGTGTGAAGCATACCGATGAACCGTTCATTATGCATTGTTGGAGCAAGTAAGCCCGATGATTTCACATGTCGTTGGACGTGAGTATGCATGGCCATGTGTTGGCATGAAGATGGGTAAGATGGCAGTGTTGTAGCATGCCAGTCTTAGGCCATGCAAGTTATCTTCAGTACCAACCCATATCGGTTGGGTTCAAATCCATTTCCTTTCCCTGTACTACCACATGTTTCCCGAAAGGGATATGGTTTAGTAAGATGCAAACCGCTTTCTGGGTACACACCAAAAAGGAGAGGCCGGGATGCTGGTTCCATGGCCCTGGATTAAAGCCAGGCATCCGGTCAGGGGGCATGGGTGTTTCCGGTTGGGACCGAGAGGGGGGCACCCCTTAGAGCGCGCGTATATAAATTTGATCCCATGCTATTCGAGATTGTGATCTCCCCGTCTCAATAGTTTTTCTTGGACGATGTTGAGGGTGATTCCCGGCATCGAAGAGTTGGATGGGTGTGTACTGGATTGCTGTGTTTTCTTCTGAAATACCGTAACGGAACTAGTCCTAGTGACTACGGAAATCCGTCGACTATGGGAAATTTTTGTACAAACTATGCAGAGCTCTATATCCTTAAATCATCTTATCTATTTCCAAGTTATGTGCCAGTTTGGTGACAGATCACCCGGTGGGACACATGGGCACTAAAACGGTTAAATGTTTATCCTTGTGGATGTACTAACCCGTTTATTTCCATGAGTTGAATATATTTATGATGAATATATTATTTCCTTATCAGTCAAAAGCCCTTTATGTGGTGTCGCTCAGACGCCCGACTGTGGCATTTCTTTTTAAAGCCCTTTATGTGGTGTCGCTCAAACGCCCGACTGTGGCATTTCTTTTTAAAGCCCTTTATGTGGTGTCCCTCAGACGCCCGACTGTGGCATTTCTTTTAAAGCCCTTTATGTGGTGTCGCTCAGACGCCCGACTGTGGCATTTCTTTTAAAGCCCTTTATGTGGTGTCGCTCAGACGCCCGACTGTGGCATTTCTTTTAAAGCCCTTTATGTGGTGTCGCTCAGACGCCCGATTGTGGCATTATTATTCCGCATTTTCCGCTCGAGGAGTCTTTCAGACACTCGTTTGGCACCAGTATTATTATTCCGCATTTTCCGCTCGAGGAGTCTTTCAGACACTCGTTTGGCACCAGTATTATTATTCCGCATTTTCCGCTCGAGGAGTCTTTCAGACACTCGTTTGGCACCAGTATTATTATTCCGTATTTTCCGCTCGAGGAGTCTTTCAGACACTCGTTTGGCACCAGTATTATTATTCTACATTTTTCGCTCGAGGAGTCTTTCAGACACTCGTTTGGCACCCAGCATTATCACCTCTATGTCTGATCGTACTGGTTAACTTATCCATGTATTTCATGTTGGCATTTGTTATATCTTACGTCCGAACTGTCTTGCGAGTACTTTCAAAGTACTCACTGGCTTGTTGATTTGGCCAGATGCTGACGAAGGTGATCTCATGGATGAAGAGTTCGATAGCGAATCCGACGCCTAGAGGAGTCCCAGTCAGTCTTGTGCAACCCTGGAGTTGGTCACTGTTTCATATCCGCTTCCGCTACCCTAATAAATTCATCGAGCTTCACCTCGACGCTCGATGGGATGTTAGTTTGAGTATCCCATATCCACTCCCCACTGTGTTACTCCACCTCTACCATATTTGCGAGTCAGTAGTATGCCACCACTCCCTTGTGTCATTAATCGCCTTTATGTATAATTATTGGCACGCTTGCAATAAATTGTTGAGCATCGTCAGCTCAACCCTGTAATATATTTATGCTACTGGCTTATTGTATCAAAAGTTTGTCTGCCAGTGAGGAGGTTTTATCTCAAACTGGATTCTAAAGATTGGTTTCTCAATAAATATTTTTATTGGAAAACCGGTCGTGACAAGGAGAATGGTCAGGGGCACATTCGTCCTAAATCCTTGGGCGAACAGTTTTTTCACTGCCTCTATAAATACCCCTCACCCCTTCCTCACTTCTTTTACTCCGCTCGATCTCACTCTCCCGCTCGAGCTTCTCAAACCTTAGAGCCGCCGCTACACCATCGTTGCCGGTTAGGAAGAG
The DNA here is from genome assembly GCA_032464435.1 of Aegilops umbellulata. Taxonomy (NCBI): domain Eukaryota; kingdom Viridiplantae; phylum Streptophyta; class Magnoliopsida; order Poales; family Poaceae; genus Aegilops; species Aegilops umbellulata. Next base: position 37,509,088 of record CP136056.1, on the reverse strand, counting down.
CTTCACTGCCTCGACCTCGTCGCCGTCGTACTCGTGCTGACCGCGGAAATCTTCACCTCCGCCGCCGCCGTAGACGTCTTCCTCTGCCAAGTTAGGGCGTGGAAGATCTACATCGACGAACTTCACTGTTTCACCTCTCTGTTCGTCGTGTTCTTCATTCAGGGTAATTAAAAGTTACTATTACTGCCCTCTTTGATTCTAAATTTTTCTACAAAATATTCAAAGGTGTTTTTATTCTTCAAATCTTCACACACAAAACACCTCACATGTCATCTGTTCTTGATTCATTTCCCTAAGCACCATTTTCTTCAAGATTCCTCAATTGTGTGGATCTTTGATCTATACAACTCTGGAACCTAAGATATAACGCGCTTAGTGAAATTCTTCAAGAGCATCTGGTCAAATTCCTCAAACTTGTTCTTTTTGAAAAACCCTCTGAGAACGCATATGACCTCTCCAAATTCCTCGCAACTATATTTTGTTCACAGGTACACATGTCTGCTGCTGAATCATTAGGTTCTCATCAACTTAACTCGTTTGCAGCGTTCCTCGAAGAAAAACTGCATACTTCTTCAGAGAATTCGATTGTTCAAATTCCTCAACTGAAGAAAATGGCAGACGGTAAAAGGCCACAGAAAGGGGGAAGAAGCCTGAGGTCATGACTGCTTTTGAAATCCCTGAGGACATTTATAAAGATTACTGCACGCCTGATGAAGCCAAGTTTGGCAAAGAAGATAAAAATCAGCACAAGGTGCGCATTCAGAGGATAGAATGGTAATGGGCACATGAATGGAGGGAGTACAGATACGTCACTCCAAAGTACATGAAGAAATTCACACTGAATCCTCCATGCCCAAGAGCCCCATTGGCACCTGGCCAAGTGGCTGATCCCACTAGCCTCAAACGCGGTGAGGATTTTCCTGAAGAATGGGCCAAGCGCCAAGCCAAATTGGCAAGACAAGCCAGAGAAGCAGTGAGGAAATTCAATGAAGATTCTGCTGCTGCTGCTGCCCCTGAGGCCTCTGCCAAGCCGAGGAAAAAAATGGGAAAGAAGCCTGCCCGTAAGACAAGTGCTTCACCAACAATGCCCTCACGGCCAAGTTCCTCAGCTGCGCCCTCACGGCCAGAAACTTCAAAATCTTCAAGACAAATTCCTCAAGCTGCCCCTGCTCCTCCAAAATCCTCAGCACCTCCACCAAAGTCCTCAGATGTTCCGACAAAGTCCTCAGCACCTGTGCACCTGGCCTCGTGCCAAAGGACTGTAGGCATCTCTATTGCCTCTGGTGTCTCAGCAAGTTCCTCAGTTGCGCCAAATTCTTCATCTAGCCCAACTTTGCTGAAGACTAAAGCAACTGCTGGACGAGGTACTCGCCCAAGTCCAAAGAAGAAACAGGTCGCCTTCCAAGAGCCACCTGAGGATGATGAGGCTGATGATGATGAACTTGCAGAAATCATCAGAGACCGACAAGTTAGGGTCGCAAGAGCCAAAGGCACACATGTGCCACTGCTGTTGGATCGAAGGGTGATCCTTGATTACATTGATCTCTGGCATAAGGATCCCAACACAGCTATGCTTGACTTCAAGTTGACACCTGGCCAAAGTCACATGCTGACTCACTTCATCCAAGAGGAGAAGTGGAAATATGATAGGGCTAGAGAGATCAAGAAATTGCAGTACAGAAAAGAGAAATTGCTGAAGAAAAATGTTGTCAAGATGACAACTGAAGAACTTGTCAAGATGCAGGCTGAAATCAAATCCTTCAGCGACAAATTTGACTCCTACTATGCTGATTGGAAGGGAGCCAAAGTCAGGTTTATGAAACTGACTGAAAAGTTCACAAATGTTGCAGCTCCATCGCAACAAGAAGTTCCTCAAGCTGAAGCTTCTGCTCAGCCAACTGAAGAACATGCCAGCACCGCTGATGATTTTCAGGCTGCTGAAGAAAATGCTAGTTCCAGGGCTGATGACACCATCCCAGCCGCTGAAGAAATTGCCAGGGCATCCACTAGTGGTGTGCCTGAAGAAACTGAAAAAGTCAGGTCAACTGCATCAGTTGCGCCTGAGGAAATTCAACCAGATTCCTCAGCTCCACCTGCGCCTACACCAACTCCTATTCTTCCATCTGCATCAGATGTGAAGAAGATCAAGGCTGCAGAGCGAGCTGCAGTAAAGAAAAGGAAAGCATCAATTGCTTCAGAATCCTCAGCTCCAAAGAAGATGAAGCCTATGACAAGCTCATATGAAAATCGGATCGATGCTGTTCCGATTTCCACCATGCCATCAAAGGACCTTGTTCCTTTTGATGAAGAATATGCGATCCCAAGCGGATCTGATGAAGAAACTCAATCTCCTGCTTCGTCAGAGCAGATTGATGAAGAAATTGAAGTGGATGTGATCCCTTCAACCCAAGTGGTTTCATCACCAATGCCTTAGTTTACTGTTGAAGAGGCTGAAGAAATTGATGATGAAGATATGGACATTGGAAGCACAACTCCAGTGATGAATGACGACTTTTGGGAAAGTCAGCATCCCAATTCTCCACTCTTCACCCTACTACAGCAAATCCCTCACTCTCCTGCACCAACAGTTCAATTGGGCTCTGAAGAAACTCATCCCACTGCATCTGTGCATGAAGAAATTCCAGCCACTAGTGCCGAAGAAACTGCTGCTGCTACTGAAAATGTGACTGCACCTGAGGAGGAACCAGAAATTCCTCAGCCTGAAGAACCTGAGATTGCGATTCCTGAGGTAGTGATGCAACTCACTGACACTCCTCTGCCAAAGCCAAAGGATCCATTCTCAAGGAAACAAAAGTTCAAGGCTGAAGACTTCTTTGGCGAGCATGTATTCTTCATAGATTACAACCCTTATGACTCTGCTCGCATAAGGAAGAGGCGTTTCTGGACTGCAAGTCAAGCCAACTTCTATTCCTCAGTGCTGTTCAACAAAGACAAAGTCTTCGACCATGCACATATTCCTCACGTGGATATGGAGTCCATGCCGTGCTTCACGCCAGTCCTCAGTGTTCTTTACGACGCTGGACTGCTCAAATTCTGCAATGACATCTGTGATTGGAATCAAGAACTCATTCTTCAGTTCTATGCAACGTTGCACATCACCGGCAACTCTGAAGATGTGAATTCATGGGTTCTGGACTGGATGACTGAGAACACTCATTACAAGGCACCAGCATCTGAATTGCTTCGTGCCCTTCCTCTAAGTCCTCCCCTTGAAGATGCACGTTGTGTTTACAATGAACCTGAACTTTCAAATCACTATATGCAAGTGCTGATGAAGCCTTTGAAGCCAGGGCAGGCCCCTCGAACCAAATTCCTCATCAAGGAATTGTTGTATGTGCCTCGGACTGTCTATCGCATTCTGATGAAGACAATGAGTCCTATCAAAGGCCACGACTCAAATGATGAAGAAGTCGTTGGCATCATGAAGAACATGCTTTTCAACATCATTCATGGCGTCCCCGTCAACTTCCATGATTTCTTCATGAGTACTCTGGCAAACATTGCTATGTCACCATTTGAGCTGAAGCCTTATGCGCCATGGATTATGAGATTCATCAGGAAAAGGTCTTCACTCAATTACAAAGCTGAAACTCTGAACCACTGCAGCTACTTGCCTCCTATTGAAGTCATCAAAAGGACATTTTCCTCAGCTGAAGAAAAGGGCAAGGCTACTGTTGTGATATATGAAGGCATTCGTCCATTGGATGGTCAATTTCGCAAGGCTGCATCTTACTCCACCAATGATGACGCTGCCACACATGACTCTGCCGCCAACAATGCCAATCCAAATCCTCAAGCCACAACACCCAGGGTGATGACTGATCGTGAGTTACTCCTCAGTCTTCATCAGAAGGTTGATCGCAATCACAAATGGGTCAAGCGTCAGTTTGGTTCAATTCTTCACAACATGACTGCAACACATAATGCAGTGAAGAAAAACCACTACTACCTTCATGAAACCCTCAACCGCACCTGGGCTGTTCTGTCTCAAGTTTACAGCGCTGATGATTTGAAGCAAATGGGTCTCAAAGAAGAGTTTGACTAGTCTGCACCTCCTCCGAAGAAATACAAGAAGGTCAAGGTTCCTTCTTTGGTGGCCAGCTCATATTCTTCATCGCGTGAGACTGATGAAAATGAAGACTTGGACGACACTGCGGCAGGACCTACTTCAACAACCGACCCCAACAACGCTGGCGCTCCTTCATCATCATGATTATCCTCAAGAGCGCTAGTCCTCAGTTTCGATCCTTTTCGTCATTTGATGGCAAAGGGGGAGAAATTTGAGTTAGTCTTCAAGCGGGTCTATTATATCATTTTTTTGATCGAGTTGAAATCTTAAACCCGATGGTGCTCTGATACTTTCATTGCACTGTGCTCTGATACTTTTGATGCACTATTCTGCATGCTTATTCCTCGTTAATATTGTTGCACGCATGCTGAATTACATCAGGCACCATATTTCATCATGCATTTTAAATTCTTCATATTATATATCAAATGCGTGTATGAATAACAAGATATAGGGGGAGATCTCCATGATTCAACTCTTTAAGTGTGCATTGCTTCAAAAGCAAATTCCTCACTATGCACATCTTCAGGGGGAGTTCTTCTATATCTTGCAATCAAATTCCTCAATATCAGTATTTACACTTCATATATTTATCCCCGTTGAAAACTTAACCTATATTGTCATCAATCACCAAAAAGGGGGAGATTGTAAGTGCATCTAGTGCCCCTTAGTAATTTTGGTGTATTGAAGACTTATAGGTTAAGCATCTAATGTGTTTATGAGTGTACACAGGTCTATAAGTCTATGAGGAGTTTGATATTTACAGAGAAAGTCGACCCCTAAAAATGAAGTTCTTCGACTGAAGACTTTGATATTCTGAAGAATTTCTGAAGACTTTCTGAAGACTTTGAAAGTGAAGAAATTGGTGTGACCTTGAAGACTTGGTTATCATTCGAGGAACATGAAGCGTGAAGACTTTTGTTTTCGTAGTTTCATTTTCTCTTTCTTGAGTCATAGGAAACACCGTACTGTTAAAGGGGGTCGAGGAAATACTAAGGAGAAAATTTCCAAGTAATGCTCAACTGAAGTCCTACACCTACCAATCCCTTCGAGTGAAGCCATTGGAAATCTCATACAGTTCAGTCAATTTCTTCAATGACAGAAACGCAGTTCTTCTCGTCACTGAGGACTTTTCTCTGACTGAGGAGTTAGGAATTCGCCAGTGCGAATTGCCTACACAGTGAGGAACATGATATTCCTATGGAATTTGTACCTTAAATTTCCGACCGTTGCTGTGCTACGCGCCAGCTGCCCCAAAATATCTTATCCACCTAACGGTCATATCATTGAAGGGCATTTATGTCTTATCATGTCGGGCTGCTCCCTAGGCTATAAATAGCCGCCCCCTACAACCACTAGCTGGTTGGCTGCTCCGCGAGAACTTGACACTTGTCATTTGAGAGCAACCCATCCTCCGAGGACTTTGAGCGAAAATCATCAAGTGAGGAAAATCCAAACCCAAACCCCAAATACCTACAAACCTAAAGTGATTGAGCATCACTGAAGAGATTGATCCTGCGTGGATCCGACGCCTGTTACCTTTGAAGACTGTGCTTCTTCCAGACGGTTAGGCATCATGGTCTAGAGCATCCAAGAGGAATTGTGGATCGCCGAGTGACCGAGTTTGTGAAGGTTTGGAACTCACCTGAAGACTTACCACGAGTGATTGGGCGAGGACTGTGTGTCCTTAGCTCAAGGAGAATACGGTGAAGACTATGTGTCCGGGACTAGGTGTCCTCGAGTTTAAATACTCATCCTCTCCAACCAGACGTACACTGAGACAGCAGTTGGAACTGGTCTACCAAATCATTGTCTTCACCAAGCCAACTGGTTCCATTTCCTCAACACTTTCATTTCCTCATTACTGTGTTGTGTGTTTGTTCACATCTGTGTTTGAAGACTTTGACTGAAAGACTTTCTCAATTTCCTCAGTTCAATCTTCAGTCTGTTTGTCTTCTTCTTGTGCTATCCTGTGTTTACGCTTTATGTACTCTGTGTTTGTCTTCATTTCATCATGATGACCATGCATGTATTCTGCTATGTTTACTTCTGAGTACTTATTCCCCTGCTAGTAGTTCTTCGCTAAGGAATTTCCTCACTAGAAAATTCCTCAGTGAAGAATTTCATTAAAATCACCTATTCACCCCCCCTCTAGTCGATATAACGCACTTTCACCGATGGCAAGCGAGCCGCATGCGAAGCTGATGTCTACTACACAACCTTCTTCTTGTAGACGTTGTTGGGCCTCCAAGTGTAGAGGTTTGTAGGACAGTAGCAAATTTCCCTCAAGTGGATGACCTAAGGTTTATCAATCCGTGGGAGGCGTAGGATGAAGATGGTCTCTCTCAAACAACCCTGCAACCCAATAACAAAGAGTCTGTTGTGTCCCCAACACACCCAATACAATGGTAAATTGTATAGGTGCACTAGTTTGGCGAAGAGATGGTGATACAAGTGCAATATGGATGGTAGATATAGATTTTTTGGAAACTGAAAATATAAAAACAGCAAGGTAGCAAGCGATAAAAGTGAGCGTAAACGGTATTGCAATGCTAGGAAACAAGGCCTAGGGTTCATACTTTCACTAGTGCAAGTTCTCTCAACAATAATAACATAGTTGGATCATACAACTATCCCTCAACATGCAACAAACAGTCACTCCAAAGTCACTAATAGGCAGAACAAACGAAGAGATTATGGTAGGGTACGAAACCACCTCAAAGTTATTCTTTCCAATCAATCCGTTGGGCTATTCCTATAAGTGTCACAAACAGCCCTAGAGTTCGTACTAGAATAACACCTTAAGACACAAATCAACCAAAACCCTAATGTCACCTAGATACTCCAATGTCACCTCAAGTATCCATGGGTATGATTATACAATATGCATCACACAATCTCAAATTCATCTATTCAATCCAACACAAAGTACTTCAAAGAGTGCCAAAAGTTTCTACCGGAGAATCACGACGAAAACGTGTGCCAACCCCTATGCATAGGTTCATGGGAGGAACCCGCAAGTTGATCACCAAAACATACATCAAGTGGCACGTGATATCCCATTGTCACCACAGATAAACACGGCAATACATACATCAAGTGTTCTCAAATCTTTAAAGACTCAATCCGATAAGATTACTTCAAGGGGAAAAATCAATCCATTACAAGAGAGAAGAGGGGGAGGAGAAACATAAGATCCAACTATAATAGCAAAGCTCGCGATACATCAAGATCGTGCCAAATCAAGAACACGAGAGAGAGAGATCAAACACATAGCTATTGGTACATACCCTCAGCCCCGAGGGTGAACTACTCCCTCCTCGTCATGGAGAGCGCCGGGATGATGAATATGGCCTCCGGTGAGGGTTCCCCCCTCCGGCAGGGTGCCGGAACAGGGTCCCGATTGACTTTTGGTGGCTACAGAGGCTTGCGGCGGCGGAACTCCCGATCTAATCTCTGTTCTGGAAGTTTAACGATACGTAGGTATATATGGGTGCAAGTGGTACATCGGTGGAGCTTCGGGGGCCCCACGAGGCAGGGGTGCGCCCTAAGGGGTGGGCGCGCCCCCTACCCTCGTGGCCAACTCCCGTATCTTCTGACGTAGAGCCCAAGTCTATCCGGTGGCTTTCCTTCCAAAAATAACTTCTCCACTTGATTTCGTTCCGTTTTGACTCCGTTTGATATTCCTTTTCCTCGAAACACTGAAATAGGCATAAAACAACAAATCTGGGCTGGGCCTCCGGTTAATAGGTTAGTCCCAAAAATAATATAAAAGTGGATAATAAAGCCCAATATTGCCCAAAACAGTAGATAACATAGCATGGAGCAATCAAAAATTATAGATACGTTGGAGACGTATCAAGCATCCCCAAGCTTAATTCCTGCTCGTCCTCGAGTAGGTAAATGATAATTTTTTTTGATGTGGAATGCTAGTTGGCATAATTTCAATGTAATTCTTCTTACTTGTGATATGAATATTCAGATCCGAAAGATTCAAGACAAAAGTTCATATTGACATAAAAATAATAATACTTCAAGCATACTAACAAAGCAATTATGTCTTCTCAAAATAACATGGCCAAAGAAAGTTATCCCTACAAAATCATATAGTATGGCTATGCTCTATCCTCACCACACAAAGTATTTAAATCATGCGCAACCCCGATGACAAGCCAAGCAATTGTTTCGTACTCTAACTTTTTCAAAACTTTTTCAATCTTCACGCAGTACATGAGCGTGAGCCATAGATATAGCACTTATAGGTGGAATAGAATGGTGGTTGTGGAGAAGACCAAAAAGAGGGGAAGATAGTCTCACATCAACTAGGCGTATCAACGGGCTATGGAGATGCCCATCAATAGATATCAATGTGAGTGAGTAGGGATTGCCATGCAACGGATGCACTGGAGCTATAAGTATATGAAAGCTCATCAAAAGAAACTAAGTGGGAGTGCATCCAACTTGCTTGCTTACGAAGACCTAGGGCAATTTTGAGGAAGCCCATCATTAGAATATACAAGCCAACTTCTATAATGAAAAATTCCCACTAGTATATGAAAGTGACATAACGAGAGACTCTCTATCATGAAGATCATGGTGCTACTTTGAAGCACAAGTGTGGTAAAAGGATAGTAACATTGTCCTTCTCTCTTTTTCTCTCTTTTTTTTATTATTTGGGCCTTTTCTCTTTTTTTATGGCCTCCTTTTTTTTTCTCTTTTTTTATTTTTCGTCCGGAGTCTCATTCCGACTTGTGGGGGAATCATGGTCTCCATCATCCTTTCCTCACTGGGACAATGCTCTAATAATGATGATCATCACACTTTTATTTTCTTACAACTCAACAATTACAACTCGATACTTAGAACAAAATATGACTCTATATGAATGCCTCCGGTGGTGTACCGGGATGTGCAATTACTCATGAGTGACATATATGAAAGAATTATAACGGTGGCTTTGCCACAAATACGATGTCAACTACATGATCGTGCTAGCAATATGACAATGATGTTGCGTGTCATAATAAACGGAACGGTGGAAAGTTGCATGGCAATATATCTCGGAATGGCTATGGAAATGCCATGATAGGTAGGTATGGTGGCTGTTTTGAGGAAGGTTTATGGTGGGTGTATGATACCGGCGAAAAGTGCGCGGTATTAGAGAGGCTAGCAATGGTGGAAGGATGGGAAAAGTGCGTATAATCCATGGACTCAACATTAGTCATGAAGAACTCATATACTTATTGCAAAAATATATAAGTTATCAAAGCAAAGTACTACGCGCATGCTCCTAGGGGGATAGATTCGTAGGAAAAGACCATCGCTCGTCCCCGACCGCCACTCATAAGGAAGACAATCAATAAATAAATCATGCTCCGACTTCATCACATAACGGTTCACCATACGTGTATGCTACGGGAATCACAAACTTTAACACAGGTATTTCTCAAATTCCCAAGTACTCAACTAGCATGACTCTAATATCACCATCTTCATATCTCAAAACAATTATCAAGAATCAAACTTCTCATAGTATTCAATGCACTCATAAGAAAGTGTTTACTATTCTTGAATACCTAGCATATTAGGATTAAGCACATTACCATGCTATTTAAGACCTTTAAAATAATATAAGTTAAGCATGAGAGTTCATCTATTTCTTCAAAATAAAACTACCACCATGCTCTAAAAGATATAAGTGAAGCACTAGAGCAAACAACAAACTACTCGAAAAGATATAAGTGAAGATCAATGAATAGTCGAATAATTATGCAACTATATGAAGACTCTCCCGTTTAAGGATTTCAGATTTTGTTACTTTATTCAAACAGCAAGCAAAGCTAAATAAAATAAAATGACGCTCCAAGCAAAACACATATCATGTGGTGAATAAAAATATAGCTCCAAGTAAAGTTACTGATGAACGAAGACGAAAGAGGGGATGCCTTCCCGGGGCATCCCCAAGCTTAGACGCTTGGTTATCCTTGAATATTAACTTGGGGTGCCTTGGGCATCCCCAAGCTTAGGCTCTTGCCACTCCTTATTCCATAGTCCATCGAATCTTTACCCAAAACTTGAAAACTTCACAACACAAAACTTAACAGAAAACTCGTGAGCTCCGTTAGTGAAAGAAAAAAAAACACCACTTCAAGGTACTATAATTAACTCATTCTTAACCTACTTTATTCCAACTTCTCTATGGTTTATAAACTATTTTACTAGCCATAGATTCATCAAAATAAGCAAACAACACACGAAAAACAGAATCTGTCAAAAACAGAACAGTCGGTAGTAATCTGTAACTAACGTAAACTTCTGTAACTCCAATTTTTTTAAAATAAATTGGTTGACCTGAGGAATTTGTCTAGTAATCTTTTGCAAAAATAATCAACTAAATATCGCTCTCCAGTAAAAAGTTCTAGCTAATCTCGTGAGCGCTAATGTTTCTGTTTTTCTACAGCATGATCATAAAGACTTCACCCAAGTCTTCCCAAAGGTTCTACTTGGCACAAACATTAATTAAAACATTAAAACCCATCTAAACAGAATCTAGATTGATTATTTATTCCTAAACAGAACCAAAAAGCAAGAAACTAAAATAAAATTGGGCTGCCTCCCAACAAGCGCTATCGTTTAGCGCCCCTAGCTAGGTATGATGATTTCAATGATGCTCACGTAAAAGATAAGAATTGAAACATAAAGAGAGCATCATGAAGAATAAGACTAGCACATTTAAGTCTAACCCGCTTCCTATGCATAGGGATTTGTGAGCAAACAACTTATGGGAACAACAACCAACTTGCATTGGAAAGTAAAACAAGCATAACTTCAAAACTTTAAGCACATAGAGAGGAAACTTGATATTATTGCAATTCCTACTAGCATATATTCCTCCCTCATAATAATTTTCAGTAGCATCATGAATGAATTCAACAATATAACCAGAACCTAAAACATTCTTTTCATGATCTACTAGCATAGAAATTTTATTACTCGCCACATAAGCAAAATTCTTCTTATTCGGAATAGTGGGAGTATCATAAGAGACTTGAATACAATAAATTGTTTCCACATTAAAAGAGTAATGTTCAGAGAAAGGGTACTCATAATCATGACAAGTTTTATAAATATAATCATCACTACTCTTTATAGCATAAGTTTTATCACAATAATCATCATAAGTAGCAACTTTGTTCTCATCATAATCGATTGAAACCACTTTCGAAATAGTGGATACATCACTAAATAAAGTCATGACCTCTCCAAATGCACTTTCATAAATATTATAAGGTTCAACATCCTCAAATATTGTGGGATCACTACTTCCTAAAGTCGACACTCTTCCAAACCCACTTTCATCAATATATTCATCATAGGTAGAAGGCATGCTATCACCATAACAGCTTTGCATATCAAAACTTGGGAGGCTAAAAATATTATCATTATTAAACATAGCATCCCCAAGCCTGGGACAAACATTAATTACAACAAATATATTCTCAAATATGTCATCCTCATCAAACATAGCTTCCCCAAGCTTGGGCCTTTTCATATCATAAGCATAATCACTCTCATCATTAATAGTATAGATAGCACTGATAGTATAGCAATTATTAAGTTCTTCCAAGCAAGTGCCAAAAAGATTTTCAAGATCATAAGAAGTATCATTATCTTCCCAATCATAATCATCACAACAAGAAATAGGCATAACGAGATCATCATCAAGTGTATCATCTTCATGAGGCACGGCAATAATAGGAGCAACTTTATCTGGGAGAGATACCTTTTTACCTCTCTTAATTTTTCTTTTCTTCTTATTCACCACATCATGTGTGGGTTCAATCCTCTTTTTGGAGCTCCTTATTAATGAAATTAGTTGAATAGAAGGCTCCTCCTCGTTACCTGATTCATCATAAAAAATAATAGGAGGATATTGGGAACTCTCTTCCCTTTCATTAGTATTCTCTTCATCCTCTATTTTTTTTCTTTTCTTTATGTAATTGGCACTATAAGGATTTTCAATGCAATTCACCGCACAATACATATAAATCTTCTCTAGATCAAAATCAAGAACTCTATCAAGATTAAATTTTGGAATACCCTCAGTTATACGTTTCATTTCTACATACCCCAAAAGAAGGCTAAGCTCTTTATGATGCTCAAGGGTAATCAAATTATCACAATATTTGGACATGACTTGATCATGAAACAAATAGCATTGGAGCTTTAAATGACCATGTTCATTGCAAAGTTCACAAGGAGTACTATAAATATTGAATCTTTTAGCACATTCATCTAGACCTTCTTGCAACAATTTGGTTTCTAAGTACTTATGCCTCTTGCAATATTTATCTTCCCTATTTGGTGTGTTCTTGCAAAACCAATCTACTCCACAAAAATTGACATGTTTATAGGAGACATTTTCATCATAACTAGTGCAATCATCATTAGCATCAGGGATATTCAAAGAATTCATACTAACAACATTGCAATCATGCTCATCATTCAAATATTTAGTGCCAAACATTTTGGAGATTTCTTCTTCTAGCACTTGAGCACAATTATCCTTTCCATCATACTCACGAAAGATATTAAAAAGGTGAAGCGTATGATACAAACTCAATTCCATTTTTTTGTAATTTTCTTTTATAAACTAAACTAGTGATAAAACAAGAAACAAAATGATTTGATTGCAAGATCTAAAGATATACCTTCACTTACCTAGCCTCCCAGGCAACGGCGCCAGAAAAGAGCTTGATGTCTACTACACAACCTTCTTCTTGTAGACGTTGTTGGGCCTCCAAGTGCAGAGGTTTGTAGGACAGTAGCAAATTTCCCTCAAGTGGATGACCTAAGGTTTATCAATCCGTGGGAGGCGTAGGATGAAGATGGTCTCTCTCAAACAACCCTGCAGCCAAATAACAAAGAGTCTCTTGTGTCCCCAACACACCCAATACAATGGTAAATTGTATAGGTGCACTAGTTCGGCGAAGAGATGGTGATACAAGTGCAATATGGATGGCAGATATAGGTTTTTGGAAACTGAAAATATAAAAACAGCAAGGTAGCAAGCGATAAAAGTGAGCGTAAACGGTATTGCAATGCTAGGAAACAAGGCATAGGGTTCATACTCTCACTAGTGCAAGTTCTCTCAACAATAATAACATAGTTGGATCATATAACTATCACTCAACATGCAACAAAGAGTCACTCCAAAGTCACTAATAGCGGAGAACAAACGAAGAGATTATGGTAGGGTACGAAACCACCTCAAAGTTATTCTTTCTAATCAATCCGTTGGTCTATTCCTATAAGTGTCACAAACAGCCCTAGAGTTCGTACTAGAATAACACCTTAAGACACAAATCAACCAAAACCCTAGTGTCACATAGATACTCCAATGTCACCTCAAGTATCCATGGGTATGATTATACGATATGCATCACACAATCTCAAATTCATCTATTCAATCCAACACAAAGTACTTCAAAGAGTGCCCAAAGTTTCTACCAGAGAATCACGACGAAAACATGTGCCAACCCCTATGCATAGGTTCATGGGCGGAACCCGCAAGAGTACCAGAGACGTTTTCTCGGGATCCTGTCCTTTTACCGTTTCCTTTGTAAACGTCATAGCTATTTGTGTGTTGTAGCTTATGATTGTACCCTAAGTTTGTGCTATGAGTAAACTCTTGGTTTAAACTAATGGGAGTATCATTTTTAAAACAGCCCTTAGCAAATCTCGAGGATGAGATTTTTTCTTAAGGGGGGTAGTGTTGTGACACCCCAAAAAATTTACCTTGTTTTATTAATTAAAATTTTGCCAGGAAATTTAAACTTCTATTTTCTGGACTTTTCTGTTGATTTCAGAGCCATTCTTTTCCTTATTATTATGGAGTTTTTACCTCAAGTGAAAAACTTCCCACTTACATTGGACTTGTTTGCCCTTTCAAGAAAAGCATTTCTATTGACAGTAGAATTTATTTGCACAATTGTTTCTCTCTGAGCTTTATTCCTTAAAAAGATTTTTCATTAGTTTTGGAGCTCTTTTTGAACTACAACCACCTGATAAATTTATTTAAAATTTTCACCAAAATTTGGGGATGTCATGTGATGTTTTTAAAACACTTTTATGAAAAAACATCTTTTACTCATGGGATATTTTGAGCTCTACACCAAGTTTTCAAAACTGGTCCAGATGGCAGTATTGCACTACAACCCATTTAAATATTTCTTTCTAGCTTCCACCAAAATTATGGGATGTTCATAGGAGTATATTATTCAACTTTATGCAAAAACCCTTTTATGTTCTTTGAAGAAATTGAGTGAATCAAGCTCATTTTTATTCTGGCCCAATTGGGTGTTTTCTACTGCATCCCTATTTAATGTTGCTCTAGTGCCCTTCAACTTTTTCCTACTTATAGCCCATGCTACAAAACCCTTAAGTACAGGAGAGTGGACTCATTGGAGGATTTTTAGTGCATGCAAAGATGCCCTTAACTTTCTATCCAAAATTGGTTTTCCTATAAACTTGCATTAACAAGTTTCTAGTTTTGCCAAACTAACTTTACCACCCTCTGTATCATCTAAAGAGACCCCAATCTGGAAATTTGGGCCACACCAAGAGTTGCCTAGATGCCATTGGCATTCTGGAAAACACCTTGAGTGCATGAACAGATTTGGCATGAATTTTGGTTTGCATTGTGAACTTGATCCTCTGACCCAACAAGCTTGTCCACTAATCTCCTTGCAAACCCTAGCCTAGACCTGCTAATCCCCAGCTCCACCTAAGCCACCTAGCATGCCCTGGCATTTCGCCGAACGCTTGGCGTGCACGCTCTGGGCGCGCCCAGAGCGCACGTTTTGCACGCGCGCGCACCAAGCCGCCGCGTCGCACGGCCGCCTCCCCGCGCTCATTTTGGCCACTCCCCTCGCATAGCCAGCACACTCGCCCCTCCCTCGCCGCAGAGCTGCCCCTGGAGCTCCACAGTGCCGCCATCAGGTCGGCCACGGCGGCTAGCGGGCGGCCACAACAGCCTCTGCCGTGGACGGCGCCGCCCGAGCTACTAGCGCTCGCCAGCTGCCCCCTAGAGCAGCTCAAGCTCATCCGCAAGCTTGTCCTCTAGCACACGTCGCCGCCACGTCGCCCTAGCTATAGAATGACGGTCGCCTGCGTTCTTCTCCACGGCCACCATCGGAACCGACCCCGATCGCCTATTTAAGGAGTCCCGAGCCTCTCCGAAACCTCAGGAGACCTCAAGCCACCCCACCTAGCACCCCCACAGCAGTCAATCGACCAGGGAAGGTCTTCTTCCCCATCTCCAGCCAGTACAGCCGCCGCCGCCCTCCGGTCCATTCAGTCGCAACTCGAGCCCCTCCCGTCTACCTAGCGCCACCGTCCGACTCCCCATGACCCTGCGGAGTCACCCAACACCTCAAACCCGCTCGGGAACCACCATAGTGCGAAGCCCCAACTCCCCCGAGGCCGCCGTCCGCCGTGAAGTTCGTCGCCGGTGACTCCCTCCATCCCCGTCACCCCCTCGACCACCGGGAGGACCGCCCCGGTCTGGCGGGTCCATCCCTGCCCTCGGATGCCCTCGAGGAGCTGCCGTTCGCCGGCGTTGATCGCCGGAGCCTCGCCTCTGTTCGGCCAGAGGAAGAAGGAGGCGGGGGCGACTGGTCAAATATGACCAGTGGGCCCCCAGGACCCACTGTCAGCGACCCAGCCGGCCGCGTGGTTTTAAGTGGAAGCGTAAAACCCCCAAGTACGTCTCCCATGCTTCGAAAGCGTATACCTTTTTGAAATGTTTTCTTTTCTGTTTTATATTAAAAACAGATTTTGACCAAAACTTTGACTGGCTATAACTTTTTAAATATAAATCCAAATGACTTGATTCTTTTTATGTTGTTTCCCAAATATTGTCTAGTTTATTTTCATATTTATCTCAAAATTTTCCAAAAAAAATTTTGTACTGTTTTTAAAGTATGTGTTAATTCAAATATTTTCAAAAATAGGAGTTTGAAGAAGGAGAAAACTTTCAAAACTTTTGGAATGCACCCTACCTCTCCACAACTTGAAGGCAAGCATTTTTTGAACTCTGGCATAATATTATCGTGTGTTGTTTGATACAGTTACAACACCACCGTGACACAAAGTATCCGTTATTTGTTTGTGAGGATATGATCTCATGCTATTGGAGCTTGATACATTTGCGATAGTAATCATTTTCACATGCCTTTTATGCCTACCGGGAGGAAGCCGAGAAAGTCTTTGTCTTGGGTAGACACGATGCTTATCTCTGGTTCCCCGTCGAGACGGTTGTGTCCGGTATGGCAAGATGAGGTATGATGAGTAGTGATACTGTCTGTTGGATTGAAACATATTTGTTATACTAATCATGCAGGAAATACTTAAGCCTCCTGAATCGGCCGTAGATCGAGTCTTGGTCCAGTAACCCCCATACTTGTTTTCGTGCTGCCACTTGTCCCTGCCATAGGTAGGGTACGGTTCAGTAAGTTGTCAACCCCTGTCTTAGCACACACCGTACATAGAGGCCATGGAGGAAGATACCGGCTGCATCCGGTAGGCATGCCACCTGGTCCGGGGGGCATGGGTGTTTCCGGTTGGGACCGAGAGGGGGGCACCCCTTAGAGCGCGCGATAGAAACTTGATCTCATGCTACGCGAGGTTGTAGCCTCCCCACTTAGAGTTTTGCTTAACATGTGTCGTGGGTGATTCCAGACACGAGTAAAGTTAAGCTGGTGTGTGCAAGTCAGGCGTGTTTTCGACTAAAAGACCGTAGACGGAATTAGTTCTGATGGACTAAAGAAATCCGTTACTCGTGGGTAAAGAGTACACCCTCTGCAGAGATTTAACCTATTCGAATAGCCGTGTCCATGGTTAGGGACTACAGTCTGGGATGGGTCAAGTGTCGGTCTTAGTGTCGGTCTTCGGAGGAAAAACTACTAAACCAGAACATTGATTATGACCTATGACATACGATGATTATGATTATTGTTAGTGTGGACTAACCATTTGTACTATTTGAATTAACGAGTATCCCTGGGACGCTTCTACCTCCTGGATATTCACTGTGATTGTTCTTATATAAGCCCTTTATGTGGTGTCGCTCAGACGCCCGACTGTGGCATGCTTGTCATTTCATTTACTTATAAGTCCTTTATGTGGTGTCGCTCAGACGCCCGACTGGGGCATGCTTGTCAATTCATTTACTTATAAGCCCTTTATGTGGTGTCGCTCAGACGACCGACTGTGGCATGCTTGTCATTTCATTTACTGATAAGCCCTTTATGTGGTGTTGCTTAGACGCCCGACTGAGGCATACCTTGTATTGTTATCCTTTCGAGGCATCGCTTTAGACACCCGATCGATGCATTCTATTTCTACTCGCTGATTGCATATTCATATTTGACATAATTAACCTGCTGCATGCATCATAAGTTCCACTTATGACTGACGAAGTGATCATAGAATTTTTCAAAACATGATTATCAGTGGCTATATTATACCTTTGTTCTTAATTGTTTGCGAGTACATTCAAAGTACTCACTGGCTTGTCCCTGGCTATTGTCTTGGCCAAATTTCTTGCGTGGAGAGGAGTGTTGTGTTGACAGCCCCGGAACCTACGCAATGGTGATAGCAACCTCGCGAAGATAAGAGTTATCCAGGTCAGTTGTTGATCCACAAAGCGCTTCCGCCATCAACCAGTAGAAACCAATTGTTATACTCATAGGCCAGGATGGTCTTGTACTACATATTATGTACTTTTCTTGGAATTTCTGTATCAAGTTGGTGCCTCATCAGCTAACAACAATCCTGGGGCTGATGAGCACAAGGGCCATTTTCTGGGAAATTATATCCCGAAAATCCGGTCCCGACAACCACCACTCCGAACCCCAAGTCAACACTTAAAGCAGAAGAAGAATTGTTCTCAGGTCAGGTTCCATAGCTATGGTTCATACTACTTTGCTCTTGCATCACTGTATTTACTCATACCAACTAATTTCAAATTTGAAGGATGCAATTGAAACTCCAATGGCGCAACAGGTATGTTTTAAACCTGTTTCTTTGACGTGTTTGCCGTTGTAACTTGCTGTATGTTGATTTCAGTTTCAATTGAATAAACAATTATATTCTCATGCCATGCACCTTACAAGTGTTGTTATTGATGTGTAGTTTCCCACACTTACGTTTCGTCTAAGCTGCTTTGTCTTAAATAGATATGTTTCGAATTGTATCTATCTTGATTTGGCAACATAAACTAGAATGATATAGACCATATAGTGACCATACTACATAGATATATGTTTGTTTCATGTTGTTATCATGTCCACCTTACTACTGAACTGGTTTACCAAAATGAGTTTCATATACTACATTGTAAATCTGTGATGTGTTTGTTTGTTTCTCTTTTAGAATGCGGATAAAATATTGGAGAAGAGTACCCCGTTCTGCAATGGTATAGGAAGTAATGCAGATAAGGTTCAAGATAGTGAGACATCCCTGTTGGTCTACAAGAAAGCTGATAAAAACTATATTGAAGACACTGAGACAACCCCAAAGTCCTGTCTTGATGTAGTGTTCGAGTTACTGGCTACTACTGCTGGCACCAGCTCTTCGAACTCGCTGCCTGAATCAGTTCGGCTTCTTCATTCTCAACTTCAAGTTGAAAGACACCGATCAGATGTTATGCGACAGGAAGCCGAAGGACTGAGGAAGTCCCTGCAGAATTCAGATGCATACTTTCTGGTGCAACAACAAGTGCTGAAGGATTTAAGCGCCAAACAAGAGAAAGTTAATAAGCTTGCTAAGCATCTTGCCAGCATTCTGGGTACCCAGGATCTTGTTTCTTGAGCTCTTCTTAAGTGGTTTCAGTTCTGGACTTGTTTTGCTGCGGCGTTTATATGCTGCTTTGTTCCCTATATTTGCATTGGTGGCGAACTTTGATGCCCAGTGGATGTAATATGTGTAATAGCCGTGATAGCCTAGCGTAAGTTGCTTGCCTATTTATTTCCTTATTGTCTTGTTTATTTGTTTTGTTGTAGTAAGTGCAGTTCTTTTTCCGCGGTTTGCTAGTGGCCGCAATAGCCTATTTTTTAAAACTAGGCCACATTAACCATGGACTACATATTTACTGTAGTTAACATGGGCCTCCTACGGGCCGTAGAAACAATGGGCCTTCTAAGGGCCGTAGAAACAATGGGCCTTCTACGGGCCATAGAAACAATGGGCCTTATATGGGCCGTAGACACAATCGGCCTTCTACGGGTCGTATCATCAATGGGCCTTCACTACTAGGAAAAGGCCTGCTAGTGGCGCACCTGTTTTGCCTACTAATGGCGCACTACAGGTGTGCCACTAGCATCACGCCATTAGAATTTTTTACTAATGGCGCACCACGGGTGCGCCATTAGTATCTGGTATACTAATGGCGCACCATGCAGTGCGCCATTAGTATGCCTCCCAGGGGGCCATATTTACCCATCTGCTCTGGCTTACTAATGGCACACTAGTTGACGATGCGCCACTAGTGTGCTCTGGCTTACTAATGGCGCACTAGTTGGTGGTGTGCCACTAGTATGAATATTAGGGAGTTTTTTCTTTTCTGATATTTGCGTAGGTTACAAAATATATTACTGGACAGAATATAGACAGCACCACACAGCCACAGCAGATTCATCCAATACAATAGAAGATTAGTCTTCAAATACAATTCATCATATTAGTCTCCAAATTCAAAAGACTGAACAAAATAGAACATTACAAGTCTAGAGACCACGAGTAGCGAGTTTGTCTTCACATTACAAGTGGATATCGATCATCTAAACTACCATCACATAGAAGAGAGCTGCGGTCATCACGATGAGCATCATCGCGATGAAACTGGTCTTCATCCGGTTCCTCCTCCGCTCCCTCCTCTCTCCCGCTAGATAGCGCGCGTATCTAGATTCCGCCTCCGCCCTAGTGGTGTACCCTTTGTAACTGTTACCGCTGAAACGGTGAACCTGTCTCCGACACTCCTCCCAGTCGTCGTAGACTCCGGGAACCTTACCCTTGTACATGACATACGAAGGCATCTCTATGCACTAGCCAAACAAAACGTCAGTAGCAATTCACAGACAATACATAAGCAATATATAAGTATGCAACAAAAGGATCGGAAGAGAAAACCAAGACATTAATAGCACGATTCATGGTCCTACTAATAAATAGCATCGATTACATCTAAGTTGAACGACTGTCCAAACGAAAGAGACATACAAGTTCATTGAAGTTTAATTACAACATGAGCTAATCGATATTTCATAACTACACATAGCATCACTACTTTCGACTCGACTCAGGGACCGGAGCATGGATGAAGCCGCTGTCTCTCATGATGGTCATGAAATCGCGGGTGTTGTCAGCCTGCATTTGTAGCATTGTGTCTATCTCACTGTTGGACGGTTGATTTCTAAGGTAGAACTGCCCCGAGGTACGAAGGACATCTTGATGGATGATTTCTGCAAACTCCGACTGGATGCGAAAGAATTCTTCTCTGATGTCCGCGTCCTAGATTGCCGACAAGCTTGCGGCCCAATCTTTGAGGTTATTTGGTAGGAGAAGGTGATTATGGTCCCGTACGATCTCCCGCATGTGATGGAGGGCGTAGTAGGCATCCTTATGACCGCCAGGTGGCTGCTTGACGAAGGGGAACGTCGTATTGTGGGCGAACACGTGCTTGCCGTACTTACGAATTGGCCTGGTGAAGGTGCCTCCAGATCTGGCATAGCCGGGGACAACATCATCAAGAACTTTCTTGATATTTGTGTAGTCTTTCTTTGACTGACGGTCCGAGTCAAAATACGTGGCCATGGAATATTTCGGGCTTAATAGGATGAGTGTGCAATGTGTGTCACTGCACAAAACACGGAATGTTAGAAAAAAAAGAACGATCGAAATCTAAGAAATCATATGTTACAGGGCGGTGAGGGGATGACTTACTCGGGAAACTGAGGCACGAGGAAGTTATCCTTATCTGGGTTTGCCAGAATGACGCCTTCGAGGTATGAACTCGTGACTTGCCGGTCCCCAGCGCTGCCCAAGATCTTGGCACGCATGTAGAAGAGGCCGACTATCACGATGTTCGGGGTCTTGTCTCTAATGATCCGCATCTGCATACTCAGCGAAAATAGCCGAACGAAGGTGTAGTGCATCGGATGAAGGTTAAACATAGCAAAGATGTCGTCAAACCGCAGGACGATCGTACCCCCGATGGCGTTATCCAAAAAGCCCTTGCCCTCTGGCACCTTGGCCACGAAAACCGGGTATGCCACTTCATTCTCGAAGAGACGCCGCTTCTCCAAAGAAAGAACATTGTCATGCAGACTCCGCATAGCACCGGTTGCAGCATTGAGCAGATTAGTCAGTAGCATCGGCCTACCCGCCACATGCACCCTCCTCGAGGTATCCTTAGGTGAAGGTGGACCGTCCTAAGCACGGATCATACTCGGTGCCAGCTGGCTCGCACCCTTGTTATTCTTTCTTTTCCGTCCCTTATGCTTCTGCTGTAATGGGATCGAGTTCTGCTCACAGACCGCCTTCTTGAGTGTGTTGGGGCTGATAATATTTCGCACCTCGGCTATCTGAGGCTCTGTGAAGGCGGCAGCTGGAGGCGTCTCCTAAGAACTGAACGCCAGATGACGCCTGTTGCAATTGGGTTTCTCCGCGGTACCAGCTAGATCACGATCGTCTTTTGCAGGGTTGGGTTCTTGAGAAGGAGGCCCCAAGAATGCGTCATCGTACCCATGTTCGTTGAAGTACTTATCGACGTTGGTAAATGTACCGTCGTCGTCGCCGTCGTCGTCCGGATCCTGTGCCATATGCATGTCCAGATCCTATGCCATATGCACGTCTGGCATGTCCGGTAGCGTTGCGGGGGTCTTGCCATGGCTTGGCGCCGGCACGACTGGCGGTGTTGTCTTTGGGGTGGTGTCCCCCGCACCCAAACGAATCTGGCTCTTCGGCCAAAGCATGGGCCAGCTTATGCAGGTGCTGAGGGTCATCACATCATCTTCGTCGGCCCCATGGGATCGATACGGAGGTAACATGTCGTCGAAGCCCGGCAGCACCCGAACCAGTTGAACCCTATAAACGGTGGGTGGAATCGGATTACCGTGGAACACGAGGCTGCCCGGTTGAACGATTCTGCCCTTGGAGACATCAACCAACTCGTCGTTCATGAAGTGCAGGAGAGTGCACGGAACATCGGCGACGCCCTGCAAAAGCATGTAGGGCGTCAGGGATGCCCAGTCAAAGGCAAGGAGATGAAAGTCATCGGCCGAGAGGCTTAATTAGTTACTGTGATGGCATCAAGCTCGGCTAATGTGGAGGCACCCCCAATGGCGGGCGTGCAATTGACGGAGGGGCCGCTTGCTGCCGAGGTGCTGGCTGACGTATTCTTCCCACACCCGGGTGCATTAAGCTGCAATGCCGGCGCCGGGGCGGGAGGCACCAATGCCGCCGCCGGAGACACCAATGGCGCCGCCGCGGGAGACACCAATGCCGACTCCGTCGGAGACACCAATGGCGCAGCCGGCGCGTTGCGCGAGTTGCTGCCTGTGAAGCTGGGAATCAGGGGGCGGCCCCTGTTGGCCGCCCGCCAGCCATGCCTGCAGCCCAGAAACCAAGGTAAGTATAATGGCGGTGATCGTCGCTCCCAGTTGGTATTGCACTTGCTCTTCGACCATCTCCGGAATCCGCGCCACTTGTGCCTTGAGTTGTTCAACCTCGCGCTGCTGGCTTTCCGAGCTGGTCTTTTTCTCCTTTTTCCCAGCGGTATAGTATTCCGACCATTTCGTGGACAAGCCTTTGCCGGCCACACGACCAGCTGGCGATGGCTTACTGAGCTTATCCTTGTTTTTCATTATGTTCAACGCCCTATTTAAAGGGGTGTCGAAAGGGGAGCTCTGAGACGACCCCGCGCTACTGCTTTTAGTGTCCAGAACTTTCTCAAGCGCCTTGGTCTTCGGATCCGTGTTAAGCTCCTTGGTTACCGGGTCAATCTTTTACCGGGCCCTGACATAGTTCCTGGTCTGCTTATCACTGTATTTCTCGAAGCGGGGCGGTAGGCCTTGCTCGGCACGCTTTGCGTCCTCCTTGTCCCATATAGGTTCCGCCACTCTGTAACCGCCGGGACCGAGTTGGTGGACCCCTAAGTTCAAGTACCGCATATCTTTCCCCCACTGACTTGATTCCACGGTTGCGCTGCTCTCACACTTGATCTTGAACTCCTTGTAGTCATCTTCGCTAATCGAAGGATTTTTCGCCTTGATCTTCTCATAACTAGCACCTTTCTCAATCATTCTGTTCACCGCGCTTCTCCAAGTAGACAGGGCCGTGCTCATCTGCGTGAGGGCGGCATTGTTCACTTTATTCCCTGAGAGGCGTGTGTTTGCAACGTCACAGGGGAACTTGTATCGTTCGTGCAGCTTCGTGAAGAGGAGGCTGCACAAATCCCTCGGTTAGGATGCCTTAGGTTCTCGGTGTTGATCGAGATGGTGCTCCGAAGAATGCACCCGAGCTGAACCGCGTACCCTTTAACTATTTCTTTGGGCGCCGTTGGATTCCCCTTGGAGGACACTTCAGTAAATTCCTCCTTGACGGTGCCGAGGACGTTCGGGCACCGGTCCTTCTGTTGTCTCTTCGGTTGGCTGCCATCTGTGCGTGCGCTGCCATCATCTGTGGTGGCATCCTCGGTGGCACCATCAGTGGTGTCATCCCCGACGCCGCTAGGGGTTGTGTACTCAGGATCGGTGTCTTCCTCGGTGTCCTCATGGCGGTGAGGTTCTTCCTCGATCTCCCGGGACAACACCCAGAATTGCTTGCCCGAACCGCCGGCCTCATCGTTGTGGGCCATGTTTCGCTCTAAATAGGAAAAAAGTTTGGTCAAAAAGTTGGTTATTGTCAAGGAACAAGATCATGGTCTCATCATTTATGGTTTGTCGACACCGAGGCATCCTAAAAGCTAAGCTTTTATCATTTAGGGTTTGTCGACGTCGAGGCACCCTAAAAGCCTAAGATTTCATCATTTAGGTTTTTATCGACACCGCGGCACCCTAAAAGCCAAGGTTTTATAATTTATGGTTTGTCGACACCGAGGCATCCTAAAAGCTAAGCTGGGAAGGAGAATTCTAAGTTGGGCCTGATCACTTGGCTCTATTGCCACCTATGGTTTAATGCAGCAAGAATAAAGGGGCAGTTGATCCTACTTAATTAAGTACTAAGATACCCCGGCCCATGCATTAGTCGCAAGTACCCCATATGTCCTATTTTTAGCAAAGTCATGCTAAATTCACGGAAAATTTCAGCCTGACCTTTGCTGAAAATAGGACATATGGAATACCCGAATTTGCCGGAACGGAAGTTAATCGATATTCCAACAAACTCAACGGCCTCTTGGGGTACCTGCAAAATCATCACGACACGATGGTCGGAGACAAAACCCAGCAAAGTAGCAAAGTTACTGACGTGTTTACAGAAGAAAAAAAATCTGTAAAAGATTATCATCATCTTTACAAGTCTTTCTCAATGTGATCACAAGTAATTCAGAGGCATCACAAGTAATTCAGAGCATCACAAGGCATTATAGTAGTTCAGTACATGAACACATTTTACAAAGCACATCAATATGTATTGTATTTCATTGTGGAGTGATATACAGTATGTTACAACAAAGAAACAGCTTAATCCATGCCTCAGCTTATCAACAGTCATTACTTGTCAAATACAGAAGAAGGAACAATTTATTTGTGACATAGTTACAAATGATGACAGAATAAAGCAACACCCTGCACTAGCCTAAACAAACATTCCAGATTTTCCAGCCTAGTTACAAATTTATTTGGCATATGCAGTGACTGATGGAGATATGCCAAATGAATTAGGATGTCTGAACTCTGAACTAATCCAGATTTTCTTAGTTTCCATCAAGTAAATCCTAATGGCCATTTAAAGAACCATGACATGTGCCATTAACATACATTCCAGATCCATGAAAGAAGAGCATCTCTTGCTATATTTTCTTCTCCCTGCCACATGTTTTCATCTTCGACTTAATACCAAATTTGCTTCTCCTACTACTACTTCCTTTTCTTCTTACACAACATAAAAAAACTGATTTTTTTCATCAAATTTGTTGTCGTAACCAATCTTTTTTACCAGTAACAACAGCATAGAAACTGGATTTTTGTTTTCATCTACTAGCATATACTCAGAGCAGATCATCATGGCTGTCAACATTGACTGACAGCCTGATTATCCTGTTGCCGTAAGCTTGTAGCACAAAGTGCAGATGCTGATCCAAACAATAAAATTTTGGCTCATGTGAATGCCTCACTTAAGCAACACAAATATACTCCCAGGGGTACTTTGCCAGAATATAATAAGATAAATTAAGCAGCAATATTATAGCAACAATCCACCATCACTCCCTCCAAGCTACTAGCACTACAAACACACAGATTGGATGACCAGGGTGGTGCTTAAAATCCACAACATTTATATGACTACTAGATAGACAGATGCATCTCTTGGCCAAGAGATTTCACACTTGAACAAATCCACAGGAAATCTCTCTTTGAAATAATGATAAACTGGGATTTCAGGGCAACAACAAACTACTACTTTCATTCGGATGATCCATTACAGCAACTAACCACAGGCAGAAATGACGACTGAACAAGGGGAAAAGTGGGGGAATCGATGGAGACCCTCACCGCGGAGCTGGGGAAGGAGACGGCGAGACCGAGGGTGGTCGGGGCAGCGCGGATCGACGCCCAGAAGCAGTGGTCTGTGATGAGGAAGAATAGGTCGATGCGCAGCTCCTAGGCAATGTCGGCATGACGACGGAGCACGGGGCGGTCGGTGGTCGCGGTGACGCGCGGCGGCCACACTTGGGGAGGCAGATATGGAGGAGGAACGGAGTCCGAGAGGCCAATTGAGGAGTGGAGAGGGAAGCTAGGGGCGACGCAGTGGGTCGGGCGGCGGCGCAGTGGGTCGGGGGAGGGCGCGTGGATCTGGCGAAGGGAGGGAGAGGGGAGCAAGTGGAGTGGGCCTGGATTTTAGTGGGGGGAAGGGTTAGCAATGGCGCATCCCCTAGAGGTGCGCCATTAGAAAAAAATTGATAGTAATGGCGCACCCCCTGGGTGTGCGCCATTAGTAATCCTTTTTTTGTATAGCAATGGCGCATACCCTAGAGGTGCGCCATTAGTAATCTTTTTTTGGACAGCAATGGCGCGCCCCCTTGCGGTGCGCCATTAGTAAAAAAAATTAGGATTTCATGTTGCCTAGCGGAGTGCCGGTAGCGGCGTCTTGAACCCTAGGTCTTGCTCGGGGGGGAGGGAGGGGGTGGGTGGTGCGCTCGGCCGATTCCGTTCGGGGGAACCGAGCGAGGAGACAGGGGAGGTTGCGGGGGGAGGGGGCGTCGGCGGCAGTGGAGCGGGGGAGGGTGCGGGGGGTTGTCGGCGGTGGTGGATCGGGGGAGGGTGCGGAGGGTCGTCGTCGGCGGTGGAGCGAGGGAGGGTGCGGGGGGTGCTCGACGGCGAGGGAGATCTGGCGAGGGGGTATAGCGATCGAGATGTAGGGGGGTCAAGATCGAGTGTCCTTATGAATATTCAATATTTTTTCATATTGAATATGAAAAAAATATCATCAATAAACATAAATAAATATTCATGAGGAAACTAGAACAGAAGAAATATCATTTCAATATGACGAAATACAATCGAGAAATGAAGGTTACAATTTAAATACCATCGATCTTAGCTAGCTATCTGTTCACAATCTTCTTGCCCTTATTTTTCGTAAATGGAGTTCTTCTCTTGAACGGACGTCCTTTACGTAGGGTGGTCCTGCTTCTTCTTGTGGTGTATGCTGCTACTTCATCGTCGTCGTCATGTTCCATCTTCGGGTCGCCGTACTTGTCGAAGTCTTGCTCATTGGCGACTCCATCCATTCCGATGATCTTCCTGTTGCCTCTCCTCACGACAACACGACAGGACTTTGACGGGTCGGTAATGAAGAAGCATTGGTCCACTTGGGAAGCCAGTACCCATGGCTAATTTTTGCGGTGACGTTTGTGCCCGCGGTCTTGGATTTGGCTTCGGGTATAACCATGGTGGTGAAATATCGGTCTTCTTTTATGACACTCTTGGCCCATCTGACACGGAACATCGAGACCTTCTCTCCAGCGTAGCTCAGCTCCCAGATCTTCTCGATCCTTTCGTAGTATCTGTCCTTGTCGTTACCGGTGTAGGATTCCATCATTACCCCGGAGTTCTGATAAACATCGCTCTTCATGTCCTTTCCCTCGGTGTAGAATGTGTAGCCATTGATATCATACGCCTCATACGTCATCAGGTTGTGCTCGACGCCCTGTGACAAGGCGAATATGAGTTGTTCTTCTACGGAAGAATCTTCATGTAAAGGGTACGACAGAAGCTTCTGCTTGAACCAACGCGTGAAACATGAGTTGTGCTCTTTGATTATATTTCCGTCCATCCTCTATTGGCCTCGGTCATTGTACGTCTTCTCAATAAAGGTTTTGTGCTCTACCACCCAAGGATCAACCACATCTATGTGTTGTAGCGCGACTAGGTTTGCTCTTTCAAAGTCGGCGAGTCGACCCTCGAAGTCGACATGCATTTCACGGCGACCCTCACGCTGACCCCATCCAGCGAGCCTGCCAAGGTGCCTGTTGACGGGCAGAACAACGGGGTTCTCGATGCCTAGATAATTTGTGCAATAGGAGATGCACTCTTTGTTCAGAAAGCCCCTGGCTATGCTTCCCTCTGGACGTGACATGTTGCGAACGTATCCTTTGATGACACCATTCATCCTTTCGAACGGCATCATGCTGTGCAGGAACGTCGGCCCAAGTTGGATGATATCCTCCACGATATGGACCAGCAGATGCACCATAACGTCGAAGAATGCGGGCGGGAAGTACATCTCAAGCTCGCATAGTATCACCACGATCTCTTCCTGTAGCCTTCTGAGTTGCCTCACTCCAACCGACTTCCGAGAGATGACGTCGAAAAAGTTGCATATGCCAAATAGCGTTTCACGGACGTGTGCATCCATGATCCCACGGATTGCAACTAGAAGTATCTGCGTCGTCAGCACATGACAGTCGTGAGACTTCATCCCGCTGAACTTCTGCTTCGCTGAGTCTAGGTATCTGCTTATCTTCCCCGCGAAACCGTAAGTAAGTTTTACTCCTACGAGGCAGGTGAAAAACTGATCGATCTCCTCCTGACTTAGAGTGAAGCACGCAGGAGGGAAGTCATTTCCGGTCTTCTTGGCCTTTTTTCCTTTGCGACGACTTTCCGTGTCCTGCTTCGCCTCATCGTCATCATCATTAGCGTGAACCTCCTCCCTGATGCCCATTGATTTCAAGTCTGCCCTTGCTTTCGGCCCATCTTTGGTCCTCTTTGGCATGTTGAGCAGGGTACCAAGCAGACTCTCGCACACGTTCTTCGTGATATGCATGACATCAAGGCTGTGAGGCACACGGTGGATCTTCCGGTACGGCAAGTCCCAGAAAACACACCTCGTTTTCCATACCTTCAGTAGTGGCTCTGGCGCCTTTTGCTTCTTTCCCGGCTCTGGTGCCTTTCGCTTCTTTCCCGACAGTGGGCAATCTTTCCAATTTTTCAATAGCTCGTCTATTTCCTCGCCGCTCCTCGTACGCGGGCGTATTCGGGGTTCGGTTTCACCATCGAACAGATCATTGCGTTTTCTCCATGGGTCATCATCGCGAAGCCACCTTCGATGTCCCATGACCACGGTTTTCGAAGACCCGGGATCTCTATCTAGCTGGGGATATGTTGTGTCATCCATGCACCTGACGCATCCAGAAAATACGTGGACCACCTGCCCCGTGAGATATCCGTAACCGAGATAGTCGTGCACCGTCATGAGCAGTGCGGCTCTCATAGGGAAATATTCTTTCTCAGCGGCGTCCCACGTATTCGCTGGCATTTTTCACAACATGTATAGCTCCTCTTTTAGCAGCTCCAGATACAAATTGATGTCGTTCCATAGTTGTTTCGGCCCTTCAATTAGCATACTCATGTGAATGTACTTCCTCTTCATGCACAACCAGGGGGGAAGGTTGTACATCCACACAAACACAGGCCAGGTGCTATGTGTGCTTCTCTGGCTGCCAAACGGATCGACTCCATCGGTGCTCGTGCCCAGCACGATGTTCCTTGGATCATCCCCAAATTCTGGGTGTTCAAAGTTCAAAGCTTGCCACTGGCTCGCATCCTTTGGGTGACTCAGCATCTTGTCTTTTTTATTTATCTCTGGATCATTTCCGTCATCTTCTCGCTTCTTCTCCTCCCTATCCGCGTGCCAACGCATGAGCTTTGCTAGCTTAGGGTCCGCGAAATACCGCTACAGACGAGGAGTGATAAGAAAGTACCACACCACTTTTTGAGGAGCTTTCTTCCTCTTCTTGTATCGTGTGACGCCGCACACTAGACATATGGTAGACTCCGCGTGCTCGTCCCGATAAATGATGCAATTGTTCATGCACACATGGTATTTCACGTGCGGTAAATCCAGAGGACACACGATTTTCTTCGCCTCCTCGAAACTGGTCAGGCACTTGTTCCCCTTGGGAAGACGTTCGCGCCAGAATGACATGTTCTCGTCGAAGCATGCGTCGGTCATTTTGTGTTTTACCTTCATCTCCAGAGCCATGAGCGTTACTTTCAGGCGGGTATCCTCGGGCCTGCATCCTTCATACAATAGAGTAACCGCGTCTATCTCCAGTTGATCCAGCTTGGCTTTCTCTCGAGCGGCAGCTCTTGCGTTATCCGTCTGCTTGAGAAGCAGCTCTTGAATATGAGGGTCCCGCACCCAGCCTATCGATGGTCCATCGTCGTATGCTCCGGCATCTTCATCTTCATGATCATGCCCTTCGTCTTGATATTCCTCATCATCATGTCCGGCATCACCGTCGTGATCATGTCCTGGAGATTCTTCGTCTTCTCGCCCACCCTCGCCGTGGTGGTTGTCTTGTTGCCCTTCCTCATTTCTTGCCCGGCCCCCATGGACGACTTCATAGTTATCTTCATCACCTTGCCACCAATAGCCATCCATGAAACCACGCAAGAGCAGGTGGTCCCACACCTCCCAGAATCCGGGTCCGCAATAAGGCTCTTCAGCTTGCATCTTCGACATGGACATCTTATCTCCGTCTCGTTCTTTCGAAGCATCTCGGCCTTCGCGGAGCTCAAAAACCTATTCATGATGCCTTTGGTCATCGTGCAGACCATGGTCGCCTGCGGGGTAGAGCAAAACGATATTTTAGAACCAAGAAAAACTTTGGCATGACTTTCCCTAAAAATAGGACCAAAAAGAATGCATAGTGCCAAAATTCTCGCCGAAACGGAAATGAATCAACTTTCCGGCAAAATATTGGTAACTATCGCATTTCAAATATCGGTACCACAAACATATGCAACAACACAAACATATGCAACACCACAAACATATGCAACAACACAAACATACATAGATCTAGCTATAGGCCATAAAAAGTGCATGTGCACGTTGTTGGAGGGAGAAAAAAGTAGATCTACAACATAAAGAAAGCTTTCCCCTTACTTACCTATCGAAAAAAGATAATTTAACCACTTAATTTGGATGAATCTCTGGTGCAAATGAGGTGAGGAGGAGGAGGCAGCCGAGACAAGCTTGGAGGGAGGAGTAGAGAGAATGAAGTGGGGAAAGTGAGTGTGTAGGTGGCTGTCCAAAATATCTAGCTGGTCCCAGGTTACTAATGGCGCACCACCTACAAATGCGCCATTAGTAACCCTGGTTACTAATGGCGCACCAGCTGGTGGTGCGCCATTAGTAGTTTTACAAAAACAATGATAGTAGTGGCGCACGTGGTGAGTGGTGCACCATTACTAGTTAAACTAGTAATGGCGCATTGTGCACTGGTGCGCCATTAGTATTTTTGGAAGAAAAAATATGTTAGTAGTGGCGCACCATGGGTGTGGTGCGCCATTAGTGTCTATCACACTAATGGCGCACCAACACATGGTGCGCCTCTGCTATATAGTAGTGGCGCACCACATGTCTGGTGCGCCATTAGTGTCCATATCATCTATAGCCCTTTTCCTAGTAGTGCTTCTACGGGCCGTATGATGGGTTGGCCAAACATGGGCCAATAACAGACCACATTATGGCCGTAAATGGGCTAGAGTTGAAATCGTTCGTTCATGGGCCGACCATAACGGGCCGACCATAACGGGCCGTCGTTAATCGGTTGTATTTGATGATGCCATGAAAACGGCCCAACGTATTAGCGGTCCACAAACGGGCTGACTGTAACCACGGGCTGAATTTGGCCCACAAGAAGAACATGACAGTAACGGGACGAAAGTAAATGAATGCTGGAAATGAGCCCAAGAATAAATGGGCCCTGAGAAGACCGAAAGATAACATGGGCTGGAAACGGCCCAATGGAATAATGGGCCGTTAATGGGTATAAAGTGATACACTGTTCATTACGGGCCAGTTTTACCACGGGCCGTTAATGGGCCGAGGGTTACTAAGGGCCTCAGATGGGCCGAAAGACGTCACGGGCCATACATGAGCCGGAAGTTAAAACAGGCTGGAATTATATTGGACGACCCAGATGAAGCTACTGGTCCTAATTCGGATAGGTCGTAAACGGGCCCTGGGTTAGCGGGCTGTAAATGGGCTATATGCGAACATGCCGTTAACAAGCTTGCCGTGGGCCAGCCCGCCACCTTTTGACCAAGTCAAACGGGCCGGCCTTTTCACAGGAATGGGCCTCTGTTGGGCCATGCCACGTGTCGACATATCATAGGCGCTTTGGGTCCAATGAGTGGATGACATCTGTCCCAACGACGAGCCAACACGTGTTCCCTCCAGCCAATGATGATTTTACACATGGAAAATCCCCATTGGTCGGGGCTGTTAATGGGTTATCGGATCCAAAACCGGACCCGATAGCTTAACGGCGTTCCGTTACGGTGGATGCCACGTGTTGGTTACCCTTAACGAAAGCACTTCTGTGACGCGCGATTTATCGTCATGGAAGTGGACACTTCCATGATGATAATTTTGGTAATGTCATGGGACACTTCTACGACAGCACAGGTATGACTATCTTGATTCTGTCATAAATTTGTCATGGATGTACATGCATGACAGAAAACGTGACCTACTGTGACAAACATGTATCATCATGGAAGTGTATTTTTTGTTGTTGTGTGATCAGCCGCTTCACGAGGGTGAAGTAGCTACTGGGCATGGGTTCGGCGGGCCAGAGACGGATTATCAAATCCCTCATGGCCAATTCAGCCACCCTATGCAGTTCGGTCCATTGCTTCAGCTGATCGCTGAGGGGCACGGGATGCTCTGGCGCAAGGTACTGTGACAAGAACAGCTTCTCCGCTGAGCTCCCCTCTTCGGCCCGGAAAAACTCCGCGGCGTCAGCAACACTCCGGGCCATGTCCGCAAACACTCGTGCAGAACTCCAAATCCGGGTTAGAAAGATATATCTTTTCCTCACAAATTTGCTCTACATGTTAAAGGCCTTGCCCGCCGCAATTTGCTTTGCCTCTTGGATCTCCCGGACAGAGCTTTGGGCTTCAGCTTGGGCTTCTTGTACACTTTGGAGTTACTTAGTGAGTTCAAAATTTTGCTCTGAACTCTTACGCTCTATGGACTCTTACGCTCTTGCTGGACTTCCTCCACTCGCGATTCATGTTTAAGGCGGGAGGCTCGCTCCTCCTCGGCCTCTTTCTTGGCCTCGGCTAGCACACTCTTGAGGGCCTCGACCTCAGACGTGTCAGCTACAAACATAATTGCAAAACTCATTCAGATAACACATAAGGGCTGACATCATTTCAGGCGTGTTTTCGGTATCACATACCTTGTTTTTCTTCTGAATTCCGCATTAGCTCAGACGCTTCCGCAACATGGGCAGCTGACGCCTATTTCGCAGCATGTTTGTTCAAACAGACATGTACATTAGCCTCCTGCGTGAGTTATTAGATCCTCTATTCGGTTTTTCTTTTTGAACACCAAACAAAGTCTTAGGGGCTACTATCTATACACAGGCATCTATCTATTATATAATTAAAACAAGAGACAAACAAGCCATCACGTTTATCCACATACACTAATATTATTTGCATCGTTAGATCAGAAAAATAACGGTTGAGATTTAGAAATTTTTACATAACATATAAACATGTGTGTACAAACATATTGGACTGTCACGTCTTTACGCCGGAAGACAAATAAGTCACCGCTAACCATAGAAATTGACGGCCAAGATTCAAAACTTGATGCAACGTTGTATCAATTTGGAAAGAAAATACAAGTACAATTGTCATCGGCTAACCCAAGCTAGAGTCCGAAAAGATTTAAAAAAGGAGTCCGGAGCGATACAACATTGTCCTCAGGCAACCACCCAAGGTAGTAGAGTCCAGCTGGGAGACTCATGCATTAGCACCGACTTCTAGTAACTTTTTGTGCTTTTTTCAAACCGATGTGGCTGGGCCTCAATAGTTAATTAATTGATAGTACATAATGAGAAACACGGCCGTGTGTAGCACAGTATAAAGTCTGTTTCACTGACATATCGGTCATGTTAATTAGTATTTACTTCGTATAGAACACATACATAATGCCAAATAATAATGGTCTTTTTGACTCGCAAGATTAATAAAATTATAATGTCAGAAAAAGTAGTTATAAATTTTTTAAATAGAAAAAATGAAATTGTCCGTGCGTACTATCAACTCATATTCCAAGTGATTAAATTTATACCTAATTTTTAATGCACGAAAACAAAAGTAAATACTATTTCTAAGAGATTTGAGTCAGAAAGAAAATTACTTTTGAAATATAGCAGAAGTGAATTTTTAGAAAAATGTCATTTTTTTTTCAAAATATAGTAGAAAATCCTATGAAGCAAACAGTCCCACGAAAGAGAAGTATAGTGCCCGTCTCAAATAAACAAACCAAACGATGGTAGAATACAAAAGATAAATAATAAAACTAAAAGGCTAAATCAAGCAAAGAAGTCAAAAGATGGTAGCTAGAATATAGAGATATAAAAATTAAAACAAATACAAATAGTCATCTAGCAAGACTATTTTTATGCATATAAACTTCTTCTCGCCATAATCAGTCATATATGAAAACACATATGCTAAAAATATACTTATACTCCAATGATCCTAATTGTAATGGCCCATATTAAAAGATTTAAAAAATACATGCAACAATATACACGGAGGTCCAACGTAAAAGCCTCATCTGACTTGAAAATAACTACACAGAGTCATTCTAGGACATGTATCACGTGTATGGGGAGTGTCAGGAAGCAAAAATCCTACGGGTGGGAACTTGGGATGGTAAACATGCATCTATACGTGCAAAGCCTAGCAGCTGTACATTTTTTTATTGGCAAAGGCCAACCAATAAACAGACGGACACCTGTAAGGATATAACCAGCCCATGGAAAACAAAATAGCTATATAACACATCAAATTTGCCTGCAACTTAGAAATATCCAGCAAACAAAAACTTAAAGCCATAGACTAAGATAACACATGTATTAGATGAGTTATAAGAAAACATCCTATTACATGCGTAAAAAATACAATATAAATTTATTCACGTATTTAGCAAAAAATCACATAAATTCAATATGAGGTGAATAAATAACTAAGTTTTGGATGAACCGAAGAAGTGACATAAAATTTAGAATAATTGAGGAAATTAATTTTCATTTAAGATAACAGGAAGATCATTCAGAAGGTCAACATATGACAAGAGTGTTAGTGTTTTAACCTTTTCTTTTAACATACACCGATAGTTACATTGCCTCAGATGAGCAAGTGGCACAAGAAACTAATAACCAAAGATCAACATATTTGACATCGCTATTGCAATTACCAACAAAAAGCAACTCTAATATGCTTGACAAGGGAAGAGAAGATTAAGGTAAGACTGAACAATATAGACGAAGAAAATCAGGAGATTAGTATGAACCTCATAATTTTGCGTTACATACCATATGTTCTAAGTCATCTTATCTCAACAAATACATTTCTCTCCATCATGCATATCGAGTGAGAAGAGTGTATATGGGAAAACTACATCATGTGTGATAAAATCACAAATATACATGGACTTCTTTTTTGAACCAGAAGATGGTTTTTCCATAAAAGGTTATATGTAAAAGTATATTAAATCTAGAGGGACTATATAATCATGTTTTCACAAATACTGGATAAACCGTGTCAAGATGTAAACCAAAATTGGCACTAAAGTTTTAAACACCGATGTCACATGATGATTTAAGATGTAGTGACATTATCAAAATTATAAAACTCATTTTTATAATTAAAACGCACTACATAGCCTCGACCACCAAGCCAAGCAACTTAATACATTTATATGATTAAGACCTTGAGCAAGAATAAAAACAGGTTCATGTAAATAATTGAATAGATTTATTTAAAAAAAATTAAAAGAGCACCATAGGGAAAAAACGTTATATATATATATATATATATATATATATATATATATATATATATATATATATATATAGAAAATGTCGTGAAACTAATCCAGAATTACAAATAAGTAAAATTAAAGCCGCGCAAATGCGCGGGTGACTCTGCTAGTTCTTTTATATAGCTAAAAGACACTGTAAAGCACATACCTCAAAGCCTCTTAAAAGGCTAGTATAGGCTTCGATAAGTCCGCTTTTCGCACGCTGAACCTTTTCAATCACCTTACCCATAAGGGTACGGTGTTCTTCTACAATGGTGGCGCTCTGAAGTGCTTTCACCAGAGTGTCCGGCGCCTCCGCATTGATAGAGGACGCCGGTGTCGTAGGCACACCCCCATGGTAATGAGGATTGCTCCTTTGTCTCCGGAACCATGTGGGTTTCCGGAACGACATTTGGTGGGGGCCAAACTGGACTTGGCTCTCGTCTCCTGTCTCCATGGGGGTCGGTCCCCCCATGTTCTCGGCAGCCGAGGCGTCACCCTTCAGCACCATCTTGGCAGCCTCTGGCACCTCTCCCTGTTCCGGAAGGGTCCTTTGGGATGACACCTCGGTGTTATCCGCTGCAGTGGGGGAGGAAGCTGGTGGAGGTGACTCGCTCTCCATCATGTTCGGAGCCAGTGAATTCCCGGAAGAGGAGGATCGCTGGGGGAGGACCTTAACCGGACTGTAGCATACAATTTAAATGCATTACAACATAAGCCAGAAAAGCCGGACATATATATACCTTTGAGTACTTACGATCCGGCCAGGGGCTTCGTCCTGGGGTGCCACTCGTCGGCGTCCGACTCGGAGTCATCCGTAAGGGAGGTTTTCCCTTTCTTGGACACCTCCGCCTCTAGATCAGCAGAGGCGGCCCTTTTCTTTTTCTCCCCCTTAGTGGGGGATTTCTCTCTTACTACTCCTCTTACTCTTCGTCTGGGGAGGAGAGGGTTCCGGTGTCCTCGGACACCACGTCCGAGGCACCCTTACGGTGCAGGTCACTCTTGGCCTCCTTGCCCCTTCTTCTTGGCTTTCTTTTCCGGGTCCTAGTACAGCGTTGGGACTAGCATCCTCGTCAATAGAGGAATAGCTGAATCTTCGGGCAGCAGAGCTAGACAGTGAATCCGTTCTGCTTTCTTCGTCCAGTCCTGTGAAAGAAAATGGAAAATTTAGTATGCTCCTTGGACTCGCAAAGTAAGGTTATCAAAGAACTTACGGGGGTCGCAACATGTGTGCTGTCGTAGCCGAGGTCTTCGGTGGTCTCCGGCCATGACTTTTGGGTCTTGAAGAGCAGCTTCCACATGTATTTGTGATTCATGCCGAAGAACCACTGTAGTGTCTGGGGACCGGCCGGATCGAACTCCCACATGAACTCTTGACGCGCCTGACAGGGGAGAATCCGGTGGAAGAGCATCACCTGGATCACGCTGGCGAGGCTGGTGTTTTTAACCACCATGCTCTTGATGCGCTTCTGCACCATCATCACCTCGTCAAACGACGCCCAGTCCAGGCCCTTGTTCAGCCAGGATGCTAGTCGCATTGGGGGTCCGGACTAGAACTTCGTAGAGCGGCCCATGTGGAGTCACAGGGCTCTGTGATGTAGAACCACTCCTGCTGCCATACCTTCACAGTCTCCACAAAGGTGCCCTTGGCCCAAGTGACCTTGGGAAGTTTGCTCACCATAGTGCCACTGCAGTCCGCGTGCTGGCCGGCCACCACTTTCGGCTTCATGTTGAAGACCTTAGGCCATAGGCCGAAGTGGGGGGAAACGCGGAGGAATGCCTCGCATACGACGATAAACACCGAAATGTTGAGGAAGGAATTTGGGGCTAGATCATGGAAATCTAGCCCGTAGTAAAACATGAGGTTGCGGATGAAAGGATGAAGGGGAAATCCCAGTCCGCGAAGGAAATGAGGGATAAACACTACCCTCTCGGCGGGCTTTGGTGTGGGGATGATTTGCTTTTTGGCCTGGAGCCGGTGGACAATCTCTTTGGCCAGGTACCCCGCTTCCCGGAGTTCCTTGATGTTTCTCTCCGTAAGGAGGGAGCCATCCACTTGCCCTGCGCTCCGGAGCCGTACATGGCTGGAGTACTTTCTGGGGATAGAAAGGATTGAAGCTTGAGCGCTGGAGCTTGAGGGAGGATGGGCTGAGGAAGAGGAAGGCGTGGGATAAAAAGGGGGAATCTTATCTCCTTATAAAGGCAGTGAATATCATGCGTCTCCCCACGAGCCTTAAAGCTCGCCTATTTCCAAGGGGTCGTGCGAAACGGCACGGTTGGCTTTCCCAAACCCGTATTGATGAGTATCCCGTAATAAGGGGGCACGATCTCTGCTTTGACAAGACGTGTCATTGGTGGTTGCATTTACAAGCACAAAACGGGAGGCCAAAAAATGGTTCGAAATAATAAAGTGACCGGGCATGATGTCTCACCAGTAAAATCTCCAGAGAACAAAGCTTATCTGTATTTTTTTCCCTTCTGATTCAGAGGTGTGACAACTATACAGAGCCGGATATAGTACTTACGGTCAATTGCTTTGAAGTATTTGGAGGAGGAACCCGCCTTGCAATGTCGAAGACAATTTGCATGCCAGACACATCGTCATTGAAGACTAGTTCGGGGGCTACTGAGGGATTCCAGGATAACGGGGTCCTCGAGCATCCGGGCTATGTGACGTGGGCCGGACTGGTGTGCCGTGAATATACAAAACAGAAGACTTTCCCCCTTGTCTGGATGGGACTCTCCTTGGCGTGGAAGGCAAGCTTGGCGTGTGGATCTGAAGATTCCTTTCTATGCAAACCGACTCTGTACAACCCTAGTCCCCTCCAGTGTCTATATAAACTAGAGGGTTTAGTCTGTAGAGGCAATCATAACCATACAGGCTAGACATCTAGGGTTTAGCCATTACAATCTCGTGGTAGATCAACTCTTGTAACCCATATAGTCATCAAAGTCAATCAGGCAGGAAGTAGGGTATTACCTCCATTAAGAGGGCCCGAACCTGGGTAAACATCGTGTCCCCTGCCTCATGTTACCTTCCATCCTTAGACGAACAGTTCAGGACCCCCTACCCGAGATCTGTCGGTTCTGACACTGACACCCACCTTTGTTGGTGAACACAAACAGGGGTATTTGTTTCCCCTTGACTGGTGCACAGACTTGTATGGCCTCCTGGGCAAACTGACCCTACCGGGCGTATCAAGCTCAAGAACATCAATCAACAACAGAACACTACGAGGAGTCCTACATTGCCGGTCAGTAGAGCCCGGCTGGGTCGAGACCGCTTCTGAAGGCCAAGTTCAATTCCCCCCCCCCCCCCCGGCAAGACATCCGGGGCCGCCAAGTTCAAAACCCGCCAGGGTCCTTGCCGGCAGGCCTTCACCAAGACGCCACCGCTCCACCTCATCACACGCCGATCGCTAATTAGTGCGGTGTCAAGCTCTCAAGTAACTAGGTGGATCCAGTAAGGCACGTGCAGCATGGTGGAGAGGAGATTAGCTTTATTGGCACCCGTCCATATGGGTGTCACGCTAATAAGGAGAAGATGGATAAGCGGCGCGGTAGGCTTGCCAGGCTTTAACCTCAGCATGACACCTAGCAGGTGCATTTAATGCACTTTTCCTAACTGCTAGAGTTAGGTATGATAGCATTGTTAGCTATCTAATCATACTAAAATGACTGTTTTGCCACTGTGGTCGCCCCTTAAGCTATAAAAGGAGGCCCGAGGCAACCTAGCAAAGGGTTGGAAATTTCAGACCCCATAGCACTTGTATGTGCGCGCTGCTCTCCCCGAGGCATCCTTGCTGGGCTTGAGTTCGCTGTGTCTTTGTGCTCCTCCGAATGAATACACCATAGCAAGAGTAGGGTTTTATGCTGCAAAGCGGCACAAACCTAGGTAAGAGAGAGCTGTCATCACCGCATCACCCCTGTCGTTTGTGCTCTTTGTACATTGTGACTATCCCCCTGCCGAACCACAAAGGGGCACCCATGCCCCATAGGTGATTGTGCTTCCATGCCAATATCTTTGGCGAGCCTGGTAGGGGGCGGGGTCGCTTGTGCGAACCTGAAGCAATAGCTAGCGCGTGGGTCTTCCTCATCCTTCTGCATCATCATTCGATCCTATGGATAAGAGCGGAACAATGACACCGTTCCCAGCTTTGAAGGTCCCTTCGTCCGCGGCTGCAAGCGCTGTGGGCGTCGTGGCCACGACGAACGGAGTAGGCGCTACAGGTGGAGCGATCGCCATAATGCGACTGTGACTCCCGCCCGGCCTTCTCCCAGCATGGAACGCAGCAACAGCAATGCAGGGATGAATGATATGATTATCTATAGGCACACCCGTCGGTGCGGGTATTCACCTTGCGTCGATGAACCTCCAGCTAAGCCGTGACCCACGGCTAATCCATCGGGTCTCCGCCGAGCTCTGCAAAACAACATTGTTGCAGAAAGGAACCATGGCAAGGCTTATTCCGTCCTATCTCGGCAAGTCTTGCCGCACATTGTGGTGTGTTGCAATCATATATATTGCATATGGATTAAGCACTGTCTTCTGTGTGTGAGACTTCCAAGGACGGGAAAGATTCACGCCTCCTCAACAACAGTAATTGCAAGATTAAGAAAAGATAAGTCATGAAATGTCTTTAGTTTTGGACTCTCTTGTTTACCTTTTGCAACTCCTTTAGTTTAAACTCAGACACTTGTATGAGATATCCGTAACGCGAAGGGACTCTTCCGTGATCACTTGCGTCCTTGTCTGTATCGAGTCCGCTCAACAGTCCAGGCAGTCGCATCGAGAACGTCAAAGGGGAACTTGCCGGTGACTTCTTGAAGGTGTCAAAGAGATCGACGTCAGGGTGACGCTGTGCAAAGTTGACAAGGATAGTGAAGATGGCGTCCTGAGAGAACTTCCGGGACTCGCTAGCGAAGCAAGCACATCTCTCATCCTCATACATCTTTAGCCTGTCAATGAGACCCTCGAAGAAGTGTGGTAGCTTGACGCTCGGGGCCTCATGCTCGTTGATGGAGAAAGTCCAGCTCGTCATGTTCATCTTGGCAATCTGGGAGGAGATGCACTCAGCTATATAGACAATGCTCTTCGACCAGAGATCGTACAATTCAACCTGGTCCTAGAGTTTGAGCTCTACATCCTTCTGGAGAGTTCTAGCAGTATTGATTTCTTCAATCAAGACCCTTTCTCGATCCTTGGCTAGGTCAACGTTTTTCTCCATAGCGGCGAGCTTGGTGTTGAAATCCTCAATGGTGCTCGAGGCAGGTTTTATATCCTTGTCCTTGGATGCAAGCCGTAATTGCAACCCGTCTAGCATGGTGGCTGCATTTCGTGCTTTTTCCCGGAGAGCCTCTGCTTCCTTCCTGTTCCTGACAAGCTCCTCCTCCAACTTCCCCATTCGGGCTTCAAGCTATGTTTTGGCTTCGGAGGCTGCGGCAAGGTTATCGGTGACATCGTTGAGTTTAGCTGTCGCGTCCTGGGTCTGTGCATTGATGGTTTTCTTGTGGCCGTCCTCCAGATCCTTGACCCGCTGTTGAACAAGGCTCTCCAGCTCGTCATCCTTGCTGCGAAGAGTGTCAGCCAGGGCCTGCTCACGAGCAGCAAGATCTTTGGCTATGGCGTTGAGCTGTGCCTCACGCTCTGGCAGCCAACCATTACGATTCCTTCACTACCGGAATCGCCCCCTATGCCGATGGCCAGGGCCGTCGGCATAGGCCTGAGTCCCGTCGGGATAGGCCTATGCCAATGGCCCCCGTCGTCATAGGGCCGTCGGCAACATATGCGTCGGCACAGCCAGGGAGGCCGTCGGCATAGAAAAGCCGTCGACATATATGATACGCCGACGGGGGCCGTACATCTATGCCGACGGCCCTGGCCGTCGGTAACTATCAAGCCTAACGGCGGCCACCATCAAGTCAGCCCAACGAATGGTCGCCACGTGGCACCACTATGCCGACAGCCTAGCCGTCGACTTAGTCAAAAACTATGCCGACGGCTCGACCGTCGGCATAGGTGTGCCACGTGGCGACCAGCCGATGCTCTAGGACCAGGGCTATGCTGATGGCCTGGCCGTCGACATAGTTTGAAACTAAGCCGACGGCCAGGCCGTCGGCATAGTCCTTCATACAGAGCTCCCAGTAGCTGACACGTGGGCGCCTATGCCGACGGCCTAGCCGTCGGCATAGTTTTTAAACTAAGCCGACGGCTAGGCCGTCGGCATAGGTGCCACGTGTCAGCTACTAGGAGCTCATGCTAGCCCTATGCCGACCGTCAGGAAAGTTTGCGTTTGTTTTTTTTCTTTTTTCTGTTTGTTTTCAAATCAATTCAATTCAAATAACAGCACATATCAGCAGATATATATGATGGGATAGACATATAAAACACAACGGGATATCATCCGGCACCATCACAACAATATATGCATAAGCATCATCACACACAAGTCTCTAAATGAACATCATCACAACCAACATAAGCATAAGCATATAGATAAGCACACAAGTCATCTAAATGATCATCACCACACACAAGTCATCTCAAGCATGATCACCCCGGAGCCCCAAGACGGGCGTCTACGCATGCATGAACACTTTCACATATGCATCGGGACCCGTGCGTTGTTT
The DNA here is from genome assembly GCA_032464435.1 of Aegilops umbellulata. NCBI lineage: Eukaryota > Viridiplantae > Streptophyta > Magnoliopsida > Poales > Poaceae > Aegilops > Aegilops umbellulata. The sequence goes on along the minus strand of CP136056.1, from coordinate 37,466,745 downwards.
CGGTGACATAGCTACACCCAAACCCCCCCCCACCAACCAGAATTCCTTCCATGTCGACCGTTTCCCCCCTCCGTGACACGGGGATAGCGACGTTCGTAACGGGGGGCAATCGATATACCATCGGGTATGGTTTTTAGATAAGGCATAATTATCTTATGCAAAAGCAAAAACTAAAATAAAGTAAAAATAACAAAACAAAGTAAAAATAAAAAAATAAAGTAATGCCCACGTATGCCGACGGCATATATGTGCACACACGAAGGTTGTCCCACGGATCAGTGACGTGGCATGGCACAAGGATCGATGACGTGGCGAAGGGGCTTATGCCGACGGCTGTGCCGTAGGCATACCTCTGCCATAGATAAATTTAAAAATTAAGTAAAGTAAACATATGCCGACGGCAAGGCCGTCGGCATATCTGCACACACACGGATCGGTTACGTGGCGTGGCACACGGATCGTTGACGTGGCAGAGGGGCCTATGCCGACGGCTATGCCGTAGGCATACCTCTGCCACAGATATGCCGACGGCCACCTTTACCACCCGTCGGCGTAGGTTCAACGCCGTCAAATGGTCAGCGCTGACCGGGCAGGTGGGCCCGGTCTATGCCGACGGCCTGACCTATGCCGACGGGCCCCGTAAGCGTATCTCGGGCGGTCCAGACGGCCTCGTCTATGCCGACGGCCCCGTCGGCATAGATGGATGTATGCCGACGGCTTTTCTATGCCTACGGCCTCTCCTTGGCCGTCGGCATAGGTCCGGCGATGCCGACGGGGGCCGTCGGCAACCCCAGTTTTTCTGGTGGTGCTTGTTCTTTATGCAGCAGCGGCCATCTGCTCCTCCTGGTCCCCGAGTTTGCGGGATCGATCATTATACCAAGTGTGCAACTCTTCCGCCTTCTCCTTCAATTTTTGGGTGGCCATGTCCTGGGCCCTGTGTTTTTCTTGGACTACTTGCCACCTCTGGCCATACCTCTCTTGCACTTCCTTGATCTCGGTAGTCACCGTCTCCAGAAAAAACAAGTCCTTGGAACAGTTGACAGGATCACTTGCTTGTTTGGACCTTTGTTTCAAGGGAGCCAGTATGTGGCTAATCTCCTCATCAAAGTTTGGCCCGGCAAGAACTAACGAGCTGGGGGCTGCCGAGGTGGGATGAGCTACAATCATCGCCAAATTGCTTGTGGGGAAAGTCAACCTAACGTTTGAAGCATCACTCTGGATGGGTACTTTTTTCTCAACCTCCATGATGGGGCCAGGCATGCTACCGGGAATTTCCTCCATTCCCTCTGGGGCTTTTTGGATATCCTTGGGGGCCTCTAGATGACCTTCTTTAGTGGAAATCTCGTGGGCCTCCGCAGTGGCATATTTCCCTAGCTATGTCAAACACTTCCTCCAGAAGCTCCCTCTCTTCCGGCACGGGGGGATGCAAAGGAAGTTGGAGGCAAGAGATACATAGGATTCAGAAGCTCGATCCATGGATCAAGAAAGAAAAAAGGTTTTAATATGAAGGTTCAAAGGCAAATGGTTTACCTGTTGGCGGCTGTTGACAAGAAGCTTCTCCTTCCCTGACAACGCTTGTTGGCAGGCGATTGGCATCCGTCTCCTCCACTGGGGTGGCCTCGGCACGGATGGACACATCGATGGAAGCCCTTGCTGGTGATTCCTCTCCTTGGGTATCGACTGTGGGGAGAGCTGAAGTGGCTGCCACTTGCCATTGGGTTTCCCCTTGGTGGCTTCCGCTAGCCTCCTTGGCGGGCGATAGGAGAGAAATGTCAGCGTGTCCACCAGCAAACAAGGTCTATCCCATGCCTTCATCTGGAGGATTGGCCCAGGGGCTGGGTACGGTGTCATCCATACCGAAAAAGGCTTTCGCCCCGCTTTATATTATAAAGCCAACCGCACAATAATCATCCAACACAGACCAACACACCACAAACACACACACACGGAAGTCCACAGGAACCAAAAGTACACTAAAGGGTCATAGCTGAGGGCACAGCACAACAAGCCCTAAAACCAAAAGACGCACGCCACAATCCGCATAGACGCTAGGCGGACTAATCAGGCTCAGGGGGAGGAGGCGGCAGCGGGGGAGCCAAGCAGAGCGCCATCGAGCGGAGATTGGAGAGGAGGGCGGTGATGGCGTCCCGGTCCTGTGGGCGGCTAAGCGGCTGCCAAAGCTGCAGGTAACCACACAGTTTAAAGATTGCGTCAGTCGCACGGCGAAGGGGCACCTTCTGAATAACAAGCTTATTATGGATGTTCCAAAGCGTCCAGGCAAGAACCCCTACGCACAGCCATCTAATATGGCGGTAGCGGGCAGGGCAGGTGTTAAGCTCAACAAGCAGGTCGGGGAAGTTGGTATTACACCACTGTCCACCAACCGTTTTGCGGAAGTAGGGCCAAAGGAACTGGGCAGAGTGGCACGAGAAAAAGATGTGGTTAGCATCCTCAACGGTGCCACAGATGGGGCACATTCCATCACCTGGGCCATTCCGCTTGAGGACCTCAACACCCGAGGGGAGCCGACCACGGATCCATTGCCATAGGAAGATCCGGATCTTCAGCGGTAGACGGATATCCCAGATCAGGCTAAATGGTTCCGGGGCCGACGAGGGTGCAATGGCACCGTATAAGGACTTCGTGGAGAAACGCCTGGAAGGCTCGAGGTGCCAGGACAGAGCGTCCCGGTCCTCCGCCACCTCCATCGGCAGAAGAGCAATGTCCTCGAGGAGGGCGTCCCAGGCGGCCACCTCAGGGGGACCAAACGGGCGCCAGAAGGCGAGACGCCCTAAGTCAATAAGGGCCGTCTCGACCGATACTCGGGGGCCAACCGCAATGGCAAATAGCTCAGGGAAAAGCACCGCCAGGGGGGCGTCCCCTAGCCAACGGTCGAACCAAAACAGGGTCGACGCTCCGGAGCCAACCGATATAGAGGTGCCAATGCGTAGTATGGGCAGGAGCTGGATCACAGACTGCCAGAACTGGGAACCGCCCGTACGTTGGCAAAAGGCGAGAGGCTGGCCACGAAGATATTTATTGCGGATGATGGTGAGCCAGAGGCCTCCCTCCACGCGATGGAAGCCCTTGCTGGTGATTCCTCTCCTTGGGTATCGACTGTGGGGAGAGCTGGAGTGGCTGCCACTTGCCATTGGGTTTCCCCTTGGTGGCTTCCGCTAGCCTCCTTGGCGGGCGATAGGAGAGAAATGTCAGCGTGTCCACCAGCAAACAAGGTCTATCCCATGCCTTCATGCGGAGGATTGGCCCAGGGGCTGGGTATGGTGTCATCCATACCAAAAAAGGCTTTCGCCCTGCTTTATATTATAAAGCCAACCGCACAATAATCATCCAACACAGACGAACACACCACAAACACACACACACACATGAAAGTCCACAGGAACCAAAAGTACACCAAAGGGTCATAGCTGAGGGCACAGCACAACAAACCCTAAAACCAAAAGACGCACGCCACAATCCGCACAGACGCCAGGCGGACTAATCAGGCTCAGGGGGAGGAGGCGGCAGCAGGGGAGCTAAGCGGAGCGCCATCGAGCGGAGATGGGAGAGGAGGACGGTGATGGCATCCCGGTCCTGTGGGCGGCTAAGCGGCCGCCAAAGCTGCAGGTAACCACACAGTTTAAAGATTGCGTCAGTCGCACGACGAAGGGGCACCTTCTGAATAACAAGCTTATTACGGATGTTCCAAAGCGTCCAGGCAAGAACCCCTACGCACAGTCATCTAAGATGGCGGTAGCGGGCAGGGCAGGCGTTAAGCTCAGCAAGCAGGTCGGGGAAGTTGGTATTACACCACTGTCCACCAACCGTTTTGCGGAAGTAGGGCCAAAGGAACTGGGCAGAGTGGCACGAGAAAAAGATGTGGTTAGCATCCTCAACGGTGCCACAGATGGGGCACATTCCATCACCTGGGCCATTCCGCTTGAGGACCTCAACACCCGAGGGGAGCCGACCACGGATCCATTGCCATAGGAAGATCCGGATCTTCAGCGGTAGACGGATATCCCAGATCAGGCTAAATGGTTCCGGGGCCGACGAGGGTGCAATGGCACCGTATAAGGACTTCGTGGAGAAACGCCTGGAAGGCTCGAGGTGCCAGGACAGAGCGTCCCGGTCCTCCGCCACCTCCATCGGCAGAAGAGCAATGTCCTCGAGGAGGGCGTCCCAGGCGGCCACCTCAGGGGGACCAAACGGGCGCCAGAAGGCGAGACGCCCTAAGTCAATAAGGGCCGTCTCGACCGATACTCGGGGGCCAACCGCAATGGCAAATAGCTCAGGGAGACGCACCGCCAGGGGGGCGTCCCCTAGCCAACGGTCGAACCAAAACAGGGTCGACGCTCCGGAGCCAACCGATATAGAGGTGCCAATGCGTAGTATGGGCAGGAGCTGGATCACAGACTGCCAGAACTGGGAACCGCCCGTACGTTGGCAAAAGGCGAGAGGCTGGCCACGAAGATATTTATTGCGGATGATGGTGAGCCAGAGGCCTCCCTCCACGCGATGGAAGCCCTTGCTGGTGATTCCTCTCCTTGGGTATCGACTGTGGGGAGAGCTGGAGTGGCTGCCACTTGCCATTGGGTTTCCCCTTGGTGGCTTCCGCTAGCCTCCTTGGCGGGCGATAGGAGAGAAATGTCAGCGTGTCCACCAGCAAACAAGGTCTATCCCATGCCTTCATGCGGAGGATTGGCCCAGGGGCTGGGTATGGTGTCATCCATACCAAAAAAGGCTTTCGCCCTGCTTTATATTATAAAGCCAACCGCACAATAATCATCCAACACAAACGAACACACCACAAACACACACACACACATGAAAGTCCACAGGAACCAAAAGTACACCAAAGGGTCATAGTTGAGGGCACAGCACAACAAGCCCTAAAACCAAAAGACGCACGCCACAATCCGCACAGACGCCAGGCGGACTAATCAGGCTCAGGGGGAGGAGGCGGCAGCAGGGGAGCTAAGCGGAGCGCCATCGAGCGGAGATGGGAGAGGAGGACGGTGATGGCATCCCGGTCCTGTGGGCGGCTAAGCGGCCGCCAAAGCTGCAGGTAACCACACAGTTTAAAGATTGCGTCAGTCGCACGACGAAGGGGCACCTTCTGAATAACAAGCTTATTACGGATGTTCCAAAGCGTCCAGGCAAGAACCCCTACGCACAGTCATCTAAGATGGCGGTAGCGGGCAGGGCAGGCGTTAAGCTCAGCAAGCAGGTCGGGGAAGTTAGTATTACACCACTGTCCACCAACCGTTTCGTGGAAGCAGGCCCAAAGGAACTGGGCAGAGTGGCACAAGAAAAAGATGTAGTTAGCACCCTCAACGGTGCCACAGATGGGGCACATTCCTTCACCCGGGCCATTCCGCTTGAGGACCTCAACACCCGAGGGGAGCCGGCCACGGATCCATTGCCATAGGAAGATCCGGATCTTCAGCGGGAGACGGATATCCCAGATCAGGCTAAATGGTTCCGGGGCCGAGGAGGGTGCAATGGCATCGTATAAGGACTTCGTGGAGAAACGCCCGGAAGGCTCGAGGTGCCAGGACAGAGTGTCCCGGTCCTCCGCCACCTCCATCGGCAGAAGAGCAATGTCCTGGAGGAGGGCGTCCCAGGTGGCCACCTTAGGGGGGCCAACGGGGACCGGAAGGCGAGACGCCCTAAGTCAATAAGGGCCGTCTCGACCGATACTCGAGGGTCAACCACAATGGCAAATAGCTCAAGGAAACGCACCGCCAGGGGGGCGTCCCCTAGCCAACGGTCGAACCAAAACAGGGTCGCCACTCCGGAGCCAACCGATATAGAGGTGCCAATGCATAGTACGGGCAGGAGCTGGATCACCGACTGCCAGAACTGGGAACCGCCCGTACGTTGGCAAAAGGCGAGAGGCTGGCCACGAAGATATTTATTGTGGATGATGGTGAGCCAGAGGCTTCCCTCCACTGGGGTGGCCTCGACACGGATGGACCCAGCGATGGAAGCCCTTGCTGGTGATTCCTCTCCTTGGGTATCGACTGTGGGGAGAGCTGGAGTGGCTGCCACTTGCCATTGGGTTTCCCCTTGGTGGCTTCCGCTAGTCTCCTTGGCGGGCGATAGGAGAGAAATGTCAGCGTGTCCACCAGCAAACAAGGTCTATCCCATGCCTTCATGCGGAGGATTGGCCCAGGGGCTGGGTACGGTGACATCCATACCGAAAAAGGCTTTCGCCCCGCTTTATATTATAAAGCCAACCGCACAATAATCATCCAACACAGACCAACACACCACAAACACACACACACGAAAGTCCACATGAACCAAAAGTACAACAAAGGGTCATAGCTGAGGGCATAGCACAACAAGCCCTAAAACCAAAAGACCCACGCCACAATCCGCACAGAAGCCAGGCGGACAAATCAGGCTCAGGGGGAGGAGGCGGCAGCGGGGGAGCCAAGCGGAGCGCCATCGAGCGGAGATCGGAGAGGAGGGCGGTGATGGCATCCCGGTCCTGTGGGCGGCTAAGCAGCCGCCAAAGTTGCAGGTAACCACACAGTTTAAAGATTGCGTCAGTCGCACGACGAAGGGGCACCTTCTGAATAACAAGCTTATTACGGATGTTCCAAAGCATCCAGGCAAGAACCCCTACGCACAGCCATCTAATATGGCGGTAGCGGGCAGGGCAGGCGTTAAGCTCAGTAAGCAGGTCGGGGAAGTTGGTATTACACCACTATCCACCAACCGTTTCGCGGAAGCAGGCCCAAAGGAACTGGGCAGAGTGGCACGAGAAAAAGATGTGGTTAGCATCCTCAACGGTGCCACAGACGGGGCACATTCCATCACCCGGGCCATTCCGCTTGAGGACCTCAACACCCGAGGTCAGCCGACCACGGATCCATTTCCATAGGAAGATCCGTATCTTCAGCGGGAGACGGATATCCCAGATCAGGCTAAATGGTTTCGGGGCCGACGAGGGTGTAATGGCACCGTATAAGGACTTCGTGGAGAAACGCCCGGAAGGCTCGAGGTTCCAGGACAGAGCGTCCCGGTCCTCCGCCACCTCCATCGGCAGAAGAGCAATGTCCTGGAGGAGGGCGTCCCAGGCGGCCACCTCAGGGGGACCAAACGGGCGCCAGAAGGCGAGACGCCCTAAGTCAATAAGGGCCGTCTCGACCGATACTCGGGGGTCAACCGCAATGGCAAATAGCTTAGGGAAACGCACCACCAGGGGGGCGTCCCCTAGCCAACGGTCGAACCAAAACAGGGTCGACGCTCCGGAGCCAACCGATATAGAGGTGCCAATGCGTAGTACGGGCAGGAGCTGGATCACAGACTGCCAGAACTGGGAACCGCCCGTACGTTGGCAAAAGGCGAGAGGCTGGCCACGAAGATATTTATTGCGGATGATGGTGAGCCAGAGGCCTCCCTCCCCGTTGGTAATACGCCACAGCCAGCGAGTCAGGAGGGCATTGTTCATGCGTTGGGAAGAGAGGATGCCAAGACCCCCCTGGTCTTTGGGCTTGCAGATGTCGGACCAGCTCACCATGTGATACTTCTGTTTGCCATCCTCGCCAGCCCAGAAGAATCTCGATTGGTATTTGTCCACCTCCTGGTGGAGGGTCTCGTGAGGGCAGTAGAAGCTTAAGAGGAACCAGAGGAGGCTCGCCAGCGAGGAATTGATAAGGATCACCCTGGCGGCCTTCGACAGCCAGCGGCCCCTCCAGGGTTCAACCCTGTGCTGCATCCTAGTCACCGTCGGTCAAAGATCCGCGACGGTGATTCTGGAGTCACTAATGGGCACCCCCAAGTAAGTGGTTGGGAAGGTGCCCAGGCGGCAGTTAAGCCGGTCAGCAATGGACAAGGCTTTGTCCGGGTTGTAGCCAAGGACCATCACTTCGCTCTTGTCAAAGTTAATGGTGAGTCCTGACATTTGTTGGAAGCATAGAAGAAGGAACTTCAGGTTCGCGATGTCGAAAGTGGAGCCTTCAACCATGATAATGGTGTCGTCCGCGTACTGGAGGGGGGAGACCCCTCCCGCACCAACAAGGTGAGGGACCACGCCCCGAATATGGACGCAGGCCTTGGCCTTATCCAGGATGACAGCAAAGACATCGACCACCATGTTAAAGAGAAATGGGGAGAACGGGTCTCCTTGGCGCACCCCGCATAAGGTGGGGAAGTAGGGCCCGATCTCACCGTTGATGTTGACCGCCGTCCGGCCGCAGGTGACGAGTTGCATGACCCATGTCACCCAGCGGTCGTCGAAGCCTTTCCGAAGCAAAACTTCCCGAAGGAAGGGCCCGTGGACCGTGTCGTAGGCCTTGTGGAAGTCGAGCTTAAGGAACACCGCGCGGAGGTGTTTCGCTCGGACTTCGTGGAAGACTAACACCCCATCCAAAATATATCGGCCTTGTATGAAGGCAGACTGGTTGGGGTGGGTAATAGAATCTGCAAGCAGGGTCACCCTATTGGCGTACCCCTTGGCCAGGATCCTGAAGATCACGTTGATCACGGTGATGGGACGAAACTGGCGGATGTCCGAGGCCCCAGGGACTTTAGGGATGAGGGCAATGATCCCATAGTTCAGGCGCCCCAAGTCCATGGTCCCGGAGAAGAACTCATCGAAGAGGGCCATGACCTCCGGCTTAATGGTATGCCATAATGTTTTAAAGAACAAAACCGGCAGTCCATCCGGGCCCGGGGCCGAGGAGGGGTTCATTCCTTTGATCGCCGCAAGGACTTCCTCCTCCAAGAAAGGTGCCACTAGAGCGCCATTGGCCTCGGCGGAGACAAGCTGGTATCCCGACCAGGTATCGGGGGCCAGTGTAGCCCCACCCCGAGGGGTGGGGGTAAAAAGGGCTTTATAAAAGCCATCTACGTGCGCGCGGATGTCCGATGGACGAACAAGCTGAGTGTCGTCCACCCATAAGGAATGAATGGAGTTGCATCGCAGCCGGCCGTTGGCGATCGCCTGGAAGTAGGCCGTGTTGGTGTCGCCCTGAAGTACCCAACGTTGGGTGCCGCACAACCGCCAGTAGGCCTCCTCGTCAGAGTAGATGGCCGAGAGCTGGTCCTCGAGATCGTATCGCAACATCCACTCATCTGGGGAGATCCCGGACATGTCTGCCCGGGCATCCAAGGCCTGGATAGCGCTTAAGATGGCCTTCTTGCGCTCACGCATATCCCGGCCAAGATTCGCACCCCAGCCCTTCATATACTGTCAGGCTAGCTTGGCACAGAACTGCCAGGAGTCAACTGCGGACATGGAGCGGTGGGGGGAGACGCGCGCGGCGGCCCACTTGGCCGTAACCGCCTCGCGGAACCCGGCTTGGTTGAGCCAGAATGCCTCAAACCGAAACCAGGGGGGAATGGGGGGGGGGCGTTCATCCGCCGTGGAGAGGAGGAGGGGGACATGGTCAGATCCGATCCTGGTAATAGCCTGAACAGAGGCCAGGGGCATCGAAGCTCCCAGTCCGGGTAAACTAAGACGCATTCCAGGACAGACTGCGTCGGGTTCGCCTGGCGGTTAGTCCAGGTGAACCGGGCCCCCGTGCGCTCAAGCTCACGGAGGCCAAGCTCCGCGCTGCAATCGTTAAACATCTGCATCCGGGGGCGATTAACCCGGTCATTATTCTTCTCATCCGGGGAGCGGATGAGGTTAAAGTCCCCTCCCACCACAACGGGAAGAGCGGACGCAGAGATCTTCTGCTGCAGCTCGGCGAGGAATGTCGGGGAGCGGCTGTGATCCGCCGGTCCGTAGACGATGATGACCTCCCATTTGAAGTTGAGCGCACGCTCGAAGATCTCCATACTAACGAAGAACTCGCCCCGATTCATACCTCCCACCTCAAAGGTGGCATCCTTAACACCTAACAGGATGCCACCTGAGTGGCCATTGTTCCCACTAGAAGGGAGCCAATGCCAGGCGAACAGGTGGGAGCTAAGCCTGTCAAGCTCGGGGAGGCAAAAGTCCGTGCGCATGGTTTCCTGAATGGCTATGATGTCAATGTGCTCGTCCCGGATGTACTCAACAAGCTGGCGGCGACGGTTGTCATGGCCGAAGCCCGCGAATGTTCCAGAAGAGGGCGTGCATCTAAACCGCCATGGAGGGGCTGCTTGACCCCAGGACGGTGGAAGCACTGCGGGCTCGAAGAGCAGCAGTGCGGGAGCGAGAGCGGCCCCGAATCTCCTTTGCCGGCAACTCCGAAGGCTGGGGTGCCGGAGTGCGAAGGAGGCGTGCCCGTGTCTCGGCAAGTTTCCCATCAAGAATCTCACGGGCCTGAATAGAAGCAATCAGCTCCAAAGGGGGGCCAACCTCCCCCCTGAAAACTATGGCCGAGTCACGGGCCACCTTGGCAAGGTGGCCAAGTGGAACGGCTTCGATAGCAGAGAAAGAGCAACTGGAAGAACTAGAAGGGATGTCAGTCGCACCTGTCTCGAGGTTCTGGGCCGCAGCCCGGATCTCAGCCCACTCGGAGATGGACGGTGCTGGGAGGCCGGCCGGGCGGTCCGCGTCGAGCCGGGCCCTGCGGCGGGAGGCCGTCACCGGGGTCGACGAGGCCCGAACCCGGCGGACGTAGGACACCGAACGAGGCGGGTGAGGGGCGATGGGGGTGACCACCTCCCCGGAGGTCACCAACAGCAGGCGAGTCGGGGAAGCAGACGCCGAGGGGATCAGACAGGCATCAGACCCCGCCTGAGGAGAGGGCGGGTCCAGGGCCGGTGGATCCAGGCCGGCGCGTCGACCACTGGGGCCGGGGAGGTGGCCTGGGGGGAGGCGGGTGGCGGCTGCGCATCCGCCCCAGATGGATCCAACAGGGGGGACCCGAGGGGAGGAGGCACCGACGATGGCGAGGCCGGAGGCATCAGAGGTGCCGAGGTCGGAGCCAGGGGGTCCGTGGCCACCGCAAGAGGAGCACATGGCGAGCACGGCGAAGATGTCGGGAGGACGAGGAGGCTGATGCTGGAGGTGTCGCTGAACTCGGCCGAGGAGGAGGGAGAGGGGGCAGGCAGCGTGGAGGTGGCGGCCTCGGAGTGGAGGGCCACCCCATGCGACCGGCCCGCACCCGAGTCTCCCCGCCCCGGGGGAGGAGAGGGGTCCCGAGAGGGGGAGCGGCTGCGGCCGGAGTGCTCGTCATCATCCTCCGGGTCCTCCTGGCGGGAGGGGCGCAGCCGGCGGTAGTGGGAATCGTCGCGGGAGTCCGCGCCGCCCCCACCGAAGTGATCTGCAGTGAAGAGGCAAGGACGGCCGACGTGGTTGTGGGGCTCGGGGTAGATCTTGAGGTCGAATCCCTGGTCATTGAAGAACACTCGAACTGTGGCACGGAGGGTGGAGGAGTCCAGACACTTGACCTTGACGCGGACCTCCTCCTCCTTGCAGAGAGAGAGCTCGTCCACCACCACCACCTTGCCCAGGAGCTTAGACATGCTCCGGATCACCTTCTCAGAGCGGGCGATGTCGGGGAGGCCTGCTATGAGAATCCAAGTGGTGTCCAGCACGGCAACGGCCTTGGGATCCAACAGGGGCTCAGAGATGTTGACGACGAGCTTGTTGAGGGCGAGGGCGATGTCGTCACTACGGGTGCAGAGGCCCAGGCTGAGAGCGTCGGGGAAGACCAGGGTGAAGGAGCTGTCCGAGGTCGGGGTCACCTGCCAGTCCCAGAGACGACGACAGAGGTGGTTAAGCTCCGCCTCGATCATCTCAGGCGAGGCGACCCCGGCCCCCACGATGGACACGACAGCAAGGAGCGAAGGGGACAGAGGGGGATGTCTTCCACCTCGATGTGGAAGAATCCGAGGACCTCGAAGCCGTGGCCGTACATCATGAGCTCCCCAGTCAACGGACGGTCTGGGGCAGAGGACCGCGGGATGGCCCGATTCCTTGCAATGGTAGCACATCGGCGGGTCGGGGCAGTCAACCTGGAAGTGGCCAGCCTCACCACAGTTGAAGCATGGAGGAAGGTCCCGGGGGTGTCAGAGACGAGCGCGCCCGAAGACGCGGGTGCCAGAGCCGCATTAGCGGGGGTGTGGGCAGGACCCCGCTTCTTCTTCTTCTTGGCGCCTTGGCGGCCACAGGCCCCGCTGCCCGGAGGGTAGCTCGGCTGGGTCCGAGGAGGCTGGTATCGGCGGGTGGCTGCAATGCCACAGGGCTCAGCCCGAGGAGGGGGCGACGCGGGGTGCTCATGGCGACGAGCGGGCGAAGGTGAGCGGGGTCGGTCCCGACGGCTGTCCCGGGGGGTGGGGGGAGAGCCGGCGGTCGGTCCGCGCCGGGAGCGGCCCGTGGTGCGTCCGGGCGAGAGACGGTCGTGGCGGGGCGGCGAGCGACGGGTGTTGCGGCGCGGCGAGCGATGGGACTTGCGGGCATCGCGGGGAGGCGACCGGCGGGCCTCCCGGTATGGGGACCGACAAGGATCCCGCGGCGAGGACCGGTGCGAGTCGCGCGAAGGAGCCCGACGCCCGTCGGAGCCGTTGCGGCTGGCCAGCTGACGGCGGAGGTCGGCCTCGTGCCGCTGGCCCTCCGGCGAGGCGTGGCCCGGCGGACGAGGGTCCTCCAGGCGGCGTTTGGGGCGTCCCGAACCGTCCCCCCAAGAGCGCGTCATGGGGCCGGACGGCGGCGTCGCAGGTGGCGTCACAGGAGGGAGGGGAAACCGGCGGCGGCGGGAGAGGGGGACGGGGGGCGCTTGGTCTAGAGTCGGGGGGGAGGTGAGGCCGCAAAGGGAAACCCTTCGGGAGCCAAATGCCTCCCCGGGCCGGGGAGAGCTGGGCCGAGGCCATTGGGCCGCCGCTCGAAGGAAGGGCCGGCCCGCAGATCGCAGGCCTCGTGCTCGGGCCGGAAATGCTAGGAGGGGGGAGGGAGCAGGCCCAGCTAACGGCCAGGGCCCGACAAGGCGAGGCCCAGCCCAGGTGCCAACCCCTCACCCTCAGCTAGGGTTCCAGCCGCCGCCCCCGGCGACAAGCACGCGACGGACGGTCGGGCCGGCGGGCGAGGGGCCGCGAGGCGGCAGGGGGAAGGCGTGCAGCATATCCGGGAGGATCCGAAGAAGGCGATGAAGGGTCGGAACGGAGCGCGTTGGTACAGCAGCGACACTCCGGCGGTCGAGGGCGACGGCGGGGCGACCGGCCGACGCGGGGCGGGCCAGGTGGAGACCTTCCAGGAGGCCAGGGCAGGTCCTCGGTCCGCCCGACCAGCCACGCCCCAACCGGAGGGGCGCCGGCGGCGGCGGCCTTCCCCAATCCCAGCTCCAAAGGCCGCAGCTTTCCACGCGGTCACCGGCGAGGCGCGCGGCAACCGGCGGGAGGGGGGGGCGCACGCACGTCCGGGCAGCCGAACTCCCACCCCCGGGAGTAAGGCCGCTGGCGGAGCGTGGCGGCATGGTGCGAGCCGGAGCGGGCGGGGGAACACGGTCACGGCACTCGACCGGCCGGCCCGCTGCGCGGTCGTCGTCTTCCGCCCAGTCCGCCCAAACCACCCGCCCGGGAGGTTCAGGGGACGGGAGGGGAGGGGCTGGTGTGGAGGGGGGATCAGCGGGGGAGGCGGAGGCCATGGTGGAAGGGGCCGCCGGCGACGAGGGGGGCTCGGTCGGGGAGGCGGCCAGCGGGGCGGCGGAGGCGCCCGAGTAGTTATCCGTGGATTCTTCGTGTCATCCATAGCATCCTTTGCCAACTCAACACCTGATGTTGAGCCCAGTTCTGTAGTCAATTTGGCCTGTTTGGCCCCTTGCACAAGGGTCTCTTTGCCCCTGTCAAGACTAGTAGCACAATATCAGTTGAGAATCAAATTAAAAGAAACTGAAATTGAAAAAAGCAAAGTTCTTCCTCACTCCAGGTCATCGAGCATGGAATCCATCTCATATACCAAGGGCGGATGTGATTCCCTGGCCCTCTTGAGTGGTTGTGGGGTCCTGGTTGTTGCCAGGACCGGGCTCGATGGTGGCATGGGATCAACGCTCTTCACAACCCGTTGCGGGAAGGTGGTGTCAAGGCTCGAGAGAGGCGGGCTAAATGACGGTGTGTTGTATCCTCTTTGTTTCCCCTGACGGTCGTCTTCTTCACCTCGGGCCCAGCTCGTGTCGAAGACGCGACCACCGGCTCTTAGTTGTCTCTCTTGCAAAGGCGACACTTCCGCTCTGGGCCCGGGGGCCCATTTAAAGCCCTTCATACTCTTTGGGTGCTTCAGCCCCCTCTATCCCGGCACATCTGCCCCGGCAGCTTACGTCCCGGCAGCGGCATACCCTAAACGGCGCTCGTTGCGCCCGTTACAGGCAACGGCGCAAACGGGCGCACACCCTCGCGCTGCGCTGGGCCGGCCCACAGTACTCTGTTTTAAATCGATGCAAAAAAGTGCACAAAGAAGATTTCGAACACGCGACCTGCTCGTTGAATCTAGCTACGATAACCACTATACCAAACACACCGATCTGATTAGTACAACCTTTCTATTCCTTTTTCCTTTCCTTTTTCTTTTTTGGTTTTCTTTTCCGTTTTTCCTTTTTCTAAGTAGATGATAAAAGTTCACCGGATTTTATGACGTTTTGTAATTCGGTGAACTGTATTCAATACCGATGAACTTTTTCCACATTTGATGAAGTTTTTTCTAATTCGATGAATTTTTTCCAAATCCGATGAACTCTTCTAAAAAATCAGTGAACTTTTATTAAAATTGATGAACTTTTTTCAAGTTTGATGTTTTTTTAATTCAATGAACTTTTTCTTAAAATTTGTGAACCTTTTTTTAGGTTTGTGAATTTTTTCTAAAACTGACGAACTTTTTTAAAACTGATGAACTTTTTTCAAAACTGGTGAACTTTTTAAAAACTTGATGAACTTTTTTCAAAATTGATGAACATTTTTTTCAAAAGCGGTGAACTTTTCTCAAATTTGTGAACTTTTAAAAAAATTGATGAACTATTTTTCGAATGTGATGAACTTTTTCGAAATTCAATGAACCTTTTTCAAATCAATGAATTTTTTTCCAAATTCTATGACATTTGTTCAAATTTGATGAACATTTTTAAAAGTTGATGAACCGTTTTCATTTTCTTTGAGAACTTTTCCTAAAAATCATTCACTTTTCAAGTAATTTACAAATTTAAGTGAACCTTTTATTAAAAGCAAGGTTAACTAGACTGTTTTCTTTTATTAGAAAACAAAGCGAGTTTGTTCCACTGGGTTAGTGCGTTAGGATGCAGACGTGAGGTGATGAGTTCGAATCCTAGGTCTGCCTCTGTTTTTCACTCGCGTTTTCCTTTTTGAGTAGGTGTTGGGCCGGCCTGCTACAGCTCGCTAGCGAGCGCCAGTAGCCACAACCGGCGCTTAGAGCGCCGATTAGGAGCTCCCTCCGGCAGCCGCGGCCCCTATCGCCTCAATTTCTGCAATTTCCTCATCGACACACTCCTCATCAGAGGAATTCCCATAATCATCATCGCCGGCTGCCCCAACAACCTTGATCCTTTGGGCTTCTTCAAGCCTGCTGCATATGTACTCTCGCTCTTCTTCAGCAGTTCCCTTGGTGAAGTCCGTCTCCTTCCTGGTGGCCCTCTCCTTTAAACTAGGGGTCCATTCCATCTCATCCTCCAAGTTGGGCAATGGCCAGTCTGCCTTGACCCAGTTGGCATTGCAATCTGGCATCCACTTGAGGATTTGGTTTGTAGCGGAGTTGATGTGCAACGGGACAATCCTTGCTGGCAAGTGGAATGTGTCCGCCTTGTGGAACAATTGCACACACAACTAGGCATGACTCATGACTGTCATGTTGTCGGCAATACCAGGAGAAAGCCGCATCCAATTGCTCCCATATGCTCAATGGTGAGCCTGGCAGCTTTGAGGCGAGCAAATCTGTTCAAAGCTGGGTGGAGATTCTTGTCGATGGCGCCCAGGTCGCTCCAGTCCTTGTCACGCACCACACATTATGTATGCGGCAAGCATAATGGAGTATCCTTTGGGTCCTTAATCCAGCACCAATCACCCTCCATTCCTCCCACTTTCCACACAGTTGCCCTCCAAGGTAATCCCAATCTTCTCTCCTCCCCCGCGGAATCCATGATATATTCCCTAAAAGGGATTTCTCCTCAATGCAAGGGATATAGAAGTGATGGAATAAATCCACATTGGGGGCGACTCCCACAAGGTTCTCACATAAATGGGAAAACACCGCCGTGCTCGTCATCATGTTGGGTGTAAGAATCCAAAAAGAAGAACCCAAAGGAGTACATCATGGCGCTGAAGAAATCAGAGAAGGGGAAGAAAGCCCATAATAAAAGTGTGCACGGAAAAAGAGATACGAATCCGATGGAGTCTTGGGCCCATCAGGAAGAACTATTGGTGCTCCATGGCCTTTTGTATCCCTCCCCCACATATAGGCATACCTGAGGATAAAGGTACTGCCATCCAGGTCTGACAGCGAGAATACCATGTTCTCCTGCCGCCGCTGAACCAGCTCCTCCGCCTCTTTCTACTTTTCCTCTGCTTTTTAATCTTCAGGCTTGGCCACCTATTTTCCCTTTATGGCGCTACTCTTGCGCCCCATTTCTTTGGGCAGGGGAAAGGGAGAGGTCAGGTATGGTGTCGAGAGGGGTGGCGACGGCGGAAGCGGTTTTCATCGCAAGGAAGAAGACGAAGCGGGAGGGGCAGACGGTGTGAATGAGTAGCGCTCCTTCGCGTCTGCCCTGTTTTATTGGGACCACACGAGGGGGCTAGCTCTCCACTATTCCCCCCTGCAAAACCACCTTTAACAGGCGCACTACCCAGCAACTACTACAAACCCATGATTCCACGACCCGTAGTAACTGCGTGGGATGGACGTGTGATTGGCACATTAGTAAAATCATTAATGCATGGACAACAGATATTTGTCGCGTGTCTGTGCGTTGTTTGGACCTAACCCAATGACGCCCATGCCATGTATGGCTCAGGCCCGGGGGCGGTTATCAGTGAACACAAATAGGGGTATTTGTTTGCCCTTGACTGGTGCAGAGACTTGTATGGCCTCCCGGGCAAACTGACCTTGCCGGGCATATCAAGCTCAACAAGATCAAGTAAACAAGAGAACACTGCGAGGGGGCCTCCCTTGCCAGGCAGGAGAGCACGGCTGGGTCAAGACCGCCTCTGAATGCCAAGTTCAGTTCGCCCCAGCAAGACATATGGGCCGTCAAGCTCAAAACCTGGCAGGCACCTTGTCGGCAGGCCTTCACTAAGATACCACCGCTCCACCTCATCACATGTTGAACGCTAATTAGTGCAGTGTCAAGCCCTCAAGTAGCTGGGTGGATCCAGTCAGACACATGGCAACATGGTGTAGATGGATAAGCGACGCGGCAGGCTTGCCGGGCTTCAACCTCAGCATGACACCTAGCAGGTGAATTTAATGCAATTTTTCCTAACTGCCAAAGTTAGGTATGATAGCACTCTTAGCTATCTAATCATACTAAAATGACTATTTTGACACTGTGGTCACCCCTTAAGCTATAAAAGGAGCCCCGAGGCAACCTAGCAAAGGATTGGAAATTTCAGACCCCATAGAACTTGTACGCGTGTGCTGCTCTCCCCGAGGCATCCTTTCTGGGCTTGAGTTCGTCGTGTCTTCGTGCTCCTCTGAATCAATCCATCATAGTAGGACTAGGGTTTTACACTGCAGAGCGGCTCGAACCTATGTAAAAGAGAGTTTTTATCGTCGCGCTGCCCCTATCATTTCTACTATTTGTACAATGTGACCATCCCCCTGCCGAACCACAAAGGGGCACCCATGCCCCGTAGGTGGTCGTGTTTCCATGACGATGGCCTCTGCCCCCTCACCGCACCAGAGAGCACAATTAAGGTAGTGTCAATGCTCACTTTGTTGCAAGCCAAGATCCTCTGGCCATGCCGACCAGAGGGGTGACGTCAAGACACACACTCCGCCCCACGCAGGGCAAGCGCGACAAGACCCTAAGCGGAGCCGTCGATCCACCACGACCGCATCCGCACGGGAAGAGACCGGCTGATCAAGAGCCTGGCCACCAAGAATAAACTCGACCGGGCCAGACCACCCTTGTGATTGTTTCAGGGTGGCAGGAGCACAATGACACTCCTTCTATTGGGTTTGCTGAAGCCAACAAGTCACAGCGGCATCGCGCTCTGCTTCCCACACCATGCTAGGGACGATGCCAAACAATGGCAAGAGCTCAGCTATTGCTGAACTTTCCCCCAGCAGCAGACAAGATGGATGAATGGAGAGCTACCATCCAAAGCCTCATTGGGTTTGCTGAAGCCAACAAGTCACACCGTACGGAGCCTTCGCGATGCCCGTAGGCGATGCTGGCAGCCCCCGTTGGTGGCCAAGTTGGGAGGACTACACCCACGGTGCAGTCCCCTCTGTGGCAACCCACCTAACGGCAACCATGGCGGACTCAGCAAACCCAGACGTTGACGAGCCTGACGAGGCGTTAATGGCCTCGTCCGACCCACAACCCCAGCGGGATCAACACCAAGAGTTGAGGTACATGAAAAAGGAGGACGCCCGCGTCACCGTTGAGCAACGCCACGAGACACGGTGTTAATCAGACATGCGTAATGGACCTGATGTTGACGAACCCACGCCCAGTGTTGGCGGGTACTTGCCTTACGAGGTAGGGTGCCTTTCCTCATAGAGAAGTATGACGAAAAACTGAACTCGGCATCTTCAAGCCTGACCTCATGGAGAAGTATGACGAACAACTGAACTCGGCAGGGTTTTTGGGCATCTATATGATTGCCGTTCAAGCTGCCAGGGGAAGAGATGAGAAAGTGCTTGCCAACTACTACCCATTGGCCCTCAAGCCTAGTGTGAGGTCTTGGTTGATGCAGTTGCTGAGGATTCCATTTCTTCTTGGGCACATCTGTGCAACGAGTTTGTTGGTGCCTTTACTGGCGGCCATCAAGAACCAGGACAACCCAGTGACCTGCATGCCCTTCTACAGAAAGAAGGGAGAGTTTGCGTAAGTATCTACAGAGATTCAGTCGGGTGCACCACAACATTCCCAAGGTACATCCGGCAGCTATGATTGTTGCATTCCACACGAATGTGCGCAATCGAAGGATGCGTGCCAAGATGAATGTTCGGTTACCAAAGACCCTCAATGAACTCTACATGTTGGCGGATAAGCGTGCTCGCACTGAAGAGGGGAGATGACTTCCAGGGGAGGAGTTTGGTGTCGAAGTTGATTCGGAAGACGACGACGACGCTGCCACCCCCAAGAAGAGGAACCGAGACTGTGGGCCCCGGCAAGGAAGCTGCTACTTGTGCTGATTGGCAGGTGGCAGTAGCAGCTGAGAAATTTGGCAAATCTGATGGGCCATACTGCAAGATCCATATAGGACCAAAGGCCATGACCTCCAAGATTCCAAACAAGTTGAATAGATGGTCGAGAAGTAGAAGGCTGAATATGAAAGACATTATAAGGAGAGACGCCAGAACGGCTTTGGCGGGAAGGGCCGGGGTGGCTGCAATGATCATCATGGCAAATTCGATCAGCAGAAGGAAAAGCCCGCCAGGGGCCGTGAGAAAAGAGAAAGTGGAGATGACAGTGAAGAGGAAGATGATGAGACCAATGAGTAGGAATTTCAGAGGGCTACCGAGGCAATGTGCATTGACAGGGCCGCATCCTTGCACTCCTCTCAACGCCAACACAAGCAGTGGGCGCGTGAAGTTAATGCGGCAGAGCCAGTAGCAAGCGCTCGAGAACCACCCAAGTGGTCCCGCACGCCCATCATTTTTTACATTGAGGATCATCTAGATCGCACTACTGCGGTTGGATGTTTGCCGTTGTAGGTTTCACCAACAATCCACAACCTCGAGGCCACCAAGATGTTGGTTGATAGTGGAGCAGGGTTGAATTTGATTTCCCCTAACGTGCTTAAGAAACTTCAAATTCCTGACGAAGACCTTAACAAGACTGGCACTTTCCAGGGGATCAATCAAAAAACAAGCCAGCCAAAGGGAAAGATTACAAGATTGCCTATCTCAAACTTCTCACCAAGCTCCTTGCTAATCGCCTTCAACGTGTCATTCTCCAGCTCATTCACAGGAATCAATATGGATTCATCAAGGGTGCACGATCCAAGATTTCCTCGCTTGGGCATTCCAATACATCCACCAGTACCAAACATCCAAACGCGCAATCATTCTCTTGAAACTCGATTTCGCGAAGGCCTTTGATACCCTCAAGCATGCTCCTATGCTCAATATCATGAAGCACATGGGGTTTAACGACAAGTGGCTCTCCTGGATCAAGTGCATCTTCTCCACTGGCCGTTCTTCTGTCTCCTTAATGGCATTCCCGGTTGACAATTCCACTGCCATAGTGGCGTCCGACAAGGTGACCCTCTATCGCCTCTAATATTTGTCCTTGCGGCCGATCTCCTACAAGCCGCCATTAATGAGGCGCTCAGACAAGGCCGAATCTATCTACCCTTTCCGTGCGCTGGGCAGACAGATTATCCGGTTATCCAGTACGCCAATGATACAATCTTAGTCTTACTTGCCTGTCCTCAGCAGGCTGCCATTGTCAAAGGGATTCTGACGGATTACGCGTCGTCCATCGGTTTGAAAATCAACTTCCATAAGTCTACTCTTATACCGGTCAACATACCTCCTGACGTGGCTGCTGATCTGGCGCGTGTTTTCGGTTGTTCTGTGGGCCAAATGCCTTTCATATATCTCGGCCTACCTCTTAGCACGTCTAAACCAACGATTCTGGATCTTATGCCGCTGGTTTGCTCTGCTGAACGGCGCCTCACTTCGATGATAGCCATGATGTCCTATGGAGGCAAAATTTCTTGGCTCAACGCTACGGTCACTTCCCTCCTCATATATGCCATGTGTACATTGAAATTCCCTCCAAAATTGATTGAGATGCTCAACAGGATAAGAAGAAGATGTCTATGGACTAAAAAGACTGAACAAGGTGACAGGTGCAGCTCTTTGGCTGCGTGGGAGATGGTTTGCAAGCCCAAGAAACACGATGGTCTTGGGGTGATCAACATTAAGCTCCAGAATGAGGTGCTCCTTTTGAAATTCTTACACAAATTCTGTAACAAGATGGACGTCCCCTGGATAAGCCTTCTTTGGGACAACTGCTATACGTACAAAATCCCACACGCAGCTGAGCCCCTGGGCTCCTTCTGGTGGCGTGATATACTCAAACTGACGCCCATCTATAGGGGATCTCACGTGTTCGGATAGTTACTGGTTCGATGACCCTTTTTTGGAAAGACCTATGGAATGGTAATGTGCTTGAGATCACCCACCCCCGTGCCTTCTCCTTTGCCACCAAAGAAGACGTGTCAGTTGAAGATTTCTTGGGCAACATGACACTAGATGAAACCTTTCATCTGCCCTTGTCTCCACAAGCACTGGATGAAGTCCACTATCTCCAGGAAATATCCATGCACTTGCAACCCTCTACCTCCCCGAATGATGTTTGGTCATATGTGTGGGGGAAAACTGACTTCAAGGCTTCAGATTATTATAAGTTCTACTTCAGAGAGGCTAATACACATCCTACCTTCTCACACTTGTGGAAATCGCATTGCATTATGCGTATCAAAGTCTTTGGGTGGCTTCTCATTCATGATCGACTAAACACTAGGAATATGCTGAATAGAAGGCATTTCAACATTGGCGATGATCACACGTGCCTGCTTTGTGGGTTGAAAGTTGAGGAGATGGTTGATCACCTGATCTTCTCGTGTTCATTTAGTCAAGCATGTTGGAGCAAACTTGGCTTTGTTTGGCCGTTATATTCATGCATACTACAACTCCTCCATGGGATGTACCAAACATGGGATGGACTGTTATTCTTCTTTGATATATTTTTGACCGCTGCTTGGAGCCGATGGAAAGAAAGGAACAATAAACACTTCAGAGGCACCATACCCAGTATTGACACCTGGCTCAATAGGTTCATCAAAGACTTTAGCTTGTTGCAGCATAGAACCAAAGAGGCCCTTTGTTGGGGATATTGCTATCTGGGGTAAACCGGCCTGCAGGGCCCGGGTTACCTCCGTCAATAGACCCGAGATGTTAAAGCCCAAGGAGAAATAGAAGGGCCCAAGGCTTATAATCGGTTTAAAGGTTTATGGTGTAAACCGGCCTGGGGTAAACTTGTATTGTAAGTTAGGAATAGAGAGACCGACCCGGGCACGTTTATAAGCCGGAGGTCGGGACTTTGCGGACCGACGGGCGTCACCCGTGTATATAAGGGGACGACCCGACGGCGGTTTGGGGACAGAAAAAAGAACTCGAGGTTTAGGCAAAGCTTATCGCTCCCTAAGCCCTCGAAACCCATCAATCCCATCACAACTAGACGTAGGCTTTTACCTTCATCGAAGGGGCCGAACTAGTATAAAACCGTGTCCCTGTGTCCACTTTTAACCCCTTCAAGCTAACCCGTTGCGATGGCTCCACGACTAAGTCCTCTCACTAGGACATCTGCCGTGACAAATCCATGACAGTTGGCGCCCACCGTGGGGCTCTCGCGAGATGGTTTCAGGTTCTTGGAGGGCCGCTTTGAAGGACTCGAGGGTTACGCTGTGGGACGGATGACCAAGAGCCGCCGCGGAAAGCTCTACATCGACAGCACAGGCTGGGGCCCCGACGCCGGCTCGATCGAGTACGGGTACCGGGTCCCCTTTGGCGGCATCCACGTTTTCATCGGCAAGATCGGAGAGCCAGGCCCCGAGTTAGGCGGCTGCGCCGACCTCGTCGAGACAACTCAGTGCACGAGATCGACCCTGGCTAAACCGACCAGGAAGCACGCCTTCGTGGGAGTCATCCACGGAGGAAGCTACGAGGAAGGATCCGAATCCGGTGACGAAACCGCCATCTACTCCGGTGATGAAACGTCGACCGGGGAAACCGAATCTCTTTATCAGCTGCAAGATGATCGGATTGGGGGCGGCTCCGATGGCAACAGTATTCCGGACCCCTCTGATCTGCCCTATCGGGTTGGGACCTTCATGGCTGGAACGCAGGCGGTGCCACGATCATCAACTGCAGCAGCAGCGATCTCCGGATCGGCAGCGGCAACGGCTGCGCGGGCAGGAGGCCCTACGGGTTCACCAGCCCAAGTTTTGTCAGACCTGTTTGACGCACTGGCAGCGCTCATGGCGGAAGCCAACCCGGTGGATCAGGAGGTTCACAATGCTGAGATTGCCAAGGTGAGAGAGCAGATCACTCGGGCTTAAGCGGAGCTGGCAGCAGAAGAGATCAGGATGACGGCGGAGCGCGCCGCTTTAGATGCACAGGCTTACAGGCTCATGATGGATCAGAAGGCGTCTCAGGAAGTCCTGAAGAGAAAATCCCGATCTCGGTTGCCCGCCGCCCTTGACGCTCGAAATCTCTTCAACACCCCGGGGGTAAACCGAGCAGAGGCGACAGCCGGCGCCCCGGTTCAGCACCGGATAATAGACCTGCCTCGTCACAACACTGGTACACCACCGGCCATGCCAACGTCGTCAGGTCATTATTCCAACCCGATGGATAACCTCGTCGCGGCGGCGGCTCGGTTGGAAGCCATTCCGATCGAAGGAGATTCACCGCAGGATGAAGAGACACGCCGGGTCAAGGAGCTCCTTAGGACCGCGTTGGCCCAGCAAGAAGCATATTCGCAAAGCCGTGATCGGATTCACTCCACCCCTCGCCCCAGCGGGAGCTATAGTAGACGCGTGGAGGAGCCGGCCGTTTCAAGTAACGCCAGGCGTGAAGCGCTCCGCGGCAACAATCCGGCGGGCGTCGACAATGCTCATGAGAATGTGGATTGCACCCGTGCACGGGAGGCCGGATTAGCGGCGCAGCATCAGGCTCATCAACTTACCCCTATCTTCCCAGCAGCTACGGTTGAACCGGGGGTGGTTTCCAGTTCTTTGGGAGTACCGTGCCTTGTTCCCGCTTTACGCAACGTACGCCTGCCCAAAGACTTCAAAGGCCCCCGCAAGGTACCAAACTACACGGCAGATCAGCCTCCGGAGACATGGGTGGAAAGCTATGAAATGGCTATGGAGATGCTGGATGTGGATGATACGGCGTGCGCCAAGTATTTTACTATGATGTTAGAAGGAACGGCCCGGACTTGGCTAAAGAGCTTACCGCCTAATTCAATTAGTTCATGGGCCCAATTGCGCGCCCGGTTTATCAAGAATTTCAAGGACACGTGCAAACAGCCGATGTCGATAGTTGACCTAGCAGCCTGCGTTCAGCGAGAGGTGAGAATCGAACCAAGGATTTCTTGGTTCACAGCGCACTCTGGTAACCAACCCACCAATAAACCGGAGCCTCGAGTAAAGCGGGGTCTCTACTGTTCTTCACATCATGTGTGCTTACCCCTGGAGGTCGCTTCACAGAAGTTTAAATTATAGATTCCGGTTTAAAAGCCGGTTCAAGGGAAGATGTCTCCTACAAGGCTGTGAAGCTCTTAAACATCCGGTTCAGCGACCGGTTTATTATATCAGTGAAGTACTTATCGAGTCCAAGCAAAGGTATCCGCATTGGCAGAAGCTGGTATACGGTGTTTTTATGGCAAGCCGGAAGCTGAGGCAATATTTTCAAGGACACCCCATCACGGTGGTCAGTTCTGCTCCTTTGGGTGACATTATACAGAACCGGGAGGCGACCGGTCGGATTGCCAAGTGGGCTATCGAGCTCGGGCCGCACGATTTAAGATACGTGCCCCGGACGGCCATAAAGTCACAAGCACTGGTCGATTTCATAAACGATTGGACAGAGTTACAAGCGCCTGAGGAGAAGCCAGATAACACCTATTGGACCATTTATTTTGACGGGTCAAGACAATTGGAAGGCTCAGGGGCTGGAGTCGTTTTAACTTCCCCACGAGGTGACAAGTTTTGTTATGTCCTCCGTTTAATGTTCCCCTGTACAAATAATGCGGCTGAGTATGAAGCTTTGCTTCATGGTCTTCGGGTGGCTAAAGAGATGAATCTGAGCAGAGTTAGGTGCTTTGGTGATTCGGATCTGGTGGCTCAGCAGGTATCTGGCACCTGGGATTCTAAGGATCCGCTTATGGCTGCATACCGACGTGAAGTAGATATGGTGGCTGGGCATTTCAAAGGCTATCAAGTGGATCATGTGGACCGCAGAAAGAATGAGGCAGCGGACGCTTTAAGCCGCTTGGGCTCTCAGCGTAAACCGGTCCCACCCAATGTTTTCTTGGATGTATTGTATCACCCATCGGTACAGCTGCCCGGTGAGCTGGAGTTGGCTGTTCCTGATCCGGAGGCTCAATTAGTGGCGGCTCTTCACATCACCCCGGATTGGACGCTCCCTTATCTGGCATATATGAACCGGGGTGAGTTGCCGGAAGATGAAAGCTTGGCTCGACAGATAGTGCGACGGTCCAAGTCTATGACCATTTTCAAAGGAGAGCTACATCATCGCAGCGTTTCAGGACCGCTGCAACGGTGCGTATCCCCTGAGGAGGGGTGCGAGATATTACGAGAAATACATGAAGGGGATTGCGGCCACCACGCCGGTTCAAAATCATTGGTGGCTAAAGCGTTCCGCCACGGCTTCTATTGGTTAACTGCTCATGCTGATGCAGAAGACTTGGTCAGGTTATGTGATGGTTGCCAGAAATTTTCCAGACGAGCACACATACCGGCTCAAGAATTGAGGATGATTCCAATCACTTGGCCGTTTGCGACTTGGGGGCTTGATATGGTTGGGCCTTTTAAGCGTTCCAAAGATAAGAAGACCCACCTACTGGTGGCGGTTGACAAATTTACAAAGTGGGTGGAGGCAGAACCTGTCAGTAAGTGTGATGCTGCCACGGCGGTTCGGTTTATAAAGAAGGTGATCTTCCGGTTTGGCTTTCCACACAGCATCATCACAGATAATGGTACCAATCTATCCAAGGGGGCCATGAAAGAGTTCTGTGCACGGGAGCATATACGGCTTGATGTTTCTTCGGTAGCGCACCCACAGTCTAATGGTCAGGCAGAACGAGCGAACCAAGAGATCTTGAGAGGTATCAAACCCCGGCTTCTGGTCCCTTTGCAAAGGACGCCGGGTTGTTGGGTGGAGGAGCTACCGTCTGTATTATGGAGCATCAACACCACGCCTAACAGATCCACGGGGTTTACGCCATTTTTTATGGTCTATGGAGCAGAGGCGGTTCTCCCAAGTGATATACGACATGACTCGCCTCGCGTGGCAGCATATGTTGATGCGGACAATGAGCAAGCACGGCAGAACGCCCTTGACTTGTTGGATGAGGAGCGTGACTTGGCAGCTGCCCGTTCAGCGATTTACCAGCAAGATCTTCGCCGTTACCACAGCCGTCGGGTTAGGACCAGAACCTTTCAGGAGGGGGATTTGGTGCTTCGGCTCATCCAGGATCAGTCTGATCAGCATAAATTATCCCCGCCTTGGGAGGGACCTTTTGTGGTCAGCAAGAATCTGAATAATGGGTCATATTACCTGATTGATATTCGAGAGCGCAAGGATTCACGCACATCAGAGGAGGAGACCAGCAGACCGTGGAACATAGCTCATCTTCGACCTTATTATACATGAGCCCTGGGCTCTGTTTATGTACATATCATGA
Source organism: Aegilops umbellulata (assembly GCA_032464435.1). Classification (NCBI taxonomy): domain Eukaryota; kingdom Viridiplantae; phylum Streptophyta; class Magnoliopsida; order Poales; family Poaceae; genus Aegilops; species Aegilops umbellulata. The sequence continues at coordinate 37,440,184 of CP136056.1, read as the reverse complement.
CCATGTATATATTATGATTAATACAATAAACCGGAGCCTCGAGTAAAGCGGGGTCTCTACTGTTCTTCACATCATGTGTGCTTACCCCTGGAGGTCGCTTCACAGAAGTTTAAATTATAGATTCCGGTTTAAAAGCCGGTTCAAGGGAAGATGTCTCCTACAAGGCTGTGAAGCTCTTAAATATCCGGTTCAATATCCCGGTTCAAGCATGGGGCTTCCTGTTCAAACATAGGTCGTATTCGAACCAAAGAGAACATAGCTATTCAAACATGGGGCTTCCTGTTCAAACATAGGTCGTGTTCGAACCAAAGAGAACATAGCTAAACCCTATAAAGTCAGTTGGGGACCTAGTCGGCCTGAACCGTAGCTACACCTCCGGGGGGCTTGGTCATGTCTTGACGACGGTAATGCCTTCTGGCTGGCACATTTGCCACTGAATCAGTTGGGGACCTAATCGACTTGAACCGTAGATTACGCCTTATGGGAACTCGGTCATGTCTTGATGATGGTAATGCCTTCTGGTCGGCTTTTTAGCCAATGAATCATTTGGGGGCTTGGTCGTGTCCGAACCAACGCAATGCCACTTGATCGGCCCTTGGCCATTTGAGTCACTTGGGGGCTTGGTTGACGAACCAATGCAATGCCATTTGACCGGCATATTTGCCACGATTCAGTTAGGAACCTAGTCGACCTAAACCGTAGCTACACCTCTTGGGGGCTCGGTTTTGTCTTGACGATGGTCACGCCTTCTGAACGGTTCATAGTAACCACTGTTTGCATGCGTTTTACTATCGCGTTGCCTTTTCATATTTGGTTTTTGTTTTCTGCCTTTATTGTGGTATTTTTTGTTCTTCGGAACGTCAAGTATTTTTAAACCGATTCAGCTGACATAGCCTGGTCCATTTTTTAACCCGGAGGCAAGTTGCCCGAATTGGCAAAAGCGCAGCACGGTTCATAGGGTCGGAAGATCTTGTGTACTCAGTAAAGACAGGAAACAAAGTTGGAAAACGTCATTGGAAAGAGCATCAGTACCCGTGCGCGAAGGCACATTCAAATGCAGAGGTATTAAACTATCTTATTACAAGGCAACGTAGTGCCTGAATATATTGTTCGTTGACGGATTAAAACGTCACCAAGTAAGGAGAACCGGAGCGTTGATTACGCCTGTTCGTCGCCTCGGTTCGAAGGCCGGGGATCGTCTTGCGCCGCTTCAGCTCTATCTTGGTTACCCATTGGCTGGAAATCAGCAGTGGTCCAGTCGATTCCCATTAGCGCTTGAAAGACGGCTTCTTCGTGAATCAGCAAAGACGGTTCAATGTCAGGAGCGTAAGTATGCTTACGGATTGGAGGAATAAGGTTTCCCGCTTCAGGGACCGGGGCAGCTACTCGTTTGTTCTGGTTGTCGTATTGGGCTTGGTAACGTGACAGATCTGCTTCCTCAGCCAATTGACAAGCTAGGGGGCGCACCGCCCGGTTTATCGCCCTCAAATCGTCTTCACCAAAATCTGAACCGTCTTCCTTCAAGCTGGGGTATCCTTGGGCCGCTTCGACAGGATCGAAATCTGGTACCCACGCTTTGGCCCGGATCAAGGCAGTAATGGCTCCAGTTCGAGCAGCTGATCTTTTCAACTCTTCAATCCGGGCTGGAAGCATGGACAACCTCTTTAACGTGTCTTGAATCAGAGACGGCGCAGGGTTGTTATGCGATGCAGTGGTGATAGCTCTTTGTGCTCCGGTGTACAACTGTTCAATCAGAGTATAAGCAGCTTTGAGTTTCATCCGCACATCAGAACCCAAGTGTCCAATACGTGAGCCTGCAGTGTTTCAAGATGGATTACAAACCGGACATAGGATACAAGGTACAAATTGGAAGAAGGGCGTCGAAAAGCTTACCAAAGACGGCAGAGGTCATGGAGTGTATCTGTCGCTTCACGGTGGATAATTCATCGACCACCGGTTTAAGAGCAGCTTTGGCATTTTCAGCCCTCTTCGTCAAAAGAGCTCTCTCAGTAGCCCAATCAGCTTGTTCTTTTTTGCGGCTTTCTTTCAGCTGTTCCATAACGGTTAAGGCATGGGCCAATTCATCCTTCGTTTTTTCAGTTTCAGCCTGTTGGGTTTTTAAGATTTCCTGAAGGTCCGAGACTTGTTTCGCTTTGGTCTTCAGATCCCCCTGCAGCAGGTCGTCAACAGTGTTCAGAAAATATTGCACGGTCTGGAAGTATCAACCACACAAGCAAGTTATGTGCTCGATACTTGGGGGCTAATGCATACTTGATTTTAATGCAAGTTTTTCATTGCAAAAAGTCCCAAGATTAATACAAGTATTTAAACTTGGCACTTGGGGGCTAATGGTTATCTGATGATGTTTTCTGGTTATAACCTATGTTGAAGCCTTGGGTTTTCTGAACCGGACATTAATTGTTAAAGCAGCCTGATCCGGTTTACCCTCTTGGTTTGGAAATATTGATAAGCTAAATTGCAATGGAATGAAGCACAAGGGGGTTACCTCAAGTTTCTCCTTCATCATCTTGATCATGCCAGCTTCATAATCCCGACTGGTGTACAGTCGGTTCAGGTACCCAGAATAAAGATCCGGGGCGCTTAAAGCGGCGTACGTAGAGGAGTCAAGGTCCCATTTGCCCTTTATGGCCGAGATTTCGTCCTTGGCAGTATGCTTGGCCAAAGTGGCAGTGTTCCCCGGTTCAGAGCGGCCAATGCCGGTAATCACAACATCATCATCCTTGGAATCGCTGCCCTGCAGTGGCCCGGTCGGTTTATCAACAGTTCCAGAAGGGGGGATGGATTCCTCAACCCGAACAGGACTGGCAGACGGATCAGTACGGCTGGCAGGTTCGGTAGTCCTTTCTTCAGCGCAGGTGTCATCTTGCGGAGGTAGGTAATTCTGAGTATCTTCACGACCCACAGCGTCAGCACCAGGAATTTTCTCCGGTTCAGGAGCGGCAGTCCCTTCAGCCGGGTTATCCAGACGAGCCTTCTTGCTCGGTCTAGGTTTAGCCCTGAAAAAAGCCCAAAGATTGAAAAAACGGTATAAGATGGATTAAGAGACCCATATAGAGATATGTTGTGATCGGTCCAACTTACCCAATAACTGTCTTCAACGGGGGCAGTTGAGTGGCTGAAGATTCACCGGAAGAGGAATGGGAAGTGACCTGATAATCGGAGTCAGATGGATTTAGAGGCTGACGAGTTAAACCTTCTTTAGGAGGAAAGCTAGCGCATAAATCGGAGACCTCTGAGCGGCGTTTCCGAACCGGGCTGTTCGGTAAACCGGCGGAGGTAACTACCTGGCCGCTATGCCGGGTGGTGCGTCGGGCTTCATGTTGCTGGGTCTTCACAAGAAATTTGGGATCCAAGTAAGCAAGAGGGTGAGAAAATTTAATTTTCCGGTTTGCCTGGCGAGGTTTTTTCAAAGGCAAAGGAACGGCATCAGAAGAAAGAATAGTTACCTCTGGGCCTTCAGCATTGCTCGCTTCAGCGTCGTCCTGACAAATATCATCATCAATAAGACGTACAAAAAGTAAGCCAACTGAATCGAGGTCTACCCCAAGGTCCGGATTACCCACATCATCCTCCTCTAAACCGAGGGTAGAGGAAGCAGTGTTCCTTTTCTTTGTAGCGGGCTTCTTCACCCTTGTCTTGGGTCTGATTATCTTCTCGGTTGGCTCCTGAATCTTATTGCTCCAAAACGGATCGTCTCCCTGTTTCGGAAAGGACTGGAAGTTAACAATATATATACGAAGATCGAAAATTCTATAAACAGAGAGGAGTTACTTACAGCAGGTGGTTTGTTTGTGGCGCAAAATGGAAGCAGGCCGGTTTGAGCGCAAACATGTTCCGGTTCGTTCAACATCTTTTTCACAGCTTCAGCGACTTCGTCCTCCGTCAGCTGAATGTTGCAGTGCCTCAAAGGATCATCAACCCGACCCGTGTATTGGCACATTAAACCGGAGCGGATGCTAAGGGGCAGGATGCTCCATGAAATCCAACAACGGGCAAGATCTACCCCCGTTAAACCGTTAGCCATGAAGGCTCTGAGCTTGGACAGCTGAGGGGCATACTTACTCCTCTCTTTAGCGGTTAGCCGTGGGGGGAAGGGGTGTGTATTGCTAAGTCTCTCCGGACGGAAGCCGGGCAGTGGATTTTCTTCAGCAGGGGAAGTATCCTTGCAATAGAACCAAGTGCAATTCCATTCTTGCGGATGACTATGCAACTTGGCGTGAGGATAGGTCACCTCTTTCCTCTTTTGGATCGCCATACCACCCAGTTCCATATTAGGGCCGTCGGTAAATTCAGTACGTCGGTTCAAATGGAAAAAGTCCCGGAACAGTTCTACAGTAGGTTCCTCTTGAAAGTACGCCTCGCAAAGCACTTGAAAATGGCAGATATTCGTGACTGAGTTTGGACCAACATCTTGTGGGCGCAACCTAAAATTAGCCAGGACGTCCCGATAAAATTTTGAACCGGTTGGATTAAAACCCCGGGCCAGGTGATCCGCAAACACCACCACTTCTCCCTCCTGCGGGGTAGGAGGACATTCGTCTCCTGGAACCCTCCAATGGATGGTATTTTTGCTACTCAAGGCACCAGTCAGAACTAAGTTGTTTAGTTGGGTCTCAGTGATGCAAGAGGGAACCCAGTTGCATTCGTACACCTGTTTTGCCATGAGGAAATCTACAAGATAAAGGTATTCCGGTTTGAGAACAAGTGTGATTGTAAACCGAAGATGCTCTCATATAGAGTCAGGTTATCAACAATGATATCAACCAGCGGTTCATCAAGGGGACTAATGGATGTGTAGATCGGTTTGTTCGTTTTGCTAAGAGTTAAACCGACCAGATCTAACAGTTGTGAGTATGAAAGCAGAAACAGATCCCGTACGGATTCTTTCAAAGCAATGGATCTACAGCTAGGGCGAAAAAGAAATAAAAATATAAAGTTTGGCTCACAGCAGAACAACATAAGTTCGACAAGCAGGAAAAAGGAGATGAGTACAGATTTATGGCGACTGCTAAGAGGGACTACAAGTCACGGTACAAGTATCATCATCTGTTCGCAAAGCTGCTACGGGGATGAACAAGAAATAGTAACAGGATGACAAACCCTAGCTGCTACGGGGATGAACAAGAAACAGTAACAGGATGACGAACCCTAGAACAGATCTAAAAGCGGAAGAACAGAGGCTTTACCGGGATCCAAACAGATGCGGAAGGTTGCCGCGGTGCTCTGGTCCGATCAGGTTGATGCAGCGGCCGGAGTTGAGGCAGCAGCTGACGGCGGCGGCGGAGCTCTGAGGTCTGGGTCGTGAGGAAGACGAAGAAGGGGACGAAAGGGAGGAAAGGAAGATGGCCTTCAAGTCCTATTTATAAGGCGCGGCGCGCGTTTCAGGCGCGCGAATCCAGGGGCCGGAGATTTCGGGAGCCCAGCCGTCGCCCTAATTCTTGCGGGTTAGCAAAAGAAGACGATAACTTCGCACTGACGTCATATCGGTTCACCGCAGTAAAAGGAGACAAAGAAAACGGCGGTTCAACAGTTACTGGAAGACATTTGAAAGACAGAATTTTTTTATTAAGGATTGACATGAACCTGTTCAAATCAATCTGGGGCCTAATGTTGGGGATATTGCTATCTGGGGTAAACCGGCCTGCAGGGCCCGGGTTACCTCCGTCAATAGACCCGAGATGTTAAAGCCCAAGGAGAAATAGAAGGGCCCAAGGCTTATAATCGGTTTAAAGGTTTATGGTGTAAACCGGCCTGGGGTAAACTTGTATTGTAAGTTAGGAATAGAGAGACCGACCCGGGCACGTTTATAAGCCGGAGGTCGGGACTTTGCGGACCGACGGGCGTCACCCGTGTATATAAGGGGACGACCCGACGGCGGTTTGGGGACAGAAAAAAGAACTCGAGGTTTAGGCAAAGCTTATCGCTCCCTAAGCCCTCGAAACCCATCAATCCCATCACAACTAGACGTAGGCTTTTACCTTCATCGAAGGGGCCGAACTAGTATAAAACCGTGTCCTTGTGTCCACTTTTAACCCCTTCAAGCTAACAGGTTGCGATGGCTCAACGACTAAGTCCTCTCACTAGGACATCTGCCGTGACAAATCCACGACACCCTTAGTGCCTCCATTGCCTCATTTGTACACTCTTTAGCCTAGCGTTTTACTCTCTTTTTGCTTGCTCACCCCCACACTAGGGGGTAGAGGTTGGCACCCCCCCCACTTGTACATGAGTTGTAACTATGTAACACCCCCCATATATATATATGAAAAAATAGTAGGAGCCTCTCATACTGTCTAGTTCTTCAAAAAAGGGAAAGATTACTTTGCCAGTGACGTTTGGCGGGGAACTAAACTTCAGGACTGAGAAGGTTATGTTCGATGTCGTTGAGCTTCCCCTGCCGTTCAATGGAATCCTTGGTTATCTAGCCTTGGCCAAGCTCATGGCGGCGTCCCATTACACGTATAACACTTTGAAGATGCCTAGCCCTATGGGAGTCATCTCCATTCCGTCAAATGAGAGGGATGCAGTTATATGCATTGACAAGATGTACAGAGATGCAGTAGCAGCAGAGGCCTCCAAGGCCCCAGCTCATGCCAGGGAAGAAAAGAAGGTTAAGAACCTAGCAAGGACACCGACAAGGACCCCGAGAAGTGCATCTCTTCAGAGTATGCTACGCCCGGCAGTGACTTGCCGGAAAGTTTGGCTAGCAAGATATCCAAGGCTGCTCCTCCTGCAACAAAGAAGGTTCCGACGAGGCAGGATGGCACTGATGGTACACTCACCATTAGTGTCGCCCTTGATGACAAATAGGAAAGCATGCTTGTTGCCTTCCTTCAGGAGAATGTCGATGTGTTTTCCTAGAAACCATCTGACATCCCCAGTGTTCCCAAGGAGGTAATTGGGCACCACCTTGCAATCTGCCCTCATGCTCATCCCGTCAAGCAGAAGGTTGGAAAGCGAGCCTTGGAGAGACAGTGGTTCATTACCGAAGATATTAAGAAACTTGAAGCAGTAGGCTTGGTGAGAGGAGTGTTGCATGCAACTTGGTTAACAAATCCAATGGTGGTGCGCAAGGAAAATGACAAGTGGAGACTTTGTATTGAATTCACTAACTTGAACAAAGCATGCCCAAAGGATCCCTTCCTCTTGCCGGGAATTGATCAGATCGTTGGTTACACCACGGGATGTGATTTGGTTTCATTCCTCGATGCATGCTCCAGCTACCACCAGATCTTCATGGCTAAGGAAGACGAAGAGGAAACCGTGTTTATTACCCCCCATGTGCCACGTACTGCTTTGTATGTATGCCTTTTGGTCTAAAGAGCACTGGTTCCACGTTTGCAAGGGTTGTGAAGATTGGTTTTGAGCCTCAGCTACACATAAACATAGAAGCTTACATGGATGATATAGTGGTCAAAACCAAGGACAAGTCTACGCTTGTTGAAGACATGGAAGAAACTTTTGCGAACCTGTGAGAGATCAACTTGAAGCTCAATCCAGAGAAACACGTGTTTGGCGTTCCGTCTGGCAAGCTCCTTGGGTTCTTTGTGTCTCAGCGAGGGATAGAAGCCAACCCTGACAAGATCAAAGCGATAGAGCAAATCCAAGCCCCGAGAACCATCAAGGATGTGAGGCGCCTGGCTAGTTGTGTTGCTGCGCTAACTAGGTTCATTTCAAAACCTGCGGAGCGTGCCTTGATGTTCTTCAAAATCTTGAATAAGGTTGTCCCAATGAAATGGAATCCGAAGGCAGAGGTTGCACTGTGATATTTGAAGACCAACCTTTCCTGTATGCCAACCATGGTCGCGCCTAGACCACAAGAGCCGCCGCTACTATACTTAGCAGCAACGAATCAAGTGGTTAGTGTTGCACTAGTGGCACATAGGGAGGTGGATAGTGAAGGGACCAATGCAGCAGAGCCACCCAGTGATGGACCAATCCTATCCCCGGCAAGCCCTGATATAGATAGCGAAGGGAGACCGGAAGCAGATGTTGATAATCAGACAGTGTTAGTAAGGAATAAGATGGTGCAGCGACCAGTTTACTTTGTTAGCTCCCTCCTACAGGGGGCTAGGTCAAGGTATTTTGGGGTGCAAAAATTGATCTTCAGCCTTCTCATGGCCTTGAGGAAGTTGTGCCATTACTTCCAAGCTCAGAGATTACAATTGTAACTCGCCTTCCGTTACAGCGTATTCCGAGGAACCCTGAGGCTACCGGCAGGATAGTGGAGTGGACACTAGAATTTGCAAGTTTTGCATTGAAATTCGAGAGCACGAAAACTATCCAAAGCAGGACAGTGGCATGATTCATTGCGAAATGGACGACGACACCTGATGAAGAAGTACTGGAAACAACTCTCCCCGGCAAGGAGACCCCCAAGGAGTGGGTAATGTACTTTGATGGGGCCTTTCACTACAAGGCGCCGGAGTTGGAGTGCTGCTTGTTGCACCCACCGGAGAGCACCTCTAGTACGTTATCCATATGCACTTCCCCAAGGAAGATCCTACCAACAACACAACAGAGTATGAGGGGTTGCTTGTCGGCCTCAGGATTGCAATAGAGCTGGGGATAAAGATGCTAGTTATTTGTGGTGATTCTCGGCTTGTAGTGAAACAAGTGAATAAGAATTACCAGAGCCCACTGGTGGAAGCATATGTAGAAGAAGTGAGAAAGTTGGAGGAGCACTTTCACGGGTTGCAAACAGAGCACGTGCCCCGTGCGGAAAATAGCATCACTAACCACCTGTCAAAGTGTGCTACTGAGAAGCTCCCCGTGGAACCAAGAACTTTTGTACTCCGTCTAACTCAACCATCAGCTTCCCCGTCAACGTTGTCCAGGAAAAGATGAAAACTAAACACCGGCAAGCATTTCCCGGCAGTACTCCTGGAGCCATTGGTGAGAAGGTTGCCGGGGAGAACCCTATGTTGGTTGGTGAGGTACACCCTCCGGCAGAACATCAAGTTCTCGTTGTTGAGGCTGGTACTCTCACATCAGAGGAATACTAGTGACCAGTCTATAAAATAAACATTCACAAACAAGTCCATAGCTGGTTAAACGGAAATCGCCTTTCTAAAGAATATGCTTTATAGAAGAGAAAACATATTCTGGCCCGAAGAGTAACCAGAATGCGCTTTCGAGATGAGAAGACGTATTCCAATACACGCTCCACTTTATCTGCGTGGGCCCGGGGCTAGTCAACGCTTAGAGGCTTACAGGAGGGCCCCGCCCATCTCCTCTCTCCTCCTCCCTGGGTCGTCTTCTAACTCCTGACGTGAGGCAGAGGACCTGCAGTCGTGCGCATGCGCAGAAGCTTCCCGGCGACTCAGGCCACCCCTAGTGGAGCTCGAACCACCAGCGGGCTCGGGAGGATGACGTGCATCCTCTCCGCCGGTGCACGGATGACGAGAAGGCCCAGAGTGATGGCAACTAGGAGGGCGCCGGACGAGGCGGTTGTCCGGAGTCGTGGGCAAGGCTATGGGCGTTCCTGTGATGAAAGAATGGGTGGGGGAGGCTCAGCATGCTCCGGTGGGTCTGGTGGTGGTGGAGAGAAAGAGGGAAGGGCTCGCCCAAATTTAAGAGGAGGCCGGCGGCTGCAGTTCAGCAATGGGAGGGGCAGAGAGCTTCTCGAGCTCGATTGGGTGGTCGGGGAGGCCTAGAGGAGGGAGTTGAGGTTGCTGGTGAGGCCCGCAGGCCTCGGGGAGGGCTATATATAGCCGGACGCCAAGGTGGGGCGAGCACGGCCATGCCGACGTGTGTGTCGGTGCTCTGGCCCGAACCGGCCATGCAGAGGGGAGGGGCGGTGTGTCCAAAGGCTTCATGGGGAGGTGAGAATACTGAAGCATGCTCGAGAAGGCTTGGAGCGACACGGTCGACTGGAAAAGGAGGAGGGCAGAGGCGGTCAGGTCACGAGCGTGGCCGACGTGACCTGTCGGGCAAGAGAGACAATGCGGAGCTTGGTCGGGAGCGAGGGCGAGGACAAGGTGACACTCATGGACACGGCGAGGCTTTGAGAGCTCGAGGGAACGGACGAGAGGACAGGGGCCCCATCGTCTAGAGCGCGACCACACACATGCCAGACGCGTCGTCGCCGCGTGCACACGGTTGAGTGACATGCTCTAGACGGCCTAACCATGTCAGGTAGACTGGTCATCCATCATAGAATGCCAAAGAACAAGGAAACAAGCATAGTAGCCCCTGATGCGACCACAAAGTGCTAAGAGACACTGTAACATCGATGTGTTTGTAGTGTACTAGGGAACACATACTTGGAGATGAAGGATGATATTAGGCAGGGTGTGATCATACACAAAAATTATACATGATGCCAAGTTTTTAGCTGAAGAGGATGAATAGAACTAGCACTTGCTTCACAATGTACCCCACTAGACAGAAATGCAAATGATGAAGATGTGCGCACATGGTTGGTCGGGTTGAGTTCAAATTTGGAGGAAAATGATCATTTGGGCATACGAAGACAGTGTGAAGATTCCATACCATTTGGACACACCAAAATGGTACTTCCTTCACACTGGTTCTCTCTGGACAGAATCTTGAGAGAATTATAGAAAAATATTGGCTTGATGAAATGAGCCCAAATTTGGTGGATGGAGTTTATATAGGTAGGAGAAGGTTCTGGTTAAATTTCAGAATTCATGGAGCAATATAAAATATAGTTGCTTCACAACCTGAAAATGTGACAAAAATCAAAGATTGGATGGTGCACTCATCATGAGGATGGAATCTTGAATATTTTTGCATATCCAAGGTTCATATGGTCCAAATGAATTTTGAGAATTACGGAGGAATTTTGGGAATGACGGAAATATAGGTTGCTTCACAACCTAGGGCAAATAGGGTTGTTCCTTTAATAGAAAAAGGAATATTCCCAAGAAAAAGAATATTGGGATTGGGCTAAGATGGAAATGACATGGTCTTGGGATGGATTTAAGGGTGACAAGCCACTTGGGAGAAGAATTAGAGATGATCTTTCCAGGTTTCAAGACAACACAACCACAAAGAATCAATCCAAAGCAAAAATTTAAATTAATCCAAAAGAAAAAGAAATGGGCCAAAATCCAGGGTGTTACAGAGATAATGCTCCTACTTGAGTTTCCAAATGCCTGTGGCCACATAGACAGAGACAACATGGAATTGCATTTGTTTGGATGCTCTAATTCATCTTGGGTGGGCAACCAACATTGAATAGAAGAAATGGAATCTCCATAATATGCTTCCTCTTCTATTCTTTAACATGTTCTTCTTCTGTTCTTCTTTAATAATCATAGTATGTTCCTCATCGAGAAGGCAAGTAGGGACATCTGCAGTCGACAGGTCTATTTGGTCGCTTCTGCAAGTTGCTTTCAGCAATTCGAGTTGGTCTGCCATAATATCCAGGAAATGCTGGGAGTTATGCGGCCTTTGAGAGACTATACTGATAGTAACAGTAGTGTGCCTTCTGGTGAATAGAGCTGGCCTGTAGGTGACCGATAGGCTTTCGATTAGTAGCGGCAATACAACCCCATATTTTCCAGCCAGTTCCACTTCCTCGATTTATTCATGATGCTTATGGTGTCCCCCTTTTATTGACACTACAATCTGTGTAGTGGCTTTGTGTCATAATAGCAGCACTCCATCCTTCAAGCGAAACTACATGCCACTCAGATTTCCAAAGATTATATTTAATTGTTCAGCTAATGTTACTACATGAGTTTTGAAATGCATGTGCTCCACATATAGAGACATGTTGGAATACTATTTCTCTGTGCACTCTCATTGTCATGGTTTCGCAATAAACTTTCAATACAGTATATTATGAACCTATCATCTGCCAACTATCCTTACTACTGGAGCTCCCAATAGGGAGCATATTTTTGTGTTGTTGTGCCAGATTATATTATTGTATGCACCAAATTACAGCACACAAGGGCTCTCTCATCCAAATCCAATGATAGCACACATGGGTTTACAAGGATCTCCTATTATATTGGAATATAATCTTCATTACAAAGATAATATCACTACTATTTATGTTGTCATGCTTCTCAGATATTCAACAAAATCACAATAAATATGAGAATGTGCACATCAAAAGAGTATCGCGAAATGGTGCAATGACTAACAAACATGGCATCAAGGCATTGAGTTCCATACTGGATGGAATGAAGCCCACACGCTCCGCACCTACAGATTCGTGTTAAGAATATGATCCTAATGACTATTCTGAGCTCAAGGAGTCAAAGGTAGATGGCCTATCATGTTCACTCTACAAGGTGCATGTTCTAATTTGGCAAGGTTTTATTTATTGCATGTAACTTGTATAAGTTGTGTTGCATTTCTTCAGCTTCTTTGCACCGCCATCTGCTTAGATAACTCATCATATATGAGAAGTTGCATGCCCACCCGTCATCAATACGCATCCCATTTGTCATCATACCATGTTTTTCCATTCAAATGTTTTTCTTGTGTATTAGACATCCAAAAGGAAGAGAGTGATTGCAGTACCTGAAGGCGTAGTAGCAAAGTCCTTGAAAAAGGTGGTGGCACTGCAAAAATCAGACATCACCCCCTAATATTGGCGATAGAACCAGCGCCACAAAACCTGGGATATCACAACTATGCTGCTTGCTGCGTTGCTCTTGTTAGTACATGTTGTCTTGTATCACTGTACTTACATTCATACTAGGTTGATTATGTGACATCAATGTGCATGATAACCTGCATATCCACTGTTCTCTCCTAATTCTTAGATCTACATTAATGCTTAAATTAATGTAGAATAAACCCAATGCTTATTAAGAAGTTTAGCTCTACATTGTTCTTGTAAGTATATGTTGTCCTTATCGGGCCCTCACACTTTGTTTTGTATATTTGGATAGCAATGACTGCAACTGCTGTTTATTTTTGTCATTTGCATCAAATTGCATGTTTAAAGTTTATTATGAAGAAGTTCATAAACATAAGTTTCTCCTTCTCAATTTCAGTTTTTAGTTGTACAACCTAGTTCCATATTCATACCATGTAAATTAAACTAAACATAGCAAGTGATCTTCCTTAGCACTGCAAGTATGCTTGTGTTGTTGATCTGTAATCCAGTGGTGTGGTCAAACTACCAACTCCAGGACAATGTCATATCCTGTTATGTCTTAACTATGAACAGTGCATATTTTGTTCATTTTATTTAAATCATATCTCTTTATTTACAAAACTAAAATGGGATAAATTGACAGTACACTCACCATCGATGCTTATACATTCTTTAGCACGACATGTATGCTTTTGTTCTTGATTTGTAATCCAGTGGTGTGGTGAAGCTGGACACTCCTGCACAATGTCATTTCCTGCCATGTCTTAACTCTAAAAAAATTTATTATATTTTAATCCAGGTCTCTTTATTTTCCACTAAAAGGAGGGATGAATCGACAACACTGTTGCTTATATGTGCAAGGCATGTTATCCGTCTCCTTTTTGCTCTTTCAGGGTGATATCACTGACGCCAAGCACTGACATTGATGCTATTGATGACCCACAAGTATAGGGGATCAATTGTAGCTCTTTTCGATAAGTAAGAGTGTCGAACCCAACGAGGAGCAGAAGGAAAAGACAAGTGGTTTTCAGTAAGGTAATGTCTGCAGGTGCTAAAATTGTAAGTAGCAGAGTAGTTTGGTAGCAAGATAATTTGTAACGAGAAAGTAACGATAGTAGTAACAAAAGTGCAGCAAGGTAGCCCAATCCTTTTGAGGCAAAGGACGGGCCAAAACGGTCTCTTATGATAAGCAAAGTGTTCTTGATGGCCAAAACCCCAGTTCATCTAGTCACTTTCACCATATTGGTGGACCGGTGCTTAGGTGTTGTTCTTACTTGAACAAACCTCCTACTTATTATTAAACCTCCCGCAAGCATCTGCAACTACGAGAAAAGTATTAAGAATAGTTTCTAACCATAGCATTAAACTTTTGGATCCAATCGATCCCTTACGGAATAGCGCATAAACTGGGGTTTAAGCTTCTGTCACTCTCACAACCCGTCATCTAATTGCTACTCCACAATGCAATCCCTTAGACCCAAGTATGGTGAAGTGTCATGTAGTCGACATTCACATGACACCACTAAGGGAATCACAACATACACACTATCGAAATACCGAACACATATCAAGTTCACATGATTACTTGCAACATGATTTCTCCCGTGACCTCAAGAACAAAAGTAACTACTCATAAATGATAATCATGCTCAAGATCAGCGGAGTATTAAATAGCATATTGGATCTGAACATATAATCTTCCACCAAATAAACCATATAGTAATCAACTACAAGATGTAATCAACACTACTAGTCACCCACAAGCACCAATCTATAGTTCCGGTAACAAGATTGAACACAAGGGCTGAACTAGGGTTTGAGATGAGATGGTGTTGTTTAAGAGGTTGATGGAGATTGCCCTCCCCAAGATGGGAGAGTTGTTGGAGATGATGATGACGATGATTTCCCCCTGTGGGAGGGAAGTTTTTCCGGCGGAATCGCTCCGCCGGAGGGCAATAGTGCTCCTGCCCAAGTTCTGCCCCGATAGTCCTCTCCTTATTTCTTCTTGGTCAAAATAACTTATATACCGTAAGATGGGCACCGGAGGTGGGCATGGGTGAGCACAACCCACCAGGACGCGCCTAGGCTCCCTGGCGCGCCCAGGTGGGTTGTGCCCACCTGGTGGGCCCCCTCTGGTACTTGTTTGCTCCAATATTCTTCATATATTTGATAAAAAATCTCCGTGAAGTTTCAGCTTGTTGGGAGTTGTGCAGAATAGGTGGCCTGGCATAGCTTTTCCACGTCCAGATTTCTAGCAGCCGAAATTCTCCCTCATTGTGTATACCTTGCATGAGAGAAAAGGCATTAGAGTTACTCCAAAAAGCATTATTACAGATAAAAACATCATAAATAATAGTAGGAAGACATGATGTAAAATGGAAGTATCAACTCCCCCAAGCTTAGACCTCGCTTGCCCTCAAGCAAAACTGAAATCGAAATATATGTCCACATGCTTAGAGAGAGAGAGGTGTCGATAAAAACAAAATACGGACATAGAAGCATCATGTTCATTATTATAACAGCAACAAACTTAACCATAAAAATTTTATCAAAGAACTTTTAGCATAGACTTCTCATGAATAAGTGATAATTTATCACACTATTGAGGTATAAAGAAAAACTCTATTAAAAACCAAAAAACTATGTTATCATTTAACTTTGCAACTACAATTCATCATCTTTTCAGGAAGGGTCACGTATCGGAGCCTTTAGGCAAGTCTACATACTCAACCATCATATAGTCTTCTATGATTGCTAACACTCACCGCATACACATGAGCAAAACGTTTCTACCGGACATAGAAAGATAGGAGTTTACAGTTTCGCCTCCCAACGTATTCACCTCAAGGGTGATGTCAACAATAATAACTCATGCTATCTATATTCAACTGGGCACAACCCACCTGGGCGCGCCAGGCTTGTGCCCACCAGAGTACGCTTCCTGGAAGTTTATTATTTTCCTATTTTTCTAAATATTCCAAAACTAACAAAAAATATTTTTGCGGATTTTGGGGAGTCCATTTACTTACCGTATCACGTACCTCCTTATTTCCATGATTCTAGAGTGCTCTGGAAGGACTCTTTTATGTGTTCTTCTGGTGTCAAAGTTTGGATAATATTACTTTCAACATTAATGGGAGTACCTGACATATAATGTTTTATTCGTTGCCCATTACAACCTTCAGGTTAGTACCTTCGGCATTATTTATTTTTATGGTTCCAGACCGATAAACCTCCTCGATAACGTAGGGGCCTTCCCGTTTTGAGAGGAGTTTTACTGCAAAGACTCTAAAATGGGAGTTTTACAAAAGAACATACTCTCCGAGTTTAAACTCACGCTTTTGGATTCTTTTGTCATGCCATCTTTTAACTTTTGCTTTGAATAATTTTACATTTTCATAAGCTTTGGTTCTCCATTCATCTAATGAGCTAATATCAAATAACCTCTTTTCGCCAACAAGTTTAAAATCATAGTTGAGCTCTTTTATGGTCCAATATGCCTTATATTATAACTCAAGAGGCAAATGACAAGCTTTTCCATAAACCATTTTATAAGGAGACATACGCATAGGATTTTTATATGTTGTTCTAATAGCCCAAAGTGCATCATCTAATTTCTTAGACCAATTCTTCCTGGACCTATTGACAGTCTTTTGCAAAATTAATTTTATTTCTCTATTGCTAAGTTCAACTTGACCACTAGACTGAGGATGATAAGGTGATGCAATCATGTGGTTAATATCATACTTGGCAAGCATTTTACATAAAACACCATTAATAAAGTGGGAACCACCATCAGTCATTAAATATCTAGGGACTCCAAACCTTGGGAAAATAACTTCCTTAAGCATTTTAATAGAGGTGTTGTGATCAGCACTACTGGTTGGAATAGCTTCTACCCATTTAGTAACATAATTAACAGCAACCAAAATATGTGCATACCCATTAGAGGAAGGAAAAGGTCCCATGTAATCAAATCCCCAAACAATAAAACAACAAGTGAATAGTTTATAGGCATTTCTTGACGCTTACCGATATTACCTATTCTTTGACATTCATCACAAGATAAGACGAACTTACGGGCACCCTTGAAGAGAGTAGGCCAATAAAATCCAGATTGCAATACCTTGCGAGCAGTTCTATCTCCGGAATGATGTCCTCCATAAGCTTCGGAGTGACATTTTCATAGGATTTGTCCATGTTCATGCTCAATTACACAATGTCTAATAATACCATCTACTCCTTCTTTATGAAGATGTGGGTCATGCCAAAAGTAATGTCTTAAATGATAGAAGAATTTAATCCTTTGTTGATAAGTAAAGCTAGGTGGTAAATATTTAGCAACAATGTAATTAGCATAGTCGGCATACCAAGGAGTATTATGAGCAACATTTATTGCAGCTAACTGCTCACCAGGAATACTATCATCAATAGGTAGTGGGTCATCAAGCACATTTTCAAGCCTAGAAAAATTATCAGCTATGGGGTTCTCGGCTCCTTTTCCATCAATGATATGTAAATCAAATTCTTGTAACAAGAGAACCCATCGAATAAGTCTAGGTTTAGCATCTTTCTTTTCCATAAGATATTTAATAGCAGCATGATTGGTGTGAACAATTACTTTGGAATCAACGATATAAGGTCTAAATTTATCACAAGCAAACACCACTGCTAAGAATTCTTTTTTAGTAGTAGCATAGTTTTGTTGAGCACTATCTAGAGTTTTAATAGCATAATGAATAACATTCAGTTTCTTATCAACTCTTTGTCCTAGAACAGCACCAACAGCATAATCACTAGCATCACACATAATTTCAAAAGGCAAGTCCCAATTAGGTGGTTGAACAATAGGTGCAGAAATTAAGGCTTTCTTGAGTGTTTCAAAGGCTTCTAAAAAATCATCATCAAAAACAAAAGGAATATCCTTTTGCAAAAGATTTGTAAGAGGCCTAGAAATTTTAGAAAAGTCTTTGATAAATCTCCAATAGAAACCAACATGACCTAAGAAACTACGAATACCTTTTACATCTTTAGGACATGGCATTTTCTCAATTGCATCAACCTTTGCTTTGTCCACTTCAATACCTCTTTCAAAAAAATTATGACCCAAGACAATGCCTTCATTAACCATAAAGTGGCACTTCTCCCAATTCAAGACAAGATTTTTTGTTCACATCTCTGCAAAACTCGATCAAGATTTCTTAAAAAATCATCAAAAGACTTCCCATAAATAGAGAATTTGTCCATGAAAACCTCAACAATCTTTTCACAAAAGTCAGAGAGTATAGTAATCATACATCTTTTAAAAGTAGCAGGTGCATTACATAAACCGAAAGGCATACGTCTATAAGCATAGGTTCAAAAGGGACAAATAAAAGTGGTCTTTTCTTGATCAGGTTGAGAAACAAGTATTTGTGAAAAACCAAAATATCCATCAAGGAAGCAAAAAATGTGTCTGCTTAGACAATCTTTCAATCATTTGATCAATAAAATGAGGAGGGTAATGATCTTTTCTAGTTGCTTTGTTTAATTTTCTAAAATCAATTACCATTCTATAGCCTGTAACGATTCTTTGTGGAATAAGTTCATTCTTATCATTAAGAACAATAGTTATACCTCCTTTCTTAGGGACACAATGAACAGGACTTACCCATCTACTATCATCTATATGATAGATTATACCTGCTTCCAGAAGTTTTAAGACTTCCGTTCTTACCACTTCCTTCATTTTTGGATATAACCAACGTTGGTGATCAAGAACGGGTTTAGCATCAGGTTCCATATTAATTTTGTGCAGACATAGAGTAGGACTAATGCCCTTTAAATCATCAAGAGGTGCTTCCTTAGAACTTTCCATAATCTTTCTTCTTCATGTTCCGAAAGGTTAGCACTGATAATAACAAGATATATCTTCTTTTCAGCAAGATAAGCATATTTCAAAGTGTCTGGCAGTTGTTTTAATTCAAACACAGGATCACCTTTAGGTGGAGGAAGACCTCCTAGAGTTTCAATAGGCATATTGTGTTTAAGCAGAGGGCGGTGTTCAAATAAAATCTTATCTATTTCATTCCTTTCATTTATATGTAAATCATTTTCATGTTCTAGAAAATATTGTTCTAAAGGATCAGTAGATGGTACAACAATAGAAGCAAGACCAATTATTTCATCCTCACTAGAAAATTCTTTTTCATGAAGCTTTCTACTAAACTTGGAAAAATTAAACTCATGAGACTTATCACCAAAACTAACACCGACAGTTTGTTTCTCACAGTCTATTTTAGCATTAACGGTGTTCAAGGAAGGTCTACCAAAGATAATGAGACAAAAGTGATCTTGTGGGGAACCAAGAACAAGAAAATCAGTCGGGTGTTTTATTTTCCAACACAAGACTTCAACATCTCTAACAATCCCAATTGGTGATATAGTGTCTCTATTAGCAAGTTTAATAGTAACATCTATGCCTTCTATCTCTGCGGGTGCTATGCCATTCATAATTTCTTGATATAAGGTGTAAGGAATAGTACTCACGCTAGCACCTATGTCACATAAACCATATAACAATGATCTCCTAATTTAACTGAGATGACGGGCATGCCAACAATAGGTCTATGGTTATCCTTTTTATCAAGTTTGACAATTCTAGCAGCTTCTTCACAGAAGTAAATAACATGCCCATCTACATTTTCTTCCAAGAGATCTTTAATCATAGCAATACTAGGTTCTAATTTAATTTGTTCATCAGGTTTAGGTGTTCTAATATAGATTTTTTTTAACCGTTGTTGAAACTTTAGCATGTTCCTTTATCCTAACAGGGAAAGGTGGTTTCTCAATATAAGCAGAAGGAACAACTGGATCAACATTATAAAGTATAGTTTCTTCCTTAATTGGTACCGGTTCTTTGATTTCTTCTTTAATAGTTGGGTGATATTTAAACCACTTCTCTTTAGGGAGATCAACATGAGTAGCAAATGATTCACAAAAGGAGGCTACTATCTCAGAGTCCAGTCCATATTTAGTGCTAAGCTTTTGGAAAGCATCGGTATCCATAAAAGATTTAACACAATCATACTTAAGTTTAATACCTAACTCTTTACCTTCGTCGAGTTCCCAATCTTCAGAGTTGCGTTTAATTCTTTCCAAAAGATCCCACCGAAATTCAATAGTCTTCTTCATAAAAGAACCAGCACAAGAGGTATGAAGCATGGTTTGATCATTACGTGAAAGCCGAGCATAAAAGTTCTAGATAATAATTTCTTTTGAGAGCTCATGATTGGGGCATGAATGTAACATTGACTTAATTCTCCCCCGAGCAAGAGCGATACTTTCTCCTTCACGAGGCCAAAAATTATATATAATTCCGATCACGATGAACTAGATGCATAGGATAAATTTTTTGGTGGAACTCCAATTTTAATCGATTCCAATTCCAAGATCCAATATCATCGCAAGTCTTATACCATGCCAATGCTTTTCCATTCAAAGATAAAGGGAAAACCGTTTTCATAAGTTCATCTCTGGGCAAACCTGCAAGCTTGAACAATCCACAAATTTGTTCTACATATATCAAGTGCATATCAGGATGTCCGGTTCCATCTCTTGCATAAGGATTAGCTAGCAGTTGTTCTATCATACCCGAAGGAATTTCATATTCAATATTTTCAGTAGGTGCAGTAGGTTGAGGGGTAGCTAATTGTGGTTCCGGTCGAGGTGAAGATACCCCAAACAAACCCCTCAAAGGATTGTTTTCCATAGTAACGAGTGACAATAAATTTCAGCACACTATATAAATGTTTCCTTACCAAATTCCACTTACCAAAGGCGCTTGACTCCCCGGCAACGGCGCCAGAAAATAGCCTTGATGACCCACAAGTATGGGCGATCAATTGTAACTCTTTTCGATAAGTAAGAGTGTCGAACCCAACGAGGAGTAGAAGGAAAGGACAAGTGGTTTTCAGACAGGTAATGTCTGCAAGTGCTGAAATTGTAAGTAGCAGAGTAGTTTGATAGCAAGATAATTTGTAACGAGCAAGTAAAAATAGTAGTAAAAAAGTGTAGCAAGGTAGCCCAATTATTTTGAGGCAAAGGACAGGCCAAAATGGTCTCTTATGATAAGCAAAGTGTTCTTGAGGGTACACGGGATTTTCATCTAGTCACTTTCACCATATTGGTTTGATTTGTTTTCGGCACTTTGATAATTTCATGTGTGGGTGGACCGGTGCTTACGTGATTATCTTACTTGAAAAAACCTCCTACTTATGATTAACCCTCCCGCAAGCATCCGCAACTACGAGAAAAGTATTAAGAATAAATTCTGACCATAGCATTAAAATTTTGGATCCGATCGGTCCCTTACGGAATAGCGCATAAACTGGGGTTTAAGCATCTGTCACTCTCGCAACCCATCATCTAATTTCTACTCCACAATGCATTCCCTTAGGCCCAAATATGGAGAAGTGTCATGTAGTCGACATTCACATGACACCACTAAGGGAATCACAACATACATACCATCAAAATATCAACACATATCAAGTTCACATGATTACTTGCAACATGATCTCTCCCGTGACCTCAAGAACAAAAGTAACTACCCACAAATGATAATAATGCTCAAGATCAGAGGAGTATTAAATAGCATATTGGACATATAATCTTCCATATAGTAATCAACTACAAGATGTAATCAACACTATTGGTCACCCACAAGCACCAATCTATAGTTCCGGTAACAAGATTGAACACAAGAGATGAACTAGGGTTTGGGATGAGATGGTGTTGTTGAAGATGTTGATGGATATTGCCCTCCCCAAGATGGGAGAGTTGTTGGTGATGATGATGACAATGAGTTCCCCCTCCGGGAGGGAAGTTCCTTAGGCGGAATTGCTCCGCCGGAGCGCAAAAGTGCTTATGCCCAAGTTCCGCCTCGAGATGGCGGGCTCCATCCTGAAAGTATTCTCCTTACTTTTTTTCTAGGTTGAAATGACTTATATACCAGAAGATGGGCACCAGAGGTGGGCCTGGGTGAGCACAACCCACCAGGACGCGCCTGGGCTCCCTGGCGCACCCAGGTGGGTTGTGCCCACCTGGTGGGCCCCCTTTGGTAGTTGTTTGCACCAATATTGTTCATATATTTGATAAAAAAATCTCCGTGAAGTTTCAGCTTTTTTGGAGTTGTGCAAAATAGGTGGCCTGACGTAGCTTTTCCAGGTCCAAATTTCCAGCTTCCGAAATTCTCCCTCCTTCTATATACCGGGTCCGTATATCAATAGTCTAGGTATATTCTTCGTCATGATGTTGTAATTTAATTTCTGTATATGTTATCATTTCTCCCTGAAAAGGCTGTAAGCTTTCACGGAGCACAATGCGCCTAAACGTTCGGTTTATTATATAAAAAAATTACATTACTAAAACTGGTTGGCCCGCCAATCATTCTAAATGGGCCGAGACGTGGGCCTACAATCATGTCCGGCTAATAGCTGGCCTAGACGTAAACTCATCAGCTACTAGTTTTGGGCCTTTAACCGGCCGAGTAAAATAGTTACTCTCGTGTGTACTTCTTTGCTTTATCACTAAGTAGTTTTTATTTCTTGTTCTAAGCCGTTCTCTATCTTTAGTCATGGATATGGAACATGAAATACCCAAAAAAATTAGTGGTACTTGCTACTCATGGAGATGGGGAACCTCTTAAAACCCTCGATGCTCGTTATGTAAAAGATATTGCGTTTAGGGATTATTGCTTGACAGCTGATGTAAAAGATATTTCATTATGTCAAAGATACAGGATAAGTAGGAACTAAGCTTGGGGATGCTGATACGTCTCCGTCGTATCTATAAGTTTTGATAGTTTCATGCTAATATTATATCACTTTCACATACTTTTCGCAAGTTTTTATATGATTTATTGGAGTAACCTATCGATCCAGTGCCAAGTGCCATTCCTGTTTTCTGCATGTTTTCTGTATCGCAGAGTACACATATCAAACGATGTCCAAATGCAATAAAATTTCATGGAGAATTATTTTGGAATATATGTGATTTTTGGGAGTTGGAATCACAGCAAACGGAGGCCCGTGGTGGGCACAACCCACCAGGGCGCGCCAGAGGATCCAAGCGTGCCGTGGTGGGTTGTGCTCACCTCGTACGTCGGTTGGACCCCTACTTCGGGTACAAGGAAGCTTATATCCGGAAAAAAAATCGTGTTAAAATCTCAGCGCAATTGGAGTTACGGATCTCCGGGAATATAAGAAACGATTTTCGGCCAGATCTGGGGAACGCTAAACAGAAGAGAACAGAGAGGGAGATCCAATCTCGGAGGGTGCTCCTGCCCCTCCGCCGCCATGGAGACCATGGACCTGAGGGGGAACTCCCCTCCCATCTAGGGGGTAGGCGAAGGAAGAAGAAGTAGGGAGGCTCTCTCCCCCTCTCTTCCGGTGGCGCCGGAGTGCCACCGGGGCAACAATCGTGACGGCGATCTACATCAACAATCTTGCTACCGTCTACACCAACTATCCCCCCCTCTATGCAGCGCTGTAACACCTCTTCCCCTTGCTGTAATCACTAAACATGGTACTCAACTCCATATATTATATCCCAACGATCTATGGTTATCCTATGATGTCTGAGTAGATCCGTTTTGTTCTGTGGGTTAATTGTGATCTTGGTTGGTATGATTGTATATTTTATATATGGTGATGTCCTACAGTGCCCACCATTCTCGCGCAAACGTGAGGGCCCCCTGCTGTAGGGTGTTGCAATATGTTCATGGTTTACTTATTGCCAGTGTTGTGGGGGATGACAGCAGCCCAAACGCGGATAAGTGGGTTATGGCGTATATGGGAGTAAAGAGGACTTGATACTTAATGCTATGGTTGGGTTTCACGACCTTAATGATCTTTAGTAGTTGCGGATGCTTGCTAGAGTTCCAATCATAAATGCATATGATCCAAGTAGAGAAAGTATATTAGCTCATGCCTCTCCCTCATATACGGATTACCTAGGGACAAATAACTTTCTTGTTGACAAAAGCTCTCTACTGAAACTAACTCTGTCGTGTCTTTATCTAAACAGCCCCTAGATTTTATTTACGTGCTCTTTATTATCTTGCAAACCTATCTTATCACACCTACAAAGTACTTCTAGTTTCATACTTGTTTTTGGTAAAGCAAACGTCAAGTGTGCGTAGAGTTGTATAGGTGGTCGATAGAACTTGAGGGAATATTTGTTCTACCTTTAGATCCTCGTTGGGTTCAACACTCTTACTTCTCGAAAGAGGCTACAATTGACCCCTATACTTGTGGGTTATCAATAGTCAAGGTATATTCTTCGTCATGATGCTGTAATTTAATTTCTGTATATGTTATCGTCTCTCCCTGAAAAGGCCGTAAGCTTTGACGGAGCACAGCGGTCCTAAACGTTTGGTTTATTATATAAAAAATTAAGTTACCAAAACTGGTCGTCCCACCAATCGTTCTAAATGGGACGAGACATGGGCCTACAATCATGTCCGCTAATAGCAGGCCTGCACGTAAACTCATCAACTACTAGTTTCGGGCCTTTAACTGGCCGAGTAAACCAGTTGCCTAAGTTGAGCCAGAAAATAGAATGGAATTTCAACTGTCTGAAAAGTAGATTGGGCCTGAACAGTATCGGAGGCCCATGATTGGCCCAACCACAAAACGGGTCGTTAACATGCCAAAATATGTGTCGGGCCGCAGTTGACCCAATAACATTATGGGTCGTAAGCAGGCCGGATGAAAAGTTGACCATCATTAGGCCCAGTTAACTCACGGGCCTTTAATGGGCTAATAGGCAGGTTGGGGTAAAATTTATGCATGAAGGCTACGGGCCTTTAAGAGTCCCAAAGTCACTTCGTCCCAAAAATAGGCCACATGCAACACATGTCGTTAAATGGCCGAAAGTGAAACCGGGTAACAACAACACATACCTACCAATGGCCATTAACAGGTCGAAAGTAATATCGGGTTGAACTATTACATGGGCCTTTAAGAGGTCGTAGTTCAATTGGGCCCCCGATGGGGCCGAAAGCACCGTGCCTGTTAACAAGCCAAATCATATATGGGCCATAATTTGGCCCAAAATATGTCAAGCGGTTAACGGGTCGGATCCGATATGGGTCGTCATTCGGCCCAGAACATGGGAGACTATTAACGGACGGATATGATGTGGGCCGTCATTTGGCCCAAAACGTGACAAACATCTAAAGGCCCGATTCTTATGTGGGCCGTAATTTGGCCCAAACCATGGCAGGCTGTTAACGTGCTGGCCTAGTAGAGTATTACAAAATCTTGTGGGCCCTTGGCTGGGTCGGTCTTTAAGTGGGCTACTGTTGGGCCATGCCACGTGTTGAGGTATCATAGGCGCGTTCCCTCCATTATACGGATGATATCTGTCCCAATGTTGATCCGACACATGGATCCTCCGGAGAATGAGAATTTTCATGTGGAAAATCCTCATTTGTCCGGGTTGTTAACGGGTTATCCGATCCAACCTGGAACCCGATAGCTTAACGGCAGCCCGTTACGGTGGATGCCATGTGTCGGTTACCCTTGGCAAAAATACTTCCATGACGTGCCATTTATCAACATGGAAGTGGAAACTTCTATGATGATAATTTCGGTATTGTCATGGAACACTTCTACGACAGCACGGGTGTACATGCATGACAGAAAACATGACCTATGCCAAACACGTATCATCACGGAAGTGTTTTTTAAGTGCTTGGCCGCCCGGTCGCAGATTGCAGCCGTGCTCACGCAGGTTGTTACCACGCGCATGGCGGCTGCGGCCGCGCTCTCGCCGGAGTGGGCCACCGAAGTTTTCCTCACGATGTGGGTCCGCGTCCCCATCTTTGACAGCCGATGATTGAATAGTGAAATGATATTTGGGGAGCGAGCTAGTGTGCTTGATGCGCTGGCTGTGGATTGTAGCCGACGCACCTTCTCGTGTAAGCCATATAGTACTTCGACGGTGCTCCAAGATATTTTGTACTGCATCTCACACTGTTTTTGCTAATAAACTGTGTGTGGTCTACTTGATTTTTTTTCTTGATTTGAAATACATAGTGGGGTCACAGCGGCAATGGAGGGTGTTTGAATCGCTAGAACTTTTATCTGCAGCGAACATGCAACTATAGGTGTGTCGTCAAAAAATTTGGAATTATTCAGGGTTCGTTTGGACATTTTTATACATTCACCTGGTTTTCTAGGCATTTCAGGTGCACAATTCAAAATTAAACTACATGCACATGCTCTGGTCACCAAAATGGGTTGTAAAATCATATATCTATCAATGGATTGATTCTTATGTCCCATGCAAGAAATGGGGATGAATTTCAAACACCTCGACACCGTGGCTCGCCGGAAAACGTTGAGATACTTGGTTTTGGAATTCTAGCAAATCCAAAACTCATCTGAAATTCATGACTTGGCATGCTATCATGGAATGGCACCAACATGCTATGGTAAAAACTTTATCCCATTTAGGGCAGGTTTTGGTATAAGCTTCTCACAAACTAGAGCTTCTCACAAGAAGCCTCATGGTTTCGGTAGGGAACATGTCACCTTTGTGGATGAAATGATATCCGTTGCCTCTTCTTGCTTTCAAATTTTTCTAGTGTCAACATAGAACAACAAGAGTGTCGCGTTAAATTTTGGAAATTTTTTTGGGGTTTGTTTGGACATTTTTATACATTAAGTGAGTTTTCTAGGCATTTATGTGCATAATTCAAATTTGAACTACAAGCACGTGCTCTAGTGCATAAAAATGGGTTGAAAAATCAAATGTGTGTCCTTGGTTGCATGCTTAGTTCCAATGTAAGAAATGGGAATGAATGTCTAACACCTCGGCGCCGTTGCTTGGCCGCAAACATTCAGATACATGGTTTTTAAATTCTAGTAAATCCAAAACTCATCTGAAACTCATGAAACTTGGCATGCTATCATAGAACACCGTCAACATGTCATGGTAAAAAAATTGCCCATTCGGGTTAGGTTTTTGTATAAGCTTCTCACAACATGCATGATGGTTCCGGTAGTGGAAACATAGAGCAACAGGAGTGTTGTGTTAGAATTTGGAATTTTTCGGGGTTCGTTTAGACATTGTTATACATTAACTGAGTTTTTTAGGAATTTTATGTACATAATTCAAATTTGAAGTACATGCACATTCTCCAGTGTAGAAAATTGGGTTGAAAAATTGTACGTGTGTCCTTGCGTGCATGCTTAGGTCCCATGCAAGAAATGGGAATGAACTTCAAACACCTTGGCATCGTGCCTCGGCCGCAAACATTAAGATACTTGATTTTAAAATTCTAGTAAATCGAAAACTCGTCTAAAATTCATGAAACTTGGCGTGCTATCATGGAATGGCACCAACATGTTGTGGTATTTTTCGTGTCCAAATCGAGAGAAGGCACACGAATCAACAGCCAACAAAGGCATTTTGAAACAAATAGCTGCCACATTATCATCTCAAACATTTGTATAATTTAGATCATGGGTGCTCTGCTAACCATTCACGTGATGCCACACGTCACACTTTTAATGGCTAGGAGGTGTCGTGCAGGCAGCTGCTTGAGTAGGCGGGAGGCATGCGAGCGCAGTCCATTGCGCAGGCTGACCGGGAGGCATGCGAGCGCAGTCCATTGCGCAGGCTGACCGGGAGGCATGCGAGCGCAGTCCATTGCGCAGGCTGACCGGGAGGCATGCAAGCTGTCATCCAATGCGCACACTCACCGGGAAGCATGAGAGTTGTACGCTATGCAGGCTCACTGGGAAGCAAGCCCTCTGACTTCCATGGCCGCCCGCCTCGCTCCCATCCTCTCCATTAATAGCGCTCAAGCCACTGTTCAATATGGGCGGCCTTACTCTTCAGCTCCCATTTCCATCCTGTAGACCTCCACCAACTCCATGGCACAAAAGAATTATCTGCTACTAGTTGATACGTCTCCAGCGTATCTACGTTTCCTAACGATTTCCTCTTGTTTTGGACTCTAATTTGCATGATTTGAATGGAACTAACCTGGACTACCGCTGTTTTCAGCAGAACTACCATGGTGTTGTTTTTTGTGTAGAAATAAAAGTTCTCGGACTGGAACGAAACTTTGCGAGGATTTTTTATACAATAAAAGTGAATTTCTGGAGCCAAGAACCACCAGAGGGTGGCACCTGGGTGGGCACAACCCACCAGGGCACGCTACCCCCTCCAGACACGCTCAGGTGGGCTGTCCCCACCTGGTGGCCCCGCAGACCCTGAAACCGACGCTATAAAATCCTATTTTTCAGAAGAAAAAATCAGGAAGAAAGAATTATCGTATTCCACAAGATGGAGACGCCGCCGCCTCCTGTTCTTCATCGGGAGGCCAGATCTGGAGTCTGTTTGGGGCTCCGGAAAGAGGATCTTCGATCTTCATCATCACCTACCCTTCTCCATCGCCAAATCCATGATACTCCCCACCGGGAGTGACTAATTCCTGCGTAGGCTCATTGGTCAGTGAGGAGTTGGATGATAATCATCATGTAATCGAGTTAGTTTTGTTAGTGCTTGATCCCTAGTATCCATTATGTTCTGAGATTGATGTTCCTATGACTTTGCCATGCTTAATGCTAGTTACTTTGGCCCCGGGTGCCATGATTTCAGATCTGAACTGTTTATGGTATCACCATTATATCTATGTTCTAGATCCAATCTTGCAAGTTATAGTCACCTACTACGTGTTATGATCCGGCAACCCCGGAGTGACAATAGTCAGGGCACTTCTTGGTGATGACTGTAGTTTGAGGAGTTCATGTATTCACCGTGTGTTAATGCTTTGTTTCGGTTCTTTATTAAAAGGAGGCCTTAATATCCCTTAGTTTCCAATAGGACCCCGCTGCCACTGGAGGGTAGGACAAAAGATGTCATGCAAGTTCTTTCCATAAGCACGTATGACTATTTACAGAATACATGCCTACATTATATTTCTGAACTAGAGCTAGTGCCGTATCACCCTAGGTTATAATTGTCACATGATGAATATCATCCAACAAATCGCCGATCCAATGCCTACGAATTTCTCTTATATTGTTCTTGCTAAGTTACTACTGCTAACATTACTGTTGCACTTGCTACAAAATCACTACTATCACTATTACTATTACTATTGTTGCTGCTACTATTATAAAAACTATCATACTACTTTGCTACTGATCACTTTGCTGCAGATAATTAATCTCAAGGTGTGGTTGAATTGACAACTCATCTACTAATAGTTACAAATATTCTTTGGCTCCCCTTGTTTCTAATCAATAAATTTGGGTTGAATACTGTACCCTCAAAAACTGTTGCGATCCCGTATACTTGTGGGTTATCAAGACCTTTTTCTGGCGCCGTTGCCGGGGAGCATAGCTGTATTTGTTGAGTCACTTAGGGTTATTATCAATTTATCACTATGAAGAATCTGAAGGATGCTAAGACCAAGATTTTTCCCTCTAAGATGAGGGGAGGTAAGGAACTGCCATCCAGCCCCGCTTTAGATTCACCTTCTGTTATAAGTAAACTTGCAACACCACCACATGCAATTAATCTTGATATGTCGCAAGTTATTGATGATGCTACTTCTGCTATGAATGATGCTTATGATGATGCTAGTACCTTGCTTCTTGATGATGTGCCACTAGGTGAATTTCTTGATGAACAAACTGCTAGAGTAAGACATCATGATATTGTTGAAACTGATGATAAGCTTGAAACTGAAAATCATGAAACACCTACTAGAACTAGCCCTCCTAGATATGAATTGCCAAAGTTACCGGAAGGTTATGTTATGGGTGAGGAGGCAATTAGAGATGTTCTTGCTTGTAGGGATAGAGATGATCTAGAGAAATTATTGTGCAAGTATAAGGAGAAATCTTTGAATGCTAGAATGAAATGTGATCCTAAGTTTGCTACTTCACCTATCTTTATTGATGATAAGGATTATGAATTCTCTGTCGACCCATAGTTATTTACTTTGGTTGAATCTGATCCTTTTCATGGTTATGAAACTGAAACTGCTATGGCACATCTTACTAAGTTGAATGACATACCCACCCTTTTTGCTCATGATGAGAAAATTCGCTATTACTATATTCTTAAATTATTTCCGTTCTCATTAAAGGGTGATGCTAAAGCTTGGTACAATACTCTTGCTCCTGGTTGTGTGCGTAGTCCCCAGGATATGATTTATACTTCTCTAAAAAATATTTTCCTGCTCATAAATAACAAGTTGCCTTACAGGAAATATTTAACTTTGTGCAAATTGAAGAAGAGAGTCTCCCACAAGCTTGGGGGGGGGATTCTCCAATTGCTCAGTGCTTTGCCTAATCATCCTCCTAAGAAAAATGAAATACTTGATATCTTCTATAATGGACTAACCGATGCTTCTTGAGATTTCCTAGATAGTTGTGCTGGTTGTGTTTTCAGGGAACAAACTATTGGGCAAGCTGAAGAATATTGAATAACATATTGAAAAATTATGATGATTGGACTCCTCCGGAACCACCGCTTAAACCCACTCCGAAGAAGAGGGGTATCTTATATCTCAGTCCTGAAGATATGCAAGAGGCAAAGAAATCTATGAAAGAAAAAAGTATTAAAGTTGAGGATGTCAAAAATTTACCTCCTATTGAAGAAATACATGGGCTTGATACACCACCACCACTTAAGGTGGCAGAGGAAAATTATCTAATAAAATTCAATGATAATTATAATCCTCACAATATGCACCCAGGCCAATGCCTTTATGAGTTTGAAAATTTCATTAGAAAGCAAGATCACTTCAATGCAAATGTTATGAAACATTTGAAATACAATTCTGATATGATTGCTCGCTTGAGTGACTTGTTATTTAGAATCTCAAATGATGTTAGAGGTGTGGGGAAGCATGTTTGTATGGTTCAAACTCGGTTAGAACAAGTTGCTAAATCTCAAAGATAGTTGTTAGATGAAATGAATAATAATATGAATGATCATGTTGTTAGATTAATGACTAGAGAAGGTAGGATGACTGAGGAACCACTTTATCCTGAGGGACACCAAAAAAGAATTGAACAAGTCTCTCAAAGGGTTAACACTGATGCACGTAGTCCGTGTAAAAAGAAAAAGAAGAAGAAAAACGATAGGACTTTGCATGCCTCTAGTGAACCTTAAGTAGAAAAACCTCCTGATAATGATAATGAAGTTTCTATCTGTGATGCTGAAACTCAATCTGGTAGTGAACACTCACCTTCTGATAATGAAAAAGATAATGATGAGGTTCATGAAGACACTTAAACAAATAAAAAAGAACCAGACAATGATGTTGAGATAGAACCAGCAGTTGATCTTGATAACCCACAACCCAAAAATAAAAGATATGATAAAAGAAACTTTGTTGCTAGAAAACTTGGTAAGGAAAGAGGACCATGGGTTCAAAAACCTATGCCCTTTCCACCTAAGTCAACTAAAAAGAAAGATGATGAAGAATTTGAACGCTTTGCTGAAATGCTGAGGCCAGTCTTTTTGCGTACTCGCTTGACTGATATCTTAAAAATGCCTCCTTATGCAAAGTACATGAAAGACATCATCACTAATAATAGAAAAATACCGGAAGTTGAAATCTCCACCATGCTTGCTAATTATACCTTTAAAGATGGAGTACCTAAAAAATTTGGAGATCTGGGAATACCAACTATACCTTGCTCCATCAAAAGAAATTATGTGAAAATTGTTTTATGTGATTTGGGAGCTGGTTTTAGTGTTATGCCTTTCTCTTTACATAAAAGACTTGATTTGAATAAAATCACACCAACTGAAATATCTTTGCAAATGGCTGACAAATCAACTGCCATACCTATCGGTATTTGTGAGGACGTGCCCGTTGTTGTTGCTAATGTTACTATTTTGACTGACTTTGTTATACTTGAGATATACTTGAGATGCCCGAGGACGGTAACATGTCGATTATCCTCGGTAGACCCTTCTTGAATATTGCAGGGGTTGTTATTGATTGCAATAAAAGCAAAGTTACTTTTCATATCAATGGTAATGAGCATATGATGCACTTCCCAAAGAAACAATTCCAAGTGAATGGTATTAATTTTATTGAAAAATCTCTGACAATCACTATTGGAAGTTTTCAACTACCTCTACCTAGTTTCAAAAATAAATATGAGATGCTTATTGTTGGGGACACTCATATCCCCATTGAGGTAACTTACTGATTTACGAAAATTCTTCCGTTTCATGCTAACCGAAAGTGGTTGTTAATAAGACCTGATCAACCTTATTAATGGATCATTTTTTAGAGGTACGAAGTTGATGAATCTAGTGAGCACTACCTTCTGTCCCTACCTTTTGTTTTCTATTTTTATTACTTAAATAAAAGAAAATGCCATGTTTTTTCTGTTTTCTGAATTTCCCATGGAATAAAAATGACCCAAAAATAAAATTTCTCATAATGCTCTGAAAAATTAATACGATTTTTTTTCTGAATACTTAAGAATTTCTGGTGTAAATAATTTCAGAGGGAGGTGCACCAGGTGGGCACAATCCACCTGGGTGCGCCAGGACCCCCAGGCGCACCCTGGTGGGTTGTGGTCCCCACGTGGGCCCCCTCACTTATCTCTTCATCCCACATCACCACCTACCAGCAGAAAAAAATCACCATTGCTCTCTCAATCATGTTCTTGCTCTCAACCTGCGGATTTCGATCTCTTTGCTTGAAGCTCCGTTTCCGAAACTGTTTCTGGGGATTGTTGCTTGGTATGTGACTCCTTCGTTTGTCCAATTAGTTTTTGCTTTAGTGGTTTATGTTTTGAATAATTAGCTACTCTTGGTGTTGTTGTAGATGAGCTTGCATGTTGAATTCTTAGAGTTCTAAGTAGCTTGAATACTTGCTATGGTCTCTATGTATCCGTATGAGTAGCCACTATTAAGATTGTGAAGTTTTGTTGACAAATTTATGTCACCCAAAAAATTTCAGAAAATTGTACAGGAATATGATGAACCTCTTTGGAAGGAGTTCTTCGAGGAGGAGATCCTCGGAGGCATCTTCTAGTGACAACTTCATTCGTCGGTCTTATGTTGAACCAAGTGAGAGTTCCATACGAGATGCCACCACCAAAACATGCTTATGGCCATCCAACGATTATATGGTGGGCATTAAGGAAGAATTTGAGCAATATGTTCACAATGCCGATCTCGGTCCCTACATTTCAGCTAAGTGCAACCAACACCACACTCTCACTGAATCATTTGTCAAGGATTTCAATTCCATCCCTGTGAGACTAGGGTGTCATTTAAACTGTATGAAATCCATTTACCATACCTTTAGAGAGGGGTGGCTCCGGTAGGGTTCCTCCCCTCGCCGCCGCCGCCCCGACCTAGCCTCCCCACCGCCGATGGGCGCGCGCCTCCCGGCCCGCCCCGCTCCCCCTCCCCCTCCCCTCCCCTCCCCTCCCGCGGCGCGCCCGCGCGCGCCCGGGGGGCTCCCTGCGGCCGCGGCCCTCGGCCCCGCCTCCCTCCCCTTCCCCCCGCCGTCACCGGCGAGCTCCGTCGGGCAAAGCCCGGGGGGCGCGGCTGCGACGGGGCCCTCCTTCCCCGTCCGCTTGGGGGCGCCGGCGTGGGGCGTCTCCTTCGAGCGGCGGCGCTGGACGTCCGCGGGTTCCAGAGGTGCGGTGGTGGTTTCGCGGGGCGGCGGGGTGGCCTACTGGTGGCGGCGCTCCAGCGTCCCTCGTTCTGCGCGCAGGGCGGCTGCGGTGCTCCTGGCTCGGGAGGTGGTGCACGACCAGTCTCTTTCCGGATCCGGCCGGATCTGGCTTTGGGGGCCGCAGGCGGTGCCTGGCTCCGATGGTGCGTGCCCGGCGGCTCCGGCGCTTGGAGCTCGCCGCGCGACGCGGGTAGGGCAGCGGCTGGGCGTGGCCGCTGCTCTGGCCGTGGGCGGCGGCAGGGGTAGGTCTCGGTGGTGGCCTACCAATGTCGTGATGGCTTCACGGTGGTTCGATGGATCTGCCTGCGGCAACGGCCGACATCTCTGGCGTCGGTTTGTCTGCGTTCGGGCCATCTCGACCTTCACCCCATCTCCTTGTCGCCCGGGCGCTACCCCCATTATGGGCTGGTCCTCTCCCAGCTGCGCTCCACCGCTCGTCTCGCGC
The DNA here is from genome assembly GCA_032464435.1 of Aegilops umbellulata. Taxonomy (NCBI): domain Eukaryota; kingdom Viridiplantae; phylum Streptophyta; class Magnoliopsida; order Poales; family Poaceae; genus Aegilops; species Aegilops umbellulata. The sequence goes on along the minus strand of CP136056.1, from coordinate 37,406,410 downwards.
CCGATGCCGCAGGACCGAGCTCGTCTCGCGCACGATGCAGCAGGACCGAGCTCGTCTCACGCACGGTGCAGCAGGACTGACCTCGTCCCCCTCTCGGTGCTGCAGGACCGAGCTCGTTCGCACTTGGAGCAGCAGGATGGGTCAATGGATGCCAGTTCTGGCCGACCCTTTGGGTCTCGACGTTGGGGGTTGCCCAGGGGCGCGAAAGGTGGGACCTTTCCGCTCGTCCCTTTCGTTGGGGTGCGGCGGGTCTCGGGTGAGGTGGTGTCGAGGTATTGAATGCTGGCGTGGCGGCCCTGGTGGTGGTTGCACGGTGCTCTTGGGCAGTGCCCGTGCCTTGGTGCTGCCCGGTCACCATGGTCGTGTGGGCGGCGTGGTTGCCGGAGTGTGGCGTTCGGTGGTGGTGAATATTGGCCGAGGTGAAAACATGCTCTATCTTCGGACGGACCGGCGGCGGCGAAGATCGTTCCCTTCTTGAAGGCGTCGTCATGGCTCTCATTGCCCATCATGCGGCTCCGGGGGAAACTCTAATCCTTGGATCGGGCAGTGGCGGCGCTCCGCGTCGTTCCCTTCCTGAAGGCGCCGCCTTGGAGTGTATGGTTCGTCATATGTAGCTTCATCTCTTTGGTGCGGTAGTGCTAGGAGTGGTGTTGCTGTGCTCAGCGCCTATGTATCTTGTCTTGGGTGTGTGCGTGTGTTGTAGTGGCGTAGCGTGTGTTTGTACTGAATGCTTGTGGTTTGATGCTTTATATATAAAGCGGGGCGAAAGCCTTTTTCGGTAGCTTTAGAGAGATTTGCTCACCAATACGAAATCCCATTCTGGGGTTCGCTTGATGAACCACCAAGATTTGAATTCCAGGCATTTTTTACTAGTCTTTGTTATGGCTAGACTAGGGGAGTGACGCGGGGTAGAATAAAGAGCATTCATTTTCCCGCAATTCAATACTTTGCATTATTCAATGGAAAATGTATTGTAGGTAAACAAGATTGTAGTACACTTTGTGCTCCAGACTTGAGCCTCATATGCACCATTCTCACCGGTGACAGAAGCTATAATCTTGGAGCGATTGTTGCACGTAGGTTGCAACACAACGCTAATAGTGGTTATTTCTATGGTGGAATCTATGCCACACGCTTAGCAGGAGAGCTGGGTGTTTCACCTTTGCACTATGACCCTATTTTACCCACGTAGTATTGTCACATCCTAGCTAGCTCATGCATTAGAGTGTGCATCATGTTTACTTTTGACAGAAATTTGAAATGGGGAAGGCAGAACCCCAGCACCCCTTCTGAAATCAACTAGGGTTTACTAAAAATATTTTCAATGAACCTGAAATGCCCTTCTAAAATGTTCACCCTCTTTGTCTTGGGTTAAAACCTCTGGCAAAAATGGTGCATATAATTCTAGGTCAACAGAAGGTCATTGATTTAATGCATAGGTATTTGAATTTGGGCATTTAAATTTTTTAGAATATTTCAAATGCTCAAATATCTCCAAACTAAAATGTTCCTGGCTGGAAATATTCTAACTAAGGACCAGATGCAGTTTGGTGAATTTTGGAAGTGTCTAAGTATTTTTAATAAGTCCACAAAGTTACAGAAAAATAGAAAAGGAAAATAAAAAGGAAAAACTTACCTGGCGCCTGCCAACCGGCCCACCTGCCGGCCCAGCCCAGCTGCCGCGCCAGCGAGCTGCTTGGCTCGGCCAGGCAGGCACGCAGGTGCTCGACGCCGGCACCAGCGAGCGCCACGCAGCTCCCCGCCGCCCTGCTTCACCTCCTCGCCGCCCTGCTGCCCTGGACGCGCTCGATGTCATCGCCCCGAGCCCCTGGACACGCCATTCGCCTCTGCCTCGCCTCCCTCGCTCCCCTTCGCCATGGCCGACGGCACCGCCGCTGCACCTACGCCGTAGGCGCGCTCTCCATCGTCCCCGCGCCACCCGGTCGTGTCCACGAGCTCCGCCACCCTCTTCTTCTTCGAGCAAGACGAGCCCCGAGCGCTCGCCCGCTCTGGAATCGCCCCCGACCCCGTCTTCCCCAACTCCGGCCGCCGAGATCGCCATCATCGCCCGCTCAGCTCCGACCTTCCCCGAGCCCGCCTCGACGCTCGCTGCATTCACCGTGAGTCTGGCCACCTCCCCATCCTCCATGTTCCTCTTCCCGTGCCCTACAACGAGCGCACGAAGCTCGCCCGCACGCGCCGCCGCGGAGCTCGTCGCCGACGAGGCTCCGGCCACCCAACGGCCGCACCACCTTGTCCACTAGCCTCACCGCACACCCAGGGGCCCAACGCATCACTCCACGCGCCTCGCCGTGCCCCGTAGCCCCGGTTTCACTTTCACCCGAGCCCCGGCGTCGCCAAACTCGTCGCCGGCGCCAACTCCGGCCACCCCGACCCCAACCAACTCCACCAAGAGTTGCGGGTCAGCTCCAGCTTCACGTAGATGCCCTCCGCGCCCCATTTGGTGGCCGGAACGGCCAAATCCACTTGCTCCGCCGCGTCTGGCCTCGCCGGCGGCTAGACGCCGACGAGTTGACCTTTGACCGTTGACGGGTGGGCCCTCGTTGACTCCCCTGAGTCAATGACAGGTGGACCCCCCCTGTTAACTAATTGGATTAGTTCTAATTAAAGTTAATTAGTTAAACTAACTACTGACATGCGGGTCCCACTGGTCAGTTTGACCTGGACGACCCCGTTGACCCCTGACGTCACGCTGACCTCATGCTGACCTCATGCTGACGCAATTAATTAATTACTGGATTTATTCTTATACAGGAAAATCCAGAAAATAGTTCAAACTTCAAAAATTCATAGAAAATTATCTGTAACTCCAAATGCAAAGTTCTATATATGAAAAATGATCAGAAAAATCCAAGCTATCCATTGGTGCTGGTTTCATGCATGTCAGAACAAGTTAAACCCACTGTTTGGGCATTACAAGATGATACACTAATATGATCTTAATAAATGAGTTTCCATTTGAATCTTTGGTTCAAATGGGTTCATTCCCTTCTGTTTTAACTTGCACTAGGACAGGACACATTCATATTGCCATGTCATAGCATGCATCATATTGTTGCATATCGCCATGTATTGATTGTGTTCCGATGTGTTCATCGTGGTAGGTTCTGCCTCCGAGGATATCTCCGAGTATCCATCTGAAGGGCAGTATCCCACGACCACTCCATCAGGCAAGCAACTCGTTGATCATTCCGATACAAACCCATGTTCTCGCTTCTGCCCTTGTTTACTGCATTAAGACAACGCGCTTCAAACTGCTGTGTGTTGCGGTAGTTGAACCCACTTCCTTTGCATGACCTGTCATTGCCACAGTAACTAGATGAAACCCACTAACATGTGTAGGAGTTGTTTGAGCCAATACATGTGTGTGTGTTCCTACCATGCTATGCTTGCTATGCTTAGAGTTGTGTCAGGTCTGGCTCATCGGGATGATGATCCGGAGTGAAAGATTGTATCGTTGTCAATGGTGTGGAAGTGTTGAACACGATTTGGTAAAGGAATCGATGGAAGGCCATGTAGGAGTACATGGTGGGTTGTTTCATTGAGGCCGTCCTTAAGAACTGAGATCTGTGTGTGTGATTTAAGACTCAGCTACTACCACGCATTGGGCCCGAAACCAATGGACCCTCTCGGCTTCTTGATCACGCTTGTCCTCTGTCCAGGAGTTGCAAAGTTGTTTCTGGTGTTTGTAGCATGCTGGGGGCCGCACGCGGCACTGACCATCGGGGTGGGCTGTGTTGCGGTAGGCACGTGGCCGGGTCAACCGGGCGCCCGTTTGGTGTCTCGGAACCCTGTTCACATCGTTCGGGGCCGTTAGTGGAAACCTCGGCCGGACTCCCTGCGGATGGAACCCGAATAGGCGATAAACCTGGACTAGAGACTTGAGTGTTTAGGTAGGCCGTGGCCGACACCCTCGCTGGGCTTTCGCTTGAAGGTTGCCGAGTACATGTCGTGTAAACGGCGATAAGTGGTGAGAGCGTGTGTGAAGAAGTACACCCCTGCAGGGTATAAATCTATTCGAATAGCCGCGTCCGCGGTAAAGGACTACTTGGTCACCTATACAGTTCATAGATAAATTAAATGGATACTACTAAAAATCTCAAGATAATTGTGAGTACCGCGGATGGCCCTCTCGTAGGATGGCGAGAGAGGATCCTCGGTGGAGTATTGTGTTGGTGATAGTGGACTCGTGTGCGACAAATGATTTACAAGTGGTGTCTATCGTAGGATAGCTTAGCCAAGAGTCAAAGCTGGCTTGCTGCAATAACCCCACTACCTTCTTGAGAATGTGCATGTATAGTAGGTTCCTGTTGTAAGACTTGCTGAGTACCTTCGTACTCATGTTGCTTTAATCATGATTTTCAGACGACTGCACCAACCCCTCTGATGGGTTCTATGTAGACCTCGACATTGACGAGTGACTTATCACCCAGGTGGTGATCCAAGACTTGTGAAGGATCGTTGTAGATAGACAGGCTTCGTCAAGCCTTCTTTCTTTCTAGTGTCTGTACTCAGACTACTTCGCTTCCTCATGTGCTTGTATGTTTGTATGACTTGAGTGTTGGGTCATGTGACCCCTATCTGTATGGATGATATGTATGGCTCCTCGGAGCCTTCTAAATAAAGTACTTGAGTCGTAGAGTACTGTTGTGATGCCATGTTGTATTTACTCATATCGGGCATATTGTGTGTATGATTGAAATGCTTGGTATGAGTGGGATCCGACTATCTAGTTGTTTATCCTTGGCAGCCTTTCATATGGGGAAATGTAAGTCTTGTGCTTCTGAGCGATAGTAGTCCGCTACAGCCCGGTTCACCGGAGTCCTGCTAGCCCAGCACTACTGCTTGGACACTTGACTGGCCGGCATGTGTTTCACGTCGTTCCTATGTCTGTCCCTTCGGGGAAATGTCACGCGCTGTTATTCGGAGTCCTGCCTAGCCTGCTACAGCCCGGGTTACCGGAGTCCTGTTAGCCCAGTGCTACAGCACGAATAAATACGTTGATGACCGACATGCTCGATGTGATTCATGTATGTCAGTCCTCATAGGCTAGCGCCGCTTTGGGTTCACGACTAGCCATGTCGGCCCGGGTTCTCTGTCATATGGATGCTAGCGACACTATCATATACGTGAGCCAAAAGGCGCAAACGGTCCCGGGCCAGGTAAGGTGGCACCCGTGGGAGTACCGTGCGTGAGGCCGCAAAGGGATATGATGTGTTACACGCTGGATCGATGTGGCATAGGATCGGGGTCCTGATAGCGTTGGCATCAGAGCCGGACTGCCTGTAGGTTCGCTAAGCCAAACTGGTCGATGTCGAGTCTAGAAATGCTTTAGTTATATGTAGGGGAATTGATTGTGGGAGGGAACGTAAGGATCTTTTACTCCTTTACCTTATGCCCTCTATTCTGAGTCATTCTCTTCTCATTCTACGTGGGTTAAGGACTAGGCTCTTTTCTCTCTATCAGGTTCACGTGTTACTAAATCCGTAGTAACTTATAGGATTGTTGGATACAACCCAGTCCAGTTCTACTAAAGTTTAGTATGTTGCCAGTTGAACCAGAACCTTGATATGATGTTATTGAGTGGTTTCGCAAACTATTGTGGATGTCTCAAGTCTTTTTCTGAGCATTTACAACCGTTATGCTGTCCAATTTCATCCAGAAATTCTAATGCCTTTGCACTATTTTGTGCTTTCAGATGGCTACCCGTCCCCAGAACCAAGTGGTTCGTCTGACCCGTTGCATTGGTATATGTGGTCATACCGCCATGTTGGTTCGAGTGATGGTTGAGGCAGGTTACCGATGGTACCCTGAATACACCGTCGAAGAGCAGTTTAGAGATTTTAACCAGAGCCAATATCTGTGCACGGTCAGGATATATCCATCTTATCCCGGAGCCACGGAACCACTCCACTGTTCTTATGGACTCGGGATCACTATTGGGATGTCCGTTCAAGATGCAGCCTACTCGATGATGACCATTATGCGAGCTAGAACTGCCTTGTTGAGCAACACTGAATTTCGCTACATGCTAGCATCCCTCCCTGGGGCGCATGGTTACCTTCAGGGCATGTACAGTGATGCATCCCATGAGGACTCACTCCTTTGCACCACTACTGAGATGTTGGAAGATAAGGACCGTGAAAACCGGGCCTTGCGTATGGAGCTCTTTAATGCTCGTGCTGATCATTGGGCCACCTTGACGAGGTTTGCACCTGCTGTGCAAGCTGGATACATGGACACGAGAGACTTGTACCCTGTGCGGGCTAGTCTGCCAGAATTCATGGAATGGCATGAGGTGGGAGGCATCACCCCTCCTCGTGGGCCTCTTCTGCCGCCATCTATTGGACCGAGGCCGCACCCAAGTCCCTATGGTCCACAAGCACCGCAGGACCGTCTGTTCCCAGATGACCATGTTCCGCTTCCAGGTCTGGGTGGTGACTTCTATGAGGACTTCTAGCTAGTAGTAGTCTCGCTAGTATTGTAATAGTTGTATGTCCACCGTCCTGCGTGATTGTGGAATATAACTTAGTTTGTATCAATTCCGGAGGTGTAGAAAAATAATGTATAGGAGCTTGGAATGCCTCCGATGAGATGTAACGTCTGTCGTCTTAGTTGTACTTCAGCTTGAGCTTGTACTAAACTATGTATGATGTGTATGACCGTTGGTATATATATGGCAGTTTCTATATTACCATGTCATACGGATGATCATCTCTGCATTCCTTGTTATCCATTACATTCCGCACTTCCTTGGCCAGATTTTGCCATCCTGGTTTAAATCGTTGTTTTGTTTTCCTAGGATGGTCAACACCCGCAGCAACCCTGCTGCTCCGGAGCAGGGAGAAGCTAGTGCACCTAGAGAGGAAAGTTTGCCTCAACCACCTTCTCTGGCCGAAGTGATGCTGGAGGCAGAGCGCAACAGGCGCGACACCAACCGCTTGTTAGAGCGGATTGAGCAGAACACTGCACGCCAGCAGAGGATCAATTCGGTGTCCATCAATGACTTTGTCAAGCTGTACCCGCCAAAGTTCAATCATTCCATCGAACCTCTCGATGCGGATGACTGGCTCCGCAGCATCGCCCACAAGCTACGTTCTGCCAACGTGGCTGAAGATGATAAAGTCACCTTTGCTGCCTATCACCTCGAAGGCCCTGCCAGCCTTTGGTGGGAGAATTATGAAGCTATGCGTCCGGTCGGCCAACTCACTACTTGGGCTGATTTCAGTGCCGCTTTTCGTGAGCATCATATCCCGGAAGGCCTCATGGATCGCAAGAGGGAGGAGTTCTGTAACTTCACTCAGGGGAAGCTGACTGTGGATGCATACAGTCGCGAGTTTGGAAAGCTTGCACGCTATGCTCCCGAAGAGGTATCCACTGACGCCAAAAAGCAGGCAAGGTTCCGCAAGGGACTTAGCCCTGAGCTCCGTCGTGACCTTCGTCTGCATGAATGCACTTCTTTTCCGAAGATAGTCAATAAGGCCATCAGTGCCGAGACAGGGCAGAATGATTTTGAAGCTTCACGCAAACACTCCCGTGACTATGGTTCTTCATCCGGCTCTGGATCTCAGAAGCGCCGGGTCTGGATCCCAAATTCTGCTATGCCACCCAGGTATACTCCGAGGCCATCCTTTGAGGCGCCTCGCCCCAATCAGCAGTATGTGCCGCCCAAGACTTTTGGTGGCCCCACTGCCAATGCTGCTCCACGCCCTAATATGATAACTTGCTTCAAGTGTGGTGAGCCGGGCCACTACATCCGTGAGTGTCCCCAGAACAACCCCAGTCAGTTCGGAAAGTCTGTTGGCCGTGGTAAGTCAACAGCAAAGGTGCTTGTCGCCAAGCCAACCACCACTGCTCGTGGCCATGTCAACTACGTTTCAGCTGAAGAGACTCAAGAGGACCCCAACGTCGTTCTCGGTACGCTCCTTGTTAATTGCCACCCGGCAACTGTTCTCTTTGATACTGGAGCATCTCATTCATTTATTTCTGAGAGCTATGCTCGATTGCACAACACTACCTTTAGTGACATGCCCACCTCCATGGAAATTCAAACTCCCGGTTCTAGATGGCAAACCTCTAGGATCAGCCATGGAAATGAAATTCTTGTCGACAGATTGGTTTTTCTCGCGTCACTAATAGCTCTCAAGTCTTCGGACATAAACATCATCTTGGGTATGGACTGGATGTCAGCTCATTATGCCAAGATTGATTCCTCAACTAGAACTGTCCAACTTACCCATCCATCAGGCAAGACAGTCAATGTTTTGACCCGAGTATCGGAGCGTCAGCTCTACTCTCTAAATGCCAATCCCCTTCCAGACCTCGAAGATATTCCGGTAGTCCGTGACTTACCGGATGTCTTTCCAGAGGAACTGCCAGGTGTTCCACCTGACAGAGATGTCGAGTTCGTGATAGACCTTGTTCCAGGAACCGTCCCAATCTCTAGGAGACCTTATAAGATGGCACCCCTAGAACTAGCTGAGCTTAAGAAACAACTCGATGAGTCCTTGCAAAAGGGTTTCATCCATCCTAGTTCATCTCCATGGGCTTGCCCCGTCCTCTTCGTCAAGAAGAAGGATGGAACGGATCGGATGGTTGTGGATTATCGACCTGTCAATTTGGTCACTATCAAGAACAAGTATCCGCTCCCCAGGATCAACGACATGTATGACCAGCTCGCTGGATCCTCAGTCTTTTCCAAGATGGATTTGAGGTTGGGCTACCATCAAATCAAAATCAAGAACGGGGACATTCCCAAAACGGCTTTCGTTACTCGTTACGGCCAATACGAGTACACCGTCATGTCCTTCGGTTTAACCAATGCTCCAGCCACCTTCTCTCGGTTAATGAACTCGATCTTCATGGAGTACTTGGATAAATTCGTCGTGGTATACCTCGATGATATACTCATCTACTCCAAGAATGAGGAAGAACATGCCGAACATCTAAGGCTAGTATTGATGAAACTTCGAGAGCATCGCCTTTATGCCAAATTCTCCAAGTGCGAATTCTGGTTGCCAGAAGTGACCTATCTGGGCCATGTAATCTCTGGCAAGGGCATTGCTGTCAATCCCGAGCGAGTTCAAGCTGTCCTTGACTGGACTCCACCTGAAACGGTCAAGCAAGTCCGGAGTTTTCTTGGTTTGGCGAGCTATTGCCGCCGCTTCGTCGAGAATTTCTCCAAGGTTGCTAAGCCTCTAACTGAACTCCTCAAGAAAGATAAAAAGTTCGAGTGGACCCCACAGTGCGAGTTCAGCTTTCGGGAACTGAAAAGACGCCTGACATCTGCTCCCATACTGGTACCACCAGATTTCTCTAAGGACTTTGTTATCTATTGCGACGCCTCGCGACAAGGACTAGGTTGCATACTCATGCAAGATCGTCATGTGATTGCCTACGCATCTCGATAGTTGCGTCCACATGAGGATAATTATCCCACTCATGATCTAGAGCTTGCAGCAGTAGTCCATGCACTCAAAACCTGGCGACACTACCTTCTGGGTAATCGTTGCGAAATTTACACTGATCACCAAAGTTTGAAATATATCTTCACCCAACCGGATTTGAATCTCAGGCAAAGACGTTGGGTCGAGTTGATCTCGGATTACGACTTAGGAATAACTTACACCCCAGGCAAAGCCAATGTCATGGCTGATGCACTAAGTCGTAAATCTTATTGTAACAACTTGATGTTACAACAAGGTCAACCACTTCTCCACGAGGAATTTCATAAGCTTAACCTTCACATTGTTCCTCGAGGATTCCTTTCCACCCTGGTGGCGAAACCTAACCTTACGGATCAGATCATCAAGGCACAAAAGGTGGATCCGGGAATTTCCCGTATCAAGAGAAACATCAAGAAGGGAGTTGCAGATTGTTTCTCCATTGATGATCAAGGTGTTGTGTTCTTTGGAAACCGTCTAGTGGTTCCCAAGGTACGCAACTTGAGGCGATTGATCCTTAAGGAAGCTCATGAATCCCCTCTCACCATTCATCCCGGTAGTACTAAGATGTATCAAGACCTACGCCAGAGGTTTTGGTGGACTAGGATGAAGAGAGAAATCGCTCAATACATTGCAACTTGCGACGTCTGTTGTCGTGTTAAATCCGAGCATCAACGGCCTGCTGGCACCCTTCAACCATTGGAGATTCCTGAATGGAAATGGGATAAAATCGGTATGGATTTCATCACCGGGTTTCCCAGAACCAAAAGAGGGAATAATGTTGTATTCGTTGTTGTCGATCGTCTTTCCAAAGTAGCCCACTTCTTACCTGTTCGCGAGAGCATAACCGCTAGCCAGCTAGCTGATTTGTACATCTCTCGAATAGTGTCTCTCCATGGTGTCCCATTGGAAATTAACTCAGACCGTGGAAGTCTTTTCACCTCTCGATTTTGGGAAAGTTTCCAAAATGCTATGGGGACTCGTCTCTCCTTTAGCACCGCCTTCCATCCTCAGTCAAGTGGTCAAGTAGAACGAGTCAATCAAATTCTGGAGGATATGCTCCGAGCTTCTGTCATCTCTTTCGGTATGAATTGGGAGAAGTGCCTTCCATTCGCCGAGTTCACTTATAACAACAGTTATCAAGCTAGCTTGGGTAAAGCTCCTTTCGAAGTTCTTTATGGACGAAAATGTCGAACGCCTCTTAACTGGTCAGAAACCGGCGAGAGACAACTCTTTGGCCCGGACATGATCCAGGATGCAGAAGAGCAGGTTCGCATTATTCGTGAGAAGTTGAAAACCGCCCAGTCTCGACAAAAGAGTCAGTATGACCGCAAGCATAAGCCCATGGTTTATGAAGTCGGCGAGATGGCTTACCTCCGGGTTACACCTTTAAAGGGGACCCATCGATTCGGTATCAAAGGCAAATTGGCTCCTCGTTACATTGGACCCTTTCGCATTCTTGCCAAACGAGGGGAAGTTGCCTACCAACTGGAACTACCTCCGCATCTCTCCAGAGTCCATGATGTCTTCCACGTCTCTCAACTCAGGCGTTGCTTCTCGGATCCTATCCGTGGAGTGGACCACGAAACGCTTGATCTCCAAGATAACCTCACTTATCGAGAATACCCCGTTCGTATCCTTGATCAAGCCGAGCGTACCACTCGACGCCACAATATCAAGTTTCTCAAGGTTCAATGGTCACACCATTCCGAGCAAGAAGCTACATGGGAAAGGGAGGATCGTCTTCGACTCGAGTACCCCACCTTCTTTCCAGAGGAACCTAAATCTCGGGACGAGATTCTTTTGAGTGGGGGTGAGTTGTCACATCCTAGCTAGCTCATGCATTAGAGTGTGCATCATGTTACTTTTGACAGAAATTTGAAATGGGGAAGGCAGAACCCCAGCACCCCTCCTGAAATCAACTAGGGTTTACTAAAAATATTTTCAATGAACCTGAAATGCCCTTCTAAAATGTTCACCCTCTTTGTCTTGGGTTAAAACCTCTGGCAAAAATGGTGCATATAATTCTAGGTCAACAGAAGGTCATTGATTTAATGCATAGGTATTTGAATTTGGGCATTTAAATTTTTTAGAATATTTCAAATGCTCAAATATCTCCAAACTAAAATGTTCCTGGCTGGAAATATTCTAACTAAGGACCAAATGCAGTTTGGTGAATTTTGGAAGTGTCTAAGTATTTTTAATAAGTCCACAAAGTTACAGAAAAATAGAAAAGGAAAATAAAAAGGAAAAACTTACCTGGCGCCTGCCAACCGGCCCACCTGCCGGCCCAGCCCAGCTGCCGCGCCAGCGAGCTGCTTGGCTCGGCCAGGCAGGCACGCAGGTGCTCGACGCCGGCACCAGCGAGCGCCACGCAGCTCCCCGCCGCCCTGCTTCACCTCCTCGCCGCCCTGCTGCCCTGGACGCGCTCCACGTCGTCGCCCCGAGCCCCTGGACACGCCATTCGCCTCTGCCTCGCCTCCCTCGCTCCCCTTCGCCATGGCCGACGCCACCGCCGCCGCACCTACGCCGTAGGCGCGCTCTCCGTCGTCCCCGCGCCACCCGATCGTGTCCACGAGCTCCGCCACCCTCTTCTTCTTCGAGCAAGACGAGCCCCGAGCGCTCGCCCGCTCTGGAATCGCCCCCGACCCCGTCTTCCCCAACTCCGGCCTTCGAGATCGCCATCATCACCCGCTCAGCTCCGACCTTCCCCGAGCCCGCCTCGACGCTCGCTGCATTCACCGTGAGTCTGGCCACCTCTCCATCCTCCCCGTTCCTCTTCCCGCGCCCTACAACGAGCGCACGAAGCTCGCCCGCACGCGCCGTCGCGGAGCTCGTCGCCGACGAGGCTCCGGCCACCCAACGGCCGCACCACCTTGTCCACTAGCCTCACCGCACACCCAGGGGCCCAACGCATCACTCCACGCGCCTCGCCGTGCCCCGTAGCCCCGGTTTCACTTTCACCCGAGCCCCGGCGTCGCCAAACTCGTCGCCGGCGCCAACTCCGGCCACCCCAACCCCAACCAACTCCACCAAGAGTTGCGGGTCATCTCCAGCTTCACGTAGATGCCCTCCGCGCCCCATTTGGTGGCCGGAACGGCCAAATCCACTTGCTCCGCCACGTCTGGACTCGCCGGCGGCTAGACACCGACGAGTTGACCTTTGACCGTTGACGGGTGGGCCCTCGTTGACTCCCCTGAGTCAATGACAGGTGGGCCCCCCCTGTTAACTAATTGGATTAGTTCTAATTAAAGTTAATTAGTTAAACTAACTACTGACATGCGGGTCCCACTGGTCAGTTTGACCTGGACGACCCCGTTGACCCCTGACGTCACTCTGACCTCATGCGGACGCAATTAATTAATTACTGGATTTATTCTTATACAGGAAAATCCAGAAAATAGTTCAAACTTCAAAAATTCATAGAAAATTATCTGTAACTCCAAATGCAAAGTTCTATATATGAAAAATGATCAGAAAAATCCAAGCTATCCATTGGTGCTGGTTTCATGCATGTCAGAACAAGTTAAACCCACTGTTTGGGCATTACAAGATGATACACTAATATGATCTTAATAAATGAGTTTCCATTTGAATCTTTGGTTCAAATGGGTTCATTCCCTTCTGTTTTAACTTGCACTAGGGCAGGACACATTCATATTGCCATGTCATAGCATGCATCATATTGTTGCATATCGCCATGTATTGATTGTGTTCCGATGTGTTCATCGTGGTAGGTTATGCCTCCGAGGATATCTCCGAGTATCCATCTGAAGGGCAGTATCCCATGACCACTCCATCAGGCAAGCAACTCGTTGATCATTCCGATACAAACCCATGTTCTCGCTTCTGCCCTTGTTTACTGCATTAAGACAACGCGCTTCAAACTGCTGTGTGTTGCGGTAGTTGAACCCACTTCCTTTGCATGACCTGTCATTGCCACAGTAACTAGATGAAACCCACTAGCATGTGTAGGAGTTGTTTGAGCCAATACATGTGTGTGTGTTCCTACCATGCTATGCTTGCTATGCTTAGAGTTGTGTCAGGTCTGGCTCATCGGGATGATGATCCGGAGTGAAAGATTGTATCGTTGTCAATGGTGTGGAAGTGTTGAACACGATTTGGTAAAGGAATCGATGGAAGGCCATGTAGGAGTACATGGTGGGTTGTTTCATTGAGGCCGTCCTTAAGAACTGAGATCTGTGTGTGTGATTTAAGACTCAGCTACTACCACGCATTGGGCCCGAAACCAATGGACCCTCTCGGCTTCTTGATCACGCTTGTCCTCTGTCCAGGAGTTGCAAAGTAGTTTCTGGTGTTTGTAGCATGCTGGGGGCCGCACGCGGCGCTGACCATCGGGGTGGGCTGTGTTGCGGTAGGCACGTGGCCGGGTCAACCGGGCGCCCGTTTGGTGTCTCGGAACCCTGTTCACATCATTCGGGGCCGTTAGTGGAAACCTCGGCCGGACTCCCTGCGGATGGAACCCGAATAGGCGATAAACCTGGACTAGAGACTTGAGTGTTTAGGTAGGCCGTGGCCGACACCCTCGCTGGGCTTCCGCTTGAAGGTTGCCGAGTACATGTCGTGTAAACGGCGATAAGTGGTGAGAGCGTGTGTGAAGAAGTACACCCCTGCAGGGTATAAATCTATTCGAATAGCCGCGTCCGCGGTAAAGGACTACTTGGTCACCTATACAGTTCATAGATAAATTAAATGGATACTACTAAAAATCTCAAGATAATTGTGAGTACCGCGGATGGCCCTCTCGTAGGATGGCGAGAGAGGATCCTCGGTGGAGTATTGTGTTGGTGATAGTGGACTCGTGTGCGACAAATGATTTACAAGTGGTGTCTATCGTAGGATAGCTTAGCCAAGAGTCAAAGCTGGCTTGCTGCAATAACCCCACTACCTTCTTGAGAATGTGCATGTATAGTAGGTTCCTGTTGTAAGACTTGCTGAGTACCTTCGTACTCATGTTGCTTTAATCATGTTTTTCAGACGACTGCACCAACCCCTCTGATGGGTTCTATGTAGACCTCGACGTTGACGAGTGACTTATCACCCAGGTGGTGATCCAAGACTTGTGAAGGATCGTTGTAGATAGACAGGCTTCGTCAAGCCTTCTTTCTTTCTAGTGTCTGTACTCAGACTACTTCGCTTCCGCATGTGCTTGTATGTTTGTATGACTTGAGTGTTGGGTCATGTGACCCCTATCTGTATGGATGATATGTATGGCTCCTCGGAGCCTTCTAAATAAAGTACTTGAGTCGTAGAGTACTGTTGTGATGCCATGTTGTATTTACTCATATCGGGCATATTGTGTGTATGATTGAAATGCTTGGTATGAGTGGGATCCGACTATCTAGTTGTTTATCCTTGGCAGCCTTTCATATGGGGAAATGTAAGTCTTGTGCTTCTGAGCGATAGTAGTCCGCTACAGCCCGGTTCACCGGAGTCCTGCTAGCCCAGCACTACTGCTTGGACACTTGACTGGCCGGCATGTGTTTCACGTCGTTCCTATGTCTGTCCCTTTGGGGAAATGTCACGCGCTGTTATTCGGAGTCCTGCCTAGCCTGCTACAGCCCGGGTTACCGGAGTCCTGTTAGCCCAGTGCTACAGCCCGAATAAATACGTTGATGACCGACATGCTCGATGTGATTCATGTATGTCTGTCCTCATAGGCTAGCGCCGCTTTGGGTTCACGACTAGCCATGTCGGCCCGGGTTCTCTGTCATATGGATGCTAGCGACACTATCATATACGTGAGCCAAAAGGCGCAAACGGTCCCGGGCCAGGTAAGGTGGCACCCGTGGGAGTACCGTGCGTGAGGCCGCAAAGGGATATGATGTGTTACACGCCGGATCGATGTGGCATAGGATCGGGGTCCTGACAAGTATTTAGAATTTGATTCTATGAAACGTCATCAGATCCTTAGAGGTGATCCCCATAATTTCACCTACAAATTGTTGTTCAATCAAAGTTCCGTTGTGCACACATATTTGCCTGTGCCTGCTCTCTTTGATGTTCATGGTAGGGAAAGATATTTTGTTCTTGAGAGCGAGGCCCGAGCTCATAAAGCAGCGGTTGTGGCCGCACGGCAGGCTGAGGCATCCACACCGAGAGCCTCCGTGAGCTATCACCCCGATCACTATGCAGGCTACTAACTAATTACCAAGTTAGGCCAAAAGCCTAAGCTTTCGGGAGTACGTATTTCCACCGACATTACATTCATGTTCACACATTTCATTTGTCGGTGTTCACACTTTCTCATTGTATTATCCATGTTAAATTTATTTTCTCGCTTTCTTCTTGTGTGTTTGAAAAACTCTGAGAAAATCTAAAAATATTTCCTGCTTCTTTTTGGTTTTTCTTCCTAGTTTAAATTGTTGTAGCACTAAAAAGAAAACCCAAAGAGATTTCCTTGTTCTTCTTTTACTTGTTGGGAGCTTTCCCCTGTAAATAGTTTTTCTCGTTTTTGGTTTTTTTCTTTTATTTGCTTGTTTAGAAAAAAACAAAAACTCCAAAAATATTTCAGTGTGTTTCTCTGAATTTCTTTTCTTTTTGAGTCGTACCGAGGAGAAGACCACGATGAAAATGTTGAGTGGCTCTCATATGCATTATTGTTGATCTAACAAAGAGCCCATTTTACCTTGTCTTCTCCTGTTGAATAAAATGTTTGCAGATTCCAACTTAGTCTATGGCACTCTTGCACTATTACTATTTTCATATTGTTTGGTCATGCAAGTGAAAGGCAATAATGACGATATTTGATGAACTGGCCATGGCAGAGAGAAACGGGTATGAACTCAACTTGTTCTGTTTTCATAAATATGTTTAACCTTTTATCCATGATTCAGCCCATCATGATTAAACATGTTTGCAATGACAATTAGAGATTATTGTTTCTCATGCCATGTGTAAGTAGCTAGGAGTGGATAATGATTTATCTTGGATGTCAACATTGCGTTAAAATGATTATGATGTAGTATGATGATATGGTATCCTCCTCTGAATGTTTGAGTGGCTTGACTTGGCACATGTTTATGAATGTAGTTGAATCAAAACCAACATAGCCTATATGATATTTATGTTCATGGTGTTCACATCGTACTCATGCTAGTATCCAATGTTACTTATGCATAATGCATGTTCATGACCATTGTTGCTCTCTAGCTTGCCGCTTCTCAACCTATTTGCTAGCCTTCGCCTGTACTAAGTGGGAATTCTGCTTGTACATCCAAAACCTAAAACCCAATTTATTCTAGATGAGTCCACCATACCTACCTATATGCGGTATTACCCTCCCGTCCTAAGTAAATTTGCATGTGCCACCTCTAAAAACTTCAAACAAATATCCTTTTTGTGTGCCTGGATTGTTCATAGAGCGACAGGAGGTAGTCAGTATCTTCCATGCTAAGCAGGTTATTCTTAGGTCGAGTGTTTATTCACTCGCCATTGCATGAGAAAAGAGCGGTATAGGGATGCCCAGTCCCAAACTGCAAAAAGAACCGAGCTTACAAATAATCAAACAAAACCTCCTACGGAGTAACAACCTTTACTTTATCGCTTGGGAACTGCCACTAATGTGTTTAGCATGGAAGAATCTATCTATATAAAGATAAAGAGCCAATCGTGTCAGGAAGCGGGTTTTTCTTTGGCCAAAAGGGATAACTGATGGTCCCAAAGTAAACAAGAAGGGTGCATTTCTCAAAATATCATTTACCTCTGTTTTAAAAACATGAGATCTGTCACCTCTACAAATCACTGCTTTCCTCTACGAAGGGACTATCTATTTACTTTTATGTTGTGTCATCACCTTCTAAAATAAGCGCCAGAACCTAAGAGCGCCGTTGTCATCACTACAAACC
This sequence comes from Aegilops umbellulata, assembly GCA_032464435.1. Taxonomy (NCBI): domain Eukaryota; kingdom Viridiplantae; phylum Streptophyta; class Magnoliopsida; order Poales; family Poaceae; genus Aegilops; species Aegilops umbellulata. The sequence continues at coordinate 37,389,078 of CP136056.1, read as the reverse complement.
TTATACACAGAATCTTAGCAGCAGCGCGGCATAAAAAGAGGCGCTGCTGCTAAATAGTAGCAGCGCAGCTACGGAAAGCTCGCTACTGGTGCAAACTTAGCAGTAGCGCGTGATGCTTAGACCGCGCTGCTACAAAAATACATCGACAGTACACCACGACATAAGTTTACTAGTAGCATGGCGTCAGGAAGCGCGCTGCTGCTAATGCCATAGTAGAGGCGCGCTTTTCTGTCACTTCGATGCTGCTAATTTTGAAATTGTGCACAGGGTTGGCCCGTTTAGTTGTAGCGCGTGACAGGAAAGCGCGCTGCTGCTACGCTCTTAGCAGCAGCGCGCTTTTGCTCCCGCGCTACTGCTAAGACGCAACACCCACCACCTTTTTCCACCTCCCCCTCCCCATCTCCTCTCCTCCCTTTCCCCTACCTCCCACATCCTCCCTCTCTCACTCTTCTTCTTCCTCACTACTTCTCCCTCCATTACTCTCCCTCTTCTACCTACCTTTCTCTCTCTTCATAACTCCTAGCTAAAACTACACCACCTCCATTAATTCATCACCTTTCTCTTTTTCCTCCCCCCTCCACTAGTTGAAGTTGTCTCCTCCCAAATTAGCTAGCTAGGTAGATGTAGCATTTAGTTAAGTGACCTATTTGCCTCCTAACTAGATCTTTCTTTGTCAAGAAGAGCTTTGTGCACTTTTGACCTCCCTACATCATCATCTCCACCGTGTGCTCGATCTCGAGATAGAGGTGTGATTAATATTTCATGCTTTTGCAAAATGGAAATATGTTTATGTGTGTGTGATATGTTTATGGAAATTGTGTGTGTGGCATGAGTTGACGCCAAATTATGCTTTTGAGTTGCCTATGTTTTGCCAAAATGTCGATTTATTTCCGTTTCGGCGAATTCCGGCCAAACTCTAGATTTATATATGTCCTATTTTTAAGGAAGGTCATGCCGAATTTTTGTATGACTTTGATGAATGCACGCATTTTTATAATCAATTTGTTTATTATTACCGTGCAGAGTTGATGATGGTTAGTGGAACGATGGTGGATAGGTGGTTGCGGTCGGCGGTGTAGGACATGAAGGAAAATAACCTGACAGAGGTTTTATGTCCGTGTCAAAAATGCAAAGGAATAGTTTGGCTTGACCCCCATGACGATGGTCGTGTCGAAGCGCACCTGCTCATGACTGGTTTCATGGATGGCTATACTCGGTGGATAATTGAAGATGAGGATGACGATGTTGAGGATGCCGATGGGGCAGGCAATGATGACACGGGGCAAGACGAAGAGATGATCGATAATGGCGGCGGGGAAGAGGCCGGACATGGCGGCCGAGAAGGGGCCGGACATGGCGGCGGAGATAATGATATGGACTCCACGCAGCAGAGTTCATGGGTACTAAGTTCAATCGTGCGGGACCCTCATGTTCAAGCATTGCTTCGCAAGGAGACAAGTACCGAGAGAGCTGCTTCTAGAGAGGAGGCTAAGTTGGAGCAACTAGTGGTAGACTCGAACACTCCATTGTATGATGGTTGCAATCCTGAGGTGACCCGCTTGAGTTTCACGCTCCAACTCCTGAAGACGAAGGCTAAAAACAAATGGACCGACACTAGCCTCGATGAGCATCTCAAGTACCTAAAGGATGTTCTTCCTGAGGGTAATGTATGTCCTAGTAGTGTTGATGACGCCAAGGAGATCGTGTGCCCTCTTGATCTGCCACACGTTAGATACCATGCATGCATCAACAATTGCATAATTTATCGGAAGGAGCACGCGGAAAAAACAAGTTGTCCGGTGTGCAATGCTTCTCGATACAAGAAGGCCGGGAAGAAATGTCCCCAGAAAGTGGTATGGTACTTACCGATCACTCCTCGTCTCCAGAGGTATTTTGTAGATCCCAAGGAAGCAAAGCTAATGCGCTGGCACGCGGAGAGGAAGAAGCCCGACGATGGAGATGATCCGAAGCTGAGACACGTCAAGGATGGAAGCCAGTGGAGAGCGTTGAACAGCTTCTATCGGTATTTTGAATGTGACGCAAGGAACATCGTGCTCGGCGCGTGTACCGATGTCATGAATCCGTTTGGCAACCAGAGCACCAACCATAGCACATGGCCCGTGTTTGTATGGATGTACAACCTCCCCCCTGGTTGTGCATGAAATCAAAGTACATTCACATGAGCATGCTTATTCAAGGGCTGAAACAACCAGGAAATAATATTAATTTGTATCTGGGGCTACTTAAGGAGGAGTTAGACACGTTATGGAAAACACCGTCCACGACATGGGACGCCAGCAAAGGCGAGTATTTCAACATGAGAGTCGCGCTGATCACGACAGTGCAGGACTATCTCGGTTACGGATATGTGGCAGGCCAGGTGTGCCATGGATATTGCAGATGCACGCGGTGCATGGATGATACAACGTCTCAGCAGCTAACGTCAAGGAAAGATGGCGGGTCTGGGAAAATCGTGTACATGGGGCATCGAAGATGGCTCGAACAGGACGACCCGTGGAGAAACCGTGGAGATCTATTCGATGGTCACGCTGAGCATCGAGGACCTCCACGTAAGCGGAGCGGTGCCAAAATCGATGAGCTGTTGAAAAACTGGAAGGAGTGCCCCGCGCCGGGAAAGAAGATGAGAAAGGCGCCGGAGCCGCTGCTGAAGGTATGCAAGACGAGGTCTGTGTTCTGGAACTTGGAGTACTGGCACAAACTCAATACACCTCATTGCCTTGATCAAATGCATAACTGTAAGAATGTCCTTGAGAGCTTGCTCGCAACACTGATGAACATGCCGGATAAGACCAAGGATGGGCCGAAGGCCATAAAAGACTTGCAAGATTTGAAAATCAGGGAAGATCTGCACATGCCGCCCCGTAAAATGTCAGACGAGACAGAGACGGAGACAGAGGCACGGGAGAAGAAGGGCAAGAAAATAAAGAATGGGGATTATTGCCCCCCTTCTTGCTTCACCTTAAGTCAGGATGAGGTCAATCAATTCTTTAAGTGCCTTACCGGAGTCAAAGTTAGTTCCGGTTACTGTGGCAAGATAAGTAGATATCTAGACACGGACAAGAAAAGGTTCAGCAGGATGAAGTCTCATGACTGTCATGTGATGATGACGCAGATACTACCTGTTGCCCTTAGAGGGATAATGGACAAGCACGTCCGTGACATGCTTATTGGTTTCTGCAACTTTTTTGACGTCATCTCTCGAAAGTCGATCAGTGTGAAGCAGCTCCGAAGGCTACAGGAAGAGATCGTTGTGATACTGAATGAGCTTGAGATGTACTTCCCGCCCGCGTTCTTTCACGTGATGGTGCATCTGTGTGTCCATATTGTGGATGACATAATAGACCTGGGGCCATCATTCCTGCATAACATGATGCCGTTTCGGATGAATGGGATCATCAAAGGATTCATTCGTAACATGTCCCGTCCGGATGGAAGCATCGTCCAGGGCTATTTGACACAAGAGTGCATCTCTTCCTGTTTGCCCGTTAACAAGCACGATGGGAGGCTCGAAGGAGAAGGTCACTCCAACGGTCGCAGGGAACTGCACGTGGCATACTCAGATCGACGCAGCGACTTTGACAGAGCAAACTTGGTAGTGCTACAACACCTAGACAAGGTAGATCCTTTCGTGGCACTGCACAAAGAAATTATCGCAAAGAAGTATCGTGACCGGGGGGTATGCAGGACGGACGCCGAAGTTACTAGAGAGCACAACTCCACTTTCCTGCATTGGTTCAAAGAGAATATTATTGCTAATGCCCCGGAGGAGGGCTCTAAGGACGGATTGCTCATATACGCCTTAGCACATGGCCCCTCGCCCAACCTCGTAACCTATCAGGCATATGATATCAACGGATACACGTTCTACACGGAGGCCAAAGATATGGACAGTGATGGTCAGAACTCAGGGGTGACGATCGAATGCATGACTGTGTGACCCAAACTTTTTGACCTTGTTTTGTTAATTAAAATTTTGCCAGGAAATTAAAATTTTTATTTTCTTATCTCCCTTTTGAGTTTTAAATCATATTCTTCCTTGTCATAATGGAGTTTTTCCCAAAGAAGAAAAAACTTTTCAAACATGTTTTTGGACTTGTTTAAAACTCTCAAGAAAAAACTTTTCTTTCATTAGTATAACTAATTACATAAGTAGTTTGCCTGATATTCATTTTATTGAAAAATGGTTTTACAGGTTATATGGCCATATTTGAACTACAACCTCTTTAAAAATTTATTCAAAAATCCCACCAAAATTTGGAGATATCATGTGATGTTTTAAATCACTTTTGTGCAAAAATATATTTCATTCTTGAAATATTTTGAGATGTGCACCCATTTTTCCTTCTCTGGTCCAGAGTGCAGTTTTGCACTACAACCCTTTTAAATATTTCTTTCTAGCCTCCACCAAAATTATGGGATGTTGGTAGTAACTTAGGATTCAACTTTATGCAAAAACCCAGTGTTGTTATTTGAAAAATATGAGGGTATCAGCATCATTTTCATTCTGGTCCAGCCTTCTGATTTCTACTGCAACCCTATTTATTTTTGCTCCAGTGACCTTGTGCTTTCTCCTGCTTGTAGTAAGCCCTACCAAATCCCTAAATCCAGGAGCATGCACCCATTGGATCAGTTTTGGTTCATGAAGTGATGCCATTAACCTTCTGTCCATAATTGAAATTCTGCAAAACTTGCACTAATAAGTTTGTTCTTTTTACAAACTAACCTCTCCACCCTCTCGCACATCCAAAGAGACTTCAATCTGGAGATTTTGGCCCCTCCAAGAACAGCCTAGGTGCTTGTGGCATGTTGTCAAACACCTGGGGTGCATGGTCAGATTTGGCATGGATTTTAGTTAGCAGTGTGAACCTGATCCTCTGACCCATCAAGCTTGTCCACTGATCTCCTTGCAAGCCATAGCCTAGACCTGCTAACCCCCAGCTCCAACCGAGCGCTCTGGAGTGCCATGGCATTTCGCCGAGCATCTGGTGGGCGTGCACTGGGCGCACCCAGAGCGCGCCAACTGCAGCCGCACACCCGAGCCGCCGCGTCGCGCCCCTGGTCTTTACCCGCCCTGCAGAGCCGCGCCACACGCTCCCCTACTCGCCACAACATGCCAACCCACTCTGGCGCCCTACAGCGCCACCGCCAGAGCCCTCTTGGCGGCACGCCGACGGCCACAAGTGCGCCCTTCCATGGTCGGCGCCGCCCAAGCCACCCCAGCTCGCCACCTGCCCCCTGGAGCTTCGCGAGCTTATCCCCTCGCTCGTTTGCAAGCGCTCGTCGCCGCCACGTCGCCCTAGCTACAGAGAGGCGGTTCGCCGGAGAACTTATCCACGGCCGCCGCAGAACCGCCCTGCCTCACCTATAAAAGGAAGCCCGAGCTCGTCCCCGCACTCATGCAACCTCAGTACACTTCTCCAGTTTCCCCCATGGCAGCCAATCGACCCGAGGAGGTCGCCTTCTTCCTCTCCGGCAACTCCAGCCGCCGCGACAGCCCCGGCCATTCCGGCACCACCAAGACCTCCCCCTCTCCGTTCTCTTCAATAGGAACCCTCTCATCCTCCCATGAACCCGTTCCCCCTCTCGATTTTGATTGGGAACCAACATAGCCCCAAACTCACTTTGCCACCGAAACCTCCTCCGCCGCGAAGCTCGCCGCCGGCAGCTCACTCCGTCCCCACCGACCCAACGACCACCGAGAGGACCGCCCCGGTCTTGCGGATCCACCCAGACCCTCTGGAACCCACGGGGAGCCATTGTTCGCCGGCGTTGATCGTCGTTGCCTCGCCGTTGTTTGGGCAGAGGAAGAGGAGGGAGGATGGACCGGTTAAACCTGACCAGTGGGCCAGGCGGGCCCACTGTCAGTGACCCACGCGCGGTCCACGCTGGAGTAAGTGGAAGCGTAAATCTAAAATACTCTTTCGACGTGTACGCTTTTAATTGAAACGTTTTTCTTTTCTGTTTTATTTAAATAACAGATTTTGACCACAACTTGGACTACCTATAACTTTTTAAATACAACTCCAAATGAATTAATTCTTTTTCCTACCTCTCTAAAATATTGTCTAGTTTATTTTAAGATTTATTTCAAAAAATTTCAAACAACTTTTTGTGCTGCTTTAAATTGTATGTTAATTTAAATTTATTTAAAATAGGATTTTTGGAGAGAGGAAGGAAATCTTCCAAAGGCTTTGGAGTGCTCCCTACCTTTCCACTCCATGAAAGCAAGCATTCTGAACCCCGAAATAATAATTTTGGTGTGTTAGTTGACACGTTTATAACACCACCTTATTTCGGAGTATTGTTATTTCATGTGATATGATCATTTGCATGGATGCATTTTTGTGATTTCCTTGCTGTTGGAAATGAACATACTCATGATGGTAATCATCCTCATGTGCCTTGCATGCATGCCGGAAAGGAATCCGGGAAAAGCCTCTGCCTTGGGTAGGCATGAGCTTGTCGCCGGTCTCCGTCGGGACGATTATGTCCATTATTGCATAGTAAGGTATAATGGGTGGTGATTTTGTTGGTTGAAGGATTTTTGTTGTGCTAGCCATGCAGGGAACATTTATGAGCCTCCTGAGTCGGCCGTAGATCGAGTCTTGTTCCGGTAACCCCCATACTTGTTTCGTGCTGCCACTGGTCCCTACCATAGGTGGGGTATGGTTCAGTAAGTTGTTAACCCTTGTCTTGGCACACACCGCACAGAGAGGCCATGGTGGAAGATACCGGCTGCATCCGGTAGGCATGCCACCTGGTCCGGGGGCATGGGTGTATCCGGTTGGGACCGAGAGGAGGATACCCCTTAGAGCGCGCGATAGAAATTTGATCCCATGCTACGCGAGGTTGTAGCCTCCCCACTTAGAGTTTGCTTGACAGGTGTCGTGGGTGATTCCAGACACCGGTAAGTTAAGCTGGTGTGTGCAAGTCAGGTGTGTTTTCAATTAAAAGACCGTAGACGGAATTAGTCCCGATGGACTAAAGGAATCCGTTACTCATGGGTAAAGAGTACACCCTCTGCAGAGATTAAACCTATTCGAATAGCCGTGTCCATGGTTAAGGATTACAGTCTGGGATGGGTCAAGTGTCGGTCTTAGTGTCGGTCTTCGGAGGAGAAACTGTTAAACCAGTAATGGGATCCCGATTTGAGACTTGTGATGATTATGATTATTATTTTGTTGTGGACTAACCCGTTATATTATTGGCATTATTGGATATCCCTGTGATGGTTCTACCTCCTGGATATTTGTTTTGTTTACTTATAAGCCCTTTCTGTGGCGTCGCTCAGACGCCCGACTGTGGCATTGCTGTTATTTATTTACTTTATAAGCCCTTTATGTGGTGTCGCACAGACACCCGACTGCGGCATTTTATTCCCGCTCCGTTATTACTTATTCATGTTGCATAGTAATAACTTGCTTGCATGCATAAGAGGTGTTTTATTCATGACTGACAATGTAATCATAACATATTTTAGTGCATGTTTATAGAATAATTTATTCCAGTGTTCAAATGTTTGCGAGTACATTCAAAGTACTCACTGGCTTGTCCCTGGCTATTGTCTTGGCCACATATCTGCTTGGAGAGGGGCGTTGCGATGACACCCCCGGAAACTAAGCAACGGTGATAGCAGACTCGCGAAGATAGGAGTTAGCCTGGTCAGCTGTTCCCGTGGGAAATGGAGTCCCATAAGACCCGTTGATCCACAAGTCGCTTCCGCCATCTACCACTAGAAACCAATTGTTGTACTCAGAGGCCACAATGGTCTTGTACTACATGTTTGTTCTTTTGCTTGGATTTTCTGTATCAAGTTGATGCCTCATCAGCTAACAGTAATCCTGGGGCTGATGAGCACGACGGCCATTTTCTGGAAATTAATGTCCGGAAAACCGGTCGCCACAGACCGACGGCGACAACGGCGCAACTGAACGATTTTATGGAAGGGTCGAGGAGATCTGGGAGCTTGACTACTCTGGACTGCACAACACGACGATGTTTCGTGTCAGATGGGCTAAGAATGTCGAAAGAGAAAGCCGGATTTTCACTACCATGACTATACCCGACGCCAAGAGCGCTACCGTGAACGCTATCGCAAAAAACGAGCCATGGGTACACGCTAAGCACATGACACAATGCTTCTTTATAACCGACCCATGCAATCCCAGTCGTGTTGTCGTGAGGAAAGGCAAAAGAAACATCATTGGAATGGATGGAGTCGCCAACGAGGAAGACTATGATCAATACGGCAACCCAATGAGGGAAGATGACGATGATGATGAAGTATACGTCAAAAGAAGAATCAACACTACATTACCAAAGAAAACTCTCTCCATGGAAAAGGCAAAGTCACAATGAGGGGCTCAATTATTCGTCGACGAACAAGAAGGAAAAGAAGCTGACTCAAAAACGAAAATGTCAGCGCTGAGGAATCGGTCAAATGATGTAATATATATATATATATATATATATATATATATATATATATATATATATATATATATATATATATATGTTCCTATTTTGTATACACAATTAGCCATTATTATGCATGGGTCCAATGATGTAATATATATATATATATATGTTCCTATTTTGTATACACACTAAGCCATTATTATACAAGGGTCCAATGATGTAATATATATGTTCCTATTTTGCATACATATTTAACCGTCAAATGATGCAATATATATCGCCTTCCCTTCGTTCAGCGATGAGGAAAAGAAAATGGGAAAGTGGTTATAGCAGTAGCGCTTTACTGAAAAAGAGCTACAACTAGTCAAGATAGTAGTAGCGCTTTACTGAAAAAGAGCTGCAGCTAGTCAAAATAGCAGTAGCGGTTTCTGTAGAAAACCGCTACAGCTAGTAAATAGTAGTAGCGTGCTTCGTGTAAACACGCTACTGCTATGTCCACTTAACCCAAAATTCCCACTCTCCCTGCTTCATCCCGCCTCTTTTCCCCCAAATCCCCACTCTCTTCCCCGGCCCCGTCGCACCGCCGCGCCCGACCCCGGTGCGCTCGCCCCCGACCCCGCCGCGCCCGACCCAGGCGCGCTCGCCCCCGACCCCGGCGCGCTCGCCCCCGACCCCGTGGCGCCCGACCCAGGCGCGCTCTCCCCCGACCCGTCGGCCCTCGCCTCCCTCCTCTGCTTCCTCCCCTCCTAACCTCGGCCGTCGTCGGGCCTGCCTCCTTGCCCCTGCACCCTCTGTAAACCATCCCCCTCTCCCTCTCTCTCTCTCTCTCTCTCTCTGCTAGCTAGGGTTCTTCGGTTAATTTACTTAGGTTTTAGTTAGGGCAGTATGTTAATTAGGTTATCTATTTAGTTATGAATTTTGCTAGTTTCAAAATTAGCTGAATTTATATGCAAATTTGAACTGGACATGTGATATGTGGATATGTCATGTTTTGGACATGTCAAATTTGGAATTTGAACATGTCATTTGGAGATGTGATGTTTTGGTTCAATTTTGGTAAATGATCCGAGTGGCCTATGTTACGCCAGAATGTTGATTCATTTCTGTTCCGGTGAATTTCAGGCGCTCGATATGTCCATTTTTTAGCAAAGGTCATGCCGAAATTTCCCGTGAATAAAGGTCTGATTTGTGCTACATAGTTGGCATATCGAGTGCTGGCACATATATTTCTGTTTTATGTCATTCCTCATTTATTCATACTTTTAGAAATAAATGAGGACACTTAATCATAGGAAAAATGTCGAACAACGAAGAAACTGGGCCTTCTGACCAAGATGCATACGAGATGGATTATCAGGGTGAACAAGACTACCTCGACTATTTGACTGCTAAGCAAGGTTCGTAGGTCCGCCTCGATGATGGTACTGACGCCGACATCGACACCGACGGCGCCGGCGCCGATGGCGGCACCGGGACCGGTGGGGAAGGTACTGGCGGGGAAGATACCGGCGGGGAAGGTACCGGCGCCGATGCCGGTACCGAAAAGAGGAAGCATAAGAAGCAGAGGATACGAAAACCTAACAAACTAGGGATTGGACGACTTGTGATCACAAAGATGGCACCTGGCAAGTTTGAGCCATTAGAGCCGGAAGAACCTCGCAAGTGCTATGGGAACCAAGTAGGATGCATCCTACGGGAATGCGCGAGCATCAACGACGATGACTTAAGGAGTAAGGAACATTTGACGCAGTTGCTCCTAACGAAGTTGCATAAGAGATTCAAGTTTCCCGACCGGGATGATAACATAGAACAACCGTGGGATGATCCGAAGATGAAAAAGATTAACAATCACGCCATGGGCATGTTCAGCAATGATTTGGCCTCCTGGAAATCGAGGGTGAAACGAGCTATTGAGGCTGAGGAACCCCTGTCCAAGATTCTGGAGGAAAATCCAACACTTACGGAAGAGGAGTTCGAAAAGCTCAAGGACACTTGCGCTACCAAGGACGCCAAGGCTAAGGCTGCGAAATTCAAGAGCCTTCAGCAAAGGAACACAGGGACGCATCACCTCGGAAGCCGTGGCTACCTTGGTAAAAGGCCCATATGGGATAAGGAGGACGCAGAACGTGAAGCCGCGGGTCTCCCAGACCCCTTCGCGAAGTTCACCAACCCCTTGGAGCATGACTTCATCAGGGCCCGCTACAAGTGGGACAAGGAGAAAAAGGTTTTTTACACAGACAAGATCACGAGGAAATTGATTAGACTACTGGAGAAGCAACACCAGCTTGCAGCCGAAAGCCCTACTTCTCCGATGAGGCCCAAGTGGGACACCCATCTTAATCGGGCCATGAACGAACTTAAGGGACTCCCTTTGGGCTAGCGGCCGCAATATGGTCGTGTGCACGGCGCTGGACGCGAAAAAAGTAGCTGAGGACGCGAAAAAAGCAGCCGAGGACAAATATGAGTTATTACAGCAGGCAGTCAATGCTGCTGTAACTGCCTGCAGAAATGATTTTGCTACTAACTTGGTTCCAGTTATCATCAACTGGACGAAGGAAAATCCAGACAAGACGGTACATGATTTCCCGTTGCCCAGTTTCGTCGGGAGCAACTCCATGAACAACAACATCATCGCACCATCACTTGCCCACGCAACCGGGCCTCCTCTCGCAGCCGCTCCCGCTCATAGCAGCCCGTCCTCAGTCTCTGGCGCGCTCGGTGGGCCTTTGTCTTTGGCTGAGCTCGACGCCATCATGGTAATTACATGTCGCACCACCATATATATATATATAATATTCCATTTTTGTTGCCTTTCGGATGTTTTACGCCACAGACATATGTGTTTGCACGCGAAAGAAACCCCGTGCACCATACTCTACTTGATCAAAGGCCAGAAGGTGGACGTGGGAAAGGGGATGATAATGGACCCCTTGCAACCCACGTTCCACAACCAGTCGATCCCTGCTGGGCACTTCAGTGTTAGCTTGTCCAGTGTGAAATCGGGGCACGAGGATTTGCCTCCTCCAGTACAGCATGTGGGAGCGGACGACGTGACCCTGCCGCGGATTGGAAGCTGCAAGGGTTGGTTGCTGCTATGGCCGAAGAATCTTATTCGTTTGGAGCCGGCCGAGAGCACACCAATAACCACACATCAACAAGCACGTGCGGAGACCACCACCCCGCCTACGCAATTACCAGCTCCTGTAGTGCCGGGTGAGAGCGGCGGACGACATGATGAAGGGGGTGCAATAGTGCCGGCTGATGTAATTTGTCCTGTAGAACAGAGAATGGATGATGAGACGGAGGTCGATCCTTTGGATTTCCTCAATACAAGCGCGTATGACTGTGACATAGAATTGATGAGTCAACCATACGACGAATCGGTCTATCAGCTTGCTAATGAGGATATGGATGATATGCCCGGGCAGGAAGGTCGTAGCAGGGATGGAAAAAAGTCTCTCTACGTGAAATCCTCACAGGACACGCCTGAAGATGCCGCCTCAACACATGCTCAACTATCCCGGCGCGAGGGTCGTACAGTACTTAGCCCGGGAACACTGGGGCAGGGGTTAAGGAAGGGTCTAGAAGGTGTGCCCAAGAAAAAGGAGAGAAAGAGATCGGGGAAGATAGCTGCCTCCAAACAAGCAAGAGCACATAGCAGCCAGACGATGCATTCTGAAGAGCGTGTACCCGTGAAAGGTGCGGACATGTTCCATCTCACGGGCGAGCCGATGCTACCACCGAAACCGCTGGAGGCACTATCAGGGGATCTCAGGAGACTGCACGACCATGTGCTGTCGACTGAGAAAAGCCTACTAGCCTCAAAGGATCCAGGATATCCGACATACGCGGCTCGTGTGCCTGAGGGGAAGTGCTACGTCGAGACACGGCCCGCGGAAGTGTTCTTCCTGCGGTTTGACCATATCTTTGAGATGTTTCTGACAAGGCGGCTCGATTTTACAATCGTCCGCCTTTTTGCTCTACATATGAGCTCCGTCATGAATAGTGAAGAACTCTTGCAAATCTGTGTGGCGGATCCGTACTACATGCACGAGTCTTTCTTGAGTCTCGGCGACTTTGAGCGTGAAACTGCTAGGGAGTACCTCCAAAACTTCATGGTACAGAATAAGGACCAGGAAATTGTCCTCGTGCCTTATCATCCAAATTAAGTCAGTTTCAAACAACCCTTTCATACATTTCAATGATTCCTTCTCTCTCTATGGGGAATAATTTGAGGTGTCTTTTCCCCGTAGCAACGGGCGCGCCGTCCTTATCATTCTTTATCCACAAGTCTCCCACACCGTGTATTTTGACCCTTCCAGAGACTACGAGAAAAAAGACTACACCCACATAATGAGTATTCTAGATGATGCTCTCCAAGGCTTCAGCTTTAGAGGTGGCCACATGCAGATCAGGAAACAAAGGAACAAGAAGATGGGTTTCACGCATAAAACTAACTTCTCCTGCATCCATGTCCCAAAACCAAGCAAGAAGGATGGATTCTACATCCTCCATCTCATGATTCAGTTCAACACGGATCACCAAAAGCTTCGCATGAGAAGCAGAAATGATGATCATATCCACAAGTGGCTAGAATCTCATGGAGAAGCGGATTATAAACTTAGAGATGACTTCTTTCGCATCCAAAGCGACATTGCGACGATCATCATGAAAGAAGTCATCGATGAGAAGGGGATGTTCCACCACGGTCCTATATCGCGAGCTGACGTCCGAACTCGCATAAGCATGCAACGTCTAGACCTCACGCTATTCAAGAAGCTAGGGTCCATCCTCGATGATATGGAAGGATGGAACTTCTAGTGATTTATGATGCCGATGATGATGATGATATGTGTCGGTTGAACTTGTATACTATTTGTAGCGATGAAACTTTGTGATGTCCACGATCCCTGCCGAACTTGCGTAACGCTACTTTGTTAGTTTGTGCACGATGACCTGCGTACCTCTAGTTAATTAATTTGCATACTGTATGTTGCATCTAGTTGCTAACCCTTTCTTTTTTGGTGTTCTCTAGTATATTTTGTTGCATATATATGATTATACATCCTCTTCATGAACATGCATCTCTAACAGGTACCTAGTTTCTTGATGGCGAGATGGAACTGCTATGTCGCATACAAAGGGAAGGTTCCAGGGGTGTACAACGAGTGGCATGAGTGTCAGGCGCAAGTGAATGGGTTCTCGGATGCCAGCCATAAAGGCTTCAAAAGCAGACAAGAAGGAGAAGCTAGTTACTTGAGGTTCACGCTAGCGTGAGAGAGGACTCGTAACCGCCATCTCATGTACTGCATAGTTCCGCTCTCACTCATAGTGATAGATCTTCTCGCGTATACCTTTGTTTAGATGGATGACGTTGTAGTTGCAAGTATTCGAGACTTGCATGTATCGCTATTTTCGAGATGATGACAAGATACCACTTTGTGTTGGATGATGATTATGACGAGACTATTTGTATGTATATGCTATGATTACATTTGTGGTCTCGCATGCATTTGTATGTGTATCATGATGACATTTGTATGTGCTAAAGATTCTTCTATAAAGCCTGTTCAAATACAAAACAAATATGCCGAAAAAAATAAAAAACTACTAAAATTAGCAGTAGCGAGTGGAGAAAAGTTAGCAGCAGCGCGGTTGTAGCAGTAGCGCGCACAGGGGAAGCGCGCTATAGCTATTAGCAGCAGCGAGCTTCCTTTAAGCGCGCTACTGCTACACTTGTGTAGCTGTAGCGCGGGTAAACCCGCACTACTGCTATACGTTAGCTGTAGCGCCTTATTAGTAGCGCCGGCCCCCGCGCTACTAATAGGCCCAAAACCTGCGCTGCTGCTAGGCTTTTCCCTAGTAGTGCATGCTTATGCATTGTGTGTAGCTAATGTTGGGTGCATCATGACTGGATCTTTTCTACCATGAATTACAATGTTTAGTCATTGCTTGAACTTTGGAGGTGCTCTGCATTTATGTTTTGTGGTCTCAGAAAGGGCTAGCGAGATACCACTATTGTCATATTATATCATGGTTGTTTTGATAACGTGTTGCTTTTTGAGATATCTCATTATTGCTCGCTAGCTGATTATGTCATTGATATAAGTTAATATTTTTTTAAGAGTTATTGTCGACATGGTTAGTTATAATATTGGCTAGAAACTTGGGTGTTGTTTAAGCTTATTTGTGCAAACAAGAGCAATAGAGTTCATAAAAGTTTTTTTTCACTTTCAGTTTATCAACTGAATTGCTTGAGGACAAGCAAAGGTTTAAGCTTGGGGGAGTTGATACATCTCCGACGTATCAACTTTTCCTAACACTTTTCCTCTTGTTTTGGACTCTAATTTGCATGATTTGAATGAAACTAACCCGGACTGACGATGTTTTCAGCAGAACTACCATGGTGTTGTTTTTTGTGCAGAAATAAAAGTTCTCGGAATAGAACAAAACTTTGCGAGGATTTTTTATACAATAAAAGAGAATTTCTGGAGCCAAGAACCACCGGAGCGGGGCACCTGGGTGGGCACGACCCATGAGGGTGCCCCCCTCCAGGCGCGCCTAGGTGGATTATCCCCACCTGCTGGTCCCGCAGGCCCTGAAACTGACGCTATAAAATGAAGGAAATATGCCCTAGAGGCAATAATAAAGTTGTTATTATTATTTCCTTATATCATGATAAATGTTTATTATTCATGCTAGAATTGTATTAACCGGAAACTTAGTACGTGTGTGAATTCATAGACAAAATAGAGTGTCCCTAGTACGCCTCTACTTGACTAGCTCGTTAATCAAAGATGGTTATGTTTCCTGACCATAGACATGTGTTGTCATTTGATGAACGACATCACATCATTAAAGAATGATGTGATGGACAAGACCCATCCATTAGCTTAGCATATGATCGTTGAGTTTTATTGCTATTGCCTTCATCATGACTTATACAAGTTCCTTTGACTATGAGATTATGCAAGTTCCGAATACCAGAGGAACACTTAGTGTGCTATCAAACGTCACAACATAACTGGGCGATTACAAAGATGCTCTACAGGTGTCTCTGATGGTTTTTCTTGAGTTGGCATAGATCAAGATTAGGATTTGTCACTCCGTGTATCAGAGAGATAAATCTAGGCCCTCTCGATAATGATCATCACTATAAGCCTTGCAAAAAATGTGACTAATGAGTTAGTTGTGGGATGGTGCATTATGGAACAAGTAAAGAGACTTGCCGGTAACGAGATTGAACTAGGTATGATGATACCGACGATCGAATATCAGGCAAGTAAAATATCGATGACAAAGGGAACAACGTATGTTGTTCTGCGGTTTGACCGATAAAGATCTTCGTAGAATATGTAGGAACCAATATGAGCATCCAGGTTCCGCTATTAGTTATTGGCTTGAAATGAGTCTCGGTCTTGTCTACATAGTTCTCAAACCCATAGGGTCCGCATGCTTAATGTTCGATGATGATCGGTATTATGAGTTGATGTGTTTTGATGTACCGAAGGTAGTTCGGAGTACCGGATGTGACCACAGACATGACGAGGAGTCTCTAAATGGTCGAGACATAAAGATTGATATATTGGAAGGCTATGTTTGGACACCGGAATGGTTTCGAATGAGTTCAGGGAATTACCGGAGTACCGGGGGGTTACCGGAACCCCTCGAGGAGTCAATTGGCCTTATTGGGCCTTAGTGGAAGAGAGGAGGAGGCGGCCAGGTGGAGGGCACCCCCCCAAGCCCAATCCGAATTGGGTGGGGGGCGGCCCCCCTGAAAGGATCGAGAAGAGGTGTCTAGAGGCGGTGAATAGCCTCTTAGCAAGAAAAGTTGCACTTTTTAAGTTCTTTAAGTTGAAGTGGAGTTTTAGGACAAGATCAAACATTCACAATACATATCAAGCAAGCTTGACAAGACTATATGAGTTGCGTAAAGTAAATCATGCAAGTTGCAAGAATGGAAAGGGATGTGATTGGAGTGTGCAAACGCAATTGGAGACACAGAGATTTTTTTCCGTGGTTCCGATAGGTGGTGCTATTGTACATCCACGTTGACGGAGACTTCAACCCACGAAGGGTAACGGTTGCGCGAGTCCACGGAGGGCTCCACCCACGAAGGGTCCACGAAGAAGCAACCTTGTCTATCCCACCATGGCCATCGCCCACGAAGGACTTGCCTCACTAGGGTAGATCTTCACGAAGTAGGCGATCTCCTTGCCCGTACAAACTCCTTGGTTCAACTCCACAATCTTGATGGAGGCTCCGAAGTGATACCTAACCAATCTAGGAGACACCACTCTCCAAAAGGTAATAGATGGTGTGTTGATGATGAACTCCTTGCTCTTGTGCTTCAAATGATAGTCTCCCCAACACTCAACTCTCTCTCATAGGATGGGATTTGGTAGAAAGATGATTTGAGTGGAAAGCAACTTGGGGAAGGCGAGAGATCAAGATTTATGTGGTTGGAATGGAATATCTTGACCTCAACAGAAGTATAGGTGGTTCTCTCTCAGAAAATGTATGTTGGAAGTGTAGGCATGTTCTGATGGCTCTCTCTATGAATGAAGAGTGGGTGGAGGGGTATATATAGCCTCCACATAAAATCTAACTGTTACACACAAATCACCAAACTCAGTGGGACCAAATTATAAAACTCGGTCGGACCAATTTGGTTCATAATGTGACTGTTAGGCATTTCGGTGGGACCGACATGATCAACTCGGTGGGACCGATGTGCTAGGGTTAGGGTAAAGCCTCATCTCGGTTGGACCGATTACACAAACTCGGTGGGACCGATGTGGGTAATAAGCACAATAGAGAGTTGGCCAAGCAAACTTGGTGGGACCGATTTCATATTTCGGTGAGACCGAAATTAATGCAATAGGCAACAGAGAGTTTGCAAGCCCATCTCGGTGAGGCCGACATCCCATCGGTGAGACTGAATTGATTAGGGTTTCTGGTAGTGGCTATGTCAAGAGAACTCGGTGGCACCGAATAGAAAGTTTCAGTGGGGCCGAGTTTGACTTTTTGTTTGGGACATATGTGGATGTGAGAAAGTGGTTGAGGGCTTTGGAGCATATCACTAAGCACTTTGAGCAAGCAAGCCATTAAGCAACACCTCATTCCCTTTTAATAGTATTGGCTTTTCCTATGGACTCAATGTGATCTTGGATCACTAAAAGTAAAATGTAGAGTCTTAAGCTTTTGAGCTTCAGCCAATCCTTTGTCCTTAGCATCTTGAAGGGGTTCCACATCCTCTAGTCCATGCCACTCCATTGTTGAACTTATCTGAACACTACAAAAAAATACACTTCCGTGATGATACGTGTTCGTCACAGTAGGTCGCGTTTTTTGTCATGCATGTACATCCATGACAAATTTATGACAGAATCAATATAGTCATACCTGTGCTATCGTAGAAGTGTTCCATGACATTTCCAAAATTATCATCACGGAAGTGTCCACTTCCATGACGATAAGTCGCGCGTCACAGAAGTGCTTTCGTCAAGGGTGACCGACACGTGGCATCCACCGTAACGGAACGCCGTTAAGCTATCGGGTCGAGTTTTGGATCCGATAACTGATACGTCTCCAACGTATCTATAATTTTTGATTGCTCCATGCTACTTTATCTACTGTTTTGGACTATATTGGGCTTTATTTTTCACTTTTATATTATTTTTGGGACTAACCTATTAAGCGGAGGCCCAGCCCAGAATTGATGTTTTTTTTGCCTATTTCAGTATTTCGAGGAAACATAATATCAAACAGAGTCCAAACGGAATGAAACTTTCGGGAACGTAATCTTCTCACCGAACGTGATCCAGGAGACTTGGACCCTACTCCAAGAAGTTTCTGGGGAGGTCACGAGGGTGGAGGGCGCCCCCTGGGCGCGCCCCCTGCCTCGTGGGCCCCTCGAAGCTCCACCGACGTGCTCCTTCCTCCTATATATACCTACGTACCCCCATTAGACCAGAGATGGAGCCAAAAACCTAATTCCACCGCCGCAACTTCCTGTATCCATGAGATCCCATCTTGGGGCCTGTTCCGGAGCTCCGCCGGAGAGGGCATCCATCACGGAGGGCTTCTACATCAACACCATAGCCCTTCCGATGAAGTGTGAGTAGTTTACTTCAGACCTTCGGGTCCATAGCTAGTAGCTAGATGGCTTCTTCTCTCTTTTTGGATCTCAATACAATGTTCTTCCCCTCTCTCGTGGAGATCTATTCAATGTAATCTTATTTTTGTGGTGTGTTTGTTGAGACTGATGAATTGTGGGTTTATGATCCAACTTATCTATGAATAATATTTGAATCTTCTCTAAATTCTTTTATGTATGATTGAGTTATCTTTGCAAGTCTCTTCGAATTATCCGTTTGGTTTGGCCAACTAGATTGGTAGTTCTTGCAATGGGATAAGTGTTTAGCATTGGGTTCAATCTTGCGGTGTCCTTACTCAGTGACAGAAAGAGTTGCAAGGCACATATTGTATTGTTGCCATCGAGGATAACAAGATGGGGTATTTATCATATTGCATGAATTTATTCCTCTACATCATGTCATCTTGCTTAAGGCGTTACTCTGTTTTTAACTTAATACTCTAGATGCATGCTGTATAGCGGTCGATGAGTGGAGTAATAGTAGTAGATGTAGGCAGGAGTCGGTCTACTTGTCAAGGACGTGATGCCTATATACATGATCATACCTAGATAACCTCATAACTATGCTCAATTCTATCAATTGCTCAACAGTAATTTGTTCACCCACCGTAGAATATCTATGCTCTTGAGAGAAGCCACTAGTGAAACCTATGGCCCCCGGGTCTATTCTCATCATATCAATCTCCATTACTTTATTTTACTTGTTTTTCTTTTACTTTTCACTTTGCATCTTTATACCAAAAATACCAAAAATATTATCTCTATCAGATCTCACTCTCGTAAGTGACCGTGAAGGGATTGACAACCCCTAAGCGTTGGTTGCGAGTTGCTACCGTTTTGTGCAGGTACGAGAGACTTGCGCGTGACCTCCTACTGGATTGATACCTTGGTTCTCAAAAACAGAGGGAAATACTTACGCTACTGTGCTGCATCACCCCCTCCTCTTCGGGGAAAACCAATGCTAGCTCGAGATGTAGCAAGAAGGATTTCTGGCGCCGTTGCCGGGGAGGCCTACGCAAAAGTCAACATACCGTGTACCCATCACAATCTCTATCTCTCGCAGTACATTAGTTGCCATTTGCCTCTCATTTTCCTCTCCCCCACTTCACCCTTGCCGTTTTATTTGCCCTCTCTTTCCCAATCTCCTCCTCTTTTTCCCTTTGCCTTTTGTTTGCTCGTGTGTTAGTTTGCTTACCTGTCGCTATGTCGAATTCCTTATCCGCTCCTATGTCTCCCGAGTTTGAAGTTCTTCACTTCAAGCAACGACAAGGAGAAAACTTAAAAGATGCTTGGTATAGGATGATGGAATCTTATCGTAAGTGCACCCTAGAGGTGAACTTTAGAATTCTTCTTCGCAATTTTTATGTTGGGTTAAACATGACGCATAGACAACTCTTGGATTGCATGGCCAAGGGAAATTTCATTAATATTGATCCCGGTATTGCGCATGAGATTATAGAGGGAATAGTGGGAACACCACCCCAAAAGGGAGGATCTCATCCTACCCAGGAAGAAACCCAAGTGTTTGAGAAGATTTGCGAAGTAACAAAGATTTTACAAAAGTCTCTTGAGCCTCTTGAAAATATTAGCTGAAATCTTAACCGTATGAATATGTTGATTACTCTTTGCAATAAACGGTTGGATTCTTTAGATCTAAAAATTTCCGAGTATGAAGGGAAGAGGGAAGAACCCCCCAGATTCGAGCATGACTCCGCTAAAAAGTTGAGAATTAAAGATGGCAATACCTAGATCTATCCTTGCTTTTATGCCTAGCTAGGGGCGTTAAACGATAGCGCTTGTTGGGAGGCAACCCAATTTTATTTTGTGTTTATTGTTTTTGGTTCTGTTTAGGAATAAATAATCCATCTAGATTTTGTTTTTTTTTTGAGAATCACCGAGGGGGGAGTTCCCCCAACCGAATATATTACTCAAAGGACTGCCGGGGCAGTGAGGACAACATTACATAGGCACGGAGCACCGTGCAGAGAGGTAGGAACGCCACGAGAAGGCGTCCTCCTTGTCTTGTAAAAGCACAAGACGATGGGACCATAGGTCGAGAGAGGAGATGAGGTTCCTAAGGGTTATTATAGCACTTTGATCAATCATCCTAAATACCATGTCGTTGCGAGCCGACCAAATCGTCCATAGCAGGGCCAGTAGTACTGAAGGCCATGTGGAGGTAGGGAGGTGGGCAGGAATATCAACATCCCAGAGGTCTGTGTTGTCGTCAGACTGAGGCAAAAAACCCAGGCGTTGCCACACCCTATTGGCAAGGGGGCATGATATGAATAGGTTGTTGGAGTCTTCTGGCAGGCTTGCGCACCGAGGACATATGTCTGAGGCGATGATATGTTTGTGCGCAAGATTGCACCTGGTGTTGAGACGGTCCTTGAAGAGCAGCCAAGCAAAAACTTTGAGCTTACGAGGTATCTTAGCAGACCAGATGAGTGGGGCATGGCGATCATGGTCTGGATGCTCCATGATTGCGGCGTATGCATTCTTGGTGGAGAAGGTGATGCCATGTCGAAGGAACCGTTGGTCTTCCCCATCCAATGCCAGAAAATTCTGCAATACAGCGACAAGCGAAACAAGTTCTTGCTCTGCCGAGAGGGAGAGACGGTTACGGAGGTTAGCTTGAATACCGAAATGCAAAATGTTAGCCACTTTTACCAGCTGAAGCGTGGAGTGGGTAAATAGGTGGGGGAAGGTAGTGGCTAGTGGTTGTGGAGTTAACCAAGTATCTAACCAGAAGTAGGTGTGTGAGTCGCTATTTGTTAACACAAAGGTTATGTTTTGGAGGGGGGCTAGCTGTTGCGAGATGGAGCAGCAAAGGAAGGAGGCTTGCGGGGGAGGGGAGACTAGAGCATTTGGGTGGTGGAGGTCTAGCTAGTCTAACCAGGGGGTTTGAGCGTTGGAGAGGGCTTTAACAGCGAATTTAATGAGGAGGCAATTGTTTTGGATATGAAGGTTTTTCAGCCCTAAACCATCGTATTTTTTTGGTAGACAAACATTTTTCCAAGCAATAAGACATTGGGCACCTTCCTCTCCTGCCCAAAAAAAAGCTCTCCTCAGCGAGTCCAAAGTTTTGACGGTTTTCTTTGGAAAGCGGAACACGGACATGAAGTAAACAAGGATGGAGTCTAAGACTGAAGATATTAGAATGAGCCGATCACCTTTATCAAGGAGTCTCGCGCGCCAACCAGAGAGCAATTTCCTAGGGCGTTCTATTAGAGGGTTGAAGATATTATTAAGGTGTCTGACGGGTGCGAGAGGGAGACCCAGGTAGGTTTGCGAGAATGATGCGCAAGAGCATCCCAGGGCCATGGCAATGTGATTAGTCGTGGAGTCCTCGGTGTGTAGGGTGGATAACGTAGTCTTGTCAAAGTTGATGGTGAGTCCGGTGGTGAGTGCAAAGTTAGTGAGGATATTTTTTAGGTTTGAGGCGGCCGCCGGGGAGGCAGCAGCAACGATGAGCGTGTCATCAGCGTATTGGAGGACAGTGGGGGGGAGATGGGAGTACATGGGGTGGTGTAGTGAGGGGTCTGTGTCTTGGATGATGAGCTGTTGAAGGAGGTCAGCAACGATGAGAAAGAGGTAGGGAGAGACAGGGTCGCCCTGTAGCAAGCCATTTTTGCATTGGATCCAGTTGCCTGGGATTCCGTTGAGGAGAATGGCCGTTTTGCCGGTGTGGAGGATGTTGTGGATCCACTGGCAGAAGGTGGAGGAGAAGCCTTGAACTGCCAATTTTTTTTGAAGCGCAGGCCAAGCAACCGAGTCGAAGGCTTTTCGAAAATCTAACTTGATGACCATGGTAGGTTTTTTGCGTGAGTGGCAAGACCTAATGAGATCAGCTACGAAGACAAAGTTTTCGGCGATGTTTCTGCCAGAAATGAAGCCTGTTTGGTTGCCGTGAACTAGCATCGGGATGAAGGGTTTGAGACGAGAGGTGATAACCTTTGCAACAGCTTTGATCGGGCAGTTCTGAAGCGAGATGGGCCTGAAAGCGTCAGGAGATGTCGGGGCATCCTTTTTGGGGATGAGAGCGATGTGGGCATGGTTTAGGCGTTCGGTATCAGCGGTGCCTTGGTGGAAATGTGAGAAAAAGGATAGAATAAGGTGTTTTACGAGTGGCCAGAACGATCGGTAGAAAGTAGGCCCAAATCCATCCGGGCCCGGGCTGGCTTGGGGGTTCATAGAGAAAAATGCACGTTGGATTTCTTCTGCTGAAAAAGGTGCATCAAGGGCATGGAGTCCAGGTACTCTGTGAGGGTATAAGGTTTGTAAGTCAAAGGACCAAGCTGTCATTCCTGGGGTACCAATTAGCGAGACGAAAAAGTCTCTAAGGATTTCAGCTTTTTAGGAGTGCGCAGAGTAATCGGAGCCGTCCCGTGCGAGTGTGAAGATCTTGTTCTTGCGCAGACGATGAGATGCGGAAATGTGGAAGAATTTGGTGTTTTCACCACCGTGGATAGCACGTGAAACTTTTGCACGCCAACGCCAGTATGTCATTTTCTCGTGGATGGCATTCTTGAGTAAGGTAGTGATAATATTGCGGGTGATCGATTCTGGGTGAGAGAGAGGTCTAGTCTCTTCGGCTAGGTCTAAGGCAGAGAGAGCGGCATGGCAGCGAGCCTCCCGAAGTCGTGTAGGGATACCAGAGCGAGCCCATGCCTTAATACGTGCGCGTGATTTTTTAAGCGCAGAGACGAGTGTGGCAGTAGCATTGTTTGAGGGTGCGAGCTGAGCAGACCAGATTTGGGAAACTATGGTTTTGCATGAGCGTGAGTTGACCCAAGCTGCTTCAAATTTGAAGAAGTTGGATTTAGGGATGGAAGTGGTAACGGGAATGAGGAGTGGTACGTGATCGGATGTAAAGCGTGATCGAGAGGAGAGGGAAGTGTTGGGGAACGTTTCTGCCCATGCAAGGTTAAAAAAACGCGATCTAGTCTTTCTAGGGTGGGGGATGCACGGTTATTGGACCAAGTAAACCTACGATCAAGCAGGGGCAATTCGATGAGAGCTAGGGCGTATAGGGTTTGATTGAAAGCGTTGGCTTCGGCGGAGTGGAAGACGGGAGTATTTTTCTCGGAGGGGAAACGGATAAGGTTGAAGTCACCAGCGATGATCCAAGGGGCGTTATCTGGTTGCGCAATGGAGGCGAGTTCGTCCAGGAACGCTGGCTTGAGAGAGCGCGACGAGGGAGCATAAATGTTAGTAATGGCAATGGGGAGCGCGCAGGCGGTGGTTTGGAGGATGAGTGTGGATGAGAATGTTAAGTGGGAGAAGGATATGACTTGGAGGGAGGCAGAGTTGATGGCCGAGATGGTGCCACCTGCGGTGCCGATCGCTGGCAAGGAGAAGATGCGGTCGGTGTGTCGTGGGAGGAAGGATTTTATTTTGGTATCTGGAAGCGAGTCAAGTTTTGATTCTTGTAGGAGTGTGATGTGGGGTTTAGTTGCAATTAGTTCAGCAAGCACCTCAGCGCACTTGTCATTATCACCTAGTCCTCTAACATTCTAGGAGCAGATTAGGAAGGATTCATTACTCATAAGGTACGGTACAGCACCAGCATACAGGTACGGAGTACATGGGGCATACAAGCAGAACGGCTACAGGTGATACCAAAAGTAGCAGCGGTACATGCGACAGGGG
Source organism: Aegilops umbellulata (assembly GCA_032464435.1). NCBI lineage: Eukaryota > Viridiplantae > Streptophyta > Magnoliopsida > Poales > Poaceae > Aegilops > Aegilops umbellulata. The sequence goes on along the minus strand of CP136056.1, from coordinate 37,364,828 downwards.
AAATGCAAACCAAAAGAAACGCAACCTAGCAGCGGGGTGCAGCATGTGAGGCAGAGGTCGCGCCGAAACTCCGGGGTGGCGAGGCGTGCTGATCATGGAGCGTCGTCATCACCAGAAGCAGCATCCTCGGAGCCAAGGATGGCATCGAGCTGGTCGTCATCAGCGCCGCAGAGCAGGGCAATGGCAGCAAGGTCCTCGGAGGAGGCAGGAGGTGCGTCGGGCTCATGGAGGCGTGCCTCCTGAATAGCACAGCCAATAGCCGTGTCTACATCCGCGGCAGAGAGGCGAGCAGCCTTGGCCTTGACGGCCTTAGCAAGCATGGGGGAGTAGGAGGCATTCTTGCCAGCCAACCGTGCACTCCGCCGCAGCTTGTCCTTCGAGGCGGACTGATCGCGCTCAGATTTGCGGCGCGCCTTGCGGACGGTGCACTCGTGGGTGTCCAGGTCCTGCAGTGGAAGGGCTGTGTCCACGTGTTCGTCAGCTATCAACCGAACAACATGAGGGGATAGAATAGATGGACTGAGCAATGGGGATGCAGATTGTTTACCCGTGGCACCGGAGGATTCTCCCGCAGTGAACGTAAAAGGCAGAGGCGCAACCGGAGCTTGAGCAGCAGCGGGGACCGCCGCGAACGCAGAGGTGGTAGATTGAGACAGCGTGGTGGTGATCGAAGGCGCGGCAGGCAGGAGAGAGCACGGGGAAGGTGGCAGCACGGCACCCACCTGGGCCACCGGGCGTGTGACAGGTGGGACAGAGGTGTCAGGAGATGGTGCATGCACCACGTCCAGTGAGTCCGAGGCAGGGTGCAGAAGTGGTGCATGCATGTCGTCCGAGGCAGCCGATTCAGTGTCGGAGATGGTGATTGGTTGGTGCGGGGTTCCATGGAGAGTGGGAGAGGAGGCCACATCTGGTCGGGGTGTGTCTGAAGCCTGCGGGTCAGCGGAAGCATTTTGTGCGACCTGCCTAGTGCCACCATAGGTGGGGTCGGCGCGCCATCCTGCATGTATGGCAGAGACGACCGGTGCAATGTGGGTAGGTGAGAGCGGCCTCGGGAGGCGCGCTGTGAGGGAGATTTCTTCCACCTTGGCGATCTTAACCTCATTGATAGGTGGGATTTGGATGACAAGGCCCGGAGGGGCAGCCTTGCCAGACTGAAGGAGGTCAAGGGCACGGACCGACGTGTAGTCGATGCCATGGAGGCAGAAATCATCAATGGCACACACGTCGCCGAGAAAGGTGAGGGCGAAGCGTATGCCATCTTCGTGCCAAAGCTCATGCGGGAACTCTGAGACTTCTACCTCTGTAAGGTCAGAATAGATTGCAATGGAGCGATCGACGAGCTCGACCGGCTCTAAGGTGATGGAGTTTCCTTCATATTCGATGGGGCTGTGGTTGAGCACATCATTGCGTGCGGCTGGTGTGTGAAAGGTGAGGCAGGCGATCCCTCACCAGGATCCACCGATGATGAAAGCAGGGTTGCCGCAGGTATGTTGGATGGCTCGACGGATGAGGGAGTGGGGTTGGGGAGAGGCGTGCGAAGGTGGACGAAAGCAAAACGGCGCGGGCAGTGGACCATGGAGGTACCGCAACGAGTGGCATGTCGCCATAGGGGGGTAGCATCCCGGCCTCATGGGTCGGGCGGGGCAGCTCCACATCAGAGTCCGTCTCGGAGACATGAGAAGGGGCTTTGGTGTACTGTGATGCAAGGAGAACGTCGGCGAGGCGGTCCCTCAGCTCTTGTGTGTCAAAGGGTGGCGAGTGCGTGTGGTTGACGGATGGTGGGGGTGAGGTAGGCGTGGGAGGAGGTGCAGATGATCGTGGTGGGGAGGGAGGGGGCGAAACTGGGCGGGCAGTTCCGATAGGCGTGCCGTGGAGGACGAAAGGTGAGGGGACGCAGAGGGCGGGGAAGGGCTCGGAGAGGATGATGGGGACGTCGCCGATCATGAGGGTGCGGGATGCGTGGAACGAGGAGCCGGCGGAGTCCATGCTGCGAGTACAAAAGGCTGGATTAGGTCGGGAAAGGAATACATTAGGAAGAGGAGGAAAGAAGGGCCAGATGCGCCTATACCTGCACTCGCGGCTGCGGTGGCTGTTTCGCCAGCAGCGGGCACAACGGACAGGGTCGCGGCAAGCTTCAACGACGTGGTCTAGAGCAAGGCAGCGGAAGCAGCGCCGCTTCGGGAGAGCGGAAGGAGAAGTGTGAGAGTGACTATGTAGAGAGGGGAGACGCTGGTAGGTTTTATAGGGCAGGGGGAGGGGGCGCGGGTGGCTGTGGGTGAGGGGGGTGGAGAGGAGGGCATCTCTGTACGAGTTTGTCGGGATATGGATGGGGTGATCGGGTGCCACGCCCGGCGTCAGAGCAACAGGGCTCGTTGTGTGTGGCAGGGGTTGAGGGGACAATAAACGGTGGCATGGTGACCGAGCGGGCGGCGTAGGCTGGGCGGGGGAAGTAGGCATGATCATGAGGTCTAGATGCCGGTCATGGGGGGCGGGAGGGGACTGTGGCGATGGGCAGGCATGCGGAGCCGTTGTTTCGTGGGTTCCCAACGCAAGATTCGCTGCAGAGCTGCATGTCGGGGACGCGCGTGGGGCGACAGGGGGCGGCGCAGCCGTGCCCGGATTAGACGCGGGGCGGGCAAGCAGGTCGTCCCAAATTGGCACAGACAGAGAGACAGAGAGAGGTTTTTGGGGGATCGCAGCAGGCCGGCCCGTGTGTGGCGAGGTAGGATCCGTGTACGGATCTTTTGGTAGATTTGGTGGGCCATGGGGCGCCGCACCGCCATCATGATGCATGGGGTGGGCCAGTCGTGCATGCGTCGTGTGGGGGACGTGGTGCAAACGTGTGGGCGAGGTGGTGGCCGGAGTCGTGCGGGGCAGAAGATGCCGACGCTCAAATGGGCCAAGAACGGAGTCCGATCGAGGGGGCAAGGTAGGATAAGCAAACTTAGTGTAATGATGATGAAAATGACTGCAGTGCGCAACGACATGGTCAAGCTGGTCAAAGAGGAAAATCCGGAATCCTTCAAAATCTATGGACCGTAGCTTCAGAATTTGAATTTTTATAGGTTGGGAGAGGATGCCCGACTTGTACACATGCTCATGTACTTTGACTGCGAGGAAGTCTTGTTTGACCGAAAAACAGTGGTTTAGAGAAGATTCTACTAGTAGTTCATTAGGTCTAACTTTAATAGGTAGGAAGGTGACCCAAAACACTTGCGAATGATGGGTATACTGGGCATGTGGTGTAAGCTGGCAAGAGCGAAAAACATTAAGCATACGGTAGAAGAAGCTTATACCCGACCTTCGACGACGCTCCATCGAGAGAGCAATAGTTGTGGACGCCGGAGGCGGCATGGCAGGATCGTCCGCCGTTGGTGAGGGAGACGTAGGCCAAGAAGACGATGGCAGGGCCCTCACCGGTGTAGAGCATGTGGCACGCCTCGCAGGAGCAGGCGAGGGGAAGCGGAGCAGGATGCCCAGCTTGTGGAAGTCGCCCATGGAGGCGATGAGCGCGGCAATGGCCGGAGACGCCACAGTGAAGGAGAAGCAGGAATCTCCATCGTCGGTGACGTTGAAGTGGTGGTGTGTCTCTCCGAATAGGCAGACTAGTATGAGGCTCATTGTGGTGGCATCGAGGGTGAAAGGGAACTGGATGACACGTACATACGTGCGTCATCCATGCGGTTGGAGAGGCAAACGCTGGGAGACGAGCGACCGACATTGTGCCGAGGCTACGCTCTCAAAGTGAAGACCTAGATCCTCAGGAATTTGAAGCAGTTGAGCCAAGGACATGCATGTGGCTTTGTGGAGGCGAGGGGGCGGAAGCGGGGGCAGGGTTCTCGAGAAGGAGAAAGAGAAAGCACATGCACGAAGGGTAGATTGAGCGAGGATGATCTCTGCAGAATGCGTAGAGGCCACATGGAAACGAAAAACGAGTGGAGAGCATTGGGCAACGAAGAAATCAGCAGCAGCACCGCCAAGAGTAGCCTGGAGCAGAGCGGCAATGATAATGGCATCAAGGGGGCGGTTGGAGTAATGGAAGATGATGTATAGTGGCGAGGCGAGGTGGATGTCGGGAGTTGTGATGGAGAGGCGGAGGAAGTAGGAGGCATCGTCCTCAAACTCCAATCCCATGGCATTGCCACAGCCCAGGAAGCAGCGGAGTGTGACCTGGCTCGCTTTTACGTACGGCGGGTCGAAGAACGGCGATGGTGGAGGAGCTACTGTGGGGAGGAGTGCATCGAGAGGACTGCTGGTTAGGGCTGTTGCCGGGGAAGGGATGGCCAGAGAGATCGTGGTGGCTGGTGGGTTCTTCTCCGGCGGAGGGGGGTTCTTCTCCGGCGGAGGGGAGGAGGGGGGTGGAGCGGGAGTCTGCATTCCTCATACGCTAATCCTAGCTTGCTAGATTCTGTTTAGATGTGATTTTATCTTTTAATTAGAATTTGTGCCAAATTAAACCTATTAGATCTTCTTGGAAGATAGTTATTTGATCTTGCTGTAATTTCCAGAATCTTTGCGCTCAGTACCCGAATTGTTAAAAATCACCAGAACGTGATAAAATAGTGATTCCAATTGCTGCTGATCGATAAACAAATTTCCCAGGTCGTCTAATTTTGGTAGAATTTTTCGGGTCCCAGAAGTTTGCATTAGTAACAGATTACTACAGACTGTTCTGTTTTTGACAGATTCTGTTTTGCGTGTGTTGTTTGCTTATTTCGATGAATCTATGGCTAGTAAAATAGTTTATAAACCATAGAGAAGTTGGAATACAGTAGGTTTAACACCAATACAAATAAAGAACAAGTTCACTACAGTACCTTAAAGTAGTCTTTTGTTTTCTTTCTCTAACGGAGCTTACGAGATTTCTATTGAGTTTTGTGTTGTGAAGTTTTCAAGTTTTGGGTGAATTCTTTTGATGGATTATGGAACAAGGAGTGGCAAGAGCCTAAGATTGGGGATGAACATGACACCCCCAAGATAATCCAAGGACACCAAAAAGTCAAAGCTTGGGGATGCCCCGGAAGGCATCCCCTCTTTCGTCCACTTCCATCGGTAATTTACTTGGAGCTATATTTTTATTCACCACATGATATGTCTTTTGCTTGGAGCGTCTTGTATTATTTGTGTCTTTGCTTGTTAGTCTAGCACAATCATCCTTTCTGTACACACCTTTTGAGAGAGCCATGCATGAATTGAAATTTGTTAGAATACTCTATGTGCTTCACTTATATCTTTTGAGCTTGATAGTTTACTCTATGTGCTTCACTTATATCTTTCTGAGCGTGATAATTTTTGCTCTAGTGCTTCACTTAGATCTTTTAGAGCACGGTGGTGGATTGTTTTAAAGAAACTTGATCTCTCATGCTTCACTTAGATTATTTTGATAGTCATTAATAGCATGGTAATTTGCTTAATGTTAATATACTTGGTATTCAAGATATGTGAAAATTTCTTTTTAGTGGGTTGAATACTAAGATAAGTTTGATGCTTGATAATTGTTTTGAGATATGGAGGTGATAATATCGTAGTCGTGCTAGTTGAGTAGTTGTGAATTTGAGAAATACTTGTGTTGAAGTTAGCAAGTCCCGTAGCATGCACGTATGGTTAAAGTTGTGTAACAAATTTGAAGCATGAAGTGTACCTGGCTTGTGCATCCTTATGAGTGGCGGTCGGGGACGAGTGATGGTCTTTTCCTACCAATCTATCCCCCTAGGAGCATGCGTGTAGTACTTGATTTTTGATGACTTCTAAATTTTTGCAATAAGTATATGAGTTCTTTTGACTAATGTTGAGTCCATGGATTATACGCACTTTTACCTTTCCGCCATTTGCTAGCCTCTTCGGTACCATGAATTGCCCTTTCTCACATTGAGAGTTGGTGCAAACTTTGCCGGTGCATCCAAACCCCGTGATATGATACGCTCTTTCACACATAAACCTCCCTATATCTTCCTCAAAACAGCCACCATACCTACCTATCATGGCATTTCCATAGCCATTCCGAGATATATTGCCATGCAACTTTCACCATCATCATCATCATCATCATCATGACATGCTTTACTTTTGTCATATTGCCATTGCATGATCTTGTAGTTGACATCGAATTTGTGGCAAAGACACCATGCATTATTTTTCATACATGTCACTCTTGATTCATTGCACCATCCCAGTACACCGCCGGAGGCATTCATAATAGAGTCATATCTTATTCTAGTATCGAGTTGTAATCATTATGTTGTAATCAATAGAAGTGTGATGATCATCATTATTAGAGCATTGCCCAATCAAAAAAAAAGAGAAAGGCCAAAAAAAAAGAAAGGCCAAAAAAAAAGAGAAAATAAAAAGGGCAATGCTACTATCTCTTTTTCCACACTTGTGCTTCAAAGTAGCACCTTGTTCTTCATGTAGTGAGTCTCATATATTGTGCTTCAAAGTAGCACCATTATTTTCATATAGTGAGTCTCATAAGTTGTCTTGTTCATACTAGTGGGAATTTTTCATTATAGAACTTGGCTTGTATATTCCAACGATGGGCTTCCTCAAAATGCCCTAGGTCTTCATGAGCAAGCAAGTTGGATGCACACCCACTAATTTTCTTTTGTAGAGCATTCTTAGCTCTAGTGCATCCGTTGCATGGCAATCCCTACTCCTTGCATTAACATCAATCGATGGGCATCTCCATAGCTCATTGATTAGCCTCGTTGATGTGAGACTTTCTCCTTTTTTGTCTTCTCCACACAATCCCCATCATCATATTCTATACCACCAATAGTGCTATGTCCATGACTCGCGCTCATGTATTGCGTGAATGTTGAAAAGGTTTGAGATTATTTGAGTATTAAACAATTGCTTGGCTTGTCATCGGGGGTATAGAAGTTGGGAACATCTTTGTGTGACGAAAATGAAGCATAGCCTAACTATATCATTTTGTAGGGATGAACTTCCTTTGGCCATGTTATTTTGAGATGACATAATTGTTTGATTAGTATGCTTGAAGTATTATCATTTTTATGTCAATATGAACTTTTGTCTTGAACCTTTCGGATCTGAATATTCCTACCATGATTAAGAAGATTTACATTGAAATTATGCCAAAGTATGACTCCGCATAAAAAATTCTCTTTTTATCATTTACCTACTCGAGGACGAGCAGGAATTAAGCTTGGGGATGCCTGATACGTCTCCAACGTATCTATAATTTTTGATTGCTCCATGCTCGGTGGAATTCGCCTGAGCAAATAAATGGAAGACGCAAAATTAACGTCCTATGTGGGACACGCATCAATTGGCCCGTTGTACATCGAGGGTAGGTTCGTAACTTCATCCAAGCGCGCCTTCTCCTCGGCCGAAATGACATGTGCCGAATAATTCATAAACCATGGTCGGCAAAACACGCTCTCCTCGCCCGAAATAGCTAGCGCCCACTATTTCAAAGCACGCTCTCCTTGCCCGAAATCGCTCGCGCCCACTATAGTTCAAAACACGCCCTCCTCGCCCGAAATCGCTCCCGCCCACTATTTGGGGAGAAGCAAAGTGACTCTACTATCCCCGACCCTTAGTACACAGACCCAAGCCGAGAAGCCTATAGGCAAGGGTAGAACTGTAACTCCCCCTCACATTTCAGACAAATGCGTCCGTAAGACATGATTCCACTCCCCTCCCAATTCCCCCCCGCCCGCCCCCATTCATACCTCGTGGGTGCCAAATCACCTTCTCCCCGGGAAGCTCCCTTCTCCGAAGCCGCGAAACCTCAGCCCCACCTCCATGGCGCCCCCACCGCACCAATTTCACAGCCGCCCTCCTCCCTAATGCCGGAGACGCTGTCCATTTGTCGTCGTGCACTGGACCGTGTGCCTCTTACTCCGTGCTGCTGGTGCTGCCTCGACGACGGCCACGTGAACTGTACCAGAGCTGATTCACCCCCGCTGTTGTTCACGGCACCAGAGCGGCTCCAACTTCGGATCCGTCCAGAGTCCTGGCGCTGCTTCGGCATAGCCGTCGACTGTCGAGACATCGCTCTTTCCCTGCAGTCGGTCACCACCGCAACCGCGCCGGCCTCACCGACTCGGCAGCTGGACCTGCCTACTTCACCATGCCGCCAGATAGGTCGCACCCTCATCTCAAATCACTTTATTTAGGCGTCAGTTGTCTAAATTTTTATTCTGGGCCAATCGATTTGCAATGGAAAGCAGCACCCCTTGAGGCGGCGGAGCTCCTAGGCTGTCGGTTGGCTGGTGTCTAACGTAAGGGTGCAGGGCCGCAAGTTTGCCGCGGAAGCAGCGCTTAGATGGCTATCTTTTAGAGTTGCGTGGGTTGAAGGTACTGCCACCGCCGGATCTGGATGACGGGGAGTCTTTGTGGATTGTCCCGGGGGCGGCGCAACCACGGCAGTGCGGTGGGGCGAGGAGCGGGGTTTTGGCCGGTGCCACGGACGGCGGAGGCAGGCTGCTCTGCCATTGGTCGCTGGCTCTTCGGGGAAGATTCTGAACAGTGTCAGCCGGGAGGCACAAGATGGCCAGCCATCCGACGTAGATCAGACAGTACCAAAATAAAATAAAATCATGTGACCCCAATTTAGTCTCCAGTCAACAGACGTGTGACCACTCTCGTACCTTGTTGTTGATCTTTTAGTGTATTTCTTCAGATCAAAGAGATATGTCGTTCTTAACATTACGTGTTATCTGCATCTTCAGACACACCGTCTCCCGACTCACCGAAGCTGCTCCAACAAGGAAAGCATACACCAGAAGGGAGCTATAGTCCCCACTCAACAGTTCCCTGCATCGAATGAGCGTGCCCGACATGCACAACCACAACAACTGCAGGGCCATCGACAAGTCAGCACATGATGCTCACTCCTATGGACGGCAACTAGATATGTTGTACCCTCATCTTACTTGTGTGCAACATTTATGGCTTTGTTATTCATCCAAGCATGGAAAATAGATCATCACATTTCATTGTATATTCATGCTGATCTCTTACGGGTCTTGTTCAGGAGTTAACGTGGTTCCATAGTTTAGCTAAGATACTTGTTCTTTAGGTAAAACTGTTCCATACTTATCATCCATCAGCCAATGCTATCCCACAGGCTGGTGATTATAGTATTATACCACTTCTAGTATTACCTATGTTGTTCTTTAATACTTTTGTGTGCCATCTAGTTAATCTCGAGTACAAACAATACATATTCTGTAGCTTTCACCTGTGTTCTCCCTTTAGTTTATGAGACCTGTTGCTGCTAGTTAACCCCAGTCCTACTATTTATGTCGTCTCCATAAATCTAATTACTAGTTGTCTTCCATGCATGTCAAATATAATTGCTCACACTGATATATCCACAAGAACCTCATGAAGCAATGTAAAGGCCAATAAACTTGATGTCAATGATACCCAATATGATGGAACATGTAAAGGCAGTTCTTTAGAAGACTTGCAGAAAGATGATGAATTCTCTTCACCCCACAAGGTCCTTGCTCTAACTTGGCCTGTGATATGTGTACAACATGCATATAATGTCCTAGAGTGTATCTACTCTGTTGCAATGCCATGTGCTTAGCATGCTGATCATGCATGTAAATATGTCATGCCTTCCTGTTTTTCAGTACCTATTCCATTCATGATAACATGTTTTCAAATTCCAGTACTGTCATTCTACTCTATCGCAATGCCATCTGCTTAATTTGGACATCATGCTTCTGAATATCTTATGCATTGTTATTCATCAGTATGTACTTCATCTGTCTACCATACCATGTTTTTTTACATTGAAGTGTTGTTCTAGTGCTCTGTTGCAATGCCATCTTATTTTCCCAATCATACACGTGTATGTTGCCTTAGTTATTTATGTATGTATTCCGCTAGCATACAGTTTTACATTCAACTAGTTTTTTTTGCTGTGTTGTCCTGTCGTATCCCTAGCTCTTACACCATACTCCCTCCATTTGGATTACATGTTGCCGAAATGGATAAAAAAGGATGTATCTAGAACTGAAATACGCCTAGACCCATCCATTTTTTTCCGGATGGAGGGAATGCATGTCAATATGTCATGCCTTTCTATTCTTCAGTACCTATTCCATCTCTCTGTTGCCGCATGTTTTATAATTAAAGCACCATTCTTCTATACAAGGCATGCAAGGGGAAGACGACTATGGTAGAATCTGAAGGGTTACAAACAAGGCCTTTGCAAAAGATCCAAACGCCAGGAGATAATAAACTAACTCCAGTTTTATAGATACTGCTCCAGCACAGAGAAACCCAACTCCTACTGATAATAAGCAGATTCCAGTGGCCAAAGAACTAGTCCGCTCCAGTCCAGCAAAAATATGTCAACTCAATTCTAAGAAGCGTGTGCGTATCCTTGCATCATGAAATTTTATAGCATGTTGATCATATTTTCTACATGTTTCTTACCCATCTCTCTTTTAGAAAATAATCTTAATAGATAGAAGATTTTCTGCAATGGTATCGTTTATGAGGAAAGATTCTTGCAGGAATTCTCTGTGCTCCAATGTAGATGTAAGTACCTGTTGTATATCACTATATTTTTACATCAGCATGTATTTTGTTAATCGGCGTGAATCCAACGTTTATCTGATCTAAATTTAGTTGTAGCAAAATGTATGATTAAAGGCCACAATGTTGATTTTTGCTAGGAAAACTGCCTGGTAGTTTTGCATCGTGAGCTGCATGAGTGTACTATCTCATATCAGTGGGTTTGAATACTTTGGTTCTGCAGTGGGGTTTTCAGTGTTTTTTTACTATGTTGTCCTGTCGTATCCCTAGCTCTTACATCATACTCCCTCCGTCCGGACTAAATGTCGCAAAAATGGATTAAACTGGATGTATCTAGAACTGAAATATGCCTAGACACATCCATTTATTTCTGGATGGAGTGAATACCTGTCAATATGTCATGCCTTTCTATTCTTCAGTACCTATTCCTTCTCTGTTGTAGCATGTTTAATAACTGAATCACCATTCTTCTATATAAGGCATGCAAGTGGAAGACGGCTATGTTAGAATCTGAAGGGTTACAAACCAGGTCTTTGCAAAAGATCCAAACACCAGGAGATAATAAACCAACTCCATTTTTCATAGATACTGCTCCAGCACAGAGAAAAGCAACTCCACTGATAATAAGCAGATTCCAGTGGCCAAAGAACTAGTCCGCTCGAGTCCAGCAAAAGAATGTCAACTCCATTCTAAGAAGCGTGTGTGTATCCTCGCATCATGAAATTTTATAGCATTCTGATCATATTTTCTACATGTTTCTTACCCATCTCTCTTTTAGAAAATAAGGTTAAACGATACAAGACTTCCTCCATTGGGATCGTATTCGAGGAAAATATCTTGCGGGAATTCTCTGTGCTCCAGTGCTGATGTAAGTACCTGTTTTATATCACTATATTTTTACATCAGCATGTATTTTGTTAATCGGCGTGAATCTAACCTTTATCTGATATAAATTTAGTTGTAGCAAAATGTTAAAGGCGCCAATGTTGATTTTTGTAAGGAAAACTTCCTGGTAGTTTTGCGTACTGAGTTGCATGAATGTACTATCTCATATCACGCACATTACTGAATTGTAGTGCTTCTCGGGTTGCCCATTCATTCATTGTGTCAATGTTGCTTTCGTATTACCTTACCTGGCTGATGATAGCTGTGCCATATTGTGTTAATTTGGTGTAGGCTAGTTTCCCAAACGTTCATTGTGTTAATGTTGTTTTCCTATTATCTGACTTGGCCAATGATAGCAATGCTAGTGTGTTAATTTTGCGCAGGCTGCTGAAGATAAGAAGACAAACTCTAAAAACAGCAAGGCAACCCCATTGTTTTTTTCTAGTAAATCTAGGCCAGGTAATATGGCAATAACTCATGATTAATCTGTTTGGTTCCCGTCCTAATTTATGTTATGATGCAGTGGTCAAGACACTCTCCACTATCAATAATACAAGCCTGCCAAAATCACCATCTGAATCTGTTCAGTATCCTCTGTCTCGAATGCAACAGAATAAATGTATGTTTGTAAACCAATTAATGGCTGAAGCAATGGTGGAAATGGTGGATGAATCAGAGGTGCAGAGTCGTGTGACCCAACAACTGATCAATGTTTTCAGAGACAGTGTGGCAAAGCAGCAAGAACTTTCCCGCATGCTTATGGGCGTCATTTGTGCTGAGGTTGCAGAATGTGATGTTGTAGATGGTTAGGTTTTGCTCATTTATTTGCACTGGCATCAATCTTTGTTTGCCCAGTGGATGTAATTTCTTGTAATATATTCTGGATCTGCAACGTTATTCCCTGTATGCCGTACCTTTGCTCATCGTAATGGGCTCAAATTATCTAATTTCGCCTAAAGACATGAACGAACTTCAATGGGCCCATTAAATTAATGGGTCGTTACTTGGCCGAAAGTTAATGGTTAGCCCTCTTACCTCCCGGGTCGTTAACAGGCCGACATCGAAGCGGGCAACAGGTGGCCCCAATTTATTTCATGAGCCGTTAACAGGCCGTTACTAAGTTTGGGCTACATATGGCCCAACTATACTGTAGGCCTTTAGCAGGCCGAAAGAGACAGTGGGCTTGTACTAGACCATGAAGAGGATGGGCCGCTAAGAGGACAAAAGTCAGGTCGTATTGTAAAAGGCCCAACTGTGTTGTGGGCCTTTAGCAGGCCGAAAGAGAAACCGGGCTGGTATTGGACCATGAAGGGCATGGGCCGTTAAGAGGCCAAAACTAAGGTCCGACTACAAATGGCCCAACTCATTTATGGTCCGTTAGCAGGCCGAAAGGCACACAAGGCCGGGAATTAGCCCAAAACTTAAATGGGTCGCTAAAAGGTGAAAACTTAGGTCCGACTACAAATGGCCTAACTGATTTATGGGCCATCAACAGGCTGAAAGTGACACCGGGCCAGAAATTGGCCCAACACTAAAATGGGCCGCTAAAAGGCCGAAACTCATGTCCGACTACAAATGGCCCATCAGATTTATGGGCCGTCAACAGGCTGAAAGACACACCGGGCTGGAAATTAGCCCAACATTTAAATGGGTCGCTAAAAGGCCGAAAGATGTACATCCTGAAAATTGGCGCATCCATTAAATGGGCCGTTAACAGGCCGAAATCTCATCGGGCCGATATTGAGCCCAAATATATAGCGGGCTATTCACGGGCTCGAACTGACGATGGGATGCAATGATGTCAAAACTTTAATGGGCCGAATTGGCACATCCCGTATGGGTCGTGGGCTTAAATGGACCTAACGCAAGTAGGCCTTATATGGGCTGGCCTGCTAATTTTTACTGGGCCGGCCTTTTTCACTGGAATGGGCCACTGTTGGGCCGTGCCACGTGTCGACCTATCATAGGCGCCTCCTGTCCAATGAGTGGATGACATCTGTCCCAACTATGTAGCCAATGATGATTTTACACGTGGAAAATCCCCATTGGTCGGGATGTTCACGGGTTATCGGATCCAAAACCCGACCCGATAGCTTAATGACGTTCCGTTACGGTGGATGCCACGTGTCAGTCACACATGATGAAAGCACTTCTGTGACGCGCGATTTATCGTCATGGAAGTGGACACTTCCGTGATGATAATTTTGGTAATGTCATGGAACACTTCTACGATAGCACAAGTATGACTATCTTGATTCTGTCATAAATTTGTCATGGATGTACATGCATGACAAAAAAGCGACCTACTGTGACAAATACGTATCATCACGGAATTGTTTTTTTTTGGTAGTGTGTGCTTATCTTCCTTGTTATGAGAATTTGGTGAACGCACGTCCCGTTAAGGCTTGGTCCCCCTGTCTTTCCTCGCGATAGCTTATTGCTCTACGCTGAGCGGTCCCGGTCCCTAGGCAGGCTACAACCATCGCTGGTATGCCAGGCCGTGTGCCGTGGTCAAGGCCAGGAGGTGTGCGGCCCAAGGTCCAGTAAGAGCACCTGAGGCGCGATGCTCAGAAGGTCCCCCTTAGTGCTCAAGCAGCCATGGTAAGGCGAGAAAGGGAGTTGACGTGGCTGCAACGGGGTTGCGGCAAGGCGTGAGGGACTGAGGGAGTCCTAGATTAGGGGGTGTTCGGATAGCCGGACTATACCTTCAGCTGGACTCAAGGACTATGAAGATACAAGATTGAAGACTTCGTCCCGTGTCCGGAAGGATCTTTTCTTGGCGTGGAAGGCAAGCTAGGCGTGCGGATATTCAAGATCTCCTACCATTGTAACCGGCTCTGTGTAACCCTAACCCTATCCGGTGTCTATATAAACCGGAGGGTTGTAGTCCGTAGAACAACCATCTTCATACACAATCATACCATAGGCTAGCTTCTAGGGTTTAGCCTCCTTGATCTCGTGGTAGATCTACTCTTGTACTACCCATATCATCAATATTAATCTAGCAGGAGTAGGGTTTTACCTCCATCGAGAGGGCCGAACCTGGGTAAAATAAAGTGTCCCTTGTCTCCTGTTACCATCCGACCTTAACGCACAGTTCGGGACCCCCTACCCGAGATCCGTCGGTTTTGACACCGACATTGGTGCTTTCATTGAGAGTTCCTCTGTGTCGTCTCTTTTAGGCCCGATGGCTCCTTTGATCATCAACAACGATGAGGTCCAGGGTGAGACTTTCCTCCCCGGACAAATCTTCGTCTTCGGCAGCTTCGCTCTGCGGGCCAATTCGCTTGGTCGTCTGGAGCAGATAGAAAGCTACGCCCCTGGCCATCAAGTCAGGTTTGGAAGCTTAAACTACACGACAGATATCCAAGGAGACTTGATCTTTGACGGGTTCGAGCCACAGCCAAGCGCGCCGCACTACCTCGAGGGTCATGATATAGCTCTGCCTCCGAATAGTGCCCTGGAGGCCGCACACGCACTGGCCCCGATCCTCGACTCGGAGCCCGCTGCGTTCTTTGAGGATGAACGGTTGGACGTCACCTCGGGGGCTGCGATCTTGAAGGCGATCGAGCCGAACGCCAGCCCCGCACTCCGCACGGCCCATGACTCCAAGGAGTCGGATTCTTCTCCGAACTCCGGGCCTCCCGTGCCCCTGCTGATGGAATCCGATTGGGCGCCTATAATGGAGTTCACCGCCGCGGACATCTTTCAGTACTCACCTTTCGGTGATATCCTGAATTCTCTCAAGTCTCTCTCTCTATCAGGAGAGCCCAGGCCGGACTATGGTCTGCGAGGTTGGGATTCGGACGACGAAGAAATTCAAAGCCCACCCACCACCCACTTAATAGCCACTGTCGATGATTTAACCGACATACTTGACTTCGGCTCCGAAGACTTCGACCGTATGGACGACGAAGGAGGAGACGAACAAGAACCAGCACCTGTAGGGCGCTGGACCGCCACCTCGTCATATGACATATACATGGTGGACGCTCCAAAGGATGGAGATGGCGATGGAACAGCGGAGGACGGCACCTCGAAAAAACAGCGAAAATGCCGGCATCAATGGCGCCGCTCTAAATCCCGCCACAGCAGAAATGGTGATTCCGGCACGGGAGATAATACTACCCCGGATAGCGCCGAAGAACACCAAATCTAGCAAGATTCGGCGCAGGAAGATGGAAAAGCCAGCCCTCATGATAGAGCGGCAGAGCGAGAGGTTGAGGATGATAACTACATGCCTCCCTCCGAAGACGAGGCAAGCCTCGACGACGACGAATTCGTCGTACCATCAGACCCCGACGAACAAGAGCGTTTTAAACGCAGGCTTCTAGCCATGGCGAATAGCCTACAGAAAAAGCAGCAACAGCTTAGAGCTGATCAAGATTTGCTAGCTGACAGATGGACTGAAGTCCTTGCGGCCGAAGAGTATGAACTCGAGCGCCCCTCCAAAAATTATCCTAAGCGTAGGCCACTACCCCAGTCAGAGGGGGAAACACATGACATGGCAGACCGGCCACCTCGCAGCCGCGAGAGAGAGGCCTGTCGAACCTCTAAACAAGCCATGCCCCGATGCCGCTCAAGTAAGGCACGGGAAAATGAGCTAGACCTGCGAGACGTACTGGAGGATAAAGCAAGGCAAACAAGATCGATCTATGGATTGCGCGGACGCCCGACGACACATGATGATCTTCACTCCGGACACAATAAATCCGGCCAGGCCGAACACAACAGGCATAGCTCTTCCGAGCTGCGTTGTGACATAGCCCAGTACAGGGGCGCCGCACACCCACTATGCTTCACAGATGAAGTAATGGATCATAAAATCCCAGAGGGTTTCAAACCCGTCAACATCGAGTCGTATGATTGTACGACAGATCCGGCAGTATGGATTGAGGATTATCTCCTTCACATCCACATGGCACGTGGCGACGATCTACACGCCATCAAATATCTACCCCTTAAGCTTAAGGGACCAGCCCGACACTGGCTTAACAGCCTACCAGCAGACTCAATCGGTTCTTGGGAGGACCTGGGAGCCGCATTCCTCGACAAATTCCAGGGGACATATGTGCGGCCACCGGACGCCGACGACCTAAGCCACATAATTCAGCAGCCAGAAGAATCGGCCAGGCAATTCTGGACACGGTTCCTAACAAAGAAAAATCAGATAGTCGATTGTCCAGACGCAGAGGCCCTAGCAACCTTCTAACATGACATCCGCGACGAGTGGCTTGCCCGGCACCTGGGACAGGAAAAGCCGAAATCTATGGCAGCCCTCACGACACTCATGACCCGCTTTTGCGCGGGCAAAGATAGCTGGCCAGCTCGCAGCAAAAACTTAACGAAGAACCCTGGTAATTCGGATACCAAGGACAAAAGTGGCAGGACACGTCGAAATAAGCAAAAGCGCCGCGTTAGCAACGACAGCAATGAGGATACGGCAGTAAATGCCGGATTCAGAGGCTATAAATCCGGTCAGCGGAAAAAGCCATTTAAAAAAATTACCCAGGGCCCGTCCAGTTTGGACCGGATACTCGACCGCTCGTGCCAGATTCGTGTCACCCCCGAAAGGCCAGCCAAACACACCAACAGGGATTGTTGGGTGTTCAAGCAGGCAGGCAAGTTAAGAGACGAACACAAAGGCAAGGGGCTGCATAGCGATGACGAGGAGGAGCCCAGACCGCCGAACAACAATGGACAAAAGGGGTTTCCCCCACAAGTGCGGACGGTGAACATGATATACGCGACCCACATTCCTAAGAGGGAGCGGAAGCGTGCGCTACGGGATGTATACGCGATGGAGCCAGTCGCCCCAAAGTTCAACCCATCATCCTCCTGCCCGATCACTTTTGATCGAAGGGACCACCCCACTAGCATCTGTCACGGCGGTTTTGCCGCATTGGTCCTTGACCCAATCATTGACGGATTTCATCTCACAAGAGTCCTCATGGACGGTGGCAGTAGCCTGAACCTGCTTTATCAGGATACAGTGCGGAAAATGGGCATAGATCCATCAAGGATCAAGCCCACAAGGACGACCTTTAAAGGCGTCATACCAGGTGTAGAGGCCAATTGCACAGGCTCGATAACACTTGATGTGGTCTTCGGATCTCCGGATAACTTCTGAAGCGAAGATTTAATCTTCGATATAGTCCCGTTCCGCAGTGGCTATCACGCCCTGCTCGGACGAACCGCATTCGCTAAATTCAATGCGGTGCCGCACTACGCGTATCTCAAGCTCAAGATGCCAGGCCCTCGAGGAGTAATTACGATCAACGGAAACACAGAACGCTCCATCCGTACGGAGGAGCACACGGCGGCCCTCGCAGCGGAAGTACAAAGCAGCCTTTCAAGGAAACTCTCCAGTCCGGCCGTTAAAAAGCCAGACAATGCAAAGCGCGCCCGGAGTAACCTGCTACAAGACCGCCTGGCACGTTCGGAGCAAGCGTAGCAATACGGCCTCAACCCCAGCCATCGCAACATAGTGGAGCTAGTATCTCGAGTACACAATTACGCCCTTGAAATTCCATGGGCACAGGGGGAGGGGCACATGAACGGCATGCTTACAATACGGCGTCAAACGTACTAGGGGTTGCCGGATTTTTTTTTACTTTCAGGACTCCACACTCTGGATAACCTGTTCGGCTTCACTGCCGCACAGACGATGCAAGACCCAGGAAAGCAGACAAAGCTACGCCGCATTACGGAACTCTCAGGTGGTCTCTATTTCGAGCGATATATCTGTTTCTAAATTCCGTGGCCTGCGCCTGGTCAGGACATGTTAAATAGTCTAATATCTTTTTTGCTTATCGCACCACTTGTATCGTTCGGCTTTGATAAATAGCCTCTTTATAAACAATGCATAGCTTTTTGTCTATTTTTTGCATTATCCTCTTTTAATATATATGTTTATTAAATAACATGATCGCACCCGTACACCATGGTACGGCAAAACACGCCAGGGGCTTCATTACCCTTCTATCTGGTGTGAGAAGTCCGTACACTTTCACAAGTGCGGCACCCCAAACTTATAGCACTATATGCATCGGCTCCAAATCATGATTTTGGTCACATGTTGGGTTTGCCCGGCTCCTATGTTTTGGTGCCTTACGTTCTGCTATATCGGCTAAGGTAGCACTAGGAGAACCACTGCGATTGTGCCCCAGTTCAGGTGGGTTAAGCACCTCAGTGGAGAAAGCTAAAATAGACTGTCATGATAAGGCATGAGACCGGTCGCTGTTCGAGAGGTTTTTCGAGTCCTTAAAGACTTATGCCGCTTCGAGCGAGGAGCTGGCTATGTCCGGCCAAAGGCGTGGATAGTGCCCCGAATTCGGCCTTCCGAACTAGGGGCTTCGCCGAAATTAAAAATTATAACGTTCTATGGCTAAGTGAGAGTGTTCAAGCATTATAGTCCGATTGCCTGGTTCGTTGTGCTGAGCGCCTCCCTCGAAGGACCCAACTATGGGAAAAAGAGCCCTCAGGTTTATCCCGAACACCCCAGCACTAGTGGCATGGGGGCAGAAGCCGACGACTGACCATCTCTCAATTTTTGATAAACGGCCACACAGAAAATAATATTTTAAATTCAATAAGTATTGCTTAGCGCATATGAACAAGTTTTCAGCGCACAGGATACAAACGAGCGAGTTCATTCAAATACTACATCTTTAGTACATTCATTCGCGACAAGGCGGGCTCCGACAAGAACTTCCTTGTAGTAGTTCTCGGGCTTGCGATGCTCCTTCCCCGACGGCGGCCCGTCCTTCACCAGGTTCTCTCCGTCCAGCTTACCCCAGTGTACCCTTACACGGGCAAGGGCCCTCCGGGCACCTTCAATGCAGGCGGAGCGCTTGATGACCTCAAGCCGTGGACAGGCCTCCACCAGCCGCCGCACTAGCCCGAAATAGGTCCCAGGCAGGGCCTCTCCAGGCCACAGCCGAACTAGTAAGCCCTTCATGGCCTGTTTGGCCGCCTTGTGGAGCTCGACCAGCTGTTTCAGCTGATCGCTCAAAGGCACAGGGTGTCCGGCCTCAGAATACCGAGAACAGAACACACTCTCCGTCGAGCTGCCCTCTTCAGCTCGGTAGAACGCAGCGGCGTCGGATACGCTGCGGGGAAGATCGGCGAACGCCCCTGGAGAACTCCGGATTCGGGTAAGTAACAGGCACTTTACTTTTATATTCCTACTTTGCATCAAGAATGCCTTACCCATTGCTATCTTTTTCACCTCCTCCAACTCTTGGAGGGCCTTTTGGGCTTCGGCCTTGGCACTCTTGGCGGTCTCAGGGGCCGACGCGAGCTCGGATGCTTGCGCTTTTGACTCAAGCTCCAAACTCTCATGTTTTTTCATGGGAGCTTGCAGCTCTTGCTGCACCTCGCCGACTTGAACCCCAAGCCTGTCTCGCTCGGTGCGCTCCTCGGCCGTTTTCTTTCCGGCCTCAGCTAGCGCCTGCTTCAGGGTTGCCACCTCGGTTGTGGCCCCTACAATAAGCAGTACAATCCTATTATTTCTTTCTGCAATCAAGCCTCTCTATAGGCACCTTTTTTTTAAAGGTATTTCTTACCTTCTTTCTCCTCGAGCTGCCGTTTGGCAAGGCCGAGCTCATGCTCGGTCTGCCCGAGGTCCTTTTTAAGGGCATCCACCTGTGCAGTCAGTGCGGCGGTGGACAGCAGCGAAGCCTGCATACGCATATTTGACTTTTTGTTGTTAGACTCCTGCGAAAATTACTAGATCCTCTATTCGGCTTTTCTTTCCGAACACCGACCAGAGCATCAGGGGCTACGGTCTATGCGGTAAATAATTTGACATATTTTTACTTACCTCGAAGCCTGTCAGAAAGCTAGCACAAGCTTCAGTCAGTCCGCTCTTGGCAGACTGAACCTTTTGGATCACCGTACTCATAATAGTACGGTGCCCCTTGTCGATGGAGGCGCCGTCAAGCACCTCCAGCAGATGGTCCATCGACTCCGGTTGGACGGAGGTCGCTGGCTTAGAAGGCTTGCTCCTTTTGGAAGGAGTTCGCCTACCGCGGCTCATAAATGTTGAAGATTCCGGCGCGGTGTCCGGCACGAAGCCGGACTTGGAGACCTGGGGGGTCTTGTCCCCTTCACTCCTGTAGTACGGGAGGTTGCCTTGCGTCTCCTCCAGGACCACCTCCTCCTGCCCTGGAGCTTGTCGCGACGCCACTTCGGCGTCTTCCGTAGTGCGGGGGGAGACAGCGGGCGGAACCGAGTTCACGTCCGATGAGTCCAGGGAACCGTCCGACGATTCGTTGTATTCGGTCTGGGGCGGGCTGCATAAATTACATTCGACATTAGGGAAAGCTGTGCATTAAAGGAACATCATGAGTTACTCTGATATCCGAACTTACGATTTCGCAGGACGCTTGGCCCTGTTCGGCCACTCCTCTCCGCTCTCTTCGGCGTCATGGGAGTAGTCCGGTGGAGGGTCTTCCTTTTCCTAGACCCCTCGGCCTCCCCTGCTGGGGCGGCCTTCTCCTTCTCTTCTCCCTCCGCTAGGGGGGGGAGAGCTTTCTTCTTCCTCCTCCTCGTTTTCACGAGAGGAGGGCGTCTCGGACTCGTCAGATGACGAGTCTGACACCACCAAGTTACGGGCACTCTTTCGAGTCCCGGTGGTCTTCTTCTTCTTGACCTTCTTCTCCGGCACCACATAAGGTGCCGGAGTCAACAGCTTCACTAGGAGAGCTGGGGCCGGGTCTTCGGGCAGGGGAGCCGGACAGTTAATTGGTCCGGATATCTTCCGCCAAGCCTGTCAAAGGTAAAGGGAGTTTAGATCCCGCATAGAGTTAATCTATGAAAAAGAGCTTAGTATCCTGTAAAAGGTGAAGATAGCTTACCTCGCTAGCGTGATGCTGCGAGTTGTATCTGCAATCCTCGGAGGCGGATGCAGGAGCCGCGGCGCCCTTGAAAAGCACCTTCCAAGCATCTTCGTATGTCGTGTCAAAGAGCCCCTTGAGGGTTTGGTGCTGCGCTGGGTCGAACTCCCACAGATTGAAGTCCCGTTGTTGGCACGGGAGGATCCGGCGGACGAGCATAACCTGGACTATATTGACAAGCCGGATTGGCTTGTTCACCAGGGACTGGATGCAAGTTTGCAATCCGGTCACCTCTTCTTCTTTGCCCCACGACAGGCCCGTCTCTTTCTAGGACATAAGCCGCGTGGGGGGTCCGGATCGGAACTCGGGGGCTGCGACCCATTTCGGATCGCGTGGCTCGGTGATGTAAAACCACCCGGCCTGCCACCCCTTTAGGGACTCCACAAAGGAGCCATCGAACCAGAGGACGTTGGCCATCTTGCCAGCCATAGCGCCTCCGCACTCCGCCTGGGTGCCGGACACCACCTTGGGCTTGACGTTGAAGGTTTTGAGCCAGAGGCCGAAGTGGGGGCGGACGGGGAGGAAGGCCTCACACACGACGATAAACGCCGAGATGTTAAGGATGAAGTTCGGGGCCAGATCATGGAAATCCAGGCCGTAGTAGAACATGAGCCCCCGGACGAATGGGTGTTGTGGAAAACCCAGTCCGCGGAGGAAGTGGGGAAGGAAAACTACCCTCTCATGGGGCCTTGGGGTGGGGAGAAGCTGCCCCTTCTCGGGAAGCCGGTGCGGGATGTCCTTGGACAAGTATCCGGCCTTCCTTAGCTTTTTTACTTGAACCTCCGTGACGGAGGAGACCATCCACTTGCCTCCCGCTCCGGACATTGCTGGAGAAGGTTGAGGTGGGAAGAGCGGGCTTGGGCGCTGGAGCTTGAGTGCGCAAGAGGTGGTTTGGCAAAGGAGGAAGAAGGCGTAGGTAAAAAAGGTGGAACCTTATCCCCTTATATGGGCCGATGCGGTTATGCGTCCCCACCTACCTAATAAAACTCACTTGCCTCCCAAGCGCCGTGGTAAATGGCGCGGTTGGGTTACCCACGTCCGTATTGATGAGAATCCCGTTAAAAGGGGCACACAATCTCTGCTTTGACAAGACGTGCCAAGGAAACTGCCTCGCTGAACACGCTGAGGTGGAACAATGAAAACATTTTATATAAAGAGCTTGGCAGCGGTGTTATGACGCACTGCGGAATACGTCAGCAGATTTGATTTGTGTTAATATTATTCTCTATATGGCAATATGTGGAAACTTATTTTGCAGAGCCGGACACTATTTTTGGTGTTTGTAATCTTCTTGAAGAACTTGGAGGAGGAACCTGCCTTGCAATGTTGAAGACAATCTGCGTGCCGGACTCGTCGTCATTGAAGCCTGGTTCAGGGGCTACTGAGGGAGTCCTGGATTAGGGGGTGTTCGGATAGCCGGACTATACCTTCAGCCGGACTCCAGGACTATGAAGATACAAGCTTGAAGACTTCGTCCCATGTCCGGAAGGATCTTTTCTTGGCGTGGAAGGCAAGCTAGGCGTGCGGATATTCAAGATCTCCTACCATTGTAACCGACTCTGTGTAACCCTAACCCTATCCGGTGTCTATATAAACCGGAGGGTTGTAGTCCATAGAACAACCATCTTCGTACCCAATCATACCATAGGCTAGCTTCTAGGGTTTAGCCTCCTTGATCTCGTGGTAGATCTACTCTTGTACTACCCATATCATCAATATTAATCTAGCAGGAGTAGGGTTTTACCTCCATCGAGAGGGCCCGAACCTGGGTAAAATAAAGTGTCCCTTGTCTCCTGTTACCATCTGACCTTGACGCATAGTTCGGGACCCCCTACCCGAGATCCGCCGGTTTTGACACCGACAGGGACCATTAAGCCCAAGCATTTAGCCGATCCGACGGCAGGACTTATCTTGTTGACTTCGTGGCGATTGCTGATGTTGCACTAGGGTTGCGCGCCTACTCATGCTGCATAGCTAGGTCGGCCCATACGAGTTTCCCTCCCCTCATGCTCTCCTTAATGCTCTATGTCCTCAGGTCCCGGCCCTCGAGCGAGCTCAGCCGCCGCTGGTATGCCAGGTCACGATGCAGTGGTCAAGGCCAGGGGGTGAAGGCTGGAGACACAGTAAGAGCTCCTGAGTCGCGATGCTCAGGAGCCCCCCTTTTAACGCACAAGCGAATTGCACGAGAGAAAAGGAGACTCGCGGTGCCGCCTACTATCCTTCCCTTGGGATCCCTTTGAATAGGCACAAGAAGACACATGGTTTGCCGTTATAGTTGTCAGCCTGCCGCTGGTTGCTCTAGATGAGGTGAAGGCACTGAGGGCCTGGTGAGGTGACGTGTGCGGGGCGTGCCGCGAGCCAGATCTCGACCGCTCAGATTTGTCGACGTTGCTGGGACGGACCCATGCACCAGTGCCGTGCCTGTGAGGTTGCCCCGGGGGAGGCAATGATCGAGCAGGTGATAGCAGTTGGCAGGTTAAGCATGGAGACCAGGTCAACTTGGATAAATTCAGGAAGATACATGCCACTGGGTCCGGCCCGAGCGGCTTGGGGATGATGCAGCCCGAGGGGTGCCCCTAGAAAGGTAAGCTAAAGACATAAGCAAAAGGGATACATGCCACAGGGACGGACCCATGCGGCCTGAGAATAATGTAGCCCGATGTGCAATCCCAGCTAAACGAGTTTGGAAGATGTCATCTGGTTCTGTAGACGAAGTAGAGTTGGTGCAGCTGAAGGCGTGCGTCGAAGAAATGACTCCTCATGCGCCACCTGTCGGTGTTCTGGGAACGGGGGTCCCCAAACTTGCCTGCCTGTGGCCCATGGCGTGGCTATGCTATGGGCCATATGGCCCACCTTCATCAACAAGGCATCCAAGACCTTCGCGAGGGTCCAAGCCTTGCCAAGCGGGCGACGCACGACTTCCTCTGGAGTGGCCTAGCCAGGCAGGCTCCCAAGGAGCAGAGATTTCAAGGCGGAGAAAACCTCACGAGGGACTCGTGACATGAGCCATGACGAACGGTGCCAGACGGGTGCCAAGCGGGCGCCGATGCGCGTAGAGTCCTTGTTTCCTCTTTGGTGCTAAGGAGGCAAGCGCAGATGAAGAGTAACGAGGCATCAAGCAAAGGTTGCCATATTGGTGCAACAAGACCAAGACCAGGAGGATGGCAAGGCGGAGGTCATCGTGGAGCCCAAGACGGCGTCACCCCAGGGCTTTTCACAAGCGAAGACTACTTTGGTTAGGATAGCTTGTACTAGCTATCCCCCTTCAAATTTGCCCGCCATTGTTGGCTCCCTTCCCGCTCAACATTTGGGAAGAGGACCAGGGCAACTATAAATAGGACTAGCCACCACAGTAGAAGGGGGATCGACTCTTGAACAGAGCAAGTAGCCAACACTCGCACAAGAACACCTCAACCTCAGGAGGCTGTTCTTCCCTTGTACTGTTCATCAGCAGCCCAAGAGGCAATCCATCCACCACCACACTGGAGTAGGGTATTACACCACAACGGTGGCCCGAACCAGTATAAACCTCGTGTCTCTTTCTGTGTTGTGAGTTCATCGAATTCGTCCGCAAGATCTTAGCGAGCTTGAGCGTAGATCGGTAGGAGAGAAAGACTTCGCGTGCACCCCAGTGTTCGAACCTTAAGGGTTTGCCGGAACCCCACATCCGACACCACCAGAGCCCTGAGCCTCAGGAGGCTATGGGGGTTCGGGAGGTTCCCTAAAGACCGTCTCCATTTCCTCCAGGACGGCGTGGTACCTGGCCTTCTGAGCCGCTAGGACACGCCGCATGTTGCGCTGATAGGCTGACGCCACGCTCGGCAAGCCGAAGGGCATGCGAACGTAGCTGTGTGGCGGGCCCTCGTAGCGGCCCACACGTGAAGGCTAAAAGCGCTCCTGATACACGGCCCTGTTGATCCCTGGGACGTCGATGCAGACACACAGCCTAGCATCCTCGCCAGGATGGGGAGCTGCGCCTCGCGAGCGGCTGTCGCCACACATGGCTCTTGCGTCTTGCATTTCCTGAGTGGTCTTGGTGATAAACTCCTGAGTGGTGGTCACTCCTTGCCCTGTACTCTCCTAAAGAACATGTGCCGCGAAGCACGCTTCCTAGTGGTGCCCAAGCGCCTCCCTCGTGAGGATGGCAAGGTCTGAGGCCCTCCAAAAGAGAGCCCCCGAGCCCTGCCCGAGGAGGGCGCCGGGCGTGCCTTCCTATGCAATGGAGGGAGGCGCCCCTGGGACGGACGCTGATCCTGGTGAGACTCCTGCCATGACGCCATCCTCCTGAGGTCCTGCGCGACGCAACTGCTTCTTCTTGGGGATGGCCTCCGGAGGGCCCTCACCTCTGCTGTCGGGGTCGTCGATTGCTGCGGCTTGGAAGAAGCGCTCGAGGGAGCACACCTCATTCCTCTCTTCACATGGAACCGTGATGATTCCACCGCTTCCTGGCATCTTGAGGACGTTGTAGCCGTGATGGGTGACTGCCATGAACTTGGCCAGGGCTGGATACCCGAGGATGGCGTTGTACAGCAGGAGGATGGGCGCGATGTCGAAGTCGATGAGCTCGGTGCGGTAGTTCTTGCGCTCTTCGAAGGTGACAGGCAGGCGGACCTGCCCTATCGGTGTGGTGGAACCGTCAGTCACTCCTAAGGAGAGCTTGGTAGGCTGGAGCTGCTCATATGGCACTTGGAGGTTGTCCAACGTGTCGACGGACAGGACGTTGAGCCCTGCGCCGCCGTCGATGAGGGTCTTGGTAACCTACACATTGCTGATGAATGGGGAACACATCACCGGGAGGGCGCCGGCGGTGGCCGCGCACTTGAGCTGATCTGCCGAGTTGAAAGTGATAGCGCATTGGGACCACTTGAGCGGGCGCGTGGCCTCGAGCTTGGGGAGCACTGCGTTCACCTCGCGAGTGAACAGTTTGAAGATGCGCTGAGAGGCTGGGGCCTAGGCGCCGCCCAACATGTAGGAGATTGCACGCGGCTCCTGGAAGCCCCCAGCCCCTCGTCCTGATGGTGGTCATCGTTCCTTCTTGGTGGCGGCAGCGAGGGAAGACCGGCATTGCCTTGGGGACGATCCTCACGAGGCTGGTCCCTCCAGGAAGCCTCGCGAGGTTCGTCCTGCCAGCGGTCCTCACGAGGCCGGTCGCGCCACTCCTAGCGCGGGTCACGGTCGTCGCAGCGTCCGCCTCCACGTCCTCCTCCGCGGCCGTAGCCCCGGGCGCTGCGCTCGGGGCGTCGGCCAAGCGTCCTTCTCATATGGCTCTGAGCTCTTGACAATCGCTGGTGTTGTGGGTGTTCAGGTTGTGGAAGGCGTAGCACGGTCGGCTGTTCTTGGAAGACTTGGGCTGATCTCTGCCCCGCTTGGTGTCAGGCTCTGCTACGAGCACAACTGCCTCCTTGCATGTCACGTCCTTGGCCTTGGCCTTCTTCTCCTCTACACCCGCAGCTGGCAGCTCAAGGAGAGAGAGGCGCCCCTCGTCAGCCCTTGCGCACTTGGTCGCCAGGTTGAACAGCTCCTAAGAGGTGCAGAGCTCCTCGTGGATAGCGAGCTCTTCCTTCATCTTGACGTCGCGGACGCCGTTGGAGAATGCAGAGATGATGGCCTCATCTGTGACCTTGGGGATCTTGAGGCAGGTGTTGTTGAAGCGCTGGATGTACTTCTGGATGGTCTCTCCTAGTTGTTGCTTGATGCGGCGCAGGTCACCCGCGGCCGGCGGGCGGTCGCGAGTGCCCTGGAAGTTCGCGATGAAGCGGTCACGCATCTTGTCCCGGGAGGAGATCGGGCCGTGCTGCAGGTTCAGGAGCCAGGAGCAGGCTCCATCCTTGAGAGCCATGGGAAACCAGTTCGGCATGACTTTTTCATCGCCGTTGGCTACTTCGATGCTCAGCTCGTAGAGCTGCAGGAACTCCGCGGGGTCGGCGGGGCCGTCGTAGCGAGGAGGCAGATCCGACTTGAACTTGCCTGGCTAGGCGACGCTACACAGCTCGGCGGTGAAGGCACGGCAGCCAGTCGTGGTTGCTGGGGTCCGCTTCGGAGGTAGAGCTTGTTCTTGGCGAGGTCCATGCGGCACCCCTACGGGTGACGCGCAGTCTTGACGAGGCGGCGCGGGGAGCGCAGGTGCAGCTTCTCGCGGCCGCGGGATTTCTTGGTAGCTTCTCTCTTCACGCGTGGGCACCAGGCGTGGTGGATCATGCCGTGGAGCTGCACGCCTTGGTGCCAAGTCACCATCTTGAGGCACTGGTGGTGGAGGCACGCCATGGGTCTCGTTGCCCATGGCTGGCTGAGGGTGAGGCACAGAGCGGGATGGCGCCTGGGAGCCCCCTACGGCGCGGACGAGCTCGGCGACGCCGTCGAGCCACTCCTGGTAGAGGTCATCGACTGGGCGGTAGCATAGGAGTTCTTTTGACGTGAGGAGTGCGGCCGGTGCCTCCATGGGAGCGCGGCATGCATGAGACGAAGAACTGGCCGGGGTCAGCGATGGAGTGCTGGTGTGGCCGTCCTGCCGTACCGAAGGGTGCAGCAAGGAAGCCTGCTGCTCATTCCCCGTTGGGCCGTTGGCAGCATTGGCGGCGGGAGAAGGAGAATGACAAGGTGGCCCGCCGACGGGAGCCGTCTGAGCGACGCGGGCGGTGAGGGCAGCCCGCCGCTCAGCTCGAGCACGACGAGCGTCCGCCATGGAGACAACGAAGCGACGGAGCGACTAATCGACGAGAGGGAGGCTACGGCACACCCCTACCTGGCGCGCCAAATGTCAGATGTGGGGTTCCGACAAACCCTTAAGGTTTGAACACTGGGGTGCACGCAAGGTCTTTCCCTCCTACCGATCTACGCCCTAGATCGCTAAGATCTCGCGGACGAACTTGACTAACTCGCAACATAGAAAGACATGAGATTTATATTGTTTCGGGCCACCGTTGTGGTGTAATACCCTACTCCAGTGTGGTGGTGGATTGCCTCTTGGGCTGATGATGAACAGTACAAGGGGAAGAACAACCTCCTGAGGTTGAGGTGTTCTTGTGGCTAAGTTAGGCTCTCGATCTGGTTGGATAAAGCTAAGATCAGATGAGATCCCCCCTACTATGGTGGCTAGCTCTACTTATATAGGCCCTGGTCCTCTTCCCAAATATTTAGTGGGAAGGGAGCCAACAACGGCGGGCAAATTTGAAGGGGGACAACTAGTACAAGCTATCCTGACAAAAGTGGTCTTCGCCTGTGAAACGCTCTGGTGGTGACGCCATCTTGGGCTCCATGATGACCTCCGCCTTGCCGTCCTCCTGGTCTTGGTCTCGTTGCACCTATATAGCAACCTTTGCCTGATGCCTCGGTACTCCTCGCCTGCGCTGGCCTCCTTAGCTCCAAAGACGAAACAGGGACGCTGCGCGCGCTGGCGCCCGCCTAGCGCCCGCCTGGTGTCTATCGTCATGGCTAACATCATGAGAGCGTCACGAGGTTTGCCCCGCCTTGATATCTCCGCTCCTCGTGAGCCTGCCTGACTAGGCCACTCCTGAGGAGGTCTTGTGTCGTTCGCCTCGCGAGGCTTGGATCCTCGCGAGGGTCTTGGATGCCTTGTAGATTAAGACGGGCCATACGGCCTGCTGGCTTAGCCACACCATGGGCCGCCGGCAGGCTAGTCTGGGGACCCCCATTCCTAGAACGCCGACTTCAGCTATTAAAGACCCCGACAACAATGGAGCACCGTACCCTCTTGACGCCGTCCCCAAGAAGAAGAAGCAGCGACTCCGCACAAGGCCTCAGGGCAGCGGCATCTCTGGCGGTGCAACATCAGGATCGACGCTCGTGCCTGGAGCACCCCCCCCCCCTCGCATAGGAAGGCGCGCCCGGCACCCTCCTTGGTCAGGGCTCGGGGGCTCTCTTCTAGAGGGCCTCAGACCTAGCCAACATCATGAGGGAGGCGCTCGGGCACCACATGGAGGCGTACTTTGCGGCACGTTTCCCTCAGGAGGACACCGAGCGAGGAGCGCCCGACGCTTAGGAGTTCATCACTAAGGCCACTCAGGAGCTGTAGGATACAAGAGCCATGCGCGACGACCACCGCCCACCTGGCGCAGCTCCCCATCCAGGCTAGGATGGCGGGCTACGCGTCTGCATCGACATCCCATGGCTCAACAGGGCTGCTTCTCACGAGCTCTTCTAGCCTTTGCGCATGGGACGCTGTAAGGGCCCACCTCATAGCTATGTTCGCATGCCATTCGGCCTGCCGAGCGTGGCGGCCGCCTTCCAGCGCAACCTGTGGAGCGTCCTGGCGGCTTAGGAGGCCAGGCATCACGCAGTCCTGACGGAGATGGAGATGGTCCTCAAGGAACCACCTGGACCCCCAGAGCCTCCCGAGGCTTATGGCCCAGTGGCTCGTGAGGAGAAACCTGTCGGTGTACAAAAGTAGGGGCGCTCCTTTTGACCCCTTTACTTGTGCACGGACAGTCGGAGCAGCACCCACGGCCATACTAAGTAGAGCAGGGGAGGGAAGCAGGAGAGAAGCTAGAGGAACAAGATGGTCAGAGGCAACGCCAAGGCCAGAAACACAAGACAGCAAACGGGCGAGGTGGAGACCCCCGGCAAGGCCCTTGCCGGGGCGGCCTCCGCGGCCCCGGCAAGAACTTTGGCGGGGCAACTGACCCAAACACCAACAGAGCGAGCCGCCCTTGAGCCCACAGGTTCCAACCCAACCAACTACGATTGGACCAGGGCTCGGGAGGCACCTCTGTGGTGGCATGCAGATCTTTGTCAAGACCATGGATATATGAGATCAGATGAGGACCAGAAGACGGCGACCCTCGGCGGCATCCTTGCCGAGGAAAGCCACGAGACCCCCAGCAAGATCCTTGCCGGGGACGACTGCGCGCAATGGCAAGACCCTTGCCGGGCCCCCGGCCAAGCCCTTGCCGAGGACATCAGCGGGGCCACTACCAAACCCGCACCAGCCAAGTTTCCACCGCCATTAGCATGCAGCTGCCAGCCCGAGCAACTGGGCAGGCACTTGCGTGGCAACATGCAGCTTCCAGGCCATATCAGCAAGCGCCTGCGTGGCGGCATGCAGATCTTCGTGAAGACCCTACCACCGCGCTACCTCAGCTACCTGCCTGCCTACGTGGCGCCGTATGCATCGCTGGGCAGCGGCGACGGATAGGACGGGCCTCGCTCCCGTCCCTGATAAAGCTAGGGGACACCTAAGAAATGCATTAAATGCGTCTTGTCCTGTAATACGGGCAATAAGCTCATAGTACTGTAGGCCTTTCCACCTCCTGTGTGCCACTGTGGCAGCCCCTTTCGACTATAAAAGGAGGCCCATGGTGTACTTGAGGGGGATTCGGCTCTTTTTAACTACACAACCACCATAGCTAGTTCAAGAGCTCAAGAACACTCAATACATCCACCAAAGCAGGACTAGGGTTTTACGCATCCTCGCAGCCCGAACCTGGGTAAACGATCCTTGTGCTGACCATTAATCCTGCTCTCCTCACAACCCCGTGCCCCGGCAACCATAGTAGGGATTCTTGCGATCGCATAGGTGTCATTTCCCACCGACACAACCCCTTCACCATGCACCTTCAGCTACCCCAACACCCCTTGACAACGAAACCAGGTGTCATTTTCCATGTTTATTTAGCTGGGAGCGCCCCCCGGGCTGCACCATCTCCAGGCCGCTCGGGTCCGACCCAGCGGCATGTATTGCTCTTGCATTAACCTAAGCTAGTTCGCCTTTCATGCATGATCTATCTATGGTTATCACCTTATAGATTGTCACCCACCACGGGAGCTACGCACTCTGGCACGTCGCTTGTGCTCGGGTCCGTCCCTACAACGTCGACAAATCTGAGCGGTCGAGCTCTGGCTCGCGGCAAGCCCCGCGCATGTCACCTCACCAAGCCCTCAATGCCTTCATCTTCTTGCAGAGCAACCTGCGGCAGCCTGGCAATCATCGTGGCAATCTGTGTCCCTCCTCGTGCTAACCTGCAGGAACCTCCCGAGGACGACAGCGGGCGGTACCACGGGCTCCTTCTTCTCCTATGTGATTCAATTACGCGTTAAAAGGGGGGCTCCTTAGCATCGCGACTCAGCAGCTCTTACTGGCTCTCCAGCCCTCACCCCCTGGCCTTGACCACGGCATCGCGACTTGGAATACCAGCGGCGGCGGAGCTCGCTCGAGGGCCGGGACCTGAGGACGCAGAGCACACAGGAAAGCGTGGAGAAGGGGGGAGGCTCGCACGGGCCTAACCTAGCTACCCTACAGTAGTCGACGCACAAGTCTGGCGCAACGCAGGGAACCAGCTCTGGACTACCAAGATAAGTCTTGCGCCTAGGTTGACCAAGCACTACCGCATAGGATCCTCACCCGTGGCAGCCTTGTTACGGCAACGTCGCCACCGTTTCCTGCCTCTCGGCGGTTTTCTGAGCGCTAAAGGGGACCTCTTGAGCATCGCGCCTCAGGAGCTCTTGCTGGACCTCGGGCCGCTCACCTCCTAGCCTTGACCACGACACCGTGACCTGGCTACCAGCAACAATTGCAGCCTGCCTGGGGACCGGGACCTGCTGGCGTAGAGAACCAAGCTGCAGTGGGGTTGGAAAGGGGAGACTGAGCCGAAACAAGACATGTGTTCGCAAATTTTCATAATAAGGATAATATGAACAGAAGACATTGCAGATCCTTTACACGCCCCCACGGGATCCGTTTCGATTCCTCGCACGGAACAAAAGAAGGGAGTTCCTAGGAGCCCTATCTACACGCATCAGGGCAGCCGACGCCATCATCAATAGTGGGCCATGGGAGGCCGGCGCCAACCCCATCCAGATCAGCGACGGCGGCGGCCGGACGCTGTGGCCTTGCTCCGGGCCCGGCGAGAGCTCGGGGGCACGTAGCTATCGTCGCTTGTCAACGGAGTCTCGTAGGGCTCGGGAGAGTCGCTGGACTCCCAAGCGCTGCCGCTGCTGCTGGAAGGGCCGCCGCGCCGTCCCGATGACCCTCTCCAGGGCAGCACTCCAAGCGGCGGCCTTCCGCGTTGAAGACCTTGAAGAACATCGTGGAGGCATCGTCGTACTTGAAGTGGATGGCGAGGGCACCTTCCGCACAGCAAACCCGGTCAACCTCGCCCCAGCCGCGGGTCATGAAGATCTTTTCCGGGGGAAAAGGCTTCCACCTCCGTTGCAGTCGTTGGGGCGTCGCAGTCGGCGTGCTGCAGCCAAAGTTCCAGGGGACCCCTCGGCGACATCTCGGCGGAAAAGAACTGCAGAAAGCAGATCCAAGTGCGCGGAGGCATCACTGCCCACATCACGAGTTTGCGCGAGGAGTCCGCGGCATGGACTCCTGGGCGACGACGTGCGTCACCGCAGCACGGCGACTATGGCCCCGGTGCAGGCGATGGCGCTCGCCGCCTCTTCCTCCGCAGCCCTCAGCTTGGGCGTATAAGGGCAGCGGGTACCCGGAAAGAGGACGCTCACACCAAGGCCTCGACACCTCTAGCTTCACGACCATGTCACGGCGGTGGCACGGCCTCTTATTTGGCAGAAGCGGCCCGGGCTCGTTGCGTGGGGTTTTTCCCTTCAACGCAGCCGAGAACCTCCGAATTGGCGCCATGGGAGACACAACTAGCAATGAAGCGAGGAAGAAGAATCAGGCGGAGAAGGAAGAGATGAGCGACGGGGGCTCCGCCCCCTCCTCATTTATAGCGAGAGAACGCCAACCGGCGATCCCCACGATCACAGGTAATGATGAGTTTTTTCTGAATGCAGTAGGGACTCGTCAAGTCGGGAAGTTGTCGAGGCAGCGTGGGGAAGAGGAGACGCCCACGCCCAATCAATCTCCACACGTCAAGCAGTGCCGCAGGCTGTTGGGGCCCGCGGCGCTCCGCACTTGCCCTTTGGCTTTGCCTCGAAGCCAAGTCCGAGTGTGCCTTGGGCCCGGGGGCTACTGTCGGCGTCCTTGGAACGGGGGTCCCCAGACTTGCCTGCCTGCGGCCCACAGCGTGGCTCCACCAATGGCCCACAGCGTGGCTCCACCAGTGGCCCTGTACGGCCCATCTTCACCATCAAACACTCAACACCCTCACGAGGGGCCAAGCCTCGCAAGGCGGACGACACAAGGCCTCCTCGGGACGGCCTCACCAGGCTGGCTCGCGAGGGGCGGAGAGATCAAGGGACACCTCGCGAGGTTCCTGTGATGCAAGCCATAATGACTGGAGCCAGGCGGGCGCCAGCGCGCACAGTGTCCTTGTTTCCTCTTTGGTGCTAAAGAGGCAAGCGCAGGCGAGGAGTCCCGAGGCATCAGGCAAAGGTTTCCATATCGGTGCGACGAGACCAAGACCAGCAGGATGGCAGGACGGAGGTCACCCTGGAGCCCAAGACGGCGTCACCACGAGAGCCTTTGGCAGGCGAAGACCACCTTTAGTTAGGATAACTTGTACTAGTTGTCTTCCTTTGAATTTGGCCGTTGTGGGATCCCTTCCTGTCGGGGATATACCCCGCGGTGTAAACCGGCCGGAAGTTAACCCGGCCGGACTTGGCGGTTTATCTGAAGACCCGCCCTGACCTTGGCGGTTTACAAACAATCCGCTTGGTCGTTATGACTCACTGGTAAACCGACGGGCGGATCAGACGGATGACAAGACCCAAGGCCTAGAAGGCCGGTTCAACTATGTTGGGCCGGTTTAAGAGGAAAGGAATATTTATCTTACAAAGAGTTAAGACCAGGACTTGTATCCGGTTTGTATGAGAGATAGACTAGTCCTAATCCTAATAGGACTCCACATGTAAACCGCCCCTTCAACATATATAAGGAGGGGCAGGGCTCCCCAAAGAGGGACAGGTTAGAAGTTAGAAGCGACAAGCTACAAACAATCGATAATCTCTAGGGTTAGACAGAAGAGCCGGTTTACGGCGTCTCCCTCGTGATGATAATGAGACCTAGCCTCAAACAGCATGTAGGGTTTTTTACCGGATGATGTTTCCCGGGGCCCGAATCTGTCTAAACCCTTGTCTTGCGTGTTGATCTGCCCTGCGTCTCTCGTCCCACTCAACCCCTCTCAAGCTACCACATGGATGCGTTGGCCTCGCGACTAAGTCCTGACACTAAGGACATCTGCCGTGACAAATCCGCGACAGTTGGAGCCCACCGTGGGGCCTGCGCACGGTGGTGTTGAGTTCTTGGAGGGATTTCTTCACGGATCGAGAAGCTCGCGATGTGTTGGATAAAAAGAGCTGGCACGAAACAATCACGCAGAATAACCCGGCTTGGGATAACCTCGGGCAGAGCCGACCAGTTCATCATCAGGAGATCAGAATCGTCGTCAACTTTGGATCGGATAGAACGATATGTGAGTCCAAGGAGAAGTCAACAGTTGTTGATATGGGCAAGCGATCCAATCCCAAGTCGCCGAGAACATCGTTTTTCGCTGCCGTTTTGTTTCACCGGCACGTGAACTCGCTGAAATTAGTCTGGACATGTCTATGTTGAAAGCAAACAGTGCATGGGAGCTGACCAATATCAGAAGGAAAGCCGAGAGTGCAAGGACGTTAATCAATGTCAGATGAAAAGTATTGTTCTTGAGCCTAGCAGGAGCGCTAGAACGGAGAAAGACATAGTAGTACTCCATAATCGTGGGGAATTGGAGGCTTAATCCGTTCTGTGCATAAAGACAAAAAAGTGCTACTCCAAGCGGTCAGATCAAGAAAAGAAGAAGATTATAGATTGGTAAAAGGGACAATGACCCGGAACCGGATTGGATTTCTGCTTTCAATCCGCCGTGGTCGAATCAGCTGCGGCGCCGTGCTGACAAACCGCCCCCGTCATGAGCGGTCTCACCGTCGCTGGAAGCCGGACTGGACCCTGCTGTCGCCGCTGTTATACATTGAACCGACGTACGCCGGGTCACCTTTGCTTCCATTAAACCCATGCTAAGCGGTCTACCACTATCATCGACCCGTGGATGCCGTCGTGGTCCAAGAATAGTGCGCTGCTGCAAAGCGGATCAGGTGATACCTTTCTAAAATATATTTACCAACACATTATTTTTTATCAAAGAACAATTTATCTTTGCCGTGGTCTGCAATATTTTTATGTAGGATAGTTATTTATGACAAGGGTATTGTTATGCCACGAACATGGAGTGCGGGCCAGCATAATTTTGTACTAGCGTTCCTCCGGGCCATGCTGCTCGACGGATACACGTGCAAATCGCCGCCCCCGCTGTTCGGTTTACACCCGTTGTCCGCGCCGGCTTACAAACATCACGGCCGGGTCACCAGTCCGCACCGGTTTACCACACTGCGGCCAGTTCACCCGTGACTGATTTCTGTGTCACCTAGTGATCATCAACTTCATGACGGGTTATTTCCGGTCTAAACGAATCAGGTGCTATCCATCTAAAGTATATTTTATTAGTACATATTATTTTTGTCAAGGGAACAATTACTTTGGACTGTATATTTTGATATGCAGGACAATTATTCATTATAAACGTGGTTTATACCATGGGTACGGAGCACGCGCTGGCAACGTCCTGCCCAGTGTTCGTCCGTGCTATATTACACGGTGAATGGACGCGTGCAAAACGCCGCCCTTAGGGCCCGGTTTACTTCAACTCACCGGGACCGTCCCTGTGGCCGACTCGCCCGTCCGCCGGTTTTCAACGCTACGGCCGACTCTCCCGTCCGCACGGGCTTACAATACCGCGGTCGCTTCATCTGTCTATGCCGCCGCTGATGTTACGGTCGTTTTTACCGTCCGTCCCCCGCAGTCCGGTCTACATCAACATACCGGGCCGCACCTGTCCGCGTGAGCCATTTATTGAGTATGAACAAGTCACAGCTTGGGTAGCCCGGTTCTCTTTCAAATTGGAGGCAAATTATCATCAACCGCCGTCTGCACTGGATGGATCAATGGGCAGGCACACAAGTCACCGCCGCTATAGTTTGGTTAACTTCAAATCACCAGTTGGAAGGAACCATTGGCCGGGTTGCTGACACGGTTCATACGGGATCATTTACAACCCGCCGCAGTCACCTCAACCTTCTGTGTATTCACATCGTGTTATCAACACCAATGATATACAAGTTATACCGGTTTATATCACGGTCAAATATGGAGAATCTCAAGCCAACTCCTCGAGTCACCTTGAGACTTGGGGGCTACGATGATATGACGCAGCAAGTCTTGCCAGTTTCAGCCGGTTTAAGAACCCGAGGACGATGGAGGGAAAGATAACCCGATCCTGGAGGATACTGTTATGTTGATGAAAATTTAAAGGCCGTCAAAAAATTTCCGGCTTAGAAAGTATATGACAGTTACAAAATCCCGACTCAATGAAGAAGTTTCGGATCATCAGAAAGGATTCCGGTTTGAAACCTGGCTGAAGGGAAGTCAGTATCACTGAAGCTCTCAAATATCCGGTTTACAATCCGGTTCAAGAGAAATCTATTCTCCCACAAAGTTCTGAAGCACTCAGATCCGGTTTAACAATGTCCGGTTCAAAAAGGAATTAACTTCTCGCAAGTTCGAGTTTAAAGGCCGTCAGAAAATTTCCGGCTGAAAATGAAGATTCCGGTTTAAAATCCGGTTCAAGGGGAAGATGTCTCCCACAGCTTTGAAGCTTTCAATATCCGGTTCAAGATCCCGGTTCAAGAAGAATTTACCTCTTGCAAAAAAGTTAAAGATTACCGAAGAGGACCTGCTGCCATGATGCGCGGTTTAAACATGGGTATCCGGCCTTATTGGCTTGACATATTATTTATCACATGGGGGCTCCCGCTTGTAAAGCGGGGTATCTATTCTTTATATCATGCGTGGTTACACGGAGTGGATTCGCTTTAGGGCAACCTCCGGTTTACCCCTTGAGGTCGCTTCACAGAAGAGCAACAAAGTCAGTTGGGGACCTAGTCGACTTGAACCGTAGCTACACCTCCTGGGAGCTTGGTCATGTCTTGACGACGGTAATGCCTTCTGGCTGGCACATTTGCCACTAAGTCAGTTGGGGACCTAATCGACTTGAACCGTAGTTACACCTTATGGGAGCTCGGTCATGTCTTGATGATGGTAATGCCTTCTGATCGGCTTTTAAACAGCCAGTAAGTCATTTGGGGGCTTGGTCGTGTCCGAACCAATGCAATGCCACTTGATCGGCCCTAGGCCACTGAGTCACTTGGGGGCTTGGTCGAATCCGAACCAATGCAATGCCACTTGGCCGGCGTAACGCCACGCGTCATTTTGGGGTCCTGGCTGACTGGCACCATTGCTACGCCTTCGGGGGGCTTGGTTGCGTCTGACCATGGTAATTCCATCTGACCAAGCTCAGTAGAGCTCTTCTTTTGCAAAAAGTTGTTGCCGTTGCTTTTGCTTCAATTGCCTTTCTTGAGGAGTTGTTTTTTATCTTGGTTGCATTTTTAAACCGACAATGCTTAAACCGGTTCGACTGTCAAATTACAAATTGACGGAACACGGTCAAATCTTAATCCGGGGATTATCTGCCCGGTTTGATTTTCTGTTACCATCCTATTATGGAGTAAACCGGTGTTTATCAACCCGGCTCGGCTTTCAACTACAAGTTGTCAGTACACGATCAAGTTATAATCCGGAGACTATCAGCCCGGTCTGGTTTGACTACAAGTCACCGGTATATACATGGTTAATCTGGTGTTTATCACAACCCGGTACGGTTTTATCATAAAATCGGCGCAATATGGAAGGAGTTATCATTACTCAAGATTGGGGTTATCACTCTTACTACAAAAAGTTGGTAAACCAACGATGTGATTCAATGTCACAGGTATGATATATTTCATATTTTTTAGTGCAGCCTTGGTTATAAACCCAGGTTATATGTTGGGCATTATGACCCGTCCGGCGGTAAACCGCCAGGACACTTTAAACTTGTTGTATGCAGAAACAGGTTGAATAAAGCATGATTATAAATTATCCGGTGTTTGTTAAACCGGCCTGGCTTTCAGACGATAAGTCGCCGGTATGATGATAAATTATCCAGTGTTTATTAAACCGGTCTGGCTCTGGACTATAAGTCGCCAGTATATATTTGGATTGTGCCATTGGAATCATGCGCTTATAAATTATTGGATTATATTATTCAAATAGCCAAACTTGGCTGAATTTTCATTATGATATTGGATGAATAAGGTTTTCATACCAGATTATATTATCTTGAATAGCCAACATGGCTGGATTTTTATTATGGTTATTAATATTATGATTAAGGTTTTGGAAGTCGCTTTAGCGCAATGGTTATCATTTTCTACAATTGAAGGAATAGTCTCGAGTTGCTGCAGGCTTACAACCCGGCACTTGGGGGCTACATTATTCAAAGTTGAGATTATATCAAATATGCAAGTCTCATGTCGCTGCAAGCATGCACCATGACACTTGGGGGCTACCAATTGCTCCCGTCAACTATTCAAGGTACAAAGCTTTTTATCCATTATATTGAAGGGTCCACTGCTCAGTTGGTAAAGCACAAGGCTCTTAACCTTGTGGACGTGGATTCAAGCCCCATGATGGGGGTTACATCATATGATGTTATTTTCATTGAAGTGTATATCAAAGTCCCAGCTCAATATTATCTTACTGAGTCGGCCCTTGGGGGCTACATGCTGCTGTTCAAAGTTTAAAAGATTATATTTACAAAGTCCCTGCTGATTATTACATAATGAGCCGGCCCTTGGGGGCTACACTGGTTGAAGTTTTATGGGCATCAGTCAATTACAAG
This sequence comes from Aegilops umbellulata, assembly GCA_032464435.1. NCBI lineage: Eukaryota > Viridiplantae > Streptophyta > Magnoliopsida > Poales > Poaceae > Aegilops > Aegilops umbellulata. The sequence continues at coordinate 37,325,794 of CP136056.1, read as the reverse complement.
TCCCAGGTTGCTGCAAGCATGACAACCCAACACTTGGGGGCTACAGGTAATATGGATATAAGGGAGAAATATCTTCCAATTTTCTGTTTTGAGCCAATCATTATGACCCGGTGTCTACAACAAATCATGAACCGGCATTGGAAATAATCATGACCTGGAATTCAGTTCTTATAAACCGGCAATCTTGACAATGATAAACCAACGAGTCTACATTTTCAAACCGGCTGAATATCAGATGAGTATTACAAGACCAATATTTCTTAAACCAGCGCTTTGGAAGCCAACTCAAGTGGATTACTCTTTACAATATTTTTCTATGAGAAACCAATGTCAGCAATTTGAGTATGAAGCTGGTTATTAACCTGGATTTTCTAGAAGGAGGAATGACAAGGACTTAAGGATGATCAGCATAAGTTTACCATGGATGAATCCAAGCTAAACTTGGGGGCTAATGTCGGGGATATACCCCGCGGTGTAAACCGGCCGGAAGTTAACCCGGCCGGACTTGGCGGTTTATCTGAAGACCCGCCCTGACCTTGGCGGTTTATCTGAAGACCCGCCCTGACCTTGGCGGTTTACAAACAATCCGCTTGGTCGTTATGACTCACTGGTAAACCGACGGGCGGATCAGACGGATGACAAGACCCAAGGCCTAGAAGGCCGGTTCAACTATGGTGGGCCGGTTTAAGAGGAAAGGAATATTTATCTTACAAAGAGTTAAGACCAGGACTTGTATCCGGTTTGTATGAGAGATAGACTAGTCCTAATCCTAATAGGACTCCACATGTAAACCGCCCCTTCAACATATATAAGGAGGGGCAGGGCTCCCCAAAGAGGGACAGGTTAGAAGTTAGAAGCGACAAGCTACAAACAATCGATAATCTCTAGGGTTAGACAGAAGAGCCGGTTTACGGCGTCTCCCTCGTGATGATAATGAGACCTAGCCTCAAACAGCATGTAGGGTTTTTTACCGGATGATGTTTCCCGGGGCCCGAAGCTGTCTAAACCCTTGTCTTGCGTGTTGATCCGCCCTGCGTCTCTCGTCCCACTCAACCCCTCTCAAGCTACCACATGGATGCGTTGGCCTCGCGACTAAGTCCTGACACTAAGGATATCTGCCGTGACAAATCCGCGACACTTCCCGCTCAATGTTTGGGGAGAGGACCAGGGCCTCTATAAATAGGACTAGCCACCACCCTAGGAGGCATCTCATCTTGGATCGAAGCCATTCCATCCATAGCCACCACCATAGAGGGGACAGATCATTCAGATCATCCTCAACCACACAAGTTCACCAAGCACAAGAGCACCTCTCCTCAGGAGGTTGTTCTTCCCTTGTAACTATTCATCCTCAGCCCAAGAGGCAATCCACTACACCGCACTAGAGTAGGATATTACACCACACCGGTGGCCCGAACCTGTATAAACTCTTGTGTCTCTCGTTCTTTGGGTTCGTTGAGCTAGGCCATGCGATCGTTGCGAGAGTGATCCAGGGAGAGAGAGATCTTCGTGCGCACCCCAGTGTTCGAACCTCAAGGGTTTTGTCAGAACCTGAAATCTGACAGCGCCATCCGGCCTCCTCTTGCGATGGTAGAACGAATACTCATGAGGCTCTGGCTGGCTCTGCACCCTCACGAATGGCACACCATACTTGATCGATTCGTTATCCTCTAGGTGCACGGCCCACATGCCAATAATGGTAGAGGCAAAAAATTGGAGATATTTTCCCTGCATCAGGTGGAATCGAACCCGAGCGGAAGAGCTGTCGCCTGTCGGGTAGTGTCACTTGGCCACTTGGCTAGTTCAGTACTTTCATTACAAATAGGGCACTGCCTCAGTTGGTCTGATCTCCTCCTGCGCCTTTGTGCGCTCACTTCGGTGCCGCTGTCTGCCATAGTGAACATGCTAAACAAACGAGAGGAATCTGGAGAGGACTGTACGTGGAGAAGCGGACAGTTGGAACCCACCAGGTCTATGGCCGTACGCAAGCAAGTGCCTCATCGAAAAAAATACTTCCTCCTAATGCTATACTGACGTTGGGCCCACGGGTTTGTCAACATAGTTACATTTTTTAGGTGCTTCAACATAATTACTATAGGAGATAAATTCACAACAAAGCCGGGGAGCTAGCAGGTATCATTTATTATCACTAGGGCAACAAGTATTAGTCGGGTTTTGGGCTGCCCCGTCTAGGCTTTCTTTTTAACATGCGCAGCCCACAACATGTCAGTTTGTATTGTTTTGAGGGCCGTCATGTATCGACTGGCCTATGGACCTCCCACCCGAGGTTTTATTTTTCCTGAAACATCGACAACCCAATTTATGTATTTTTTGAAGAAAACGCAGAGGTCTGTTCTATTTTTCTATATAAGAAAAGGAACGACTGGTCCAACTTATGTTTCCCTTCTAACTATATTATATATATTTAAATTATTTTATATGTTATTATATATTATAGTTATTGTCATCATATATTTAAAATATACTTACATATGTAAGAAAGCAATATCCCACATCTTATTAACTTATAAAAATAATTTCTTAACAATAAAATCCTGGACTTTTTTTGCAACGAAAATCCTGGTGATTGTGTACCAAAGCTTGGTAAGATTTAAGGACCAATGTAATAATAAATCACTTATTATTTAAATATATTTATAACAAAATGCTCAGCCCCTGTTTATTTTTTGATAACATTGATGCGCCCAACCAAACATTATAATTAGAATCAGCCCAGCAAAATCATGTATATCGAGAAAGTGCAAATGGTCTGTAATTTTTTAGGAAAAAAATAAATGGGATGCATGGATGCTACATTATTTGTTCACCCAGCCCGGCAAATGGACTGTAATTCTAAAAAAAAAGATCAAATTGACTGTAAATTATAAAAAAAATGGGTTGAATACATGCCACATTTTTGGAGGCTGAAATGTGGGCCAATAGGTCGAAGCCAACGCACGTCATTGTCAACTTAGTCAACAAATTATTCTGACGTCGTTAGCCATTGGATTTACATCCAACGACCGACATCCATATTTTCAATCTCTCGTCTTCTTCCTCTAGCGCCGCCGGGACCACCTGCTCCCGCCTCCTGCTGCTAGCAGCTCTGCTTAGCACGGTTCGCTGTGAAGCGCTACCCCACCGTTGGCCAGGCCATCCCTCCACCCCTCCACACATCTTGTTCTTCTCCACTGACTGCCGAACCACACCGTACCAGAACCAGTTAACCCTCGTACACCTCTCCGTCTGCGACTCTACTTCCGCGTCTTCCCATCTCTGGCTCGTTGCTGTCTGGCGCCTCGCCGTCGTCCACCACCTTGGATGCGCTCGGCGAAGAGTGGTCAACATGGTTAATGAACGACATCCATCGGAGGTAGACTATGTGTGGAGAGGCTGACAGCTGGGTCCATAGCCGCACGCAAGGAAATGCCTCCTTATTACGCGCAAAATAATGATTCTTCTACCTGTCAGCTGGGACTCACTGGAAGGGCCTCTGTATTTCAAGAAAAAAATGTTCCCCCTGCTGACAGATCGGACCCACCAGCTATATCTTCGCACGCAAGGAAGTGCCTCCTTATTACACAAAAAAATGAATACCCCCTCCTAACTGGGACCCACCATAGTGGGAGGCCGACTTGTGGGCCTACTAAGATGATGGGACGGAGGGCGTTGTCAACTTAGTCAATATGAACGATTCTAGCTCCAGTGACCGTACGATGTCCATCGAACGGCCCTACTGCTTCTTCAACTTCTGGTGTTCTTGCTCCAGCCGCCCAAAGCAGCGCGGTCGTGTCGCGTGCTCTTGCCTCCCATGGCCGGTTGTGATGCCGCGGAGGCCTAACCACCCCCTACTAATCCCACCGCTGGCCTGGCCATCCCTCTACTCACCCACACCCCCTATTATTCTGCGGCTATGGCAGCATCACACCGCAGCCGAACCAGTGAACCCTCGTACTCCTCTCCGCATGGGCAACCACTGCCGCGTCTTCCCAGGCTCCGCATCGTGCCCTTCCTAGGCCTCGCCATCGTCCACCGCCCTGGTGCTCTCGGCGCGGCGTGATCAACGTGGGCAAGAAACGACTTCCATTAGAAGAGTACTGTACGTGGAGAGGCTGACAACTGGGTCCACTACCGTAGAAGGAAGTGCCTCCTTATTACGCAGAAAATAATGATTCCTCCACCTGACAGCAGGGACCCACTGGACGGGCCACCATATTTCACAAAAAAATGTTTCCCCTGACTGCTGGGACCCACCAGCTACATCTTCGCATAGTAGGAAGTGCCTAACATTTGGGACCCACCTGGTCGAAGCATACGTAGCGTTGTCATTCTGGTCGCAAATGTGTACGTACATACTAGTCGATCTAGAGGCACGCACATGTCGTAGTAGAGGCGCGCATGTATCATGTACACGTACGTACGGCGGCCAGGGTGCAAGAAAGAAAATACAGCCACATACATACATACGGTCGGGGTCTCAAATGCCTACTCGCGCATACGTACAGCCAGGGCTCGTGTACATGGCTGGGTCGGAAAGGAGAAGCTGCGCCGTTGTCGTGTTCATGGGGAGGCAACCGGCTGGGTTGGAACGGAATGTGTCGTCGTGTTCATCGGGAGCCAACCAGCTTGGATGGAACAGCAGATGGAAACGAGGCCTGGCGTACCGCAGAACAGAGGAAACGGCCTTGTGTTCGACCGGCCACGGTCGAAACGGGATCCTGTTCACCGGGAGGGGTCTGGCATACCGCAAAAGGAAGGAAACGGACCTCCTATGGTCTAAATGGTGTCATGTTGATCGGGAGGGGTGGGGCGTACCGCAAAATGGAGGAAACAGACTTGTGTTGGAGCGCTACGATCGAAATGGGGGTCCTGTTCAGCGGGAGGGATGTGGCGTACCGCAAAACGGGACTCCACGGGATACTGTTAATCTCCACCGTCGACCTCCTCCAGCCTCCACGGGATACTGTTCATCCACTGTCGACCTCCTGCAGCCTCCACGTACGACTGTTCATCCACGGGCTCTTGTTCATCCTGCCTCCACCGCGCGCTCCTCCACGGGCTACTGTTCAACCAGCCCTCTCCACGGGGTCCTGTTCAACCACCCCTCCACGGGCTACTGTTTATCCAGCCCTCTACTGGCTACTGTTCAACCAACCCTCCACCGGCTACTGTTCAACCAGCCGTCCATGGGGTCCTGTTCATCTAGCCCTCCACGGGATCCTGTTCATCCGCCAGCTCGATCGATCGGGGTACTGTTCATCCAGCGCCAACGACCTCTACTACCACGGGGTCCTTTTCATCCAACCCCCCACCAGCAATTATTCATCCAAACCCCCTCAACAATGCTCACTATTCATCAAGGGAAGGAGGCAGCAGTGTTCGATCGGCTTCCGTTAGCAGTAGTAGCGAAGGAATCACTCGGGTTCAGTTAACAGCAAGGGATCGATCGATTGCTCGGGTTCAGTAACGTGTAGCCTGCAGTGCAATCGCTCGGGCTCAGTTAGATCCCAACGCCTCGCACACACGCGCGTACGTATGAGAGAAACATGCATCGCTCGGCCCCCGACCACCCACCGTAACCGGGAACTCCCCGATATTTTCCTCGCTCTCGCTTATACCACGGTTTTTTTCGTCATGGACGGCCCAAAGAATGTCATGCAGCTGCGTCTCCGGCCCGCCCAGGATGAAAAGCCCATTTTCTGTCATGCTTTTTTGTCATAGAAGTAGGACCCCATCACATCTATGATGATACAGGGTTTTTTCACAATTATCGTCATAGAAGTGTCATTAGTATGATAGAAAAAAATTCGTTCGACCCAAAATGTCACGGATGTGTCTTTTTTTTGTAGTGGGAGCCAATGTGTCTAAGGCAAACTGCTGCATTAGTGGGTCCAGTTGGTCTTACCACTTTGTAGAAAGAAGCAGTCACTGTTTGCGCTACATTACAGAAGGAATGATTGAGAAGCTTTATAGAGTATTAGTAGATGGTGGTGACATGACTAGTCTGCAGAGAGCGTGGGCAACTTAACAACACATGGAGTGCAAAATTTACTCCACAAGGAAAGGTATGACCAAGTCAGTTGCCGACGCAGCTGTAACAAACGAGGTCAGTATCGACCTTCATCCATATGATTGTCCTTTGTTATGTTGTGCTACTTATATTGTTGTATTGTTTTGAATAAATGTTTAATTCAAGCTATTGTATTGCTATCTTTTCCTGTTAAAGATAATGAAGATGATTATAGTTGTAAGCGTATGTTTAATAAACTAGTACCATTATTATATTCACACGCTTTTTTTTGTATTTATGAAGACAAGGATGCTGAGCTTGGTTTTAGTGGAACTGCACAAAATGTCCAGATGGTTCGTGTCCTCCATAATACTTCATCATGCACAATACATTGAATGGTTCTCTAATCATTCGTCGTCACCTTGAGCCACCGGACTATCTGTTTCAATGGAGCTTCCAACACCGGCCATTAAGAAGGGTAAGCAGAAAGACAAAACGAGAGATTGGCTGCTTTACTTGTGGTTCGGAGGAACACTAGGCAAACAAGTGCCCAAACAAGTACAAGAAGCCAGGACAGGACTCCAAGTCTGTCAATGTCACTCTAAGCAACAATGATGGGGCATCTCGGTATGGTAATCTGTTTACCGTACTTTCAGTTTGTTAGTCCACCTATTGGTGGGTTGACACTAGGGCCAATATTCATGTGTGTGCTGACGTGTCTTTGTTTTCTTGCAGCATATAAATATGAAATCCACGGGGATGCTCAGCTTTATTTTAGTTGAACTACACAAAATGTTCAGATAGTTCATGTCCTCCATAATACTTCATCATGCACAATACATCAAATGGTTCTCTAATCATTCGTCGTCACCTTGAGCCACCGGACTATCAGATGACAAAGTGATGAAAAACCCTGCCCGGTCCACATTCATAGGCATTACATATTTTGAATGGGAAAAGCTTGTCAAATGCATTAAGAGATCATGAACTATTCCTTACATAATGCCTATGATTTGCATGTTAAGAAGATAATCCTCTTCTGTTGCTTCTGTGCTTAAGAAGTTCATTGTCTTACGACAACTTGGGTAGTTTAGAGGTGAAACCATATGTATTCCGACCAAGTCATCATCTTAGGACATGATTGGATCGTCGTTTTCAAACCAAAACTGCTTGTAAAACTAACGTTTGTAAATAAAAGCAGATGGTCTTGGGCGAAACACTTGGTTGGTCGATTTTGACTAGTAAAATATACACTGGTCTCTCAAATTACACGCGTAACTCGCTGGTTTTCGTTATAGACCTTGGGCCCTTGGTTTCATTACGCCTGTATTTTACGTGTTGTTTTATGATGACGAGTAAATTACACTTGTATCTCAGTACAGGTGTGAAACAATCCAGACCTCCCAAGCGCGGCCTTACCATTTCATGCCGTATTAGTCTCTCGAAGGTGCTCATAGGTGTCCGTTGATCCTGGCTTCCTGAATGAGCAGCGGGCCTATATCAGACCATCCATAGGGCCCGCAAGGTCCTCTCCGTCGTCCTTGGAGTTGTTGCGCTTGTCACGGAGCCGAGCATTGTCAACATGGTGAACGAACATGAGGATTCAAGAGATGACTTTATTTTGACTGGATGACAGTAGGGCCATAGACGTACGTACGCAAGTTCCTCCTTATTATATATATACAACTATAATTTTTTGCTTCCTCCTGGTTTCCTCACATCACGGTCCCACACCATCGGCAACCTATATATTCAATAAACGAGAGAATTGCACAAGGAGCGGCCGACATTTGGGACCCAGCAGCTCGAGTAGTATTTGTTTTTTGGTGTAAGCGGAGTTTTTCTTGAGCGATGTTTTTGTTGTTGTTTAGAGGAGCAGGGTATCAACTGGGCGGGCTGTGGCCCGTCTAGCCCAGGCTATTATTTTCTCCCCCTGATAGGTTTGACCCACCAGCTACATCTTCGCACGCAAGGAAGTGCTTCCTTTATTACACGGAAATAAAAAGTTTCCTCTCCCTTACAGCTGGGATCCACCAGCTTTATAATGATCCTTTTCATGAAAATATAGATTGTACAGAAGATCCTAAATTTTTTTATTTTTATTCTAACTCGAAAAAGAGGGAAAAAAGAGAAAACATCTTCGCACGCAAGGAAGTGCCACCTTATTACGCGAAAAAAATTTGATTCCCCTGCTAGCTAGGACCCACCAGATTTGTAGGCTACCTTGTGGGCCTACTAAGTTAACGCGTACGCAGGGCTTTGTCAACTTAGTCAATAGACGATTCTAGCTACACTGATCATTCGATGTTAATCGAGTGGCCAAGCCGCGTCTTCAACCTATGGTCTTGTTGCTCCAGCCGCCCAAACATGCGCCCGCCGTAACGCCTGCTCCAGCCTCCCGTGGCTGGCTATGCTGCCGCACAGGCCTCACCGCCCGACCATACTACCACTGGCCAGGCCTTCCCTCTACTCACCCACACCCCCTGTTATTCTCTGGAGACAAAAGCCTCAAACCATAGCCGAAGCAGTCAACCATCATACTCCCCTCCGCGTGGGCATCCTATGCTGTTTATTCCCCGGCTCTGGGTCGTTCGCTTCCTAGGTCACGTCGTCGTCCACCACCTTGGTCCTCTCAGGCGGTACGGCGGAGTCAACGCGGTCAACAAAGGACAGCCATCAGAAGAGGATTTTAAGTGGAGAGGCTGACAGCTGGGTCCATGGACCGCACACAAGTAAGTGCATCCTTATTACGCGCAAAATAATGATTCCTCCACCTAACACCTCGGACACACCGGAAGGGCCTCTGTATTTCACGAAAAAAATGCCCCCCCCCCCCGCTGACAGCTCGGACCCACCGTACCAGTTATATCTTCGCACGCAAGGAAGTGCCTACTTATTACGCACAAAAAAATGAATACTCCCCATGCTAGTTTGGACCCACCATAGTGGGAGGCTGACTTGTTGGCCTACTAAGTTGACGCAGACAGAGGGCTTTGTCAACTTAGTCAATATGAACGATTCTAGCTCTAGTGATCATACGATGTCCATCCAACAGCCATAATGCTTATTCAACCTCTAGTCTTCTTGCTCCAGCCGCCCAAACCAGCATCGGTCCTGCCGCCTGCTCCTCCCTCCCGTGGTCGGCTATGATGCCGCGGAGGCCTCACCGCCCCCTACTACTCCCGCCATTGGCCAGGCCATCCCTCTACTCACCCGCACCCCCTGTTATTCTGCGGCAATGGTAGCCTCACACCGTAGCCGAACAAGTGAACCCTCTAACTCCTCTGCGCGTGGGCTTCCATTGACGTGTCTTACCCGTCTCCGCATTGTCCCCTTCCTAGGCCTCCCCATTGTCCACTGCCCGGGTGCTCTCGGCGCGGTGTGGTCAACGTGGTCAAGGAACGACTTCCATCGGAAGAGTACTGTACGTGGAGAGGCTGACAGCTGGGTCCACGGCCAGATGATGGAAGTGCCTCCTTATTACGCGCAAAACAATGATTCCTCCACCTGATATCAGGGACCCACCGGATGGTCCACCGTATTTTGCGAAAAAATGTTTCCTCCTGACTGCTGGGACCCACCAGCTACATCTTTGCACGAAAGGAAGTGCCTGACAGTCGGGACCCACCTGGTCAAAGTGTATGTACTGTTGTCCTTTTGGTCGCGAACGTGTACGTACATACTGGTCGATCGGTCTGTCTGCAGGCTGCAGTGATGAACCGTGGCCATGTAAGGAAGGGCACATGCCGTAGTATAGGCGCGCACATGTCGTAGTAGAGGGACAAAAGTAGCATGTACACGTATGTACAGCCAGGGTGCAAGGAGTAAATATGGCCACGTACGTACATACGGGTGGGGTCTCGAACGCCTACTCACGCATACATATGGCCAGGGCTCGTGTACATGGCTGGGTCAGAACGGAAAAACTGCATCGTCGTTTTCATTGGGAGCCAACCGGCTTGGACAGAACAAACGATCGAAACAAGGCCTGGCATACCGCAGAACGGAGGAAACGGGCTTGTGTTTGACTGGGCACGGTCGAAACGGGATCTTGTTCATCGGGAGGGGTCTGGCGTACTGCAAAACAGAGGTAACAGACTTCTCTTGGACCTCCTACGGTCCAAACGAGGTCCTGTTGATCTCGAGCGGTGTGGCGTACGGCAAAATGGAGGAAACAAACTTGTGTTGGAGCGCTACGACCAAAACGGGGGTCCTGTTCATCAGGAGGGGTGTGGCGTATGTCAAAACGGGACTCCACAGGATACTGTTCATCTCCACCATCGACTGCCTCCACGGGCTACTGTTTATCCACCACCGACCTCCTCCGGCCTCCACCTACGAATGTTAATCTACGTGCTCCTGTTCATCCAGCCTCCATCGCTCCTCTACCGGCTACTATTCAACCAGACCACTCCACGGGGTCCTATTCAACCACCCCTCCACGGGCTACTATTCATCCAACCCTCCACCAGCTATTGTTCAACCAGCCCTCCACGGGGTCATCCTATTCATCCAGCCCTCCACGAGGTCCTGTTCATCCAGCCCCAACCGGATCGATCCATCGAGGTCCTGTTCATCCAGAGGCAACAACCTCTACTACCACGGGGTCCTGTTCATCCACCCCCCCACCGGGAACTGTTCGTCCAACCCCCCCCCCCCAACAACGCTCACTATTCATCAAGAGGCAGCATCGATCGGCTTCAGTTAGCATCAGTAGCGAAGGAATCACTCGGGTTCAGTTAACAGCACGGGATTGGTCGGGGTTCAGTAACATAGCTAGTGCAATCGCTCGGGTTAAGTTAGACCCCAACACATCGCTCGGGTTCAGTTAGAGTGCAATACCTCGCACACACACGCGTACGTTTACGAGAGAAACGCGCAAACCTCCATGCATCGCTCGGCCCCGACCACCCACCGTAACTGGGAACTCCTCGACATTTCCTCGCCCTCACTTCTACCATGGTTTTTTCCGTCATGGACGGCCCAAAGAATGTCATGCAGCTGCGTCTCTGGCCCGCCTAGGACAAAAAGCCCATTTTTGGTCATGATTTTTTGTCATAGAAGTAGGATCCCACCACATCTATGATGATACCGGGTTTTGTCATAATTATCATCATAGTAGTGTCATAAGAATGACAAAAAAATTCGTTCGGCCCAAAATGTCACGGATGTGTCTTTTTTTTGTAGTGGATGCGGCCCTGTTGAGCCTTGGAATGTTGACGTAGATGCACAGCTCCTCATCCTGGCCAGGACTAGGAGCCGCGCCAGATGGTGGGCGGCGGTCGCTGCGCATGGCTCTCGCCTCTTGAAGCTCCTTGGTCGCCTTGGTGATGAACTCCTGAGCTCTTGGCACCCCGCGCCTGGTGCCCTCGTGAGGGAAGAGAGTTATGAAGCATGCCTCCATGTGTGGTGCCCGAGTGCCTCCCTCATGACATTGGCTAAGTCAAAGGCCCTCCAGAAGAGAGCCCCTGAGCCTAGCCTGAGGAGGGCGCCGGGCGCGCCTGCCTATGCGTGAGAGGGAGACGCCCCGTCCGTGGGGCACAGGTCATGAGGCGGTGCCACCGGAGACACCGCTCTCCTGAGGCTCTTGGCGGAGTAGCTACTTCTTCCTCTTTGGGATAGCCTTAGGAGGGTACACGGTGCCTTCGTTGTCTAGATCCTCGACTGCTGCAGCCTAGTAAGCACGCTCGAGAGAACACACCGCGTCCTTCGCGATCGTGATGATGTCGCATTTCCCTGGCATCTTGAGGACATTGTAGACATGATGAGTCACCGCCATGAACATGGCCAGGGCTGGATATCCAAGGATGGCGTTGTACAGAAGGCGGATGTGGGCGACGTCAAAGTCAATGAGCTCTGTGCAGTAGTTGTCACGCTGGCCGAAGGTGATGGGGAGGCGGATCTGTCCTATCGGAGTGGTGGAGTTGTTGGCCACTCCTGATAAAGGCTTGTTGGGCTGCAGCTGATCATAGGGTACTTGGAGTCAGTCGAATGTCTCGATGGAAAGAACATTCAGCCCCGCACCACCATCGACGAGGGTCTTGGTGACGAGGACGTTGCTGATGACGGGCGAGCAAAGCATCAGGAGGGCGCCGGTCGTTGCCGCACACTTGAGCTGGTCGGACGAGCTGAAGGTGATGGTGCACTTGGACCACCTGAGCGGGCGTGTGTCATCGAGCCTGGGTAGTGCTGCATTCACCCCGCGGGCGAACTGCTTGAAGATGCGATAAGAGGCTGGGGCCTTAGCGCCACCCAGCATGCAAGCACTGGCTCAGGGACGTTCTTCCTTCTTGGTGGTGGTGGTAGCGGAGGGAGGCCTGCATTGCCTTGAGGACGGTCCTCGCGAGGCAAATCTCTCCAGGCGCCCTCGCGAGGCTGGCCCTGCCGGCGGTCCTCACGAGGCTGGTCGCGCCACTCCTGGAGGGGGCCGCGGTCGTCCCAGTGTCCTCCATTTCTGCCTCCTCCACGGCCGTAGCCTCGATCATTGTACTCGGGGTGTCACAGCCCTAGCTTAGTCTTGCCTGTCTTTGCATAATCTCCATGCATCACGTTTACTTTTCCTCAGAAAGTTGAAATGGGGATGGCAGAAACCCCCAGCACCACTTAATCCAACTAGGGTTACTAAAATATTTTTCAATGATCCTGAAATGCCCTTAAAAAATGTTCATCATATTTGTCTTGGTTTTAAACCTCTGACAAAATGGTTTACATTTTTCTAGGACAGTATTGGGTCACTGGATTAAATCATATGTTATTTGCATTTGGACATTTAAATGCTATAAAATATTTTAAATGTCCAAATAATCATAAACTTAAATGTTTACTGTTGGATATAGTCCAAACAGTGGGCTTGAGCAAGTTTCATGATTTTTTAGTGTGCCTAAGTATGTTTAATAAAGCCCTGACACTACATAAGAAATAGAAAAATAGAAAAGAATTAGAGAGAGAGAGAGAGAGAGAGAGAGAGAGAACCCACCTGAGGTTACCTGCGCAGCCCACCTGGTGGCCCACGTACCTGGCCCAGCCCACCCCGAGCCGCCACCGTCTCCCACCTCGCACCAGAAGGACGCGAGGCGTGTGGCCACCGTGCACCGGCACGCGCCCGGCCACCTCCTCCCTCCCTGCCTGCCTGGCTCCTCCTCGACGCGTCCGGATGACGCCACCCGACCCCCAGAGCCGTCTGGCTCTCCCTCTCTCTCCCCCGAACGCTCTCCCCCTCATCTGTTCTCCTCACCGAACGTCCGTGCCGCCGCCGATGAGAACCACCGTGCCCACCGCGCTCCCCTCACCCCTCCTCTTGTTCCACGAGCTCCACTACGAAACGAAGCTCCTCCACGCCGAAGCACACGAGCCCGGAAGCACCATAACGTCACCATCGATCATGCTATCTAGTCCGTGAGCTCCTCTCCATTTCCCCCCTATCCCCTTCTTCTAGCGCGTCCTCTAGCACCGATTCCGCCATGGCCGAAGCTCGCCGTCCGCCATGCCCGCTGGACGTGCTGCTGCGGGGCCTTCCTCGACCGCGCTACTGTTCTTCGTGCTCCTGGAACACCGTAGTTGCTGCTCTGCTGCTCGCTTTGATCGCCCGCTTTCTCCAACACCTCGCCCGTGCACCACCGAGCTCCGGCCGCCGCACTTGCCATCGCCGTCGTTGCTGTAGGGCACCCCAGCTGCTGCCGCTGGCCACAATGGATGCGCACGAGCCTGGGCGTCTCGTAGAGCCCCTGCGCCGCTCTTTTGGTCGCCGGAGGGCGAATCCCGACGCCCTACACCGTCCCTGGCATCGCCGCCGACGAGCCGCGGGTCATCTCCGGCGAGTTAACCTGGGGGTCTGACCTCCCTAGGCTCCTGCTTTATTAGTATTAGGTTTAATTAGTGTCAAATTAACTTAGTTAATTAGATGAGCCACTGACATGTGGGCCCAGGCCCTAATTAACCTAGGTTAGTGCTAACCTAACACTAACTAACTCTGTTAGTTAGTTGTTACACTCATATGTGGGTCCCCGCCGTCAGGTTTGACCTGGGCTAGCGCCTTTGACCTGCTGACGTCACCCCGACATCATGCTGACGCAGTATTACATTTTCTTGATTTATTTTTAATCACAAAATTCCAGAAAATAGCCAAAACTTCTAAAAACTCATAGTAAATCAACTATAACTCCAAATGAAATAATTTATATTTGAAAAATTATTAGAAAAATCCAATCTATTCATCTGTACCATTTTCATGCATGTCAGATCAACTTATAGCTTCTGTTTAGGACAAATCAAATAAATGACATTTGAATAATCACATATGGAGTTGAATTTGAATCTTTCGCTCAAACCAACTTCATTTAATCTGGTTGCTAGTTGCATTAGCTCAAACCACAGCATATTGCCATGTCATAATCATGCATCTTATTGTTGCATTGCATTGATTGTGTTTCTTCTCTGTTGCCGGTATTTGTCCCCTCTCAGTAGACGTGGTTTCGATGATGAGATCGATGACACCGATGAAGAGTTATACTATCTTCAAAAGTGCCAGGCAAGCATAACCCCCTTGTTCATTCTGACACAATCCCACTCTCTCGCTCCTTCCCTCTTTTACTGCGTTAGGACAACAACGATTAAACTGTTACATGTTGCGGTAGTTGAACCCCTTTCCTCTGCATGACCTGTCATTGCCACAGTAAATAGACGAAACCCACTAGTATGAGTAGGAGTTGTTTGAGCCCTGATGTGCCTACTCATTCATGCTTGTTTGTCATGCCTGCTGCAGCTTAAAGTTGAGTCGGGTCTGATTCATCGGGGATGAATTGGAATGGTGATGAACATGCCCTACTATGTGTTAGCTAAGTGTGTGAACACGATTTGGTAAAGGTAGTGGTAAGAGGCCATGTAGGAGTACATGGTGGGTTGTCTCATTGAAGCCATCCTCAGGAACTGAGTTCTATGTTTGTGATCCATGAAACAACTACTACCATGCATTGGGCCCTGAAATATGACCCCGCTCAACTTCTTAACCATCCTAGTCCTTTGTCCAGGAGTTGCAAGTAGTTTCTGGTGTTTGTAGTATGCTGGAGGCCGTGCGCAGCGTTGACCGGAGGGGTGGGCTGTGATGCGGTAGGCACGTGGCCGGGTATGCCGGGCGCCCGTTTGGTGTCTCGGAACCTTGTACACAATGTTCGGGGCCGTATGTGGAAACCTCGACCGGACTCCCTACGGATGGAACCTGAATAGGAGATAAACCTGGACTAGAGACTTGAGTGTTTAGGTAGGTCGTGGTCTACACCCATGTCGGCTTTTGCTTGAAGTCTGCCGAGCACATGTCGTGTGTAGGCGCTAAGTGGTGGAAACATGTATGAAGAAGTACACCTGCAGGGTTAATATCATCTATTCAAATATTCTTGTCCGCGGTAAAGGACTTCTGGGTTGCCTATAACAGTTCATAGATAACTTGAAGTGGATACTCTAAAACTCGCAAGATAAGCGTGAGTGCTATGGATGGCGTTTCTCGTAGGTTGACGGGAGCGGATCCATAGTGGTGTATTGCATGGTGAATATGTGGACTCGTGTGCACCACCTCAAAAGAGTTGCTTGCCGTCGTAGTTCAGGTTAGCCACTGAGTCAAAGCTGGCTTGCTGCAGTTAAACTCCACAAACCCCCGTTGTTGATACCGATGCATATGTAGTTAGTTCTGATGTAAGTCTTGCTGGGTACATTTGTACTCACGTTTGCCTATTTTATGTTTTTGCAGAGAGACGTCGGTCTCGCTAGTAGTTCCGCGTGGGCTTCGACGTTTAGCTTGTTACCTCAGCTACGATCTTGTGCCCTCGGCAGGATCTGTTAGATAGTCAGGCTTCTATGCCTTTTTCATTTGTAGATGTCTGTACTCAGACATGTTAAGCTTCCGCATGTGCTTTGATTTGTATGCTCTGAATGTGGGGTCATGAGACCCATGTTTGTAATATCTCGCTCCTTGGAGCCTAATGAATAAATACTTTGAGTCGTAGAGTTTTATTGTGATGCCATGTTGTATTTACACATATCGAGCATATTGTGTGTATGATTGAAATGCTTGGTGTGTCTGGGATCCGACAACCTAGTTGTTTATCCTTGGTAGCCTCTCTTATGGGGAAATGTAGTCTTTTGCTTCCATGAGCCATAGTAGTCTGCTATAGCCTGGTTCACCAGAGTCCTGCTAGCCCAGCACTACTGCTCCGGAACACTTGACTGGCCGGCATGTGATTCACTTCGTTCATGTGTCTGTCCCTTCGGGGAAATGTCACGCGGTGACATCCGGAGTCCTGCCTAGCCTGCTACAGCCCGAGTTCCTAGAGTGTTACTGGCTAGATCCGTGAGACTTAGAATTGGGGCCCTGACAGCTTTGGTATCAGTGCCTGACTGCCTGTAGGATTAGCAAGACAAACTGGTCGAAGTAGTGTCTAGAAATGCTTTAGTTATGTAGGGGAATTGATTGTGTGAGGGAACGTAAGGCTCTTTTTACTCCTTTACCTTATGCCCTTCTGATCTGAGTCACCCTCTTCTCTTCTACGGGGATTAAGAACTAGGCCTTCTCATCTATCTATCTATCAGGATGACGAGTTACTATGATAGAGACTTATAGGATTGTTGGTTACCAGCCTCAATTCAGTTTCTACTACTTTTAGCACGTTGTCAGTTGAACCAGAACCTTGATATGATGTTGTTAAGTGACTATGCAAATCCTTGTGAATGTCTCAAATCTTTTTCTGAGCATTTACAGCCGTTATGCTGTCCGAGTCATCCCAGGATTCTATATAGTCTGATGCACTTGCAATCATTCCTCCATGTTCCTGATGTCCATTTGGGCCAGAATAATCACACTAATCGGTGAGTTGAGGTACTCTGTTGCCTCGACATATATGTTGGAGTTATTATTATGACCCTAGGTGTCTTAGAAGATCACCTAGTAATCTAACCATGTTTCGTGTTCCCAGTGTGACCACTCTGGCCATCATTCTCGAAAGCATCCTGTGATGCCATTTAGTAGTAGGTATTCTACTCTTGGGTTCTGGACCCAAGATTCACTCTACTTACCTCGTGTTGATAGTGTTGCTCGTACCTTTAGGATATTAGTAACCTTTGCGATAGTCCTCGAGGTTCGTGGTATTTCCTTCTTCCAAATACCATGAACTGCTTATGGCAGAAGTTCTTTTGAACCAAAAGATCACAGCCAGGGTGCTCTTGAGGAGTACTCCATTCATAATTGTGATTCTGCCAGATCTACCTTTCTACACGGGTTATCTAGAAGAAACCTGTTGAACTTGGTTCGACATACTAATCTATGCTTCCTCAACTCAGTAAAACATCTGTTCCCTTGAGTTGTCCCTCTTCAGTTGTATTCTGACCCCCGTCTATCATTTGATAGTCAGGAGTAATTGTGCATCCATGTTATCAATGCTTATTACTCTCCTTATTTATAGGGAACAGGACGTGTGACTTCCTCAAACGAAACGAATGGTCCGTCAAGCCATTCTAGTTCAGAATGACTAGGAGAAACAAACTCCAGTACCTCATCCATTTCTAGGATTGGGTCAAAGCAGTTGTATTCCGTGGATCAAAATGCCAATCCAGCTTTTGCTCTGTTCTACCTTGGAGTGTACCATCTTTATGTCAAGAATGTCATGAGAATTGCACCACCTCTTATGAATTCTTGACGCAGTGATACTTCTCGCCATCATTATTTATTCTTCTGTGTCGTGTTGTCGCAACCGGAATGCCGACAAGTGAATCGTGATGTGTGAAATCAATACTCCTAGCAACTCCGTTGCTTGGTAGTTAATGGACAATACTCTCATTCTTATCGTGTTGGATATCGAATCACCGTCCTATAACTGATCGTGCTGCCTAGTCCATTTTTTTTGGTGCACTCTTCGATCGATGAGTTAGGATTGTGTCAATCCCTCGCTCCCTTGATCAGATCATCTTGCCCTGAAAAGCAAGGTTGTTCTCGAGCTTAGTAACATCTCGGTGGTTCGTGATTTTCCGAATATTTTCTCGGAAGTGTTACCAGGTTGTCACCTGACCGCTATGTTGAGTTCGTGATCATGTTGGATTCCTGTAAACCACTCCTTCTCCCAGAATCCGTGTTGGATACCCTTGAGCTAGTTGGTTAAGCCAAACAACAACTTGGAGAGTTGGAAGATAAAAGCTTGTCTGACTTAGCTCATGTTATGGGATATGTTTTTGTGCGTGTGTGTGTTGAAGAAAGATGATATCTCCATCGATTGATCCTCCTGATCAGTTGTCGGTGCTATTATTTTATCCAACCTTTGATTTGAGTGTGGGTTATCTTCAAATCAAATCAGAACCAACGGTGTTCATAATGTTGTCTTACTCGTGGTTGATTCCTCAAGCATATACCATTACATCTTTTGGTCAGACTAATGCTATCACTATGTTCACATGATGGTGGAAGTCCAGTGATATGGAAATTCCGATGAGTTGCTGTTGAGACCATCAGCAGCTTTTTGTCTCCCCCATGATTCATGTTGAACATCAACCTAGTGTTGAAAACTTTGTAAGCAATGCCTTCGTGTTCCGTTCATGAAGCCTATGCTTGGATGGAAGAAGTGACTTCCTCGAATTCATGTGCTTTAGGTGTAAGTTGCCCCCATGAATTTGAGAAAGGTTTGTTTTGCTTCCTTTGGAATCATCCCAAACCAGTCATGCATTCGTGCGAGGTATCCTATGGTTTGGTAGATTAATTACCTCCACTTCATTCGTATTCCCTAGCACACCAAGCCACTGATTGATTTGTTCAAGGAGAAGAAGTTCCTTCTTAAGAGAATGCCTTATGTAAGGACTTCAATATCCTCGCTGATGGTTCCCAACCAAAACTCGGTAGTGTTTCATTGTAAGACTACCATGTGGTCATGCTTGTCTGGGATAGCGTGTTCACACAATTGTAGCGGAACCCGCTCATGTTGTGGAGCATGCTATCGTAGTTCATTTTCCGAGAATCTCGCAACATTGTCTCGTCGATTTGTGTTGCAAACTTTCTTTTTCCAGACAGGCTGTCTGAAATATTCCGTTACCAACCAGATCTGAATCTCAGACAGATATGATGGTTGGAACTTTTCCAAGATCTATGATGTAGGTCCCGACAAGGTTGATGTCTGGCCGACACACCTAGCCGGAAGATCTATCATTGTAGTATCTTGATTGAACTATTTGACCATCTTCTCCATGAGGATTTCGTGCGACTTATTCTAGAATTTGCTCCTTAGGGATCCTTGTGCTCTCAGTTTCCTCGATTATACCATAACCATCCAAACAGTGGAATCACTCTCGTCTGTTGAGTTTTCTCCCCCATTACTAGAATCATTCCCAGCATTAGCATTTTGTTCCTAGCTTGCACCACCATTGTGCCATTCTACCATGGGTCCCATCCATTTCCGATGATAAAGTAAAAATCATCCATTGCGTTGTCTTCAACAAGGTAGTCCACATCATCCATTCTAGTCCGGGTATACCATCCCTTCGTACTCTGCCAAATGATTGTTGTGGTTTGCCTTAGGCTGGTATAAAGAGTGTCAATGATCTCTGAATCAAAAGTAATTCTTTTTGCCACTTAAGGGAATATTTCTGCGAGTCACCTTCCTTAAGGTGTCTTGTTGTGGTATCATGGCAACCCAACTCCTCGCTACGTTGACATCGTTCACCACCCTCTTAGGTGTGGGAATTCCGCTACCTATTTAAACCTTGTCATATGCTCATTTCCATCATTCTTGATGTGTGTATCGTGTCTCATCTCGACAGATGTCGCAATGTCTCGTTCTGTGAGTTTATCATCGGTTGCTCGATCTTCGAGGAGGTCAATTCTTCGAGAGTTTCCTTTCTTCCCGTTATCATGTTGGATGGAGTTCTCAGAGCAAGACATCGAGACAAAGATGGTGATCGTGTCAACGTTCTTATGAAGTGCAACCTGGATCGTGAAGACCATGTTAGTTTGTGCCCCCTCTGTCTTCTTACCTCACTACTTGAATCTCGGGACGAGATTCTTGTTTAGTGGGGGTGAGCTATCACAGCCCTAGCTTAGTCTTGCCTGTCTTTGCATAATCTCCATGCATCATTGTAACGCCCTCGACGCGGCTATATCTCCCACGTGTCGAAGCACGACTTAGAGGCATAACCGCATTGAAAGCAATATCACAAGTGAGGTAATCTTCACACAACCCATGTAATAAATAAGGGAAAGAGATACATAGTTGGCTTACAGTCGCCACTTCACACAATACATAAATAAACTTCCATCATTCAAGTTACACTCAAGGTCCGACTACGGAACCAAAATGAAAGAAGACTACCCCAAATACTACACAGATCCCCGAATCATCCCCAACCGGGCTCCACTACTGATCATCAGGAAAAGACACATAGTAATGACCACGTTCCTCGTCGAACTCCCACGTGAGCTCGGTTGCATCATCTGCACTGGCATCGTTGGCACCTGCAACTGTTTTGGTAGAATCTGTGAGTCACGGGAACTCAGCAATCTCACACCCGCGCGATCAAGACTATTTAAGCTTATAGGAAGGATGGGGTAATGAGGTGGAGCTGCAGCAAGCGACTAGCATATATGGTGGCTAACATACGCAAAAGAGAGCGAGAAGAGAAGCAAAGCACGGTCGTGAAACTAGAAGTGATCAAGAAGTGATCCTAGAACAACCTACGTCATGCATAACTCCAACACCATGTTCACTTCCCGGACTCCGCCGAGAAGAGACCATCACGGTAACACACGCGGTTGATGTGTTTTAATTAAGGTCAACTTCGGGTTTTCTACAACCGGACATTAACAAATTCCCATCTGCCTCATAACCGCGGGCACGGCTTTCGAAAGATAATACCCTGCAGGGGTGTCCCAACTTAGCCCATTATAAGCTCTCACGGTCAACGAAGGATATTCCTTCTACCGGGAAGACCCGATCAGTCTCGGAATCCCGGACAACAAGACATTTCGACAGTAATAAAACAAGTCCAGCAAAGCCGCCCAATTGTGCCGACAAATCCTGATAGGAGCTGCACATATCTCGGTCTCAGGGCACATCCGGATGAACACTATGTACGGCAACCGAGGATACCCCAAGTTGCCTCAGGGAGGCACCGCAAGTGGCTCTAGTTTCGACCAGCAATCGAAGGAGAACTGGCCCGGGGGTTAAAATAAAGATGACCCTTGAGTCCGCGGAACCCAAGGGAAAAAGGCTTAGGTGGCAAATGGTAAAACCAATGTTGGGCCTTGCTGGAAGAGTCTTATTCAAAGCGAACTGTCAAGGGGGTCCCATAAATCACCCAACCGTGTAAGGAACGCAAAATCAAGGAACATAACACCGGTATGACGGAAACTAGGGCGGCAAGAGTGGAACAAAACACCAGGCATAAGGCCGAGCCTTCCACCCTTTACCAAGTGTATAGATGCATTAATTAAATAAGAATATATTGTGATATCCCAACAAGTAAACATGTTCCAATCAAGGAACAACATCTCCATGTTCCAACAAGGAACAAACTTCATCTTCACCTGCAACTAGCAATGCTATAAGAGGGGCTGAGCAAAGCGGTAACATAGCCAATCAACGGTTTGCTAGGACATGGTGGGTTAGAGGCTTTGTTTAACAATATGGGAGGCATGATAAGCAAGTGGTAGGTATCGCAGGATAGGCATAGCAAAAGAGCGAGCAACTAGCAAGCAAAGATAGAAGTGATTTCGAGGGTATGGTCATCTTGCCTGAAATCCCGCAAGGAAGAAGAACCAGTCCATGACGAAGACAAACGGATGTAGTCGAACAAATCCTCACAATCGCAACGTTATCGGAACCAACCCGAAGAAGCAACACCGGAAAAGAGCAAACAACATGGTAAACAACCACCATATAAGCATGGCATGATTCACAACCAAGTATGATGCATGTCCGGTTTAATGAAGCATGGCATGGCAAAGTGCACAAACAATGCTAAAAATTAAGTGGAGCTCATTATGCAATGGTGCATATTGACGAAACACCACGACAAGTTATTTAGTTCGATCTCATTTATGTACCCAACAATATTAAATGTTGTTAAACATGGCAAGAGGGTGAAGCAAAGTAAAACTACCTATCTAGTCAAGTTTAAATGAGGCCGGAAGCAACGAACAACAATTCCGGAAACTCCTCATGAGCATATAATAGATTTGGTACTGTTCTGTGCTAAACACAATTTTAGACTTGTTAAGCATGCAAAGAAAGGCCACCATGTTAAACTAGGCAAAATTCTACCCCATTTACATATAAAGTTTGTTAGGTTTGGAGCTACGGTTGAATAGTTATGAATTAAATCATTTTAACATGGCATAGGAGCAAATTTAATCAAACATCATTTTAATCATTTTAAACATAGATGAAAGTTGAAAATTATTAATCTACACAAAATTTTAAGCAAGTTTCATATATAAATCATTTTAATCCGATGCACGGTTCATGGGTGATTAAATGCATGAAGTCTAGGGCTAATCTGTAAAACTGCAATCTCTGGATAATGCTAAAATCACAGAACTGGAAAAAACATCTATGGGACGAATCTGCGCTTGGGCCAACAGTGGAAGGGGGGGCGCAGCGGATCTGGTGCTCACCATGGGCCTGGGGCGCTGCTGGGCAGCAGCCTGGCGCGGTCAACGCGAGCGAGGCGGGGTCAAGGTGCTCGTGCGGGACGAGCGAAGCCCCTCTGCTCGATGCAGAGCGAGCAGAGGCTGGCGACGCTGAGACTTGGCAAAGTCGGAGCCTCTCCAGCTAGGCGAGGACGGGGCGTAGGTGACCCGATCCGGCGGCGGGGACGCGATGCCTCGCCGGATCTGGCGGAGACGGCGATGAACGGAGCAGGGCGGTGGGGGAGCTGCAAGGCCATGACGGGAAGAATTCAGAGAAAATACAGAGAGGAAGAAGGGAAGGAAGCGGGGCATGGCGCTGAACCCATGGCTGCCGGAGTCGCGCTCGCCGGCGCAGAGAAGGAGGCCAGAATGGCAAGGTCCTCGAGACCCTGGGCTCGGGCGCTCGGCCTTGGGAGCGTCTGGGCTGAAAGGGTTCCGATGAGGCGAGGCACGGGAGGCCTCGGACACCATGGCTTGGGACACGAGGAGAGCTTGAGCGCGGGACGGCGAGGTCCTGCCAGGCGGTCGCCGGCGTCATTCACTGGAGGCGACGGGGTCGCGAGGGAGAGGCTGAGGAACGGCGGAACGGATCTGATGGTTGGGCGGCCGGAGGAGGTCGAGGGCGGCTCGACTTGAGGCCATGGCAGCGGCGTCCTGCGTTGAGAGACAGAGAGCGTAGCGTGAGGGAGGGAGAGAGAAACGACAGTGAAGAAGAAGAAAGAGAGAAAGGAAGGAGGCAGAGGAGCTGCGGCATGGTCCAGTCGGGTTCCGGCGGCTGGCCACGGTGGCGTTTGGCGACGGGAGGCTCGGGCTCCTGGCGCCTTGCCCGACAGGTGCGGGAGGCGTGAACAACGACGAGGATGCAGGGGAGGCTCGGGCAGCGCGCGGGGTTGCTGCTGCTGGCCGGCGGCTACCGGTGCGAGGACGGGTGCCCTCGGCGCTTGGGCAGAGGAGAGGTTGGATCGATGGATTTGGAAGTCTTTGGTGGTGGCTGGTTGGTGCGAAGGGGGTCCCGAGGGGGATTTGGTGGAGTGGCGGCGCGAGATGGGATGGATGGGACAAACCTCCTAGGTTTTAGGGTTGGACTAATACATATATAGCATGTGGATTTTTGGGTAGGGGTATTTGGTCCCTCCGATTTCAATCGGATGGTCGAGAATAAATAGGTAGGGAGCCCAATTAACAAAACGGAGATGTTTTGTAGACGTTAGGGGATGATCCGGACACAACGGTAGCGACAGTCCGGGTCAGGTCCGGGACAACTTTCGGACGCGCGCGCGAGGAGGGCCGCGGGCTGACGAGAGAGGTTAGGTTGGGTCTGGCGGATTGTGAAGAGCGGGTTGGTTTGAGAGAAGAGGGGAGAGATGCAGCCCGGCACGGTTTCCGGAGACCGAAAACGTCCGACGTTAGACCGGCTATAATGCCGCTATATTTATTCGTTGGGGCGTCAAACGGACTCTGAATGCGATGAAACTTGGCAGGCGACCTACTAACAACAAAACAACACCGCACGCCAACTTTCGTCCCATTCCGAGAAAATTTTCCGGCCACTTATAAAATACTATTTCGGACATGCCGCGGGTGCGTGCAAGTGTGGTTGGTCTCAGAACGGACAAGGGAGAGAACTCGGAGAACCCGGACGGATGCAAGTTTCGAAAACATGATGATGCAATGCGAATGATGACATGGCAAGATGCGACACACAAGCAAATGACAAAGCAACAACAGCGAATAACGGGAGGACAACTGGCACATCGGTCTCGGGGCGTTACATGTACTACCCATATCATCAATATTAATCAAGTAGGAGTAGGGTTTTACCTTCATCGAGAGGGCCCGAACCTGGGTAAAAACATCGTGTCCTTCGTCTCCTGTTACCATCCGCCTAGACGCATAGTTCAGGATCCCCTACCCGAGACCCACCGGTTTTGACACCGACAAGCGCTGACAAGCTCAGCGATGCGGTCCAGCAAGTCTTTGTAGAGGTCGTCGACTGGGCGGTAGTGCAGGAGCTCACGTGCCATGAGCAATGCGGCCTGCGCGTTCGCTAGGCCGTGACGAGCGTGGGATGACGAACCAGCCGGAGTCAGCGACGGGGTGGCGGTGCGTCCATCTCGCCGCACAGAGGGTTGCAGCGATGAAGCTTGCTACTCATGCCCCGCCGGGCCGATGGCGGCGTTGGCGGCAGGTGATGGAGAACAACGGGGAGGCCCGCCGACGGGCGCCGTCTAGGCGACGCAAGCGGCGACAGCGGATCGACGCTCAGCACGGGCAAGACGAGCATCATCCATGTATGCGGTGGAGCAACGGCGAGTCGATCGGCGGAAGAGAGGCTCCAACACACCCCTACCTGGAGCGCGAAATGTTGGATTCAGGGTTCCGCAGACCCTTGAGAGGTTTGAACTCTTGGGTGCATGCGAAGAACTCGTCTTCCCTAGTTTGCCCACACACCGGATCCAAGGCCTAGCTAGACGAACCCAACGAACAAGAGACACAGCAGTTTATCCTGGTTTGGGCCACCTGTGGTGTAATACCCTACTCCAGCTTTGTGGTGGATTGCCTCGAGGGGCTGAGGATGAACTAGTACAGTGGAAGAATGGCCTCAGAAGGTGAGGTGTTCTTGAGCTCGATGAGCTGGTGAGCTGGTCAGGGTGGAATGGATTCCATCCCCTCTATGGTGGTGGCTAAGTCCTATTTATAGTGGCCTTGGTGCTCTTCCAAAATGTAAGCGGGAAGGGATCCCACAATGGACAAATTCGAAGGGAGAGAACTAGTACAAGTTATCCTGACAAAAGTAGTCTTCGCCTGCGAAAGCCTCTAGTGGTGACGCCGCGATGGGCTCCGCAATGAGCTCCGTCCTGTCGTCCTGGCGGTCTTGGTCTTGTTGCACCGATATGGAAACCTTTGCTTGATTCCTCGGGACCCTGCACCTGTGCTTGCCTCCTTGGCACCAAAGAGGAAACTGGTAGACTGTGCCCGCAGGCGCCCGCCTCGCCTTGGTCGTCAAGGCTCATGTCATATGAACTTCACGAGGTGCACATTGCATAGATATCTCCGCTCCTCGGGAGACATCCTGGTGAGGTTGCCCCCTAGGGAGGTCATGCTGTCATCCGCCTCGTGAGGCTTGGCCCCTCACGAGGGTCTTGGGTTGTCGTTGCTGAAGCTGGGCTGTACCGAGCCGTTGAAGGAGCCACGCCGTGGGCCGCAGGCAGGCAAGTCTGGGTACGCCTAATTCCAGGACGCCGACATCGGAGTCCCGGATGAGATCATGGACATGACGAGGAGCTCCAGAATGGCCAGTAGGGAAAGATTGATATATTGGACGATGATATTCGTACACCGGAAGAGTTTCGGAGTGTACCATGTAGTCATCGAATCACCGGAACGGGTTACCGGAAGCCCCGAAAGGATGATGGACATATTGGGCCACTAGAAGGGAGCACACCAGCCCACAAGGGTCTGGTGCCCCCTATGGCAGCCGGCCTATGAGAGAAAGGAAGGAGGGGGATTTGGCCTCCCCGTTCCTTCCCTCTCCCCCGTTTCCTTTCCCCCCTCCGGTATATAAGGTAAGGGGCACGGCCAGGGCAGGAGCCCAAGTAGGATTCAACCCTACTTGGGGCGCCTCCTAGCTGCCTCTCTCTCCCCCACCTATATATATGTGGGACGGGGGTGCCACACATATCCACGACAATCTCTTAGCCGTGTGCGGCGCCCGCCTTCAAAGTTTTGTCCCTTGGTCATTTTTTCGTAGTGCTTAGGCGAAGCCCTGCGGTGATAGCATCACCACCACTGTCACCACGCCATCGTCCTGCCGAAACTCATCCACTACTTTACCATCTTGCTAGATCAAGAAGGTGAGGACGTCACCGAGCTAAACGTGTGCTGAACGCGGAGGTGCCGTACGTTTACTCGATCGGTTTGATCGGAAAGAAGTTTGACTACATCAACCGCGTTAACAAATGCTTCCTCTTACGGTCTATGAGGGTACATAGACACACTCTCCCCCTTGTTGCTATGCATCTCCATGGATAGATCTTGCATGTGCATAAAATTGTTTTTTGTTTTCCATGCAACGTTTCCCAACAGTGGTATCAGAGCTAGATATATGCGTAGATGATATCCATGAGTAGAACACAAAGAGTTGTTGGCAGTGATAGTCATACTACTTACCACCAATGTCTTATTTTGATTCAACGGTATTGTGGGATGAAGCGGCCCGGACCAACCTTACATGTCCATGCAAATGAGATCGATTCCACCAACGAACATGCAACTTCTTTTGCATAAAGGTGGATGGCGGGTGTCTGTTTCTCCTGCTTTAGTTGAATCAAATTTGACTATGGCCGGTCCTTGAAGAAGGTTAAAACAGCAAACTTGATAAACCACCATTGTGATTTTTGCGTAGTCAAGAACGGTTCTTGCTAGAAGCCCGTAGCAACCACGTAAAAACTTGCAACAACAAAGTAGAGGATGTCTAACTTGTTTTTGCAGGGCATGTTGTGATGTGATATGGTCAAGATATGATGTGATATATGTTGATGTATGGGATGATCATGTTTTGTAATTTCGACAACCGGCATGAGCCTTAGGGTTGTCTCTTAATTATTGTATGAAATGCAAGCTCCATGTAATTACTTTACTTTATCGCTTTGCGTTAGCAATAGTTCTAGAAGCAATAGTTGACAAGACGACTCTGATGCAACGATGGAGATCAAGGTGTCAAGCCGGTGACGATGGAGATCATGACGATGCTTTGGAGATGGAGATCAAAAGCACAGATGATGAAGGCCATATCATGTCACATATTTTGATTGCATGTGATGTTTATTCTTTATGCATCTTATTTTTCTTAGAACGGCGGTAGCATTATAAGATGATCCCTTCACTATTATCCCCGAGTATGCACCGTTGCCAAAGTTCGTCATTTTGAAGCATTTCGTGATGACCGGGTGTGATAGACTCCACGTTCATATACAACGGGTGTAAGACAGTTTCGCACATGCATAATACTTGGGTTAAACTTGACGAGCCTAGCATGTACAGACATGGTCTCGGAACACTTGAGACCGGAAGGTCGAACGTGAGTCATATAGTAGATATGTTCAACATAGAGATGTTCACCATTGATGAGTACCCCATCTCACATGATGATCGGACATGGGTTAGTTGATTTGGATCATGTATCACTTAGATAACTCGAGGGATGTTTATTTAAGTGGGAGTTCATTAGTAAGTTTATTAATTGAACCTAAATTTATCATGAACATAGTCTTAATTAATAGTTTTGCATATTTATGTTGAAGATCTATGGCCCGATCTACCGTTCCACTGAATTTTAATGTGTTCCAAGAGAAAGCTAACTTGAAAGATGATGGTAGCAACTACACTGATTATCCGCATTGATGCATAGAAGAGTTGTGTCCTTGATGCACCGCTAGGTGACGGACCTGCTGCAGATGTTATGAACGTCTGGCAGGCTCGATCTGATGACTACTCGATAGTTCAGTGTGCCATGCTTTATGGCTTATAACCGGGACTTCAAAGACGTTTTGAACGTCACGGAGCATATGAGATGTACCAAGAGTTTAAGTTAATACTTCAAGCAAATGCCCGAGTGATACGTCTTCGACGTATCTATAATTTATGTAGTATTCATGCCATGTTTACAACAATTTTATATGGTTTCTGTATGATTTGATTAGAACTAACCCAGACTGACGTTGTTTTCAGCAGAACTACCGTGGTGTCGTTTTTTGTGCACAAATAAAAGTTTTGGAATGGGCTGAAAATTTACAATGATTTTTTATGGACCAAAAGAGAACCCCAAAGCACAAGAGTTGGACCAGAAGAGTCTCGAGGCAACGACAAGATAGGGGGGCGCCCTACCCCCCGGGTGGATGCTCCTACCCCTCGGGAGGGTGATCCTAGCTTGTCGCTGCCTCGTGGACCCCCTTGATTTGTACCCAAGAGCAAAAGCTCCTATAAATAGAGAAAATTCCAGAAGAAAACCTAGATCAGGAGTTCCGCCACCGTAAGCCTCTGTACCCAGGAGAAACAAATCTAGGCCCTCTCTGGCACCCTGCCGGAGAGGGCCATCATCACCCGAGGCCGTGGAGGAGGATCCCGGAGGGGGCCATCATCGCCATGGATGCCAAGGACCAGAGGGAGAACCTCTCCGATTTAGGGGGAGGCCATGGAGGAGGAAGCACAAGGGGGAGAACCTCTCCCCTCTCTTTCAATGGCACTGGAGTGCCATCGGGGGAACCATCGCCGTGGTGACCGTCTTCATCAACATCACCATATTCATCACCATCCTCATCTCTTTTTCGCGGTCCACTCTCCCGCACCATGCTGTAATCACCTACTTGAACATGGTGCTTTATTCCACATATTATGATCGAATGATGTGTTGCCATCCTATGATGTTTTGATTAGATTTCGTTTGTCGTTTGGGTTGATTGATGATCTAGATTGGTTTGAGTTGTATGTTTTACTTTGGTGATGTCCTATGGTGCCTTCCGTGCACAGGTGAAGGATTGCCGCTGTAGGATGTTGCAATACATTCGTAATTCACTTATAGTGGGTTGCTTGAGTGACAGAAGCATAAACCCGAGTAAGGGGGTTGTTGCGTATGGGATAAAGGGA
The DNA here is from genome assembly GCA_032464435.1 of Aegilops umbellulata. Taxonomy (NCBI): domain Eukaryota; kingdom Viridiplantae; phylum Streptophyta; class Magnoliopsida; order Poales; family Poaceae; genus Aegilops; species Aegilops umbellulata. The sequence goes on along the minus strand of CP136056.1, from coordinate 37,296,488 downwards.
AATTGATGCTTTAATGCTATGGTTGGGTTTTACCATAATGATCTTTAGTAGTTGCGGATTCTTGCTAGAGCTCCAATCATAAGTGCATAGATCCAAGGAGAGAAAGTATGTTAGTTTATGCGTCTCTCTAATATAAAATTGCAATGGCGACTACCGATCTTGTTAACAATTGCCTAGGACAATTCCGCACACCAATCCATCCTTATTCTACACTTGGTATTTATAATATATAGTAATATATTCTAACTTTATGTTAACAGCACCTACTTTTATATTTTAGTTATCCAATATCATGCAAAGTTATCCTCTTCATACCCACAACGTAGTTTTATTTCTTGTTTCTAGATGGAAGCAAACGTTCGGTGTACGTAGAGTCGTATCAGTGGCAGATAGGACATGAGAGAATATTGATATTACCTTTAGCTCCTTGTGGATTCAACACTCCATACTTATCACTTCAACCTTTGGAAATTGCTATGATGATTCGTTGCACTTGGGGATTATCAAGCTCTTTTCTAGCACCGTTGCCGGGGAGCAATAGCGTGGGGTTGATATTTTCATGTATGCTTATTTTCTTTCTTGACTATGTAGATTTTGTTTTCTCTTTCGTTTTTGTTTAGTTGTGGGTGAAACAAACAAAAAAATTAAAAGAAGGAAAATACAAAAAAACTTGCCTCTTATGCCTAAAAACTTTTTCAAAAAGAGAAGTGATTGGAAGGTTATGTATTGGAGAAGTGAGGTCGACCTTCAACACTTGTGTTCACGCTCATGGAAGCAATGTAGAATTTTTCATGGAAATTTCTCAAAAATAATTATCCCCTTATATATCCATTCTATTATAAAAAATAATGTTCCAAGGTTTGGCTTTAGAATGTTTAAATTGCTTGTTTGCTATGTGCAGCAGAAAAAACAGAATCTTTTGTTGTAGTAATTGAATTTACATTTTTTACTAGAGCGTGGTAAAATATTTAAATTTTTACATAGTACTGCTATGCAAAAAGTTTAGATCGCTACAGACTGACGTGTTGCTGACATCTTCTATTTTTGAAGCTACAGAAGTATACGAAAGTTCCAGATTGCTACAGACTGACGTGTTGCTGACATCTTCTATTTTCTATGTGTTGTTCACTTATTTTGATGAATCTATGGGTTGTATCGGGCGGTATCAACCATGGTGAAGTTGGAATACAGTAGATATAATGCTAATATAAAATTGGAATGAGTTTACAACAAGTACCTAAAGGTAGTGATTTGCTTTACTATACTAACGGATCTCACAAAGTTTTTTCTTAAGTTTTGTGTGGATGAAGTGTTCGAAGAACAAGGAGTTACCGATATGATAAGAATAAGGGGTGGCAAGAGTTCAAGCTTGGGGATGCCCAAGGCACCCCAAGTAAATATTTCAAGGATACTCAAGCATCTAAGCTTGGGGATGCCCCGGTTGGCATCCCATCTTTCTTCTTCAACAATTATCGATATACATCGGTTTTTGTTTTGTTCACATGATATGTGTCTTTTGAGTTTATTTTTCCTTTCTTTTCCTTTATGTACCATGCTAGTATGAGATAGTCTTTCATTTATTTATAGAATGCTTTTTGTGCTTCACTTAAGTCTTTTGAGTATACCTTTATACTATGCTCTTTGTGCTTCACTTAAATCTTTTGATTACGGCTTTATAGAATGCTTCGTGTGCCTCACTTATATATTTTGAGCTTGGATGTTGGTAAATCTATATTAATAGTAGAATTATCCATGAAAATCACTTATATCTTTTGGAGTATGAATAAGACTATCGTCGGAATTGGGCTTCGAAAAGTATCATTATAATGTCAAGCCTGGCTAAAAAGGCGTTGAAGAAAAGCGCTTGTTGGGAGACAACCCAATATTTATCCTTACTGTTTTTGTGGGATTCACATGATTAAGATACTGTAGTAATCATGTTTTATAGCTTTTGTTTCAATAAAGTGCCAAGTATGACCTTTGGGATGGCTTACGATGATAGTTGATTTGATCTTGCTGAAAAACAGAAACTTTTGCGCTCTTTGCCAAAATTTAAAAAAATACATAAGCGTGCTTTTGATCTGAACTTTTTGAACAAGATTGATATACAAATTTCCTAGGTTGTCCTAATTTTTTAGAATTTTTGGAATAGCAGAAGTATGTTTGTTGTTTAGATCATTACAGATTGTTCTGTTTCTTGCAGATTCTGTTTTCAATGCATAGTTTGCTTATTTTCTAGTTTCTATGGCTTGTATTGCATAATATAAATTGTATAAATGATATGGTACAGTAGGCATTGTGTGAGAACAATTATGAACCTTGTCTTTGACAGTACCAAAGTGAATGATTTACTCTATATCAAACCAACCCATCTCACGAAGTTCCGTTAAGTTTTCTGTGATTGAAGTTTTCAAGCTTTGGGTAAGATATCGATACGAGTAGAATAATGAGTGGAAAGACCCCAAGCTTGGGCATGCCCAAGGCACCCCAAGGTAATATTCAAGGAAGACTCAAGCACCTAAGCTTGGGGATGCCCCGGAAGGCATCCCCTCTTTCATCTTCAAAACCATCAGTATACCTTACTCAGAGCTATATTTTTATTCGTCACATGATATGTGTTTTGCTTGGAGCGCATTTTTATTTTACTTGTTGTTTCAATAAAATCATTGGATCTGAAATCTTGAATGAGAGAGAGTCCTCCCATGGTTAGTTAATTATTTGACTACTCATTATTCTTCACTTATATCTTTTTGGAGTAGTTTGTTATTTACTCACGTCCTTCACTTATATGCTATGAGTAAATGGTTGAATGAATTGAATATCATAGGTCTGTAATCATATACGCTTCATATGCTTATTCCATGAGGAGTAATGACTTCAGTTATAATAAGTATAGGTGGTAAAATTTATTGAAAGCTAGCAAACTCAACATTGGTCACTTGAACAATTCATGAAAGAATATTGAAGGAAGAGAGATTTCACATATAAATATACTATCTGGGACATCTTCTATGATTGTCAACCCCATTAATTATTTTCAAACTTGATCAAATTAGTTGAAGTTGGACAAGGAAGACAACTTAATGAGTTATGTTTGGGTATATTTGTATAGAAGTTATATTATTTTGGATCCCCTAACATGTGGTTCTTGCTTAGGATCCTTTGCTAGCCAAAATTTTGTACTAAGTAGAGATACTACTTGTGCATCCAAAACCCTTCCCCATTTCATGCCATGAGTGTCCACCATATCTACCTATGGATTGAATAAGATCCTTCAGGTAAGTTGTTATCGGTGCAAAAAGCAATAAAAATTGCTCCTAAATATGTATGATCTTTTATTGTAAGGGAAAATAAGCGTTGTACGAACTTGTGATGGTAAGGAAATAAAAGGGAGGAAGTGCATAATAAAGATTTCTATCATAAAGGGCAATACAAGGCAACGTTCCTTTGCATCAAGGGTTTGCGCATCCAAAATTAAAAAGCGCATGACAACCTCTGCTTCCCTCTATGAAGGGCCTATCTTTTACTTTCATGTATTTACTTTTATGCAAGAGCCATTAGTATTCCTTCTTATTTCAACCTCAATTTTTATTAGTTCTCAAGAAACTTTATGGTCTATACTTTAACATGTGAATAGCTTGCTACTTCATCATGAGAAGTTCTATGAGATCAACTATTGTTTATGATAAAGAATAATGCTAGAAAAAGTGTTTGAAACTAACATTGATCAAATTTATGCACTATGCTAGCACTCACACTTCATAAATTATTTCTTTTATCATTTATCTACTCGAGGACGAGCAGGAATTAAGCTTGAGGATGCTGATACGTCTTTGACGTATCTACAATTTTTGAAGTACTAATGCCATGTTTACAACAATTTTACATGGTTTTGGTATGATTTGATTAGAACTAATTCAGAATGACGTTGTTTTTAGCAGAACTTCTGTGGTGTCGTTTTTCATGCAGAAATAAAAGTTCTCGGAATGTGCTGAAAATTTACGGTTATTTTTTATGGACCAAAAGATAACCCCGAAGCTCAAGAGTTGGACCAGAAGAGTCCCAAGGCAACGATAAGATAGGGGGGCGCGCCCTACCCCCCGGGAGGGTTCTCCTACCTTGTCGCCACCTCGAGGACCCCCTTGACTTGTCCCCGAGGCCAAAAGCTCCTATAAATATAGAAAATTCTAGAACAAATCCTAGATCGGGAGTTCCGCCGCCGTAAGCCTCTGTAGCCAGGAAAAACCAATCTAGGCCCTCTCTGGCACCCTGCAAGAGGGGACCATCATCATCGGCGGACATGGAGGAGGATCCCGGAGGGGGCCATCATCACCATGGAGGCCAAGGACCAGAGGGAGAATCTCTCCCATCTAGGGGGAGGCCATGGAGGAGGAAGCACAAGGGGGAGAACATCTCCCCCTCTCTCTTGGTGGCGCCGCGGTGCCATCGGGGGAACCATCGCCGCGGTGATCGTCTGCATCGACATCACCATCCTCATCTCTTTTACGTGGTCCACTCTCCCGTACCCCATTGTAATCCCCTACTTGAACGTGGTGCTTTATGCCAGATATTATGAACCAATGATGTGTTGCCATCCCATGATGTTTTGAGCAGATTCTTTTGTCCATTGGGTTGATTGATGATCTAGAATGGTTTGAGTTGTATATTTTACTTTGGAGTTGTACTATGGTGCCTTCCGTGCCGCGCACACGTGAAGGATTCCCATTGTAGGTTGTTGAAATACGTTCATGAGTCGCTTATAGTGGGTTGCTTGAGTGATAGAAGCATAAACCCGAGTAAGGGGGTTGTTGCGTATGGGATAAAGGGGACTTGATGCTTTAATGCTATGGTTTGGTTTTACCTTAATGATCTTTAGTAGTTGCGGATAGTTGCTAGAGTTCCAATCATAAGTGCATATGATCCAAGGAGAGAAAGTATGTTAGCTTATGCCTCTCCCTCATATAAAATTGAATTGACGACTACCGATCTTGTTAACAATTGCCTAGGACAATTCCGCACGCCGATCCATCCTTATTCCACACTCGCTATTTATAATGTATAGTAATATATTCTAACTTTATGTTAACAACACCTACTTTTATATTTTTAGTTCTCTCATATCATGCAAAGTTATCTTCTTTATACCCACAACATAGTTTTATTTCTCGTTTCTAAATGGAAGCAAACGTTCGGTGTACATAGAGTCGTATCAGTGGCAGATAGGACTTGAGAGAATATTGATCTTACCTTTAGCTCCTTGTGGGTTCGACACTCCAAACTTATCACTTCTACCTTTGGAAATTTCTATGATGATTCCTTGCACTTGGGGATTAGCACCGGGTTGAGAGATATGAAGTCTCCAACAAGTTCTATAGTTGCAAGATGGAGGAGAACAGTTCAATCAGTGAACACATACTCAAAATGTCCGGGTATCATAACCACTTGACTCAGCTAGGAGTTGAACTCCCAGTTGTAGTGTTATTGATAGAGTTCTTCATTCACTGCCACCAAGCTACAAAGGCTTCGTGATGAACTATAATATGCAATGCTTAAGGCCGCGGAGGTAGAAATCCAGAAGGAGCATCAAGTGTTGATGGTTAACAAGACCACTAGTTTCGAGAAAAACGGCAAGGGAAAGTGATACATCCATTTTGCATCATGCTTTTATATTGATATTTATTGCATTATGGGTTGTTATTACACATATTGGCACGATACTTATGCCTTTTCTCTCTTATTTCACAAGGTTTACACAAAGAGGGAGAATGCGAGTAGCTAGAATTTCAGATTGGAAATGGAGCAAATCTGAGAGACCTATCCTGCACAACTCCAAATGTCCTAAAACTTCATGAAGAATTATTTTGGAATATATAAAAAATATTGGGCGAAGAAAGTTGTAGAGGGGACCCACCAGGCATCCACAAGGGTGGAGGGCGCACCCCCTACCTTGTGGGCCACCTGGCAGGCACCCGGTGCCCATCTTCTGCTACATGGTGTGTTTTGACCTGGAAAAAAATCAACAAGAAGCTTTCGAGACGAAGTGCTGCCGTCTCGAGGGGGAACTTGGGCAGAACCAATCTAGGGCTCCGGCGGAGCTGTTCCGCCAGGGAAACTTCTCTCCCGGAGGGGGAAATCATCATCATCATCATCATCACCAATGATCCTCTCATCGAGAGGAGGTTAATCTCCATAAACATCTTAACCAGCACCATCTCCTCTCAAACCCTAGTTCATCTCTTGTATCCGATCATTTTCTCAAAACCTCAGATTGGTACGTGTGGGTTGCTATTAGTGTTGATTACACCTTGTAGTTGATGCTAGTTGGTTTATTCGGTGGAAGATCATATGTTCAGAGCCTTAATCATAACTAATACTCCTATGATTATGAACATGAGTATAATTTGTGAGTAGTTATGTTTGTTCCTGAAGACATGGGAGAAGTCTTGTTATAAGTAATCATGTGAATTTAGTATTCGTTCGATATTTTGATGAGATGTATGTTGTCTTTCCTCTAGTGGTGTTATGTGAACGTCGACTACATGACAATTCACCATCACTTGGACCTAGGGGAAGGCATTGGGAAGTAATAAGTAGATGATGGGTTACTAGATTGATAGAAGCTTAAACCCTAGTTTATGCGTTGCTTCGTAAGGGGCTGATTTGGATCCATATGTGTCATGCTATGGTTAGATTTATCTTAATTCTTCTTTCGTAGTTGAGGATGCTTGCGAGATGTGTTAATCATAAGTGGGAGGCTTGTCCAAAGAAGGGCAGCACCCAGGCACCGGTCCACCCACATATCAAATTATCAAAGTAACGAACGCGAATCGTATACAAGCATGATGAAAACTAGCTTGACAGTAATTCCCATGTGTCCTTGGGAGCGCTTTGCTTCATATAAGAGTTCGTCCAGGCTTGTCCTTTGCTACAAAAAGGATTGGGCCACCTTGCTGAACCTTAATTAATTTTTTTATTTGTTACCCGTTACGAATTATCTTATCACACAACTATCTGTTACCGATAATTTCAGTGCTTGCAGAGAGTACCTTGCTGAAAACCGCTTGTCATTTCCTTCTGCTCCTCGTTGAGTTCGACAATCTTACTTATCGAAAGGACTACGATATATCCCCTACACTTGTGGGTCATCAAGACTCTTTTCTTGCGCCATTGCCCGGGAGTGAAGCGCCTTTGGTGAGTGGAATTTGGTAAGGAAACATTTATATTACGTGCTGAAATTTACTGTCACTTGTCATTATGGAAAATAATCCTTTGAGGGGCTTGTTTGGGGTATCTTCACCTCGACCAAAAGAGCAAAGAGTTGCTCCTAAACATACTACACCTACTGAAAATATTTATTATGAAATTCCTTCGGGTATGATAGACAAACTGCTAGCTAATCCTTATGCAGGAGATGCAACATTACATCCTGATATGCACCTAATCTATGTGGATGAAGTTTGTGGATTATTTAAGCTTGCAGGTTTACCTGAGGATGATGTTAAGAAGAAGGTCTTGCCTTTATCTTTGAAGGGAAAGGAATTGACATGGTATAGGCTATGTGATGATATTGGATCTTGGAACTACAACCGATTGAAATTGGAATTTCATCATAAGTTTTATCCTATGCATCTGGTTCATCGTGATCAGAATTATATATCGAATTTTGGTCTTGTGAAGGAGAAATTATCGCTCTAGCTTGGGGGAGGCTTAAGTCAATATTATATTCATGCCCCAATCATGAGTTCTCAAGAGAAATTATTATTAAGAATTTTTTTGCTCAACTTTCTCGTAGTGATCAATCCATGCTCGATACTTCCTGTACTAGTTCCTCTATGAAGAAGACTATTGAATTCACATGGGATTTATTGGAAAGTATTAAATGCAACTCTGAAGATTGGGAACTTGATGAAGGTACACTACAGGAATCAAGAACTTTTGCCGTCTGCCGTGGCTGATGGCAAAGGTATGCCTGGCGGACGGCAAAGGCCTTTCCCATCATCCAGCAAACGACAACACATCCGGCTGAACAAACTACAACGAAGGGCACTTTGTCGTCTGCTGGCAGGCGGCAAAGATGCAAAGGCCTTGGAGGACACACGTGGTAGCTTAGCTCTATTAAGGGGTTAACGGTGTGCTTTGCCGTCTGCTGGCAGATGATAAAGACCTTTGCATCTTTGTCGTCTGCCGGCAGACAGCAAAGTGCCTAAATATGCTAGCCTAGATGACCCCCCAGGTAGCTGCCACGTGGAATGTTATGCCGCCTGCTGCCAGACGGTAAAGATGAAAATGTCTTTGCCATCTGCCAGCAGACGGCAAAGCAGCCACGTGGCAGCTACATGTGCCCGGTGAGATGCGTCGTTCCGGTTCCTCTTCGCCTCCAACAGACTAGTCGTCCTCTCCTCCAAGTCCCTCTCCCTCTGCGCGGCCTGCCTGTTTGCCTCCGCCAGAAGCTCCTGGGACCTAGCCTCAATGGCGAGCTCCATTATATTAGCCGTGGACGAGGCCTTATCTCAGGATCGGAGCTCCTCTGGTGCTTCTTGATGTCCGGGAGAGTTCTAGGACAACATATGAGTCCATCCCCAATGGCTACCGAGCCATGGTACCTCCCGCCACCAGATAGCATCACGATATCTGGATCAAAAGGACTCTGGCTCGGGTTGAAGTTCTCCCCTTCCTCGTCTTCCCAACGTCTCTGTACCTCACGAGCTTGTTGTGGGAGGAGATGTGGTGAAGCTCTCTGGATGATCGAGGTCATCCTCAGAGAATGCCTTGGCCTTCTTACACGGGATAGTATGGGCCATGGCATAGAGGTCGTACAACGGTTGCACATCCTTCTTGTTGTGTCGCGGCTAAAAGAGAGGAACAACATATTAGTTAAGGGCTCAAGCTAGCATGAAGAATGAAATTGCATGAATCGTGAAGCAAAACACATACCAAGTGATCCCCGTACTCAAACAGGTTGGAGCACCCTTGATGGTGTGGAACACCTTGCATTTGGGCACGCTTATCCCTGGCCTTGTTGTGGACGGCTAGCCATTGGGGACAGCACCACTCATCAACCAATGCCTCCCAACAGTCCATCCTATCCGCACACCATCTTGGGGGCACCTAAGTTAGACAAAGAGAAATTTCAGTGCTACGCCTACGAATCAAATCAAGGAAACTAAGTACATGGCCTTAAGAATAGGTAATTACCTTCATGTACTTCTCCTTACTCAGATACTTGGCATGACACTTCTTCTTGGCCCTTGTCGGTGTCAAAACCGGCGGATCTCGGGTAGGGGGTCCCAAACTGTCCGTCTAGGAGGATGGTAACAGGAGACGAGGGACACAATGTTTTTACCCAGGTTCGGGCCCTCTTGATGGAGGTAAAAACCTACTCCTGCTTGATTAATATTGATGATATGGGTAGTACAAGGGTGGATCTACCACGAGATCAGAGAGGCTAAACCCTAGAAGCTAGCCTATGGTATGATTATTGTTCGTCCTATGGACTAAAACCCTCCGGTTTATATAGACACCGGAGAGGGCTAGGGTTACACAGAGTCGGTTACAATGGGAGGAGATCTACATATCTGTATTGCCAAGCTTTCCTTCCACGCTAAGGAAAGTCCCATCCGGACACGGGACAAAGTCTTCAATCTCGTATCTTCATAGTCCAAGAGTCCGGCCAAAGGTTATAGTCTCCAGGACTCCCACAGTAGCCCCGAACCAGGCTTCAATGGCGATGAGTCCGGCGCACAGATTGTCTTCGGCATTGCAAGGCGGTTTCTTCTCCAAATTCCGCGTACCTGTTAAATAGTGTCCGGCTTCTCGTGAATATTGCGCTCCTTGGCTTCCACGCCCAATAATGGCTACCTTCCACGCGTCAAGCGAATGCGAAGAGCCAGGGTGTTTTTATATTTACCCCCCTAGCTACATAAATGAGCTGCCTATTAAAGAGACGAGGATTCAGATCCAAATCACACCATCCTCCCTTAGCGAGCATTCATCGGAGTGCATCCGACAGAGATCCATTCCATCATGGCCGGTCGACGCAACTCCTCCTCTCGCCCTCCCAGCCCCCAGCTTGGAGATTGGGAGAGATGCTCCGTCCCGCACAGCAAGCTAGTGACGCTTCAGACCATGGGATTTCTTCCCCCAGCATACATGGTCCCGGTTCGAGCCGGGCTCGCCACCTATAGTGGCGGAGAACAAGCGGAGAGCCTTCCCAATCCCTCCAAGGGAGAGCGGGTATGCCTTGTCCCTCATTTGATAAGAGGGCTCGGATTTCCAATTCATCGGGTTCTCCGAGGGCTCCTGGAGTTCTATGGCCTCCAGCTGCACAACCTTACGCCAGCCTCCATATTGCATATCGCGGTCTTCGTAGCCCTTTGCGAGCTGTTTTTGGGCTGCGAGGCTCATTTCACGCTGTGGAAGAAGCTGTTCTACCTCGTGCCTCGTTCTCAGAAGGGGTCAGTATATCAAGTGGGCGGAGCCGAAGTGTGGCGCATCGCCGGGACCGGATACCTATCCGGAACCCTAAAGAAGACGTCCGAAGACTGGCCTTCCGAATGGTTTTATGTAGAAGACGTCCCCCTCTAGGATCTTATTCGGATCGACCTTCCTGAGTTCGTCAGTGCTCCTTTGAAGAAGCGCCTGGGCTGGTGTCCACGGAGCCCCTAGGAGGAAGACGATAGGGACGTTCTTTTCCTGATGATCCGAATAAGGTCGCTAGCTCAATCCGGATTGACCATGATCGAGGTCATGGCCACATGCATTATGCGTGGGGTGTAGCCGCTTCAATATAGAGGCCACCCCATGTGGGATTTCAACGGGGAGGACGATGCCACTCGTTGCGGCCGCAAGGGGCCGGAATCGGTTGCCGCTCTAGCAAAGATCTTGTCCACTCTGTACAAGGGAGAAGAGGAGGAATTCCTCCGCATCAATCCACATGGCAGATTTTCTATGTACAATCCTCCGAATTGGGTAAGTGGATACATTTTCTCGCCCATCCGTTCCATATTCCCATAGTTAAGTATTTCATCTTGCGCAGGAGCTGCGTAAGGCCGTGAGGGAGATAAACAGCCCTCCTCCACAACACGAGGATCCAGAACGGTCCCTCGACCCGGCCTCCCATGAGGATCCGGACATATCTGTGGAGCTAATTGATGGGGCATTCCACCAATTGAGTAGTGACAATGCCTTGGTGGCCATTATGGCCGATTATCCTGGGATACTTCTAGCCTCGTAGGTAACTGAGACCGAAGTCCCAGCACTTTGAAAAGGATCCATCCTCGCGTATTTTTTATTACCGTATACCAACGGTGTTTTGAAGGGGAGGCCCTCGAGGCGGAATACCGAGCCTGCGGCGACTAGCCAACAAGGGGCCACGAGGCCAAGCAGGCTGAAAAGAAGTGCGGTCCGGATTGAGACGCCGGCGCAACGGTATGGCGCACCATCTTATTCCAAGATATTATTCTCAGAGGCATACTAACGCCCGTGCTCTCTTTAGGAAAAAGAGTGCTTGCCGGACTATATCCCGAGAGGTTGCCAATCGCGACTCCACCAGCCAGGCTCAAAGGTCGGGCCGGGAAGCGGAGGTGAACATGAGGCGCGCTCCAGACGCTCCTCCGACAGAGGATGCGAACAGGCTGTCCGCCACCAATTCCGAGGTGGAGAGTGCCATGAACCACAGGCGTCGCTGGACAGTTCTTCACAACGCTTGTTTCTCCCAGGAGGCGTTGGATGCCTTCAAATCAGGAGATGCGTACCTCCGTGCTGCTCAAAATGGTCTAACCAGAGCCACAGAGCAGTATGTAAAGGACATACGGGTGAGAAAATTTAGTGATTATATATATACCAGTAGCCCCTGAGACTTGAAACAGTTAGAATAACTGATTTAAGGATCATTTATTATGCAGGTTCTTACAGAAAAGAATAGCCAACTGTCCCATGAGCTGGAAGAGTGGAGAGCCCAACTTGAGGCCGCACTAGCCGCAGCAGAGGAGCCCAAGGAGACCCCCTCTGGTACTATATGCTTCAAATGATAAGTATCATGTAAAGTGCGGCGTGTATGCAAATCTGACAATAACATTGCAGATGGCGCCGGAGTAGATCCGGGTAAGCAACAACTCCTATGCCAGCTAAAGGCTGGCGAGAGCGTGCTTACAAAGGTGAGGTAGGAGAAGAATGATCTCCTAGATGCCAACACCCAGCTGGGCGTGGAACTAAAGGATGTTCGTGCCCAACTGTCAGACTCTGTGAAGGAGAATCGGCGGCTTCGATGCGGCATTTTTAGTAAGTGCTTGAACGAACTTCGAAAAAGAGTTCGACGAGGAAGTCAACTGACAGAGTTATGTCTGTAGGTATGTTAACAGGTTGTCTTGCAGAGGAAATGCCCGGTTCTACGGGTGACCTTCTTCCCGAGCTCTCACAACTGCATGAACGAGTTCGGCAGGTGATGCAAGGCGTCGCCCGGGCCTTGTGGCCATCCGTCTCCGTGCCCGAAGGACTTGGAGATCTTACGGAGAAGCTGAAGGGAGCGCGGCGGCGCTTCTGATTATGGAAGATATCGGCCTGCCGTCAAGGTGCCAGGGAAGCCTGGGCCATGGTGAAGACACATCACACGAAGGCTGACCCAAACCACATGGCCGAGGTCGGACCTGTGGGGCCCGATGGGAAGGAGATCCCTGTGAGCTTAGTATACGGACAAGTAGAATTGGCCGCAAAGTATTCCCAACAGGACTATAGACTAGACAGCCTATTGGATGGTATTGAAGAGGAATTCAACCAGTCAAATTGACTATGTAATTTAAAGTGACATGTATAATGCCTTCTAGCCGGATTGTAGATCGTTTGTCGTGGTGGACCTTTTCGCTTCAACCTCGGGACCCGACGGTCTGGAGTGTATCCGAATACCCTCTCGGTTATGTAAGAGCCGGGGCATGCATGGAGACCAGGCGTAGGGGTCATTAGTGCTTGAACAGACAAGTGCCCAACTAGTTATGTTATATTACATGGTTAGTATGAAACATCTTCCAGGGAGAATAGTTCCGTTAGGGGTTCCTTTCCCTGGGAGGCATGCCCTAAAGTGCATGTCCGGACTGCGAAAAGAGACGCAGAAAAAACATCTGGGGGCGCATAAGTAAAAAGTGTGAAATCATCTTTAGTTCACCGACCGAATATTCCCTTAAGAACGCTAGCTTTCGGCTTCACCCAGTCTGAGGTACACATCCGACTGACCCGACAGTAACAATCGCAGAGGTGCTCCCCTTATGCCCTAGCCGAATTAACGAGAATGTAGGGCATAAATGCAAGAGCCAGGCAACCCAGCTTGGCCAAAACTTAAGTCATATCGATGCATATAATGGTGAATAAAGGGTACATGTGGAAGTATAACACATGTGTTGGGCATGAAGCCCGTATGAATAAGCTTCTGTAAAAAAAGCCCCCAGGTATAATGAGCGCGGATAGCGTGTTAGTTATGTGCGAACAAGGTACAAATGGACCCTTAAAGGCTGTGAGAGAAAAGAAGGGGAGAAGGAGAGAAATATAAGACAAATAGCGTATAAAAAATGGACAGAGGAAGGAGACGAACAGAGAGTCCGGCGCTAGGCGTAGATTCTTCGGAGTCGGGCTGCGTTCCATGGGTTCGGCTCGAGTCGATTATCCGATGCATCCCGCAGACGGTACGCTCCACTAGTCAGGACTTGGTCAATAATGAAGGGACCTTCCCACTTGGGCTTTAGTCTGTCCTTTTTCTTATCCGGTAGGCGTAGAACTAACTCGCCAACATTGTAAGTTTTGGCATGTACTTCTCTGCTTTGGTATCTTTGAGCCTACTATTGATAGAATGCGGAACGGGCTTTTGCCACGTCACGCTCCTCCTCCAAGGCGTCCAAACTGTCCTGCCGATCGAGCTCGGCTTCTCTTTCTTCGTACATGCGCACTCGAGGTGAGTCATGAATTATGTCGCAGGGCAGAACCGCCTCTGCACCGTATACCATGAAGAATGGTTTGTATGTGGTAGTGCGGTTCGGCGTGGTCCGCAGCCCCCAGAGTACGGAGTCGAGCTCCTCTACCCAATGCGTGTTAGATTCCTTGAGGGACCGCGCTAATCTGGGTTTGATGCCGCTCATGATTAGACCATTTGCTTGCTCGACCTAACCGTTAGTTTGTCGGTGATAGACTGAAGCATAGTCGAGCTTGATGCCCATGTTTTTGCACTAGAGTTTTACCTCATCGGTTGTAAAGTTCGTGCCGTTATCAGTGATGATGCTGTGGGGGATGCCATAACGGTGTATGACCCCGGATCTGAAGTCTATCACCGGTCCGGATTCGGCCGTCTTAACAGGCTTGGCCTCTATCCATTTGGTGAACTTATCCACCATGACCAGTAAGTATTTCTGCTTGTGGTTTCCTCCTTTAAGAGGTCCAACCATGTCAAGCCCCCAGACCGCGAAGGGCCAGGTGATGGGGACAGTTTGGAGGGCGGTGGGTGGCATATGGCTTTGGTTAGCAAAAAGCTGGCAACCAACGCATCGTTGGACTAAGTCTTGAGCGTCTGCCCGGGCCGTCAGCCAATAGAATCCTGTACGGAAGGTCTTGCTTGCAAGGGCTCGGGCTGCAACGTGGTGACCGCCGAGTCCGGCATGAATTTCAGCCAGAAGATTCCGCCCTTCCTCTTCGGAGATGCACCTTTGAAGGACTCGGGTGGTGCTTTTCTTATAAAGCTCTCCCTCATGGGCTTTATAGGCTTTAGATCGCCGCACTATGCAACGTGCCTTGTTTTGGTCCTCAGGAAGTTCCTGCCTAGTTAGGTAGGCTAGGAATAGTTCTGTCCACGGGGCGATGACTGCCATTATTACGTGGGCTGAAGATGTTATTTCGTTGGCAGAGCCTCCAATTATGTTAGAGTGTTCGGTGTCGGGCAGTGCGGTTGGGTCCGGTATGTTATTTTCGGGTTCCCCTTCCCATACTACGGATGGCTTGAACAGCCTCTCCAAGAAGATGCTGGGAGGGACGACATCCTGTTTTGCGCCGATGCGTGCCAGGTCATCTGCCGCCTGATTGTTTTCCCGGGCTATATGGTGAAATTCGAGCCCCTCGAACCGAGCTGACATTTTTAGGACGGCGTTGTGATAAGCTGCCATTTTCAGATCCTTGGCATCAAAGTCTCTATTTATTTGGGATATAGCGAGGTTCGAATCCCCGCGCACGTCTAGGCGTTGAATGCCCATGGATACTGCCATTCGGAGACCATGTAGAAGGGCCTCATATTCGGCTGCGTTGTTGGAGTCCGTATATATTATCTAGAGTACGTATTTGCTGTATCTCTAGTTGGGGACATCAGAACGACGCCAGCCCCCAGACTAGCCAGCATTTTGGAGCCGTCGAAGTGTATGATCCAGTTGGAATATTTGCCGTACTCTTTAGGGAGTTTGGCTTCCGTCCATTCGGCGACGAAGTCGGGCAAAACTTGCGACTTAATAGCTCGCCGTGGCTTGTAAGTTATGTCGAACGGGAGGAGCTCAATGGCCCATTTGGCAATGTGGCCCGTCGCGTCGCGGTTGTTTATAATATCGGTAAGTGGCACTTTCGAGGCTACCGTTATCGAACACTCTTCAAAGTAGTGTCGCAGCTTCCGGGATGCCATGAATACCCCGTACGCTATCTTTTGATAATGCGGGTACCGTGACTTGCATGGAGTAAGGACAGTGGATACATAGTAAACCGGCTTTTGAAGGGGGAATTTATGCATGTCTGTTTCTCGTTCGACGACGAGCACTGCGCTTACAACTTGATGAGTTGCCGCAATGTATAAT
Organism: Aegilops umbellulata; assembly: GCA_032464435.1. NCBI lineage: Eukaryota > Viridiplantae > Streptophyta > Magnoliopsida > Poales > Poaceae > Aegilops > Aegilops umbellulata. The sequence goes on along the minus strand of CP136056.1, from coordinate 37,280,682 downwards.
AGCATTGGTTCGCCGATGTTTGGCGCGGCCAGGACTGGGTTTGTTGCCAATATGGCTTTTATTTTGCCGAGTCCGGCCGTGGCGGCATCCGTCCACTCAAAGTGTTCGGTGCGCCGGAGGAGGCGATAAAGGGGTAATTACTTTTCTCCCAAGTGGGAGATAAAGCGGCTTAGAGACGCCACGCATCAAGTCAATTTTTGTATTTGTTTGAGGTCCTTTGGGATATCCAATTGTGACAGAGCTCTGATCTTGGCTGGATTTGCTTCAATTCCTCTACCGGATACAATGAAGCCCAAGAGCTTTCCGGATGGTACGCCGAAAACGCATTTTTCCGGGTCGAGCTTGATGTCGTATGTTCGGAGGTTATCGAATGTGAGCCTCAAGTCGTCTACTAGAGATTCAACATTCTTGGTTTTGACGACCACATCATCTACGTATGCCTCCACTGTTTTGCCGATCTCGTTTACCAGACATGTCTGAATCATGCGCTGATATGTTGCGCCGGCGTTTTTGAGCCCGAAGGGCATTGTGTTGAAGCAGAAGGGGCCATATGGTGTGATGAATGCCGTTGCGGCTTGGTCTGGCTCTGCCATCTTAATTTGATGGTAGCCGGAGTATGCGTCGAGGAAACACAATGAATCGTGTCCTGCGGTTGCGTCGATAATTTGATCGATGCGGGGGAGGGGGAAGGGATCCTTTGGGCAAGCCTTGTTGAGGTCCTTAAAATCGACGCACAAGCGCCAGGATTTGTCCTTCTTTGGTACAATCACCAGGTTTGCTAGCCAGTCTGGATGTTTTATGTCTCTGATGAATCCAGCCACCAATAGCTTGGGTAGTTCCTCTCCCATGGCTTGTCTCTTAGGTTCGGAGAAACGCCAAAGAGCCTGCTTGACTGGCTTGAATCCTTTTAGAATATTTAGGCTATGCTCGGCTAGCCTGTTTGGGATTCCTGGCATGTCTGAAGGGTGCCAGGCAAAAATGTCCCAGTTCTCGCGTAGGAACTCTCGTAGTGTGGCGTCTACATCAGGGTTCAACTGTGCCCCGATGGAAGCTGTTTTTGTAGGGTTTGTTGGATGGACTTGGAATTTGACTATTTCGTCCGCCGGTTTAAAGGAGGTGGACTTGGATCTTTTATCGAGTATCACATCGTCCCTGTTCACCGTGGAGCGCAGCGCAGTCAGTTACTTAGCTGCTAGAGCTTCGGATAGTGCCTCGAGGGCTAGTGCGGCTGTCTTATTTTCGGTGCGGAGTGCTATGTTCGGATCACCAGCGAGAGTGATGATTCCGTTGGGCCCGGGCATTTTGAGCTTCATGTACCCGTAATGGGGTATGGCTTGGAAGATTGTAAACGCCTCCCGCCCTAATAGAGCGTGGTATCCGCTACTGAACGGGGCCACTTGAAACATGACCTCTTCGGACCTGTAATTATCCGGCGTGCCGAACACCACATCTAGTGTGATTTTTCCTGTACAGCGTGCTTCCCGACTGGGGATTATTCCTCTAAAGGTTGTGCTTCTTCGCTCAATGCGGTTCCAGTCTATTTACATTTTTGAATGGTTTCCTCATAAATGAGGTTCAATCCGCTGCCACCGTCCATGAGTACCTTGGTGAGTCGAAATTCGTCCACTATTGGACTAAGGACCAATGCGGCTGGTGCTCGGGCTGTTCGGAATTTAGGTTCGTCACTGGCATTAAAAGTAATAGCCGTGTCGCTCCATGGGTTTATTATTGCCACGTGGTAGACTTTGGCAAGGCTGCGCAGTGTTTGTTTTCGCATATTATTTGATGCAAAAGTCTCGAAGACTGTTAATACCGTACTGGTATCACTGGGCTGTTACTCTATGGCTTCTGGGGTTAGAAGATCTTCGCCACTTTTGGCCACCTGCCAGGGTATCCAACATGCTCTAAGGCTATCAGTTGGTGTGGCGCGCTCTGCACTGTGAATTTTACAGGGTCCATTGAGTCATCCCTCCAGTACGGTTCCATGCCTTGTAGAGGGTTTTTGCTTTTTCGTGTTTAACCCGGGTGCCTGGCGATAATGCACCCTTTTATTTCAGACTGGGTTTATATTCAGGGCCGGATTGTCCCAAAATTTTATTTCGATTTTCCAGGCGCTTTCCATCGCACAGTACTTTCGTACTATGGATGCCAAGTCGGCAAAGCGTGTAATTTCACGGCGACTTATGGCGTTGAGGATTCCCTTGTCCGTGCAATTATTGTAGAACAATGAAATTGCGTCTTCCTCGCGGCAGTCCTTTATCCTGTTGATGACCAGGAGGAATCTGGCCTAGTAATGGTGTACTGTTTCTTCGGGCTCTTGCCTAATTTGGGATAGATCGCTTATGTTTGGGTGGGTGGGTGGAATTGAATCCGAAACCTCACCCAATCTGAGACTCAGGGGCCAAGGAGTTTCCAAACTTGGAAGCTTGGATTCTTGGATGTTGTTCAATGAATCTAGCCTGCTGCCTGACTCTAGGTTCAGGGCTTGAGTGACGTCCTCCCCTCCGCGGGTATCCGGCTTGGAGGGATCGGGAATCCGGACATAGCTAGTTCTTAAGATAGATGAAGGGTCGCCGCATTATTCCTCCACCACTGCAACGTGATGGGTGACCTGGGGAGAGTTAATCTCCCTCAGATCGGGTTTAGGCCAAATCTGATCGTAGTCTGTAGCGACTCCCAGGGTGGCGATGCGATCCAAGAGCTCGTTTAGGGAAGAGAGCTCCATTGGATCTAACTGCTTGGCAAGTTCGGAGTTTACGTGAAGATTGCTTTTGTTGACCTGAGAAGTCATCGTCGGCACAGCGGTCGAACAGGCGGTCATAAGAAAACCACCTAGTCGGAAAGTTTGACCGACAGCTAAAGCTCCTTTAGTGAAAGTGCCGTCTTTAAAGACGGGATGAGGCATCCTTCCTGATGGCGACGGCACAGCGGAACTCTCAATGAAAGCACCAATGTCGGTGTCAAAACCGGCGGATCTCGGGTAGGGGGTCCCAAACTGTGCGTCTAGGCGGATGGTAATAGGAGACGAGGGACACAATGTTTTTACCCAGGTTCGGGCCCTCTCGATGGAGGTAAAACCCTACTCCTGCTTGATTAATATTGATGATATGGGTAGTACAAGAGTGGATCTACCACGAGATCAAAGAGGCTAAACCCTAGAAGCTAGCCTATGGTATGATTGTTGTTCGTCCTATGGACTAAAACCCTCCGGTTGATATAGACACCGGAGAGGGCTAGGGTTACACAAAGTCGGTTACAATGGGAGGAGATCTACATATCCGTATTGCCAAGCTTGCCTTCCATGCCAAGGAAAGTCCCATCCGGACACGGGACGAAGTCTTCAATCTCGTATCTTCATAGTCCAAGAGTCCGGCCAATGCTTATAGTCCGGCTATCCGGACACCCCCTAATCCAGGACTCTCTCAGCCCTCTTAATGTTAGTCGAGGCGTAGTAGTCTCGAGCAGCCTACACCCAAGCCTCGTGCCATAAATTCTGAAGTAGGCGCTTGCACTCGGCTTCGAGAACCATAGTCGCGTCTGCCTCGTGTTCCTCAAGAAACCTGTAGAAGGTCTGCAATCAAACAACCCAACAGTGATTAGAACAATCACTAGCTACTATTGATTTTTAGTTCTATAAAGGAGAAATTACCCAAAACCGCCGGATCACAATGTCGGCCACCGTCTCGCACAAGACACCGTCGACCCTCTCCTCCGGCGGGGCCGGGGCAGCCACGTACAACTCCCAGCTGAGTGCTAACTGTGGAACCTGACCCTCACCGGGAAACGTGACCCACCCCAGGAAGTGGTGCCGACAAAGCACACCAAGGACCTGGTTGGGCCTGCGTACACTAGAGCCGTATTTCCAACACATGCAGTATGACAAGGCCAACACATTAGATATTAATTTGAAGAAACATGAAGGACAAAGGTTAAAACAGAGTACATGCACTTACTTCTCCCCGTTAGGCTCAACCAACCACCTCTGATCACGGGTCGCCGGCACGGGCGGGAGCTTTGTACCACCATGCTGGTAGACCTTCTTGCCCTCCTCAACTAGCTCGCCCTCACTATAGCTATCCTCAGAAAAGTTGTCCTCGCCATGAGCATGGCCACTAGTCTCTGGATTCACGTGGGACGAAGACTCTGGGACCGGAGTCTCGTGGGACGAAGACTCTGGGACCCGAGTCTCGTGGGACGAAGGCTCGGTGACTCGAGGCTCGTCGGCCCGAGGCTCATGGACCGGAGTCCGAGACGGGTCCAAGTATGACGGGTCCACCTGAGACGGAGCACTCCTGTGGTTGGGAGAATCAGTTGCGTGTGGCGGCAAGGAAGGCGCAGTAGCCTTCCTACCTCTCCCGCCGCCATGTCCACCTCTAGCAGCAGCCCTCTTCGTCTTCCCCCAACCTCTCGCGGCAGAACAAGAAGCGCCCGCTAGTGTCTGCATACTGTCTACCAGCGCTCTCGGAAGGTGCTAGTGTGGAATAATAACACCCCTCCCAGCACGTGGCGAGGAAGGAGTCTCGGAGCGCTCTCGGCCCGCGCCCACCATCTGTCAACAGCAGCAATGACAAAGAGTAAACAAAATTAGTACAACATAAACATAATAAAATATTTAAGTGTGTATCATCATCATGAACATAATAAAAATTGAATACCTAATAACATGAACTAATTAATAATATATATGTACATAATTCACAAATATATGACCCCGCCGAAGATCACCTTTTTGGGAGGTGTCAGGGGTCGGGGTGTCGGTTGTGTCGTGTCGGGGTCGGGTTGTTGTGTCGGGGTTGGGGGTGCCGTGTCGGGTCGGGGTGCTATGTCGGGGTCGGGGTGTCGTGTCGGGGCCGCGGTGTCGGAGTGTCGTGTCCGCGGTGTCGGGCTATCATGTCGGGGTCGGGGTGTCGTGTCGGGGTCGGGGTGTCGGGGTCAGGGGTTCGGGGTGTCGGGGCCGGGATGGCAAATCCTCGGACCCTCGACCCCTTTTCCCCTTTTCCCCTCGACCCCTTTACACCTCGATCCTCAGCTCCTAGACCCTCGACTCCTTTTCCCCTCTATCCTCGACCCCTCGACCACTCGGCTACCCTCGACCCCTCAGTGACCCTCTACCATCGGTGACCCTCTTTTTCTACTTTTCCTACTTTTTTCATCTTCTACTTCTACTTCTTTTTTCCATCTTCTTCTTCTACTACTACTTATTGCTCCTTTTTTTCATCATCTTCTTCTTACTGTTCTTCTTCTTCCTCTTCTTCTGTTACTTCTTTTTTTCATGTTTCTTGTTTATTCTTAAAAGCGAAAAAAACTAAACTAAAGTATAATCTAAATGTAACCCAAACTAAACTAAACTAAACTAAACTCGACGACCCCTCGACCCCTCGGCGACCCTCGCTCCTCGACCCCTCGACCATCGACCCCTTTTCCCTTCGACCCTCGACCATCGGTCATGTTGGGATCGGGATTCATCTTTTTCTTCTACTTCTTTTTTTTCATCATCTTCTTCTTCTTTCTTCTTCTTCTTCTTCTTCTTCTTCTTCTTCTTCTTCTTCTTCTTCTTCTTCTTCTTCTTCTTCTCCTTCTTCTTCTCCTTCTCCTTCTTCTTCTCCTTCTTCTTCTTCTTCTTCTTCTTCTTCTTCTCCTTCTCCCTCTTCTTCTACTTATTGTTCTTTTTTTCAACTTTCTTCTTCTTCCTTTTTTCAACTTTCTTCTTCTAATAATAATCTAAACCTAAACCTACGACTAACCTAAACCTACCACTAACCTAAACTTTCTTCTTCTAATAATCTAATGTTCTTTTATTCAACTTTCTTTTTTTCATCATCGTCATATTCTTCTTCTTCTTCTTCTTCTTCTTCTTCTTCTTCTTCTTCTTCTTCTTCTTCTTCTTCTTCTTCTATTCTCCTACTCCTCCTCGTCCTCCTCTTCTTCTTATTCTTCTTCTTCTACTTCTTCTTCTTCTTTATTTTCCTTTTCCCTATCCTTCTTTTTCTTCTTCTTCCTTCTTTTCCTTATTCCTCTTGTCTTCTTTTTCGTCTTAATTTTCCTTATTTTCTTTTTTCCTCCCCACTACTACTTTTTCTTTTTTCTTCTTTTTTTTCATCTCATGAAATGTACTAATAACCTAAAATATAACTAACCTAAAATATGACTAAATATAAAAAAACTAACATACAATCTAAATCAACTAATTAACCTAAATCAGCTAATCAACCTAAATCAACTAAAATCTACTAACCTCAAATAAACAAAAAATCTACTAACCTAAAATCAACTAAAATCTATTAACCTAAAATCTACTAACCTAAAATATGACTAAATATAAAAAACTAACCTACAATCTAAATCAACTAATTAACCTAAATTAACTAACTAATAAATCTAAATCAACTAATTAACCTAAATCAACTAATTAACCTAAATCAACTAATCAACCTAAATAAAAAACAGCATGAAAAAAGAAAGCAAAAGGGAAGAAGCTCACGAGGGGGCGGCTGGATGGAGAGGCTCCGGGCGGCGGGGGGCGGAGCGGCGACGGGCGGCGAGGCGGCCTGAGCTGCGAGGCGCTGGGGCGCCGGGCGGCCTTAGGGGTTGGGGGGTGGGGGTCGGGGGTGGCAGGGGCCGTGGGGGTCGGGGCAACGGGGGCAGTGGGGGTCGGGGCGGTGGGGGCGATGGGGGTCGAATGCGAGGGCGGCGGGCACGGGGGCGGCGCGGGTGACTTGAGGGGAGTGAGAGAGGGGTAGGGCATGGGGCCGACCGTTTTTTACTTAGGTTGAATTTCTTTTGTCGTGTCCTAGCAGACGGCAAAGAGCATAGCAGACAGAAAAGAGCAGATGGCAAAGAAGCTTTGTCGTCTGCTAGCAGACGACAAAGAAAGTGGCTGTTAGGTGGTTCTCGTTAGTGGGCCACCCCCCTTATTTGCCATCTGCTAGGACACGGCAAAGCTTCTTTGTCATCCGCTAGCTGACAACAAAGTGCAGGCTGACGGCAAACAAGGTCTTTGCCGTCAGTTTTCTGCAAGCTGATGGCAAAGAAGGTCTCTGCCATCAGCTAGCAGACGACAAAGAGCTAGCTGACGGCAAAGATCCTGATTCCAGTAGTGGTAATGAGTTAGGTATAAACCTCAAGTTTGATTGTGTTAAATATTTTATGGATACCGATGCTTTTCATGAATTTAGCACTAAATATCGTCTTGACTCTGAGGTAATAGCTTCTTTCTATGAATCTTTTGCTACTCATGTTGATCTCCCTAAGGAGGTGGTTTAAATATCATCCTCCCATTGAAGTGAAAGTAGTAGAACCTATTAAAGTTGAAGAAGAAACTGTTATTTATAATGTTGATCATATTGTTCCTACTGCTTATGTTGAGAAACCTTCCTGTTAGGATAAAGGATCATGCTAAAGCTTCAGTTGTGGTTCGTAAGAGTAATACTAGGACACCTACACCCCCTCAACAAAGTAAAGCTGAACCTAGTATTGCCATGGTTAAAGATCTCTTGGTTGATAATATTGATGGGCATATTATTTATTTCTATGATGAAGCTGCTAGAATTGCCAAACCCGATATTAAAGATAAACATAGACCCGTTGTTGGCATGCCTATTGTTTCTGTTAAAATAGGAGATCATTGTTATCATGGCTTATGTGATGTGGGTGCTAGTGTGAGTGCAATCCCTTTTACCTTATATCAAGAAATTATGAATCATATTGCACCTGCTGAGGTAGAAGATATTGATGTTACTATTAAGCTTGCCAATAGAGATACTATATCATAATTTGGGATTGTCAGAGATGTTGAAGTATTGTGTGGGAAAATAAAATACCCTACTAATTTTCTTGTTATTGGTTCCCCACAAGATGATTTTTGTCCCATTATATTTGGTAGATCTTTCTTGATTACTGTTAATGCTAAGATAGACTTTGAGATAGAAATTGTTACTGTAAGTTTTGGGATGTGTCTCATGATTTTAATTTCTCTAACTTTCTTAGACAATCCCATGATAAAAATTGCCTAGTAAGGATGAAATTATTGGTCTTGCTTCTATTGTCGTGCCTACTACTGATCCTTTAGAACAATATTTGCTAGACCATGAAAATGATATGTTTACGAATGAAAGAAAGGAATTAGATGAAATATTCTTTATCCAAATGCCTGTTTTGAAACACAAATTGCCTGTTGAAATCTTTGGGGATCCTACTCCAACCAAGGGTGATCCCGTGTTTGAGCTTAAACAATTACCTGATACTTTGAAATATGCTTATGTTGATGAAAAGAAGATATATCCTATTATTATTAGTGCTAACCTTTCTGAGCACCGTGACGCTATTGGATATACTCTTGATGATCTTAAGGGCATTAGTCCCACTCTTTGTCAGCACAAAATTAATATGGAGTCTGATGTTAAACCAGTTGTTGATCATCAATACCGGTTAAATCCTAAGATGAAAGAAGTGGTAAGAAATGAAATACTAAAGCTTCTGGAGGAAGGTATAATTTATCCTATTGCTGATAGTAGATGGGTAAGTCCCGTTCGTTGTGTCCCTAAAAAGGGAGGTATTACTGTTGTTCCTAATGATAAGAATGAATTGATCCCACAAAGAATTGTTACAGGTTATAGAATGGTAATTGATTTTCGTAAATTAACAAAGCTACTAGAAAATATCATTACCCTCCACCTTTTATTGATCAAATGCTAGAAATATTATCCAAACATACACATTTTTGCTTTCTAGATGGTTATTCTGGTTTCTCTCAAGTACCTGTGTCAAAAGAGGATCAAGAAAAGACCACTTTTACTTGCCCTTTCGTTACTTTTGCTTATAGACGTATGCCTTTTGGTTTATGCAATGCACCTGCTACCTTTCAAAGATGTATGACTATTATATACTCTGATTTTTTGAGAAAAGATTGTTGAGGTTTTCATGGTTGATTTCTCTGTTTATGGAACTTCTTTTGATGATTTCTTAAGAAACTTGATCGAGTTTGGCAGAGATGTGAAGCAACTAATCTTGTCTTGAATTGGGAGAAGTGACACTATATGGTTGATGAAGCTATTGTCTAGGGGAATAAAATTTCTGACAGAGGTATTGAGGGTGATAAAGCTAAAGTAGATGCTATTGAAAAGATGCCATGTCCAAAAGATATCAAAGGTATAGGAAGTTTTCTTGGTCATGCTGGTTTCTATAGGAGGTTTACTAAAGACTTCTCTAAATTTTCTAGGCCTCTTGCTAATCTCTTGCAAAAAGATGTTCCTTTTGTTTTTGATGATGATTGTGTAGAAGCATTTGAAATACATAAGAAAGCCTTGATTTCTGCACCTATTGTTCAACCACCTGATTGTAATTTACCCTTTGAAATTATGTGTGATGCTAGCTAGTGATTATGCTATTGGTGCCGTTCTAGGGAAAATAGCTGAGAAGAAATTGAATGTTATTCATTATGCTAGGAAAACTCTAGACAGTGCCTAGAGAAATTATGCTACTACTGATAAAGAATTTTTAGCAGTTGTTTTTGCTTGTGATAAGTTCAGATCTTATATTGTTGGTTCCAAAGTAGTTGTTCACACTGATCATGCTGCTATTAAAAAACTTATGGAAAAGAAAGATGCTAAGCCTAGATTTATTAGATGGGTTCTCTTGTTGCAAGAATTTGATTTGCATATTATTGATAAAAAGGGAGCTGAGAAGCCCATTGTAGACAACTTTGAAGGAAATATGCCCTAGAGGCAATAATAAAGTTATTATTTATTTCCTTATATCATGATAAATGTTTATTATTCATGCTAGAATTGTATTAACTGGAAACATAATACATGTGTGAATACATAAACAAGCAGAGTGTCACTAGTATGCCTCTACTTGACTAGCTCATTAATCAAAGATGGTTATGTTTCCTGGCCATGAACAAAGAGTTGTTATTTGATTAACGAGATCACATCATTAGTTGAATGATCTGATTGACATGACCCATTCCATTAGCATAGCACCCGATCGTTTAGTATGTTGCTATTGCTTTTATCCATGACTTATACATGTTCCTTTAACTATGAGATTATGCAACTCCCGTTTACCGTAGGAACACTTTGTGTGCTACCAAACGTCACAACGTAACTGGGTGATTATAAAGGTGCTCTACAGGTGTCTCCGAAGGTACATGTTGGGTTGGCGTATTTCGAGATTAGGATTTGTCACTCCAATTGTCGGAGAGGTATCTCAGGGCCTTCTCGGTAATACACATCACATAAGCCTTGCAAGCATTGCAACCAATGAGTTAGTTGCGAGATGATGTATTACGGAACGAGAAAAGAGACTTGCCGGTAACGAGATTGAACTAGGTATTGGATACCGACGATCGAATCTCGGGCAAGTAACATACCGATGACAAAGGGAACAAACGTATGTTGTTATGCGGTCTGACCGATAAAGATCTTCGTAGAATATGTAGGAGCCAATATGGGCATCCAGGTCCCGCTATTGGTTATTGACTGGAGACATGTCTCGGTCATGTCTACATTGTTCTCGAACCCGTAGGGTCCGCACGCTTAAGGTTTCGATGACAGTTATATTACGAGTTTATGAGTTTTGATGTACCAAAGGAGTTCGGAGTCCCGGATGAGATCGGGGACGTGACGAGGAGTCTCGAAATGGTCGAGACATAAAGAATTATATATTGGAAGCCTATGTTTGGACATCGGATGCATTCCGGGAGAAATCAGGATTTTACCGGAATACCGGGAGGGTTACCGGAACCCCCCGGAAGCATAATGGGCCAACATGGGCCTTGGAGGAAAGGTGAGAGGGCAGCCCTAGGGGCTGCGCACCTCCCCCCTTCCCTAGTCCTATTAGGACTAGGAGAGGTGGGCGCCCCCTCTCTCTTTCTCTCCCCCTTGGAGCAATCCTAGTCCAACTAGGATTGGGGGGGAGGAATCCTACTCCCAGAGGGAGTAGGACTCTCTGGCGCGCCCTGGCTTGGCCGGCCAGCCCCTCCCCCTTGACTCCTTTATATACGGGGGCAGGGGGCACCCCAAAGACACAAGTTGATCTACGGATCGTTCCTTAGCCGTGTGCGGTGCCCCCTTCCACCAAATTCCACCTCGATCATATTGTTGCAGTGCTTAGGCGAAGCCCTGCGCCGGTAACACATCAAGATCGTCACCACGCCGTCGTGCTGACGGAACTCTTCCCCGACGCTTTGCTGGATCGGAGCCCGGGGATCGTCATCGAGCTGAACGTGTGCAGAACTCGGAGGTGCCGTACGTTCGGTGCTTAGATCGGTTGGATCGCGAGGAGAACGTACGACTACTTCCTCTACGTACGACTACTTCCTCTACGTTGTGTCAACGCTTCCGCTTCGGTCTACGAGGGTACGTAGACAAACACTCTCCCCTCTCGTTGCTATGCATCACCATGATCTTGCGTGTGCGTAGGAAAAATTTTGAATTTACTGCGTTCCCCAACAGTGGCATCCGAGCCTAGGTTTTTATGGTATGATGTTATTTGCACGAGTAGAACACAAGTGAGTTGTGGACGATACAAGTCATACTGCCTACCAGCATATCATACTTTGGTTCAGCGGTATTGTTGGATGAGACGATCCGGACCAACCTTACGCGTACGCTTACGCGAGACCGGTTCCCTCGACGTGCTTTGCACAGAGATGGCTTGCGGAAGACTGTCTCTCCAACTTTAGTTGAACCGAGTGTGGCTACGCCCGGTCCTTGAGAAGGTTAAAACGGAGTCTATTTGACAAACTATCGTTGTGGTTTTGATGCGTAGGTAAGATGAGTTCTTGCTTAAAGCCCGTAGCAGCCACGTAAAACTTGCAACAACAAAGTAGAGAACGTCTAACTTGTTTTTGCAGGGCATGTTGTGATGTGATATGGTCAAGACGTGATGCTAAATTTTATTGTATGAGATGATCATGTTTTGTAACCGAGTTATCGGCAACTGGCAGGAGCCATATGGTTGTCGCTTTATTGTATGCAATGCAATCGCGATGTAATGCTTTACTTTATTGCTAAACGGTAGTGATAGTCGTAGAAGCATAAGATTAGCGAGACGACAACGATGCTGCGATGAAGATCAAGGTGTCGCGCCGGTGACGATGGTGATCATGACGGTGCTTCGAAGATGGAGATCACAAGCACAAGATGATGATGGCCATATCATATCACTTATATTGATTGCATGTGATGTTTATCCTTTTTATGCATCTTATCTTGCTTTGATTGACGGTAGCATTATAAGATGATCTCTCACTAAATTATCAAGAAGTGTTCTCCCTGAGTATGCACCGTTGCGAAAGTTCTTCGTGCTGAGACACCACGTGATGATCGGGTGTGATAGGTTCTACGTTCAAATACAACGGGTGCAAAACAGTTGCACACGCGGAATACTCAGGTTTAACTTGACGAGCCTAGCATATACAGATATGGCCTCGGAACACAGAGACCGAAAGGTCGAGCGTGAATCATATAGTAGATATGATCAACATAAATGATGTTCACCATTGAAACTACTCCATCTCACGTGATGATCGGACATGGTTTAGTTGATTTGGATCACGTGATCACTTAGAGGATTAGAGAGATGTCTATCTAAGTGGGAGTTCTTAAGTAATATGATTAATTGAACTTTAATTTATCATGAACTTAGTACCTGATAGTATCTTGCTTGTCTATGTTGTGTAGATAGATGGCTCGTGCTGTTGTTCCGTTGAATTTTAATGCGTTCCTTGAGAAAGCAAAGTTGAAAGATGATGGTAGCAATTACACGGACTGGGTCCGTAACTTGAGGATTATCCTCATTGCTGCACAGAAGAATTACGTCCTGGAAGCACCGCTGGGTGCCAGGCCTGGTGCAAGAGCTACGCCAGATGTTATGAACATCTGGCAAAGCAAAGCTGATGACTACTCTATAGTTCAGTGTGCCATGCTTTACGGCTTAGAACCGGGACTTCAACGACGTTTTGAACACCATGGAGCATATGAGATGTTCCAGGAGTTGAAGTTAATATTTCAAGCAAATGCCCGGATTGAGAGATATGAAGTCTCCAATAAGTTCTATAGCTGTAAAATGGAGGAGAATGGTTCTGTCAGTGAGCATATACTCAGAATGTCTGGGTATAACAATCACTTGATTCAACTGGGAGTTAATCTTCCAGATGATTGCGTCATTGACAGAATTCTCCAATCACTGCCACCAAGCTACAAGAGCTTCGTGATGAACTATAATATGCAAGGGATGACCAAAACTATGCCCGAGCTCTTCGCGATGCTAAAAGCCGCGGAGGTAGAAATCAAAAAGGAGCATCAAGTGTTGATGGTTAACAAAACCACTAGTTTCAAGAAAAAGGGCAAAGGGAAGAAAAAGGGGAACTTCAAAAAACAGCAAGCAAGTTGCTACTCAAGAGAAGAAACCCAAGTCTGGACCTAAGCCTGAAACTGAGTGCTTCTATTGCAAGCAGACTGGTCACTGGAAGCGAAACTGCCCCAAGTATTTGGCGGATAAGAAGGATGGCAAGGTTAACAAAGGTATATGTGATATACATGTTATTGATGTGTACCTTACTAATTCTCGCAGTAGCACCTGGGTATTTGATACTGGTTCTGTTGCTAATATTTGCAACTCAAAACAGGGACTACGGATTAAGCGAAGATTGGCTAAGGACGAGGTGACGATGCGCGTGGGAAATGGTTCCAAAGTCGATGTGATCGCGGTCGGCACGCTACCTCTACATCTACCTTCGGGATTAATATTAGATCTAAATAATTGTTATTTAGTACCAGCGTTGAGCATGAACATTATATCTGGATCTTGTTTGATGCGAGACGGTTATTCATTTAAATCAGAGAATAATGGTTGTTCTATTTATATGAGTAATATCTTTTATGGTCATGCGCCATTAAAGAGTGGTTTGTTCTTACTTAATCTCGATAGTAGTAACACACATATTCATAATGTTGAAACCAAAAGATGCAGAGTTAATAATGATAGTGCAACTTATTTGTGGCACTGCCGTTTAGGTCATATCGGTGTAAAGCGCATGAAGAAACTCCATACTGATGGACTTTTGGAGTCACTTGATTATGAATCACTTGGCACTTGCGAACCGTGCCTTATGGGCAAGATGACTAAAACACCGTTCTCCGGTACTGTGGAGAGAGCAACAGATTTATTAGAAATCATACATACTGATGTATGTGGTCCAATGAATGTTGAGGCTCGTGGCGGATATCGTTATTTTCTCACCTTCACTGATGATTTAAGCAGATATGGGTATATCTACTTAATGAAACACAAGTCTGAAACATTTGAAAAGTTCAAAGAATTTCAGAGTGAAGTGGAAAATCATCGTAACAAGAAAATAAAGTTTCTACGATCTGATCGTGGAGGAGAATATTTGAGTTACGAGTTTGGTCTACATTTGAAACAATGCGGAATAGTTTCGCAACTCACGCCACCCGGAACACCACAACGTAATGGTGTGTCCGAACGTCGTAATCGTACTTTACTGGATATGGTGCGATCTATGATGTCTCTTACCGATTTACCGCTATCTTTTTGGGGTTATGCTCTAGAGACGGCCGCATTCACGTTAAATAGGGCACCATCAAAATCCGTTGAGACGACACCTTATGAACTATGGTTTGGCAAGAAACCAAAGTTGTCATTTCTTAAAGTTTGGGGCTGCGATGCTTATGTGAAAAAGCTTCAACCTGATAAGCTCGAACCCAAATCGGAAAAATGTGTCTTCATAGGATACCCAAAGGAGACTATTGGGTATACCTTCTATCACAGATCCGAAGGCAAAATTTTTGTTGCTAAAGTCGGAAACTTTCTAGAGAAGGAGTTTCTCTCGAAAGAAGTGAGTGGGAGGAAAGTAGAACTTGATGAGATATCAGTATCTACTCCCTTATTGAGAAGTAGTACATCACAAAAATCTGTTTCTGTGACACCTACATCAAATAGGGAAGAAGCTAATGATAATGATCATGAAACTTCAGATCAAGTTTCTACTGAACTTCGTAGATCAACCAGAGTAAGATCCGCACCAGAGTGGTACGGTAATCCTATTTTGGAAGTCATGTTACTAGACCATGGTGAACCTACGAACTATGAAGAAGCGATGGTGAGCCCAGATTCCGCAAAGTGGCTTGAGGCCATGAAATCTGAGATGGGATCCATGTATGAAAACAAAGTGTGGACTTTGGTTGACTTGCCCGATGATCGGCAAGCAATTGAGAATAAATGGATTTTTAAGAAGAAGACTGACGCTGATGGTAATGTTACTGTCTATAAAGCTCGACTTGTTGCAAAGGGTTTTCGACAAGTTCAAGGAATTGACTACGATGAGACTTTCTCACCCGTAGCGATGCTTAAGTCTGTCCGAATCATGTTAGCAATTGCCGCATTTTATGATTATGAAATTTGGCAAATGGATGTCAAAACTGCATTCCTGAATGGATTTCTGGAAGAAGAGTTGTATATGATGCAACCAGAAGGTTTTGTCGATCCGAAGGGAGCTAACAAAGTGTGCAAGCTCCAGCGATCCATTTATGGACTGGTGCAAGCTTCTCGGAGTTGGAATAAACGCTTTGATAGTGTGATCAAAGCATATGGATTTATACAGACTTTTGGAGAAGCCTGTATTTACAAGAAAGTGAGTGGGAGCTCTGTAGCATTTCTGATATTATATGTGGATGACATATTGCTGATCGGAAATAATATAGAATTTCTGGATAGCATAAAGGGATACTTGAATAAGAGTTTTTCAATGAAAGACCTCGGTGAAGCTGCTTATATATTGGGCATTAAGATCTATAGAGATAGATCAAAACGCTTAATAGGACTTTCACAAAGCACATACCTTGACAAAGTTTTGAAAAAGTTCAAAATGGATCAGGCAAAGAAAGGGTTCTTGCCTGTGGCACAAGGTGTGAAGTTGAGTAAGACTCAATGCCCGACCACCGCAGAAGATAGAGAGGAAATGAAAATTGTTCCCTATGCTTCAGCCATAGGCTCTATCATGTATGCAATGCTGTGTACCAGACCTGATGTGTGCCTTGCTGTGAGTTTAGCAGGAAGGTACCAAAGTAATCCAGGAATGGATCACTGGACAGCGGTCAAGAACATCCTTAAGTACTTAAGAAGGACTAAGGATATGATTCTCATTTATGGAGGTGACAAAGAGCTCGTCGTAAACGGTTATGTCGATGCAAGCTTTGACACTGATCCGGACGATTCTAAATCGCAAACCGGATACGTATTTACATTAAACGGTGGAGCTGTCAGTTGGTGCAGTTCAAAACAAAGCGTCGTGGCGGGATCTACATGTGAAGCTGAGTACATAGCCGCTTCGGAAGCAGCTAATGAAGGAGTCTGGATGAAAGAGTTCATATCCGATCTAGGTGTTGTACCTAGCGTATCGGGTCCAATGAAAATCTTTTGTGACAATACTGGTGCAACTGCCTTGGCAAAGGAATCCAGATTTCACAAAAGAACCAAACACATCAAGAGACGCTTCAACTCCATCCGGGATTTGGTCCAGGTGGGAGACATAGAGATATGCAAGATACATACGGAGCTGAATATTGCAGACCCGTTGACTAAGCCTCTTCCACGAGCAAAACATGATCAGCACCGAGACTCCATGGGTGTTAGAATCATTACTTTGTAATCTAGATTATTGACTCTAGTGCAAGTGGGAGACTGAAGGAAATATGCCCTAGAGGCAATAATAAAGTTATTATTTATTTCCTTATATCATGATAAATGTTTATTATTCATGCTAGAATTGTATTAACTGGAAACATAATACATGTGTGAATACATAAACAAGCAGAGTGTCACTAGTATGCCTCTACTTGACTAGCTCATTAATCAAAGATGGTTATGTTTCCTGGCCATGAACAAAGAGTTGTTATTTGATTAACGAGATCACATCATTAGTTGAATGATCTGATTGACATGACCCATTCCATTAGCATAGCACCCGATCGTTTAGTATGTTGCTATTGCTTTTATCCATGACTTATACATGTTCCTTTAACTATGAGATTATGCAACTCCCGTTTACCGTAGGAACACTTTGTGTGCTACCAAACGTCACAACGTAACTGGGTGATTATAAAGGTGCTCTACAGGTGTCTCCGAAGGTACATGTTGGGTTGGCGTATTTCGAGATTAGGATTTGTCACTCCAATTGTCGGAGAGGTATCTCAGGGCCTTCTCGGTAATACACATCACATAAGCCTTGCAAGCATTGCAACCAATGAGTTAGTTGCGAGATGATGTATTACGGAACGAGAAAAGAGACTTGCCGGTAACGAGATTGAACTAGGTATTGGATACCGACGATCGAATCTCGGGCAAGTAACATACCGATGACAAAGGGAACAAACGTATGTTGTTATGCGGTCTGACCGATAAAGATCTTCGTAGAATATGTAGGAGCCAATATGGGCATCCAGGTCCCGCTATTGGTTATTGACTGGAGACATGTCTCGGTCATGTCTACATTGTTCTCGAACCCGTAGGGTCCGCACGCTTAAGGTTTCGATGACAGTTATATTATGAGTTTATGAGTTTTGATGTACCAAAGGAGTTCGGAGTCCCGGATGAGATCGGGGACGTGACGAGGAGTCTCGAAATGGTCGAGACATAAAGAATTATATATTGGAAGCCTATGTTTGGACATCGGATGCATTCCGGGAGAAATCAGGATTTTACCGGAATACCGGGAGGGTTACCGGAACCCCCCGGAAGCATAATGGGCCAACATGGGCCTTGGAGGAAAGGTGAGAGGGCAGCCCTAGGGGCTGCGCACCTCCCCCCTTCCCTAGTCCTATTAGGACTAGGAGAGGTGGGCGCCCCCTCTCTCTTTCTCTCCCCCTTGGAGCAATCCTAGTCCAACTAGGATTGGGGGGGAGGAATCCTACTCCCAGAGGGAGTAGGACTCTCTGGCACGCCCTGGCTTGGCCGGCCAGCCCCTCCCCCTTGACTCCTTTATATACGGGGGCAGGGGGCACCCCAAAGACACAAGTTGATCTACGGATCGTTCCTTAGCCGTGTGCGGTGCCCCCTTCCACCAAATTCCACCTCGATCATATTGTTGCAGTGCTTAGGCGAAGCCCTGCGCCGGTAACACATCAAGATCGTCACCACGCCGTCGTGCTGACGGAACTCTTCCCCGACGCTTTGCTGGATCGGAGCCCGGGGATCGTCATCGAGCTGAACGTGTGCAGAACTCGGAGGTGCCGTACGTTCGGTGCTTAGATCGGTTGGATCGCGAGGAGAACGTACGACTACTTCCTCTACGTACGACTACTTCCTCTACGTTGTGTCAACGCTTCCGCTTCGGTCTACGAGGGTACGTAGACAAACACTCTCCCCTCTCGTTGCTATGCATCACCATGATCTTGCGTGTGCGTAGGAAAAATTTTGAATTTACTGCGTTCCCCAACAAACTTGTCTAGGTTAGAAAATGTTCTGGATGACCCACTACCTATTGATGATAGCTTTTCCAATGAACAATTAGCTGTCATAAATGCTTCTTGTAGTGCTCCATGGTATGCTGATTATGCTAATTTCATTGTTGCTAAATTTATACCACCTAGTTTCACATACCAGCAAAATAAAAAGGTTTTCTATGACTTAAGGCATTACTTTTGGGATTATCCACACATGTATAAAGAAGGAGTATATGGTGTTATTAGACGTTGTGTACCTGAGCATGAACAGGAACAGATCCTACGCAAGTGTCAGTCTGAGGCCTACAGAGGACACCACGCTGGAGATAGAACTGCACACAAGGTATTACAATCTGGTTTTTATTGGCCTGCTCTCTTCAAGGATGCTCATAAGTTTGTCTTGTCTTGTGATGAATGCCATAGAACTGGCAATATTAGTATACTTCAGGAAATGCCTATGAATTATTCACTTGTTATTGAACCATTTGATGTTTGTGGCTTTGGTTATATGGTACCTTTTCCTTCCTCTAATGGGTATACACATATTTTAGTCGTTGTTGATTATGTTACTAAGTGGGTAGAAGCTATTCCAACTAGTAGTGCTGATCATAACACTTCTATTAAGATGCTTAAAGAAGTTATTTTCCGAGGTTTGGAGTCCCTAGATATTTGATGATTGATGGTGGTTCACATTTTATTCATGGTTCTTTCCGTCAAATGCTTGCTAAATATGATGCCAACCATAGAATTGCATCTCCATATGACCCTCAGTCTAGTGGTCAAGTAGAATTGAGCAATAGAGAGATTAAATTGATTTTGCAAAAGAATATTATAGATCTAGAAAGAATTGGTCTAAGAAACTTGAGGATGCATTATAGGCTTATAGAACTACTTATAAAAACCCTATGGGTGTGTCTCCATATAAAATGGTTTATGGAAAAGCATGTCACTTAGCTCTTGAATTAGAACATGAAGCTTATTGGCCTATTAAAGAGCTGAACTATGATTTCAAACTTGCCGGTGAGAAGAGGTTATTTGACATTAGCTCACTTGATGAATGGAGAACCCAAGCCTATGAGAATGCCGAGATGTTTAAAGAAAAAGTTAAAAGATGTCATGATGAAAGGATACAGAGGCGTGATCATGTTTTGCTATACAACTCTCGTTTAAGATTTTTTGCAGGAAAGTTGCTCTCTAAATGGGAAAGTCCTTACATTATTGAGGAGGTCTATCGTTCCAGTGTCATCAAAATAAACAACGCCGAAGGTACAAATCCGAAGGTGGTAAACGGTTAAAGAATCAAACATTATATCTCAGGTAGTCCCATAAATGTTGAGACCAATATAATTAATACCATAACACCGGAGGAGTACATAAGGGACACTTTCCAGAATGTTTCAGACTCCGGAAAGGTATAGGTATGTGGTACAGTAAGTAAACCGACTCCGAAACGTTTCAATGGCGATTTTTCTCTGTTTTGGAATATTTAAAAAATTAGGAAAATTAAAAGTTGTTGGTGTACAAAAGTAGTGGCCTTTTTTGTACCCCTTTACTTGTGCACGGGCAATCGTAGCCACGCCTGCGGCCGGGCTTGGCGGGGCAGAAGAAGGAAAGATACAAGCCTGCCGAGGCAACACTCAAGCCAGAAGCATAAAGAGCAAAGGGACAAGATGGGATTCCCCCGGCAAGAGCCTTGCCAGGGCGGCATACGTAGCCCGGGCAAGAGCCTTGCTGGGGCAACTTTCCCAACAACAGCAAGGCCACCACCCTTGAGCCTGAGAGCTCTGACACAATCGACAGTGTCAAGGCCAAGACTCAGGGGTGCCTTGCGTAGTGGCATGCAGATCTTTGTAAAAACCAAAGGCCAGCAGGCCTACATGAGAACCAGAAGATGAAGACCGCCGACAAGATCTTGCCGCAGACGATCGTGGACCCCCAGCAAGACCCTTGCCGAGGACGCCCACGAGATACCGACAAGGCCCTTGCCGAGGGCGTCTGCGAGGCCGAGGCTAGGCCCGCACCTGCCAGAGATTTGATACCCCGCGCCCACTCCAACGTGGTGGCCATCCTGCTAACTAGGCGAGCATCCATGTGGCAGCATGCAGCTTCTAGGCCAACCAGCCACCGCACCGGCTCAGCAGCCAGCCAGCGTGGCCTTGCATGCCTCGTTAGCTTGGATGCGCGTCAGAGCGAGGCGAGGCGGCGATGGACGGGACGAGCTTCTTTGCCGTCCCTGATAAAGAGAGAGGGCACGTCGGCAGCGCATTAAGTGCGTTTGTCCTACGGTGCCAGGCGATAGACTTGTACACTGTACATAGTTTCCACCTCCTGTGTGCCATTGTGGCAACCCCTTTTGACATATAAAAGGATGCCCGAGGCATACTCGAAGAGGATTCAAACTTTTTGGACTGGGCATGCACCGCAACTAGTTCAAGAGATCAATAGCACTAAATACACACAAAGCAGGACTAGGGTTTTACCATCGTTTGCGGCCCGAACCTGGGTAAAAATCCCCCTGTGTTGATCTTCTCGACCCGCTCTTTGCGCAGCCCCACGCCCTACCAACCATAGTAGGGATTCCCTATGATCCCATAGGTGTCGTCCCTGAGCCTCGACATCTTTGGCGCGGCAGGTAGGGGCAGCTGAGGCTGTGAAAATCCGGTTTTGAAATCAACTCATCGACTCCTTCGTCGCGATGGCTCCCAAGAAGACGGCGATCACGGCAATCGGCTCGTCTGGGGCCGAACCACCTGTCCCAGTGTGGGCGGGGGACGGAGCGGTCACGGATGGTGGCGAGGCGTGGCCTGCCAGCATCCATGACACTATGGAAATTGGGGCCAGGCGAGCGGCGTCGTGCGTGCCCGAGATGACAAGTCGCGCACCGCTGGGCCTGGGGGCTGGGCCGTGCTGCCCACGGGTGGTGCGGCGACCTCCTGGATGCCCCAGCCAGCGCCCGCTCCGCAACCTTCCCAGGACGGGCGTGATGAGCAACGCCGCGATGTCAGTGCCTCCGGACACTGCCGCGGGAAGAGCCCTTTCTACACTCTCAAGATGCACCTAGCCGGCATGCGCACCCAGACGCTGGCGGAAACGGCACGCGACCGCAAGACCGTGATAGGCCTGCTTCTAACGTGGTTAGATGTCGGAGCGCGTCACGATCCAGGCAACTTTCGCCACCACCCACGCCAGCGGAAGCGTTGGCATGCGTGCAACTGCTCCTCGACTTCCCTCCAGCAGCGGAGAAGCTCGACGATTGGACGGCCACCATTAGAAGCCTTATCAGCTTCGCCAACAAAGATGATCCATGCCTAGCGGGACCCTCATGCCAGCGTTCTATCAAGCCGGTGCATGCCGGCGGTGGGAGGACCGGAGACGCTGCGACCACGGTGCACTCTCCTCCCCCACGGCCGCGACAGTAGCCGCCGGCTCGCTGGGCGGACGCCTGCGGCAACGTTTCTACGGCGTCGTCCGACCCGCGAGCCCGCTGCAACCAACGTCAAGTCCTTTGGGAGTGAGCTCAGGAAGACGCTCCGACCACTATTGAGCGGTGGCGGGACACGCGCCATCAGTTAGATAGGCGCGTCGGACCCACTATTGACCGCTTAGCGCCGGGGGGTACCGGTGACCTACCTTATGAGGTGGGTTGCCCATCCTTTACCCGTGAGCTGCGGCAGTTCTAGTGGCCCACCCACCGCACATTCAAGCCTGAGGTTGGAGAGAAATACAACGGCAAGACTCACCCGTCGAAGTTTCTCGGCATCTACACCATCGTGATGCAAGCTGCCAGGGCACGCGACGATAAGGTGCTTGCCAATTATTTCCCGTAGGCATTTAATCCCAAAGTCATGTCGTGGTTGATGCACCTGCCAGTGGATTCCGTCTCTTCTTGGTCGGATCTGTGCCACGAGTTTGTTGGCACCTTTACCGAAGGCCACCAAGCTCCTGGCCAGGCGAGTGATTTGCATGTCATCCCCCAGATGTTCATCCCGCCACTGTAATTAGTGCATTCCATCAGAATGTGCGCAACCGCAAGATGCGCGAGGAGCTGGCGATAAACAAGGTTAAGGATGTAGCCGAGCTTTATGTTCTGGCCGATAGGTGCGCTCGGGCTGAAGAAGGAAGGAAGTACCCCAGAGAAGATGGCAGCGTGGAAAATGACTCCACAGATGAAGACGCCGTCGCCCCGGCAAAGAAGGCTGACAGCGCAACGGGAAGCGTAAGGGAAAGACCGTGCTTGTCGTTGAGGGATCTGGTGACCCCGGCGCCGCCAAGAAGGCCAAGGTCGATGACTCCGGCAAGGAAGTTGCAGGGTGCGCCGCCTGCCGGGCCTTGGTAGCTACCGACAAGCCAGGAGGCTCCGACAAGTAGTACTGCAAGATCCACCACACCAAATGCCATGACCTCTAGAATTGCCGGCAGGTTTTGCTGCCTGCATAGAAGCAGAAAGATGAATATGAGAGGCACGACAAGGAGAAGGGCCAGGATGGTGCTGCGGGGTCCGGCAAGAAGCGTGCGGTCGAGGAGGCTGCCGCGACAAGGATAATCAACAAGAGAGGCCCGCTCGTGGCTGCGACAAGAAGGAGGAAGATGATGATCATGATGAGGATGACAAGTCCGGCGAACACGAGTTCCAGAAAGCTACGGAAGACATGTGTGTCAACGGTGGCGCCTCGTTGCACACCTCTCACCGCCAACTAAAGAAGCGGGCGCATGAAGTCACTGCGGCGGAGCCATCGTTCAATGCCCAGACGCCACTGAAGTGGTTCAACACGCCTATCATTTTTTACACCGAGGATCACCCTGATCGCACAACTCCGGTCGGGTGTTTGCCGTTGTTGGTTTCGCCAACAATACGCAACCTCAAGGTGACGAAAATGCTAGTTTATGGTGGGACTGCTCTGAACATGATCTCGCCCGGCTTGATCGAGAGGCTGCAGATCCCCGATGGAGATCTCGAGGAGACGGGCACGTTTCAAGGGGTCAACCCGGGGAGGAGTCTGCCGAAGGGCAAAGCCATGTTGCCTATCACATTCGGGGGCGAGCTGAACCATCGGATGGAGAAGATCATTTTTTATGTTGCCAATATCCCCTTGCCCTATAATGGGATCCTCGGCCGCCCAGCGCTGGCCAAGTTTATGGCGGCATCACATTACGCCTACAACACATTGAAGATGCCCGGGCCGATGAGCATCATCACCGTCCCCTTCGACAAGAAAGACGCGCTCGTCTGCGCCGACCAACTTTACTGGGAGGCGCTCGCAGCAGCTGCCGCCAAGGTACTTGTTCCTGCTGCTGAGGCCCGGGCAGAGTAGAAAACCGGCAAGGCCTCTGCCTCTGCTAGCAAAGCCCCTTCCGGCAAGACTTCCTACCCTGGCAAGGACTAATGCACCTCCTCTGGCAAATGCGCCTCTTTGGAGCGTCGCGTTACCGTTCAGGACATGCCAGAGAGCTCCGCTAGCGGGAGCAAGAGGTCCAAGGCGGCCCTGCCAGAAACCAAGAAGGTGCCCATCAAGGAGGATGGTACGGGAAGAGCTTTTACCATAAGCTCCACCCTTGACAATAAATAGGAAATGACGCTCGTCGCCTTCCCGCGGGAGAATGTTGACGTGTTTGCATGGCAAGCATCCGACATCCCTGGCGTTCCCAGGGAGGTGATTGAGCACCACCATGCTGTCTGTCCCCATGCGCGGCCCGTCAAGCAGAAGGTCAGAAATCAAGCTTTGGAGGGACAAGAGTTCAGGGTCAAAGATATCAGGAAGTTGGAGGTGGCGGGCTTGGTCAGAGGAGTGCTCCACCCCACGTGGTTGGCCAATCCAGTGGTAGTGTGTAAAGTAAATAGGAAGTGGAGGCTATGTATTGACTACACAAATATCAATAAGGCCTGTCCAAAGGATCCTTTCCCTTTGCCACGCATTGACCAGATAGTGGACTCCACTGCCGGGTGTGACCTGCTGTCATTCCTCGATGCCTACTTAGGGTACCACCAGATATTCATGATGAAGGAAGACGAAGAGAAGAGTGTGTTCTGTCTGATTCCGGGTTCTGGCAAAACCCTTGAGGTTCAAACACTGGGGTGCGCACGAAGATCTCTCCCCTACCTAATCGCGCCCTCATCCACACTGTGATCTCAAAGCCTAGCTCGACGAATCCGCAACACAAGAGACACGAGATTTATACTGGTTCGGGCCGCCGTTGTGGTGCAATACCCTACTCCAGTGTGGTGTGGTGGATTGCCTATTGGGCTGATGATGAACAATCCAAGGGAAGAACAACCTCCTGAGGAGAGGTGTTCTTGTGCTTGGTGGGTGGGAGGATGGAATGGTTCTTGTCCAAGATGAGTTTCCTCCTACTGTGGTGGCTAGTCCTATTTATAGAGGCCCTGGTCCTCTCCCTAAATAATGAGCGGGAAGGGAGCCAACAACGGCCAAATTCGAAGGTAGACAACTAGTACGAGTTATCCTGACTAAAGGTGGTCTTCACCTGCCAAAGGCTCTGGTGGTGACGCCATCTTGGGCTCCACAGTGACCTCCATCTTGCCGTCCTGCTGGTCTTGGTCTTGTTGCACCGATATGGAAACCTTTCCCTGATGCCTTGGGACTCCTCGCCTGCGCTTGCCCCTTTAGCACCAAAGAGGAAACAAGGACAATGCGCGCGCTGGCACCCGCCTGGCTCCAGTCGTCATGGCTTGCATCATAGGAACCTCGCGAGGTGTCCCTTGCCTTGATCTCTCCGCCCCTCCCGAGCCAGCCTGGTGAGGTCGCTCCCGAGGGGGTCTTGTGTTGCCCGCCTCGCGAGGGTCTTGAGTGTTTGCTGGTGAAGATGGGCCGTACAGGGCCGCTGCTGGAGCCACGCCGTGGGCTGCAGGCAGGCAAGTCTGGGGACCCCAATTCCCAAGATGCAGACAGTAGCCCCCGGGTCCATGGCGCGCTCGAACTTGGCTTCGAGGCGAAGCCAAAGGGCAAGTCTGGAGCTCCGCGGGCCCCAACAGCCTGCGGCCTTGGTCGACGCATGGCGATTGATGGGACGTGGGCGTCTACGCTTCCCCACGCTTCCCCAAAACAGCCTTCTCCTGCTCATAAATGAGGAGGGGGCGGAGCCCCCGTTGCTGATCTCTTCCTGCTCTGATCGCTTCTTCTCCCTCGCTCCATAGCTAGTAGCGGCCCCCATGGCGCCTATTCGAAGGTTCTCGGCCGCAGAGACGGGAACCCCGCCCCCCCGTGACGAGCCCCGGCTACTTCCTTCAAAGAAGAGGCCGAGCCACCGCCCCGACATGGTCGTGAGGCCAGAGGAGTCGAGGCCTTGGTACGAGCGACCTCCTCCTGGGTACCCGCTGCCTCTGTACGCCCAAGCTGAGGGCTCCGGAGGAGGAGACGACGAGCGCCGACGCCCGCGTCAGGGCCTTGGTCGCCGCACCACGGTGACGCACGCCGTCGCCCTAGTAGTCCATGCCGCGGACTCCTCGCGTGAACTCGTGATGTGGGCGTCGATGCCCCCGCACACCTTGATCTGCTTCCCACAGTTCTTCTCCGCCGAAATGCCGCCGAGGGGCCCTCTCGAGCTTTGGCTGCACCATGCTGACTGCGGGGCCCCGGCGACTGGAGCAGAGGTGGAAGCCACTTCCCTGGGCAAGATTTTCATGACCCGCGGCTGGGGCAAGGTCTCCCGGGTTTGCCGTTCAGAGGGCGCCCTCGTAGTCCACTTCGAGTACGACGGTGCCTCCACAATGTTCTTCAAGGTCTTTGACACGGAAGGCCGCCGCTCGAAGTGCTGCCCTGGAGGGGGTCTTTGGGACGGTGCAGCGGCCAGCGCTGAGCGTGCCGCTGGCTTCTTTAGCGGCTCCTCCAGCAGCAGCGGTGGCGCTTGGTAGTCCAGCGACTCTCCTGAGCCTTACGAGACCCCGGAGACGAGCGACAACAGCTACGTGCCCCAGATCTCTCGCCGGGCCGGGAGCAAGGCCACAGCATCTGGCAACCGCCATCGCTGATCTGGATGGGGTTGGCGCCGGCCTCCTGTGGCCCACTATTGATGATGGCGCCAGCTGCCCTGGTGCGCGTAGATAGGGATCCTAGGAACTCCCTTCTTTTGTTCCCTACGAGGAATCGAAACGGACCCCGTGGGGGTGTGTAAAGGATCTGTAATGTCTTTCGTTCCTATTATCCTTATTATGACAATTGGTGAGCGCATGTCTTGTTTCGGCTCGGTCCCCCCTTTCCAACCCCACTGTAGCTTGGGGCTCTACGCCGACAGGCCCCGGTCCCTAGGCAGGCTGCAGTCGTTGCTGGTATGCCAGGTCACTCGCGGATCTTGTCGACTGCTTGTTACTGTAGCCGTAATGCTAATGACGCATACTTAGTCAGGGAAGCGTGGCTACAGTCCCGCCGCCTGGTGGGAGATCACTATTGCCACACCGTGTCTCATCTGGTTAATGGTGCACGGACCCCGAGGGAGGAGCGAGCCGCCTGCTAGAGGCCGGCCTCCCTGGAGTCCAACTGGTCTGGCTTCCTCCATCTTCCGGGCTCTTCTTTCCTGGTAGGGCCCGCCGCCTGCAGGCCGTACCGACATGCCGTCGTGGGAGCAGGGCTCTGCCTGACAAGAGTGACGTCATGGGTAGAGTGGCAACAGTGTCGCGCCTTGCCTTGGATATGGAGGTGATGGGCTACACTGTAGCCACATCCTGTGTTGTCTTCTTAATGGGGGCACAGACTTTGAGGGCGTCGTGGGCCGCCCGCTGGGTGCCGGCCTCTCTAGAGGCCGCCTGCTGGTGCTTGGCCGTCTTCTGGTAGCCGGTCGCTTGAGCCAGCCGGCCACCAGAAGGCGGTGCTTCATTCTGGATGCTTGAGGGGCGCAGCCGGCCCGATGTCTTGAAATGTTCAGGGGCTCGGGTTAGGCTACCCGTGGCCGATTACTCCGACAGTGTTTGATCTCACTTTCTCGTGTTCTTGATTTGGCACGATCTTGATGTACCGCGAGCTTTGCTACTATAGTTGGATCTTATGATGTTTCTCCCCCTCTACCTTCTTGTAATGGATTGAGTTTTTCCTTTGAAGTTATCTTATCGGATTGAGTCTTTAAGTATTTGAGAACACTTATGTATGTCTTGCGTGGGATACCCATGGTGACAATGGGGTATTCTATTTATTCACTTGATGTATGTTTTGGTGATCAACTTGCGGGTTCTGTGACCTTGGGAATCTATGCATAGGGGTTGGCACACGTTTTTGTCTTGACTCTCCGGTAGAAACTTTGGGGCACTCTTTGAAGTTCTTTGTGTTGGTTGAATAGATGAATCTGAGATTTTGTGATGGATACCGTATAATCATACCCGGGGATACTTGAGGTGACATTGAAGTATCTAGGTGACATTAGGGTTTTGGTTGATGTGTGTCTTAAGGTGTTATTTTACTACAAACTCTAGGGCTGTTTGTGACAGTTATACGAATAGCCCAGTGGATTGATCGGAAAGAATAACTTTGAGGTGGTTTCGTACTCTACAATAATCTCTTCGTTTGTTCTCCGCTATTAGTGACTTTGGAGTGACTCTTTGTTGCATGTTGAGGGATAGTTATATGATCTAATTATGTTATCCTTGTTGAAAGAACTTGCACTAGTGAAAGTATGAACCCTAGGCCTTGTTTCGAAGCATTGCAATACCGTTTGTGCTCAATTTATCATTAGTTACCTTGCTGTTTTTATATTTTCAGATCAATAAAACCTAGATCTACCATCCATATTGCACTTGTATTACCATCTCTTCGCCGAACTAGTACACCTATACAATTTACCATTGTATTGGGTGTATTGAGGACCCAAGAAACTCTTTGCTATTTGTTTGCAGGGTTGTTTGAGAGAGACCATCTTCATCCTACGCCTCCAAGGGTTTGATAAACCTTAGGTGATCCACTTGAGGGAAATTTGCTACTGTCCTACAAACCTCTGCACTTGGAGGCCCAACAACATCTACAAGAAGAAGGTTGTGTAGTAGACATCAAGCTCTTTTCTGGCGCCGTTGCCGGGGAGGTTAGTGCTTGAAGGTATATCTTTCGATCTTGCAATCAACTCTTTTAGTTTCTTGTTTTATCACTAGTTAGTTTAGAAAAGAAAACTACAAAAAAATGGAATTGAGGGTGCCTCATATGCTGCATCTTTTTAATGTCTTCGTGAAAATAAGGATTCCGATAGTTGTGCTGAAGTGTTAGAAGAAGAATGCAATAAAATGTTTGGCATACAATCTTTGAATGATGTGCATGATTGCAATGTTGTTAGCATGAACTCTTTGAATATCCATAGTACTAATGATGATTGCACTAGTAATGATAAAAATGTCTCTTATAAGCATTTCAATTTTGTGGAGTGCATAGAGCTTGCAAGCACACACCAAATAGGAAAGATAGATTTTGCAAGAGGCATAAGTATTTAGAAACTAAATGGTTGCAAGAGAGGCTAGATGCTTGTTCTGAAAAATTAAAATTTATTTGCCATCCTTGTGAACTTTGCAATGAACGTGATCATTTAAATCTCCAATGCAAATTGTTTCATGATCAAATCGTGTCCAAAATTTGTGATGACTTGATTTCCCTTGCACATCACAGTGAACTTAGTTTGCTTGTGGGTTATGAAGAAATGAAACATATAACTAAGGATCTTCCAGAATTTTTCCTTGATAAAGTTCTTGATTTTGATCTAGAGGAAATTTATATGTATTGTGCGGTGAATTGCATTGAAAATCCTTATATTGCCAATTACATAAAGACAAGAAAACAAATAGAAGATGAAGAGAATACTAATGAAAGGGAAGTGGTTTCCCCGTATCCTCCTATTCTTTCTTATGATGAATCAGGTAACGAGGAGGAGCTTTCTATTCAACCAATCTCATTAATAAGGAGATCCAAAAGGAGGGTTAAACCCACACATAATGTGAAGAAGAAAAATAAAAGATGGAGAAGAAAAGGTAAAAAGGTATCCCTCCCAAATGATATTGCTCCTATTACTCATTGTGATGATGATAATTGCTATACTATTCGTTCTATCCATACTATTAATAATGAGAGTGATATGCAAAGGCCCAAGCTTGGGGATGCTATGTTTGATGAGAATGCCATGTTTGAGAATTTATTTGCTACAATTAATGTTTGTCCCAAGCTTGGGGATGCTATGTTTTATGAAGATGATATTTTTAACCTCCCAAGTTTTGATAAGCAAATTTATTATGATGATAGCATGCCTCCTATTTATGATGATTATGTTGATCAAAGTGGGTTTGGAAGAGTGTCAACTTTAGGAAGTAATGATCCCACTATCTTGCAGGGTGTTGAATCTTATTGTGACAATTATGAAAGTGGATTTGGAGAGGTCATGACTTTATTTAGTAATGATTCCACTATCTTGGAAGAGGTTTCAATTGATTATGATGAGAACAAAGTTGCTACTTATGATGATTATTGTGATGACACTTATGCTATAAAAAATAGTGATGATTATATTTATAAAACTTGTCATGATTATGGTTACCCTTTTTCTGAACATTACTCTTTTAATGTGGAAACAATTTATAGTATTCGAGTTTCTTATGATACTCCCTCTATTCCGAATGAGAAGAATTTTGCTTATGTGGAGAGTAATAAAATTTATATGCTTGTGCATCATGAAAATAGTGATTTATGTGATAGTTATATTGTTGAATTAATTCATAATGCTACTAAAATTTATTATGAAGGAGGTTCATTCATGATGCTACTGAAATTTATTATGAAGGAGGAACATATGCTTGTAGGAATTGCAATAATATCAAGTTTCCTCTCTATGTGTTGAAAATCTTGAAGCTATGCTTGTTTTGCTTTCCTATGCTAGTTGATTCTTGTTCCCATAAGTTGTTTGCTCACAAAATCCCTATGCATAGGAAGCGGGTTAGGCTTAAATGTGCTAGTTATATTCTTCATGATGCCTAGCTAGAAAGGCATTAAAGAAAAGCGCTTGTTGGGAGACAACCCAATATTTACCCCTACTGTTTTTGTGTGCCACATGATTAAGACACTTTATTAATCATGTTTTATAGCTTTTGTTTCAATAAAGTGCAAAGTAGAACCTTTGGGAAGACTTGGGTGAAAGTTAATGTGATCTTGCTGCAAAAAACAGAAACTTTGCGCTCACGAGATTAGCTATCATGTTTTACAGAAGAGTGATTTTAAGTTTATTCTTTTTTCAGAAGATTAATAGACAAATTTCTCACGTCCACCAATTTATTTCAGAATTTGTGGAGTTACATAAGTATTCGAGAGTTAGAGATTACTACAGACTATTATGTTTTTGACAGATTCTGTTTTCTATGTGTTGTTTGCTTATTTTGATGAATCTATGAGTAGTATCGGAGGGTGTGAACCATAGAGAAGTTGGAAAACAGTAGATATTACACCAATATAAATAAATAATGAGTTCACAACATTAACAAAAGTGGTGATTTTATTTCCTTATACTAACAGAGCTTACGAGTTTTCTGTTGAGTTTTGTGCTGTGAAGTTTTCATGTTTTGGGTAAAGATTCGATGGACTATGGTATAAGGAGTGGCAAGAGCCTAAGCTTGGGGATGCCCAAGGCACCCTAAGGTAATATTCAAGGAAAACCAAGAACCTAAGCTTGGGGATGCCCCGGAAGGCATCCCCTGTTTCGTCTTCGTTCATCGGTAACCTTACTTGGAGCTATATTTTTATTCACCACATGATATGTGTTTTGCTTGGAGCGTCATTTTATTTTCTATTGTTTTGCTTGCTGTTTGAATAAAATACCAGGATCTGAAATTCTTAAGTGTTAGAGAGTCTTCACATAGTTACATAATTATTCGACTACTCATTGATCTTGACTTATATCTTTCGGAGTAGTTTGTCATTTGATCTAGTGCTTCACTTATATATTTTAGAGCACGACGGTGGTTTTATTTTGAAGAAATTGATGAACTCTCATGCTTCATTATATTATTTTGAGAGTCTTAAACAACATGGTAATTTGCTTAGGTTATGAATTTAGTCCTAGTATGATAGGCATCCAAGAGGGATATAATAAAAAATTCATATAAAGTGCATTGAATACTATGAGAAGTTTGAGTCTTTATGATTGTTTTGAGATATGAAGATGGTGATATTAGATTCATGCTAGTGGAGTAATTGTTGATTGTAGAAATACTTGTGTTGAAGTTTGTGATTCACGTAGCATGCACGTATGGTGAACCGTTATGTGATGAAGTTGGAGCATGAGGTATTTATTGATTGTCTTCCTTATGAGTGGAGGTCAGGATGGCGCAATGGTTAACTCCTACCAACCCTTCCCCTAGGAGCATGCACGTAGTACTTTGTTTTGATGACTTGTAGATTTTTGCAATAAGTATATGAGTTCTTTATGACTAATGTTGATTCCATGGATTATACGCACTCTCACCCTTCCACCATTGCTAGCCTCTCTTGTGCTGCGCAACTTTCGCCAGTACCATACACCCACCATATACCTTCCTCAAGACAACCACCATACCTACCTATTATGGCATTTCCATAGCCATTTCGAGATATATTGCCATGCAACTTTCCACCGTTCTGTTTATTATGACACACTTCATCATTGTCATATTGCTTTGCATGATCAAGTAGTTGACATCGTATTTGTGGCAAAGCCACCTTTCATAATTCTTTCATACATGTCACTGTTGAGTCATTGCACATCCCGGTACACGGCCGGAGGCATTCATATAGAGTCATATTTTGTTCTAAGTATTGAGTTGTAATTCTTGAGTTGTAAGTAAATAAAAGTGTGGTGATCATCATTATTAGAGCATTGTCCCAGTGAGGAAAGGATGATGGAGACTATGATTCCCCCACATGTCGGGTTGAGACTCCGGACGAAAAATAAAAAAATAAAGAAAAAAGAGGAAAAAAAGAGCCCCCCCCCCCAAAAAAAAGAGAAAACAAAAAATGAGAGAAAATGAGAGAAGGTGCAATGCTACTATCCATTTACCACACTTGTGCTTCAAAGTAGCACCATGATATTCATGATAGAGAGTCTCTTATGTTGTCACTGTCGGTGTGGAACGACGCCTATGGGATCACAAGAATCCCTACTACGGTTGCTGGGGCGCAGGGTTGTGAGAAGAGCAGGATTAGTAATCAGCACACGGGTTGTTTACCTAGGTTCGGGCCGCGAGGATGCGTAAAACCCTAGTCCTACTTTGGTGGGTGTATTTCAGAGAGTTCTTGATCTCTCGAACTAGCTATGGCGAGCGTGTGGTTCGAAAGAGCCGAATCCTTCTCCCGTATGCCATGGGCCTCCTTTTATAGGCGAAAGGGGCTGCCATAGTGGCATACCGGAGGTGAAAAGGCATAGAGTATTGCGAGCTTATCGCTCGTATTATAGGACAAGAAGCATTTAATGCGCCACTGAGGTATCCCCTAGCTTTATCGGGGACGGGGGCGAGGCCCGTCCCGTCCGTCGCTGCTCCTCCTCGCTTCGACACGCGCCCCGGCCAGTGATGCATGCGGTGCCATGTAGGCAGGCAGGCAGCTGAGGTGGCGCGGTGGTGGAGCCTCCATGAAGATCTGCATGCCGCCACGCAGGCGCTTGACGAAGTGGCCCGGGAGCTGCATGTTGCCACGCAGGTGCCTGCTCCGCTGGTTGAGCTGGCAGCTGCATGCGAACGACGGTGATGACTTGGTTGGTGTGGGCCTGGCAGTGGCCCTGCTGGCGTCCTTGGTGAGGGCCTTGCCAGGTGGCCCGGCAAGGGTCTTGCCATGGCGCGCTGTCGTCGCCGGCACGGACCTTGTCGGGGATCTAATGGCCTCCCTCGGCAAGGATCTTGCCGAGGGTTGTCGTCTTCTAATCCTCATCTGATCTTGAGTGTTCCTTGTCTTCACAAAGATTTGCATGCCACCACAGAGGTGCCTCTCGAGCCCTGGCCCAACATGGTCGATGGTGTGGGCTCAAGGGTGGCTCGCTCTATTGGCGTTTGGGCATGCTGCTCCGGCAAGGGTCTTGGCGGGGCTGTTGAGGCCGTCCCCGGCAAGGGTCTTGCTGGGGGAAACTTCTCCGCCCCTCTGCTTCTTTGCGTTCTTGGTCTTGGCGTTTCTCTGGCTTCCTCGGTCTTTGGTTTTACCTTGCTTCACCTCCCCTGCCCTACTTGGTGTGGCCGTGGGCGCGGCTCCAACTACCCTGCACAGGTAAAGGGGTACAAAAGTGTGCCCCTTCGTTTGTACACCGACAGGAGCCCCCAGGCCTGGGCCACACATAAGCGCGACACGTTGTTGGGCCAGGCCCAAAACGGTGCACCGGCAGGCGGGCGGTTTTTACTGCGGTAAAACTTTTCGCGCGCTGCGCCTCCCATGACCCACGCATGGCGTGGAGCGGCGTGGAGGGGTGTGCGTGACGTGGGCGGCATGCGTGGGGCAGTTTCCACATGCATGCGTCACATCGGGGTAAAGAGGCGTCTCGTGTCTTCCCCATAAAAAGAGGAAGGTGTGGAGGCGCGGCTCATTTACTACACGGGGCCGGGTCGCGTTCTTCAAGGCGTCCACACCCCACGATCATGGGGCGGGGAGAGGTCGCTTCACCCGTCCCCTTGATTCTCCACGTTCGCCACACGTCCTTCATGCGCTTGGGGCGGCAAGCGGTGGATGCGGGAAACTGGGCCGTCGCTGATTGGGGCAGCGGGTCGGTCTCGATTCCCTGCGCCTCTGGTGGCTAGATTGGCCGAGCGGGGTGGCCGAGCCCCGACCCCACCCCTCTATAAGGAGGGGGAGGGGGATGGCATCCCACACTCTTCTGTCATCTATCTCCTCCTGCTTCTGCTTCTTCCTTTCACTTGCCATGGAGAAAGGGAATCGTTGTCCCTCGACGGTGGCGGAGAGGGTCGCTGCTCGACAGCGTGTCCCTCCTCCTCCTGAGCCCACAGTGGTGGAGCCGGCCGCGAGGGGAAGGATGAGGGGGCGAGGTCGTGGGCGAGGCTGGGGCAGAGGTCGTGGTGCTCGGGGAAGAGGAGGACGGGGTGGCGCGCCGGCTTCGCCCCCGCCAATGATGCCTTTTCTGATGGAAGGCCATGTCGGAGACCAGCCCCACGAGTTCTTCATCAAGCTGCGCCAGCCTCCGCATCGCCGTCTTTGTCTTCCTGCCCCGTTCGCTCGGGAGATGGAGCGCGACCCGCCCCAATTCGTCAGATTGCACATGAGGGGTTGCGGGAATGGGGGCACGCGGGTCGATGTCGAATTCCCGGCTCCTCGGGTCATGTACCTTCGTCGTGGATGGAAGACGTTCACTCGCCTGACGGCAGGGCTCGTCCTCTACTTAAAATTATTGGAGGATGGCCTGCTCTCCGTCAAGGTATTTGGAGACTTTGGGACTCGCCTGAGGTGCTGCGTGGAGAGCCCCTCCAACGGGGATTCCGACGACGGAATCTCTTCCTCGAGCAAAAGCGACGAGGAGGACAGCGGGGCAGATGACGGGGACAAGTCCGACTAGGCGCCGAACGCCCCGTGCCTGGGCGGGTGCGGCAGCAGCAGCATCTGCACCTGGCCGCTCCTCCGGCAGAGTTTTGCCGGGGGAGGGGCCAGCTCCTTGAACTTCTTGGGGCCGTCTCCTTGGGCGGCTGGCGTCGGGATGCTGCGGAAGAGGAATAGGGCGGGCGGCAAGGCCGTCAACTCGGAGTACGTGGGCACCGACGCCTTCATCACGTATTACCGGTCCTGCCGCCTCGTCTTCCAGCTCCTTTACCGGCACCGTCATCACCGGCCCATCAGTGGGCGGCCACCGAGGTGTTCTCTTGGTGTTTTCTGCAGCTCGTAGCTCGCCTAGGCACCCCTTTTGCCCTTTTGCCTCCTTGATCTACCTCCTGAGTAGAGGGACAAGAAAGGGATTACGGGCATCTTATCTCTTTTTTAACCTGTAAGCCTTCAGGCCTTGTTAAATTTAAAGCTTGTAATCCCCCTTGTTCATGTTTTTCATTCCGTACAGACTGTACCTGTGTGGGATGTTTTTAATGAAAAAAGGGATGTTTGCAGGGTTTTTCGTTCGTGGGTAGACCCCGCGAGAAGGAGCGAATCCTTGTTACAATTTAAGATAAACATTTTTCGCCCGGCAACAGGCCTTGCCGTCCCCCCACTTAGCTCGACCATTCTCGCGCCGTTGGCAGAGGCAGGGATGAAGCGGGCTTAGGCTCCTCGTTCTACTTACTTGCCACCGGGACTACAACCAAATACGGGCCCAGGAGATAATCCTTGGGTATAGAAAAGGGGAGCACGGTGGCCTAGAAATAAAACGAGGTTTCACATATCCCAGTTCCGTTTCGAAATGCATGATAGAGGATGAAAGACTTATCTGGATCTGCAGCCCCCGGCAACCTTGTCTTGCTGTGGTTGGATCCTTATGCTTCCATCCCCCGGCAACTCTGGTTTGCCGTGGTCGGGAGCCGGTCCGTTCCCTTTCTTCCAAGTAGCTCGACAGAAGTATTCATGTGCCCTGTAACCAAAGGAGGATAGAAAAGAAACAGATAGACGCGCACTCGACCTCTAGGCTAGGGGTTAGTCGCCGCTAAGCACTATCAACCCTAACAAAGGAAGAGACTCGACCTAGCATGCATGTTATAACTTAGGGCGCCAGCACTTCGTTTATTTATGCTCAGGGTCTGCACCTGGCTTTGTACGAAGGGTTACATGCCTTGCCGGCAAAGCTTGTACAAAGGGTGGCTTGCCGGGAGGCCCGGCAAGCCGCGCCTTATGGGTAAAACTTGCAAATATGCTCGATGTTCCAGGAGTTGCTCACTGGGACAGCATCTTCGGTCTCCAGGCGGACTACGTCGGGCCTGGTGACTCGTGTTACCCGATAAGGGCCATCCCACTTTGGCGTCAACTTGTTGGAATTCTTGGCTGACTGAACACGTCGAATGACAAGGTCGCCTTCCTCAAAGCTTCGGGCATGAACCTTGCAGCCATGGTAGCGGCGCAAGGCTTGCTGGTAGCATGCTGCTCTCACAGCTGCCCGAAGACGATCTTCCTCAAGGAGCGTCGCGTCATCTTGGCGCAACTGCTCTTGCTCAAGCTCATCATAAGCGAGCACTCGAGGTGACCCGTGTATGACTTCCGTGGGGAGAACTACTTCCGCTGCATATACCAGGGCAAAAGGTGTCTGTCTGGTGGCTCGATTTGGCGTCGTCCTGATCGACCAAAGAACCGCCGGCAATTCATCAATCCAGCACCTTCCGCTCTTGCGCAGCTTGTAAAAAGTCTTTGTTCTTAGGACTCGCAACACTTCAGCATTCGCCCTCTCTGCTTGGACATTGCTCCGGGGGTGTGCCACAGAAGCAAAACAAACCTTGCTGTCGAGGTCTTGAATGTATTGCATGAAGGTGTGGCTTGTGAACTGCGTGCCATTGTCTGTGATGACCCTATTTGGTACACCAAAACGGCAGACCAGTCCCTTGAAAAACTTGACAGCTAACTGGGCAGTCACCTTTCTCACTTCCTCCACTTCCGGCCACTTTGTGAACTTGTCAATTGCGATGTACAAGTACTCAAAGCCCCCGACGACACGGGGTAAGGGGCCCAGTATGTCGAGCCCCCAGACCGAGAATGGCCAGGAGATAGGGATTGTTTGAATGGATTGAGCTGGTTGACGAAGTCTCTTTGAATGGAACTGGCACGCTTCACACTTGGTTACTAGTTCCGTCGCATCCTAGAGGGCGGTGGGCCAGAAGAAACCTTGCAGAACGCCTTCCCCGCAAGGGCCCTCGACCCTATGTGGGAGCCACATATGCCTCCATGTATCTGTGCCAACAGCTCCAGTCCTTACTCCTGGGGGATGCATCTTAATTTCAGGTCGTTCGGCCTTCTTCTGTACAGGACGTCGTCAACGAAATGGTACAGGGCTTCCCGGTGGGCTACTTTTTCTGCTTCTTCCTGTTCCTCGAGAAGTTCTCCTGTTTAGAGGAATCGGACAATATTATGCGCCCAAGCCGGAGCCTGGGGCTCGACGGCAAGGACCAAAGGCATTTCCTCAGCCATGGGCGCGGCTGTCTCCATGGCCAGGGCTTGATGCCCTACCGGAGCCAGTTGCCCTTTGGTAGGCTCAGTGTCCACGGCAGCACCCTTGCCGGCGGCCCCAGGGGGCTTAGTAGGAAAGTATTTGCCGGACCTGACTTTCTCCGCTTGTTCTGCCCCGTTGATGGTTCGACGGATGGTTGAGTTAACCGGAGCAAGAAGGTACCTGGTTCCACAGATAGCTTGAATGCAGCACGCTTTGACATGTAATCGGCGATGTCGTTCTCCACTCGAGGGACGTGCTCCACTTGGATACCGTCAAAACGCTCCTCCAGCTTCCTCACCTCATCTACGTAAGCCTACATCAATGGGCTCTGGTAACCTTGTTGACTTGTCTGACAACAAGCTGCGAGTCACCCCTGACGATGAGCTTCTTAACCCCAAGGTCCGCCGCAATCCTGAGACCAGCAAGCAGCCCCTCATACTCCGCAGTGTTATTGGTGGACATCACCCTGGGAAAGTACATCTGGACCACGTACTTGAGGTGCTCTCTGGTGGGCGCGACAAGCAGCACGCCGGCACCGGCGCCTTGCAGCGAGAAAGCCCCATCAAAGTACATGATCCAGTCGCGGTCTGCCTCCTTGTAGCGAAGAGCGTTCTCCTGGATTTCTTCGTCTGGCGTTGAGGTCCATTATGCAATGAACTCCGCCAAGACTCTGCTCTTAATTGTCGAGGTGCTTTCAAACTTCAAACCAAAACTTGACAACTCCAAGGCCCATTCCACAATCCTTCCAGTTGCATCTGGATTATGCAGTATCCGTTGTGTGGGGACCCCGACTCATATGTCGTGATCACCGAATGCATGTGTACAATGATCCCAGAGATCAATGCTCACTGAACACACAGAAGCTGAATAACAAGAGTCTTACATCCATACATACCCTATTACACAAGTAGGACCATTATGGTCATGTCTTGAGTATAGCATCGTAGCGGAAATCTTCGTTGACAACTTGGACCCATGCTATCTGCCTTAACCCTACAGGCATTCTGACTGGGAAGCGTCCGAGCTCGCATGTTCGTCGCCAAAGAAATCTTCATCTTACTCCTGTTCTTTCATGCCTGGCAGATAAAATAACCAGTGGCAAGCCAATGAGTACTTTGAATGTACTCACAAGCAACCCAAGGGTGATAACAGAATAATTATGCAAGGCACTACTGCTAATTTCGCATTTTTGCGGAAAGCTAGTTTTTCTCATGCAAGTATGATCAACATTTATCAAGGATATGAATTGCAACAAGTATCAGGAGGTTACAGACATCAACATCGAGAGAGAGTTATGAACAACTCATGCTCAAGCTCATCGTGACTTCCTCAAGAGTCACGTCAATAGATTTACCAAACCGTGTTGTTTGTCAGAAACATATGGACGTAGTCTAAGCAGCACCAACGGACTGTCCTTGACCGTGGACACGGCTACTCGAATAGTTTTACACTCTGCAGAGGTTGCGCACTTTACCCACAAGATCCGGGGAACTTCCGTGTCATCCACGACCCTCGATACCTCAAGTACCCGGGGTAAGCACCCGATCACTATCTTTCCCTAGACGACACTAACAAAGAGTTCACTCGTTGTTCCGTATCCTCAAGATGTACATCATACAAGACTCGCTCGAGATCGTAACATCCGAGAGGGGACACAACGGTGTATCCGGTACCCCGTAAAAACAGTCATGGCCGCCCTACCTGGCACGACCCCGTCTTGAGAGAGCGCACCAACAACTCTCCCGTCACTAGTAATGCGGGCTCCAAGCTCGTATCGGCCTAGGTAATCAATAAATGCCCTTTCCCATATAAGGGTAGAGTGGTTGCGCATGTAAGGTTGGGACAGTCGCCAAATCTTAAATCTAATCCGTCTGTGTAAACAACACTTTTATCGAGCCTCGGTACACTACCTCTCCACCAAATAGTGGCCTAGTTCATCATCATCTCCCAGGGGCATTAGTGGCACCCACTGGGCTTTTTGCAAGTATGTCAAACCACACTTGTTTCTTTCCATGCATAACCCTAACCCACTTTGCGTAGCCATTTACTATAGCATATTTCTACAACCCACCAACACAACTCTAAGCAAGGGTAGAGTCATGAACAATGCAAGTAACAATGGGATATGCAACGGAGGCAAGCCTAGCAAGGTTGCCATTCAAGGTATATCATGCACTCAGTGAAGCAACGAAAATGCAATCATGATGTAAAATGGTTCATCATGGTCAAAGGGCTGCTTGCCTGTTTTAACAAAGTCTTCGAGGTCTTCAAATATCTCTGGTCCAACTCCAAGAATTTCGTCTACTTCGTCAACTATCGTCGAAAGTAACCATAATAAGCAACTCAACAAGGCAGAAAATAAAAGTGCTCTAAAAATACTGATTTGACTTTTCTAGGACATCTCTGGTTATATGAAAATTAACCAGAGTGGTTTCATTGGAATTTGGTCAGTGGATATTTCTAAACATTTTGATATGATGGAATCAAGGGGTTTATGGATTTGCAAGAAGTGTACAGAAACATATTTTTGAAAAATGAGCAAACGTACCCATTTAACAAAGGATGATTTTAGAAGCATCTAGGAATTGGTTTCACTGGATTTGGAGTTCAAATGAATTTCCTATGAATTTGCAAATTTGATAAATATGAAGAAATGGCTCATTAATTTATGTGGTACAGAAAGTATTAATAAAAATGTTCATAAACTAAGTTATGAACTTAGAAACATCTAGGAATTTGAATCATGGCATTTGGATCAAATTTGAGCTCTCTATGATTTTCCAAAGTTCATCACAAAAATGGAAAATGGGGTTTTAATAAATATTTCTGAAGAGAAAGTTTCTGGAAAAATGTGCAAATAGCACCATGTGATAGATCATGATTTGTGGATGCCCTAGAAATTTGAATCATCAAATTTGGAGTTGATTTGATTTATTTAAGTGCTTTTGAAGTCTACTGGGAAAGACAAAAAGGGAAAGGGGGCTTTACCCTTATCATGCGCGCATGGCGATAGATAGGCGGCGGGCAGGCCCAGCTGCTCGGCCACGCGCGGGCTGTCGACACAGGAGGCGTACTCGGGAAAATACGCCTTCCCCGAGCGAAGGCGTCAGCGGGCAGAGCCCGTGTCCACTTAAACGAGGCGGGGCTCGGCTGTCGGGTTCGTCTCCCTCCCTCCGCTCGAACAGATCAGCGACCTAGGCATCCTCCGGCGACGTTCCACCCACCTGCGTGGTCAGAGCGAAGGGGCACATCCATTCATGGGTCACACGCATGTCAGAGAGGACCAGGTCAAGGAGAATGCCGACGGTGGCGGACGTGGTCGATGGTGATGGTGAGCTCGGCACCTTGGCCTCCAGGAGGAGTAACCGGAGCGCGGGGGAGCTCCGGTGGGTCAGTGGGGGTGCAAGGATACCCATATATGGACAGGAGGGGGCTCGGGCGTCGAGGATTTAGGCGATGGCCAGCGGCTCGGCTGCGGCCATGGGCGAGGCTGGAGGGCGCGGGAGGAGGAATGGGCTGGCCTGGGTGGTGTACGGGAGATACAGGGAGCAAATGGAGCAGCGAGGAGGGCCTGGAACGGCCTTAAGTAGTGAGGCCAGGTGCGCCGTAGGCGGAGCTCACTACCATGGTCTGGGGCATCGCTAGAGGCCATACCGACACTTTGGGGCGTGTCTGGGGCGCTTGTGGTCGTGGTCCAGGCCGAGGGAAAAGGAGAGGGGGAGCGGGGCGAGCTCCTGGCGGGACCCGAGCTCGCGCGCCCACTGGCTGAGCCGGGCGGTGCCGGTCACGGGCAGCAGGGGGTGAGAGAGAGGGAGAGAGGAGGGGGACAGCAGGGCTGTCGTGGTGCGGACGTCGAGGGCCTCGACTGGCGCGCTGGGGCGGCCCGAGGTGGTGGGGGAGCGCGGCGTCAACGGTCGGGTGCTCTGCCAGGCGCTCCAGAGCGTGCAAGTGGCCGGCATCCGCGGCTTTTCCGCGCGCACTCTCGCGTCCACTTGTGTCTAGTGACTGCAGGGGGAGTAAACAATGTGGCAAGGGCATTGGATGCCTTGGTGAGCCAGTAGAGAAGAGGAGGTGTGGAGGGAGAGTGAAAATGCTTCTGTCCAGAAGGTTAAATGGGGGTGTTTCACCCCTCAATCATTGAGCTGAGGCCAGGGAAGAGTTACTGGAGATAGGAGAAGACTAGGAGGAGCTGTGGTAAAAAGTTGAGCTCAAGGAGATTAGTGAAAGGGGCCAAAATGGTGTTTTTGGAAAAATGGCAGAAGGTGTTTCATGATGGTTTGGGCCAGCAGATGATTTCCAACTGCCATGAGACTCCACAGGGTGAAATGACACATATAATTAGGGCCTTCCACCAATTTGAAGCTTATTTGGGCAAAGTTGCCAATGCAACTTTTGTAAGCCCTAGAAATTAGCAGAAATAAACTTGGGTAGATCTAGTTGAGCAAATCACTTCTCCTTGATGCACTACTTGGTGTAGTGGCCTCATCTGGTCATGTTAACATGCTCACAAAAGTTGGGCTCAAGGAGAGAAAGTTGGTAGTGCAAACTTGTTCAAATTTGATTTTGGTCAGAGAGGGTTTTGGGGGGGTTTGATGATGTTTTCTTGATTTGCAAGGCATAAGGCTTTGCTAGATCATCAAGTATGTCATATGTGAGATGCTAGAATTTTCTTGGATTTTTATGAAAAAATTTCTTGTAGAAATATTTCAAATCCTTGAAACAGGCAGAAATGATTTTGGGAGGTTTTGTCCAATATTTTGAACATGACCATGTATTGAAACTCATATATATGGACAATATATGTCCACTGAGTTTCCCTGATTTTTCTAAATTATTTTTAAAGCTTTAAAATAATTTTAACCTATTAAAGACCATTTCTGGCCTTAAGAAAAAGCCTTTAAATAAAATAGTAAAATAACTTTTAAAATTATATTTTTGTGGTTTCTGGGTATCCTATATCTAATAGGAGTCAAATATATTTTTGGAAAGATTTTTACTACCCTTAATTAAGTACTTGCAGTGCAAACCTCAATTTAGGGGTTTTTGGAAAACTAATTTTTGAAAATACTTTTTGGCCAAATTATTTTTGTAAGAAAATACTATATTGCTCTATACACATGGCATG
Organism: Aegilops umbellulata; assembly: GCA_032464435.1. Classification (NCBI taxonomy): domain Eukaryota; kingdom Viridiplantae; phylum Streptophyta; class Magnoliopsida; order Poales; family Poaceae; genus Aegilops; species Aegilops umbellulata. The sequence goes on along the minus strand of CP136056.1, from coordinate 37,238,046 downwards.
ATCATTGGTAAAAGGTTTTGGATCAAGGAGAAGGAGTATAAGAGTTGGAGGATTTATTTGATTTTTAGAGCACTTGCAAACAGCAGTCAAGCATTCAATCAAAGCAAAGACAAAACACTCAAATTTTTTTGTCAAACCACATTTTATCAGGATTATTAGCTTAAGTGTAGTGGCATGAAAATCAGGGTGTGACAGACCTACACCCCTTACAAGAATCTCGTCCCCGAGATTCCCAAACTAGGCGTGGAAAGGAATATGGGAACTTGGATATGGGGTAGTCTTCACGTCCTCATACTTCTTCTGCTTCCGAGTGGTGCCCCATTGAGCCTTGAAGTACTTGATGGTGTGGCTTTGTGTATGACGTTCTTGCTTGATCCAGGTTCCTAAGGGGTCTCTCGCATTAGGTCAGGTTGGGTTGGGGGTCAATGGTTCGGTGATTGATGCCCTGGTAGGGATCGGGCTAGTTAGGAAGTTGGAAACACTTTCGGGGGGGGTGTCACGTGGAAAACGCTGTGCACAGTGGGTAACTCAGGTGGTAACTCCAGCTGGTAGCCGTCTACTCTTCGTCTCGAAGTGATCTCAAAAGGGGGTTGTTGAACCTTGGAGTGATCTCGAAGAGGGTCGATGAATCTTGGTGTGCGATTCCTCGTCATGGAAATGCTTGGTTCCTTAGAGAGGAGTGGTTTGCAGATACGCACAGACTTCAACGAGGAAGTTCACTTCTTGACGGTAGTGGTTGGTATAGTTCTTCCTCCTTGACATGGCGGTCTTCAGATGTTCCCTAACCAGCTGAACGGTTCTTCTTCCGTCTTCGGGTAGGCAAGTATGTCATCAAGGAAATATGACAACTAACTTGTCCGAGTACTTCGTGAAGACTTGCCCACAGGGTACATAGGGTATAGGTTGGGGTATCGGTGGTGGTCATGGTTGGGTATTGGCCAAGGTTTCCTTGTCTTAGAGCCAAAGCCCATGGTTGTGATTCCTAACATATCGTGTCTTGGTGGGGCTTAAGGGCTTCAAGGATTCTATTGTGCGAGTGAACGTTTGTCACCTTATCCTTAAGCACGGTTCCTGAGATGCCAATTGTTCTATCTAGTCCTTTAAACAAATAACCTTATACCACCGAAAGCATCAACTCTTGTAGGTCAGCCCCAATCATCACTCATGCTATTATTATCCTCATGACTCCCAAGGGGAGGTCTAACAAATCTATACATGTCAACTATCCCCAAACTCATATGTATGGCTACCCCTAAAAATCCATGGTAGAGCATATAAGCTGCTAAGCTTGAATTTAATCACCACAATCCAAGTGCTCAGTCTATTGATCCAAGGTCCATGATAAAATACCTCTATCCTAAGGAAACACGTCGTAAGCCACTCCAAGATCTTGTTTCCTTCCTATGAATCAACTCCAATAGCCCATTAACTTCCATTAATCGCTACATAATCCATTAATTCTACAAATCCAATGTCTATGGTGTCTCACACGAATCTTCTAATGTCCTATAGTCCCCAAATACTTGAAAAGGGTTATCTTTACTATAGTCAGTCCACCAATTTCCCATTATCAGGGTCAAGTAACTCCAAGGTCAAGCTTATATAGATCCCTAAATCAACTCCAACAATTAACCCAATCTGCTAGTTTATTGTCCTCCAAGAAACATGGTATCATGATCGAGATCATCAGTCTAAATCCAATTTACTCCGAACCATGTAGACTTACTCACCACCTATACTCAACTAGGATCGCCTATTTAAATCCAAATCTCATGTCTAACGAGAATTCCTACATGCTTCCCCAAAGTCATTATCATAATGTCAACTATCTCCTATCAATATCCCCTGGCTAAGTCAAATCCTCATACTTCCAAGAATTCAGCTTGAGATCTTAACTGTCCCACTAAATCCAATTTATCCAGGGGTAATGAAAGCTATGCTACTCTATATTAATGATCCCACCAAGTTCATCTACCAACATGAAATCCTCATAATCCACCAAATAGTCTCATATAATTTCTCAAAGTCATTGATATAAACTCATCAAGTCATTTGTCCTCTATTCCTATATCCTCAAACTGGTCTTCCTTATGGCATCGTCAGTCCTGGTGCTATATTAGGATGATAATGTGCTTGTTCACTATGTCCACTAGTTCCATAATGAACCCAGTGTTGTGCGAGGTTTACAGAGGCTTAACTGGTTCTCTTGCAATTCTGTGGGTTAAGCACATGGTTAAGGACTCGAGCTGGGGTATCTCATGAAGTCTCGAAGGGTCTAGGAATGGGTTTCTAGTATGGAGGGTTAAACATAACTCTACGGGGTTTCACTTGGTCAAGGAGGCTGCAACAAAAAGTCTTCAGTGCTAGTTGGTCGCCGAAGTAGACTCCTTGGTGCATCTTGTCTTGATGGTCTTCAATTGAGGAGAGAGATGAGAGGGATAAGTAGCATAAAGGGGGATGCCTAAAAGGGGGTTCTATAGTGCAGGTGCAAAGAAACAAGTGCCAAAAAGGGCCAAACACAAACAACAAAATAAGGCAGGTGATATAGTTGCGTACTTGTTGCCTAGGGCAAAAAAGGTGAGTGATATCAAAACACAAACAAATAAAAACAAGCAACACACAATCATGGTTCTCTTCGAACCATCATACGGACTCGACTGCGCATAGGGGGTACACGACTCATCCTACCCTAGGGGTTCTCGGATTCAGTAGTCGTGCTTTGCTACGTGCCTCGTGTAGTCTCCTGGGTTTTCCTCAGGTGTTGCTACGTCTCTTGTAGTTGTTCGATGAAACAATCCGGGTTGAGTCTGAAGATTCTCCAACAAATTCTCGCATGTTGAAGTGATGGGGTGAAGGTGGCTCCTCGTAGCAGGCATTGACTCGATATCCTATTGTCTTCTTAATCATGACGATCCCGTTTTGTCTTCTAAGGCGTCGATGGTACCAGGTAGGTAATCCTTTATGCAATGACATTAACAAGGCATAATAGAGGTCCAACATGTCGGTTACATTGATGACAACATCGACACCAAGAGCGGGGGATGAGGAGAACCGCTTTCCTGCTCACTATAGTGAGGCGGATCAAATGGTGAGGTTCTCATCCACCGGTGGTTGTCGATACAACAATGGTAAGGACATGGTTGCTCTATTAGCGATGTACATAATGATCTTGCATTTCCTATGCCCTGATCATCATAGGCTAAGGTCACATCATCTTGGAGCAATGTCAAGGGTGTCACCATCTTCTGGGCCTTCATGTCCTCATTCCTCAAGGATGTATCTTTTGCTGGTATCGTCTTGTTGTGGTGTCGCCAATATTGTGTTCAGGAGATGTGGGTGAATGTCTGGCAAGGCATCTTCCTTCTAGATTATCCACGAGGATTACAAGGAATCCAGTGGTCAGGGGCATAAGGGTTCTAGCGACCAAAGGTTTTGAAGGGGAAGAGATCAATAAGGAAAGTATACCTTAGTTTTCGAAAAACTGAGAAGGGAAGAGAAGTATAGATAGTTTTGAAAACTAGTAGTAGTTTTGGAAATAGTTTTACCCTAACTAACGACCATGCTAACTAAGGCTTCCTACAGTCAGGATGGCTCTGATACCAACTCTGTGGGGACCCCGACTCATAAGTCGTGATCACCGAATGCACGTGTACAGTGATCCCAGAGATCAATGCTCACTGAACACACAGAAGTTGAATAACAAGAGTCTTACATCCATACATACCGTATTACACAAGTAGGACCATTATGGTCAAGCATTGAGTATAGCATCGCAGCGGAAATCTTCGTTGACAACTTGGACCCAAGCCATCTGCCTTAACCCTACATGCATTCTGACTGGGAAGCGTTCTAGCTCGCATGTTCGTCGCCAAAGAAATCTTCATCTCACTCCTGTTCTTTCATGCCTGGCTGATAAAATAACCAGTGGCAAGCCAATGAGTACTTTGAATGTACTCGCAAGCAACCCAAGGGTGATAACAGAATAATTATGCAAGGCGCTACTGCTAATTTGGCATTTTTGCGGAAAGCTAGTTTTCTCATGCAAGTATGATCAACATTTATCAAGGATATGAATTGCAACAAGTATCAGGAGGTTACAGACATCAACATCGAGAGCGAGTTATGAACAACTCATGCTCAAGCTCATCGTGACTTCCTCACGAGTCACGTCAATAGATTTACCAAACCGTGTTGTTTGTCATAAACATATGGACGTAGTCTAAGCAGCACCAACCAACTGTCCTTGACCGTGGACACGGCTATTCGAATAGTTTTACACTCTGCATAGGTTGCACACTTTACCCACAAGATCCGGGGAACTTCCGTGTCATCCACGACCTGCGATACCTCAAGTTCCCGGGGTAAGAACTCGATCACTATCTTTCCCTAGACGACACTAACAAAGAGTCCACTCGTTGTTCCGTATCCTCACGATGTACATCATACGAGACTCGCTCGAGATCGTAACATCCGAGAGGGGACACAATGGTGTATCCGGTGCCCTGTAAAAACAGTCATGGCCGCCCTACCTGGCACGACCCCGTCCCGAGAGAGTGCACCAACAACTCTCCTGTCACTAGTAATGCGGGCTCCAGACTAGTATCGGTCTAGGTAATCAATAATGCCCTTTCCCATATAAGGGTAGAGTGGTTGCACATGTAAGGTTGGGACAGTCGACAAATCCTAAATCTAATCCGTCTCTGTAAACAACACTTTTATCGAGCCTCGGTACACTACCTCTCCACCAAGTAGTGACCTAGTTCATCATCATGTCCCAGGGGCATTAGTGGCACCCACTGGGCTTTTTGCAAGCATGTCAAACCACACTTGTTTCTTTCCATGCATAACCCTAACACACTTTGCGTGGCCATTTACTATAGCATATTTCTACAACACACCAACACAACTCTAAGAAAGGGTAGAGTCATGAACAATGCAAGTATCAATGGAGTATGCAACGGAAGCAAGCCTAGCAAGGTTGCCATTCAAGGTATATCATGCACTCAGTGAAGCAACGAAAATGCAATCATGATGTAAAATGGTTCATCATGGTCAAAGGGCTGCTTGCCTATTTTAACAAAGTCTTCGAGGTCTTCAAATATCTCTGGTCCAACTCCAAGCATTTTGTCTACTTCGTCAACTATCGTCGAAAGTAACCATAATAAGCAACTCAACAAGGCAGGAAATAAAAGTGCTCTAAAAATATTGATTTGACTTTTCTAGGACATCTCTGGTTATATGAAAATTAACCAGAGTGGTTTCGTTAGAATTTGGTCAGTGGATATTTCTAAACATTTTGATATGATGGAATCAAGGGGTTTATGGATTTGCAAGAAGTGTACAGAAACATATTTTTGAAAAAGAGCAAAGGTACCCATTTAACAAAGGATGATTTTAGAAGCACCTAGGAATTGGTTTCACTGGATTTGGAGTTCAAATGAATTTCCTATGAATTTGCAAAGTTGATAAATATGAAGAAATGGCTCATTAATTTATGTGGTATAGAAAGTATTAATAAAAATGTTCATAAACTAAGTTCTGAACTTAGAAACATCTAGGAATTTGAATCATGGCATTTGGATCAAATTTGAGCTCTCTATGATTTTCTAAAGCTCATCACATAAATGGAAAATGTGGTTTTAATAAATATTTCTGAAGAGAAAGTTTCTTGAAAAATGTGCAAATAGCACCATGTGATAGATCATGATTTGTGGATCCCCTAGAAATTTGAATCATCAAATTTGGAGTTGATTTGATTTATTTAAGTGCTTTTGAAGTCTACTGGGAAAAAGAAAAAGGGAAAGGGGGCTTTACCCTTATCATGCGCGCAAGGCGAGAGATAGGCAGCAGGCCGGCCCAGCTGCTCGGCCGCGCGCGGGCTGTCGACGCAGGAGGCGTACTTGGGAAAATACGCCTTCCCCGAGCGAAGGCGTCAGCGGGCAGAGCCCGTGTCCACTTAATCGAGGCGGGGCCCGACTGTCGGGTTCGTCTCCCTCCCTCCGCTCGAACAGATCAGCGGCAAGAGAGACTTGCCGTCGCTCGCGCCGGCGACCTAGGCAACCTTCGGCAACGTTCCACCCACCTGCGTGGTCAGAGCTAAGGGGCGCATCCATCCAAGGATCACACGCATGCCGGAGAGGACCAGGTCAAGGAGAACGCCGACCGTGGCAGACGTGGGCGACGGTGATGGTGGGCTCGACACCTTGGCCTCCGGGAGGAGTAATCGGAGTGCGGGGGAGCTCCGATGGGTCAGTGGGGGTGCAAGGATACCCGTATATGGACAGGAGGGTGCTCAGGCCTCGAGGATTTAGGCGATGGCCAGCGGCTCGGCTGCGGCCATGGGCGAGGCTAGAGGGCGCGGGAGGAGGAATGGGCTGGCCTGGGTGGTGTACGGGAGATAGAGGGAGCAAATGGAGCAGCAAGGAGGGCCTGGAACGGCCTTAAGTAGTGAGGCCAGGTGCGCCGTAGGCGGAGCTCACGGCCATGGCCTGGGGCATTGCTAGAGGCCATACCGGCACTTTGGGCGTGTCTGGGGTGCTTGTGGTCGTGGTCCAGGGCGGGGGACCTGAGCTCGCGCGCCCACTGGCCGAGCCGGGCGACGCCGGTCACGGGCATCAGGGGGATGAGAGAGAGGGAGAGAGGAGGGTGACAGCAGGGCTGTCGTGGTGCAGACGTCGAGGGCCTCGACTGGCGCGCTGGGGCGGCCCGAGGTGGTGGGGGAGCGCGGCGTCAACAGTCGGGTGCTCTGCCAGGCACCCCAGAGCGCGCAACTGGCCGGCATCCGCGGCTTTTTCGCGCGCACTCGTGCGTCCACTTGTGTCAAGTGGCTGCAGGGGGGAGTAAACAATGTGGCAAGGGCATTGGATGCCTTGGTGAGCCAGTAGAGAAGAGGAGGTGTGGAGGGAGAGTGAAAATGCTGCTGTCCAGAAGGTTAAATGGGGGTGTTTCACCCCTCAATCATTAAGCTGAGGCCAGGGAAGAGTTACTGGAGATAGGAGAAGACCAGGAGGAGCTGTGGTAAAATGTTGAGCTCAAGAAGATTAGTGGAAGGGGTCAAAATGGTGTTTTTGGAAAATTGGCAGACGGTGTTTGATGATGGTTTGGGCTAGCAGATGATTTCCAACTGCCATGAGACTTGCGGAACCCCACGCCCCGCCAACTGTAGTAGGGATTCCCTGTGATCCCATAGGTGTCTCCCCAGAGCCCCGACAAAAGCAGTCTGAAGAGTGCACGAGGAAGCAGCAAGGCAGGAGGGCGCGCCCTATCCTGCTGGGCGCGCCTCTATGCCTTGCCGCCACCTCGTGTGCTCTTCGGACTGTTTTCTTGCACAATACTTCTTTTGGTAGGTAAAAATTCATTATATAATCTCCTGAACGTTTTTACCACCGTACCACGGTAGAATCCTGTGTTCTTTTTTCTTATTGTTTTGCCTGGCAGATCTGAAAATACGTCGTCCCAAGATTCCGAGGGAGAGAGCTACATAGTTGATTATATCACAAACCCAAAATCCTACGGGGATGTGGAGCATTATGGTTGGACCATGGAGGAAGAAGAAGACTATGATCCAAAGGGAAAGGAGGAGACAAGCTCAAATGAAGATGAAGTCCCACTACCCCAACCTGGGGACATGCACATGGAGTTCAAAATTTCAAGTCTCCCTAATAGAGCAGAGAAACCTAAGATCGAGTTTATCCCTTTTCATCTCTTGTAGGAAAATAAAAATGAACTATGTAAAAAGATACTAAGGCTTGAGCAGGAGATCGATGACTTAAGGGAGGAAAATTCTAACCTCGATCGCAAGCTGAGGAAGAAGGACACTACATCAACAACTTCATCATCATCACCTCCGAACAAAGAGACATAAATACATGGGTATGGGCACTCCCCTTGGCAACTGCCAATCTTGGGGGAGGTGCTCCAGTATCATATCACCATCACTCCTTTACCATTATCGTTTTTTCTTAGTTCAATCCTTTTGGTTATATCTTGATCTAGTAGAATAAAGTTTTTAGTATTATCTAGCTTTGAGTTTTGTTTTGAGATCTATCTATGTAATCGAGTCCATGAGTTATATATATAATAAAGAGTAGTTTTGAGTTGAGGGCTTTGCTTTCTTGCTATGATCTTGATGGAATAAAAGAAAAGAAGGAATATAAAGAAAAGAAAAAGATCATATAATCATCTTATGGAGAGTGATGACTTCACATATAAAAACCATGATGAATAAAAGTTGTTGAGAGTTGACAAACATAGTTTTGGTCACTGTTGCAATTAATATGAAGTAATAAAGAAAGAGAGGCTTCACATATAAATATACTATCTTGGACATCTTTTGTAATTGTGAGCACTCATTAAAATATGACATGCCAAAAAAGGTTGATGTTGGACAAGGAAGACAACGTAATGGGTTATGTTTTCTTATTTACAAACAGAAGTTATATTGTCATGGATCCTCCAACATGTTGAGCTTGCCTTTCTCCCTTATGCTAGCCAAATCCTTTGCACCAAGTAGAGATACTACTTGTGCTTCCAAACATCCCTTCAACTAGTTTTGCCATTAGAGTCCACCATGCCTACCTATGGATCGAGTAAGATCCTTCAAGTAAGTTATCATTGGTGCAAGTAATAAAAATTTATCTCTAAATATGTATGATCTATTAGTGTGAAGAAAATAAGCTTTATACGAACTTGTGATATGGAAGAAATAAAAGCGACAGACTTCATAATAAAGTTCTTTATCACAAGCGGCAATATAAAGTGACGTTCTTTTGCATTAAGATTTTGTGCATCCAACCATAAAAGCGCATGAAAACATCTGCTTCCCTCTGTGAAGGGCCTATCTTTTACTTTTATCTTCTACCCTTATAGAAAAGTCATGGTGATCTTCACCTTTCCTTTTTGCACCTTTTCTTTTGGCAAGCACTATGTGTTGGAGAAAGATCCATATATATATATATATATCCACTCGGATGTAGGTTATCATAAAGTATTATTGTTAACATTACCCTTGAGGTAAAAGATTGGGAGGCGAAACTATAAGCTGCTATCTTTCTCTGTGTCCGGCTGAGGATTTGAACCCATAAGTATCACGTGAGTGTCAGCAATTGTGAAAGATTAAATGATAGATGAATATGTGGATTGCTAAAAAGCTCTTGAATTGACTCTTTCTTATGTTATGATAAGTTGCAATTACTTCAATGACTGAGATCATATTTTGTTAGTTTTCAATGAAGTTTTTGATTCATACTTTACCTTGTGAATGAATTGTTACTTTAGCATAAGAAATTATATGACAATATATGTTGTTGTTCTAAAGCTGATCATGATGCCCTCATGTCCGTATTTTATTTTATCGGCACTTCTATCTCTAAACATGTGGACATATTTTTCGATTTCGGCTTTCGCTTGAGGATAAGCGAGGTCTAAGCTTGGGGGAGTTGATACGCCCATTTTGCATCATGTTTTTATATTGATATTTATTGCATCATAGGCTGTTATTACACATTTTGGCACAATACTTATGCCTTTTCTCTCTTATTTCCCAAGGTTTACACAAAGAGGGAGAATGCCGGCAGCTGGAATTCTCGACTGGAAAAGGAGCAAATCTGAGAGACCTATCTGCACAACTCAAAATGTCCTGAAGCTTCAGGGAGAATTATTTTGGAATATATAAAAAATATTGGGTGAAGAAAGTTCCAGAGGGGACCCACCAGGAATCCACAAGGGTGGAGGGCGCGCCCCCTACCTTGTGGGCCACCTGGCAAGCCCCCGGTGCCCATCTTCTACAATATGGCGTGTTTTGACCTGAAAAAATCAAAAAGAAGCTTTCGGCATGAAATGCCGCCGTCTCCAGGCGGAACTTGGGTAGAACCAATCTAGGGCCCCGGCGGAGTTGTTCTGCCGGGGAAACATCTCTCCCGGAGGGGGAAATCATCTTCATCGTCATCACCAATGATCCTCTCATCGAGAGGGGGTCAATCTCCATCAACATCTTCACTAGCACCATCTCCTCTCAAACCCTAGTTCATCTCTTGTATCTGATCTTTGTCTCAAAACCTCAGATTGGTACCTATGGGTTGCTAGTAGTGTTGATTACTCCTTGTAGTTGATGCTAGTTGGTTTATTCGGTGGAAGATCATATGTTCAGATCCTTAATGATAATTAATAATCCTCTTATTATGAACATGAATATGCTTTGTGAGTAGTTACGCTTGTTCCTGAGGACATTGGAGAAGTCTTGTTATAAGTAGTTATGTGAATTTGGTATTCGTTTGATATTTTTATGATATGTATGTTGTCTTTCCTCTAGTGGTGTTATGTGAACGTCAACTACATGACACTTCACCATGATTTGGACCTAGGGGAAGGCATTTGGAAGTAATAAGTAGATGATGGGTTGCTAGAGTGACAGAAGGTTAAACCCTAGTTTATGTGTTGCTTTGTAAGGGGCTGACTTGGATCCATATGTTTCATGCTATGGTTAGATTTATCTTAATTCTTATTTCGTAGTTGTGGATGCTTGTGAGAGGGTTTAATCATAAGTGGGAGGCTTTTCCAAGGAAGGGCAGCACCCAAGCACCGGTCCACCCACATATCAAATTATCAAAGTAACGAATGCGAATCATATGAGGATGATGAAAACTTGCTTGACAGCAATTCCCACGTGTCCTTGGGAGCGCTTTGCTTTATATAAGAGTTCGTCCAAGCTTGTACTTTACTACAAAAAGGATTGGGCCACCTTGATACACCTTAGTTACTTTTGTTACTTGTTACCCATTATGAATTATCTTATCACACAACTATCTGTTACCGATAATTTCAGTGCTTGCATAGAATACCTTGCTGAAAATCGCTTGTCATTTCCTTCTGCTCCTCGTTCGGTTCGACACTCTTACTTATCCAAAGTACTATGACAGACCCCCTACACTTGTGCGTCATCAGAAAGAAAGGGAACTTCAAGAAGAATGGCAAGCAAGTTGTCACTTCCGGGAAGAAACCCAAAGCTGAACCCAAGCCTGAATCTGAGTGCTTCTACTACAAAGGGAATGCTCACGGGAAGAGGAACTGCCCCAAATATTTGGCGGATAAGAAGGATGGCAAAGTGAACAAAGGTATATTTGATATACATGTTACTGATGTGTAGCTTACTAATGCTCGTAGTAGCGCCTGGGTATTTGATACTGGTTCGGTTGCTCATATTTTTAACTCCAAATAGGAGTTGTGGAATAAACGAAGATTGGTTAAGGACAAGGTGAAGATTTGTGTCGGGAATGGTTCCAAAGGTCGATGTGATCGCCGTCGGCACACTACCTCTACATCTACCTTCAGGATTAGTTTTAGACCTCAATAATTGTTATTTGGTGCCAGCGTACATTATATCTGGATCTTGTTTATTGCGAGACGGTTTTTCATTTAAATCAGAGAATAATGGTTGTTCTATGTATATGAGTAATATATTTTATGGTCATGCACCCTTGATGAATGGTCTATTCTTGTTGAATCTCGATCGTGGTGATAACATATTCATAATATTGATGCCAAAAGATGCAAAGTTGATAATGATAGTGCAACATTTTTTTGGCACTGCCACTTAGGTCATATTGGTGTAAAGCGCATGAAGAAACTCCATGCGGATGGAATTTTGGAATCACTTGATTTTAGATCATTTGATACTTGCGAACCATGCCTCATGGGCAAGATGGCTAAAACTCCGTTCTCGGAACAGTGGAGCGAGCTAATGAATTATTGGAAATAATATATACAGATGTATGCTTTACGATGAGTATTGAGGAACGCAACGGGTATCATCATTTTCTGACCTTCACAGATGATTTGAGTAGGTATGGGTATATCTACTTGATGAAACACAAGTATGAAACATCTGAAAAGTTCAAAGAATTTTAGAGTGAAGTAGAGAATCATCGTAATAAGAAAATAATGTTTCTACAATCTGATCGCGGAGGCGAATATTTGAGTTACCAGTTTGGCTTTCATTTAAGATAATGTGGAATTGTTTCACAACTCACGCCACCTGGAACACCACATCATAATGGTGAGTCCGAACGTCCTAGCCGTACTTTATTGTATATCGTGCGTTCTATGATGTCTCTTACCGATTTACAACTATCATTTTGGGGTTATGCATTAGAGACAACCGCATTGACGTTAAATAGTGCACCGTCTAAATCCGTTGAGACAATGCCTTATGAACTATGGCTTGGCAAGAAACCTAAGTTGTTGTTTCTTAAAGTTTGGGGTTGCGACACTTATGTCAGAAAGCTTCAGCCTGATAAGCTCGAACCCAAATCGGAGAAGTGTGTCTTCATAGGATACCCTAAGGAAACAATTGGGTACACCTTCTACCACAAATCTGAAGGCAAGATCTTTGTTGCCAAGAATGGATCCTTTCTAGAGATGGAGTTTCTCTCTAAACAAGTGAGTGGGAGGAAAGTAGAACTTGATGAGGTAATTGTACCTTCTCTCGAATTGGAAAGTAGCACATGAGAGAAATCTGTTCCCATGATGCCTACACCAACTTCAGAGGAAGCTAATGATGTTGATCATGAAACTTCATATCAAGTTACTACTAGACCTTCTAGGTCGAACAGAGCACGTTACACACTAGAGTGTTACGATAATCATGTCCTGGAAGTCATGTTATTAGACCATGGCGAACCAACGAACTATGAAGAAGCTATGATGACCCCAGATTTCGATAAATGGCTTGAGGCCATGAAACCTGAGATAGGGTCCACGTATGAGAACTAAGTATGGACTTTGGTGGACTTGCCCGATGATCAGCAAGCCATTGAGAATAAATGGATTTTCAAGACGATTGTCGGTGTCAAAACCGGCGGATCTCGGGGTAGGGGGTCCCGAACTGTGCGTCTACGCGGATGGTAATAGGAGACAAGGGACACAATGTTTTTACCCAGGTTCGGTCCCTCTTGATGGAGGAAAACCCCTACTCGTGCTTGATTAATATTGATGATGGGTAGTACAAGAGTGGATCTACCACGAGATCAGAGAGGCTAAACCCTAGAAGCTAGCCTATGGTAAGATTGTTGTTCTTCCTATGGACTAAAACCCTCCGGTTTATATAGACACCGGAGAGGGCTAGGGTTACATAGAGTCGGTTACAATGGGAGGAGATCTACATATCCGTATTGCCAAGCTTGCCTTCCACGCCAAGGAAAGTCCCATCCGGACATGGGACGAAGTCTTCAATCTTGTATCTTCATAGTCCAAGAGTCCGGCCAAAGGTTATAGTCCGGCTATCCGGACACCCCCTAATCCAGGACTCCCTAAGTAGCCCCTGAACCAGGCTTCAATGATGACGAGTCTGGCACGCAGATTGTCTTCGGCATTGCAAGGCGGGTTCCTCCTCCGAATACTTAATAGAAGATTTTGAACACAAGGATAGTGTCCGGCTCTGCAAAATAAGTTCCACATACTGTCGTAGAGAGAATAATATTCACACAAATCTAATCTGCTAACGTATTCCGTAGCGTGTCATTTTATAACCCACAAGTATAGGGGATCGCAACAGTTTTCGAGGGTAGAGTATTTAACCCAAATTTATTGATTCGACACAAGGGGAGCCAAAGAATATTCTCAAGTATTAGCAGCTGAGTTGTCAATTCAACCACACCTGGAAACTTAGTATCTGCAGCAAAGTGTTTAGTAGCAAAGTAATATGATAGTGGTGGTAGCGGCAACAAAAGTAAAGACAATAAAAGTAATGTTTTTGGTGTTTTGTAGTAATTGTAACAGTAGCAGCGGGAAAGTAAATAAGCGAGAACCAGTATATGGAAAACTCGTAGGCACCAGATCAGTGATGGATAATTATGCCGGATGCGGTTCATCATGTAACAGTCATAACATAGGGTGACATAGAACTAGCTCCAATTCATCAATGTAATGTAGGCATGTATTCCGTATATAGTCATACGTGCTTATGGAAAAGAACGTGCATGGCATATTTTGTCCTACCCTCCCGTGGCAGCGGGGTCCTATTGGAAACTAAGGGATATTAAGGCCTCCTCTTAATAGAGAACCGGAACAAAGCATTAGCAAATAGTGAATACATGAACTCCTCAAACTATGGTCATCACCGGGAGTGGTCCCGATTATTGTCACTTCGGGGTTGCCGGATCATAACACATAGTATTTGACTATAGACTTGCAAGATAGGATCAAGAACTCACATATATTCATGAAAACATAATAGGTTCAGATCTGAAATCATGGCACTCGGACCCTAGTGACAAGCATTAAGCACAGCAAAGTCATAGCAACATCAATCTCAGAACATAGTGGATACTAGGGATTAAACCCTAACAAAACTAACTCGATTACATGATAAATCTCATCCAACCCATCACCGTCCAGCAAGCCTACGATGGAATTACTCACGCACGGCGGTGAGCATCATGAAATTGGTGATGGAGGATGGTTGATGATGATGACGGCGACGGATCCCCCTCTCCGGAGCCCCGAACGGACTCCAGATCAGCCCTCCCGAGAGGTTTTAGGGCTTGGCGGCGGCTCGATATCGTAAAACGCGATGATTTCTTCTCTCTGATTTTTCTCTCTCCGAAAGCAGATATATAGATTTGGAGTTGGCGTCGGTGGGTTTCCAGGGGCCCATGAGGTAGGGGGGCGCGCCCTAGAGGGGGCGCCCCCCATCGTGGATAGGGTGTGGGCCCCCCGGTCTTCATCTTTGGCGAGGATTTATTATTATTTTTTCTAAGGTGTTCCGTGGAGTTTCAGGTCATTCCGAGAATATTTGTTTTCTGCACATAAAACAACACCATGGCAATTCTGCTGAAAACATCGTCAGTCCGGGTTAGTTCCATTCAAATCATACAAGTTAGAGTCCAAAACAAGGGCAAAAGTGTTTGGAAAAGTAGATTCGATGGAGACTTATCAACTCCCCCAAGCGTATACGCTTGCTTGTCCTCAAGCAATTCAGTTGACAAACAGAAAGAAAGAAAGAAAAACTTTTACAAACTCTGTTTGCTCTTGTTGTTGCAACTATGTCAAGCCAGCATTCAAGTTTTCAGCATATATCATAACTAACCACATTTGCAATAATTCTCAGGTCTCATAATTACTCATATCAATAGCATAATCAACTAGCAAGCCATAATAATAAATCTCGGATGACAACACTTTCTCAAAACAATCATAATATGATATACCTTTAAAGATCGCAAAACATAAATGCAGCGCACCTTTAAAGATCAAGGACTGACTAGACATTGTAATTCATGGTAAAAGAGATCCAATCATAGTCACACCCAACATAGATTAATAGTGATGAATGCAAATGACAACTGTGCTCTCCAGCTAGTGCTTTTTAATAAGAGAGTGATGACTCAACATAAAAGTAAATGGATAGGCCCTTCGCAGAGGGAAGCAGGGATTTGTTGAGGTGCCAGAGCTCGGTTTTGAAATAGAGGTAAATTGCATTTTGAGCGGTATACTTTCATTGTCAACGTAACAACTAAGAGATGGAGATATCTTCCATGCTAAACAAATTATAGGCGGTTCCCAAACAGAATGGTAAAGTTTATACTCCCCCTCCACCAACAAGCATCAATCCATGACTTGCTCGAAACAATGAGTGTCTCTAACATACATCAGGTCCCAGGGGGAGTTTTGTTTGCAATTAATTTTGATTTAGTTTGCATAAAGCATCGGACTGGGCATCCCGGTGACCAGCGACTTTCTCGTGAGTGAGGAGCGGAGTCCACTCCTCTTGAGAATAACCCGCCTAACACTGAAGATAAGGACAACCTTGGTTGATACATGAGCTATTCGAGCATAAAAACTGAATATTTATTTGAAGGTTTAGAGTTTGGCACATACAAATTTACTTGGAACGGCAGGTAGATACCGCATATAGGTAGGTATAGTGGACTCATCTGGAATAACTTTGGGGTTTAAGGGATTGGATGCACAAGCAGTATTCCCGCTTAGTACAGGTGAAGGCTAGCAAAAGACTGGGAAGCGACCAACTAGAGAGCGACAACAGCCATGTACATGCATTAAAATTAATAAACATTGGATGCAAGCATGAATAGGATATAATCCACCAAGAACATAAATATCATGAAGGCTATGTTGATTTTGTTTCAACTACATGCGTGAACATGTGCCAAGTCAAGTCACTTAAATCATTCAAAAGAGGATACCACCCTATCATACCACATCATAATCATCTCAATAGCATGTTGGCACACAAGGTAAACCATTATAACTCATAGCTAATCAAGCATGGCACAAGAAACTATGATCTCTAATTGTCATTGCAAACATGTTTATACATAATAAGCTGAATCAGGAACGACGGGCTCATCATATTTACAAAAACAAAAGAGGTTGAGTTCATACCAGCTTTTCTCATCTCAGTCAGTCCATCATATATCATCATAATTGCCTTTCACTTGCATGACCGAATGGTGTGAATAATAATAAGAGTGCACGTGCATTGGACTAAGCTGGAATCTGCGAGCATTCAATAAACAGGAGAAGACAAGGCAATATGGGCTCTGGGTTAAATCAACAATAATGCATATAAGAGCCACTTCAACAATTTAATTATGGTCTTCTCCTACTGACCCCCAAAGAAAATAAAAGAAAAGAAAACTATTTACACGGGAAAGCTCCCAACAAGCAAAAGAAGAACATGAAATATTTTTGGGTTTTCTTTTTAGTTACTACCACAGTAGGAAAGTAAATTACTACTAATTTTTTTGTTTTTCTTAAGATTTAACAAACACACAAGAAGAAAGCAAGAAAAAGAAAATAAACTAGCATGGATGTTACAGTGAAAGAGTATGAGCACCGACATCTAGAAAGGAGTGTGTGTGAACATAAATTTAATGTCGGTGAGAAATACGTACTCCCCCAAGCTTAGGCTTTTGGCCTAAGTTGGTCTATTGCCAGGGATAGCCTGGCGGATACTCGTAGGTGTAGCTGGGGTCGTACTGCGACACATCAGTTATCGCCTGCTGAGCTGCAGCGTGGAGTCGGGCTGCCTCTGCTCTCATCTCGTACTCATCTGCCTCCTCTCTAGTAATAGTATATCTTCCTTTTGTCTGTGAATCAAAAAGAGTAAGGGCAGGGAGAGTAATACGGACAACATGCCGTTTGTTAAAAATTAAACGATATAAAAGAGGTGATTCGGGTCGCTCAACAAAATGATGTGAGGCCATGGAGTCATAATCTAAATATGCAGTGGGCAACTCCGTATCACCCTCACGGATGTCTATCTCAAGAAAATGAGCTAAGCGGGTTGCATAAATTCCTCCAAAGAAATCTCCATTATGTCTATTATGATGCAACCTACGAGCTACAATGGCTCCCATATGATAAGATTGGTCTCCTAACACAGCACTCCTAAGAATGCTAAGGTCAGGGACACACATGTGAGATGCTTCATCCTTAGCATTTATGCATCTACTGATGAAGAGAGCAAAATAATGTATAGCAGGAACGTGAATGCTCCCTACGGTAGCTTGCGTTATATCTCTAGATTCCCCCACAGTTATATCAGCAAGCAAGAGTGATGGAAGTATATCTCTAAATTCAGATTTAGGGGGATCCCTAACACTACCCCATGATGGAAGTTTGCAAGCAAGAGTGAAATCATCTAAGTCCTTTCTATAAGATTTATCATAAAGATCAAACATGACTGAAGGAGAATTACGCGAAGATGAATACTCAAACTTCCTCACAAATGAACTTGTGAGATCATGATACTGGGGGCATTTGTTGGCCTCAAAATCCTCAAGACCGGCATTGCGCAAATATGCTTTGAATTCTTCTTTAATTCCCGCACGGTCCATAAAATTTTCCGACGGCCATTCGCAAGGCCATACTGGAGCGTCTCTTGGTGGATCCTCATCAGCATCGCGCATAGCAATCCTGGGTCCTTGCTTCTTAGAGGAACCACCTTGGAACATCTTCCTAAGCATATTGTTTATCTCTGAAAAATTCTGAATTTTTTAGTAACTTCAAACAAAAGTGAACCAACTTCAATAAAACTGATAGCAACTACTCCTACAAGTGCCTAGAGCCTATATAAAGCATTAGAACTACTTGGAACCATATAAATTTGACATGCAAGCTCAAGAACATTGTCACCTATGCAGCACAAATTTGCAAAGAATAAAGCACTAGAACAAAATCTAATTGAACCAATGGAGGAGTCGCATACCAAGGAACAATCTCCCCAAGCAGTTTTGCGAGAGGTGCTTTGAGCAAGGAGATCGAAAATCACAGCAAAAGTGGCTGGAACTCGTGCTTGAGTTGGTTTTTCGGGTTTGTGTGAGACAGAGGAAGAAGATGGGTGCTGGGATAAGTGGAGGAGGGCCACCGTGGGCCCACGAGGTAGGGGGCGCTCCCACCACCCTCGTGACCAGGTGGCAGCTCCTCCCGTGGTAATTTTTGCACAGTAAATCCTCAAATATTCCCAAAAAATCATATTAAATTGGCATGTCATTTTCAGGACTTTTATTTTTGGGGATATTTTTATATTGCTCGGATAAGTCAGGAAACAGACAGAGAAATACTATTTTTACTTTATTTCTACTAATTAACAGAAAATATAAAGAGGGTACAGAAGGTTGTGCTTCTAGTTTCATCCGCCTCATGCTCATAAAAAAGAATCCACTAACAAGGTTGATCAAGTCTTGTTAACGAACTCATTCCGATAATCATGAAACTGGAGAAATTTCGAATAACACTAAGCTACCTCAACGGTGATATGCACATCCCCTATAATAAGTATATCATATTTCTTTTTGAAGATAGGAAGAGGAAATTCAAAACCTCCAATTTTAATCGATGGGATTTTACCAATGGAGTTGATACTATGAACTTGAGGTTGTTTCCTTGGAAAGTGTACCGTATGCTCATTACCATTAACATGAAAAGTGGCATTGCCTTTGTTGCAATCAATAACAGCCCCTGCAGTGTTAAGAAAAGGTCTTCCAAGAATAATAGACATACTATCATCCTCGGGAATATCAAGAATAACAAAGTCCGTTAAAATAGTAATGTTTGCAACCACAACAGGCACATCCTCACAAATACCGACAGGTAGCAGTTGACTTATCAGCCATTTGCAAAGACATTTCAATAGGTGTCAACTTATTCAAGTCAAGTATACGATATAAAGAGAGAGGCATAACACTAACACCGGCTCCAAGATCACATAAAGCAGTTTTAATATAATTTCTTTTAATGGAGCAAGGTATAGTAGGTACTCCGGGATCTCCAAGTTTCTTTGGTATTCCACCCTTAAAGGTATAATTAGCAAGCATGGTGGAAATCTCAGCTTCCGGTATCTTTCTTTTATTAGTAATGATATCCTTCATATATTTAGCATAAGGATTAGTTTTGAGCAGATCAGTTAATCGCATACGTAAAAAGATAGGCCTAATCATTTCAGCAAAGCGCTCAAATTCCACATCATCCTTTTTCTTGGATGGTTTGGGAGGAAAAGGCATGGGTTTCTGAACCCATGGTTCTCTTTCTTTACAGTGTTTCCTAGCAACAAAGTCTATTTTATCATAACGTTGATTCTTTGATTGTGGGTTATCAAGATCAACAACAGGTTCAATTTCTACATCATTATCATTACTAGGTTGAGCATCATCATGAAAATCATCATTAATATTTTCATTAGGTTCATGTTCATTACCAGATTGTGTTTCAGCATCAGACATAGAGATATCATTTGGATTATCAAGTGGTTCAGCAATAGGTTTACTAGAAGTTTGCACAGTTCTATCATTATTCTTTTTCTTCTTTTTAGAAGAACTAGGAACATCAATATTATTTCTTTGAGAATCCTGTTCGATTCTCTTAGGGTGCACTTCAGGATACAAAGGTTCCTGAGTCATTCTGCCAGTTCTAGTAGCCACTCTAACAGCATAATCATTTTTTTACTATTCATTTCATCAAGCACTTCTTTTTGATCTTTAAGTACTTGTTCTACTTGAGTGGTAACCATAGAAGCATGTTTGCTAACAAGTTTAAGTTCACCTTTAACATTATCCATATAATCACCCAAGTATTTAAGCATATCGGAATCATATTTCAATTTTCTACCAAAATAAGCATTGAAATTTTCTTGTTTGACAATGAAATTATGAAACTCATCAAAGCATTGCCTAGCAGACTTATAGTGGGGGATATCACCTTCATCAAATCTACAAAGAGGATTTACCTTTACTACCTGTGTCGGGATATCGGGACAGGAGGTTCTTCAATAAATAAAGGATTAAGATCATATATTTCTTCGACAGGCGGTAGATTAAGACCATGTATTTCTTAAAAAGGGGGTAAATTCTTAACATCTTCCGCTTTAATACCTTTTTCTTTCATATATTTCTTTGCCTCTTGCATATCTTCAGGACTGAGAAATAGAACACCTCTCTTCTTCGGAGTTGGTTTGGGAATAGGCTCAGTAATTGGAGCAGGAGCTGGCTCAGGAGCTGGCTCAGAAGGTGCCCAATTATTTTCATTTTTCAACATATTATTCAATAGAATTTCAGCTTCATCCGGTGTTCTTTCCCTGAAAAGGGAACCAGCACAACTATCCAGGTAATCTCTGGAAGCATCGGTTAGTCCATTATAAAAGATATCAAGTATTTCAGGTTTCTTAAGAGGATGATCAGGCAAAGCATTAAGTAACTTGAGAAACCTCCCCCAAGCTTGTGGGAGACTCTCTTCTTTAATTTGCACGAAATTGTATATTTCCCTCAAAGCAGCGTGTTTCTTATGAGCAGGGAAATATTTAGCAGGGAAGTAATAAATCATATCCTGGGGACTATGCACACAACCAGGATCAAGAGAATTAAACCATATCTTAGCATCACCCTTTAATGAGAACGGAAATATTTTGAGTATATAGAAGTAACACGATCTCTCATCATTAGCGAACAGGGCAGCTATATCATTTAACTTAGTAAGATGTGCCACAACAATTTCAGATTCATAGCCATAAAAGGGATCAGATTCATCCAAAGTAATTATATCTGGATCAACAGAGAATTCATAATCCTTATCAGGAACACAAATAGGTGAAGTTGCAAAAGCAGGATCAGGTTCCATTTTATATCTAAGTGATTCTTTGTTCCATTTAATCAATAACCTCTTAAGCTCATATCTATCTTTGCAGGCTAAAATAGCTAAATAAGAATCTTTATCAAAAAGATAACCTTCGGGAATAACAGACATATTTTCATCATCACTTTCATCATCATATTCAGATTCATCAATTTCTCTTTCTCTAGCCCTAGCAATTTGTTCTTCAAGAAATTCACTAAGGGGCACAGTAGTATCAGACATAGAAGCAGTTTCATCATAAGTATCATGCATAGCAGAAGTGGCATCATCAATAACATGCGACATATCGGAATGAATAGCAGAAGCAGGTTTAGGTGTCGCTAGCTTACTCATAACAGAAGGTGAATCAAGTGCAAGGCTAGATGGCAGTTCCTTACCTCCCCTCGTAGTTGAGGGATAAATTGTTGTCTTAGCGTCTTTCAAGTTCTTCATAGTGTCCAGCAGATGTAAATCCCAAGTGACTCAAAGAATAGATTTATGCTCCCCGACAACGGCGCCAGAAAAAGGTCTTGATAACCCACAAGTATAGGGGATCACAATAGTTTTCGAGGGTAGAGTATTTAACCCAAATTTATTGATTCGACACAAGGGGAGCCAAAGAATATTCTCAAGTATTAGCAGCTGAGTTGTCAATAACCACACCTGGAAACTTAGTATCTGCAGCAAAGTGTTTAGTAGCAAAGTAATATGATAGTGGTGGTAGCGGCAACAAAAGTAAAGACAGTAAAATTAATGTTTTTGGTGTTTTGTAGTAATTGTAACAACAGCAGCTGGAAAGTAAATAAGCAAGAACCAGTATATGGAAAACTCGTAGGCACCGGATCAGTGATGGATAATTATGCCGGATGCGGTTCATCATGTAACAGTCATAACATAGGGTGACACAAAACTAGCTACAATTCATCAATATAATGTAGACATGTATTCCGTATATAGTCATACGTGCTTATGGAAAAATACTTGCATGACATCTTTTGTCCTACCCTCCCGTGGCAGCGGGGTCGTACTGGAAACTAAGGGATATTAAGGCCTCCTTTTAATAGAGAACCGAAACAAAGCATTAGCACATAGTGAATACATGAACTCCTCAAACTATGGTCATCACCGGGAGTGGTCCCGATTATTGTCACTTTGGGGTTGCCGGATCATAACACATAGTAGGTGAGTATAGACTTGCAAGATAGGATCAAGAACTCACATATATTCATGAAAACATAATACGTTCGGATCTGAAATCATGGCACTCGGCCCCTAGTGACAAGCATTAAGCATAGCAAAGTCATAGCAACATCAATCTCAGAACGTAGTGGATAGTAGGGATCAAACCCTAACAAAACTAACTCGATTACATTATAAATCTCACCCAACCCATCACCGTCCAGCAAGCCTACGATGGAATTACTCACGCACGGCGGTGAGCATCATGAAATTGGTGATGGAGGATGGTTGATGATGATGACGGCGACGGATCCCCCTCTCCGGAGCCCCGAACAGACTCCAGATCAGCCCTCCCAAGAGGTTTTAGGGCTTGGCGGCGGCTCCATATCGTAAAACGCGATGATTTCTTCTCTCTGATTTTTCTCTCTCCGAAAGCAGATATATAGATTTGTATTTGGCGTCGGTGGGTTTCCAGGGGCCCACGAGGTAGGGGGCGCGCCCTAGAGGGGGGCGCCCCCCCCCCACCATCGTGGATAGGGTGTGGGCCCCCCGGTCTTCATCTTTGGCGAGGATTTATTATTATTTTTTCTAAGGTGTTCCGTGGAGTTTCAGGTCATTCTGAGAATATTTGTTTTCTGCACATAAAACAACACCATGGCAATTCTGCTGAAAACAGCGTCAGTCCGGGTTAGTTCCAATCAAATCATACAAGTTAGAGTCCAAAACAAGGGCAAAAGTGTTTGGAAAAGTAGATACGACGGAGACGTATCATCATCACATCACAGCCAAGCCTTTATTCGAACCGTTTTTACTGTCCCACCTTAGCGCGTTTTGCGAGGCGGACTCCTTGGCACGTCTTGTCGAAGCACAGATCGTGTCCCCTTTATTTACGGGATTCTCATCAATACGAACGTGGGAAACCCAGTCGTGCCCGTTGGTATGCCTCCTCGATCAAAGGCGAGTCCCAAACGGTCACGGGGAGGGCTCTTGGTATTCAACCTATTATAAAGAGACCAAGGCCTTACTCCTTTATTTTGATCTCAATCGAATTCGCCCTTCGCCCCGAGCTCCAACAGCCAAGGCTCCAGATTTTAGGCGCTTCGGACCTTCGGCGATGTCCAGTTCCGACCTTCGAGGCTGATGGATGCCTTCCTCCGTCACGGAGGAAGACGTGCTAAAGCTGAGAGAGGCTAGGTTTTTAACCGGCGAAATCTTGCATAGGCTGCCTGCTCATGGGCAGGTTATTCCTACTCCCAAGCCTGGTGAGAGCGTGGTGTTCATGTCTCACTTCCTTCGAGGGCTAGGCTTAGCAACGGATCCCTTCGTGAGGGGGCTCATGTTTTATTATGGGCTGGAATTTCACGACTTAGCTCCGGAGTCCATCCTCCACATCTCATCGTTCATTGTCGTGTGCGAAGCCTTCCTCCGTATTACCCCTCACTTCGGACTGTGGCTTAAGACCTTCAAAGTAGAGCCGAAAATGATCGAGGGACAGCACGCGGAGTGCGGAGGCGCTTCGGACTCCGCGTGCTGTCCGCACTCCGCGTGCCAAGGCTCCATGGCCCGAGGGCTCTTTTTATGAGGAGTTCAGCTTATGGCAACAAGAGTGGTTTTATATCACAGCTCCCATGGGCTCCAAGTGGGTGGCGTAGCCTGCCTTCCGCTCGGGTCCCCCGCCACGACTAGAGTCATGGGTCAATAAGGGGCTGGACTAGGGGTCGGCAAAGGATGTGCCCCTGTTACAGGGCCGCATCCGAGATCTCCTAGAAAGAGACATCAGTCTGGCCATGGTGATGCAGGTCATGTTAATTCGCCGAGTTCTACCCTGCAAACGTCGTCCCCTCCACCTGTGGGAGTTCAACCCGGAGGGACCGCGAGCTCTCCAACATTTTCTTGGCATGACGCCCGTGGAGATGTACAAATTGTTCTTCGGACCACACGTAGTGTGTCCGGATTCTACGGAGGACGCAGGTCTGAGCTGCAATCGTCCGGATACTCAACTAAGTTGCCCTGTGCTCGGACACACCATCCGCTCTGAGACCTCGCCGGATCCCGTGTTAACCAAGATGCTGGAGATCGTGCCTTTGGAAGAAAACGAAGGGGGGGGACAAGGAAGCTACCGCCTTCCCGAAAGAGGCTATCAGGCAAGGAGGAATCAAAAATTCCTCTACCCAGGGGAAGAAGAGGACCGCCTCTAAAGACCCGGAGACCATGGTCTCAAAGCGGGGGAAGAAATCTTCTCCAGAGGGTCCTGTGCCGGGGGATACCTCGGCCATACTGTGCCCCCAAAGGGATCAGCCCTCCACCGAGCCGTAAGTATAGAGGGGAGCTTTTAAAATGAGAGGAATCCTTATTTTATCTCTGAGAAAATAACCGACATTTTACCTTGTAGTTCGGATCTCAGCCCTTCTCAGCAGAACTCATCTTCGGGGGACCTTCTTCCGGAGATGATGGAGAGCGGAACGCCTCCCCCTGCCGTTTCGCCTTACGAGGCGGGCGACCCTGAGGTGTCGTTGCGGAGGGTTTCTCCTAATCCGGCAGGGCCGGAAGGCAGTCATATGGCCCCCCAAAGCTCTCCGCGTCCGGCCTTTGAGAAAAGCCATCGAACGTGTCCGACACCGCCTAGTGCACGGTCGGAGGAGCTGAAGGACCTGCTAGGGCGAGCGTCTATATCGGAGGAGCACCGTGCGTTGATGGGTACGGTAATTGAAAGGATTTCGACCGCGGAAAGCGGGTTGCACGATGCCGTCAGGACTTTACTGACAGGATTTGAGGTACGCGAAGTGATGTACCTTTTGCAGTTCCGCATATATAAGATGCGCCCTATGTAGATAGTTGCCCCTGAGACTCTGTGTGTTGTCGAAGACGGCAGCACGCAGAGGATGATAGTCCCAGGTATAATTTTGCCGCCTTCCTATGCAGGTGGCGAAGTGTCCGGTGGCCAGCCAGACTGATGAATTTGCCGAGCTATCACGGCAACTTGATGTGGCAGATGCCGACATCGCGCTCGTAAACAAGCGTCTTGATGAGGCACAAGGTATGTAATTTCTCCGGAGACACCTGGTAAGAGGAGCTTGATGCCAGTATCTTACAATGTGTGCACTTAATGCAGATGGGGCTGCCGCTGTGGAGGACCTTCGGGCAGAGCTTGCCCGAGCCAAGGAGCAAGCCAGAATAAGTGATGTGGCTGCCCTAAAAGCGGTTGGGGAGTTGAAAGCCGAACAGGCTGCTCACTGCCGAAGCAAGAAGGAAATGGCCGAGATGGCTGTGAAGTTAAAGACCGCTGCTGACCGCTGCAAGCTTCTTGAAAAAGAAGATCAGGCGGAGCGGACAAACCTGGAAAAGGTCACTACGGCGGCCAAGGATGCTCGTTCTGCGATGAGAGCGATGAAGCAGGAGCTGCGTCAGGCCGGAGATATCTCGGCTGGAAAGCCCTTTATGCTACGGATGAAGTTCGGAGATCCTAAATACGCTTTGTTGCACCGGATGTGGAGTTCGGCGGACACATATCTGGATTTAGCTGCAAGTGCCGCTGATGCGGCCGAACATTTCCGAGATCAGAAAGATAGAAAAGTGGAAAAGCTCTTCTGGTCACAGTTCAACAATCTGGAGCGTCCACTTCCATTGACCGATCGTTTGGCCGAATGGGCCGAACTGAATAGGTTGTCCGGACTTGCCATGAAGGATGTCGTGGATCATCTGTGGCCGGAAAGGCCAAAGCCGAACAGTTATTTTAGCTTGGTCCAGCAGTTCCTTGGTGCAGTGCTGCATATCAATGCGATGAAGAGGTCAGCAAGCAGAGAGGGTGCGCGGATGGCCTTGCCCGTGTCAAGCCATACTGGGCTGAGATGGAGGCCACTGCTGTTGCATCCCAAGACTCGGACGGAAGCCGAGTACCTGCCGAGCACTTTTTTTAGGAAGTTCTGCAAGGCGCTCGTTTAATAGAGACGCAATGCTCGAAGGATACTATGTTCAAATAACATGTATTATTGTAAAAAAATATTTTGATGGAATGTAAAATATTTTTATACTTGTGCCTTCAAGAATTAAAATACCTCCTGTGCGGTCGTTAATGTATATGTGTATATAACCTGAAAGATGGCAGTCGTGGGCTTCAGCCCCGACGTATATAATGCGGGGGTGTTCGCAGAAGGCGCATTTTCATACTTGATCCAACGTCTTGGTCCATGAAGGAGGTGATAGCGCAGTGAACTAGGCAATCGTACTATAATGCTTTATCACTTTCACTTGACCATAGGAGTTTGACAGTGAGGCTACTATATAGCCCCTGGTGGCGCCGCGCTCGCCCAAACTCGGGGCGCGTGTGTGCCTGGCCGGGAAACGGCCCTTCGTTAATGCGGAGAAGTCCCGAAGATTCTGATAGGTCATCGAGTGGTTGACCAGTCTCACGCTATATCATGACAGTCAGTTTTCGGCTTTCTCTACTGAGGTGCTCGCCTGGCTGAACCGGGGCACAATCGTAGTAGTTCTCCTGGTGCCGCCTTAGCCGATAGAGCGGAACGTAAGGCAGCAAAACACAGGAGGCGAGAAAACCCAACATTTGACCAAAGACATGATTCGGAGCTGATGCATATAAGGCCAAACTCGCGACGCCAAACACTCCCTAAGGTATTCGGTCTTTATGAAAACGGGCTGAGCAGTGCCCTTATTAATAAGCCCCTGGTGTCCAGGTACGTGCAAAATTCTGACGTGGCCACATGCCAAGACGCCAGCCTCCTCCTTGGTTATACCGAGAATCCGGGGGATGCGTATCAACAAGAGACAGTAAAAAAGGTTTATGCAGGGTCTTAATATAAAAAGAATCCTGGAGACGGGTCCCTGCTGCATGTCTGCGCCTGTGTCTCTGTTGTGCCGTGTCCTGGACGGGCGTAGCATGGTGTTCATCTGTAAAAGATAGGAACTTAGTTGAAAAAAAAATAGTCGTGCGTAATGTACGTTCTACTAAATAAACAAAGTATAATTCAAGACGGGTAAAATTGAGCCTTATTATCGCTTATTTTACATACGCGGAGCCCCTTGTATAGGGGTGTACGGCTA
This sequence comes from Aegilops umbellulata, assembly GCA_032464435.1. Classification (NCBI taxonomy): domain Eukaryota; kingdom Viridiplantae; phylum Streptophyta; class Magnoliopsida; order Poales; family Poaceae; genus Aegilops; species Aegilops umbellulata. The sequence goes on along the minus strand of CP136056.1, from coordinate 37,210,686 downwards.
CTAAACTTTTATCAATTATATGCTTGCTCCGGCCTTGCCTAGCCATGTCCGTGGTCTTAATGACCTGTTAGATGCTTTTGTTGGTGAAGCTGTTTTAATGTGTGGCTGTCAAGGCAGCCGCATATTCTTCCGCGCGCGAAGAACACTCAATATTTCCCTTTAGTGAGATGATGCCTCGTGGACCGGGCATCTTAAGCGTGAGAGATGCATAATGCGGTATTGCGTTAAAGCAGGCGAAAGCTTCGCGTCCCAGTAGTGCTTGATAGCTACTTGAAAATGGGGCGATGTGGAAGGTTAGCTTTTTGCGGTGGAAGTTATCAGGGGAGCCGAGCATAACTTCTAGCTTGAAAGAACCCGTGCAATGGGCATTTGGGCCTGGCATTACTCCTTTGAAGGAAGTGTTGCTATGGCGAATTTTTGTTGGGTACATCCCCATTTTGCGGACTGTGTCCTGATATAGCAGGTTTAGTCCACTGCCGTCCATCAGGACTTGTGTAAAGTGGAGTCCATCGATTATCGGATCTAATACCAAGGCAGTCCAGCCTGCGTTCCGGATACTTCTAGAGTAATCCTGATGGTCGAAGGTGATCCGTTTTAACAACCAGTGGCGAGACTTCTTTGGGATAGGCCGTATGGCGCGTTTCTCTATAGGCGCCACTCTATTTTTCCCTTTTCTCACATGAAGTAAGTTTACTGTTTTGACTTCTTGTGGGAAATTCTTTTGTTTCCCGGTGCTCTGCTTCTGGGGTTCGTCATCGTCCTCACTTGGTGTATCGAGCCCCTTGTGTTCGGCGTTGAGTTTGCCAGATTGCTTGAAGACCCAACATTCTCTGTGGGTATGGTTTGTAGGCTTCCCGGGAGTGCTGTGGATTTGACATATCTTTCCAAGATTTTGTTTAGGTTAGATAGCTCATCCCTGTTATCCTTGAGGGGCAGCTTTTTCTGATTCTGCCGAGAGCTTTTGAATCCGGCGTTGACTGTCGTGCTCTTCGGGCTGTTTCCCTTATTCCGGCACTGGTCCTTGCCGCGTCGCGGTTTCCCGTTTCCATCCCTGACTTCGGATGCACTTGGGTCGCTGGTGCTGCATCTTGCCAACCAGCTGTCCTCTCCCGCGCAAAACCGGGTCATGAGGCTTGTTAATGCGGCCATTGTTCTTGGCTTTTCTTGGCCGAGCTGTCTGGCGAGCCATTCGTCTCGAACGCTGTGTTTGAAAGCTGCTAAGACTTCGGCGTCTGGACAGTCGACTATCTGGTTCTTTTTAGTAAGAAATCTGTTCCAGAGTTTCCGGGCTGACTCTCCGGGCTGTTGAGTTATATGACTTAAATCGTCTGCATCCAGAGGTCGGACATAGGTCCCTTGAAAATTTGCCCGAAAAGCATCCTCGAGCTCTTCCCAACTTCCAATGGTGTTTTCGGGAAGGCCTTTAAGCCAATGTCGGGCTGGCCCTTTGAGCTTGAGGGGTAAGTATTTTATGGCGTGGAGGTCGTCTCCTCTGGCCATGTGGATGTGGAGGATATAATCCTCAATCCAGACTCCAGGGTCTATTGTTCTGTCGTACGCCTCTATGTTTATGGGCTTGAATCCCGCTGGAAATTCATGGTCCAGCACCTCATCGGTGAAACATAGGGGGTGTGCGGCACCCCTGTATTTGGGTGTGCCATGTTGTTCGGATATTTGTTGCATTGCATTGCTTACGAGAGCTTGCTTTCTTGGCCCGTAGATAGACCTGGCTGGGCCATCCTTTTGATGTGAATCCTTGGGTGGATTGCGTGTTGGTTTGTGTGCGGCGCCGTTTGCCGCTCTATGTTGGCCATGGGGTCGTCTATCTGACCAGGTGGCTTCCTTATTTTTTGATTTTGGGGGCTCTATGGCCTCCTCATCAAATTCAGGAAGGAGCTTTCGCTTCGGATAGCTCTTTGTGTGGCGACTATCGCCGTATTTGTCTGTGGTGTTGAGTACTTTGCTCCATCTAATTCGAAGTGTGTCTTCCGCAGCTCTGAGCTTCCGCTTCTGCTTTTTTAGGCTACGCGTCGTGGCGACAAGCCTTTTGTGGAGGTTCTTCTGCTCCAGGAACTTGTCCGGCGTGAGGTCGTCTGGACTGTTATCTTCGCCGGGGACGGGTTGTGCGGTTTGTTCATCCAAGTTGCCTTGTTCGGACGGTTGCTCGATGCCATGTTCGTCGTTCGCCGGCTCGCCCTGCTTTGTGGTTGGGTCTGTATGACCGCTGTCTCTGTCGAGGCGGGGCTTGGAGCGGCGCTTACGCCGCCGCTTTGACTGCTTTTCGGAGGAACGACCGTTCGTTGCGTCATCCCGTTCTTCCTTGTCGTTTCCTTTTTGTGTGTCCACCATGTATACATCGTAAGATGGGGTGGCTGTCCAGTGCCCTATAGGCGCTGGTTCATGTTCGTCTCCTAGATCTTCGTCCATACCGTCGATGTCTTCGGAGTCGAAGTCGAGCATGTCGGTTAAATCATCGATAGTGGCTACGAAGTGGGTGGTGGGTGGGTGTCGAATTTCTTCGTCGTCCGCATCCCAATCCTATTGGCCATAGTCCGGCCAGGGCTCTCCTGACAAAGAGCGAGACCTTATTGAATTCAGAATGTCGCCGAAGGGCGAGTGCTGAAAGATATCCGCGGCAGTCAATTCCATGATCGGCGCCCAATCGGATTCGATTTGCAGGGGCGCGGGAGGTTCGGAGTTCGGAACAGAGTACGACACCTTGGAGTCACGGGCTTCGTAAAGGATAAGGCTGGTGTTCGGCTCGATCGCCGTTGAGACTGCAGCCCCCAAGGCGGTGTCTAGTCACCCGTCCTCGATCGACGCACTTGGCTCCGAGCTAAGGGTCGGAGCTGACGCGGGCGCGTCCTCCAGGGCACTGTTCGGCGGCCGAGCTAGGTCATAACCATCATGACAGTGCGTCGCGCTCGGCTGTGGCTCGAATCCGTCGAAGATCAAGTCTCCGCAGATGTCGGCCATGTAGTTCACACTTCCAAATCTGACCTGATGGCCAGGGGCGTAGCTTTCAATCTGCTCCAGATGGCCAAGCGAATTAGCCCGCAGTGCAAAGCCATCGAATACGAAGATCTGTCCGGGGAGAAAGGTCTCACCCTGGACCGCATCTTTTTTGATGATCGGAGGAGCCATCGGGCCTAAAGGTGACAACATAGAGGAACTCTAAAGCACCAATGTCGGTGTCAAAACCGGCGGATCTCGGGTAGGGGGTCCCGAACTGTGCGTCTAGGCGGATGGTAACAGGAGACAAGGGACACAATGTTTTTACCCAGCTTCGGGCCCTCTTGATGGAGGTAAAACCCTACTCCTGCTTGATTAATATTGATGATATGGGTAGTACAAGAGTGGATCTACCACGAGATAAGAGAGGCTAAACCCTAGAAGCTAGCCTATGGTATGATTGTTGTTCGTCCTATGGACTAAAACCCTCCGGTTTATATAGACACCGGAGAGGGCTAGGGTTACACAGAGTCGGTTACAATGGGAGGAGATCTACATATCCGTATTGTCAAGCTTGCCTTCCACGCCAAGGAAAGTCCCATCCGGACACGGGACAAAGTCTTCAATCTTATATCTTCATAGTCCAAGATTCCGACCAAAGGTTATAGTCCGGCTATCCGGAGACCCCCTAATCCAGGACTCCCTCAACGATGACAGACGCTTATGGTAATGTCATCATCTACAAATCTTGACTTGTCGTGAAAGGTTTTCGACAAGTTCAAGGGGTTGACTTTGATGATACTTTCTCACTCGTAGCGATGCTTAAGTGAGTCCGAATCATGTTAGTAGTTGCTGCATTTCATAATAATGAAATCTGGCAAATGGACGTCAAAATTGCATTCCTTAATGGATTTCTTAAAGAAGAGTCGTGTATTATGCAAACAGAAGGTTTTGTCGATCGTAATGGTGCTAATAAAGTGTGCAAGCTCCAGTGATCCATCTAGGAATGGTGTAAGCATCTCGGAGTTAGAATATACGCTTTGATGAGGTGATCAAAGCATATGGTTTTATACAGACTTATGGTGAAGCCTGTATTTACAAGAAAGTGAGTGGGAGCTCTGTAGCATTTCTTATATTATATGTGGATGACATATTGTTGATTGGAAATGATAGAGAATTTATGGATAGCATAAAAGGATACTTGAATTAGAATTTTTCAATGAAAGACCTCGATGAAGCTGCTTATATATTGGGCCTCAAGATCTATAGGGATAGATCGAGACGCTTAATAGGACTTTCACAAAGCACATACCTTGACGAAGTTTTGAAGAAGTTCAAAATGGATAGGTCAAAGAGAGGGTTCTTGCAGACTGTGTACCAGACCTGATCAAACAAAGAGACGCTTAATAGCATAAAAGTTACAAGGTGTGAAATTAAGTCAAACTCAAAGCCCGACCACTGTAGAAGATAGAGAGCAAATGAAAATCATTCCCTATGCCTCACCCATATGTACTATCATGTATGCTATGCTGTGTACCAGACATGATGTGTGCCTTGCCATAAGTTTGGCAAGGAGGTACCAAAGTAATCCAGGGGTGGTTCACTAGATAGGGTCAAGAACATCCTGAAGTACCTTAAAAGGACCAAGGATATGTTTCTCATTTATGGAGGTGACGAAGAGCTCGTCGTAAATGGTTACATTGATGCTAGCTTCGACACTGATACGAATGACTCTAAGTCACAAACCGGATACTTATTTATATTGAATGGTGGAGCTGTCAATTGGTCCAGTTCCAAGTAGAGCGTCGTGGTGGGATCTACGTGTGAGGCGGAGTACATAGCTGCTTCGGAAGCAGCACATGAAGGTGTTCATATTCGATCTGGGTGTAGTACCCAGTGCATCGGGTCCAATGAAAATCTTTTGTGACAACAATGGAGCAATTGCCTTGGCGAAGGAATCCAGATTTCACAAGAGAACTAAACACATCAAGAGACTCTTCAACTCCATTCATGAAAAGGTCAAGGATGGAGACATACAGATTTGCAAAATACATACGGATCTGAACGTGGCAGACCTGTTGACTAAGCCTCTTCTGCGAGCAAAACATGATCAACACCAAGACACCATGGGTGTTAGATTCATTACAATATAATCTAGATTATTGCCTCTAGTGCAAGTGGGAGACTGAAGGAAATATGCCCTCGAGGCAATAATAAAGTTGTTATTTTATATTTCCTTATTCATGATAAAGTTTTATTATTCATGCTAGAATTGTATTGATTGGAAACAGAAATACATGTGTGGATAAATAAAAAAATACCGTGTCCCTAGTGAGCCTCTACTTGACTAGTTCGTTAATCAATGATGGTTAAGGTTTCCTAGCCATAGACATGTGTTCTCACTTGATAACGGGATCGCATCATTAGAAGAATGATGTGATTGACAAGACCCATCCGTTAGCTTAGCATTTTGTTCGTTCAAGTTTATTGCTATTGCTTTCTTAATGTCAAATACATATTCCTTCGACTGTGAGATTATGCAACTCCCAGATACCGGAGGAATACCTTATGTGCTATAAAACATCACAACATAACTGGATGATCATAAATATGCTCTACAGGTATCTCCGAAGGTGTTTGTTGAGTTGGCATAGATCAAGATTAGGATTTGTCACTCCGAGTATCGGGGAGGTATCTCTGGGCCCTCTCCATAATACACATCATAAGAAGCCTTGCAAGCAAAGTGACTAAGGAGTTACTTGCAAGGTGACGTATTACGGAATGAGTAAAGAGACTTTCCTGTAAGGAGATTGAACTAGGTATGAAAATACCGACGATCGAACCTCAGCAAGTAACATGCCGATGGACAAAGGGAATTAAGTATGTTGTCATAAGGTTTGGCCGATGAAGATCTTCATAGAATATGTAGGAGCCAATATGGGCATCCAGTTACCGGAGAGGTGTCTCGGTCATGTCTACATAGTTCTCGAACCCGTAGGGTCCGCACGCTTAACGTTCATTAACGATATAATGTTATATGAGTTATAAGGGTTGGTGACTAAATGTTCTTCGGAGTCCCAGATGAGATCACAAACATGATGAGGAGCTCCGGAGGTAAATATTGATATATAGGATGATGATATTCGGTCACCGAAAGAGTTTCAGACTGTACCTGGTAGTAATCAGATCCCCGGAAGGGGTTCCGGGAGACTATGGGAGGATGATGGGCCTATTGGGCCACTAGAGGGGAGCACACCAGCCCACAAGGGGCTGGTGTCGTGGTTCTAAGACTGAAAGTAGAATGGCGGGTAGGTATGAGGAGGCAAGATCCCAGCTATGGTGAAGTTGTACACATTAGATTTACGAGTTCAGACCCTTCATGGTGGAAGTAATAGCCCTACGTCTCGGTGCCCGGAGGCGGTCGACTGGATTATATGTGTGTGGAGTTACAGGGGGTGCGAACCCTTGTCCCTGAGGAGGGGGGTGGCTTGTATAGAGTTCGCCAGACCCCTCTGGCCCTCAGTTACACAGGGTTTAAGGGACATAAAGAGGGGGCATTACTGGTAACGCCAGCAATAAAGATACATCAATGACCATTAAGTCTACAAAGTAAATGCCCGACCGTTGCTGTTCAGTGCGGCTTTAGACCTTTTGGTTGTCGAGTGACTAATGCTATGGTCGAGTGACATTGAATCTTCCGAGTGGAATGCTTCTAGTTGAGTGGATGATGCTATGCCTTGAATGCTTCTGACTTTTAGGGTAATGTCCTTGGGGAGGGTGTCTAGGTCAGGCCTATGACCCTACCCTAGGTACATGTCATTGTCATTAGCCCCCGAATGGTTCAGGGTTCGAGTGGAGAAGGAGTTGAAAATAATTCCGACTCAGTTTTTGCGCTTCGGAAGCGTCTTGCTGGGATCAATGAACAACATGATGACTTCAACTTCTTTTTCAGTCGCCTTGATCCATTCTTAGTTTGTCGAGTGAACTTTGCTGCTAAGCTTCGGGTGTAGATATGAAAAAAAAAACTTTGGTCTGAAAGACTGCTCTGCTGCCCCCAGATCTTGCGGGATTCGAAATTTTGGGAAGCGCACGGGGCGGAGGAGGCCGCAGTAATCGAGACGGATTAGGCAGGGTCGCCTCGATATGTGCGCCACCTTTTTCGCCACGTACCGAGTGAGTGCCAGTTGCGAGATTCGACAGGATCGCCCAGGCCCAGTGGTCAGTCATTCGAAAATGATTCCATATAAGGCATTGGATTGGGGAATTCTGCACAGTGCGCCCCAATTCCCCTTTCTTCCTCCTCCGCTTCTCCACCGCTGCCGCTTCCGTTCTCGACGCCACCTGCCGCTTGTGCTCCTCTTGCTTCGATGGCAAAGGACAAGATGGCGGCGCTGGAACGCGCGAAGAAGGGAGCGGTGAAGGGGAAGGGGAAGAAGACCGGCAGGAGCGGGTCGTCGTCGAGATCCGGCTTGCCGCGTGGCTGGGTTCAGGGCGACTGGATCCAGTCCACCATCGAGCTGGATGATCTGCGGGATCTGGCCGAGAGTGGGCTGATCGAGCATGTGAAAGTGCAACTATCCCTGGGTGGTTTTGGTAATTCCTAACAACATATAACTCGCTCAATGAATGGCATGGCATGGATGAGGAAAGTGGATCCCTCAAAATTCTAAGGACAAAAAGTTTGGCTCAAGCTTCAAGCTCAAGACTCTACATTTTATATTTTAGTGATCCAAGATCACATTGAGTCTATAGGAAAAGCCAATACTATCAAGGAGGGATGAGGTGTTGCTTAATGGCTTGCTTGCTCAAAGTGCTTAGTGATATGCTCCAAAATCCTCAACTACCTTCCCACATCCACATTTAAACATATAATGATGCTAGGCAACCCTCCTCCACGGAGCTCCCTCGGATTGGCGCATTCGTGGCCGTCGGATGAGCTTTGACTTCTACTGAAGGACGTTGGATCGATTGACCACGTGGTAAAAAGTGTTACTTCTTCTTCGCTTTCACGTTTGGCTGACTTGTGGCCCTTTTGCTCATGTGATTTGTCTTGTTGCTTGTGGGTTTTTTTGAACTGTGGTGCAAGTCAACCAATGCGCTGGGTGGGTGTGCGTGGTCGTGCATGAGCAGTCGCATGTCCCATGGCTGACGCCAGCGCGGGAACCGTGCGACGTGCGAGAGATAGCGCCCCACGCGTGAGGTCTTTCGAGCATCCAATCCTTGTGCTACTCACTCGCGAATCAAGCACTGTACCGATTCATCGCCACCATGAACCCTGTCCCCTTTCCACCAAATCCCGCAGCCACCACGAGCCTGCAACTGCCCTCCTTCAGTCCTCCATCCTCTCGCGCCCCTCTCCCGCACAACCCCCTCCTGCTTCCTTCTCATCACCGTAGCCGCCGCATTCCTCCCTCTTCCCCCTCCACGTTGCCACAGTCGTTGGTCCCCTCGCTCCTCCCACATCCTCCCTTCCACTGCCGCACAAACCATTCGGGTCGGGGCGAGGCAGAAGGTCGTGGTGAATCTGGCGCCTGCAGGCATACACAACAGGAGTTGGTGGAGCGGCGGATGCAGACGAGTTCGTTGACGGAGCTGCAGGAGTAAGGAGCTCGAGTTGGATCATGGCTTGCCTTTGCATCTTCTTTCTCCCCCTTCCCTCACTCACGCCTCCCCTTTTTCTCATGGGTGAGGGCTTCGGCTGCAGGTGCGCCATGAGGAGTGGAAGGCCGAGTTCGTGCGACGACCAGAGCAACATGAGCAAGGAGCCTCCTCTCTCTCCCTCTCAGTGGTTGAGGACTTCCTCAAGAAGAAAGAAGAAGGCCAAATAGAAGAAGAATTTGGCTCAAAGGGCTTGCGGAGGTGCCTCTGACCGTCTCTACTTTCCTATTACTTTATCCACCATGCACATTTGAATTAGATAATATATGTTTTTTTTCTAAACATGGCGTGTACAGATCTGAGGTTTTTATTTGCAGGTGGTGATTCTATATATTATGATGTAGTATGATATTTTAAGATATTCACAAAAGGAGTGTTTAATATGTCCACATTTATATAACTATGTAGTCAGGCATATTTCATCTATTTTCTTGATCGAATGAAGCACTGGTCTTGATAACTTTATCAGCTCCTTACATTTGTTCATGTAACTTCGGCTAGGCAATGGAAAACTTAATGTGGCTGGATTTCTACGTGCATTAAATCTAATTATCCTTATATTTCAACTACAATGTCTCGGCCTTTAGAGGCTATTCTGGCCTCACAGGGTGAAGGCATGTTTGTACAGGCAATGAAAATAGGGTACTCATTTGTTTCTTGCTGGTTTGGGGATTTTGACAGTAAAATGTGGTTCGGGAGAAGATATATGTGTGGTTTCTTTTATGTGCCTTATAAAAGATACATTATATTAGCATATTATTTATCTTGCTGATTTGGGGATTTTGACAGTAGAATGTAGTTCAGGAAAAGATATATGTGTGGTTTCTTTTATGTTCCTTATAGAAGATACATTATATTAGCACGTTATGATAAGATATGTTTATATGTATAATGTGGATCCTTGATAAGTAGACTAGCCTGATCTCATGGCAATCTTTATAGTAGACCATGCTCTTTGTTAATATGGTCTCTTCTAAATTAAGTATATTTAACAGAGCTTCTAGTTTGTGTTTATACCACATTCTCTTACAAATTTACATTACAGTATGTCCTAGAAAAGGCACCAGATCACTTTATGCCTTGCGTACATGTTTTGGTAGAAACAATGCAACGAAGTCTTCTACAAACTTTTTGGATTTGACAGCCATACCGTATCAAGTCAACAGTCCGGTGAAAAATCAATGGGGTATGGTGGTGGCTAGGGGGCAGAGTCGGCCATGAGTCACCGGAGTCAAACCATAGACAAAGCAGATAGGGTCGGTTACATATTGATAATAGCATATTTTCTGGACAACATGCTTTTTTCTTGTTGTTTATGTAGTAGGCAGCAAATGTCTTTTAAAAGAAAAAGGTGGTGGACAGGTGGCGTTCATGGCCACCTTGCAATCCTACATTCAGGATTTAGTGTTTAAATTTGATTTTGCACTATCATTTTCATTTCTTCTGTAACTTTTTACCTTGTATACTAATGCATGTTTTGTGCTTTTTCCAGAGTGCATAATGTCCCGTCACGTTTGAATTGATCTGAAGTTATCAAGGCATTTCCTTATAGGGCTTGTTCGCATTTATTCATGGAAGGTGAACTACCTGTTTCAAGATTGTAACCCACCTAAAATATCCCTTATGCTTTCCTATTCTTGTTTGTGTATGTCGCTCTATATAGATTGGTCAGCCTGACCATGAAAGGGTGCTTCAGACTAGAAAAGAATGGGTTTTTCTTTGTGTAATTTTTAGGACAAAGGAGGCTGTGGAGGAACTCATAAATGCCGTGTTAAATTATTAATTAGCCGTATTCTTGATTTTTCATTTTTTGAAGATAATTGAGCAACAAGTCATGTAGAGTTACTACCGTATTAGTATATTTCTAACTGCATGATCGAAACTGTACATTCTGAAAGTATAGGCTATTATATCATTACTTTGTAAATAAATCACATGTTAACTTACTGGTTCAGTTTAAAGCTACACGCAGAGGCTTGCCGTAGGGGAAAAAATAAAAGTGCCAGTTGAACACCAAAGCGTTTATTTGTGACTGTATAATCTGGACTACACTTTTATGAAAGTATGTTAGGCTCCTGCTCTTGGGAGATTAAGAGTTGTTGTGGTTTTGCTTGGTGCAGTGCCCCCAAGGGAGCTCACGTGCTATGGTTAGTTCACGTGCTAAAAAACCAATCTCTGCGAAAATAGCATGCTCATTTTAGTTATATTGATTAATAGCATCTCTATGTTATTAGATACTCCCTCCGTTCTTTTTCAATTGCTTAGATCATATTTGATTCCAATGCTTGCTTTCATATAATTGGTTTGTCCAAAGTTTATGTTCAGAGATTATGCTTCAAAGATATGTTCGGATATCCTACAAAAAAAGTGAGATGATCGCCCAATTCTAGCTTCATCTGCTTTACCTAATATATAATTTTTTTGTTTTTTATTTATTTAGATCACCTGAGTTCTAGGCAGTGAGTACTAGAAAGCATTATCACGTTTCAGTGCATTTTCGTACTTTCTGAAGCATTTCAGTTTTATGGATACGGGCAATCAGTTGTGAACTAAGAACAATTTTGTTTGAATTTTTCAGATGATATTTCTTATCGGTTGTAGTTACAATTACTAGAAGTAGCAAAGGTCTGGGTTAATTTAGAGCTTGAGTTGGCAGCTATGCTTTTTTTCATTCCAGATTATGCAAAGAGATTGCCATGTTTTCTTTTATTTCGGTTTAGTTCATTCCCTTATATATCCGGTTGTTTTCCACAGAACAAATAGAAATGTTCATGTTGTAATGGATGGATATGTTGATGGCATCGTCATGTCATGTAAATTACATGCAGAACAAATCTATATTTTAGTTGGGACTAAAGTGAAAACGATATTTGGGACCAAAACTTTTCAAATAGCTCTGAATATGAATTGGGACCTTGTGCTGTTTGGGGTGGAGCTGCAGGGAGTGAGAGGCGGGTAACAATAGGGCGAAGAAGCATGCCATCAAGGAGTGCGAGCAGCGGCGCTCCTTCGCAATGGGGTGTGGCTGCAAGGGAGGGGAGGCGGCCAACGACGGGGAGAATGAGCAGGTCGTCGAGGAGTGCAAGCAGCAGGGTAAGATATGTATTTTTTCAGACGATCTTGATTGTTTTGCAACATGTATTGCATTTCCAGGGATAATCATTTTTCTTCGTTGAAGATTAATTTAGGCCCATACAGTTTTTGTTGACTGGAAGTCTGAAACTGAAGATAGGGCATATTGTTTTGGTTCTGAGCGGTTGGGGATATTGTGGATTGATGTCCCTAGAGTAGTCAGACCCTTCCAAGATAGGTGAGCCCGCTTTCTTCTGCAACTCTTCCACCACAGTACATGAAAAGGAATATGTTCTACCTATCAGCACCATTTCTTGAGGAGAATTGTTGCTTCCCCTTTATTTTGTCACACTTTGGTGTCCTTGAGTTCAGAATAGATTCACCTTTTCTCTGATTTTCTTTATATATTCCCAGGTGCAAAAATCCTAGGTGTCAAGGGCATTGTGGTGACGCGATCCATGTCTACTGCGATCGCTCGGCATGGCGTCCATAGCCTCTTTTGCTGCATTCTTTTTTTTCGGAAAATATGTTCTTGCTTGAGGGTGAATATGTTCATGATTCATAATCATTGTATCTGATTCATAAGAAACAGTGAGATGCTTTGTTATGAGTTACGATATAGGCTTTGTAAAATTTGCATGTAATTTGTTGATGCTTAGGCTTCGAGCTCCATTTCAATAACTTTAGAGCTTTTTTTTATCCTCTCGAATTTTCTCATCTATTACAGTGAATTACTGTAGATCCATTTTACATCTACAGTCCAAGGAGGCAAAGTCTTGTGGCCTAATATCATTTAAAACCTGTCTTTCATTAATATGGTCATTCCTTTGTCTTTTAATATCATTTGAAACCTGTCTTTCATTAATATGGTCATTCCTTTGTCTTAATTAATCTTGCTATGGTTAACTCCCTGGCTAGAACATTATTGAGAGTGGATGCAAGATTTGTTGTGTTTCCCAATGCGTCGTTCTGTACAAATCTTAGCATCAACGTTGATGCCTATAGGATAGGCTATACACCTTCGTAATGTAATCTTGTGCATGTCAATGGCACCAGCAGTGGTTTAAAACATAAGCTGGTGCATCTTGTGCTTGCTTGTTGCTTTTTTCAACTAGGCATGGTCTCTAATAGATTAGATATCCATTAAAACTTGTATATGTGGTCTGCTTCATTTTGCCTCCATCAACATATGTGTGTTGTTCTTATTATCTTTACATGCTTATTTGGAGGAAGCCCCCATCGTCTAATACAAATATACATGCCGCCCAGGATTCAGATTTTAATGTAAGATTATAAAGAAGAAGAGATAACATATCGTACTAGGTTAATAGCATTTAATGGCATACCATTTTTTTGTTAGTGCATTATCTGAACGATGGCTCTATGAAATATACATGCTACCCAAAAGTTATGTATGAACAAAAATTGATGCATATATGTAAAAATATAATTGGGATTATCAGAACTAATTAATGTTTGTTTTTATGAGAAATAAACATTTGCACTTGTTCTTCAGTTAGTTGGGTTGTTAGATTGCTGCTTCTCTTTCTGTTGGTTTATGATCTTTTGGGTGCAGAATGGTAACAAATTGCTGCATCATCATGGCTAAGGTGTCAATACCCCTAAGTAAGCCACCTCTTAACTTTAAGAGTAGCATGGTGAGTGCCCGCTTTACACTTCATAACACAGATGAACAATAGACCATCATTTTAAAGTAGTGCCATACTGACCCCACCTAGGCGCGTAACAAACAAGCTAGTACTCAATCTGGGCAGAGTTGCAAATAATGATAATTATATTTAAAGGCAACGTTACATGGTTTTCTCATAATTTTCATACCCGAGTTTGACAACAGAAAATGGCTGACAAGATATATCACATGCACTCACAGTCACAAATTCATATTCTACTCTGGACGGGCCACACACAAAATTGTTCCTGGACCGGGCAAGGTAGCATATGGGCCTTTCAAATACCTCTGTTTGACATAGAGAGGGTTTTGTTGTGCAAATGGAAAATAAAAGTTTGTACAAACACTGCTAAAAAAATTCATCCTTAACTGGTCTATACATCTTATAAAAAAAATTTTATTTTCCAAAACTCATATTTCTCAGCGTGATAACCATATTTTCAACTAAAAAAGTGCTTCCTTAACTGATCTATGCATGTTATACAAATATGATTTTTTTTCCAACTCAGATTTCTCAGCGTGATAAACATATTTTCAATATAGCTTGATTTAACACATGGGCTTTCTACTACCAATATCAAATACGTCCTTGCAAAATGAAACTATTTTCATTGACAACATGGCTTTAGCAGGTCTCTGCGCCATTTGGTGCAACGGGTCAACTAGTATGACCTAAACCAAAAGTCAAACTCGGCCCCACCGATTCTTTCTATCCAGCGCCACCGAGTTTCAAATGTCATAGCCACTTCCACAAACCCTAGGCAAATCGGTCTCACCGATAGGGATCTCGGTCTCACCAAGATGGGATTGTAATCTCTCTGTTTCCCTTCGTAACGTTTCGGTACAACCGAGATGAGCGATCGGTCCCACCGAGATTGCAATGTAAACTCTCTGTTTCTCTTTTGTAACATTTCGGTCTCACCGAGATGAGCGAATCGGTCCCACAGAGTTTACCTAAACAACTCTCTGGTTAGCCTATTACCAAAATCGGTCCCACCGAGTTTGTGTAATCGGTCACACCGAGATTACGTTATGCCCTAACCCTAACCATATCGGTCCTACCGAGTTGCATCTCAGTCCCACCGAAAATCATAACGGCCACTAGGTTTGCTGAATCGGTCCGACCGAGTTTAACCATTCGGTGCCACCGAGTTTGGCAAATTGTGTGTAACGGTTAGATTTTGTGTGGAGGCTATATATATCCCTCCACCCACTCTTCATTCGTGGAGAGAGCCATCAGAACATACCTACACTTCCAATATACATTTTCTGAGAGAGAACCACCTACACTTGTGCTGAGGTCAAGATATTCCATTCCTACCATATGAATCTTGATCTCTAGCCTTCCCCAAGTTGCTTACCACTCAAATCTTCTTTCCACCAAATCCAAATCCTGTGAGAGAGAGTTGAGTGTTGGGGAGACTATCATTTGAAGCACAAGAGCAAGGAGTTCATCATCAACACACCATTTGTTACTTCTTGCAGAGTGGTGTCTCCTAGATCGGCTAGGTGTCACTTGGGAGACTCCGACAAGATTGTGGAGTTGAACCAAGGAGTTTGTAAGGGCAAGGAGATCGCCTACTTCGTGAAGATCTACCGCTAGTAAGGCAAGTCCTTCGTGGACGACGGCCGTGATGGAATAGACAAGGTTGCTTCTTCGTGGACCCTTCGTGGGTGGAGCCCTCCGTGGACTCGCGCAACCGTTACCCTCCGTGGGTTGAAGTCTCCATCAACGTGGATGTACGATAGCACCACCTATCAGAACCATGAAAAAAACATCCGTGTGTCCAATTGCGTTTGAATCCTCCAAACCCTTCCCTTTACATTCTTGCAAGTTGCATGCTTTACTTTTCGCTGCTCATATACTCTTTTGCATGCTTGCTTGAATTGTGTGGAGATTGCTTGACTTTTGCTAAGATAGCTAAAATCTGCCAAGAACTAAAATTGGGAAAAGGCTAGATTTTTATTTGGTCAAGTAGTCTAATCACCCCCCCCCCTCTAGACATACTTTCGATCCTACAAGTGGTATCAGAGCTTTGGTCTCCATTGCTTTGATGTCCATAGCTTTTTGTGGTCGTAGCCTTGGTTTCACAAACTAGGAGAGTATGGCATCTAGCGAGGGAAATTATCACCGTTGAGGTCCTTACTTTGATCGTACTAACTTTGCTAGTTGGAAGCATAAGATGAAAATGCATATTCCTGGACATAACCCTGCCGTTTGGGCTATTGTGTGTGTTGGCTTGCAAGGTGACTTCTTTGATGGGAAAGAACCGAACTGTGAAGCTACCGCGGAAGAGTTAAAGATGCTGAAATACAACGCTCAAGCTTGTGATATCCTCTTCAACGGATTATGCCCCGAAGAATTCAACAAAATCAGCCGTCTTGAGAATTCAAAGGAAATTTGGGATACTTTGATTGATATGCACAAAGGTACCGACTCCGTCAAGGAATCCAAATTGGATGTGCTTCAAAGTCAACTTGACAAGTTCAAAATGAAGGATGGTGAAGGTGTCGCTGAAATGTACTCTAGGCTTGCTCTTATCACAAATGAGATTGCCGGCTTAGGGAGTGAAGAGATGACCGATAGATTCATCATCAAGAAGATCCTAAGAGCCTTGGATGGAAAATATGTTACCGTGTGCACATTGATCCAAATGATGCCAAATTACAAAGATCTCAAGCCAACGGAAGTCATCGGAAGAATTGTTGCTCATGAGATGTCACTCAAGGATAAAGAGGAACTTCACAACAAATCAAGTGGTGCTTACAAAGCCTCATGTGAAGCCCCCACATCATCGAGTGAGAAACAAACCTTCAATGAAGAATTGAGCTTAATGGTGAAGAACTTCAACAGGTTCTACAAGAGTAGAAGCAAAGAGAGAAGCTCCAAGTCAAGGTCCTACAATGACAAAAGATCTTCTAGTCGAGAGGGAAACTGCTGCAATTGTAGAAGGCCCGGACACTATTCCAATGAGTGTACAACCCCCTACAAGAGAAGAGAAGATTCTCCCAAGAGAAGAAGTAGAAGAGAAGAATCACCATCTAGAGATAGAAGGAGTAGAGATGATCGTTATGAACGAAGATCCTCACGGAGAAACAAGGATTCGGAAAGAAAGGACAATTCATCAAGGAGCTACACAAAACGAAGACATCAAGCTCATGTTGGTGAATGGGTATCCGACTCCGACTCCGACAACCACTCCGAGAGAAGCTATCACTCCGACTCCGAATATACTCAAGATGAAGGTGTTGCCGGTCTAGCACTTGTGACAACCAACTCCTATGACATATTTGACTCACCAAATGAAGGAGTTGGAACATGCTTCATGGCTAAAGGCCCAAAGGTATCACACCCCGAGTATGTTGATTTCAATAGTGATGAAGATGACTTGTTAGGTGATGATGATTTACTTGTTGACAACTCTAGTGATGAATACTATGATGAAACGTCAATTAATCATGCTAATCAAGATAAAAACAAATGACAATGATAAGGAGAAGATTGAGTCTCTAACTAAAGAACTAAACACTCTTAAGTTAGCTCATGAAAGTATCTTAGGAGATCATCGAGAACTTTTAAGGACTCATGAGAAATTACACTTTGAAAAGCTCAACCTTGATCAAGAGCATGAGTTCTTAAAAGCAATCAATGATGATCTTCGTAAGAAAAGTTCTTCTTACATTGCCAAGCGTTTACTCTTATCCACTTACATGCCTCAAGTCAAGTCTAATAACAAGAACAAGAAAGATTCTTCCTCTAGTAGTAACAATAATCATGCTAAATCCAATATTGTTGCTTCTAGTAGTTCTCTTGATTCCACTAATGATTCTCTTAGCCAAGTTACACTTGAGCAAGAAAATAGCTTATTGAAGGGAATTATAGAGAAAGGTGTTTACAAGAGCCTTGCCGGAAGTAAGCAATTCGAGGAAATTGTACGCAAGCAAGGAAGGCACCAGAAGAATCTAAGGTGTTGGTTTTGAACGAAAGTTCAATGCCAATGGAGTTGAGTGGGAAGAAGATCAATACCCCAAGACGAAGTTTGTTCCTCAACAAGAGAAGTATGATCCTACTTGTTTCAAAGGGACACAAGCTCAAGATGATCTTCCACAACAAGACCACAAGCAAAAAGGCAAGGACAAGCTTCAAGAGGAAATTGATGCATTTGAAGAAGCTCCTAAGGCCTTGGTCAAGTGGGTTCCCAAGAGTACTTCAAGTTCCACTTCATCAAGTACAACTACAGCACCGAGGATTCCCATCAAGATGGTGTGGATCCTGAAGAAGAAGAACTAGAGAGTTCTTGAGGGTGACTCCGCCAACATACTTCACTCTTACCATCTTGGCAAGAACAAGTGCAATCAACTTCCACCTCTTGCACTAGTTCAAGGAGTCACAAACCCTCTTTTTGGTAAGACAAGGGACAAGGTAACCTAAAAGCTTTCATAGACATCATCCTGTGTGTGCATCACTTTAGGTCTATGGATATCCTTGTTTGTTCCTTGTGGGACTAACCCGTGTAGGTATTGAAAGTGCAACTCACTCCAATGGATAGCTCCAAATGATCTACATCAACATTGAGCATCCACATCTTCAACATCTACATGAAGTCATCATCGACAAAACCCAAAGGTTAGTTCATCCCTCTTAGGGGGGATCTCACATCTAGGGGGAGCTTTACTCTAAGAATTGAGCTAAAGCAACTCTAATGGTGTGAACACAACAATGCTTTATGTAAAAGTGTTAACCCCACTTGTGCTTAAACGATGAGTATGACCTATGATCAAATGTTCTCATTTGACTCCTAAGTCAATATACTCATATATAGATGACCTAGTCATCGCAAATTGTTTGATAGATACTAGAATTGGTTGTGCATGCTTTCCCACATATTTCAACTGCCATTTTATTGTGTGAGCATGTTGATTGCATATTTTACTCATTCGAGGACATCCACTTCTTGTTTTGATTGATTGGTTTTCTTTTCTTTTGCCAAGTGGATGGACAAGAATGCCTAAGAACCTTCTCTAGCTATCTATGCTTTTCTCGTCTCAAACTCTATTCATGCTACATCACAAAATTCGATCAAGTCAGATTCGAACCACTCTGTTTGAGGAGCACTCAGAGTCCTCGATTCGTCATAGACTTAAACTTCCAAAACTTCTTTGTGTGTTTCGGTCTGACCGATTCCTCCATTTTGGTCATATCGAGATCACTAAGTCGATCTAGGTTTTCAATCTAGGTGCAACCGATTTGAACTTTTCGTTCACACCGAGTTGCTGTAACTGTCAACAGTTATGCATCTTGGTGCCACCGAGTTGTTCCACTCGGTCACACCGACAGGGTCGGGCTATATATACTCACGAGCAAAATTTTGGAAATTTCTCCGAAACCCCTTCGCCCGCGCATAGCTCGCTCTGCTTCCTGGGTCTCCGGATCGTCCTCCTTGTCGCCAGCCGCCTCCTGTCGCTGGTCTCCGCCGCCGTCAACGGAATTCTTCCCCGCCGTTGCCGCCGTAGCAAGTTCATCGCCAAACTAGGGTATGGACTCGATCACAGTGCTATCCACGTCCGATTCCAAGCACATTGTGTTCATCATGAATCTTGCCACAATTGAAACGCTTCTATCCAATTAAAACACTCCGTAGATTAGAGTTGAATTGAAAATTTAGGTTTAGGTTTCCGACGAAACCATCTCGGACCATCCGAGTTGTGGAAATCGGTACCACCGATTCGGCTCAGGCCATTGCACATGTGGTTCTCGGTCTGACCGAGAATTGCAAATCGGTGTGACCGAGTTCAGGACTTTGTGAAACCCTAGCTGTCTCGGTGCCACCGAACAGTGACTCGGTATGACCGAGTTCACTAGTTCAGGTTCCAAAAACTGCTTCGGTATCACCGAGTTTACAAATCGGTTGACCCGAAATGCTTTCTGTGGAAAACTAAAACTAAGTTTTTGACTCATTCTTTTGCAAAAATCTTTGTATTTTGTGATGCTCATCCACTCTATCTCATCTATAATCTATTCACAGGGTCAGCTTTCAGTGTTTGCATCATGTCTGATCAGAGTGACAGTCAGCACAAGTCAGAGGAGCATGTGCACATGAGTGAGGGCACTAGTCCCTCTAGCAGGTCAGATGAGGGTAGCAGAAGCACCCCAAGCATTTTGCCAAAGGCTGCCACTAGAGCAAGCAAGAAAAGAACTTCAGAATCTGAGGATGAAGATTATGTGGACATCAAAGAAGAAGGTGCTCAAGAAGGAATATGGCATAGCTGCAGCCACTAAGCCAGGTCTGAAGACCAAAAGGACAGCAGGAAGACAGCCAATGTCCAAAGCCATGGCATCCTCTCAGAAACCCTCCAAGTCAACTATAGGAGATGAGGCTGCAAAAGAGAAGAACGAAGGAAAGTGGGGCAGATGGTGCAAGAAAGTTGATCCAATGTCAGAATTTGAGAAGCACTCTTCTGAAGAAGAAGAAGAAGAAGAAGAGGAAGAGGAAGAGGTTGCTGCACCAGCACCTAAGGCCCAGAAACTCATGGGTGATGCTATCAGGACAGGGGCTGCATCATCTAAGCCCAAAGCTGCTGCTAAGTCTGCTGCTCCAGCTCCAAAGCAAAAACCCAAGAGGAGCACCAGAAACATCCCTGCAGAGGAGAAGAATAAGGCCCCAGTGCGTGAAACAGCTGCTGTTGAAGAAGAACAAGATGAAGAGTATGTTCTAAGAAAGTTGAAGCCCATGATTCCAGACCACAATGATGCTCATCCTGTGGCTGAGAACATGAAACTTAGGAGAGACTCAGCACAAAGGAAATGGAGAGAGTCAGATCCATATGCCACCAGGAGAAGGACTGTTGTTGATTACAGGTTCCACACAAAGGAACAGCAAGATTTCTATGAGACAGTGCTGCTGGACAAGAAACCTATAGTGTGTGATATGAGGTGGGTCGACTGGACCTACATGAAGGAGAATGAGGAACACTATCCTGGAGTGTATGACAGCTTCAGTGCTTGTGGAGTTGCAGACTTTGTTGGGCAGAAGCTCACAAAGTGGAATGAGGAGCTCATAATGCAATTCTACTCCACAACACACTTCTATCCAGATGGCAGGATAGTATGGATGTCTGAAGGTACAAGGTACCAATCAACTATTGAGGAATGGGCAAATCTGATCAATGCTCCTAAGGAAGAAGAAGATGACTTGGGTGTCTATGCCAGGAAGAAGATGGATCACGACTCTATGGCAAACATGTACAAGGAGATTCCTGAAGATGATCTTGAGACTCACCAGTTTGGGTCAGTAAAACACTTGCTGTCAGGGCTGCCTACAATCAATTGGATCCTTAGGCACACTCTATTGCCCAAGTCTGGTGATCACAGAATGATCAGAGGGCATGCAATTAATTTTCTACACATATTTGATGTGCCACAGAAATTCAAGGTCACGAGCCTCATGGTTGAGACTATCAAGAGGACAGCAGCTGACCAAAAGAGAAGTTGTGGATATGCTCCATAAATTCAGGAGTTGATTAACTCAAAGATGGGCATAGGAAAATATCTGTTGGATAAGGAACACTTTGTTCTCTATCCTGACTTTGAGGACAATCAAGTTGTGATGAATGAGAATGAACCATCATCAGTACAAGCTCAAGAGAAGCAGGAGAAAGCATAGAAAGAGAAGGCTGCCAAGATGCCAACCATGGAAGAGGCATTTCAGTATTTTCTAAAGAGCAAGCAAGATCAGCTTCGCTACTTGATTGCATCCATTCTAAGGATAGAGAAAGGAATGGACACCCTGACTCGAAACCAGGAGAGCTTGGAAAGAATCATGGAGCAGAAGTTCTATGACATGGATGTGAAATTAACTGAGATTCAGTCAGTTGTGGAGCAGCTGTAGGATGACATGCATGAGAGGAAGGGCAGAACTACCACTGATGCATGTGCCAGAGTGCCTAAAGCTCAGAGGTCAACTGAAGTGCCAGTATCATACACTAGAGCCACTTCATCTGCACCAGCTACAGCTTCAGTGCCACCAGCTCCAGCACCTACCCCAACAGCTCCATCTACTTCAACTGAAGCCTTCGTCCTTGGCGTTATCCGGACACCACCACCTGAAGACCAAGCTTGAGAGACGTTTTAGTGCTATGCATTTTCTATGAACTTTTTGGTAACTTGTTGCCAAAGGGGGAGACAAATGTATAGATCATAGACTTCGAGAGAGAGCGTTGCTTTTTATTCTCTCTTGCTTTGGTGGCTGAACTTTATTTGCTTGTTTGTGATACTTGGATGATCATGTGTGTTTGATCATATGCTACATTAATGCATGTTCGATGATACTATCATTTTATCCCTATTTGATCATTCACTTTGCTTGGTGATGAGTGCATGTATTTAATTCTTATCATTTTGAGCGCTCCACCAAGATGTATGTGACATGGAAGAGTAACCCATGATCCTAACTCATTGTGCATTTGCAGTCCAAAGCAAATCTTAAGATATGCACAAATTTAGGGGGAGCTCTTGCTTTTCACATACTTCTCAAAGCGACAATATCTTTCACTCTGATTATCATTTGTCGAAGCTTTGATCTATATGTTGTCATCAATTACCAAAAAGGGGGAGATTGAAAGTGCAACTATCCCTGGGTGCTTTTGGTAATTCCTAACAACATATAGCTCATTGAGCTAACACTATTCCAAGATTAATATTTCAGGAAAAGCTTAATGAATGGCATGGCATGGATGAGGAAAGTGGATCCCTCAAAATTCTAAGGACAAAAAGTTTGGCTCAAGCTTGAAGCTCAAGACTCTACATTCTATATTTTAGTGATCCAAGATCACATTGAGTCTATAGGAAAAGCCAATACTATCAAGGAGGGATGAAGTGTTGCTTAATGGCTTGCTTGCTCAAAGTGCTTAGTGATATGCTCCAAAATCCTCAACTAGCTTCCCACATCCACATATGACCTAAACCAAAACTCAAACTCGGCCCCACCGATTCTTTCTATCCGGCGCCACCGAGTTTCAAATGTCATAGCCACTGCCACAAACCCTAGGAAAATCGGTCTCACCAATAGGGATCTCGGTCTCACCGAGATGGGATTGTAATCTCTCTGTTTCCCTTCATAACATTTCGGTACAACCGAGATAAGCGATCGGTCCCACCGATATTGCAATATAAACTCTCTGTTTCCCTTTTGTAACATTTTCGTCTCACCGAGATGAGCGAATCGGTCCCACCGAGTCTACCCGACCAACTCTCTAGTTAGCCTATTACCAAAATCGGTCCCACCGAGTTTGTGTAATCGGTCACACCGAGATTACATTATGCCCTAACCCTAACCATATCAGTCCTACCGAGTTGCATCTCAATCCCACCGAAAATCCTAACGGTCACTAGGTTTGCTGAATCGGTCCGACCGAGTTTAACCATTCGGTCCCACCGAGTTTGGCAAATTGTGTGTAACAGTTAGATTTTGTGTGGAGGCTATATATACCCCTCCACCCACTCTTCATTCGTGGAGAGAGCCATTTTCTGAGAGAGAACCACCTACACTTGTGTTGAGGTCAACATATTCCATTCGTACCATATGAATCTTGATCTATAGCCTTCCCCAAGTTGCTTTCCACTCAAATCTTCTTTCCACCAAATCCAAATCCTGTGAGAGAGAGTTGAGTGTTGGGGAGACTATCATTTGAAGCACAAGAGCAAGGAGTTCATCATCAACACACCATTTGTTACTTCTTGGAGAGTGGTTTCTCCTAGATTGGCTAGGTGTCACTTGGGAGCCTCCGACAAGATTGTGGAGTTGAACCAAGGAGTTTGTAAGGGAAAGGAGATCGCCTACTTCGTGAAGATCTACTGCTAGTGAGGAAAGTCCTTCGTGGGCGATGACCGTGATGGAATAGACAAGGTTGCTTCTTCGTGGACTCGCGCAATCGTTACCCTCCGTGGGTTGAAGTCTCCATCAACGTGGATGTACGATAGCACCACCTATCGGAACCACGACAAAAACATCCGTGTCTCCAATTGCGTTAGAATCCTCCAAACCCTTCCCTTTACATTCTTGCAAGTTGCATGCTTTACTTTCCGCTGCTCATATACTCTTTTGCATGCTTGCTTGAATTGTGTGGAGATAGCTTGACTTGTGCTAAGATAGCTAAAATTTGCCAAGAACTAAAATTGGGAAAAGGCTAGATTTTTATTTGGTCAAGTAGTCTAATCACCCCCCTCTATACATACTTTCGATCCTACAGCATGGTTCTTGGAGGATCCCGGGGGACGAAAGTGAGCCACAACCCCTGGAGGGCGAATGCGTCTTGCTCGCCACCCTTGTCGACTGCGGTTTTTCCTTGCCCCCACATCCATTTTTCCGTGCCTTTCTAAACTTCTTCAGAGCTCAACTCCACCATTTCTCTCCCAATAGTATCACGTACCTTGCTGCCTTTGTCTCGCTGTGTGAGAATTTCCTAGGCTGCCGACCTCACTGGGGTCCGTTCAAGCACATCTTCACATGTCGCTCGCAAACTGTGAAAAAAGCTAGCCCGAGTGACGAGAAAACCCAGGTAATCCAGATGTGTGGGGGCTTAGGCATCCAGATGCGGGGGATGAGCGCTTTTCCTACGATGACTCTC
The DNA here is from genome assembly GCA_032464435.1 of Aegilops umbellulata. Lineage (NCBI taxonomy): Eukaryota > Viridiplantae > Streptophyta > Magnoliopsida > Poales > Poaceae > Aegilops > Aegilops umbellulata. The sequence continues at coordinate 37,186,688 of CP136056.1, read as the reverse complement.
CCTGACTCGGTTAGAGGGTGGCAGTCGACTTGGTTTTATTGGAAAGACAAGTTGACGCCTGGCCACTCGACAGGTCTCCCTCCCTTTTCTTTGGCGCTCGTCCAGAAACCCACCACCCTGAAAGTGACTCCAGCAAAGAAGGTGGATGTGGCTATGTTGATGGAGCGAGTTCAGTGGATTCATGAGGGTGTGACTGGAATGGATTTGCTCGAGGTATTTCTCAGTCGATGTATCCAGCCCCTCTAGGCTCGTGATCACTCGATGTGGATGTACTCGGGGATTGAAGATTCCACTCGGATCTACACAGAGGATGTTGATGAGAAGAAGGTGGCGCAGTGGGTGCAAGGCATCACAGGAAACAAGGACAACCCCAGGGGGTCCCGAAGAGTTTTTCCATTAGATCCCAACAACCAACCAGACAAGGTCCATTCTTTATTTCCAAGTGTTTTTCATTCTGACTTGCAATTATTTACTGAGTCGACCATCCTTTGTTCACCTGTTTTGCTTCGCAGATCTATACGGATACATACTCAATGCCAAACGGGGAGCAAGAGCAGTACCAGGAAGGAGAAGAAAGCGGAGGCAAAAGCATGGATTATCAGTCTGATGGAGGTGAAGAGGAGGAGGAAAGCGAGGACTCGAGCAGTGGAGAAGAGGTTGAGTCACCACCTCGCAACAAAAGGCGTTCCAAGAATAAGCACGACCTAGCAAGTGTCCGTGGCAAAGTAGCTCCACCGACTGGACAGTCTTCTAAGCGCACTCGGGCTTCTTCTCCAGTTCCGAGTGAAAAGGCTTCAAAGCAGCCCAAAGTTGCGGCATCGAAGTCTCGGAAGACCCTGCCCAAGATCAAGATCAATGTTCCCGTCGCTTCTGCGAAAGTGTCTTGCCTTCATTTTTTGCTCAAGGACTTGTGCTATCGACTCTCTTCTTGATTTAACCGAGTGAATCTTGAAACTAGTAGTGCTGCTACCTCTGGGGCTTCTGCTTACAGAGACCGTGACGAGGAAATGGGAGACGCGGTCACTTCCAACCCATGTATGATTTTTGCGATCTTGTCTTTACTTTCTTAGCCATTTTACTGGTCGACTGAATTCTGGTGATTGACTCTTTTGCAGCTCCTCCCAATGTCATTGATCTTCCAGATGACGACAAGGATGTGCCGCTGAGGCCTATGGGAAGGAGAACCAGGAAGACATGAACTGGCAAGGCACCTCAGTCGACGCCGGTGACGAAACCGGTAATCTAGGAGATCGGCAATGCCAATCGGACTTCTGTGACTTTCGCCGTACCATTGTTGAGTGCCCAGCCTTCTGTGTCTGCTTCGCAGACTCCAGCTGATCCATCTTCACTCTTCACTGCACATCACGTCCCAGAGGACAAAGTGGGTGCTACCAAGGAGGCTATACGCCAGGCGGGCATCATGATGGAGCAGATGAAGGTGGTCTGGGAGGCCAGCGAAGCTCCTTACGACGCCAGCTCAGCTCTCCAGAGCAACGTCCAGGTTGGTTGACCACCGACTGACCCTTTAGCTTGTCGCTTGTTCTGTTAGGATATGTAACCTGAAAACTTTCCTTGAGGGATCTTTCCATCAGTCTGCATTTTGCATTTGTACACCCACTGGGTGTTTTAACATACTGCTGAATAATTTTATTTATTGGGTCGACTAGGTTGTGTCGATTGAGTTTTTGAACCAGTGGGGGCACGCTGAGTGCACCCACTGGGTGTAGTCCCCGAGACCATAGTTGACTGCGGGCAGTCGCCTGTGGTCTGAGAATCGAAATTTTCTCACTCGGTCTGAACGGTCATGTCGAGTGGAACCTAAACTAGTGGGGGCACACTAAGTGCACCCACTGGGTGTAGCCCCCGATACCGTAGTCGACTGCGGGCAATCGACTATGGTCTGAGAACAACTTTACTCTCTTTTTTTACACTCGGCGTAGACGGACTTTGTCGAGTGGAAACTGAACCAGTGGGGGCACACTAAGTGTACCCACTGGGTGTAGTCCCCGAGACTGCTGTTGGATGTTTGATTTGGTAGCAGTCTTAGAACTTGTTGAATTTATCACTCTATTGCTCTGAAGTAACCAATCTTTTCATCTATCGTCTGATCGTCCTTTGATTACAGAAATCCTATCAACTTGGAGATTGTTTTGCTGACCTGGAGCAGAAGCAGATTCAGCTCAATCTCGATGTGGAGCTAGCCAAGACGAACTTGCAGAAGGCCAAGGATGAAGCCGCTGGTACGAAAAACTTGGTCGACTGATTTGTTCCTGAACCAGGTGTTATTTGCTTTTTCTGAACCGAGTGTTATTTCTTTCAGAAACAATGAACCAGGCTCTGGCGAAGAAGGATCTGGACCTTGCAGCCGCGAAGAAAGCAGCCGGGGAGAAAACTGCACTTGCCGACCAGAAGCTAGCTTCAGTCGGCAAAGTGGAGGAAGAGAACGCCAGGCTGAAAACTGCCCTTGATGAAGCCAACAAGGAGGCAACTCGTCTGAAGAAGGACAAGAGGGCCCTGACCGACAAAGTGGAAGACATCGCCCGCAAGAGAGATGACTTGGAGAATTATCTGGGAGGGCTTGCCAAGAAGTTGTTCGTCATGCTTGAAGGTGCTTTCCTTTGTCCGACTGTCTTGTTGCTGTCGACTCGATATATAACCATTGACTCATCGTTATATTGCGTGTGCAGAATTTTGCCAAAACTTCAAGGAAGAAACTCGGCGAGTCGAGACAAGCTTGGACCCCATCCTCTCTCCTATGAAGGACGAAGCTGCCATGAATGTGCTCTGACTGGAATCTCGTGTCGCTGGTGTTGTTGACTACCTTGCTCGTCTGAAAGTTGCAGTGTCGTGAATCGACACAGCACTCTGACCAAGGGCGATGCTGCAAAATGACCTCGAGTCAATCGAGACAACACTCTGACCAATGGCTCGACTCAACGAGGTTCCCAGTCGGGTGCAGGAATGGAAGAAGTCTTCTGCTTGCTGCGGTGCTGAGGTGGATCTGTCTCTGGTTCGTGTCCACTGCAATGAAGCGCGAGAAGAGAAGCTAGTAGCAATCAAGGTCACCAATACCAAGAAGCACGACTTCCAGTCCCTCATGGAAACTTTCATTGCTGCTGCCCTCCTCCTGCGGAGTGAACAAACTTTACGCCTTGCCTTAAATTTTCCTCGGAATGCCGAGGGATTTCCTAACTGTAAAACTCCTTCGGGCCTGATGCCCGAGTACTTTAATCCGTGGTCTGGAACCTTAGGATTTATCTAAACTTGGTTTTTCTCTGAATATGCTAGTGTTTGCCTTCGAGTGGAACTTGTTTCCTCACTCGGAATAGTCTTTGTATTTGTGATGCAGCTCCTAGGAGAAGGTGGCAGTCGACCTGCACCTCGTAGTCCTTGCGGATCAGGATGGAGAGCACATTGTATTTATGACGCAACTCTGAGGAGAAGGTCGCAGTCGACATACACCTCATCGTCTTTGTGGATCGGGATGGAGCACACATTGTACTTATGGCGCAGCTCTGAGTAGAAGGTCGCAGTCGAGCTACACCTCGTCGTCCTTGCGGATCAGGATAGAGCGCACATTGTACTTATGGCACAGCTCTGAGGAGAAGGTCGCAATCGACCTGCACCTCGTCGTCCTTGCTCAAAACGTATTTCAACATTAGGCGAGTATTGTGAAGGAAATATGCCCTAGAGGCAATAATAAAGTTATTATTTATTTCCTTATATCATGATAAATGTTTATTATTCATGCTAGAATTGTATTAACCAGAAACATAATACTTGTGTGAATACATAGACAAACAGAGTTTCACTAGTATGCCTCTACTTGACTAGCTTGTTGATCAAACATGGTTATGTTTCCTAGCCACTGACATAAGTTGTCATTTGATTAACAGGATCACATCATTAGGAGAATGATGTGATTGACTTGACCCACTCCGTTAGCTTAGCACTCGATCGTTTAGTATGTTGCTATTGCTTTCTTCATGACTTATACATGTTCCTATGACTATGAGATTATGCAACTCCCGTTTACCGGAGGAACACTTTGTGTGCTACCAAACGTCACAACATAACTGGGTGATTATAAAGGTGCTCTACAGGTGTCTCCGAAGGTACTTGTTGGGTTGACGTATTTCGAGATTAGGATTTGTCACTCCGATTGTCGGAGAGGTATCTCTGGGCCATCTCGGTAATGCACCTCACTTAAGCCTTGCAAGCATTGCAACTAATGAGTTAGTTGCGGGATGATATATTATAGAACTAGTAAAGAGACTTGCCGGTAACGAGATTGAACTAGGTATTGAGATACCGACGATCGAGTCTCGGGCAAGTAACATACCGATGACAAAGGGAACAACGTATGTTTTTATGCGGTATGACCGATAAAGATCTTCATAGAATATGTGGGAGCCAATATGAGAATCCAGGTTCCGCTATTGGTTATTGCCCGGAGATGTGTCTCGGTCATGTATGCATAGTTCTCGAACCCGTAGGGTCCGCACGCTTAAAGTTTCGATGACGGTAATATTACGAGTTTATGAGTTTTGATGTACCGAAGGTTGTTCGGAGTCCCGGATGTGATCACGGATATTACGAGGAGTCTCGAAATGGTTGAGACATGAAGAGTGATATATTGGAAGACTATATTTGGATATCATAAGTGTTTAGGGTGAAATCGGGATTTTACCGGAGTACCGAGGGGTTACCGGAACCCCCTGGCGGCTTAGTGGGCCATAGTGGGCCTCTGTGGAGAAGAGGAGAGGCGGCCAGGGCAGGGCCGCGCGCCCCTCCCCCCGTAGTCCGAATAGGACAATGAGAGGGGGGCGGCGCCCCCCCCCCTTTCCTTCCTCTCTCCCTCCTCTTTCCCCCTCCACTCCTAATCCAACAAGGAAAAGGAAGGGAGTCCTACTCCCGGTGGGACTGGGACTCCTCCTGGCGCGCCCCCTCCTGGCCGGCCGCACCTCCCCCTTGCTCCTTTATATACGGGGGCAGGGGGCACCCTAGAGACACAACAATTGATCGTTTGATCTTTTAGCCGTGTGCGGTGCCCCCCTCCACCATAGTCCACCTCGATAATACTGTAGCTGTGCTTAGGCGAAGCCCTGCGTCGGTAGAACATCATCATCGTCACCACGCCGTCGTGCTGACAAAACTCTCCCTCAACACTCGGCTGGATTGGAGTTCGAGGGACGTCATCGGGCTGAATGTGTGCTGAACTCGGAGGTGCCGTATTTTCGGTACTTGATCGGTAGGACCGTGAAGACGTACGACTACATCGACCGTGTTGTGCTAACGCTTCAGCTTTCGGTCTTCGAGGGTACATGGACAACACTCTCCCCTCTCGTTGCTATGCATCACCATGATCTTCTGTGTGCGTAGGAATTTTTTTGAAATTACTACGTTCCCCAACAGTGGCATCCGAGCCTGGTTTTATGCGTTGATGTTATATGCACGAGTAGATCACAAGTGAGTTGTGGGCGATATAAGTCATACTGCTTACCAGTATGTCATACTTTGGTTCGGTGGTTTGTTGGATGAAGCGGCCCGGACCGACATTACGCGTAGGCTTACGCGAGACTGGTTCTACCGACGTGCTTTGCACATAGGTGGTTGGCGGGTGTCAGTTTCTCCAACTTTAGTTGAACTGAGTGTGGCTACGCCCGGTCCTTGCGAAGGTTCAAACAACATCAACTTGACAAACTATCGTTGTGGTTTTTGATGCGTAGGTAAGAACGTTTCTTGCTAAGCCCGTAGCAGCCACGTAAAACTTGCAACAACAAAGTAGAGGACGTCTAACTTGTTTTTGCAGGGCATGTTGTGATGTGATATGGTCAAGACATGATGCTAAATTTTATTGTATGAGATGATCATATTTTGTAACCGAGTTATCGGCAACTAGCAGGAGCCATATGGTTGTCACTTTATTTTATGCAATGCAATCACCCTGTAATGCTTTACTTTATCACTAAGCTGTAGCGATAGTCGTAGAAGCATAAGATTGGCGAGACAACAACGATGCTACAATGGAGATTAAGGTGTCGTGCCGGTGACTATGGTGATCATGACGGTGCTTTTGAGATGGAGATCACAAGCACAAGATGATGATGGCCATATCATATCACTTATATTGATTCATTGTGATGTTTATCTTTTATGCATCTTATCTTGCTTTGACTGAAGGTAGCATTATAAGATGATCTCTCACTAAATTTCAAGATAAAAGTGTTCTCCCTGAGTATGCACCGTTGCCAAAGTTCATCGTGCCCAGACACCACGTGCTGATCGGGTGTGATAAGCTCTACGCCCATCTACAACGGGTGCAGATATGGCCTCGGAACACTGAGACCGAAAGGTCGAGTGTGAATCATACAGTAGATATGATCAACATAGTGATGTTCACCATTCAAAACTACTCCATTTCACGTGATGATCGGTTATGGTTTAGTTGATTTGGATCACGTGATCACTTAGAGGATTAGAGGGATGTCTATCTAAGTGGGAGTTCTTAAGTAATATGATTAATTGAACTTAAATTTATCATGAACTTAGTACCTGATAGTATCTTGCTTGTCTTTGTTGATTGTAGATAGATGGCCCGTGATGATGTTGTTCCGTTGAATTTTAATGCATTCCTTGAGAAAGCAAAGTGGAAAGATGATGGTAGCAATTACATGGACTGGGTCCGTAACTTGAGTATTATCCTCATTGCTGCACAGAAAAATTACGTCCTGGAAGCACCACAGGGTGTCAGGCCTGCTGCAGATGCAACTGACAACGTTAAGAACGTTTGGCAATGCAAAGCTGATGACTACTCGATAGTTCAGTGTGCCATGCTTTACGGCTTAGAACCAGGACTTCAACGACGTTTTGAACGTCATGGAATATATGAGATGTTCCAGGAGTTGAAGTTAATATTTCAAGCAAATGCCCGGATTGAGAGATATGAAGTCTCCAATAAGTTCTACAGCTGCAAGATCGAGGAGAATAGTTCTGTTAGTGAGCATATACTCAGAATATCTGGGTATAACAATCACTTGATTCAACTGGGAGTTAATCTTCTGGATGATAGCGTCATTGACAGAATTCTTCAATCATTACCACCAAGCTACAAGAGCTTCGTGATGAACTATAACATGCAAGGGATAGATAAGATGATTCCCGAGCTCTTCGCAATGCTAAAGGCTGTGGAGGTAGAAATCAAGAAGGAGCATCAAGTGTTCATGTTCAATAAGACCATCACTTCCAAGAAAAAGGGCAAATGGAAGAAGAAGGGGAACTTCAAGAAGAAGAACAAGCAAGTTGCTGCTCAAGAGAAGACACCCAATTCTGGACCTAAGTCTGAAACTGAGTGCTTCTACTGCAAGAAGACTGGTCACTGGAAGCGGAACTTCCCCAAGTATTTAGCGGATAAGAAGGATGCCAAGGTGAACAAAGGCATATGTGATATACATGTTATTGATGTGTACCTTACCAGAGCTCGCAGTAGCACCTGGGTATTTGATACTGGTTCTGTTGCTAATATTTGCAACTCAAAACAGGGACTACAGATTAAGCGGACACTGGCTAAGGACGAGGTGATGATGCGCGTGGGAAATGGTTCCAAAGTTGATGTGATCGCCATCGGCACGCTACCTCTACATCTACCTTCGGGATTAGTATTAGACCTAAATAATTGTTATTTGGTGCCAGCGTTGAGCATGAACATTATATCTGGATCTTGTTTGATGCAAGAAGGTTATTCATTTAAATCAGAGAATAATGGTTGTTGTATTTATATGACTAATATCTTTTATGGTCATACACCCTTGAAGAGTGGTCTATTTTTGATGAATCTCGATAGTAGTGATACACATATTCATAATGTTGAAGCCAAAACGTGCAGAGTTGATAGTGATAGTGCAACTTATTTGTGGCACTGCCGTTTGGGTCATATTGGTGTAAAGTGCATGAAGAAACTCCATACTGATGGACTTTTGGAATCACTTGATTATAAATAACTTGGTACTTGCGAACCATGCCTCATGGGCAAGATGACTAAAACGCCGTTCTCCGGAACTATGGAGCGAGCAACTGATTTGTTGGAGATCATACATACTGATGTATGTGGTCCAATGAATGTTGAGGCTCGCGACGGGTATCGTTATTTTCTCACCTTCACAGATGATTTAAGCAGATATGGGTATATCTACTCAAAGAAGCATAAGTCTGAAACATTTGAAAAGTTCAAAGAATTTCAGAGTGAAGTTCAAAATCATCGTAACAAGAAAATAAAGTTTCTACGATCTGATCGTGGAGGAGAATATTTGAGTTACGAGTTTGGTGTACATTTGAAACAATGTGGAATAGTTTCGCAACTCACGCCACCCGGAACACCACAGCGTAATGGTGTGTCTGAACGTCGTAATTGTACTTTACTAGATATGGTACGATCTATGATGTCTCTTACTGATTTACCGCTATCATTTTGGGGTTATGCTTTAGAGACGGCTGCATTCACGTTAAATAGGGCACCATCAAAATCCGTTGAGATGACGCCTTATGAACTGTGGTTTGGCAAGAAACCAAAGTTGTTTTTTCTTAAAGTTTGGGGTTGTGATGATTATGTGAAAAAGCTTCAACCTGATAAGCTCGAACACAATTCGGAGAAATGTGTCTTCATAGGATACCCATAGGAGACTGTTGGGTACACCTTCTATCACAGATCCAAACGCAAGATATTCGTTGCTAAGAATGGATCCTTTATAGAGAAAAAGTTTCTCTCGAAAGAAGTGAGTGGGAGGAAAGTAGAACTTGATGAGGTAACCGTACCTGCTCCCTTATTGGAAAGTAGTTCATCACAGAAACCGGTTCCTGTGATGCCTACACCAATTAGTGAGGAAGTTAATGATGATGATCATGGAACTTCAGATCAAGTTGTTACTGAACCTCGTAGGTCAATCAGAGTAAGATCCGCACCAGAGTAGTACCGTAATCCTATTCTGGAAATCATGTTACAAGACCATGATGAACCTACGAACTATGAAGAAGCGATGGTGAGCCCAGAATCCGCAAAATGGCTTGAAGCCATGAAATCTGAGATGGGATCCATGTATGAGAGTAAAGTGTGGACTTTGGTTGACTTGCCCGATGATCGGCAAGCCATTGAGAATAAATGGATCTTCAAGAAGAAGACTGATGTTGACGGTAATGTTACTGTCTATAAAGCTCGACTTGTTGCGAAAGGTTTTCGACAAGTTCAAGGGATTGACTATGATGAGACCTTCTCACCCGTAGCGATGCTTAAGTCTGTCCGAATCATGATAGCAATTGCCGCATTTTATGATTATGAAATTTGGCAAATGGATGTAAAAACTGCATTCCTGAATGGATTTCTGGAAGAAGAGTTGTATATCATGCAACCAGAAGGTTTTGTCGATCCAAAGGGAGCTAACAAAGTGTGCAAGCTCCAGCGATCCATTTATGGACTGGTGCAATCCTCTCGGAGTTGGAATAAACGCTTTGATAATGTGATCAAAGCATTTGGTTTTTATACAGACTTTTGGAGAAGTCTGTATTTACAAGAAAGTGAGTGGGAGCTCCGTAGCATTTCTAATATTATATGTGGATGAGATATTGTTGATTGGAAATGATATAGAATTTCTGGATAGCATAAAGGGATACTTGAATAAGAGTTTTTCAATGAAAGACCTCGGTGAAGCTACTTATATATTGGGCATTAAGATCTATAGAGATAGATCAAGACGCTTAATTGGACTTTCACAAAGCACATACCTTGACAAAGTTTTGAAGAAGTTCAAAATGGATCAAGCAAAGAAAGGGTTCTTGCCTGTGTTACAAGGTGTGAAGTTGAATAAAATTCAATGCCCGACCACTGCAGAAGATAGAGAGAAGATGAAAGATGTTCCCTATGCTTCAGCCATAGGCTCTATCATGTATGCAATGCTGTGTACCAGACCTGATGTGTGCCTTGCTATAAGTTTAGCAGGGAGGTACCAAAGTAATCCAGGAGTGGATCACTAGACAGCGGTCAAGAACATCCTGAAATACCTGAAAAGGACTAAGGATATGTTTCTCGTTTATAGAGGTGACAAAGAGCTCATCGTAAATGGTTATGTTGATGCAAGCTTTGACACCGATCCGGACGATTCTAAATCGCAAACCGGATACGTGTTTACATTGAATGGTGGAGCTGTTAGTTGGTGTAGTTCTAAACAAAGCGTCGTGGCGGGATCTATGTGTGAAGCGGAGTACATAGCTGCTTCGGAAGCAGCAAATGAAGGAGTCTGGATGAAGGAGTTCATATCCGATCTAGGTGTCATACCTAGTGCATCAGGTCCAATGAAAATCTTTTGTGACAATACTGGTGCAATTGCCTTGGCAAAGGAATCCATATTTCACAAGAGAACCAAGCACATCAAAAGATGCTTCAATTCCATCTGGGATCTAGTCCAGGTGGGAGACACAGAAATTTGCAAGATACATATGGATCAGAATGTTGCAGACCCGTTGACTAAGCCTCTTCCATGAGCAAAACATGATCAGCACCAAGGCTCCATGGGTGTTAGAATCATTACTGTGTAATCTAGATTATTGACTCTAGTGCAAGTGGGAGACTGAAGGAAATATGCCCTAGAGACAATAATAAATCCATTATTTATTTCCTTATATCATGATAAATTTTTATTATTCATGCTAGAATTGTATTAACCGGAAACATAATACTTGTGTGAATACATAGACAAACAGAGTGTCACTAGTATGCCTCTACTTGACTAGCTCGTTGATCAAAGATGGTTATGTTTCCTAGCCATTGACATGAGTAGTCATTTGATTAATGGGATCACACCATTAGGAGATTGATGTGATTGACTTGACCCATTCCGTTAGCTTAGCACTCGGTCGTTTAGTATGTTGCTATTGCTTTCTTCATGACTTATACATGTTCCTATGACTATGAGATTATGCAACTCCCGTTTACCGGAGGAACACTTTGTGTGCTACCAAATGTCACAACGTAACTGGGTGATTATAAAGGTGCTCTATAGGTGTCTCCGATGGTACTTGTTGGGTTGGCGTATTTCGAGATTAGGATGTGTCACTCCGATTGTCGGAGAGGTATCTCTTGGCCCTCTTGGTAATGCACATCACTTATGCCTTGCAAGCATTGCAACTAATGAGGTAGTTGTGGGATGATGTATTACAGAACGAGTAAAGAGACTTGCCGGTAACGAGATTGAACTAGGTAATGAGATACCGACGATCGAATCTCGGGCAAGTAACATACCGATGACAAAGGGAACAACATATGTTGTTATGCGGTCTGACCGACAAAGATCTTCGTAGAATATGTGGGAGCCAATATGAGCATCCAGGTTCCTCTACTGGTTAATGACTGCAGACGTGTCTCGGTCATGTCTGCATAGTTCTCAAACCCATAGGGTCCGCATGCTTAAAGTTTCGATGACTGTTATATTACGAGTTTATGAGAGTTTTGATGTACCGAAGCTTGTTCGGAGTCCTGGATGTCATCACGGACATGATGAGGAGTCTCGAAATGGTCGAGACATGAAGATTGATATATTGGAAGCCTATATTTGGATATCGGAAGTGTTCCGGGTGAAATCGGGATTTTTCCGGAGTACCTAGGGGTTACCGGAACCCCCCGTGGGCTTAGTGGGCCATAGTGGGCCTTTGTGGAGAAGAGGAGAGGCGGCCAGGGTAGGGCCGCGCTCCCCTCGCACCGTAGTCCGAATAGCACAAGGAGAAGGGGGCGTCGCCCCCCCTTTCCTTCCTCTCTCCCTCCTCTTTCCCCCTCCAATCCTAATCCAACAAGGAAAAGGGAGGGAGTCCTACTCCTGGTGTTAGTAGGACTCCTCGTGGCGCGCCCCCTCCTGGCCAGCCACACCTCCCCCCTTGCTCCTTTATATACGGGGGCAGGGGGCACCCTAGAGACACAACAATTGATCGTTTGATCTTTTAGCCATGTGCGGTGCCCCCCTCCACCATAGTCCACCTCGATAATACTGTAGCGGTGCTTAGGCGAAGCCCTGCATCGGTAGAACATCATCATCGTCACCACGCCGTCGTGCTGACAAAACTCTCCCTCAACACTCGGCTAGATCGGAGTTCAAGGGACGTCATCGGGCTGAACGTGTGCAGAAATCGGAGGTGCCGTATGTTCGGTACTTTATCGGTCGGATCATGAAGACGTACGACTACATCGACCGCATTGTGCTAACGCTTCCGCTTTCGGTCAAAGACGGTACGTGGACAACACTCTCCCCTCTCATTGCTATGCATCACCATGATCTTGTGTGTGCGTAGGAATTTTTTTGAAATTGCTACGTTCCCCAACATAGTGGACTGCAGATAAGCCCCCGAGTGAGAGGGTTGCTCTTCACTTGGTGCGATTTTTCAAACTTAGGCGAGTACTGGACTGCAGCTAAGCCCCGGAGCGAGAGGCTTGCTCACCACTCGGTAGGATTTTTTCAAACTTAGGCGAGTACTGGACTGCAGCTAAGCCCCCAAGTGAGAGGGTTGCTCTTCACTTGGTGTGATTTTCAAACTTAGGCAAATACTGGACTGTAGCTAAGCCCCCGAGTGAGAGGGTTGCTCTTCACTCGGTGGGATTTTTTCAAACTTAGGTGAGTACTGGACTGCATCTAAGCCCCCGAGTGAGAGGTTTGCTCTTCACTCGGTGGGATTTTTTTTCATACTTAGGCGAGTACTGGACTGCAGCTAAGCCCCCGTGTGAGAGGGTTGCTCTTCACTCGGTGGGATTTTTTGAAACTTAGGCGAGTACTGGACTGCAGCTAAGCCCCCGAGTGAGAGGGTTGCTCTCTACTCGGTTGGATTTTTTTCAAACTTAGGCGAGTACTGGACTGCAGCTAAGCCCCCGAGTGAGAGGGTTGCTCTTCACTTGGTGGGATTTTTTAAACTTAGGCGAGTACTGGACTGCAGCTATGCCCTTGAGTGAGAGGGTTGCTCTTCACTCGGTGGGATTTTTTCAAACTTAGGCGGAACGGATTCGCAGCTGAGCCTCCGAGTCAGAGGCTTGCTCTTCACTCGACAGGATTTTTCTTTTTTGGAACTTAGGCGAAACGGATTCGCAACTAAGCTAAGGCACCCACTGGGGGATTTAGAACACATAAAAAGGAACAACAATCATTTAGGAGATTGTAAAACTCTGTCTTTGATAATCAAACTAGAAGGTATTTCTTATTACATCTCAACAGTCTGAATGCTTAAGTATAAAAGGGGCGGAGCAGCTCCACATTCCAAGCGCGAGGCTCCTCCTTATTGTGCTCGACATTGTAGAGGTGGTATGCTCCGTTGTGGAGCACTTTGGTGACAATGAAGGGGCCTTCCCAAGCAGGAGCGAGCTTGTGTGGTTTCTGCTGATCGACTCGAAGAACCAAGTCTCCCTCTTGAAATGCTCGACCTCTCACGTTTCTGGCGTGGAATCGACGCAGGTCTTGCTGATAAATGGTCGACCGGATCAGGGGAATCTCTCTTTCCTCTTCCAGGAGATCAACTACATCTTGTCGAGCCTGTTCCGCTTCATCTTCTAATAAAAGTTCGACTCGGGGTGCACTGTGAAGCAAGTCACTCGGAAGCACAGCTTCAGCCCCATAGACTAAGAAGAATGGAGTTCGGCCAGTCGACCGATTAGGAGTTGTCCTCAATCCCCAAAGCACTGATGGAAGTTCATTGACCCAGGCACCTGCTGCATGCTTGAGGTCATGCATCAATCGGGGTTTCAGTCCTTTGAGAATCAATCCGTTTGCTCTTTCAGCTTGTCGATTCGACTGGGGATGGGCGACTGAAGCATAGTCGACCTGAGTGCCTTGGGAAGTGCAAAAGGTTCTGAGCTCATCAGAATCGAAGTTCAACCCATTATCTGTGATGATGCTGTGCGGGACACCATATCTGAATGTTAATTCTCTGATGAAGCTGACATCGGTACTTGCTTCGAGGTTTTTGATAGGCTTGGCTTCAATCCATTTAGTGAACTTGTCGACTGCTACAAGCACATGAGTGAAGCCACTCCTGCCAGGCCTCAGAGGTCCAACCATATCTAATACCGAGACAGCAAAAGGCCAGACGAGCGGAATGGTCTTCATGGCAGATGCAGGCTTGTGAGACATGTTGGAGTAGAACTGACAACCTTCACATTTGTCGACTATGTATTTTGCCATTTCATTCGCTCATGGCCAATAAAACCCCGCTCGGTATGCTTTGGCCACAATGGTCCGAGAGGACGCATGGTGACAACAGGTCCCCGAGTGGTTGTCGTTGAGGATCACTCAACCTTCTTCCGGTGTTATGAACTTCTGAGCAACTCTGGTAACACTTTCTCTATAAAGCTGTCCACCCATTACTGTGAAAGCTTTAGATCGACAAACAATCTGATGGGCCTCTTCTTCATCCTCTGGGAGCTCTTTCCTGAGAATATATGCAATGTACGGCACTGTCCAATCGGGTATGACTACCAAAACTTCCATGACCAAGTCGACCATGGCTGGAATTTCAACTTTAGTCGGATCAGTAGGGTTCTTAGGTTGTGGGGGCTCCTCCGTGAATGGATCCTCTTGGACAGACGATGTGTGAAGATGCTTCAAGAACACATTACTGGGAATAGGCTCACGCTTGGAAGCTATCTTTGCCAAATCATCATTAGTTGCTAGATTTTTCAGTCGGGGTATATGATGGAGCTCTAACCCCTCAAACTTCTTCTCTAACTTTCTCACTACATTACAATAGCCAATCATAGCCGGGCTCCTGACGTCCCACTCCTTCATTACTTGATTAACCACCAAATCTGAGTCGCCGTAGACCATTAGGTGATGGACGCCGAGTGAAATGGCCATACGCAACACGTACAGAAGTGCTTCGTATTCAGCCTCATTCACTACAAAAAAAAGACACATCCGTGACATTTTGGGCCGAACAAAATTTTTTCTGTCATACATATGACACTTCTATGACGATAATTGTGACAAAACCCAGTATCATCATAGATGTGGTGGGCTCCTACTTCTATGACAAAAAATCATGACAGAAAATGGGCTTTTCGTCCTGGGCGGGCCGGAGACGCAGCTGCATGACATTCTTTGGGCCGTCCAGGACGGAAAAAACCGTGGTAGAAGTGAGGGCAAGGAAAATTTTGGGGAGTTCCCGGTTACGGTGGGAGGTCGGGGGCCGAGTGATGCGCGTTTCTCTCGTACATGTACGCGCGTGTGTGTGAGGCGTTGGCCCTAACTGAACCCGAGCGAGCCGTGCTCTCTAACTGAACCTGAGCGATTGCACTGCAGGCTACGCGTTACTGAACCCGAGCGATCGATCGATGACTGTTAACTGAACCCGATCAAGCGATTCCTTCGCTACTGCTGCTAACTGAAGCCGATCGATGCTGCCTCTGGGATGAACAATGAGCGTTGCGGGGGGGGGGGGGGGGGGGGTTGGATGAATAGTGAGCGGTGGCGTTGCCTTTGGATGAACAGGACCCCGTGGTGTGGAGGGCTTGATGAACAGTAGACGGTGGGGGGTGTCCGTGGAGGGGTGGTTGAACAGGATCCCGTGGTGTGGAGGGCTGGATGAACAGTAGACGGTGGAGGGGTGCCCGTGGAGGGGTGGTTGAACAAGACCCCGTGGTGTGGAGGGCTGGATGAACAGTAGATGGTGGAGGGGTGGTTGAACAGTAGCCGGTGGAGTAGCGCGCGGTGGAGGCTGGATGAACAGGAGCCCGTGGAGGCTGGAGGAGGTTGATGGTAGCCCGTGGAGGCTGGAGGAGGTCGACGGTGGAGATGAACAATATCCCGTGGAGTCCCGTTTTGCGGTATGCCACACCCCTCCCGATGAACAGGACCCCCATTTCGACCGTAGGAGGTCCGTTTCATCCATTTTGTGGTACGCCACACCCCTCCCGATCAGCAGGACCCCCGTTTCGACCATAGGAGGTCCGTTTTGTCCGTTTTGCGGTACGCCACACCCCTCCCGATCAACAGGACCCTCGTTTTGATAGTAGGAGGTGCGTTTCCTTCGTTTTACGGTACGCCACACCCCTCCCGATCAACAGGACCCCGTTCCGAACGTAGGAGGGCCGTTTCCTCCGTTGTGCTGTACGCCAGGCCTCGTTTCCATCGTCTGTTCTGTCCAAGCCCTCCCGATGAACACGACCACGCATTCCGTTCCGACCCAGCCGGTTGGCTCCCACGCGCTCCGTTGCCTCCCGATGAACACGACGCATTCTGTTGCCTCCCAATGAACACGACGCATTTCGTTGCCTCCCCATGAACACGATGACGACGCTGTTTCTTCGTTCCGACCCAGCCATGTACACGAGCCCTCGCCGTACGTATGCGCGAGCAGGCGTTCGAGACCATGCCTGTATGTACGTACGTGGTCGTATTTTCTTTCTTCCACCCTGGCCGCTGTACGTACGTGTACATGCTACGTGTGCGCCTCTACTACGACACGTACGCGCCTCTACTACGACACGTGCGCGCCTCAACATCCACCAGTATATATGTACGTACACGTTCGCGACCAGAATCACAACGCTATGTACGCTTCGACCAGGTGGCTCCCGACTGTCAGGGACTTCCTTGCCTGCGAAGATGTAGTTGGTGGGTCCCAGCAGTCAGGGGGGAATCGTTTTGTTTTTTTTTTAAACGGACGCACTTCCTTGCATGCGAATATGTAGCTGGTGGGTCCCAGCAGTCAGGGGGCGAATCGTTTTTTTGCCCGGACGCACTTCCTTGCATGTGAAGGTGTAGCTGGTGGGTCCCAGCAGTCAGGGGGAAACGTTTTTTTCGCACAATACGGTGGCCCATCCAGTGGGTCCCTGCTATCAGGTGGAGGAATCATTATTTTCCGCATAATAAGGAGGCACTTTCTTGCTGCCGTCGTGGACCTAGCTGTCAGCCTCTCCACGTACAGTCCACGTCCGATGGAAGTCATTCCTTGACCACGTTGACCACGCCACGCCGAGAGCACCAGGGCGATGGACGACGGCGAGGCCTAGGAAGGGGACGACGCGGAGCCGGTGAAGACGCGACAGTGGATGTCCACGCGGAGAGGAGTATGAGGGTTCACTCGTTCGCCTGCAGTGTGAGGCTGTCGTCGCCGCAGGGCCTGGCCAGCGGTGGGAATAGTAGGGGGCGGTGAGGCCTCCGCGGGAGCACAGCTGGCCATGGGAGGCAGGAGCAGGCGGCACGACCGGTGCTTCTTTGGGCGGCTAGAGCAAGAAGACCAGAGGTTTAAGAAGCACTATGGCCGTTGGATGGACATCGTACGGTCACTGGAGCTAGAATCGTTCATATTGACAAAGTTGACAAAGCCCTCCGTCCCCGTCAACTTAGTAGGCCCACAAGTCAGCCTCCCACCAAGGTGGGTCCCAGCTAGCAGGGGAGTATTCATTTTTTTGTACATAATAAGGAGGCACTTCCGGTGGGTCTGAGCTGACAGCGGGGGGGGGGGGCGTTCGTTTCGCGAAATACGATGGCCGGTCCAGTGGGTCCTAGCAGTCAGGGGGGAAACGTTTTTTCACAAAATAATGTGGCCCATCCGGCGAGTCCCCGCTGTCTGGTGGAGGAATAATTATTTTGCACGTAGTAAGGAGGCACGTCCTTGCGGCCGCCGTGGACCCAGCTGTCAGCCTCTCCACAAACAGTACTCTTCCAATGGAAGTCGGTCGTTGACCACATTGACCATGCCGTGTCGAGAGCACCAGGGCGGTGGACGACGACGAGGCCTAGGAAGGGGACGACGCGCGGAGCTGGGAAAGACGTAGAAGTGGAAGCCCGCGCGGAGAGGAGTATGAGGGTTCACTGGTTCGGCTGCGGTTTGAGGCTGCCGTAGCCGTAGAATAACAGGGGGTGTGGGTGAGTGGAGGGATGGCCTGGCCAGCGGTGGGAGTAGTATGGGGGCGGTGAGGCCTCCGCGGCAGCACAGCCGGCCACGGGAGGCAGGAGCAGGCGGCACGACCGGCGCTGCTTTGGGCGGCTGGACCAAGAAGACCAGAGGTTGAAGAAGCACTACGGCCGTTGGATGGACATCGTACGGTCACTGGAGCTAGAATCGTTTATATTGACTAAGTTGACAAAGCCCTTGGTACGCTCCAACTTAGTAGGCCCATAGGTCAGCCTCCGAAACGGTGCGCCCAGATGTCAGGGGGAGGAATCATTTTTTGGGCGGCCGAAGCTAAGAATATCTGAGATTGAAGAAGAAGCACGACATCCGTTGGATAGACATCCAACGGCCACTGCTGCTAGAACTGTGTGTTGAGTATAATAAGTTGACAAAGCCTTGCATACGCGTCAACTTATTTTTTTAGGGGACGCGTCACTTAGTAGGCCCACAAGTGTGTGGCAGAGAACTTGTAGCCCATTTGTGTTTTGTAAGAATGTACAACCCATTTTTGAATTCTAATAGAATTTACAACAGCCCATTTACAGTTTGTTAAAAGTACAACCCATTTTCTAGCCAGGACAATGATTAATAATTTCAACCAACCGTTGAAGACAGAATTCAATAAAATTTCCCACATTTTGATGGGATCCGAAATATTTTTATCCCGAAATTTCTAGTCAGATTGAATATAAATTTGTATTACGTAAAAATCCAATGAAACATTGCGCGTGCAACAATGAAAATTTAAGATTTTCAAAATCCATAAATAATAGTTTATAAACTAATTTCGTGTTTGGTGCATTTTTTTATAGTTACTGCCCAGTTTTTATAATTACATCCCATTTATTATTTTTTAAAGCCCATTTTCCTGTTAAGCCTAATGCATCCCTCCTAGGAAAGATTTGCAGCCCAGCAGGGCGGAGAATAACCAGTTGACCTTGCCTGGGTATTCCACGACGTATAGCTGGGCTAGCAATTTTCATCTTGAAAAAATTAGTATCTGGGCAGGATATCTGGCCTAGGCTAGACGGGCCAGAGCCCGCCCAGTTAATACCCTCCTCTCCTCTGAACAACAACGAAATCATCGCCAGGAAAAACTCTATAGTGCTCACGCCTCAAAAACACAAATACTGCTCGAGCTGCTTGGTCCCAGCTGTCGGCCGCACCTTGTGCAATTCTCTCGTTTATATTGACTACATAGGTTGACAATGGTGTGGGACCGTGATGTCAGGGAACCTGGAGAAAGCAAAAAAAATATAGTCGTACATAATAAGGAGGCACTTGCGTACGTACGGCTATGGCCCTAGTGGGTCCCTAGTGTCATCCGGTCAAAATAAAGTCATCTCCTGAATCCTCATGTTCGTTGACGATGTTAACAATGCTCGGCACCACGGCGAGCGCAACAACTTGAAGGAGAACGAAGAGGGCCTCGCGGGCCCTACGGATGGTCTGATACAGCGCCCGCTGCTCATTCAGGAAGCCAGGATCATCGGACACCTATGAGCACCTTCGAGAAACTGAGACGGCATGAAACGGTAAGGCCGCGCTTGGGAGCTCTGGTTTATTTCAAACCTGTATTAACATACAAGTGTAATTTACTCGTCATCCGAAACAACGCGTAAAATACAGGCGTAATGAAACCGAGGGCCCGAGGTCTGTAAGTAAAACCGGTGGGTTACGCGTGTAATTTGAGAGACCAGTGTATATTTTACGAGCACTGCTATATGGACGACATTACCAGATGATACATGCACGATGTGCGTATCATGCCATCAATGGGCAAGGCTGAAACAGCAGCTAACGGCTGGATTAGCAATCGTCCGAGTGTCGTTCAACGTTTTTATCGTGTGTGAAGTACTTCCGACATTTTACTAGTCGAAATCGACCAACCAAGCGCCTTCGCCCGAGACCATCTGCTTTAATTTACAAGCATCAGTTTTACAAGCAGTTTTGGTTGGAAAACGACGATCCAATCATGGCCTAATATCATGAGTTGGTCAGAAGATCATATGGTTTCACGTCTAACCTATCCGACTTGTCGTATAGGCTATGAATGAAACATCAGAAGATGAACTTCTTAAGCACAGAAATAACAGAAGAGGATGATCTTATTAACAAGCAAATCACTGGCATTAGATCGACATGCAAAACAATACGAAGCATTATTCTCAGGAGGCACGGTGAATAGCTCGTGATGCCGCATGCCACAACATTCGAAGCTCAACTTTGCAATCAAACACAAGGCCTGGCATTACATAGACAGTATTCAGAACAAACTCTTAACACAGGAATATCTCAGCAGAGTAACTATTTACTTCTAAACTGAACACAGGAATAGGAAAAAACACTCGACGCTGCTCACAGCAAGGGCGTCCCACTCAAAACTATCAAATGCATGTCTTCTGGCTAACATCAATGAGCAAATTTTGACAAGGTTTTCCAATTCCAATATATTAAACTAACGTCTTCTTGCTAACATCAATGATTAAACTTTGACAAGCTTTTCCCATTCAAAATATGTAATGCCTATGATCGTGGACTCCTGTCGCTTCTTGTACTTGTTTGGGAACTTTTTGCCTAGGGCACTCCACGTGTTGTTAATTGCCAATGGTCTCTGCAGACTAGTCATGCCACCGGTGTCTAATAGTACTCTGTAAAGCTTCTCGGTCATTCCTTCTGTAATGTAGCGCAAACAGTGACTGCTTCTTTCTGCAAAGTGGAACAACCAACTGAACCCAGTAATGCAGCAGTTTGCCATGGACACATTGGCTCCTTTTGTGCAGTTCAACTAAAATCGAAGTCGGAATAAAACCGAGCTTTAATTTTGATATCCCTGTAAGCAACAATAGGTATAAGGGAAACAATTACTGAGAAATAACGGTTTATTACTTGTACTCCCAGACGAAAAGCACCTACCGATCTACTTTATCTTAATGGGAAACAAAGCAGGAGAGTAGCAATTCTCCATCAGTGTGATTCATTCATATTGACTGAGACACTATCTTAACAATGCCTTGTTTCAACATGTATAAAGAACGACAAAGCAGAAAAGTACCATTCCTAAAACAATGCAACTGATTCATTTTAACAGAGACATTATCTTAACAATACCTTGGTTAAACATGTAGAAAGAACTACAAAGCAGGATAGTACCATTCCTAACAAGTGTTGCAGTTTTGAACTAAGATTCAGTAGTTAATTAATTCTGAGAGGGGCATTGCTTAATTTTACCAGCGGCATTAGATTAACGAAAATCATAAACTGTTCCAGGGGAGAGTGGGCGCAACAACAGTGTGTGCTTCCATCTACTTATAAAGGGGGTGATGCAGAGTTTGTTGTAACCAAGAAACAAGCATCATGTCTGGGTTGGTCCCATTTTTGTTCACTACTTAATGGGAAAAGACAGCAATACAATAGCTTCAATTCAACATTTATTTAAAACAGTACCAATACAAGTAGCACAACATCTCAAAGCACACTGCACAATCATGTGGATGAAGGCCTGTACTGACCTTTCATGAGACGGACAAGGTAAAATACGAACCTGCCAACACGAATAGGAAATCCAATCTCGTTTTGTGCAGTTGCACTGAAATCAAGCAAAGTGTTTCGCGTAGCGAAGCAAAATGTCGCAATAGCAACAAGTTGAATATATATACCTGTTTAAACTGAGGCAAAAAAGGAATCAATTACTGGCTAATAAAGGAGGATGAAACATGCGGCCACAAAAATGGTAATCCCGCCAATCCCTAACAGGTGCTGTAGTTTTGAAATAAGATTCAGTAGTTAATTTTGAGAGTGGCATCAATTACTGGCTTATAAAGGGGGTGATGCTGAATTTGTTGTAACAAAGCAACAAGCATCATGTCTGGGTTGGTCCCATTTTTGTTCACTACTTAATGGGAAAAGACAGCAATACAAAAGCTTCAATTCAACATTTATTTAAAACAGTACCAAAACAAGTAGCACAACATCTCAAAGCACACTGCACATCATGTGGTTGAGACCAAGATTTGAAACAACTCGCCACGAAGACTAGAAACAAATCTCGATCTCCTTTTGTGAAGTTCCACCAAAATTAAGCAAAGTCACCGGTGTGACATTCAAGTTGAACTGCACAAAACACTCTTAAAAACATAAGTGTTTCGAGTAGCGAAGCAAAATGTCGCAATAGCAACAAGTTGAATCGATACCCCTGTTTTAACAGAGGCAAAAAGGAAACAATTATTTGCCGATAAAGGAGGATGAAACAAACGGTGATAGAAAGAAGCATCTAACTTATCCTGCATGGAAAACAAAGTAGGACAGTAGCATTTCTAAAACGGTTGCATTGATTCATATTAACAGAGACATTCTCTAGAAACAACATTCGTTAAAAAATGCAATTTACTTTTAACAGTGGCATTGCTTCAATTTTCCGGCAGCATTCTTAGATTAACAACAGCAAAATAGCTGCATGGGACATGCCAGCACCATGTGTGTCCACACGTATAAATGGGTGATGCAGAGTATGTAGCCAAGTAGCATATATGCGCTGGTCCCATATTTGTTCTCTTTGAACCTTCTTCCTATGTGAGGGCAGCAAATCTAGTCCTGCACAAACTACCCGACCCCCCAGTTTCTTTCCCTTTTCAACAAAGAGATCGGTTCATTACAGATGTGTGTACTGGGCTACCCCCTTTTTCCCTTTTCGACCTACAAAGCGGCTGGATAGCCAGACTATACTACTCTCTGCCCCTCCTTTCCTCATTGAACCACTTCCTAGATTCTTGCTCCAGCCCACCGCACCCTTCTTTCCTCTTGGAACCAAGACCTAGATTCGACTACAGATCGAAAAAGATCCACATGCAGCGAGAGCAACGAAGGTTTCAAAGAAACTTATACCTTAGGGTCGTCGGGATGTGGCAAGGCGTGCGGCGGGAGGTCGGATCTACCCACACTACATACGACAGCGAGGAAGAAGGGGTTGATGGCCGTCCCGCACAGGAGCTGGGTGAAAGAGAACAGCGCAGCCGGCAATGGATTGCCTCCCTCGCCGAATGCGATAGAGTGAGCGCTGCACCTCCTCCCCTTCCCAGTGCGACGGGATACAGACGCCTCCTTCACCAGCTGTGAGGGGGGAGAGAGAGACAAGAGGCCAACGCAGTCCTGTTTAGATCTGGTGAAGAGAGGGTGAGATACTGTGAATATAGCAAACCCTAGCAAATGAACGCTAAGCCTCCAGCGTGTAACATATATGTAGTACGGCGAGCGTGTGGAGAGTGCAAACCGTAGCGAACAAGCGCTGAGGCTCCCGCTTATATATATACTACTATAGTACACACTGACCTCCAGTGCCTTCACTGCACCAGCTTTTGGCTGTATGACAGGTGAGCCAGCCACATTTTGGGCCCACCTGTCATAAATCCAAAGGCAGGTGCACTAAGTCAATGAAGTTGTGTCCATATAGTACTCTCATGTATACGACTAATATATAGTGGAGTGGTTTTCTTATTCTCTCCATAACAATCGTTTTAAATTGTGTAAGTATGAAACGAAACTCTTTATTTAATGTACAGTGAAGAAAACTAGTACTACTTCCGATGAACTAACGATCCACGCGCACGCGTCCTGGTCGCGCTTCCTGTCCTTCACGTGTGGTACACTACCCTCCCTTAAGTGAACAACGACACATGCGCCAAATTATCGGAAATGTGTGAGAGTGTGTACAAATAAAGAATTTTAATTTCAATTATCAAAAAGGTTTGAGAGTATTACAAAGTTTGACTTCAGTCAAACCTAATATGCGGAGTAAATAAAAATGGAGGGTACTACGTCCATCTGGGTTTTTAGTCCACACCATTTTTTAAATCAAAGTTAATAGCTGGACAAATAGAATTACAGGAGAGCTGGAGACAAAGTTGTGAGAAGGCTTAGAAATAAATACAAAACTTATGCTCTTAGTACCAACGTCGATCCTTCTTCGAGGAAACATTTGGTTCATAGCCAATTGTGTGATAAAATTGCACCAACGTGAAAGACGACTGCGTCTCCATCACAACCAAGGTGAAAGGGCAAAGGATATCATCTTTGTGCGTAACAAGCAAAGAGCACTGATGAAAGACAGCTTGTTTTTCATTGAAAATCGATCAGCTTCACCAGCCGACGCAACCAAGAGGCACAACCATGAGGATCGATAGGTCATTGGGGTGATGCATCATCCATTTGGCATCAAGTTTGGGTGAGGCACCTATGAAGTTCGACAAATCCTCACTGTGGTCTCTTTCTTCACAGTAATGAAGCTCGAGGAAGGAAGAACCACGTGGCAGAGGACAGTGAGGCGGAACAACAATGGCCATCCAATTTTGTGCAGTTCCACTAAAATTGAGGAAGACATGCCCGGGTATGGAGACACGCATCGCTGTTGCCAAAAATATAAAAAAGGGTTAGCAACGACATCTCAATTGTCAATAAGAATTAATGGAAAGTACACCAACAAACAGAAGCATCATAATTATCTTGATGGGAACTAAATCAGGATACCTGAGAAAAAAAGCATTTCTTCATTTAAGCAGTGATAGTACTACCACCATATGGACAATGACCACACAACCACCATGTACTTTTTGTCGAAACAACATGTATAGCTCCACCGAGGCATAAATCAGGACAACTATTCGAGTGGCATTTCCTCTATAATAGTACTAGTAGGTGATGTTGGACCAGCCGACGAACCCTAGCTACTATGCATGGGGAGCTGGGGAGTAGCCGCATAGAAGAAAACATGCACGCAACGACCTGGGGAGCTGTACCAGTACAAGAGGTTATACCTCAGGTGGGCGAGATGTCGTTTAGGCGGGCGGGCGGGATCTGCCCACACGACGGCAGCGAACAAGGGCGTGGAGGATCTTCGTCCGCGCCAGCGCCGGCTCCGAGAGGACGGTGCTCATCGGCTTCCTCCGTCGCCGACGGCGACAACGTCAACGCTGCACCTCCTCACCTCCCGCAGCGGACGGGATTTGGCCGGATCTGTGACCACCGGTGAGGAGAGAGATAGAGTGGACACTGTCATCTTGTTTTGATATGGAGAGGGTGAGAGAGCGAGACGCGAGAAACTCTATCAAACAAGAGGCTATAATGGAGTAAAAAATCTCTCCATAGCAGTGGTTCTAAATAGAATACGCGCGTTCCTGGAAAAAAGAAATGAAAACTGGCGGACAATTTTTTAAGGGTCTGTCTAGGACACATCTAGATGTGACATAGTGTCACATCTAAGTTGATGTCCACTCTGTTTGTGGTCTATTTTTTTCCTAGTTTTTTCGTTTATTATTGCTACATTATATACTTGTGGGAGCTTAGATGTGATATCCTTAAATAACATCTAGATGTGAATTAGACAAACTGATTTTCTAATGTACCAAGAAAGAAAACTCGATCAAAAACATGCCCCCGCTTCCAGGTCGCGAGAGTCGTCGCGCACACACACATAGACATTGACATGCATATCCGTGTTTACGTAAAATTCCATTTCCATCTCCATCTCCAATCATTTTTGTCTAGCTGGCACATTATTTACATTGCTAATTATATACGCAACAATATTAACGTACAACATCTCTTGTTTGCGCACGTCCGGACCGCTGCCACGGCCGGTCCTGACCAACCCGAACCCTCTTCATCACCCGCACGTGCTTCCCGCCCGAAACGGTCAGTGCCGTTTTCATGCCCGGCCAGAACGGATGCGACCTCTCACTGGCGCCGGCATTGAAGCGGCGCACCGGCCGAGAGAGCGTCGCCCACGCCGCTTCCGGGTCCACGGTCGCAATAGCCGGCTACAAAATGCATGTAAAAAGTTCTTGGGAGTCCGTGCTACAGCTAGCTGTCCTCCCCAACTCGTCAATATCTTCCAGTAGTGCTAGTACTCCATGGCGCGATCCATCGACAAACAGGCGAGAAAGTTATCGTATACTCGGTTTGCGGTGAGTGGCATGCCGAGCGACCGTGTGGGGCCGAGCCGTGGAGGAGGGTGAGACACGAACACGATAGACGTGATTTAAACGTTGGTTTTGCTCGATGGCGAGATCCAACGAAACGAAACGTTGGTTTCTCTCCATTTCCATTTTTTCTCCGAAAAAATGGAAACTTTCCACTCCATTTTCATTCCAATTACAAGGTTGCCCCGTTACAACATTCCATCAAATACAAATGAAAAATAACACACATGCTGATGCATCTCAATGATGCACAGATCATAGCCAATATTTACTTCACAACTAAAGAAAAAAGTTGTGAGAGCGTGTACGAAAGAAAAACTACTGATGGGGTCACTACAACTTAAACCCTAAACCCTAAACATGATTTAATTTCCTGGCCAGGTAGAACCTGTCAAAGGAAAGACGGATGGCACCCTCGGATCATATGATGCTTTTGTGCAGTTCCACTAAAACGACGTGAGCATCCCGGATGGCAAAGATATTGAAGAAGTGTGATTAGAATAATAGTACTGGCACTAGTTCATGAGACATAAACTCATCACAAGTAGAAGCCGGTAGAAGTAGAGAAAGATCGACATGGAGATGGAGCTACGGCAGTGGAGCAAGCCGGCTCCAAAAGGAAGATGGACTACCTGGGATGTCAGGCTGTAGCTAGAAGGGCGGTTGGGATGCGACATTGGCCCATACCACGGTGACCCCCGATTGGGACGCACCGACTGTGGGTTTTCTCCCTCGCCGATGTCGACCGTGTCTACGTAGAACATTGTTCCCTTCCCCCAGCTGCGGGATCAGGCCCGTTGTTCTATGCTTGTGAAGAGAGCAACCTAAGCAAGCAGGCTTGTAGCTTAGGCTCCTGCTAGTGTATATATAGTGGGTTTTTTTCTCTCCATATCAACCATTTTATATTGCATATGTGTCATTCAAGAGTGAAATGATGGTTGCTTCTTCCAACTAACTTACTGTGTGATTTGACTGCTCCTTAGTGGCCCCTACACGTACTCCCCCTATGTGTATGCAACAGTCACACGTACACATGGACGCAAAAAAGCGTGCGACGCCCTAATGCATGCATGTCCGAGCACATGAGGAACACACACGGTCACGCTCAAGTGCTCCACCTACACGTGCATGCACACACATACTCAGTCAGGGAGAGCTAGTGACCGTATAAACACCGGAAAATATATTGAGCTCAATGAGCGTATTATGAAGTCCACTGACTTTTTGGTGTGTCCCGTCAACTCGCAGAACGAGGAGAAGCTTGCAGGACCAGGTGAAGCTCGCTTACGCCTTTTGACTAATGCAACCTACCCTCGGTGGACATGCATCAGTCCATTCGGTGTCAGATTGTTAGAGGCATACACTATAGTACCCAACATGCGGAGTAGCATCATTGTTCGACTTCACGAAGAGGCGAAGAGCCAAGCGCAGTAGTACGAGTAGTACTACCACTAGAACCGCATGGTGGAGCGTATGTACTCTTATTTTTTTTATCTCTGATAAAGTACACATTTATTCCGGAGAAGGGCGGAAAACGGCAACCCAACATGTAGTGAATGATATCGATCAACCAACCATGCTCGAATATATCTTGGCCTCCACGCGAGCCCGTCTGTGTGTTCTCACTCCTCGTCTCTCTCAAAGAACTGCGGGTTGGCTCTTTGCCGTCAATTGAGATCGGTTCGCTCACACTCTTGTCCCACATGTCAGTGATATGCCAAGAGGAGGTGAGTTAACCGACTGGCCATACATGTACTTGGTTTTGCACCTTCATACTACTCCTCCCTCCGTCACAGTTTATAGGGCGCGCTTCATTATGATGCATTTCTCTCAATGCATTTCCACCACCAGAGAGACTTTAGACGCGTTTGGATTAATGCTCAATTAATTAGGGCATGGTAACCGCAATCAAGTCCACAATTTTCTCTCCATGTACTGTACTACTATGGAGTGGAGTAAGTGCATGCATGTGTGTACCCGGGGTGGAAGCACTGCATGCATGTGTGTACGCATTATTCCCTCTAGTAATAGACGCCGTGCCATAACTACCAATGCTATTTTCCAGGCCGATCGCTAGTCGCCTTGGTCCCACAGATTTTTTTGTTTTTTCTGAAGCGCACTGCATAAACAGTGACGGATGGAGTAGTATGAGCGGATTCAAAGAAGAGCGTATTGATGGTTGCTTCTTCAGAGCAACTTACAGTGGGAAAGGTGGGGCTTATGATTTAACTTCTCATTACTCACTATTAATGTGGCGCAACGACCGGGCTGAGTCTCCCATGTGGTTGTGCACTACCCCCTCGGTTCTTAAATATACTCTGGAGTATTTGTCTTTCTAGAGATTTTAACGAGTGACTACTCAAATATTTGTCTTTTGAGAGATTTGAAATGGACTGGCACATACGGATGTATATAGACATATTTTAGAGTGTAGATTCACTCATTTTGCCCCGTATGTAGTCACTTCTTGAAATCTCTAGAAAGATGAATAGAATATTTAGGAACAGAGGGAGTATTCATACGAAGCAAAAAGAGTGAATCTACACTCTAAAATATGCCCGTTTGAAATTTCTAAAAAGACAAATATTTAGGAATGAAGGAGTATAATTTTGTACATGGCACATGGGCCCGGATGATGAAGAGGCTTCTGGAAATGCTATCAAGCTTCCATCATTTGTTTACATAATTGACGTACTATACAAATAATTTTCCAGCGACATGAAATTATACAATGGTGTGAGCTTTCAGCTTTTGTTTCGCGTGTCTTGCCATCGATGCTCTTTCGGAAATAATAAAAACTAACTTCCTTGCTAATGCATGTCAATTATTAGCAAATCAGAGCTAATAATTACATCACAACTGAAGACAGAGTTGTAAGAAGGAGTTAAATTAAAATTGATCCATGCTTTCATTGGCAGCAACGTCCCCCCAGCTCTATCTAAATCAAAAAGGCATGTTGGGAGAAAAAGTAGTTGTCTGGAGCATGCAACATTCCGATCATTTTGTGCAATTCCACTAAAATAGAGCTGAGCGTCCCTGTTCCAAAGATATTAAGTGTGATTACGATAATAGAGGATTGCTGATGAAACAATAAACACACAAATAGAAGCCGGTCACCTTTCCCGTCTCTCTTCAGACTAACTAGTTGGAGAAGATTAGGCTCGGAGTTGGATGAGAAGGATAAAGCAAAACCAATCTCCCTTTGTGCAGTGGCACTGAAATGTAGAGATGTTGCCCATGTGACATTTTAGTACAACTGCACAGAACACTCTTAAGAACAAAGTGATTTGTGCAGTTCAGCAAAAGGTCACAATAGCAACGAGGTGAAATGGTGTAACGCCCCGGATGTAACTTGCCATATTTGTATTCCAACTCTTGCCATTTTCAGCTATGTGATATGATATTCCCTCCGTGGTTGGGTTCCCGTCAGTTTGCATTTTGTTCATGTCATGCATTTCATATCATGTCATCATGTGCATCGCATTCGCATACGTGTTCGTTTCATGAATCCGAGCATTTTCCCCGTTGTCCGTTTTGCAATCCGGCGCTCCTATGTCCCCTGGCGTCCCCTTTTACATTTCTTCGTGAGCGGGTTTTAAACATTCTCGGAATGGACCGAGGTTTGACAAGCGGCCTCGGTATAGCCCCGGTAGACCGCCTGTCAAGTTTCGGGTCAATCAGAGGTCGTTTGATACTCAAACGGTTAACCGGGTAACCGTGAAGGCCTCGTGTGTGTTGCAGCCCAAAACCCCTCCAAAACAGCCCAACAACCCATCTAAGACACTCCCATGTCCACCGCCGTTCGATCACGATCGCGTGGCCGAAAACCGCTCTCCATTTGGAGCACCCTAGCTCCTTCTACCTATAAGTATACCTCCCCCTCCTCCATTTGCGGATGAATCCTACCCTAATCCTAGTCCATCTTCTCCCCCGCGCCGCCGGACGAAACCCCTCAGGCTGGACGCGTCCGACCCACGCCGCCGCCACCACGTGTCGCGCTGCCATTCGTCCGCCGCCACCGCGCCCACATCGCCGACCGCGATGGCCCGCCGGGCCCGTCCGCGGCCCTCCCCGGCCCGGGCTGCCGCGGCCGCCGCCCGCGGGCGCCCGCCCGCGCACGCCTCCGCCCGCGCCGGCCGACGCCGTCGCCCGCCTCCGCCGCCACCGCGCCGGCCGCCGCCGACGCCCGCCGACGCCCGCGGCCACGCCGGAGCCCGCGCCCGCGCCGGAGATCCTCTCCGCGCCGCCCTCGCCCCGGCTCCCCGCCGCCCGCGACCTCGCCGGCCCCGCCGCAGCCGACTCCGCCGGCCGCCGCCGACTCCGCCGTCACCAGTACCGCCTCGAGCCGCGCGCCCGCCCGGGATCCAGATCCAGATCCATTTTGGGTTGACTTTCTTCCCCCTCAAAAATTCCTCTAAGTCCTTTGTTTTTGCATAATTTGTCACATGTTCATCGTGCCATAACTTTGCATCTGTTGCTCCGTTTCGTGCGTATAATATGTCAAATTGTTCTTCTAGAAGAGTACATCATTTCTTTCCATTGCACCATTTTCATTTGCGGTCATCTTGATGTCCGAAATGCTGTTGTAAGAGGGCTATGTGATGTTAGTTTATGATTCTTATCAGAACATGCACTATTCTTATTTTTGCCGTGATTGATGTGTGCACCATATGAAGTTGAGCTCTACATGAGTTTTGTAATATGCCATGTTACCTTTCCAGAGAATTATGCCATGTATTTTTTTGATATTTGTGGTGGCTAGCACAAGCATGCAAACTAGGGTACTTGATGTTGCTGATTTCAGAGACTTGGTAATTTCACCAAGTCCCTGCCTGCTGTTATTTTTATGCCATGTGTTCATGTCGTTTCAGAGAGATCTATGCATAATTTGAGCATGATCAGTAAGGGTGTTTTGAGCATATGGATTTTCTCTATCCATCCATGCCTTTTTTTGTAATTATGGAGTGCCATAACTTGAGTTAATCGAGCTCTACTTTTGCTATAAAATGTTGCTGGCAGATTGTTTACGTGTTATTCGATTTTGCCAAGCTTGGTGTAGTTGATCCTTGTATGATATGATAATATTCTTGCCATGTATAGTTCTTATATCATGTCTTCATGATGTATTTATGCTTAGTTTATCATTCAATGCTCTGTAGTGAGTGCATCGAGCTCACGAACATGCCTACTAGTTATCTGTGTTTGACATGTCCAGTTTTCTGCCAAGTCTGAAACCTGTAACGAAACTTGCTTAATTGACATGGGTGTAATCATATTTTCTTATCCCTTATGGCTTATGGTCAGTAAGGGACTTTTGTCAAGTGCCTTGAGTAGATTCATGCCATGCCTTACTTTGCTATGTCCTGTTTCTGTAGCTTGTTGTTTCATTGCTCTAAACATGTCATCCTGATGTTAGTTTCTGCTATGTTGCTATTTTCACCAAGTCTGTGAACCTGTTATCTTTTGCACTTTTGCCATGCTTGTTTGAACCTGTTATGATGGGATTTAGCCATAGCTCAGTGTTCATCTTTTGTCAAGCATCTTGAATAGATTACTTTCATATGCTTTGTTGACATGTTTGGGTGCAGAGCTTAACTTCTTGTTGCTTGCACATACGGATGTATATAGACATATTTTAGAGTGTAGATTCACTCATTTTGCCCCGTATGTAGTCACTTCTTGAAATCTCTAGAAAGATGAATAGAATATTTAGGAACAGAGGGAGTATTCATACGAAGCAAAAAGAGTGAATCTACACTCTAAAATATGCCCGTTTGAAATTTCTAAAAAGACAAATATTTAGGAATGAAGGAGTATAATTTTGTACATGGCACATGGGCCCGGATGATGAAGAGGCTTCTGGAAATGCTATCAAGCTTCCATCATTTGTTTACATAATTGACGTACTATACAAATAATTTTCCAGCGACATGAAATTATACAATGGTGTGAGCTTTCAGCTTTTGTTTCGCGTGTCTTGCCATCGATGCTCTTTCGGAAATAATAAAAACTAACTTCCTTGCTAATGCATGTCAATTATTAGCAAATCAGAGCTAATAATTACATCACAACTGAAGACAGAGTTGTAAGAAGGAGTTAAATTAAAATTGATCCATGCTTTCATTGGCAGCAACGTCCCCCCAGCTCTATCTAAATCAAAAAGGCATGTTGGGAGAAAAAGTAGTTGTCTGGAGCATGCAACATTCCGATCATTTTGTGCAATTCCACTAAAATAGAGCTGAGCGTCCCTGTTCCAAAGATATTAAGTGTGATTACGATAATAGAGGATTGCTGATGAAACAATAAACACACAAATAGAAGCCGGTCACCTTTCCCGTCTCTCTTCAGACTAACTAGTTGGAGAAGATTAGGCTCGGAGTTGGATGAGAAGGATAAAGCAAAACCAATCTCCCTTTGTGCAGTGGCACTGAAATGTAGAGATGTTGCCCATGTGACATTTTAGTACAACTGCACAGAACACTCTTAAGAACAAAGTGATTTGTGCAGTTCAGCAAAAGGTCACAATAGCAACGAGGTGAAATGGTGTAACGCCCCGGATGTAACTTGCCATATTTGTATTCCAACTCTTGCCATTTTCAGCTATGTGATATGATATTCCCTCCGTGGTTGGGTTCCCGTCAGTTTGCATTTTGTTCATGTCATGCATTTCATATCATGTCATCATGTGCATCGCATTCGCATACGTGTTCGTTTCATGAATCCGAGCATTTTCCCCGTTGTCCGTTTTGCAATCCGGCGCTCCTATGTCCCCTGGCGTCCCCTTTTACATTTCTTCGTGAGCGGGTTTTAAACATTCTCGGAATGGACCGAGGTTTGACAAGCGGCCTCGGTATAGCCCCGGTAGACCGCCTGTCAAGTTTCGGGTCAATCGGAGGTCGTTTGATACTCAAACGGTTAACCGGGTAACCGTGAAGGCCTCGTGTGTGTTGCAGCCCAAAACCCCTCCAAAACAGCCCAACAACCCATCTAAGACACTCCCATGTCCACCGCCGTTCGATCACGATCGCGTGGCCGAAAACCGCTCTCCATTTGGAGCACCCTAGCTCCTTCTACCTATAAGTATACCTCCCCCTCCTCCATTTGCGGATGAATCCTACCCTAACCCTAGTCCATCTTCTCCCCCGCGCCGCCGGACGAAACCCCTCAGGCTGGACGCGTCCGACCCACGCCGCCGCCGCCACGTGTCGCGCTGCCATTCGTCCGCCGCCACCGCGCCCACATCGCCGCCCGCGATGGCCCGCCGGGCCCGTCCGCGGCCCTCCCCGGCCCGGGCTGCCGCGGCCGCCGCCCGCGGGCGCCCGCCCGCGCACGCCTCCTCCCGCGCCGGCCGACGCCGTCGCCCGCCTCCGCCGCCACCGCGCCGGCCGCCGCCGACGCCCGCCGACGCCCGCGGCCACGCCGGAGCCCGCGCCCGCGCCGGAGATCCTCTCCGCGCCGCCCTTGCCCCGGCTCCCCGCCGCCCGCGCCGCCCGCGACCTCGCCGGCCCCACCGCAGACGACTCCGCCGGCCGCCGCCGACTCCGCCGTCACCAGTACCGCCTCGAGCCGCGCGCCCTCCCGGGATCCAGATCCAGATCCATTTTGGGTTGACTTTCTTCCCCCTCAAAAATTCCTCTAAGTCCTTTGTTTTGGCATAATTTGTCACATGTTCATCGTGCCATAACTTTGCATCCGTTGCTCCGTTTCGTGCGTATAATATGTCAAATTGTTCTTCTCGAAGAGTACATCATTTCTTTCCATTGCACCATTTTCATTTGCGGCCATCTTGATGTCCGAAATGCTGTTGTAAGAGGGCTATGTGATGTTAGTTTATGATTCTTATCAGAACATGCACTTTTCTTATTTTTGCCGTGATTGATGTGTGCACCATATGAAGTTGAGCTCTACATGAGTTTTGTAATATGCCATGTTACCTTTCCAGAGAATTATGCCATGTATTTTTTTGATCTTTGTGGTGACTAGCACAAGCATGCAAACTAGGGTACTTGATGTTGCTGATTTCAGAGACTTGGTAATTTCACCAAGTCCCTGCCTGCTGTTATTTTTATGCCATGTGTTCATGTCGTTTCAGAGAGATCTATGCATAATTTGAGCATGATCAGTAAGGGTGCTTTGAGCATATGGATTTGCTCTATCCATCCATGCCTTTTTTTGTAATTATGGAGTGCCATAACTTGAGTTAATCGAGCTCTACTTTTGCTATAAAATGTTGCTGGCAGATTGTTTACGTGTTATTCGATTTTGCCAAGCTTGGTGTAGTTGATCCTTGTATGATATGATAATATTCTTGCCATGTATAGTTCTTATATCATGTCTGCATGATGTATTTATGCTTAGTTTATCATTCAATGCTCTGTAGTGAGTGCATCGAGCTCACGAACATGCCTACTAGTTATCTGTGTTTGACATGTCCAGTTTTCTGCCAAGTCTGAAACCTGTAACGAAACTTGCTTAATTGACATGGGTGTAATCATATTTTCTTATCCCTTATGGCTTATGGTCAGTAAGGGACTTTTGTCAAGTGCCTTGAGTAGATTCATGCCATGCCTTACTTTGCTATGTCCTGTTTCTGTAGCTTGTTGTTTCATTGCTCTAAACATGTCATCCTGATATTAGTTTCTGCTATGTTGCTATTTTCACCAAGTCTGTGAACCTGTTATCTTTTGCACTTTTGCCATGCTTGTTTGAACCTGTTATGATGGGATTTAGCCATAGCTCAGTGTTCATCTTTTGTCAAGCATCTTGAACAGATTACTTTCATATGCTTTGTTGACATGTTTGGGTGCAGAGCTTAACTTCTTGTTGCTTGCTAAGTAGCATCATGCTGTTAATGGCAGATTCTTGTCATTCTTGTTTTGCTTGTCATTTGCAAACCGTGCATCCGATTCCGGTGATCTTTATATCGATTTTAACCGAAATAACCTCATCTATCCAGTGGAATACTTGGTTTGCCAAGATTATGCCTTGTTCATATTTGTCCTTCCGGAGCACGCATATGCATTGCATATCACATCTCGCATATCATGCCATGTTTTGCATCATGTTGTTTGTGCATTGCATCGTGATTGATGTTTGTCCTCTTTGCTTGTGTTCTTGCTTTGGGTAGAGCCGGGAGACGAGTACGTGAACGAGGAACCTGTTGAGAACGCTTTCGAGGACCAAGCTTTCGACAACTCTGAGAACCTTGCAGGCAAGATGACCATACCCTCGAAATCACTTCTATCTTTGCTTGCTAGATGCTCGCTCTTTTGCTATGCTTATGCTGTGATACCTACCACTTGCTATATCATGCCACCCATATTGCCATGTCAGCCTCTAACCATCCATGTCCTAGCAAACCGTTGATTGGCTATGTTACCGCTTTGCTCAGCCCCTCTTATAGCGTTGCTAGTTGCAGGTGAAGGTGAAGTTTGTTTCTTGATGGAACATGGACTTGTTGTTCCTTGTTGGAACATGTTTACTTGTTGGGATATCACAATACCTCTTATTTAATTAACGCATCTATATACTTGGTAAAGGGTGGAAGGCTCGGCCTTATGCCTGGTGTTTTGTTCCACTCTTGCCACCCTAGTTTCCGTCATACCGGTGTTATGTTCCCGGATTTAGCGTTCCTTACACGGATGGGTGATTTATGGGACCCTTGACAGTTCGCTTTGAATAAGACTCTTCCAGCAAGGCCCAACATTGGTTTTACCATTTGCCTACCACCTACTCCTTTTCCCCCCGGGTTTTCGCGAGCCCGAGGGTCATCTTTATTTTAGCCCCCCCCCCCCCGGACCAGTGCTTCTCTAAGTGCTGGCCCGAACCGAGCAACCTGCGGGGCCACCTCGTGGCAACTCGAGGCCTGGTTTTACTCGTAGCTTGACTTATCCGGATGTGCCCTGAGACCGAGATATGTGCAGCTCCTATCAGGATTTGTCGGCACAATCGGGCGGCTTTGCTGGACTTGTTTTATTGCTGTTGAAATGTCTTGTAGTCCGGGATTCCGAGATTGATCGGGTCTTCCCGGTAGAACGAATATCCTTCGTTGACCGTGAGAGCTTATAATGGGCTAAGTTGGGACACCCCTACAGGGTATTATCTTTCGAAAGCCATGCCCGCGGTTATGAGGCAGATGGGAATTTGTTGATGTCCGGTTGTAGAAAACCCGAAGTTGACCTTAACTAAAATACATCAACCGCGTGTGTAACCGTGATGGTCTCTTCTCGGCGGGGTCCGGGAAGTGAACACGGTGTTGGAGTTATGTTTGACGTAGGTTGTTCTAGGATCACTTCTTGATCACTTCTAGCTTCACGACCGTGCTTTGCCTTCTCTTCTCGCTCTCTTTTGCGTTGTAGCCACCATATATGCTAGTCGCTTGCTGCAGCTCCACCTCACTATCCTTTCCTACCTATAAGCTTAAATAGTCTTGATCTCGCGGGTGTGAGATTGCTGAGTCCCCGTGACTCACAGATTCTACCACAATAGTAGCAGGTACCAACGATGCCAGTGCAGATGACGCGACCGAGCTCACTTGGGAGTTCGACGAGGAACGTGGCCGTTACTATGTGTCTTTTCCAGATGATCAGTAGTGGAGCCCAGTTGGGGTGATTCGGGGATCTATGTAGCATTTGGGGTAGTCTTCTTTCATTTTGGTACCGTAGTCGGACCTTGAGTGTAATTTGAATGATGGATGTTTATTTATGTATTGTGTGAAGTGGCGACTGTAAGCCAACTATGTATCTTTTCCCTTATGTATTACATGGGTTTTGTGAAGATTACCTCACTTGCGACATTGCTTTCAATGCGGTTATGCCTCTAAGTCGTGCCTCGATACGTGGGAGATATAGCCGCATCGAGGGCGTTACAAGTTGGTAATCAGAGCCAGCCCCGACCTTAGGAGCCCCCACTGTTTGATCGTCTTTAGTGGCCGAGTTGTGTCTAGAAAAATGTTTTGAGTCATTTAGGAATTATATATCGGATAGTTTAGGAATTCTTTTTACTTCCCAGTCTCCTCATCGCTCTGGTAAGGCATCCTGACGTAGAGTTTTGACTCTTCTCTTCTCAAATTTCACTAAAAACATTTTTAGGATCACGCGGGTATCTTAGAATCGTTCCGATGGTTTTATGATGACAACATTGTCTTGGTTGCCTCCCGTCAGCAGGGGTTTTAGAGGAGGTGTCCTAGGGAGTTGAGCTCCGAGGTGTTGTCGTCATAATTTTATCGTTACAGTTCTGGAATACCTGAGTTTAGTACGCCGACATCGAAAATCTCTTTTGTACAGTTGTAGGTTAGATAACCCTGATAGCCCAGTACTGAGGCGAGTGCGGGAGTATCGCCATGACTTGTATAACGGATGCTTTTCGAAGGTTGAGGTAGATGATTTCCGAGAATTTCTTGGTTATGTGTTGAAGGATGGATACAGCTGGATCTAGTTATTGTTAGTTTGGGTGATATATTTTGTGTCCCCTATATCCCCAACACCTGATTGCATAACCAGAAAGTTTCGGGAGTTTATAAGTGGGAATTCTCGTAGCTCTAGTATTTCTTTCGCAGATATTTGGTTTGTGATTGGGTAATCCTTACCTAGTATTTGTTCGCATCCGTACCTTGTTGATTTTATTCCATGCCTTGTTCTAAGTGGCTTCTCAACTTATGGAAGTGTGATGCTTTACTTTGGAATTCATTCGTTCATTCTTGTTCGGATGTTTATTGTGAAGACTATATGTTGCAATTTCGTTCTTTTGATTCAGCTTGAATATATCTCTGTCAAGATGCTAATGGATGTCACCCTCTTCAGGATGGCTCCGCCAACGCATCAGAATCCGGAACGCAATGAAGGAAGTCAGGCTAACCCTCCGCCAACACCTCCGCCTCCGGAGGCTTGGCAAGCCCTGATGACTGCCACAAATGCCAACGCTCAGATTCTGATTCAGCTCTTGCAAGATCGCAACCAAGGGCAAGGTAATCAAGAGAATCAAGGCCAAGGCAACAATCAGCCGCACTTCGCTTCACTCAACAAGTTCCTTGCTAATCAGCCAAAGACCTTCAGCTACTGTGTCGAGGCCACAGACGCCGATGATTGGTTAGTGGACATCAGCAAGCATTTCAAGTGCAGCAATGTCAGACCTGAGGACTTTATCAAGTTTGCCTCTTTTCAACTCAAAGATCAAGCTGCTGAGTGGTTCCAGCAATACAAAGATTCCAGAGGAGGTCGTGTCATTACCTGGAATGATTTCCGCCATGACTTCAAAGCTCACCACATTCCAGAAAGTGTTGTTGAGAGTAAGCGTGAGGAATTCCACAATCTCAAACAAGGCACCATGTCTGTGTATCAATACAACACTCAGTTCCAGAAGCTCTCTCGTTTTGTGAGGCAAGACATCCCTGATGAGAAGAGTATGATCTACCAATTCAGGCGTGGTCTCAGAGAAGATCTGCAACTTGCTCTCGTGCTTCTCGAGCCATTAAAGTATGATGAATTCTACAACATGGCGCTGAAACAAGAAGCTGCTCAGCTCAAGTGTGAGGCATCTAAGAAGAGAGTCAGAGACGCAGTTCAGTCTTCTTCTTCTTCACTTGTGGCAGCTAAGCAACAGAAGTTTTGGTTGCCTCCTCCTCCTCCGTTCCGTCAGCCTTATCAGTAGAAGAACTTAGGTGGTCGTGGATCTTCCCACCCACCCAACCCTGGCTATCAGAACAAGTCTCAGAATCAAGCTCCAAGGCCAAGTGCTCCTTATCATCGTCCGCTCTCAGAGGTGACTTGTAACAAATGTCAGCAGAAGGGTCACTATGCGAACAAGTGCTTCAACCAAAGGCGCCTTCCGCCTCCTCCTCCTGTGAGATCTTCCAACAATGCAGTGGTCAAGCATAATACTAAGCATGCCAAGGTGAACATGATGAATGCAGCTCAAGCAGAGGATTCTTCCGAAGTGATCATGGGTAATCTTCCTGTTAATGACATTCCTGCAAAAGTCTTATTTGATACTGGTGCATCGCATTGTTTCATGCCAAGACCATTTTTTGCCAAGCATGAGTTCACTTCTTCAAATTTGGATAGACCCATGGCTGTCATTTCTCCTGGTAAACGTTTGAGCTCTAGTTTGGTGGTTCCGGATGTTTCTATCAAGATGGGCGACTATAGATTTCTGGCTAAACCAATTGTTCTTGGCGACTCTGATATTGATCTTATTCTCGGGATGGACTGGCTCTATAAGCACAAGGCTCAGCTTGATTGTGCTGCCAGGGAAATCAAATTGACTCACTCTTCTAACGATGTGATCATCTATGCCTCTCGTGATGATACCATTCAGTTGTTTTCTCTCAATGAGAATGGTGAAATGGAGGCTATCTCTCAGATTCCAGTCGTTTGTGAGTACCAAGATGTTTTCCCAGAAGAGCTTCCGGGTATGCCTCCCCGCCGGCCAGTTGAATTCGTTATTGATCTTGAGCCTGGCACGGAACCCGTTTGCAAGCGTCCTTACAAGCTTGGACCAGATGAGTTGAAGGAATTGAAGAAACAACTCGATAAACAAGAGCGTCTGGGTCTGATCAGACCGAGTTCTTCTCCTTGGGGTTGTGGTGTTCTTTTTGTCCCGAAGAAGGATGGCACGGACCGACTTTGCGTCGATTACCATCCATTGAACAAGCAGACAATCAAGAACAAGTACCCACTTCCCAACATCAATGAGCTATTTGAGCAACTTAAAGGTGCTAAAGTGTTCTCCAAGCTTGACCTTCGTATGGGTTATCATCAGATTCGCATTCGTGAAGAAGATATTTCCAAGACAGCATTCAGAACAAGCTTTGGTTCTTATGAATATACTGTCATGTCTTTCGGCCTTGTCAATGCTCCTCCAGCATTCACTCGCTTGATGAATTTCATCTTCAACCCCTACATCAACGAATTTGTCTTGGTCTATCTCGATGATATTTTGGTCTTCTCCAAGAATAAGGAGGATCATGCCAAACATTTGCGATTGGTGCTCGACAAGCTCAGAGAGTATAAATTATATGCGAAGTTCTCCAAATGTGAATTTTGGCTTGATGAAGTTCTTTATCTTGGTCATATCATCTCTGCCAAGGGCATTGCTGTTAATCCTGAGAAGGTGTATGTAGTTGTGAATTGGGAACCTCCTCAGAATGTCAAGCAGCTTCGCAGTTTTCTTGGACTTGCAAGCTATTGCTGAAGATTTGTTGAGAATTTCTCAAAGATTGCAAAGCCTCTTTCCAACCTCCTCCAGAAGCATGTGAAGTATGTCTGGTCTCCTGAGTGTGACGTTGCTTTCAACACTCTCAAAGAGAAACTTGTCACTGCTCCAGTTCTGACTCCTCCTGACGAATCCAAACCTTATGAAGTATTCTGTGATGCTTCTCTTCAGGGCCTCGGTGCCGTGTTAATGCAAGGGAAGAAGGTTGTTGCCTATACCTCTCGTCAGTTGAAGCCCAAAGAAAGGAACTACCCCACTCACGATCTTGAGTTGGCGGCAGTTGTCCACGCACTAATAACATGGAGACATCTCCTGTTGGGAAGGAAAGTGGACATATTCACCGATCACAAGAGTCTCAAGTACATCTTCACTCAGCCTCACCTCAACCTCAGGCAAACTCGATGGGTCGAGATGATTCAAGAGTATAATCCGAGTATTGAATATACTCCAGGCAAGGCTAATGTGATTGCAGACGCTTTGAGCAGGAAGGCTTACTGCAACAGCTTAATCCTCAAGCCCTTTCAACAGGATCTCTGTGAGGCTTTCCGCAAGTTGAATCTCCAAGTTGTTCCTCAAGGTTTTCTTGCCAACCTCATCGTCTCTCCTACTTTGGAAGATCAGATTCGTGAGGCACAACTGTTGGATACCATGGTGAAGAAGGTGAAACGTGGTATTGACAAGGGCATTTCCAAATACAAGTGCTATCGAGTTGATGACAGAGATACTCTTTTCTTCGAGGACCAGATCATGGTTCCAAAGGGAGATCTTCGTAAAGTCATTATGAACGAAGTGCACAACTCTCTTCTGTCAATTCATCCTGGAAGTACGAAGATGTACCATGACCTCAAGAAGTCGTATTGGTGGACTCGAATGAAGCGAGAGATTGCTCAATTCGTGAATGAGTGTGATGTCTGCAGAAGGGTGAAAGCAGAACACCAACGACCAGCTGGTCTTCTCCAACCTCTTGCTATTCCTAAATGGAAGTTTGATCATATTGAAATGGACTTCGTGACTGGATTTCCTAAGTCCAAGCGTGGAAATGATGCTATCTTCGTCGTCATCGACAAGCTCACCAAAGTGGCTCATTTTCTTCCTATCAAAGAGTCTATCACAGCAGCGCAGCTGGCAGAGCTCTACACCTCCAGAATTGTCTCCTTGCACGGCATTCCACAATTGATCTCTAAAGACCGTGGCAGCATCTTTACCTCCAAGTTTTGGGATTCTTTTCAGAAGGCCATGGGCACCAATATTCGCTTCAGCACAGCTTTCCACCCTCAAACTAGTGGACAAGTCGAGCGTGTCAACCAAATTCTTGAAGATATGCTCAGTGCTTGTGTTATCTCTTTCGGCATGA
Organism: Aegilops umbellulata; assembly: GCA_032464435.1. Taxonomy (NCBI): domain Eukaryota; kingdom Viridiplantae; phylum Streptophyta; class Magnoliopsida; order Poales; family Poaceae; genus Aegilops; species Aegilops umbellulata. Next base: position 37,145,234 of record CP136056.1, on the reverse strand, counting down.
AGTGGGAGGATTGTCTTCCTTACGCTGAGTTCTCTTACAACAACAGTTTTCACGCCAGCTCGGGCAAAGCCCCATTCGAGATTCTCTATGCAGAAAGTGCCGTACTCCTCTCAATTGGTCTGAAACCGGTGAACGCCAATTGCTTGGCAACGATTTGATCTCAGAGGCTGAGGCTATGTGCAAGGTGATTCGTGAGAACCTCAAAGCCGCGCAATCGCGCCAGAAGAGCAATTACGACAGCAAACATCGTGATTTGGTATTCGAGATCGGAGACCATGTCTACCTCCGCGTCTCTCCAATGAAAGGAACTCGTCGCTTCGGTATCAAGGGGAAACTTGCCCCTAGATACGTGGGACCTTTCAAGATAATCGGCAAACGAGGCGATCTCGCCTATCAACTTGAGCTTCCCTCCAACTTTGCAAATGTGCACGATGTCTTCCACGTGTCATAGCTTCGCAAGTGCTTCAAGACGCCTGAGCGCACCATCAACTTCGAAGAGATTGATCTTCAAGAAGATTTGTCCTATCATGAGCACCCCGTTGCTATTCTTGAAGAAACTGAGCGCAAGACTCGCAACAAGTCAATCAAATTCCTGAAAGTGAAATGGTCACACCATTTAGACCGAGAAGCCACCTGGGAGCGTGAGGACCACCTACGTTCCGAGTATCCGGAATTCTTTCAGTCCTAGATCTCGGGACGAGATCCTCTCGTAGTGGTGGAGTGTTGTAACGCCCCGGATGTAACTTGCCATATTTGTATTCCAACTCTTGCCATTTTTGGCTATGTGATATGATATTCCCTCCGTGGTTGGGTTCCCGTTAGTTTGCATTTTGTTCATGTCATGCATTTCATATCATGTCATCATGTGCATCGCATTCGCATACGTGTTCGTTTCATGAATCCGAGCATTTTCCCCGTTGTCCGTTTTGCAATCCGGCGCTCCTATGTCCCCCGGCGTCCCCTTTTACATTTCTTCGTGAGCGGGTTTTAAACATTCTCGGAATGGACCGAGGTTTAACAAGCGGCCTAGGTATAGCCCCGGTAGACCGCCTGTCAAGTTTCGGGTCAATCGGAGGTCGTTTGATACTCCAACGGTTAACCGGGTAACCGTGAAGGCCTCGTGTGTGTTGCAGCCCAAAACCCCTCCAAAACAGCCCAACAACCCATCTAAGACACTCCCATGTCCACCGCCGTTCGATCACGATCGCGTGGCCCAAAACCGCTCTCCATTTGGAGCTACCTAGCTCCTTCTACCTATAAGTATACCTCCCTCTCCTCCATTTGCGGATGAATCCTACCCTAACCCTAGTCCATCTTCTTCCCCGCGCCGCCGGACGAAACTCCTCAGGCCGGACGCGTCCGACCCGCGCCGCCGCCGCCATGTGTCGCGCTGCCATTCGTCCGCCGCCACCGCGCCCACATCGCCGCCCGCGCGGGCCCGCCGGGCCCGTCCGCGGCCCTCCCCGGTCGGGCTGCCGCGGCCGCCGCCCGCGGGCGCCCGCCCGCACGCGCCTGCGCCCGCGCCGGCCGACGCCGTCGCCCGCCACCGCGCCGGCCGCCGCCGACGCCCGCCAACGCCCGCGGCCGCGCCGGAGCCCGCGCCCGCGCCGGAGATCCTCTCCGCGCCGCCCTCGCCCTGGCTCCCCGCCGCCCGCGCCGCCCGCGACCTCCCTGGCCCCGCCGCAGCCAACTCCGCCGTCCCCGGTACCGCCTCGAGTCGCGCGCCCGTCCGGGATCCAGATCTAGATCCATTTTGGGTTGACTTTCTTCCCCCTCAAAAATTCCTCTAAGTCCTTTGTTTTTGCATAATTTGTCACATGTTCATCGTGCTATAACATGTTCCGTTGCTCTACATCACTTCTTTCCATTGCATCATTTTCATTTGAGGTCATCTTGATGCCCGAAATGCTGTTGGAAGAGGGCTATGTGATGTTAGTTTCTGATTCTTATCAGAACATGCACTTTTGTCATTTTTGCCATGATTGATGTGTGCACCCTATGAAGTTGAGATCTACATGAGTTTTGTAATATGCCATGTTACCTTTCCAGAGAATTATGCCATGTATTTTTTTTGATCTTTGTGGTGACTAGCACAAGCATGCAAACTAGGGTACTTGATGTTGCTGATTTCAGAGACTTAGTAATTTCACCAAGTCCCTGCCTGCTGTTATTTTTATGCCATGTGTTCATGTCGTTTCAGAGAGATCTATGCATAATTTGAGCATGATCAGTAAGGGTGTTTTGAGCATATGGATTTGCTCTATCCATCCTTGCTTTTTTTGTAATTAAGGAGTGCCATAGCTTGAGTCAATCGAGCTCTACTTTTGCTATAAAATGTTGCTGGCAGATTGTTTACGTGTTATTCGATTTTACCAAGCTTGGTGTAGTTGATCCTTGCATGATATGATGTTATTCTTGCCATGTATAGTTCCTATGCCATGTATTCATGATGCATGTATGCTTAGTTTATCATGCAATGCTCTGTAGTGAGTGCATCGAGCTCACGAACATGCCTACTTGTTATCTGTGTTTGACATGTCCAGTTTTCTGCCAAGTCTGAAACCTGTAACGGAACTTGCTTAATTGACATGGGTGTAATCATATTTTCTGATCCTTTTTGGCTTATGGTCAGTAAGGGACTTTTGTCAAGTGCCTTGAGTAGATTCATGGCATGCCTTACTTTGCTATGTCCTGATTCTATAGCTTGTTGTTTCATTGCTCTAAACATGTCATCCTGATGTTAGTTTCTGCTATGTTGTTATTTTCACCAAGTCTGTGAACCTGTTATCTTTTGCACTTTTGCCATCCTTGTTTGAACCTGTTATGATGGGATTTAGCCATAGCTCAGTGTTCATCTTTTGTCAAGCATCTTGAGTATATTACTGTCATATGCTTTGTTGACATGTTTGGTCGCAGTAGCTTAACTTCTTGTTGCTTGCTAAGTAGCATCATGCTGTTAATGGCAGATTCTTGTCATTCTTGTTTTGCTTGTCATTTGCAAACCGTGCATCCGATTCCGGTGATCTTTATATCGATTTTAACCGAAATAACCTCACCTATCCAGTGGCATACTTGGTTTTCCAAGATTGTGCCTTGTTCATCTTTGTCCTTCCGGAGCACGCATATGCATTGCATATCACATCTCGCATATCATGCCATGTTTTGCATCATGTTGTTTGTGCATTGCATCGTGATTGATGTTTGTCCTCTTTGCTTGCGTTCTTGCTTTGGGTAGAGCCGGGAGACGAGTACGTGAACGAGGAACCTGTTGAGAACGCTTTCGAGGACCAAGCTTTCGACAACTCTGAGAACCTTGCAGGTAAGATGACCATACCCTCGAAATCACTTCTATCTTTGCTTGCTAGATGCTCGCTCTTTTGCTATGCCTATGCTGCGATACCTACCACTTTCTATATCATGCCACCCATATTGCCATGTCAGCCTCTAACCATCCATGTCCTAGCAAACCGTTGATTGGCTATGTTACCGCTTTGCTCAGCCCCTCTTATAGCGTTGCTAGTTGCAGGTGAAGATGAAGTTTGTTCCTTGATGGAACATGGACTTGTTGTTCCTTGTGGGAACATGTTTACTTGTTGGGATATCACACTACCTCTTATTTAATTAACGCATCTGTATACTTGGTAAAGGGTGGAAGGATCGGCCTTATGCCTGGTGTTTTGTTCCACTCTTGCCACCCTAGTTTCCGTCATACCAGTGTTATGTTCCCGGATTTTGCGTTCCTTACACGGTTGGGTGATTTATGGGACCCCCTTGGCAGTTCGCTTTGAATAATACTCTTCCAGCAAGGCCCAACATTGGTTTTACCATTTGCCTACCACCTACTCCTTTTTCCACCGGGTTTTCGCGAGCCCGAGGGTCATCTTTATTTTAGCCCCCCCGGACCAGTGCTTCTCTAAGTGCTGGCCTGAACCGAGCAACCTGTGGGGCCACCTCGTGGCAACTCGAGGCCTGGTTTTACTCGTAGCTTGACTTATCCGGATGTGCCCTGAGACCGAGATATGTGCAGCTCCTATCAGGATTTGTCGGCACAATCGGGCGGCTTTGCTGGACTTGTTTTATTGCTGTTGAAATGTCTTGTAGTCCGGGATTCCGAGATTGATCGGGTCTTCCCGGTAGAAGGAATATCCTTCGTTGACCGTGAGAGCTTATAATGGGCTAAGTTGGGACACCCCTGCAGGGTATTATCTTTCGAAAGTCGTGCCCGCGGTTATGAGGCAGATGGGAATTTGTTGATGTCCGGTTGTAGAAAACCCGAAGTTGACCTTAACTAAAATACATCAACCGCGTGTGTAACCGTGATGGTCTCTTCTCGGCGGGGTCCGGGAAGTGAACACGGTGTTGGAGTTATGTTTGACGTAGGTTGTTCTAGGATCACTTCTTGATCACTTCTAGCTTCACGACCGTGCTTTGCCTTCTCTTCTCGCTCTCTTTTGCGTTGTAGCCACCATATATGCTAGTCGCTTGCTGCAGCTCCACCTCACTATCCTTTCCTACCTATAAGCTTAAATAGTCTTGATCTCGCGGGTGTGAGATTGCTGAGTCCACGTGACTCACAGATTCTACCACAACAGTTGCAGGTACCAACGATGCCAGTGCAAATGACGCGACCGAGCTCACTTGGGAGTTCGACGAGGAACGTGGCCGTTACTATGTGTCTTTTCGAGATGATCAGTAGTGGAGCCCAGTTGGGGTGATTCGGGGATCTATGTAGCATTTGGGGTAGTCTTCTTTCATTTTGGTACCGTAGTCGGACCTTGAGTGTAATTTGAATGATGGATGTTTATTTATGTATTGTGTGAAGTGGCGACTGTAAGCCAACTATGTATCTTTTCCCTTATGTATTACATGGGTTGTGTGAAGATTACCTCACTTGCGACATTGCTTTCAATGCGGTTATGCCTCTAAGTCGTGCCTCGACACGTGGGAGATATAGCCGCATCGAGGGCGTTACAAAGGGATAGCCCTGTTTGCAAAAAAGAGGTAGAAAGGAAACAATTACTGGCCAATAACAATTGACGACACATGCGACGACCAAAAAGAAGCATATTCCTTGTCCTAAAACGGTGTGAGGACGAGAATGCAATTTGGAAAGTACGCCGGACTAGCTACGTTTTGGACAAAAAACTATGGAAAATCCACATGCAGTGACGTGGGAAGACGGGCAGTGGAGCAAGGCCGGAGGGGATACCTGGAGGTCGTCGGGATGTAACTAGGTGAGTGGTGGCGGGCGGAATCTGCGAGCAGGTGGTGTAGGCCCTACCGTGCCGGAGCTTGGTCAGAGAGAAGGGCGTGTACCGCAGATCGGGACGTGCTGCCTCGGCGCCGTCGAACGGAAAAACGATGCACTTCCTCCCTTTCCCCCAGCGGACGGGATGCGGCCGGATCAGTGACCAATGGTGAGAGAGAGAGAGAGAGGCCACCGCACTCCCTTTCCCCCGGCAGACGGGATGCGGCCGGATCAATGACCAATGGTGAGAGAGAGAGAGGCCACCACACCCTTGTGTGAGATACTCTGAAGAGCGACAAACCAGGTAGGCAGGCTCCATTGTATTTAGTGAGCGGACTACCTTTTTCTCCATAAAAATCGTTTTATATTCTGTTGACGAGCCATTGAGCGCTATAACTTTATTTAAAAATAACGCGGCAATGCGTCAAGGCGAACTTTGTTTCGTGCACGTGTGGTACACGACCTCCCTAGGTAAACAACCGCTACATGCATTCAAATTAGCACGTGGGCTGCCATTTCGTAAACAAATGAGCTCCACTGTGTACACGCGCGGGTGTGGCTGGGCACGAAGCGTGAGTACGTGCACGGTGCACCTATTCTCATCTTGTATACGTACACCACCTACATGGGGTTGTGTGAGAGAGATACTAAACTAGAGAGATATAGTGTGTGGGTTCTTGAGAGTTTTTTTTGGGGGGGGTCAATCAAAAAATGTAACATATGCAATGTGTGTGAAATAGAGTCCTGGATATAACATATATATAGAGGGGGCGATCCACGAGAAGAGATTGGAGGTATCATCGGCTTGAGGTGTCCATAGAATCGAAGAGAGGAATGATGTGTGTGTGCGCGCGCGCGATCGATAAAGAGTGCCATCGAATTTGTGTGTGCCCACGTCAAAGATATAGAGTGGCTGGCCTACTGGAACGTGAGATGGGACATGTGCAGTTTGTCTATGTGGCATGGATACCTACCTGTAGCGCTCGACTATCGGTGTGTGGTGGGGGAAGAGGGAGGCCCAATTAACTATAGAGGTACAATGGCTAGTATATGTGTGGAGGAGGAGAGAGGCCTACCTCATGTATTAAGGAGATCGATCTACCTCATGTATTAAGGGAGATCGATCGGCATCCATGCATATGTGCAGGAGAGGAATAAGGTTGGGAGAGAGACAGAGCTAGAGTGTTGGAGGGGGTGGTAGTGGAGTTGCTTCTAACAAATGGTGGGTTAGGCTTGCTAGACAAACGGAGGGCACGCCCGCGGTATCAATAAGAGAGGAGATGGCTTCTTGTGCACGTGCGTGTGAGAGACGGGTCAGGAGGCATGCACGAATGATGAGGGGGGACGATGTGGATGTGGTAAGCAGACGTAACTACATAGGAAGATCAATCGCCCTTTGTTAGAGAAAGGAGAGACATAACTTGTGAGGTACGTCGATCGATGGAGGGTAGTTAAAGTCGATCTAGGTATATGTTGGGAGATTGATCGGTATACATGCATGTGTGTGTTAGAAGCAAATGAGGCACAAGGAGAAGGATAGAGAGAGTGGGATGCATGTAGCAGGTGGTACGAGAGGCATACTATATCAAGGGGGGAGGAGTGTGCGAGTATGAGAACGGTGAAAAGAGTGGTGGGAGTGAGGCATGGACGGTGACAAGATAAGAGGGGAAGCTTGTGCTTGTGCTAGGCACACCTGGCTAGATAGGCATATCGATCGATGTGTGCTGTAAAGAAGGAGCTGGGGGGCCTACACACACCGTGGGTGAATGACCTAAAGTGAAAAGACAAATTTGCGCGATGGAGCTAGAGAATGCTGAGGGAGGGTGATAGGGATACGGGCGTGTGCATGCAGAAGAGAAAGTTAGCTCCAACTACAAAGATAAGAGGGTTGTGTGGGTGTAAAAGACGAATAGAGATCATATATACTTCATTATAAAAAGTGAATTCGGATATTTGAAGAATTTATCATAGTGTTTCAAACCGACGCATGTGTGAATATATATAACGGTGATACACATGGTGTGGTTATGAACATGTTATACTCCATTTAATATATTTTATATCTACTCTTATAAAAAATGGAGTTGTTGATGATGGTGTGCCTGCCATCCTGCATTATAGGCCGTCCGATTTATATCTGGCGGATAGCAAGGAAACTATGATGGTTGAAGTTGGCAACAATCATGATTGTAGATTCTTATTGAAATAGACAAACAATTCAAATTTAGTTCGAATTGCAGCGGTAGTATAGACATTTGGAATGCACTAAAATGTTGGTATGAGTAGGTTACATGCATTATACAGCAAGCGAAAAAATTTAATCGGACATAACATGGATTCATACTCCCTCCTTCCATCGATATAGGGCGTAATGAGATTTTTAAGACCGCCTTTGACTATTGACAAGATTAATAGTACATGACATGCACAATTTGAAAATTATATTATTGAAAGAACCTTTCACAGATGAATTTAACGGTGTGCTTTGTGTAAGTTGCATGTCATATATCATTGCTCTAATATTTGGTCAAAGTTAGCATTAAAAACGCATTAGGCCCTATATAGATGGAAGGAGGGAGTAGCTTTGAATAGCACTTGTATAGTAAAACGGGGCAAGACTCTCTCTTTGTGTGGTGTGAATAGTTTTTTCTTTGTTTTTTTTTCGTTGAGGGAAGTGCGAATTGATTTGGTACGTACAAGTACATTATTACTACACGTTAGGCTTGTCCCTAAAATTCAACCCGCGTCTTGTTATATCCTGAAAATTCAGATATCTTGCTCCCAAAACTGGCGCCTTCACAACCCGCGCCTTGCTATCCCGAAATTACAATGCGCGCGAAAACTCCCTCCAGCTGCCAAATCCCGACACACGAAATCCCCCTTCTAACCCTGAGCCGAAAGGGCCGGTAGTTCAAACCGGTGGGGGTACTTTTGTAACACACCCTACATTTTGTACAAGCGCGTCCCTAAGTCATGCTTCACCCCCTCCCATCGCCCCCTTTTCGCCATTTGAAATCCCAGGCCGCCATAACCTCTCCGCTCTAGCCGCGAAACCCCACCCTCGTCCGTCCGCCACGTCACCGCTGCCCAACCGGAGCCTCTTCCCCGACGGCGTCGTCCACCGCAACATCTCGACGTCCCTCGTCCACCTCCCCGGATGAGGATCCGTCGTCCATCTTGCCGTCCCGCCGATTCAGCCGCCCCGTCCTTCACTTCCAAGGAGCTGCTCCGACGATCGCCTCGTCTATCGCGGCTGCTCCATCCCCACAGCGCCGCCTTAACCTGCACCACCGGAACCGCAGCATCCTCACCGACTCCTCAGACGAAGCAGAGGCCTACTTGGCTCCACCAAAGAGGTTGTACACTCATTGCATCGAACCTTCTCCTTAACTCGACCTCCCGGCGCCGATGGCGCTCCATCCCGCACCCCCATGGAGCGGCTACCTTGAAGTCGGCGCACGGGCGACATCTCCATGGTGGCTCTCCCCCAGTGCAAGGCCCCTTCGGCGGCGGCGTCCATACCAGCCGGATCTGCTGCTGCTGCTCCGGCTCTCGCTCGATCGCTCGCTCGCCCAGCTGCTGCTGCTGCTCTCCCCCTTGCTCGTGCTGCTGCTCTGCTCCGATTAAGCCACACTTCAGTCGACTGAATCGATTTTTGGGTCAGTAGATTTTAAAGGGTTGGGGGGCTCGCCGGAGTTAAGGAATAACCACCCGCAGCGGGGACGGGGGCTCGCCGGTGAGGTACCCCACTATCTATCTTAGGGTTCAGGGTGGGGGCGGGGGGCCTAGAGGGCTGGCCGGGGCGGCGGTGGCGAGTTGTTTCGGGCGGCGAGGCGGCGCTGGGGCCGGCGGTTCGGCTGGTGGTGGCTGGCCGCTCAGGGGGGTGCAGGTTGAAGATGAACTGCAGGCCCTCCCTAAACTACATGTCAAGTGCCTCTCTGCTACCATTGCGTTCAGTTTCAACAGTAGCATTCAGATTCCATAGTAAATTTAAGTCTTGACAGTTAAGTACAGAGTCAACAGTTTTTACCTCATCTGTTGTAGTCAGGTGGTTTTTGGTGATGTTAATTTTACATCCATTTTACATCATCTATTGGAGATGCTATTAGAATCCCACTTGAGATTGACGATGTATGTCTTATGCTGCTTCAGCCTTGACGTCTTACGGCTCACCGGAGCTTCTCGAACAACAGAATGATCCATCACAACAGAGCAGTTCCCTGGACGCCGTCTACAGATTCCTCAGATCTTCCTCCACACCTCCGATAGCCACCTCTGCCTCAACTGCTTCAGCGACCAACCCAATGATGCTGAGGTCGACACGGCTATGGCAAAGAGGTTGTACACTTGTTGCATCACTTATTACTATACATTCACATCGATCCATTAGGGCTATTTTGGTTCAATGGAAAAACATCGATCCACTGGTTGTTACCATCACTCTAAATTTCTGCATGCTCTCCTTACATAATCTCACCATATTTTTTTCGTATGCATGTCAGATATTGTACACAGTCATGCTGAACATGTAGAGAAAAAGAGAAGTGTTTTGCGCGGCAATACAATGTCATGCAGACATCGCTCCATGGTGGGTTCAATGGCAAACCCTCCCCACCCCTCTCCAGATTATAATCTAGAGGAAGATATCTGTTCTTAGGCGGATTCAGACGCCGCTGACCACTCCTATTTACCCCCCAAGGTGTTTGCTCTACCTTGCCAAGATGATGTTAGTCAAATCATGCATATGTTGCCTTGCAGTGCCTACTTTTGACATCATATATGTCATCTGCTTAGTTTAGACATGTTCTGTAATGCCACCTGTTTAGTTTCTATATCATATATGGGAATTATGCAGTCTCATGTCTTTTAGCCAGCCATAATATATGTGAAATGTGCAATGCCATCCTGTTTAACTAGGCATCATATATTTGAATGATATCTTGCCCATCCTTTTCTTCATTAAATTTCCATTTGTCGATAATGTTTGTACATTAAACTACTCTTCCTGTGAATCAGCCATTTGAGTGGGAGATGGAAAAATCTGGAGTGAAAACAAGGCCTTCAGAGCAGACAGTGCTACCTGTCGAAGCAGATCTATTGTTGGGTCCCGATAGCTCCTCAAAGATGGATTCAGAGATAGATGACCAGTCCTATTCCCCCACCGAGGTGTATGCTCTAACTTGGCACGATTATACTACTTATATCATGCATACGGTGTCTTGCATTGCATAGTTTAGACATCATATACACAATACACAACACCATGTTCTTAGTTCAGACATCATATCGAATGCCCTCTGTTTAGAATATAAATCACATATGTGAGTTAAATGATGCAATCCTGATTACTTAGATAACATGTAGGTGAATTATGTCATGCGATCCTGTTTAGTTATTCATCATATCTTTGAATTATGTTATGCTATGCTATCCAGTTTAGATAGACATCATATATGTGAAATTATGTGATGCTATCCGTTTTAGTTAAACAATATGCATGTCAACTATTTCATGCCCTCCTTTTCCACACTATCTATTGCATCTATCTCTCATACAATGTCTGTACATTCAACTATGTTTCCTGTTTATCAGACATTTAAATTGGAGCGGGTGATGCCAGTATCTAGCGGACTAAAAACACGGTCTTCAAATAAAAAAGTGCTACCTCTTGGTGGAGATAGCACCCCAGTTGTACATGCACAAGAACCAGCCCTACCACACATAACCCAAACTCTCGCAGATTGTACCCCTACTACGATGGACAGAGAACCAGCTTCACCCAATCTAACCCCAACCCTAGCTGATAGTAACCCAGTTCCTGTTGACACAGCACCATCTCCACCACAAAGCTCCCAAACAAGATCAAATAGTAAGGAAGCTCCAGTGCCCAAAGGGCCAGTACTATCACGGCGAACCCCAACTCCACCAGTTAGTACGCCTATTCCTATGGAGGAAGCACAACCAGCTAGTCGTAGTTTAGCATCTATCGCATTTGATGTTGTTAAATCGTATGTATCTTCCCATCTTGGAAATATTATACTGAAGATGAAGGAAAATGCCAGTTGCAGGTGTTTGTCTAGGAGTTATGTGTAAGTAATGTTATTCATGGCAATTACTTTGCTTCGTCCCATACATCGTACCTCCATGATGGTTATAATTTAGCAATTTTTCCCATTTTTCTCTATAGAGAAGGACCGATTTGGAAACTCAAGATGAGGTAACCTATGCTAATACCTCTGCTATCTTCAAGAATGCTTGGTGGTAGTATCGGAATTACCTGAAGAAAACGTACTTCACCGACAAAGAAACTCATCAAATTCCCTTATGTTCTCCTGAGACACATTTACTGGACGATGACTGGGAACGCCTTGTTCTGTACTGGTCCCGAACCAAGAATGTGGTAAGGTCTATGAGCTCATTTTATATTTTTAAGTATTATATTCTTGCGTCTTATTGTACTCTGTTCATGTAGAACAAGTTCCTAAACCTAAAGAACAATTGTTCTAATTTAAGATTCCATTGCTATCATAGTTCAAAAAAGCGCTAGGCGTTAATTGTGCATTTTGCCACCGCCTTGCGCTTTACTGACCAAAGCGCATGCTTATGCGCAGTTATGCACAGATTATGCGTAGTTATGCGCAATGCGTTTTGCCAACGCCTAGAGCCTAGGCGCGCTTAAGCGCTCGCTTAGGCGCGCCTTTTTTAACTATGATTGCTTTTCTCTTGTATGACTGTATTTACTCATACAAACTTATTTTTAGATTGAAGGATCGAATCGAAACTCCAATGGCACAGCAGGTATGTTCACGCATGTTTCTTTAACAAGTTTGCTCTTATCAATAGCTCTATTTTTTTCAATTTCAATTGTGTATACAGTTGACTTTCATATCATGCACATTACTAGCATCACAACAGAGCCAATAGTGTTGTTGTACATGTAGACCCGTGGAACCCATCTGAAATCTTGTTGTGCCGTGTTGTTTCCCATGCTTTGTATTCTTTCACTACTGCTTTGTCTTGAACTGATATGATTTGAACTGTGTCTCTATTTTGATTTGGCAAGACAATGCAGTGACCATAGGACATAGATATATGTTTGTTTGATGCTTTTATTATGTACTAGTACTTGGCAATAGAAGACTTGGTAGTTTAATCCTGTCCACCTTACTAATGAACTGGTTCACCGAACTGAGTTTCATATACTAGTACATGCTAAACTTGTTATGTGTCTGCTTGTTTCTTCATTTAGAATGCTGACAAAATATTGGGGAAGAGTGCCTTATTAAGCAATGGTAAAGGAAGTAATGCAGATAAGGTTTAGGAGAGTGACACATTCTTGTTGGTCTCCAACAAAGCTAATAAAACAGCTAAGGAAGACTATCTTGAAGACAGCGAGACAACCCCAAAGTCCTGTCTTGGTTTAGTATTCGAGTTACTGGCCACTACCGCTTGCACAAGCTATTCAAACTCACTGTCTGAATCAGTTAGGTTTCTTGAGTCTCAACTACAAGCTGAAAGACATCGATCAGCTGTGTTGCGACAAGAAGCGGAAGGACTACGGAAGTCCCAGGAGCATTCAGATGCATACTTTCTGGTGCAACAGCAAGCGTTGGAGGCTTTTAGCGCCAAACATGACAAAGCTAATCAGCTTGCTAAGCTTATTGCCAGCATGGTGGATACCCAGGATAACACTTCTTGAGCTCTTCTGAAGTTGTTTCAGTTATGCTCTTGTTTTGCTGCCGCGTTTATTTGCATGGTGGCCAATTTTGACGGCCAGTGTATGTAATGTGCTACTTTGTTCCCTATATTTGCACTGGTGGCGAAATTTGATGCCCACTAGATGTAATATGTGTAATAGCGGTAATAGGCTAGCGTTAATTGCTTGCTTATTTATTTCCTTATTGTCTTGTTTAGTTATTTGCTTGTAGTCACTGCAGTTCTTTTTCTGTTTTTTTCTAGTGGCCACAATAGCCTATTTTTGGTAACTAGGCCAAAATAATCATGGCAACACACGGACTGTTGTAACCATGGGCCTCCTGCAAGCCATATGATCCATGGGCCTTCGTCCGGCCGTAGGATCCATCGGCCTTCTATACGGGCCTTAGGGTCCATGGGCCTTCTATGGGCCGTAGGGTCCATAGGCCTTCTACGGGCCGTACGATCCATGGGTCTTCTACAGGCCGTACTATCCATGGGCCTCATACGGGCCGTAGGATCCATGGGCCTTCTACGGGGTGTATCATCATTTCGCCAATCATGGGCCGTACTATTCATGGACCATAACGGGCCGTTAATAGGCCATATTTGATAACCCTATGAAAACAGCCCAACGGTTTTTTTACATGAAAACAGCCCGATGTATTAACGGTCCGCAAATGGGCTGGCTGTAACGACGGGCTGAATTTGGCCCACAAGCAGAAAATGCCAGTAACAGGCCGTATGTAATCGAATGCTGCAAATGAGCCCAAGAATCATTTGGCCCTGAGAAGGCCGAAAGATAACTTGGGCTGGAAACGGCCCAATGGAATAACGGGCCGTTCATGGGTATAAAGTGATACACTGTTCATTACGGGCCAGTTTCACCACAAGCCATTAATGGGCCAAGAGTTACAAAGGTCCTCATATGGGCCGAAAGAAGTCATGGGCCACACATGGGCTGTAAGTTAAAAACGGGTTGAATCATATTGGACGGCCCAGATGACGCTACTGGGCCTAATTCAGATAGGGCGAAACAGGCCCTGGGTTAGCGGGCTGTAAATGGGCACTATGCGAACAGGTCGTTAACAGGCTTTCTGTGGGCCGGCCCGCCTCCTTTTGACCAAGTCAAACGGGCCGGCCTTTTCACAGGAATGGGCCTCTCTTGGGCCGTGCCACGTGTCGCCGTATCATAGGCGCCTTCGGTCCAGTGAGCGGATGATATCTGTCCAAATGGTGAGCCTACACGTGTTTCCTCCAGCCAATGATGATTTTACACATGGAAAATCCCCATTGGTCGGGGCTGTTAACGGGTTATCGGATCCAAAACCCGACCCGATAGCTTAACGGTGTTCCGTTACGGTGGATACCACGTGTCGGTCACCCTTGACGAAAGCACTTCTGTGACGCGCGATTTATCGTCATGGAAGTGGACACTTCCGTGATGATAATATAGGTAATGTCATGGAAGACTTCTATGACAGCACATGTATGACTATCTTGATTCTGTCATAAATTTGTCATGGATGTACATGCATGACAAAAAATGCGACCTACTGTGACAAACACGTATCATCACGGAAGTGTATTTTTTTGTAGTGATTGTTGGAGGAATCAAAATGAATCTGAAGAACATAACTGAGTCTGTCTCCTCGAGGGGATACCAATACCACCCCAGCACCAGAACCATTCAACATCTTGGATCCGTCAAAGAAGATGGTCCAATGCTCTGAGTGAATCTGAGTCGGTTGTTGCTGCTCAACCCACTCGATGAGGAAATCTGCTATTGCTTGGGACTTAATAGCTTTCTATGCCTCGAACTTGATATCCAATGGAAGGAGTTTAATCGCCCACTTTGCCACTCGACCAGTTGCATCTCTGTTGTTCAGAATTTCTGACAATGGTGCATCGCTAACGACTGTAATGGAATGATCTGAAAAATAATGTGCAACCTTCTTCGTGGTCATGTAAATTCCGTAAACAAGTTATCTGGCCGAGTGATTCAGCCTTCTTGCCAGGGATGACGTCGTGAAAGGTCATGTTGCTCTCACTAAGTTTGGACATCGGAATGCCCATCCCCTTCAAGGATTCAGCATAAAGGATATTTGAACCGCTACCACCATCCATCAACACTTTGGTCAATCGATTGGCCCCAACGACTGGGTCGACCACCAACGCTTGCCTCCCTGGAGCGGCTATGCGAGCAGGATGATCAGACTGGTCGAATGTGATAGCTGTTTGTGACCACTTCAGGTATGTTGTCGTTGCCGGAGCAACCATATTCACTTCTATGTTTCTCACTTTCAGTCGACTTTTGCTCTCAACATCAGTAAAAATCACTAGGGTGGAATTGACATTGGGAAAATCATTATCTTCCTCTTTGTCCTCATCCTTGTCCGACTCCTCTTCCTTCTCATTGGGTTGCTTCTCTCGGAACTGCTGGAGCAGAACTCGACACTATCGAGTGGTATGTTTAGGATCAATCAAATTACCTTCTTCATCCTTCTTGGTGTGAATGTGGCACGGTAAATCCAACACATCATTTCTGACTTGATCTTTCACTTTCTTGGGGGTCCAGGGCCCCTTAGGTTTCCCTTTAAACTTTCCATGAATCACTGCCGAAGTTTCACCAGGCCTTGCAGGCTCGGCTTTACGCTTCTGTTTCCGATTGGAATTGCCTCCACCGGTGTCCTGAGCAACTGGTTTACTCTTTCCACTTCGGAGTCGATCATCTTCTTCTCCGTTAGCGTACCAAGTGGCTATTTCCATCATCCGAGTCAGAGACATATCTCCCGTCCGGCCGAATTTCAGGACCAGTTCTCGATACTTAACGCCTTCCTTGAAGGCACAAACTGCTTGATGCTGGGACACATTTTCCACTGGGTGATGCAAAGTGGTCCACCTCTGAATGTAATCTCTCAGAGTCTCATTCGGTTTTTGCATGCAATGCTGCAATTCTGTTAATCCCGCTGACCGCTTGCAACTACCCTCAAAAGTTCTAACAAACTCTCGGGCAAGTTCCTCCCAACTAAATATACGACCTGGTGTTAACTGAGTCAACCATGCTCTGGCCGAACCTTCCAACATCAGAGGAAGATGCTTCATGGCCACTTTATCATTGCCACCACCAATCTGCACAGCCACTCGGTAATCCTCAAGCCAAGTGTCAGGGTTGGACTCACCAGTGAACTTGCTGACTCCAGTCGCCAACCTGAAGTTGGGAGGAATCCCCGCGGCCCTGATGGCTCTGCTGAAACTCTCTGGACCTGAAACATGAACTCTGCTGCCAGTCGGGTGATCTCTGTCAAGGCCGTCTCTGTGTGCTCTGTTCCTGTTGACTAGACCTTGAACGAGAATAGATCTTGCATCAAAGCCTGCCTCCCTTGGGTCGACTGGTATTCTTCGCTCGCCACTGTTCGGGCGTCTGTCATCATACTATCGGGGCACATACGACCCACTCCTCGGAGGAGGTGTGAGCACTCGACGACGGTCATCATGGCCGAGTCAGTGATCATACTGCTCGTGGTTCCGTCCCACGTACCGATCCTACCGGTGCCCACGTCCCTCACGCCGCGGGGGCGATCTTGGACTGTGGGCCGACTGAAATGTATCTACCATCAAAGATCTGCTATGAATCATATTCCACGACTGAGACACCGATGTGTTCTGCTCTACCGCTGCCCGGAGTAAGGTCCGGATCTGCATCAAACCCCTACCAGCCTCCGACTGGGAAGGCTGAATTGACTCCGCTATACGGGCCGTAGCTGTGAGATTTTGAATCGGAGTGCGGTATACCTGAGGTTGAGGCGGAAAAAGCTGTCATCGACTGGACTCAGGAATTCGCTGCCGAGCACGCTCGTCGAGTGCATGCTGAAGGTTCTCCAGCCGAGTGCGCTCGGCCAAATTGGCCAGGAGCGCATCCTCCAATGCCCGACCCTCGTAGGTTTTCCCAACAATGGGCGTGTGGAGCGCATCCATGTTGCGGCGGCGAAGCTCTTCCCTCTGCTGCGAAGATAGGGGTTTGGGGCGGTACTCCTCGTGAATGCGTGACGGATCGCCGCCACCATCACCGCCGTCGTCGTGGCGGAGGCCAGGCGGACTACATGGTCGCTTCTATCACACTCGGATGCGGTCTTGACGGAGCTAGTTGACAGGTCGAACAGGCCGTAGAGAGTTTCATCGAGCTCGATTGCTGCGACTTGTGGGGTGGCCGACTAACAAGCCACCGCATGTTTCACCCATTGCTTAAGCCGCGACCGACCGGGTCGCCTGCGTCGGTGAACAGCGGGGAGCGAGGACACCACGGGAGCCGACCGATACTGGGTCGACGGCTGCCGGAGAAGGACGCCGCGAACGCACGCGCGAAAGTGCGTTGCCTCATGGACGGGGAGCATCTCGATGTCAAGGGGTGCTTCTTGAAGCCAGGCGGAGTCGTCGGCAACAAAGACGAGCGTGCCGAGACAGATCTCGCGGCCCTCAGCCAATCCACCGGCGGAAACCATGATGATGGGAATCGAAAAAATCGCAACCTCACCAAAAAGTCGCTAAGACACCTACCCCACGGTGGGTGCCAACTGTCGTGGTTCTAAGACTGACAGTAGAATGGGGGGTAGGTATGAGGAGGAAAGATCCCGGCTATGGTGAAGTTGTACACACAAGGTTTACGAGTTCAGGCCCTTCACGGTGGAAGTAATAGCCCTACATCTCGGTGCCCGGAGGCGGTCGACTGGATTATATGTGTGTGGAGTTACAGGGGATGCGAACCCTTGTCCCTGAGGAGGGGGTGGCTTATATAGAGTTCTCTAGACCCCTCCGGCCATCAGTTACACCGGGTTTAAGGTACATAAAGAGGGAGAGTTACTGGTAACGCCAGCAATAAAGATACATGAATGACCATTAAGTCTACAAAGTAAATGCCCGGCCGTTGCTGTTCAGTGCGGCTATAGACCTTCTGGTTGTCGAGTGACTAATGCTATGGTCGAGTGACATTGAATCTTCCGAGTGGAATGGCTCTGGTCGAGTGGATGATGCTATGCCTTGAATGCTTCTGACTTTTAGGGTAATGTCCTTGGGGAGGGTGTCTAGGTCAGGCCTATGACCCTACCCTAGGTACCTGTCATCGTCAGGTGGCGCACCCCCCTATGGCAGTTGGCCGTCGTATGGGAGAAAGGAAGGAGGGGGATTTGGCCTCCCCCTTCCTTCCCTCTCCCCCTTTCCTTTCACCCCTCTGGCATATATGGTAAGGGGGCGTCCAGGGCAGGAGCCCAAGTAGGATTCGGCCCTACTTGGGGTGCCTCCTGGCTGCCTCCATCTGCCCCCACCTATATATATATATATATATATATATATATATATATATATATATATATATATATATATATATATATCTGTGTGTGTGTGGGGGGGGGGGGAAGGGGTGCCAGACATAACCACGACAATCTCTTTGCCATGTGCGCCGCTCACTCGTATTTTCATAGTGCTTAGGCGAAGCGCTATGGAGATAGCATCACCACCACCGTCACCACGCCATCGTGCTGCCGGAACTCATCAACTACCTCACCGTCTTGCTAGATCAAGAAGGTGAGGACGTCACCGAGCTGAACGTGTGCTGAACACGGAGGTGCCATACATTCGGTACTCGATCGGTTGGATCACGAAGAAGTTCGACTACATCAACCGCGTTAACAAACGCTTCCGCTTACGGTCTATGAGGGTACATAGACAAACTCTCCCACTCGTTGCTATGCATCTCCATGGATAGATCTTGTGTGTGCGTAGATTTTTTTGTTTTCCATGCAATGTTTCCCATAAATCGAGGAGGCGGCAAAACCAAACATAATAGCTTTGGTCTATATATAGAACTTATTTTGCTGAACCTATGTAAAATATTAGTTGTATTTTACTGCAAAGTACATATTAAAACCAGGTTCCAAACATATGACCATGTACCATGGCTAGCGTATTGTCTATTTCTTCACATTATATTGACAACTAAGGATAAAGAGACAAAGTTTATAATACGATAAGCATTGTATGACATCATTCATATCACAAAACAACTTATAACAGACAAATGGGAAATTGCAATATTGTGTGGGCAAGTCCAGCACAGAACTAGATTACAGATCAAGATAAAAGGAACATCACTCCTTTCTTTTAAACCTTGTAACGTGCAATGATACAGTAAGACAATTGTGTGTAAAATTGAAAAGAATAATAGACATTGGCTCTCAAATCGTGCAGTTCAATGCACAAGTCAGAGTAACCAGTGGTTTAAAGGCATGAGGATTAAGGACTTACAACAGCTTCTTTGACTGGTGTAGTCATGCCCTTCGTCTTGCTGGTGTGACAGTCCTTGAAGGTTTCCACAACATTTGGTTCAATTACTTTTTGGTCCTTGCGGGCTTTCTTCTACATTTGGAACAATTCAATATAGATATGATAATATGGCACAACGAAAAGAGTGAAACAGTAGCTAGTTACAAGAGCCTCAAAGTGTGCAATATAGCTATGAGATCTTGTTGGAATTTCACTTTCGTACGGTTGACCTTGTTCTTTGAACAGTTCACCTAGAAGAAGATAGATTTGTGAGGCACATGCATAAATAGGAGTTCAACATGTCATTTGATCACACACACACGCGCGCACACACACACACACACACAGTATATATATATATATATATACAACCGGTCTATTCTGGTAATATTATCAGAATAGCTATTCTGATAACACTTCGGCACTGCATGCTTAACGGAAGCAAACTGCATCTTTTTTACGTTGCGCACTGCAATGCTACACGGTAGAACTGCTACATTTTCTGGTGGTCCACCCGTGTATTCTGTGTGGAATCAGGTGTTGCGGGATGATTTGATTTGTTTATGGATGTCAGTTGACCTTTATTATTTGTAATTTACAGGAAAAACGACTAAAATCTTGGTAAATCGACGGATTTGGCAAACGGGCTTTCTCTGTTTGTCCGTGTTTGCTTCAGATGCGATTTTTTTGTGCTCGCATGTTGTTTTTCAGTAGGAATTGTTTGATTGTGTTTGTTTTAATCGGTCCGTTCACTCTATAATTTGTTAATTTTTAGGAGTTTGTTTTCAATTCCTGTTATTTTGATTCTGCGGGCGGGAGAGCTTCGTCCGCTCCTCTGTTCTTGATGATTTTTTGGATTTTTGCACGCCCATGCGTGTTTGAATATTGTAATTAGTGTTGCTATAGGTTTGAATTCATTGTATTGCGGTTATAATTGTAATTTTGTAATTGCAATTTTTAAATGAGAGCTGATGTTGTTCGTCCAGTTGTCGTGTTTTCCATGTAATTTTTTGCGGGAGTATTTTTTCGTTTGTTTAGTGGTTGGACAATTTCTAGGCATACGTTGTTTCGGGAGTATTTTTCGATAGTGTACCACATGTCTGCAGTTCTACTATTTTCAATTTTATTTGTTGTAGTTGTGGCATACGTTGTTGTGCACTGCATTTTCGTTAGTAGTGTACTTTGTTGTAGTTACTTTACAGTTGTTATTGCAGTTTATGAGATTTCTGTTTTCTTAAACTGAATTCTGTGTTCTATAGGACTTCATAATATGCACTTCCGTACTGCATTAGTAGTGTGGTTAATGTTTCTACTGTGGTATTAGAATGGATGGTCCATTTTATGCTTGTGTTAGCTGAACAGTTATTATAAGAATTATTTTGAAGTGCATACAATGAGAATTGTTTTTGAACATTGTATGTTAACTGCAAAGTTTCGACCATTTGCATTTTCTTGTTTCTGTTCAGAGGACTGCTTTTTTATTATTAGGACCACACTATGTGCTTGAGTGAACTGCATTACTGCCAACAACAACTTGTCTAAAAAGGATGATAAAATGATGTAGTTGAGGTTGCATACTTTAAAATAGGCATCGTTCAAAGTGTATGATGGACATAATTTTAAAAGCATACAGCGTAATCAAAGCATTAGAAATATTGTTTGCTTCATACTAGACAGCCTAGAGTGCAAATATTGTAAACTTGAGGGAGTCTTCTGCTTTGTCGAAAAACACCATGGCCACTTCTCCGACGCAAAGCCATTCTGGGAGACAAAATCTTTCCAACCAGTAGTTATGTTGATGCAGTCTTGAGAGTCGATGTGGTAGTCAGCTTGCATGTCTGCATATCCATTCTTGTGTTGTGCCTCCAAATTAACCTTCCCTGAACCCGAAGCATGAAATTTTATTGTGGATGGCAGTTTATGCATATTGGAATGGGTGTTAAAAGAATTTTATAAGTAAATAGCGAATGTTTTTCTTTTGTACTTAGGACGATGTGTTTATGTTGACTTAAATAGTTACACATATATGAGTGCTATTTTCTAATGTAGTTGCAATGTATGAAGAAACTTATATACGAAATTGACCTCTAGTTTTACTAGGATATATATTGTACTACAACATGCTTGTACTGCAAGGTCAGTTACAGTGTACTTCGCCAGCATGTCAACAGAACTGCATCCCTGATCTACTGACCCCTTTTTTTGTCGATACCTGGTGTGGTACTGAAGGAAATTAGGTGGAAGCATCTATTGTTAATAGCTAACTAATCTGAAGAACAATACAAATTATGTTTTGTATTTTTGTTGATACTACTGAACAAATTGATTGAAATATATACTGAGATGTGGATTTGCAGGCTAGATTATGTCCAAAATTATGAGGGAAAAACATACACAACTTTCCTGCAGATCTGCGGTTGTGAGGCGATGAAGAAATGGCGGCGGAAATCCCCTGTTGGGTATCATCAGGGACCCGAGCATGCTGCACCACTCGGCGTTGGTGAGCTCCAGACCTTCTGCGTACACGCATGTGTCCGCTACGGGCGCCATCCTTGCCAAACACCCGCACTTACAGTCCATGGCTGGTTCAGTGGAATTCCAACGAAGAGCTGGGGATGGGATGAACCCTAGATCTATGATTTGAAGAAAAAGAGTAACGGGGGGAGGAGTTGTGTTAGTCTGTAGTACGAATGGATACGTTTTTATGCAACTAATTGAGCAATGGAAGTAATAAATGTTTGTGGTTGGTGTTAGGTGGTGGATCGGTTCTGATTCAGTGTCATCGAATGCATTTGAGTAGCAAAAGGACTGCTTAAAAATAGCGAACTGCATTTGTCATATATCAAGACAAATTGCGGAACGTTTGGTTGGGCCTGCGTTTTATGTATGGTATGTGGGGTTTTTAAAAAAAATCAGTTGCCTTTCTTTTGTGTGTTGGGCCTGTGTTCGTGGAGTGAAGCGCATTGGGCCCAAGACGGCCTGTGAGCACGGCTGGTTTGCGGTGCGCTGTGTGCAGCCTAATGTTTAGTCCCACCTCGCCCGCGGAAGGCGCGCCCGACCTGTTTATAAGCGCTGATGAGGCCGCTGTACCGAACTCCCCTGGTTACTTATTTGAGGGCTTATACACGGCGCTCGCTGCGCTATGCTCTCTGACTTGTGGGCCCTTGTGCGCCCCGCCCTACGCATCGTGGCTCAGAACGACCCGCCTACCATTGGTGCAGACCTACTACGAGACTGGTTGGGGCCGGCTGCACCTGGGTGGTCAATTTTTTTCTATTTTGCTTTTTTTTCAATGTGAGGGCGCGCACTGCTTAGGAAACCGTCCTTGCACTACATTGATCAGTGTTCTGTACTACATGTGCAAGCATTCCTTACTACATGTACATTTTCTCATTCTTTTTGTTTTCTTGTTTTTGCTCTTTTGTAATCTTTTTTCCAGTGTAGGGCAGTGCACTGCTTAGTAAACATATATGTACTTCACTGATTTTGTTCCTGTAGTGCATGTTCATATTTTTCCGCACTACATTTTTTTCAATGTAGAGGCATGCACTGCTTTGTAAACCATGCGTGCACTGCACTGATCAGCGTTCTGTACTACATGTGCACGCCTCTACATTGGAGTGCACTGCATGTGGACGCCTTTACATTGGAGTGCAGTGTGCACGCCTTTACATGCACAGTTCTCATTTTTCATTTTTGTGTTTTTGCTCTTACGTTATTTTTTTCCCAATGTGGGGGAGTGCACTGCTTAGTAAATCATTCTTGTACTGCATTGATTTCGTTTGTGTGCTGCACGTTCATATTTTTTCGGCACTACATATGCAGATTGCATTTTCCTTTTTGTGTTTTTTCTCTTATCTATTTTTTTCAAATTTAAGGGCGTGCACTGCTTTGTTGTTTATGTGTAAACTTCATTTTGACAAAGTCTGTACCGCATTGGTACACAACTTGCACTGCATGCGTCCTTTTTTGCATACTGCTGGAATCTAATGATACATGAGCAAACAACAGAAAACAAATTGTCACAGGCATTCTATACGATAAGTTCATCATGAGCAAACTAATTTCAACAGAAAGCAATCTAACATAATCAAAGTTCACATCATTACAAGCGATTCTGCATGGCAAGTAAACTAAGTTCAGCAAAAGCAAATGATCACAAGCAAACTAACGATACATAAGCAAACAACATAAAGCAAATTTGATGATAATTCTAAAACGACGGTGGCCTTGGTGGATCTTTGGCGGCACCATCTTCTTCTTCACCAGTCAGCGTCTCCCCATCCCCAGCTCGTCCTGGCGTGCTTCTTGGGGGGCTCCTCCTTCTCCAGCTTTGCACGGCGAAGCCCGTCCTGGGTGAGCGTGATGCAGTTCCATATCTCGTACATTGCATAGGCGTCCTTTGCAGCATACTCGATGTGCCTCGTTGCAAAGCGCTTGTGCTCGTCGTCGGTGATCTTCTTCTTCATGTTGCTGTAGTAGTCGTCGATGAGCATGCCGGAGACGTCTAAAAGGGAGTCCAACTCCTTGGTTGCCTCGGGCACCCTCCACTCCTTCTGGATGTCGACGAAGTTGGCGACCTCCAGATTGAGGCGATCCAGCCTTTTTTGTCGCCGTCGATGGAGAAGCCTGCAAAGGTGTACCTGGGGTCGGCGAGGAACTTGTCGAAGACGTTGCACCTTTCAGCGACGCTCAGTTGGAAGAGCATCACCGGGTGTTTCTTGCCGATGGAGAGTTGGTAGAGGGCGGGTTTCTGCGTCGCTTCAGGCTCGTTGTTGTACTCGAGATCAATGCCGACGATCTTGTGGCTGGAGGCTGAGGTGGCGCTCGTACTGCGCGAGGGTGATCGCCACCTGCTTCTCATCGTTGGTGTGGACTACGTGCAACTTGGTGTTTCCGTGTGCCTCCACGGCCTCCACGGCCTTGTATTCATCGGCGCACGCCATCGCCAGTAGTGGGGCTTGGTGTTTTTGCATGGAGATGGATGTGACGGTGCAATTTGGTGGCAGCGCGATCGGGTACTTGTGTTGTTTGTGGATGAGATGGCCTATGGCAGGGGTCTATATTTAAGGGGAGGCGCGGTGTGGGATGGCCGCAGCGGATGAACTACACAATCTCGGCGACGATGCGGTTTATGCAGATCGTGGGTTCGTGTTTGCGTATGTGATCGTGGGCTTGTGACGATGGAACCGCTCCGATTGGGCGGTTGTATGCGAACGTGGTCTTTTTTTCAGTAGATTTTTTTTAACCACCACTTTTCTGTGCTAATGGGCTTTTTTGATCCTGCGTGACAACGAAACTGCATTTGTTGTAGTACCGCACTGCATCGTGTGCAACGGAGAACTGCCTGGTGTCTACAGGTGCGTACTTCACATTATTTTTTGCGTGTCCTTGCTGGAGCCCCTGAATAAAGTATAATGTATTCCGCATTTTTACGAGTTTTTCTCTGTGTTCTATACCGTGTTTTTATTCATGTAGGTAATCCGGAACTGGATTTGCTAAACCGTACTGCTTCGTTTACCTAAAAGGACTGCATCTTTGTAGTGTTGCGTACTGCGTCAATTTTTTTGCCTGTACTTACTGCAGTCCCTGTACGGGAGGGGTAAGGGGGGTTGGGGGGCCCACATTTATTTATTTGAAGTTACTGTTTTTTCTTAATGGGCCTTATTGGGCTGTGTTCGGGAAGTGAAGACGCATTTGGGACCAAGTCAGGTCGGTCTGATAGCACGGCCGTTTCCCTGTGCGCTGTGTGCGGCCTAATGTTTAGTTCCACCTCGCCCGTGGAAGGCGCGCCCGACCTGTTTATAAGCGCTAATGCGGCAGCTGTATCGAACTCCTTTGGTTACTTATTTGAGCTCTTATACACGGCGCTATATGCTATATGCTCTCTGACCTGTGGGCCCAAGTGCGCCTGGCCCCACGCAACATGGCTCGGAACTACTCGCCTGCTGTGGGCGCAGACCTACTACGAGACTGGCTGGGGCCGATTGCACTTGGGTGGTCAATTTTTGTAGAAGTACCTCACTGCATCGTGTGCAACGGAGGACTGCATTTTTTGTAGTACCACACTGCATCGTGTGCAACGGAGAACTGCATGTTGTCCACAGGTGCGTAGTTCATTATGTGCAATAGAGTACAATGTATTCCGCAATTTTTACTACTTTTTCGCTGTGTTCTATACCGTGTATTTATTCACAATGTAGGTAATCCGGAACTGGATTGCTAAACCATACTGCTTCGTGTAACGAAATGCACTGCACTTTTCTATTGTTGCGTACTGCATCTATTTTTTGCTTGTACTTACTGCATTCCTTGGTACGCGAGGGGTAGGGGGGTGGGGGGCCCCCATTTTTTGTGTGGCACTTATTTGAATGTAGACTTTTTATTTTCGAATGCGTTTTCTTAACATGCGTGTTGTTTTTTATTTTAACTTTTTTTACGAACTACGTTTATTTTATTTTTGTTTTACCGACTGAACTTCATTGTTCTTTCATAAAGAACTGCATCATGTGCGTTTTGATGTGGTCTTTCTTATTTTATCTGGGGGGGTTTTGGGCCGGCCCATTTTATGTTACTTTTTGCTACACGCGGGCCTCCTGCGTGTTCGTTGCAGGCGATCCCACCTCTGACAAGGAGAGAGACCGAGAACAATCCCCTCTCCTCTCTTGTAGTTCCCCCCTCGAGCAAAACCGCTGTCGCCTGCAGCAACCACCGTCGCCCGAGGAACCGCCGCCCTCAAGAGGTTCTTATTGATGCATTTGGCGTCGTTGTCGGCTCCGCGAGCCCTGGCCGTTACGCTCCCGCAGCCCTTTCATTTCCGTTTTCGTCGGTGCACTCTCCCTCTTCCCCGCCGCCAGCGCGGCACCTTTTTTGTGGTACGTTCCTCTTGTTCCCGGTCTTGATCGTCCTCTCGTCTTGTGTTCTTGTTATTCTCGTAGTTGTTGTTGCTGTTTTTGCTTGTGTAATTTTTCCGTAGGCAGCCGATTTTATCTCGATTTTGTAGTCGATACTTGTGTGTAGCAAGGTGGATCTAGGGTTTCTTGAGATTTTTCACCGATTTTGTTGCTTATATTTGTCGCTTCGTCGTTGTGCTGCAGGCAAACGTCATGTCTTCGCCGAGCAGAGTGAGAGGAGGAGTTCAGGGTATGTGGAGTGCTTATTTTAGGCTTTTGTTTATTTTTGTTTGATGTTTATCTAGTTTCTTAAATCATCCTGCATATTTGGTTTATGCTTTGTTAGTTGTCAGTGTTCGTTTGCATTATTTTTGTCATATGATGTTTTCTATTTTCGGTTTTCCGGTTCTTTTTGAATGAAGTAGGTGATTGTGGTTCTCATAATGATACAACAATTCGCTCTCGTTGTCCTGGTGGTAAGGATCATGGTGTGGAGGGAGGACATCAATTGAATTCACCGACTGAAACTTCTCCCATAAGTGTGGCCCCTCCTTCTGGTATGTGATTGATTTTTTTATTTTTGTGTATGCTGGTTAATTCGATGTTGTACAAATTGGTGTTGCCTTGCTATATATAGTGCGGCATTCTTGTTTGGGAAGAAACATGAAGTTAATGTATGCAACAATGTATTTATTTTGTATATGTGAACTCCACTATATTTATGTGTGAACTGCATTGTTGTTTTATTCAAGTTTTTTGTGCAATGCATTAATTTTTATTTTTAGCTTATGGTTGGAGCACTGCATTTTATATGTCTAAGTGTACTGCATTAAGTGTACTACATTTGTTCTTTTTGTGCACCTTGTAACGACCATAGTCAAACTTCATTTTTGACGCAGTGTTTGTTTTCCATGCTGGGGCGCCTGGGTTTGAGGAGGTTACTCAATTGATTGACCATTATTTTGTAGAGGGTAATGTTGGTGTGAGCTTTGACCAGAGGCGACCCGTTTTGTCTAAGACACGGTCGCAGTCTGTTGATGGTACAGAAGAAGTTACACAGGATTGATGGTCTCGGAATAGCTTCATCAATATGAGTTGAAGCAAAGCAAGAAGAAGTTGAGGTTTGAAAGTGACTCAAAAGAGTTTGCGGAGAAAGAGAAACAGAGGAGAGCTGCAGATGGTGCCAAGGGTGCCAAATTTGCCAAGGTGAGGAAGCCTTCTTTGCAGAAGAAGAGGCTGAGTACTGTTGCTGAGGAAGGTGGTACACCTCGTCGGAGTCCACGTGTTGCTGGCATGAACAAGAATCTTGGCAAGAGAACTGCTGAAGCTGGTGGAAAGGATGATCCTCAGTGCAAGCGACTACATGTCACTGGAGGTCCCAACTCTGATGATGATGACTTTGTGCTTGCTGATTTTGTGAGGGATGTTCATAGTGGTAGACGCAAAGACTGTGGTTCATCTAAGAGTCTACCCAAGCGTGCCCGTGACGGTGTCGATGAAGATGTTTGTGGTGACTCTGGTGAGGAGGTGGATGTTGTTCCAAAGGTTTGTTGAACTGGACTGCATTTGTTTTCTTCATTGTTATTCTATCTGTGTTTTCTCTGTCTCTTTTTTATGGCTAGTCTTCTAATGTGGATTGCATTTGCCTTTACACAGAGGAAGAAGTCTAGTAAGAGCAATGCAGCTGAAGATGATGCTGAGGTAGATGATTCTCGATTTAACCAGATCGTACATTTGTCGCTTCCCACTGTTTGCAAGGCTGCTGCCTTGTTGAAAGAGGCACACTGTAGTCGTGTTCGGGATGCTGGATTTGGTGTTGTCTTTAAACTGACAGTAAAGAAAAATGTGTCCCGCATTCTTATGTGCTATCTGATTGGAGTGATTGACCCTGCCACCATGATAATGGACTTTGGGAATGGCAGGGTTCTTCGAATCAATCGTGATGCAGTTCATCACATTTTTGATTTACCCATGGGACGTCACACTGCACCCATGCCTGCTGCTAGTGGCCATGATGACTCGTTGAGTGCCCTCAAGGATGAGCTTGACTTTGACCGTTCAAAAAGTATAGGTGTCAAGGACTTGCTTGAGAAGCTGAAGGTGTTGGTGGAGGAAGATGATCATGTGTCCGTTGACCTTGCTGTGAAGGTGTTCTTCCTGATACTCTACCAGAATTTGCTGTGCCCCGGGCCTGTAGTTCGTTTGGGTAGAGTTGCTGCAATGGTAGAGAACATGGATTATGCGGCTATGGCTCAGATGGACTTTTGCCAGCTTGTTGTTGATGAGTTGCAAGCAGCTATGGTATGGTGGCAAACAGAAGGCAGCAAGCAGAATTGTCCAGAGGGTTGTGCCATTGTCCCCCTGATTATGTATCTTGACTGCTTGAAGCTTCGCAAATTTTTAGTCATGCACACGTTGACGCCACATGTGTCATACCTGACGACCAAGGACCTGATGAAGTTATACAATGAGGATGTGCTTGTGAAGGGAAAGATTTATTTGGAAACTTACAAATTTGGGAGGCTGCCGGTTAGTGCATCTGAGTTTTGAATATTTGTTTTTAAAGGTGCAGCCATTATAAATCTGAACTTTTATAGTACTCACATGTGTACTTATGTTTGCCTCTTGTCTTTTTTTTGTAGTGGAAGGCGTCAGGTGATATTGTTTACAACCGTCCTGTTGCAGTTGAACACGGCAGCTCTGATGCGGGACCTAGCACTCAAGCTAGGTTTTATGACCCTATATGTAGCCAGCTTCCTTCCTGTGATGATGAGGTGCCGCGTACTCGTGGTTTCATGGCTCGACAGATGTTTTATAATAAAAGCTCTTCTAAACAGACATTTGTTGGCGGCAAAAAACACGAGGAGATTGATGAGCTTCTTCTGAAGGTTTTGAAGTTGACTGAAGATTTGCCAACCTTCGGTGATAGGTTGAGGACAGTTGCTGGTTTTTTCCTTGTTGGCCATGGCCCACGAGATGAAGATCTTGTTGCTGCTCACAATTTTGATTGTGGCGTGATTGAAAG
Organism: Aegilops umbellulata; assembly: GCA_032464435.1. Classification (NCBI taxonomy): domain Eukaryota; kingdom Viridiplantae; phylum Streptophyta; class Magnoliopsida; order Poales; family Poaceae; genus Aegilops; species Aegilops umbellulata. The sequence goes on along the minus strand of CP136056.1, from coordinate 37,116,055 downwards.
CCTGAAGATTGCAGTGACGAATGTTCGGTCTTCGTATGCTCAATTGAGACATTCACAAGAGGAAAAATGCAGTCGGTATGAGAAGGATGTTGGGCATATTTTGGATGAAATGAACCGTCAGGACGCTGGTGTTGGCGCTGATAATGTATATTCTAGGTTTTTTGTGGTTTTGAACCTCTTTTGTGTACTATGTGGACTGCTCCTCGCTTATCATGTTTTTTGTGATAGGCTGGAGTGGAATCTTCTGGTGTCCATGGAACTAGGGACGATGGAATTGGTCAGGTACAAGTAGTTCTGCTATGTCTGTTCTGCCATGCGTCCCTCTTCTTAAACTTGCACTTGTTGCTTTCCATTTTTATTGTACTTTTTTGTGTACTTCGCGGTTGTGAAGTGTGTATTTCTTGTGCATATTTGAAGTTTTTTCTTTTTTGGTCGTTACCAACTTATATTCCGTTTTTGGTTTGTTCTATGCCTGTAGACTGGTGATGCTGCTTGTGATGTGCACAAAGAGACCTACGATGGCTCTGGGAAGGATGAGGTCTTGGCTGATGCATCGTCCCCTCCGGATGTTGTAGCTGATAAGGTATAGTTGTTTTACTTGTTCTATTAGTGTGTTGTAATCTAATTTTTTGTTTCTTGTTGTTGTAAACTTTATATATGCTGTTATGTTCACTCGTATGCATTTTCATTTACATATTTTAGCTGCAATAATTTTACATGTGTGAGCTTCAGTGTTTGATTGAAGTGAACTGCATTCTTTATTTTGCATGCGTGTCCATAATGTTTTACATAAATGATCTTCAGTATTTAACATAACTGAACTGCGTCGATTGACAAAGTGAACTGCAGTTCTTTTTTACGTATATCTGGGTTGAAGTTGTAGTTGTTTTGATACACGTGGGTTGCAGTTGTTGTTGTGTTAATTATCCCCGCGCTCATTTTTGCGTTATTGTGTGTTTTTAATCTTTCCACAACCTGGAGAAGAAAACGTGGAAGTTCACGTTGATCTGAAACAGGGCGGTTGTGCTGTTGATGGTGGTGGCAGTGTTGGTGCTTCAGCATCGATAGCTGTCGACTGTGCAGACGCTTCTGTAGCTCAAGAATACCATGATGCTCTTTCCCCCAGTCGGCATGAAGACTCTGATTTTGTCATTGAAAAGCCGCTGGAGAATGTCGTCCCTGCTGTTAGTGTTGTTGCTTCCCCTGTTTGTCTGGCGGCCAACGATGTTCCTGAAGCATCGATAATTGAGCCTCATGTAGCTGAAGTATCTAAGGACGTTGAGGTTGACCAGACTATTGTAAATCCAGAGAATGCTGATGTTGCTGCAGAAGGGAAGTCCAGTGAGGTTGTGGTGGATTCGTTGCAATGCGTCAAAGAAAATCTTTTGGCGATCTCTAAAGAACAACATCATGAAGACTCTGACACTGAAGGCAAGAGTTTTGTTTTCCAACAGTGAAGTTGAAGTTTTTCTCATTTCTTTTTTTGTTTAATTACTATGGTATCTGTATTAGATGTTTAATGATAAGTGAAACTTGATCTTTTTGTTTATGATTTTCAAAATAGCTAGCAGAATTTCCTTATCTTAATATTTTAACTTCATTATGTTGGATAAGTGAACTTCATGTTTTTATTATAGATGACGTACTTCCTGTTGTGACACCATCGAGCATTGATCCAGCTCTTCCGAAAAGATACAATGAGTTGTACGCTGCTGTTACGAGGGTTCGGAAGGACAAGAAGAAGAAGTATGGTTTTTCAGAAATTGTTTTGTTCATATGTATTTTATAAATTTTGTTTTTAGCCCTTTTTCTTTGTTGTTATTTTTTTAGTATCTCATGTTTTCAGTTTTTCATGAAAAAATCAGGGACATGATTGCTTTTAAAACTGAGTTGGGTGATATTACCATTGGCGAAGTGGGTCAATCCTTTTGGGATAAAGGGATGCTCACTACAAGACTTGTAGATCTTGGGGTTTCTTTGCTGGTAGATAAGTTTAAGGGATCTCCGACAATGGTTGTCCCGTAACATATTTGTGTAAGAATGCAGAATTTTTTGTTTTTTTGTTTTGATTTTGTTTTCTGATTTCATGCGACGGACATGTTTCCTTGAGCATTATTTGATTTTTGGTTTTGTATTGGCAGACAAATATTTGGAATAGTGGTACTGTAGGCAGAAGTGTTAAAATAGTGTTCTCTTCAAAAGCCGAGGAGTGTGTTGATAAAAAGGATATGGTGAGTAACGTTTTTATGTGTCGAAGACTATATTTTTTGCGTGTTTGTTATTACAGTCTTCTGTTTCTTCTTCTTATTATAATTTTATTTATTTATTCGTGCTTTGAACAGGTCCTTTTTGCAACTTTTGATCCACCAGATACAAGGGATGGTGTTGGTCATTATTGTGTAGTTGCGTTAAATGTGAAAGAAAGGCGGTTTGAATTTCTTGACTCGCTCAATAAACTTGGCAGCCCTGGTGCGATCAGGGTTTTTAGGAGGATGGTTAAAAATATCAAGCGTGCATGGAAATAAGGAAGCTCATGTTCTGATGAGCCGCTAAACCCTCCTACACTTGATGGATTTGTGTTGAAACATGTCATTGTCCCAATGCAGCCTAATGGGTGTGTTCCATAAAGCCCCTCTTCACCATACTGCTCAAGTTTTTTTTTAATTTTTCATTTTTGTGAAATTGATGTTTTTTATTCTTTTATTGCAGGCATGATTGTGGATTCTATATATCTCAATTCCTGCAGACTTGGGATGGAGTTCGAGTTGCTCAGTTTGGGGTGGAGCACATTGGCTACATTAGAAAGGCCAAGCTCTATAGTTGGCTCACATCGAGAAAGTGTTCCCTTGATTTAACATCACTTTTAATTTTTGTAGATAAAGGTTGTTTTAGTGAACTTCTTTATCCTTAATTTATTTATTTTTTGCCTACTACTTGCTTCCGATTCTTACGTGCTTTTTTTTAATAGTTTGTTTAGTTACGTTCATGATTTAGATTGTATGTGAATTTTTATTTGTTGTGTTAGTGAGTTGCATTTTTTATTTTTTGGGCAAGTGAGCTGCATTGTTCTTTACAAGTGGGCTGCTTTGTTGTATACATTTTTTTAGTTCTGCATTGCTGCTGACAAGTGGACTGCATTGCTGTAGACAATTGTGCTGCATTCTATTCTTTAGTGAACTGCATTATTTTATTTTAATGAGTTTTTCTTGTATTTTTTATGCTGAGTTTTTCCATGTTTTTTCTTTCACGGTTTAAGGTTTTGATGGGGGGCTTCATGAAGGTTGTACGTCACTGTTTGAATCCCAGAGTTCTGATGTGGTTATGGAGGATTGTGCCACTGCAATCTCTCTAGATAATTCTGGTTCTTTGGCTGGAGATGGTTTGAACACAGCTGTGGCGTCTGGACCTGATGGTGGAAGTGTTTCTCGCCCTAGCTCCCCACATGATGTGTTTGATGTTGATGATGATGATTTTGTTACGCCGTGTCCTTGCGCCGCGAGGAGTCAGACTGCTGCAATTAATCATCATCCTGTGGATGATGTTGAAATTTTTTCGAACAAGAGGGTAGGTGAGAGGGTATTTAAGTTGAGATGTTCTATGGAGAAATCGAAGCCTCCGAGGTTCAAATATATTGATGAGGCGAGGAAAATAAAGGATCTTGTTCTCAGCAAAGAATTTGTAACCAAATACCATGAGTAAGTTTTTATGTGTGTGCCCTTGATTCTTTTTGTGTGCTTTGTTTTTAATTTTAATTTCATTGCTCCCATTTTCTGTATGTTTACTGCAAGAATGCGTTCTTTATGGTGAATAGTCCTTTTAGTGATCTTGATACTTACAATGTTGACTATATCTATAATACATTTGGCAAAGGAGCTTTAATGGATTCATATCTCATGGATTTTGTCATCAAGTACTGGAAGCAAGATGCTGAAATGGGTTTAGTTTATCATTGAGGTGAACGTGTGCTACTTTCGCCCTTATTTATCACGGTAAACGTGTGCTGTCATTTTATCTATTTCTACTGGTTTTGTTTTTATGTCCATGCCTGCATGCACTGTTCATTCTTTTTTCGTGTCCTTTCTTTGTTCTTTTTTCTTTGCAGTATGTTCTTCCGATGGAAACATTTGTGAAGAGAGATGAGGAAGGAAACCCTGTGTTACCAATTTCGCATAGCACGTTTGTTTTAGAAGATGCAGTTAACCAGTTCAAGGTTTTTGTGAGTGACGACGTAAACCTGTTGGATGCAAAACTGGTAAGTTCGTTGTTTCCCTTCATTTATTTTTCTGGTTTGTTGTATTTATTTTTATAGTTAATTTTTTGGAGCAGTGGTTCTAGTGCTACGTGTCGAAATAAGATTTCATTTTTTTGTTTTTTATGTGAACAGATTATGATGCCGCGCTCCAAGGATGGTCATTATTCCTTATACACGATGAACCAGCTTCGCCAGATGTTTGATATCCATGACACTAGGAAGTACACTGGCCATCCTGAAGTCACGACAAAGTGGCGCAGGAGTGATTACCATTCAGATTGCACTGAAGTGGTATGTCATTTTTTTTCTTGCCAGGTGCAAAGCTTTTTTGTGTTTCTCCTACTGCATTTGTTTGGATAAACTGCACATGCAATGTTAGCACACATAGTACCACACTTGTTTATGTAGTGCACTACATCATACGCGTGACAGAACTGCATTTTTCTCAGACCCCCGGTAATCCATGTAAAAAAGGAGATAAAAGGAAATGACCTCATGTGCATTTAAAAGAGGGACTGTCTAGACGTGGGAACCAACTTTCGTATCTGAATCGTAATTTGATCTGTGGTGTGTGTTATTTTTACATTGTGCTTCCTTTTTTTGCCAGATGAGGAAGATGACTCAGTTGCTGAAGGCGATTTATGGCAAAAAAATGTGTAAATCTAAGAACCACCCTGACTGGGTTAAATTGGCAGAAAATCCCTCTTACCCGGTGGTGCCAGCGCAGGGAGCAAACGAGTGCGGAATCTATGTTCTGAGGGTGACGCAGTTGTATGACGGCCAATGTTTAGTTGAGAAAATTTCAAAGCCGACGTAAAACCTTCTCTGTTTTTCTTCTTTTTCTTGTTACTTTTTTTATTATTTTTACCTTTTCACTTTTTGTTCTTTATGACAATCTTTTTATTTAATCACTGTCTCCATTTTTTTAATTTTCTTTTTCAGCCTGCTGTTGAAGATTAGAAGGCGGGGTACATGTTCCAGCTGCTGTTCAATCCCTCGAACATGTTGTGTTATGAAGACATGCCGCTTGAGCAACGAGAACTGATTTCGGACCTCGGGCTTACTTCCCTGTCGCAATCGCAGACGCAGTAACAATCTACATTCGTTGAAACCCTGTGTATGGACAAGAACTAGGGGTTCATGTTGTGTGTTGTGTGGTGTCTTTGGTATATAATGTATGAAAAGACGTTTGTTTTACTGTTTTTGTTGTGATTCTCGTCTGCTCTTTTTTGCAGCAGTGTTTTATGGACGAATTTGTATCTGTATGTGTATTTTATATAAATAATCCATAGAGTATATATATGTGTATATTTTTATATTTTTTGTTTGACTTGCACGTTCTGTGTGAATTTGGCATTTTGACACACTTATATGTATCTTGTGTGTCCCATTTTCAACCGCATTGCATGTGATACCGAACTTCTTCGTCCAGGAGAAAGCACTCCATGTTTGTCTACAAGTTTGTGCTGCAATCTTTTTTTCCCTGCACTTTCTTACCGCAGACCCTCCATTCATGTGTGTATCCTGGAATATCGTTGCTTTATGATATTGCACTGCTATGCCTAGCCAGGTGAAGTGCGTTGCTTTATGATAGTGCACTGCTTTTTTTTCCTGCCTAAACTAAGTGCACTGCTTTTTTGCATATCCAAGTGCACTGCTTTTTTGCCTAACCTTCGATTTGTTATTTTTTTTATTTTTTTTTGTTTTTGTAAGGTATGAGGGGGGGGGTTGGCCCCGTCCCCATTTTTTGGTTGACTATATATTTTGTATTTTGCTATTTGTATTCCCTGTACTTAACATACTGTGTGCGTTAGCGCGAGGCCGAGCAGGTGGTGGGGAGGGGGTCGTGACCCCCCTCCACACCCCCCTGCGAGGCCGAGCCTGGAACGAGCTGGAGCAGGCGGCGACGCGGCGTGCCGCGGCGCCGCATGCGCAGGCAAGTCCGTCACACCCGTGCGCCTCCCTGTCTAGCTTAGGGGTGTGGCTCTCGGGTTGCGTGTGTCCTATTATTGGAAAAACAGAATGTCCGCACTGCGCCTGTCATCCAAGCGCACTGCGTGCATTAGCACGAGGTCGAGCAGGGGGTGGGGAGGGGGGTCGTGACCCCCCTCCCCACCCCCCTAGGAGGCCGAGCCTGGAACGAGCCGGAGCAGGCGGCGACGCGGCGTGCCGCGGCGCCGCATGTGCAGGCGAGTCTGTCACACCCGTGCGCCTCCCTGTCTACCTTAGGGGTGTGGCTCTGGGGTTGCGTGCGTCCTATTGTTGGAAAAAAAGAATGTCCGCACTGCGCCTGTCATCCAAGCGCACTACGTGCGTTAGCGCGAGGCTGAGCAGGGGGTGGGGAGGGGGGTCGTGACCCCCCTCCCCGCCCCCTGCGTGGCCGAGCCTGGAACGAGCCGGAGCAAGAGGCAACACGGCGTGCCGCGGCGCCGCATGCGCAGGCGAGTCCGTCACACCCGTGCGCACTCGTGCACTACTTAGCAAGAAAACTTTGTACTGCATTTGTCAAGAACCTGTACTGCGCAGAAAGATAACTTTGTACTGCATTTTTTCAGGGTTCTGTACGGGTGTGCACTGCTTTGTTGCCTGTATGTGCACTGCATTCATCATAGTCTTGTGCTGGTTATGGGACTTTAGCATTTACCGCACTTCATGCACACATATAGTGAACTTCCTTGGAAGACTTTGGAGAAGTTCACCCATTTTGTAGAGACCTATTATGGGACTGGTTGGGGCCTGGTTGTAACTGGGTTGTCAATTTTTTTCCTTATCTGAAGCATTTTTTTCTTTTGGAGTATATATTTTTCATGGTAGTATAAATGATGTCATTTGTACTACTTGCACCAACGTTGAGTACTGCACTGTGCGTACCAAGTTTGTATTTTGTGCACTGAGCGAAAGTTGCTGCAGCCCCTTCGTTCTGCATTTGTGCATGTACTGCACTTCATATTTACAGTCTGTGAACTGCCTTATATTTGTTATTTGAATTGTATTTATGTTTCTTTTATAAATATTAATATTAATTTTCTTTTTCTATAATTACTTTTGTGGATACTTTGTTCAGTGAAAGCAATTGATCAGAAACAAACTGTGATACATAAGCAAACAACAGAAATGAAATTTAATGACAATTCTAAAACGACACTGATTTTAGAAAAGAAATGTTCGATGTGAAGCAATGGACATAATCAAAAGCTTGCATACATGAAACAAAGAACAACACAACGACTAATGTAAAGTGAAACTAAAACATAGCCCTGAATTATTTCTAGTTGTTGCATTGGATTATAGCCTTGTTCTTCTTCTACTTTGCTTCTTTGTGTCTGTTTGCCCTGTCCAGTCCCATGATGACATCGCAGATCATTCTCCATGAATCATATGTTGCGAATGCATCTATTGTTGCATACTTGATAAGCTTTTCTGGCAATGGGCAGAATCCCCACAGAGTATGGTCCTCCTTGCGGTTAATTTTTTTCTTCATGTCATGGTAGTGAATGTCTATCATCCTGCCGGCAACATCAGCCAAAGAGTCAAACTTCTTTTTATTGTATGGGTCTCTCCATTCCACCTGAATATCAATGTAGTTGTCGGAGTTTATCTCCAAACCAGATAGCTTCAGCTTGTCTTTGTCTCCTTCAATGGCGAATCCGACGAAGGTGTACTCACCATTCATGAGGAATTTGTCTAGTTCCATTGGCCTGCAAGATGTTTGTATAGAGTGAATATAGTTTATTTTCTTAGGAGTACCAATGTTTTTTGTTTTTTCTGAAACGGAACTGCAATATCAGTATATGAATCTGTTGCGTTGAGTAGTTGCTAATACTTTGTTCATCATAACTAGTAAACGTGATAATATATTGCATAAACAATGCATGTTTTGTGCATGATTGTATTTCTTGAACTGGATTTCATACATGTTTTGTATAGTAATGTTGCAGTTTTCTATTGTTCAGTCAAATATTTTGTATTTGGTAAAACAAAATAAAACTGCATGTATTGCTAGATCATATAATTTAAGAATCGAGCACATGAGTGACATACATGGAGCCAGATGAAAACTGTCAATTAATTCAGATGCCATGGTTTTCAAAAATGAAAACCAAAGTTTAAATAGTGGTGATTGTAGTGAAGAAAATTTAAAATCAACATTGACAATCAATAGTACAGATTGATAGTTATATTCTGACCTGTCTTTAGCTGTAGAGATGTGGTAGACAAGGCATTCTTCTTCTACACATAGTTGGAGCACTGCTGCCTGCTGTGGCTTCACGTAGTGCGTGTACTCGACATCAACGCCGACTAGTTTGACGGGCATTCCGCCGAGCTTCCTCCTGAGTGTGGACAACATCTTGTCCACGTCTTCACCATTTCTTGTGCAAACGACGTGGAGCTTGTGGTTGCCGTGGAGATCGGCGTCCTGGAGCTCCCTGGTGTACCTGCGGCGCTGCTTGTAAAGAGGTGCATCCGCCATGACTATCCTCTGCTCTCTCGTGTTTGTTCTGGAGAGAAGAGGTTGGTGAAAGGAATTGTGGAGAAGAAGATGCAATGGGGTTTCTTGGGGTACGAAGCAGTTGCGTTTTCTCATGTGCTCTCCTCTGCTCTCCTTGACAGGACGTGAGAGAGGTGGAGCGGGGTGGTAGCGCGGTGGGGCTCTGTTTTAAGTTATGTGGCAACTACAGAGAGGTCCTGCTATGAGGATTCTCTGTTAGTGCGTTGGAAATCTGGAACGTCGTGTCCTCTTTTTTCGTGACTTGTTTAGGTATGCACGCAACTGTCAGAAAATGTGATGATTGTGTTTTCGGTGAATTTTACTATTAAGTGCACTTCTTTTATATCAGAACATAACTGCATACGTCCACACAGTGTACTGCATGGAAATGAAATTTATTCTTCGTGCGCTGAATTATATCCGATTAGGATTGATACAGATGTACGCATAATTTTTTGATGGAGTTCTTTCATGCAGTTCTTTATTTTATAACACACTGCTTTGCTTAACTAACAGAGCTGCATTTTTCATTTAAGCCACACTGCAATGCAGTAGAAGGAGAACTGTATGTCAGAAAAAAATACTTCATGGAGAACCACATTGTTTGTCGTCGCGGATTGCATTTGTACTTTAACTACTGGCTTTCTGCGTTCTGTTTTATTAATAGCAAACTGTGGTTTCTGGCTGTGCGCACGCATAGTTTTCTTTTTGTTGTTGTTATTCATTTAAAAAATGTTTTCTAATTTTTCTTTGATGTTTTATTTTTTGAAGGTATTGTTTTTTCTTAGTGGGCCTTGTTGGCCTGTGTTCGTGGGGTGAAGCGCATTGGGACCAAGACGGCCTGTGAGCACGGCTGGTTTCTGGTGCACTGTGTGCAGCCTAATGTTTAGTCCCACCTCGCCCGCGGAAGGCGCGCCCGACCTGTTTCTAAGCGCTGACAAGCCGCTGTATCGAACTCCTTTGGTTACTTATTTGAGCGCTTATGAACGGCGCTCGCTACTCTATGCTCTCTGAGCTGTGGGCCCATGTGCGCCCGGACCTACGCATCGTGGCTCAGAATGACTCACCTGCTATTGGCGCAGACCTACTACGAGACTCGCTGGGGCCGGCTGCATCTGGGTGATCAAATTTTTATTCCATTTTTTTCAATGTGAGGGCGCGCACTGCTTAGGAAACCATCCTTGCACTGCATTGATCAGTGTTCTGTACTGCATGTGCAAGGATTCCTTACTACATGTACATTTTCTCATTTTTTTTTGTTTTCTTGTTTTTGCTCTTTTGTAATCTTTTTTTCCAGTGTGGGGAATGCACTGCTTAGTAAACATACATGTAATTCATTTGATTATGTTCCTGTACTGCACGTTCGTATATTTCCGCACTACATTTTTTTCATAGAGGCGTGCACTGCTTTGTAAACCATGCGTGCACTGCACTGATCAACGTTCTGTACTGCATGTGCATTCAGTCCGTATTACATGCATAGTTCTCATTTTTTGTTTTCGTGTTTTTGCTCTTACGTTATTTTTTTCCAATGTGGGGGAGTGCACTGCTTAGTAAATCATTCTTGTATTGCATTGATTTCATTTGTGTGTTGCACGTTCATATTTTTTTCGACACTACATATGCAGATTGCATTTTCCTTTTTGTGTTTTTTCTCTTATCTATTTGTTTTTCCAAATTTGGGGGCGTGCACTGCTTTGTTGTTTATGTGTAAACTTCATTTTGACAAAGTCTGTACCGCATTGGTACACAACTTGCACTGCATGCGTTCTTTTTTGCACAATGCTCGAATCTAATGATACATGAGCAAACAACAAAAAACAAATTATCACAGGCATTCTGTACGATAAGTTCATCATGAGCAAACTAATTTCAACAGAAAGCAATCTAACATAATCAAAGTTCACATCATTACAAGCGATTCTGCATGGCAAGTAAACTAAGTTCAGCAAAAGCAAATGATCACAAGCAAACTAACGATACATAAGCAAACAACATAAAGCAAATTTGATGATAATTCTAAAACGACGGTGGCCTTGGTGGATCTTTGGCGACATCATCTTCTTCTTCACCAGTCAGCGTCTCCCCATCCCCAGCTGATCCTGGCGCACTTCTTGGGGGGCTCCTCCTTCTCTAGCTTTGCACGACGAAGCCCGTCCTGGGTGAGGGTGATGCGGTTCCATATCTCGTACGCTGCGTAGGCGTCCTTTGCAGCGTACTCGATGTGCCTCCTGGAGAGAGGCAGGGTGGCCCGGCGCTTGTGCTCATCGTCAGTGATCTTCTTCTTCGTGTTGTTGTAGTAGTCATTGATGAGCATGCCGGAGACGTCTCCAAGGGAGTCCAACTCCTTGGTTGCCTCGGGCACCCTCCACTTCTTCTGGATGTCGACGAAGTTGGCGACCTCCAGATTGACGTGATCCAGCCTTTTTTGTCGCCGTCGATGGAGAAGCCTGCAAAGGTGTACCTGGGGTCGGCGAGGAAGTTGTCGAAGATGGTGCACCTTTCAGCGGCGCTTAGTTGGAAGAGCAGCACCGGGTGTTTCTTGCCGATGGAGAGTTGGCAGAGGGCGGGTTTCTGCATCGCTTCAGGCTCGTTGTTGTACTCGAGATCAGTGCCGACGATCTTGTGGCGCCGGAGGCTGAGGTGGCGCTCGTACTGCGCGAGGGTGATCGCCACCTGCTTCTTGTCGTTGGTGTGGATGATGTGCAACTTTGTGTTGCCGTGTGCCTCCACGGCCTCCACGTCCTTGTACTCGTCGGCGAACACCATCGCCGGTACTGGGGATGGATGTGACGGAGCGATTTGGTGGCAGCGCGATCGGGTACTTGTGTTGTTTGTGGATGAGATGGCCTATGGCAGGAGTCTGAATTTAAGGGGAGGCACGGTGTGGTATGGCCGCAGCGGATGAACTTCACGATCTCGGCGACGATGCGGTTTGTGCAGATCGTGGGTTGGTGTTGCGTCTGTGATCGTGGGCTTGTGACGATGTAACCGCTCCAATTGGGCGGCTGTATGCGAACGTGGTTTTTTTTATCAGTAGATTTTTTTAACCACCACTTTTCTGTGCTAACGGGCTTTTTTGATCGTGCGTGACAACGAAACTCCATTTGTTGTAGTACCGCACTGCATCGTGTGCAACGGAGAACTGCATGGTGTCTACAGGTGCGTACTTCACATTATTTTTTGTGTGTCCTTGCTGGAGCCCCTGAATAAAGTATAATGTATTGCACATTTTTACGAGCTTTTCTCTGTGTTCTATACCGTGTTTTTATTCATGTAGGTAATCCGGAACTGGATTTGCTACACTGTACTGCTTCGTGTACCTAAAAGGACTGCATCTTTGTAGTGTTGCGTACTTCGTCAATTTTTTTGCCTATACTTACTGCAGTCCCTGTATGGGAGGGGTAAGGGGGGTTGGGGGGCCCCCACATTTATTTTTTTTGAAGTTATTGTTTTTTCTTAATGAGCCTTATTGGGATGTGTTCGGGAAGTGAAAACGCATTTGGGCCCAAGTCAAGTCGGCCTGATAGCACGACCGTATCCCTGTGCGCTGTGTGCAGCCTAATGTTTAGTCCCACCTCGCCCACGGAAGGCGCGCCCGACCTGTTTATAAGCGCTGACGCGGCCGCTATATCGAACTCCCCTGGTTACTTATTTGAGCGCTTATACACGACGCTCGCCGCTCTATGCTCTCTGACATGTGGGCCCTTGTGCACCCGGCCCTATGCATTGTGGCTCAGAACGACTCGCCTCCTGTGGGCGCAGACCTACTACGAGATTGCCTGGGGCCGGTTCACTTGGGTGGTCAATTTTTTTTCTATTTTTGTTTTTTTATGTAAGGGTGCGCACTGCTAAGCAAATCATGCGTGCACTGCATTGATCAGTGTTCTGGACTGCATGTGTACGCATTTCGTATTGCATATGTATTTGTGCTACATTTTTGGTACAATGGATTGGTAAGGGTGTGCACTGCTTTGTTGCCTCTATGCACTGCTTTCTTCATGGTCTTGTGCTTGAGGTGTACACATTTTTTCACTACGTGCATGCTTCTTTTGTGTTGAAGTTGTGACTGGTTATGCCAACGCTGCGGACTTCACGACTTACAGATAAGGACTGCATCAGGTGCACTAATTCTGCTTTTGTGCACTGCGCGAAAGTGCTTTTCTTTTGTGCTTAATTTTGAGCATGTACTGCACTTCATGCACGCATATAGTGAACTTCCTTGTAAGACTTTCAAGAACTGCACACATAAAATGGTCTGTGGATTATAATTTTTCAGATAATTATGATTTAATGATCTACGGTTAGTTCGTGGGAATTTGTGCAGTCAAAGTCTTTGTAGAACTTCCTGGTAAGACTTTTTTGTTTTGGTAACATAAACCTTTATTGATTGTCCTTCATTCTTGGTAACGTAATTTTCATTAACTCCTCTTTAATTTTTAGTTTTGACCTTTTTGCATTCCCCTCCTATAAATGTAGGCCAACTTCTACCCTTCCTTTGCAGTTCATTTCTCCTCTAGCCGCAACTTCTCTCCTTTCTCTAGCCTCTCTTTATTTTTTTTACCTTTTATAGGTTTTTGTTGCGATGGCTCCAGGCCCCTGCGCGAATCTCTCGTGCTGCGGGCATGGTTGTGGTGTGCCGACGCACTGCGATTGCTCAGCTTGCTCGCATGCGCGTTGTGCTCGTCATGGGGGGAAGGTATTGTGCCGAGCTGGGCGAGCTGAGAAGCTTGCATATGGCACAGTATTCACAGAAGGATTGGATATGGGCCACATCAACGTTTCTGCGTTCCATTCCGCCCTGCTTCGTCGTGGTCTTGGCCGCACAAGTCCTTTTGTCCATCATCTTACGCCAACAGATGTTGAGACTCACTACAAGATGGTAATTTTCGCTTTCATCTGATTTTTTCTTTGTGTATTCTTTTTTTATATAATTCCATACCAGTCTAATCTTCTAGTTTTTTAGGAATGTACTTTTTTTGTTTTAATGAAATATACTGCACTTTGTACTTATATCTTGTTTTTATTTCTTTGCTTGTGTGCATGGAGATCGTGTTTTATTTTGCATGGTTACAATATGCGGACTGCTTAGATACTAGATGAAAAGTAATAGTTTCCACAATTTTCCCCGCTAGTATGTTTTGTACTACATGTAGGTAGTCTCAAGATCTTTATAATAGATGTAAATGTACTTCTTGTTTGCAAGTTCCGCACTGCACATTAGATTGCGTTTAACCTGTACTGATTTTTTGCAGAAAATTCCGCGACGAGCTGTTAGGTATCTCCGGCTCAAGAAGAAGGGAATTCTCCAAGTTGGTTTTGGTAATGGACACCTTCAACCAGCCAAGTACCGTGTAGGCGTTGACGGGCGGCTGTGTCCGCAGAAAGGGTGGAAGGAATTTGTGATTGATAGTGGCCTGAAGTCTGAGCACGTTGTTGTCCTGATCTTCTTTGAACTCGAGGATCATACGGTTAGAATCACGTTTGACGTGATTGGTTAAGGTTATGAGGTTGATTTGTAATAGTTACTTTTGCGTGTCGAACGCTTCATCTTTTTGATGTGTTTTGTAATAAGCACTTTTGTGATCTGAACTGCTTCAATTATTACTTCTGAACTTCGTGCTTCCAGTGAGCTAACTGCATTCTTTACATCGTTTTTGGATTAATATGTGTCAAAGTTTTACTCTATACTGCTATATATATGGTATACTATATACACCATTTCTCTTTAAATGGTTTAGTTGAATAACTCATAGTCAGTGGGAAACTTGTGTTTACACAAAATTTAAACTGATACATAAGTCGTGTAGATAAGCAAACTGCTACGCATATGATTAATTTATTGAAGTTCATCTATTTGGTCGTTAACCTGCTGCTTCTCCGTGGTGACTGGAGTGTGTCTAATGTTGCACTTTCTTTTCTTTTATGTGGCGGTGTTGCTGGTTCTTGTCTCTGCACCGCTGTGTTTGTAGTCCCTCGCGTGCTTGTTGATGGCTGCTTTCATTTTCCAGTGTTGTGGACTGCATCCTTCCTTGCTCCCCTCGTGCTTGTTGATGGCTGCTTTCCTTTTCCGGTGATGTGGATTGCATCCTTCCTTGCTCCCCGCGTGCTCGTTAATGGCCGCTTTCATTTTCTGGTGATGTGGACTACATCCTTCCTTGCTCCCCGCGTGCTGGTTGATGGCTGCTTTCCTTTTCCGATGATGTGAACTGCATCCTTCCTTGCTCCCCGCGTGCTGGTTGATGGCTGCTTTCCTTTTTTGGTGATGTGAACCGCATCCTTTCGTGCTCCTACCTTCTTTTTTGAAAGTGATGTCGTTCTCGGTTGTTTCTGTACAGCAGCATTCCCTTGTGGTGGTCTTGTTTGCATTGTTTCTTCATGTTCTTCGTCCTCTTCAGTCTCTTCTTCCTCCTGTTCTTTCTCTTCCTCATCTTCATCATCTGTTTCTTCATAAGCCATTGCTTCTTCAGTTTCTTCATGTTCTTCGTCCTCTTCACTCTCTTCTTCCTCCTCTTCTTCATGTGCTTCTTCATAAGCCATTTCTTCTTCATTTGTCTCACCATCTTCTTCTTTGATTTCTTCTTTGTTGTCTT
Source organism: Aegilops umbellulata (assembly GCA_032464435.1). NCBI lineage: Eukaryota > Viridiplantae > Streptophyta > Magnoliopsida > Poales > Poaceae > Aegilops > Aegilops umbellulata. Next base: position 37,100,721 of record CP136056.1, on the reverse strand, counting down.
CCTCATTTTCTGATCTTGTTCTTTTGGGGCAGGTTCTGGAATTGTGTCTCTTCCTCTTTTTGCAGATGCTACAGCGTCTCAGTTTCGTGCATTTCTTAGTGTTGTGAGTGGAATTTCTGTTTGGTTGTGCATCGCCGTGTCCTCGGTTTTCTTGTTCATGTCTTTTTGTACATGTCCTGGAATTATGGCCGCTCATTTCATTACATGTCTTCCACCTGTTTATTCCCAGCGGGTGGCCATCACTGTCCAGCTCAGGCTGAGGCTTACTGTTTTTATCATCATTTTTCTCCTTGCATGCAACCTTTTTCTGGGTTGCGTCACCCCCTTTCTTCCTTCCTCTTGTGTTTGAAACAGGAGGTGGAAGAATTCTTTCTTTTTTGATAGCACCAGTTCCCTGTATTCTGTATTTTCTACTTGCTCGGCATTATTGTCATGCTAGGATTTCTCTGCTTGCTTTAGTTTTGCTGCTGCTTCTTCTTCTTCGTTGAGCACATCAACTTCCTCGATCAGTGCCCTCATACCAGACAACGCTCTGTGGCACCCAGCGTCGGACCTTGTTGCTCTGTTTGCAAGGTCCATTGCTGTTTCTGTCAGCAATTTACTATGGCAAAAAAGCGAGGTTCCATCTGGTGCTGTTTGTTCATAGTCTCGTCTGTCAAATGTTGCATCTGATCTTGCGTTACGGTTGTATCTTTTCATGATGTACACCTCAGGAATCTTGAGTACTCTCAAATGAGAAAGCATGCATAACACATGGACGCAAAAGAGCCCTGCAGACAGCACATGATCACTTTGTTTTGTAAGTGAACTGCATGAAATTAATAAACACATATTTTTTCCTTATTTGTTCGTTTTGAAGAAGTGAACTTCATTTGGTTTTGTGAATTAGTCATGCATGTAAAAAAAAATTTGTGATAGGAGTGTCACCTGTATGTGTCCAGAGTTTGCATTCACATTCGTAGACACCTTTCTGTTCATCGGCGACCACTTGGAAATTATGCCTTGCCCATTCAAATGCATCCGATCTGATGTAGTGGTGTACGAGATACTTTGTCGCATTCTCAGGGCACCGTTCTGCTCTGAATGCAGTGCTACGGTAGAGTGTTTCTTTGAAATCTGCAAACACTGCCCTTGTATACACTTTTGATAACTGAACTTTGAACCCAAACTAAGTTGATGTCTTTACCTTTGACTGCATGATCAGAAATGCACTGTTATGAACCAGATAAATGAAAAAATTGTTTGATTTTGTAGTTATATTTTTTAGCAGTTTTTGAGTAACATTTGTTTTACCTCATTTGCTACTGTCTCTGCGTGCTCGACGACCTTCCTGGTCTGAATGCACTTGTCCACCTGCTGACCAAACAGATGGAGATCATGCTTCTGTGTGACCAAGTTTTTCTTCACTATGCGGTTCATGCTCTCGCTTCTCTGTGTAGAAGTCATCCGAGCACATAAAATTTCCTTGTAGTAAGCCGAGATCCACTCGTGCCTGTCTTCCCACAAAGAATTCATCACTTCATCGTCTTGCAAGTTGTATCTCTGAATGAGGTCCTTCCATGCTCATTCAAATTCTGACGGCATTAGTGGGTGGTTCAGCACCGCATTGAGGTCATCCTTAAGTTTCTCGTGTGCCTTATACAGTAAGGCGAGGTGGTCTTTGTACTTCTTAATGATATGCCACCGACACAACTTAGGGAGGATAGTTTTAAATGCTGCCTTCATCGAAGAACATTGGTCTGAAAAGGCACAAATAGTGTTTTTTTATTAAGTTGTTTGTGTGTGTGTAAGATAGATGGAAGAAATATAAACGCACCAAACAAATGTAAGTATGCAGGTGTTTGTTTCTTTTTGTACCTATGAGCATGCAGATGGGATGCTTGTTGTTCATACACCTCAGAAATGTTTTGAAAACCCACTCGAACGACGGTATTGTTTCATCTCGCACGAGTGCAACAGCAAATATGGTGCTCTGTAGATGATGGTTCACTCCCACGAAGACACCCAGCGGCATGTGGAATTTGTTAGTTTTTATACGTCGTGTCAAATGTAACGCAGTCTCCAAAAACTTCATACGATCCTTTGCAACTCGCGTTGGCCCAAAAGACGTTTCTTACACGGTTATCTGAATGGACTGCAATGTTATGTGAATGGACTGCAACTATTATTATTATTTTTTCAGAACATAAACTTACATATGTGTAGAGACGTTCACCCGATGGTGTTTGCAGCTCGCCGGGTTGTATTGGACATGGCGGGGTTATAGCAGATCTATGTAGTTGAGGATCTCGCGGCGGCAATAGTGAGGAGGATTTGTACCTGCTGTTGACTTTTTACCGAGGCATCGTTAGTGGTCGCTTTGTCGAAGTTGATGCAGCAGCTCTACTTGGATCTCTGTTTTTCGGTGCAGCAGTTGGACGCTGAGCTCTGTTTTGGGGTGCAGCAGGTGGACGTGGTGGTAATCCAGTGTTGTGACGATGTCTCAGTGGAATGGTTTGAAAATTTTTGAGCGGTGGCACATCATCATGGTCATAATCATATTCATCATCTGCTGCAACATCGAGTTCAACTGCATCATCATTGTCTGTTTGGACATGCTGTCCAAACATAGTGAACTCGTGCTTATACTCTGGGTTGAGAACTGTTATTGGCTCATCTTCATCGTCGTCATCTTCATCCTCCTTTCGGTGAGTGCCCTCCCAGATGAAGGTGAGATCGTCGTCATCCTCAACTACCTCTTCTCCCTGGAAAAAATTCTCTTCCGGAGAGTAGTGCACCCTATTTGTTGTCGTGAAGAATCCTCGAGGAATCTCAGGGGTAACCCAGCCAGTATCTCTTTCAGAAGAAGCTTTACTCTTCTGAAAGTTGTTGTTCCCTGGGTTGTCAATTATGTGCGGCATTTTTTATCTGCTGAACCTCATTTCCTGCACACAAAATGACCGAGCTGCATTGTCAGGAAAAATGAACTGAATTATGCGAACTACAATGTGTTACAAATGGTACTGCTAAACTAATGCATGCTGACTGCATCACCCTGCAATGTGAACTGAAGTAACCGCACTGCATCGTTGTCCTTAACGAACCTACACAAGCGTACTGCATAACCAAGCAAGTTAACTGTATTTTCCCCCAAAACGAACCGAAGCAACCGCACTGCATCGTTTTTGTAGGCGTACTGCACTGCGTGTACTGTTTTGTCTAGAATAACTAAACTGATATGGTTGAGGAAGTGTACTGCTTACCTCGTGTTGCAGTGATTTCTTACGTTTGCAGGAGGAAGTTCTCTTCTCGTCCGTCTGCACAACTTTATCGTTCGCCTGTGCAGTCCACTTGCCCTTCAGAAGTTCATGAGCGGTCTAGACGTTGCTCAAGGTGAACGGAGACAGAGGATTTTCTCTGAAGGTCGTTGCAGACAATCCAAGAAGCTACCGTGGATGAAGGAACCTTGCGCACAGTCATCCTTGCTCGAATTGGTTTGATGTCGATGCAGCACCAATCCACATCTGATGAAGTACAGCTAATTGCAGGCCTGGAGGAGTTTAGGGGCGGCGCTACCGACGTGCTGCCGTGGAAGAAGGCCCATATGCTGGTGGGGGAGGCGTTGCTCGGTTGCTGCCGTGGAAGAAGGCCGAGCGGTGATGGGCGTCGACGCTGCTTGGTCGCTGCCGCGGAAGAAGGCCTGGAGGGGAGGGGCGGCGTCGCTGCCGGCCGCTGCCGCGGAAGAAGGCTGCGAGGGGAGGGGCGGTGGCGTTCCCAGGCCGCCGCCGCGGGAGAAAGCGGGGAGGGGAGGGGCGGCATCGCTGCCAGGCCGCCGCCGCGGAAGAAGGCCTGGAGGGGAGGGCGACGGCGCTCCCAGGCCGCTGCCGTGGTAGAAGGTCGGGAAGGGAGGGCGACGGCGCTCCCACGCCGCTGCCGCGGTTGAAGGTCGGGAGGGGAGGGGCGGCGGCGATCTGGTGGGAGGTGTTATCAGAATAAGGCTTTGGTGTTATTAGAATAAGGTATTAAGGGGTGTTATTAGAATAGACCCACCCTATATATATATAAAACATACTTGATACTTTGGATCAGATGAGTGTTTAACAAGGCCTCTCTAGTCTTCATCCGTTATATTTTCCACTGGACATGTTTGGGCAAGTTCACTATTAGCCTTGCCTTCAAAGTGAGTTTTCCTCAAGTTATACCGATACTGTCGTAGAGCAGACTTGAAAACATGGGTGCGTGCTTGTCTGGTTGCATCATCTTGTCTATCCAACTTGAACCTCATCTGTTGAAAATTATGGGAGTCTCATTACCAGCAACCTAGAAAGTATGGGACAGAGCAAGATGATATTTGTAATTTCCATGCATAACCATGCTTACAAATAAATGGTCGAGGAAGGTGTTGAACTGGGTTTCGTCTTTATCATTCTTGTACCGAATCCATGTTGGGAGGATACGTGTATGACACCTAACGACAACCGTTGCCTCTGATACTAACTTGGGTGACTCTGTAGCATCATGTGGCTTTTTAAACCTGCCTCAAAACGGATCTACATTCTTCCTCCTATAGATTTAGTTAACCCGTCGAGCATTATCCCTGATGTCTGTTTCATCTTGCGCCTAGGTGCTAGTCCAACAACGAACATAGTTAGTGTTAGTGTACATCAAATTGTGAGAGTACATGTAAAGAAGCATGCAACTGTAACTTGACTTGAGCAACTACCTTCTTGTTGCTAAAGACCACAAGGTTCATCTGATCTTGCCAAGAAGTTTGACAATTCATCAAAAATTAAACTCTGGAGCCATCAAAGAGCATAGCTCTTCGAGCTCATCAAAGAATAATTTTACCTTGTTACAGTCAGTAATTGATCTCTTCATTGGCACTTCCTCAACCTGGAGCTACCGAAGGAGCATAAGTAGTTCATCCCTTCCTTTCCTTTCTTTACTTCTCGAAGGTTTTGTCTTTGACTGACATTCTTCTTCTCTGGGTAACAGCCTTTGCACGCGATATGGTGGTTGAGTGGGCAACACATATGATTAGAACTTCACCCATGATGAATCCCAGAGGTACGAGGAGGTGTTGTAGAAGACAAATTGTCATAATATGTTGCAAGGTGCTTGAAGCTTGACATTCCACTATGACACGATCTCGGGTTAGGGCCCTTATATTCCTCTTCTGATTTGTCGCTTCGGCCACCTGGCCACCCCTTCTATGCTGGTTGATGGATCTTTCCATCAGGATGAGCTAGGGGTGGAACTGTGCTGGGCTTGGATTTCACCAAGATCAAATGCTTGGCATAGGATGCTAGGAAATGTAGATCATTTGCACTTAAAGTCGAAGAATCTCCCTCCAGGTTGGCATGGTTAATTCACTGGACGTTGCATGGATCCAACAATAATTTTGGAAGTTGTTTCCTTCGAGGATCTTTGGATCTAGCATTGCTAGTTTTGGTTGCCTGGATCTCACAATAACATCCATGTCTTGCACAAATCACATATGTTTGCAGGGCTAGCTGGAAGTACTTCTCCACCTTGCAACTTCATGGTGTATGGCCATCAATATGAACAACACTACTATCTAGCCGAGGGCATATATCCATCTTATTCTACATTTGTTAAGACAATTTCTATGCTTAGAGCAGGAAACATAAGCATTTCGTCAAGGTGCAAGAAGCTCAAAGGAAAGACAAAGAGAGGTCATTTGGAGTGCTGCGATCAAAATTTGCAATTGCCTAGGGGCTTACTCGTTTCTCGAATAAGGTTTCTTGGCAAACATAATGGCATGTTTTGTTATCCTACACAACCTGATCATAAAAGGATGAGAGGGAAATGTCAGGGCCCATTGCCTGTGAACTGGCCTCTTAGGCTTCCCAGGAACCAAAACGACTTTCAAGAATTTGTTGAAGTGTATGTTGGGGAATGTAGCAATAATTAAAAAATTTCCTACGTGTCACCAAGATCAATCTAGGAGATGCTAGCAACGATAGATAGGGAGTGCATCTTCATACCTTTGAAGATCGCTAAGCGGAAGCGTTACAAGAACGCGGTTGATGGAGTCATACTCGCAGCGATTCAAATCGCGGAAGATCCGATCTAGCGTCGAACGGACGGCGCCTCCGCGTTCAACACACGTACAGCCCGGGGACGTATCCTCCTTCTTGATCCAGCAAGGGGAGAGGAGAAGTTGAGGGAGAACTCGAGCAGCACGACGGCGTGGTGGCGATGGAGCTCGTAGTTCTCCAGCAGAGCTTCGCTAAGCACTACGGAGGAGGAGGAGCAGTTGGAGGAGGAGAGGGCTGCGCCAGGGAAGGGGTGTGCGGCTGCCCTCTCTCTCCCTCACAATATACAGGGGGGAGGGGGTGGAGGAGGCGCCCTAGGGTTCCCTAGGGGAGGGGCGGTGGCCATATGGGAAACCCTAGATGGGTTTGGGCGCCCCCACCCCTGGGAAACTTGCTCCCCAAGCCGGGAGAAGTGGCTTCCCTAGGGGAGGCGCCCCCACCTCTCCATGCTACATGAGAGGGGTTGGGTGGGGTGCACATCCCCTTAGTGGGCTGGTGTGCCCCCTCCCCTTGGCCCATAAGGCCCCCCAACGCTTGCCGGGGCCTCCCAAACACCTTTCGGTCACGCTGGTCGTCACACGATACTCCCAGAACAATTCCGGACTCCAATACCCTTCGTCCAATATATCGATCTTCACCTTCGGACCATTCTGGAGTTCCTCGTCACGTCCAGGATATCATCCGTGACTCTGAACAACCTTCGGTAACCACATAATATTTCTCATAACAACTCTAGCGTCATCGAACCTTAAGTGTGTAGACCCTACGGGTTCGGGAACCATGTAGACATGACCGAGACAACCTCCGGCCAATAACCAATAGCGGGATTTGGATACCCATATTGGCTCCCACATGTTCCACGATGATCTCATCAGATGAACCACGATATCGGGGATTCAATCAATCCCGTATACAATTCCCTTTGTCCATCGTTGTGTTACTTGCCCGAGATTCGATCGTCGGTATCCCCATACCTTGTTCAATCTCATTACCGGCAAGTCTCTTTACTCGTTCCGTAACGCATGATCCCGTGACTAACTCCTTAGCCACATTGAGCTCATTATGATGATGCATTACTGAGTGGGCCCAGAGATACCTCTCCGTCATACGGAGTGACAAATCCCAGTCTCGATTCGTGCCAACCCAACAGACACTTTCGGAGATACATGTAGTGCACATTTATAGCCACCCAGTTACGTTGTGACGTCTGGTACACCCAAAGCATTCCTACAATATCCGGGAGTTTCACAATCTCATGGTCTAAGGAAATGATACTTGACATTAGAAAAGCTTTAGCAAAATGAACTACACGATCTTGTGCTATGCCTAGGATTGGGTCTTGTCCATCACATCATTCTCATAATGATGTGATCCCGTTGTCAATGACATCCAATGTCCATGGTCAGGAAACCATAACCATCTATTGATCAACGAGCTAGTCAACTAGAGGCTCACTAGGGACATGTTGTGGTCTATGTATTCACACATGTATTACGGTTTCCAGTTAATACAATTATATCATGAACAATAGAGAATTATCAGGAACAAGGAAATACAATAATAACCATTTTATTATTGCCTCTAAGGCATATTTCCAACAGTCTCCCACTTGCACTATAGTCAATAATCTAGTTCACATCACTATATGATTGCAATGAATCCAATGGGGTTTGTTCATATCTCGCTTCTGAGAGAGGTTATTAGTCAACGGGTCTGAACCTTTCAGATCCATGTGTGATTTACAAATCTCTATGTCATCTTGTAGATGCAGCTACCACGCGCTACTTGGAGCTATTCCAAATAACTGCTCTACTATATGAATCCGGTTTACTAATCAGAGTCATCCGGATTAGTGTCAAAGTTTGCATCGACGTAACCCTTTACGACGAACTCTTTCACCACCTCCATAATCGAGAAAATTCCTTAGTCCACTAGATACTAAGGATAAGTTCGACCACTGTCATGTGATCCATTCCCGGATCACTCTTGTACCCCTTGACTGACTCATGGCAAGGCACACTTCAGGTGCAGTACACAGCATAGCATACTGTAGAGCCTACGTCTAAAGCATAGGGGATGACCTTCGTCCTTTCTCTCTCTTCTGTCATGGTCAAGTCTTGAGTCTTACTCAATACTCACACCTTGTAACACAGCCAAGAACTCCTTCTTTGCTGATCTATTTTGAACTCCTTCAAAATCTTGTCACGGTATGTTGTCATTTTAAAGTACTATTAAGCGTTTTTGATCTATCCTTATAGATCTTGATGCTCAATGTTCAAGTATCATGATCCAGGTTTTCCATTGAAAAACACTTTTCAAATAACCTTGTATGCTTTCCAGAAATTCTACATCATTTCTGATCAGCAATATGTTAACAACATATACTCATCAAAAATTCTATAGTGCTCCCACTCAGTTCTTTGGAAATACAAGTTTCCCATAAACTTTGTATAAACCCAAAATCTTTGATCATCTCATCAAAGCGTACATTCCAACTCCGAGATGCTTACTCCAGTCCTTAGAAGGATTGCTGGAGCTTCTTGTTAGCATCTTTCAGGATTGACAAAACCTTCTGGTTATATCACATACAACCTTTCCTGAATAAAATCGTCGAGGAAACAATGTTTTGACATCCTATCTGCAAGATTTCATAAATAATGCAGTAACTGCTAATATAATTCCAACAGACTCTTAGCATTGCTATGAGTGAGAAAGTCTCATCGTAGTCAACTCCTTGAACTTGTCGGAAAACATCTTAACGACAAGTCGAGCTTTCTTAATGGTGACACTTACCATCATTGTCTGTCTTCCTTTTAAAATCCGTCTGCACCCAACAACCTTACGACCATCAAGTAGTTCTTCCAAAGTCCATACTTTGCTTTTATACATGGATCCTTTCTCGGATTTTTATGGCCTCGAGCCATTCGTCGGAATCCGGGCCCACCATCGCTTCTTCATAGCTCGTAGGTTCATTGTTGTCTAGCAACATGACTTCCAAGACAGGATTACGTACCACTCTGAAGTAGTACGCATCCTTGTCGACCTACGAGGTTTGGTAGTGACATGATGTGAAGTTTCACGATCACTATCATAAGCTTCCACTTCAATTGGTGTAGGCGCCACATGAACAACTTCATGTGCCCTGCTACACACTAGTTGAAGTGACGGTTCAATAACCTCATCAAGTCTCCACCATCCTCCCAGTCAATTCTTTCGAGAGAAACTTTTCCTCGAGAAAGGACATGTTTCTAGAAACAATCACTTTTGCTTACGGATCTGAAATAGGAGGTATACCCAACTGTTTTGGGTATCTTATGAAGATGCATTTATCCGCTTTGGGTTCTAGCTTATCAGCCTGAAACTTTTTCACATAAGCGTCGCAGCCCCAAACTTTCAAGAAATGATAGCTTAGGTTTCTCTAAGCCATAGTTCATACGGTGTCGTCTCAACGGAATTGTGTGGTGCCCTATTTAAAGTGAATGTGGTTGTCTCTAATGCCTAACCCATAAATGATAGTGGTAATTCGATAAGAGACATCATGGTATGCACCATATCCAATAGGGTGCAGTTATGATGTTCGGACACACCATCACACTATGGTGTTCCAGGCGGTATTAGTTGTGAAACAATTTCCACAATGTCTTAATTGTGTGCCAAACTCGTAACTCAGATATTCATCTCTATGATCATATCATAGACATTTTATCCTCTTGTCACAACGATCTTCAACTTCACTCTGAAATTACTTGAACCTTTCAATAATTCAGACTTGCGTTTCATCAAGTAAATATACTCAACATCTACTCAAATTATCTGTGAAGTAAGAACATAACGATATCCACTGCGTGCCTCAGCACTCATTGGACTGCACACATCAAAATGTATTACTTCCAACAAGTTGCTTTCTTGTCCCATCTTACTGAAAACGAGGCCTTTCAGTCATCTTACCCATGTGGTATGATTTGCATGTCTCAAGTGATTCAAAATCAAGTGAGTCCAAATGATCCATCTGTATGGACTTTCTTCATGCATATATACCAATAGGCATGGTTCGCATGTCTCAATCTTTTCAAAAATGAGTGAGTCCAAAGATCCATCAACATGGAGCTTCTTCATGCGTTTTATACCAATATGACTCAAATGGCAGTGCCACAAGTATGTGATACTATCATTACTATCTTATATCTTTTGGCATGAACATGTGTATCACTATGATCGAGATTCAATAAACCATTCATTTTAGGCGCAAGACCATTGAAGGTATAATTCAAATAAATAGAGTAATCATTATTCTCCTTAAATGAATAACCGTATTGCGATAAACATAATCCAATCATGTCTATGATCAACGTATACACCAAATAACAATTATTTAGGTTTAACACCAATCTCGATGGTAGAGGGAGCGTGCGATGTTTGATCACATCAACCTTGGAAACACTTCCAACATATCGTCATCTCACCTTTAGCTAGTCTCCGTAGCCTTTTATTTCGAGTTACTAACACTTAGGGACCGAACCGGTATTTATTACCCTGGTGCTACTAGCAGTACTAGTAAAGTACACATTAATATAACGTATATCCAAAATACTTCGGTCGACCTTGCTAGCCTTCTCATCTACCTAGTATCTAGGGTAGTTCTGCTTCAGTGACCGTTCCCCTCATTACAGAAGCACTTAGTCTCGGGTTTGGGTTCAACCTTGGGTTTCTTCACTGGAGCAGCAACTGATTTTCCGTTTCATGAAATATCCCTTCTTTCCCTTGCCCTTCTTGAAACTAGTGGTTTTACTAACCATCAACAATTGATGTCCTACTTGATTTCTACTTTCGCGGTGTCAAACATCACGAATTGCTCAAGGATCATCATGTTTATCCCTGATATGTTATAATTCATCACGAAGCTCTAATAGCTTGGTGGCAGTGACTACGGAGAACCATCACTATCTCATCTAGAAGATTAACTCCCACTCCATTCAAGCGATTGCAGTACTCAGACAATCTGAGCACATGCTCAACGATTGAGCTTTTCTCCCTTAGTCTGCAGGCATAAGAAACTTGTCAGAGGTCTCATACCTCTTGACGTGGGCACTAGTCTGAAATCCCAATTTCAGTCTTTGGAACATCTCATATGTTCTGCGACGTTTCAAAAATGTCTTTGGCGCCTAATTTCTAAACCGTTAGCATTACACACTGAACTATCACGTAGTCATCAAAACGTGTATGTCAGATGTTCGCAACATCCACAGATGACGCTCGAGGTTCAGCACACCGAGCGGTGCATTAAGGACATAATCCTTCTACGCAGCAACAAGGATAATCCTCAGTTTACGGACCCAGTCCGCATAATTTCTACTATCAACTTTCAACTAAATTTTCTCTAGGAACATATCTTAAACAGTAGAACCAAAGAGTAAGCTACGACATAATTTGCAAAGACCTTTTGACTATGTTCATGATAATTAAGTTCATCTGATTATTTAATGAACTCCCACTTAGATAGACATCCCTCTAGTAATCTAAGTGATACATGATCCGAGTCAACTAGGTCGTGTCCGGTCATCACGTGAGATGGACTAGTCATCATCGGTGAACATCTTCATGTTGATCGTATCTACTATACGACTCATGTTCCACCTTTCGTTCTCTTGTGTTTCGAGGCCATGTCTGTACATGCTAGGCTCGTCAAGTCAACCTAAGTGTTTCGCATGTGTAAATCTGGCTTACACCCGTTGTATGTGAACGTTAGAATCTATCACACCCGATCATCACGTGGTGCTTCAAAACAACAAACCTTCGCAACGGTGCATAGTTACGGGGAACACATCTCTTGAAATTTTAGTGAGGGATCATCTTATTTATGCTACAGTCGTTCTAAGCAAATAAGATGTAAACATGATAAACATCACATGCAAATCATAAAGTGACATGATATGGCCAATATCATCTTGCGCCTTTGATCTCCATCTTCGAGGCGCGGCATGATCACCTTTGTCACCGGCATGACACCATGATATCCATCATCAAGATCTCCATCATCATGTCTTCATGAAGTTGTCTCGCCAACTATTACTTCTACTACTATGGCTAACGGTTAGCAATAAAGTAATGTAATTACATGGCGTTTTTCATTGACACGCAGGTCATACAATAAATTAAGACAACTCCTATGGCTCCTGCCGGTTGTCATACTCATCGACATGCAAGTCGTGATTCCTATTACAAGAACATGATCAATCTCATATATCACATATATCATTCATCACATCTTTTGGCCATATCACATCACATGGCATACCCTACAAAAACAAGTTAGACGTCCTCTAATTGTTGTTGCATGTTTTACGTGGCTGCTATGGGTTTCTAGCAAGAACGTTTCTTACCTACGCAAAGGCCACAACGGTGATATACCAACTGCTATTTACCCTTCATAAGGACCCTATTCATCGAATCCGATCCGACTAAAGTGGGAGAGACAGATACCCGCTAGCCACCTTATGCATCAAGTGCATGTCAGTCGGTGGAACCTGTCTAACGTAAGTGTACGTGTAAGCTCGGTCCAGGCTGCTTCATCCAAAATGCCGCTGAATCAAGATAAGACTAGTAACGGCAAGCAAATTGAACAAATCATCGCCCACAACTACTTTGTGTTCTACTCGTGCATAGAATCTACGCATCGGCCTAGCTCATAATGCCACTATTGGGGAACGTAGCAATAATTCAAAATTTTCCTACATGTCAACAAGATCAATCTAGGAGATGCTAGCAACGAGAGATAGGGAGTGCATCTTCATACCCTTGAAGATCGCTAAGCGGAAGCGTTACAAGAACGCGGTTGATGGAGTCGTACTCGCGGCGATTCAAATCGCAGAAGATCCGATCTAGCGCCAAACAGACGGCGCCTTCGCGTTCAACACACGTACAGCTCGGGGACGTCTCCTCCTTCTTGATCTAGCAAGGGGAGAGGAGAAGTTGAGGGAGAACTCCAGCAGCACGACGGCATGGTGGCGATGGAGCTCGTGGTTCTCCGGCTGAGCTTCGCTAAGCACTACGGAGGAGGAGGAGCAGTTGGAGGAGGATAGGGTTGCGCCAGGGAAGCGGGAAGTGGGTGGAGGAGGCGCCCTAGGGTCCCCTAGGGGAGGGGCGGCGGCCACAGGGGAAACCCTAGATGGGTTTGGGCGCCCCACCCCTGGGAAACTTGCCCCCCAAGCCGGGAGGGGTGGCTGCCCTAGGGGAAGCGCCCCACCTCTCCATGTTACATGACAGGGGTTGGGAGGGGCGCACAGCCCCTTAGTGGGCTGGTGTGCCCCCTCCCCTTGGCCCATAAGGCCCCCCAACGCTTGCCGGGGCCTCCGAAACACCTTTCGGTCACGCTGGTCGTCACCCGGCACTCCCAGAACAATTCCGGACTCCAATACCCTTCGTCCAATATATCGATATTCCCCTCTAGACCATTATGGAGTTCCTCGTCACATCCGTCATCTCATTCGGAAATCCGAACAACATTCGGTAACCACATACTATTTCCCATAACAACTCTAGCGTCACCGAACCTTAAGTGTGTAGACCCTACGGGTTCGGGAACCATGCAGACATGACCGAGACAACCTCTGGCCAATAACGAATAGTGGTATATGGATACCCATATTGGCTCCCACATGTTCCACGATGATCTCATCGGATGAACCACGATGTCGGGGATTCAATCAATCCCGTATACAATTCCCTTTGTCCATCGGTATGTTACTTGCCCGAGATTCGATCATCGGTATCCCCATAACTCGTTCAATCTCATTACCGACAAGTCTCTTTACTCGTTCCGTAACACATGATCCCGTGACTAACTCCTTAGTCATATTGATCTCATTATGATGATGCATTACTGAGTGGGCTCACAGATACCTCTCCGTCATACGGAGTGACAAATCCCAGTCTCGATTCGTGCCAACCCAACAGACACTTTCGGAGATACCTGTAGTGCACCTTTATAGCCACCCAGTTATGTTGTGACGTTTGGTACACCCAAAGCATTCCTACGGTATCCGGGAGTTGCACAATCTCATGGTCTAAGGAAATGATACTTGACATTATAAAAGCTTTAGCAAAATGAACTACACGATCTTGTGCTATGCTTAGGATTGGGTCTTGTCCATCACATCATTCTCCTAATGATGTGATCCCGTTATCAATGACATCCAATGTCCATGGTCAGGAAACCATAACCATCTATTGATCAACGAGCTAGTCAACTAGAGGCTCACTAGGGACATGTTGTGGTCTATGTATTCACACATGTATTACGGTTTCCAGTTAATACAATTATAGCATGAACAATAGAAAATTATCATGACCAAAGGAAATACAATAATAACCATTTTATTATTGCCTCTAGGGCATATTTCCAACAGTGTATTGGAAGACTCAAGAGCGGGCCTAACATCATCGGCTAAAGGAATATCTTATTGAAACTATTGGCAACTAACTCGGAGAACGAATGCCTAAATTGCTTTAAATTTCATTTATTTTCACTTGAACAGTTTATTAAATATGATTATTTGTTAATTTGGGTTGTTGTATTTGGATAAATGGTTTGTAATGATATTTGTAGAATTATGCTCGTTGTTTGTTCTAAGTTGTTGTGAATAGGCTATAAAGATCGTATGATCTAGCAAGAGGCATGTGACGAGGATACGTACCTAGGGTAGGGTAACTTATCATACCTGAGGTACCCAATCAAGGACATGGCTCCTACAATGAAAGACATTCTAAGAAGTATCAACGTTTCAGTCGACCTGGTCAGCCCAGTCGACGGACACGAGCGCACTCGACCAGAAGCACAAGCAGTCGACCATGAAGACAGCCACTCGACTATAAGAAGACCTAAAGGCACTGCCCACAAACGGTCATCTCATAAGTAGCTTTTATGGCCTTCATGGTCCTTTATTACAGGCGTTACCAGTAACCCCCCCTCTTTATGTACATTAAACTCCTTGTAACGTGGGCTGGCTGGGGTCCTGGCGAACTCTATATAAGCCACCCCCCTCCACTAGGACAAGGGTTCGGAACCTTGTAACACACACACACATAATCCAGTCGACTGCCTCCGGGCTCCGAGACGTAGGGTTGTTACTTCCTCAGAGAAGGGCCCGAACTCGTAAAACTCCTTGCGCATACAACTACTCCATAGCTAGGATCTTGCCTCTCCATACTTACCCCCCATTCTCACTGTCAGACTTAGAACCACGACAGTTGGCGCCCACCGTGGGGCAGGTGTTCTAGCGATTTGTTGGAGGAGTTGGGATTCTTTCACCCCACATCATGTTTTCGAGCGGAGTCATCGTCGTCATCAGTTTCCCACCGGCGCAAGCGCACCGGTCGGTCGAGACTCCAACGGTGGGTGAAGCACGCGCTGGCCCGCCAGTCGGCCATCCCCCAAGTCGCGGCAATCGAGCCCGACGAGTCACTCTACGGCCTGTTCGACCTGTCGACTGGCTCCGTAGAGACTGCGTCCGAGTGCGACAGCAGCGATCCAGCGGCGGAAGTACTAATGGTCGACGGACCACGTAGTCCCCCCGGATTCCCCCACACCGAAGAGGTTGCCGCAGGGGGGATTCCGGCGCGGGGCCACGAAGAGTACAGGCCCGAGCCCCTTACCTCAGTGCAGAGGGAGGAACTCCGTCGCCGGAACATGGACGCCCTTCACACTCCTATCGTTGGAGAAACCCCTGAGGCACGAGCCCTGGAGGAGGTGCGCTTGGCCAACTTGGCTGAACGTACTCGACTGGAGAATCTTCAGAGAGCACTCGACGAGCGCGCACGACCGCCCGCTCCCGAGTCCAGTCGTCGTCGCCTCTTCCAGCCGCCGACCCAGGTATACCGTACCCCGATTCAGAATTTGGCAGCTGCGGCTCGTATAGCGGAGTCGATCCAGCCTTCACAGTCAGAGGCAGGGAGAGGTCTGTTGCAGATCAGAGATTTGCTCCGTGCAGCGGGTGACCAGAATTCAGCCGTATCTCAGTCGCGCGACAGGATTCACAGTCGATCCGTCGCTGCGAATTCCGTTCAGTCGGCTTATAGTCCAAGGTCGCCCCCGAGGCGTGAAGGACACAGAGGCCGGCACGAGGATCAATACCAAGGGCACGAGCGGTATGAGCACCGATTCGATCGCAACGATCAACGTCGAGTGCCTTCTCCTGCCCCAAGAGCGGGGTCGTACGTTCCTCGACGGCAAGAAGACAGACGCCAGTTCAGTACTGGGCGAAGGGTCCCCGTCGACGCCAGGGAACTAGGCTTTGATGCGAGATCCATCATCGTTCAAGGTCTGGTCGACCGAAATAGAGCTCACCGAGAAGATCGTGACAGAGGCGCGCCGTCCAGCAGCAGAGTTCGCGTCTCAGGTCCTGAGTGTTTCAGCAGAGCAATCAGAGCTGCAGTGATTCCTCCCAACTTCAGGTTGGCGGCTGGAGTCAGCAAGTTCACCGGAGAATCCAAGCCGGACACATGGCTCGAGGATTACCGAGTGGCTGTTCAGATCGGAGGCGGCAATGACGAGGTGGCCATGAAGCATTTGCCCCTCATGTTGGAAGGATCAGCCAGAGCGTGGTTGAATCAGTTGGCTCCTAGCAGTATTTATACTTGGGAAGATCTAGCCCAGGTGTTTGTCAGGACATTCGAAGGGACTTGCAAGCGACTGGCAGGGTTGACAGAATTGCAGTCATGTGTTCAGAAGTCGAGTGAAACCCTGAGGGATTATATCCAAAGGTGGATCACTCTAAATCACACGGTCGAGAATGTGTCCGATCATCAGGCAGTTTGCGCCTTCAAGGAAGGCGTCAGAAACAGGGAATTAACTTTGAAGTTCGGTTGAACCGGGGATATGACCCTGAGTCGAATGATGGAAATCGCCACCAAGTACGCAAACGGAGAAGAGGAAGATAGACTCCGGAGTGGCAAGTATAAGGCAGCCGCTAATGAGGCCAGCGGGGGACACTCCAGTCGGAAGCAGAAGCGCAAGGCCGAGCCAGTCGCCCCCGGGGAAGCCTTAGCTGTGACCCCAGGGAAGTTTAAGGGGAAACCCAAGGGTCCTTGGAACCCCAAGAAAGTGAAAGACCAGGACGGGAACGATGTGATGGACTTACCATGCCACATTCACACGAAGAAAGATGACCAGGGAAAGATCATTTACCCTAAGCATACCACTCGACAATGTCGACTCCTGATGCAACAGTTCCAAGGGAAGCAGGCCAAGGACAAAGAGAAAGAGTCAGACAAAGTTGAAGACAGGGAAGACAGCGGTGAAGAATACCCCCAAATCAATTCCACTCTGATGATTTTCGCTGATGTCGAAAGTAAGAGTCGACTGAAGGTCATCAATCGCGAAGTAAACATGGTCGCTCCGGTGACACCCCATTACCTGAAGTGGTCCCAGACCGCCATCACCTTCGATCAGTCCGATCATCCGACTCATATTGTCACCCCAGGGAGGCAAGCGTTGGTGGTCGACCCAATTATTGAAGGCACTCGACTGACCAAGGTTCTGATGGACGGCGGCAGTGGGCTAAACTTGTTGTATGCAGAGACGTTGAAGGGGATGGGCATTCCGATGTCCCGACTCAGCCCCAGCAACATGAGCTTCCATGGAGTCATTCCTGGGAAGAAAGCTGAGTCACTCGGTCAAATCACTCTCAACGTCGTCTTTGGTGACTCGAAGAATTTCTGGAAAGAAAAGTTAACCTTTGAGGTCGTGGATTTTCAGAGTGCGTACCACGCCATTCTTGGGAGGCCAGCCTATGCCCGTTTCATGGCTCGACCATGCTACGTATACCTCAAGCTGAAGATGCCTGGCCCCAAAGGTGTAATCACCATCGTTGGCAATCGGAAGAAGGCAGAGGAGTGCTTCCAGAAAGGCGCCAAAATTGCTGATGCTCAGATGGCCAAGATAGAGATACAAGAGTACCAGAAGACTGCGGATCCGAGTGAGTTGTTACGAGCCAAGAAGCCCGCCACGGAGTCAGCATTTCAGTCGACTGGTGAGACCAAGCAAGTCCACATCCACCCGACCGATCCAAATGCGGCTCCAACCAACATCTCCACTACACTCGACTCCAAATAGGAAGAAGCGCTCGTCCAGTTCCTCCGTGAGAACTGGGACATCTTTGCATGGAAGCCCGCTGACATGCCAGGTGTGCCCAGGGGACTGGCCGAGCACCGCCTTCGAGTCGACCCAAAGGTCAAACCAGTCAAGGAGCATCTCCGACGGTCCGCCGTTCCGACCTGCTGACTGACCTAGCTGAAACTTTTGCCAATCTCAGGAGTTATGATATCAAGCTCAATCCGTCGAAGTGCACATTTGGAGTCCCTGGAGGAAAGTTACTCGGTTTTCTTGTTTCCGAACGAGGAATCGACGCTAACCCCGAAAAAGTTGGCACCATACTCCGGATGAAACGCCCCGTGCGTGTGCACGATGTCCAGAAACTTACTGGATGCTTGGCCGCCCTAAGTCGATTCATCTCCAGGCTCGGTGAAAAGGCGCTGCCTCTTTACCGACTGATGAAGAAGTCAGACACGTTCGAATGGACTCCAGAAGCTGATGCAGCATTTGCAGAGCTAAAAGCTCTGCTCTCCACCCAGCCGGTGCTTGCTGCTCCTGTCAGCAAAGAGCCATTGTTGCTTTACATAGCAGCCACGGGACAAGTCGTTAGTACCGTTCTTACGGTCGAGCGGGAAGAGGAAGGAAAGACCTTCAAAGTTCAACGCCCAGTTTATTATCTCTCTGAAGTTCTGACCCCGTCGAAGCAAAGATATCCCCACTATCAGAAGCTTGTTTACGGGATTTACATGACCACGAAGAAGGTTGCTCATTATTTCTCTGATCACTCTATCACAGTCGTCAGCGACGCTCCATTATCAGAGATTCTTCATAACAGAGATGCAACCGGTCGAGTGGCGAAATGGGCAATTGAACTTCTTCCTCTTGATATCAAGTTCGAGGCAAAGAAAGCTATTAAGTCCCAGGCAATAGCTGATTTCCTCGCCGAGTGGACCGAGCAGGAGCTTCCGACTCAAGTTCACTCGGAGCACTGGACTATGTTTTTCGATGGCTCCAAGATGCTGAACGGATCCGGTGCAGGGGTTGTACTGGTTTCCCCCCGAGGAGATAAGCTCAAGTATATCCTCCAGATTCACTTTGATTCCTCCAACAATGAGGCAGAGTATGAAGCGCTTCTATACGGATTACGTATGGCCATTTCACTCGGCGTCCGTCGCCTCATGGTCTACGGCGACTCAGATCTGGTTGTTAATCAAGTGATGAAGGAGTGGGACGTCCGAAGCCCATCCATGACGGGATATTGCAGCGCAGTGAGAAAGCTGGAGAAACGATTCGAGGGGTTGGAGCTCCATCATATACCCCGACTGAAAAATCAAGCTGCAGATGATCTGGCGAAGATAGGGTCCAAAAGGGAGGCCATCCCTAAAGATGTGTGTTTGGAGCACATTCACACACCATCAGTGCAAGAAGATCCTTTCACAGAAGAGCCTCCACAACCAAAAAGCGCCTCTGACTCGACCGAAGTGGAGATTCCAGCTGTGGTCGACCTGATTATGGAGGTTATGATCACCACTCCCGATTGGACAGTGCCGTACATTACGTATATCATGAGAAAAGAGCTCCCAGAAGATGAAGAAGAGGCTCGACAGATCGTCCGTCGATCCAAAGCCTTTACAGTAATCAAAGGGCAGCTATATAGAGAAAGCGCGACTGGAGTTGGTCAGAAGTGCATCACACCTGAAGAAGGACAGATAATTCTTAAGGATATCCACTCGGGGACCTGTGGCCATCATGCGTCCTCTCGGACCATCGTGGCCAAAGCATACCGAGCGGGTTTTTACTGGCCAAAGGCCAACGAAATGGCAAAGGATATAGTCGATAAGTGCGAGGGGTGCCAATTTTATTCCAACATGTCTCACAAGCCCGCCTCCGCCTTGAAGACCATTCCACTCGTCTGGCCTTTCGCTGTCTAGGGTCTAGACATGATCGGACCACTGAGAACTGGTAGGAGTGGCTTCACCCACTTGTTGGTTGCAGTCGACAAGTTCACGAAGTGGATAGAAGCCAAACCCATAAAAGATCTCGACGCAAGCACTGCCATCAGTTTTATCAGGGGATTGATATTCAGATATGGAGTTCCGCACAACATCATCACGGATAACGGATCAAACTTTGATAATGACAGATTCAAAGCCTTCTGCGCCTCTCAAGGCACTCGAGTCGACTACGCTTCAGTTGCTCATCCTCAATCGAATGGACAGGCCGAACGCGCGAATGGCCTCATCCTCAAAGGACTAAAACCCCGACTGATGCGTGATCTCAAACACGCAGCAGGCGCCTGGGTCGACGAACTTCCGTCAATTCTATGGGGGTTGAGGACCACCCCTAACCGGTCGACTGGAAGAACACCATTCTTTCTGGTCTATGGAGCCGAAGCGGTTTTGCCGAGCGACCTGCTCCACAACGCGCCTCGAGTCGAGTTATATTCCGAAGCAGAAGCAGAACAGGCCCGGCAAGATGCAGTCGACCTCTTAGAGGAGGAAAGAGAGATGGCTCTAATCCGCTCGACCATCTACCAGCAAGAGTTGCGTCGGTTCTACGCCAGAAATGTGAAGGGTCGAGCCTTTCAGGAAGGAGATTTGGTCCTCCGCGTGGATCAGCAAAAACCTCACAAACTTGCCCCGACCTGGGAAGGCCCCTTCATCATCCCCAAAGTCCTGCACAACGGAGCGTATCACCTCTACAACATCGATCGATGGATCGACGAGCCTCGAGCATGGAACGCAGACCTGCTCCGTCCTTTTTACACTTAAAAACTCACTTGACTGAGATGTAATAAAAATACCTCTGTAGTTCTTTTGTTTCAAGCAAGAATTTCTTTTTCTGTTTGTCCAAATTTCCCCCAGTGGGTGACTTAGCTGCGAATCCGCTTCGCCTAAGTTTTCAGAAAACCCTACCGAGTGGAGAGCAAGTCTCCCACTCGGGGGCTTAGCTGCGAATCCGTTTCGCCTAAGAAATTAAAATCCTACCGAGTGGAGAGCCAGCCTCCCACTCGGGGGCTTAGCTGCAGTCCAAGTACTCGCCTAAGTAATTGAAATCCTACCGAGTGGAGAGCAAACCTCCCACTCGGGGGCTTAGCTGCAGTCCAAGTACTCGCCTAAGTAATTGAAATCCTACCGAGTGGAGAGCAAACCTCCCACTCGGGGGCTTAGCTGCAGTCCAAGTACTCGCCTAAGTAATTGAAATCCTACCGAGTGGAGAGCAAACCTCCCACTCGGGGGCTTAGCTGCAGTCCAAGGACTCGCCTAAGTAATTGAAATCCTACCGAGTGGAGAGCAAACCTCCCACTCGGGGGCTTAGTTGCAGTCCAAGGACTCGCCTAAGTAATTGAAATCCTACCGAGTGGAGAGCAAACCTCCCACTCGGGGGCTTAGCTGCAGTCCAAGTACTCGCCTAAGTAATTGAAATCCTACCGAGTAGAGAGCAAACCTCCCACTCGGGGGCTTAGCTGCAGTCCAAGGACTCGCCTAAGTAATTGAAATCCTACCGAGTGGAGAGCAAACCTCCCACTCGGGGGCTTAGCTGCAGTCCAGATACTCGCCTAAGTAATTGAAATCCTACCGAGTGGAGAGCAAACCTCCCACTCGGGGGCTTAGCTGCAGTCCAAGTACTCGCCTAAGTAATTGAAATCCTACCGAGTGGAGAGCAAACCTCCCACTCGGGGGCTTAGCTGCAGTCCAAGCACTCGCCTAAGTAATTGAAATCCTACCGAGTGGAGAGCAAACCTCCCACTCGGGGGCTTAGCTGCAGTCCAAGCACTCGCCTAAGTAATTGAAATCCTACCGAGTGGAGAGCAAACCTCCCACTCGGGGGCTTAGCTGCAGTCCAAGTACTCGCCTAAGTAATCGAAATCCTACCGAGTGGAGAGCAAACCTCCCACTCGGGGGCTTAGCTGCAGTCCAAGCACTCGCCTAAGTAATTGAAATCCTACCGAGTGGAGAGCAAACCTCCCACTCGGGGGCTTAGCTGCAGTCCAAGTACTCGCCTAAGTAATTGGAATCCTACCGAGTGGAGAGCAAACCTCCCACTCGGGGACTTAGCTGCAGCCCAGTGCTCGCCTAAGCCATGTTGACAGACACCATCGCGGCGATAAGCATCGTGCAAACCAGGCAGCCTCTAAGGGAACAACGAATAGTAGATCGGCGGATCAAGTCACGAAGACATTCAACGTCGAGCCAAGCTCGGATAAAATCAAAAGATCCTAGATCGCAAATAAAAGTACTCGAGCTATAAGCTCGACGGAGTTTATCGGTTACATAAACCACTCGGCATTCCGAGGCAAATTTAAGGCAAGGGACAACAGTTTTTTACTCCTCTGGTGGAGGACTGGATGGTGCAACAAATTCGTCCAAATCAATCCCATCAGAGATCCGAGTGGCAGCAGCGATGAAGGTCTCCATGAAGTCCTGAAAGTTATGCTTCCTCATATTGGCAACTTGGAGGGCGGCCAGCTTCTCTTCTCGAGCCTCCTTGCAGTGGACACGGACCAGCGACAGAGCCACATCAGCACCGCACCTAGCAGAAGACTTTTTCCATTCTAGCACTCGACCTGGAACCTCACTTAGTCGAGTGACCAAGGATTCAAGGTCGTTCTGAAGGGTCTCCTTGGGCCAGAGTGCGGAGTCGATCCGCGACACAGCAGCTTTCAGTCGAGCCAGGTAGTCCACCACACCAGCGATACGGGATTCCAACCGGAGGACATTCATGGCCACTTCATCCTTCACAGGAGAATTGATAGGGTCCAGGCTGGTCTCCACTCGACTGGTCTCTTCCTCAAAATTCCGGCAGAATTCTGAAAGAAGTTTCGACAGAGCAAAACTGTAACCAAATGGTGAGTCGACAAGAACAAGATTAATCGCACAAAGGAGGTTACCTTCAAGCATGGGTATAGCTTCTTGGAAAGACCCCCAAGATAATCCTCCAAGTCCTTGTGCTTCCCCGCCAGCTGGCCGAGCTTGTCGTTCAGAGTACTCTTGTCAGTCTTCAGTCGACTCGCTTCCTTATTGGCCGTGTCAAGAGCAGACTTCAGCCTAGCGTTCTCGTTCTCAAGTTGGCTGACTGAAGCAAGTTTCTCTTCAGCGAGCTTCAACTTCTCCGCAGCCGCCTTTTGTGCCTCCGCAAGGTCAAGATCTTTCTTCTTCAGGGCCTTCTCCAGTTTGTCTGCAAAGCAACAACAGACACAGAGTTCAGAACGGGCAGAGGAACAGAGATAGACGTCGAGTCCTCACCAGCCATACCTTTTGCTTCATCCTTCGCCTTCTGCACGTTTTCCTGAGCAAACTGCAAATCAAGATTAAGCTGGATCAGCTTATTCTTCAGATCAGCAAGCTGAGCAACAAGCTCACAAGACTTCTGCAAAGGGTCAATCGACAAAGGGTATCAAAGACAAGTTACTCCTGAGTGACTGAAAGAAAGAGCACAACACTTCTAAGACTACAGCCGAATCAAAACATTCAACAGTAGCCTCGGGGACTACACCTAGTGGGTGCACTCAGCGTGCCCCCACCGGTTTTCCTTGATTTCCACTCGACCCAATCCGATCAGTCGAGTGAGGAAGTTTGAAAGCATAAAGACCGCAGTCGACTGCCAGCAGTCGACCGTGGCCTTGGGGACTACACCCAGTGGGTGCACTCAGCGTGCCCCCACCAGTGAAAAATTTCAGATCAACAGCACCCAGTGGGTGTACAACGCAAGTGAAGACCAACTAACCTGGACGTTCTGCTGCAACGCCGAGCTGATGTCATAGGCCGCTTGACTGGCATCCCGAGCCGCTTTGGTCTGCTCCATCACGAGCCCCGCCTGACGTATAGCCTCCTTAGCAGCACTCACTTGATCCTCCGGGGTCTGGTAGGCGGCGAAGAACGAGGGCGGGTCGACCAGTGGGGGAGCAGTCGACGACGAAGGCCGGGCAGTCGTCAGTGGTTCAGCAAAAGTCACAGTAGTCCGGGCGGTGTTGTCACCCCCTTGGACCACCGCCTCGGCAGTCGACGCGGTCTGAGGAGCCTTGTCGACCGGGGCCCTCCGGCCTCTCCTCCCAAAAGGCCTGAGCGGCACTTCCGCCTCCTCCTCATCATCCGAAAGGTCAATAATGTTGGTCGGAGCTACAAAAGTTCATAAATGAATATCCAATCGACTCAGCAGTTAAACAGTCGGATCATGTCAAAGATTATACCTAAGTTGGAAGTGACGGCGTCCTCCATCGTCTCATCGACATTCTGGATGGAAGTCTCGGAAGTAGCGGCGCTGCACGATTCCAAGCAAATAATTTGAAAGTGAATCGACTAAGAATCCGTTCTAGTCGACTCAAGAAAGATGAAAACAGTCACTTACCCAGAGATGACAGGGATGGCGACCCTGATCTTGGGCAAGGCCTTGGGTGGCTTGGTCGGGATGGCTCTGGGCTGCTTGGGTGCCTTCTCAGTTGGGGCCGGCGACGCGGTCCGAGGGCGCTTGGATGACTGGCCCACCGGAGCACTGGACTGACCGCGCTCCACGGCGGGATCCTGAGCGTTCTTGGAGCGTCTCTCGCGTCGAGGAAGGTCGACCTCCACCTCTTCATCTTCATCACCCGAGTCGTCGCTGGCCTCCTCCTCTACGTCATCGTCAGATTCCCACTCCTCGACTTCACCCTTGACTTCAACTTCATTCTCACTTCCTTCGCCTCCACTCCCTCCTCCTTCAGATACTTGCTCCTGGTTCCCATTCGGCATCGAATACATGTCGTTGATTTCCTGCAAGACAACGGGCAGAGCAAGGATCAGTCGACTTATCGCAAGCCAGTTACTAGACGGAGTGAAAATTTCAGTCGGAAGAAGTAAAACGTACCTTGTCTGTCTCCATCATCCCATCAAGCGGAGCAATCCTCCTAGAACCCCTGGGGTTGTCCTTGTTCCCGGTCATGCTGGTCAGCCAGCTCTCCAGTACAGAAGCCTCGACCGCCTCCGGGTGGATCCGAGTGGAGTTGTCGGGCCCGGAATACAACCACATCGAGTGATCCCGAGCCTGGAGAGGTTGGATTCGTCGCTGGAGGAAGACTTCGAGCAAGTCCATGCCGGTCACGCCTTCCCGAACCAACTCAACCACTCGACTGACTAATACCTTCACCTGAGCCTTCTCCTCTGGAACCACTTTCAAAGAAGCGGGTTTCTGCACTCGGTCCAAGGTAAAAGGAGGAAGGCCGGTCGAGTGGCCAGGAGTCGGCTGGTCCTTGCAGTAGAACCAAGTCGACTGCCACCCACGCACGGAATCGGGAAGTGTCATAGGAGGAAAACAACTCTTACCCCTCGTCTGGATCCCGAGGCCCCCGCACATTTGGATCACCTGCGTCCTTTCCCCGTCCGGGTTAAGCTTTTTAACCGACTGGGATCGGCAAGTGAAGATATGCTTGAAGAGGCCCCAGTGAGGTCGACAGCCTAAGAAACACTCGCACAGAGACACGAACGCAGCAAGATAGACTATGGAGTTGGGCGTGAAATGATGGAGCTGCGCTCCGAAGAAGTTCAGAAAGGCCCTAAAAAAAGGACTCGGGGGCAGGGAAAACCCCCGCTCAACATGGGTGGCTATCAGGACACGCTCATCCTCGCGAGGTTTCGGCTCCGTCTCCTTCCCAGGAAGGCGAGCAGCCTTGTGGGGAATGAGTCCCCCCTCCACCATGTCGTCGATATCCGCTTGAGTAAGGATGGAGGGCATCCAATCCCCCTGCAACCAGCCGGACGGCAGAGCGGCCCGCGAGGACGACCCGCCTCGGCCAGATTTCTTCCCCTTGCCCTTTGCCGCGGCCTTCTTCGCGCGTTCCGCCGCCGCCGTCTTGTCCGTCCCCATTATCTCGAACGAGATCTCGGCCGAGCGGCGGTGTCGAGATTGCAGCGAAGAGCGAGGCGGAGGCTTACGGAGGAAGGGAGAAGAAAAACAAGGGCGCACAGTGAAAAATCGGAACCATTACCTTATATAAGGCCACACCCGAGTGGCTGATCAGTGGGCCTGCGCCACCCAGTCAGATCCCGCAGCAGGCGCGCGCGCAGTACGTGGCGAAAAAGGTGGCGCGGAGATCGAGGCGCTCTTGCCTTATCCAGCCGATTCGCGCGATTTTCTCCGTCCGGTGCGCTCCTCAATTTTCAAATCCCGCAAGATCCGCGATCGACAGGACGGTTTGTCAGACAAAAAGATCCATTTCCTTAAGTCTCCCAAAAGGCTCGTCACGTAAACACACTCGACGGTAATATGAAACCACTCGACGGACATCTGAATGGATCAAGGCAACTGAAGAATGGGTTCCCACCGTAACTTCCATTTATCCAAAGACAGATGCAACCGAAGCATGGAGGTTGAGTCGGAAGCATAGGCTCGGCCCCATTCTCACTTAACCCCTGACCCATTCGGGGGCTAATGACGAGGATACGTACCTAGGGTAGGGTAACTTATCATACCTGAGGTACCCAATCAAGGACATGGCTCCTACAATGAAAGACATTCTAAGAAGTATCAACGTTTCAGTCGACCTGGTCAGCCCAGTCGACGGACACGAGCGCACTCGACCAGAAGCACAAGCAGTCGACCATGAAGACAGCCACTCGACTATAAGAAGACCTAAAGGCACTGCCCACAAACGGTCATCTCATAAGTAGCTTTTATGGCCTTCATGGTCCTTTATTACAGGCGTTACCAGTAACCCCCCCTCTTTATGTACATTAAACTCCTTGTAACGTGGGCTGGCTGGGGTCCTGGCGAACTCTATATAAGCCACCCCCCTCCACTAGGACAAGGGTTCGGAACCTTGTAACACACACACACATAATCCAGTCGACTGCCTCCGGGCTCCGAGACGTAGGGCTGTTACTTCCTCAGAGAAGGGCCCGAACTCGTAAAACTCCTTGCGCATACAACTACTCCATAGCTAGGATCTTGCCTCTCCATACTTACCCCCCATTCTCACTGTCAGACTTAGAACCACGACAGCAGGTCCTACATGCAAGGCAAATATCAAGGTTGCATTAGGACGGCTCTATGTTTGCGCACAACCATCACGACGACCATTCATATGGAGCGCGCTCCATATGTCGAATGACGAGCGTCGACATAATGGTGCTGCTAGAGTTGCTCTTAATCCACACATCACACACCTCCACATCTCTATTTTCATGCAGATGAACAACGTCAAATGTTGTTTGGTTTACCTCATAGTAGTTGTCTTGGTTCCTTGAAGTGCATGAGCAGTAACAAGGGTACGTTATTCATGGATAGTTGGCCTTGTTGTCCCCATCGATAGACCGTGATAAGTAATGTTGGCAATCTTACAACCGGGTATAGTGGCCAAGTGGGCAACACCATCATCAGGCAAGTTCACGAGAATTGCAGAGGACTTAGAGAAGTTAACTCGAAGCACAGTTGAGGCAACAAAAACTTCAAACATTTCTTTTAAAGCAATCAACTCACTATCCACAGCAGGGAGGACAATTAAAGTGTCATAGGCGTATTGAACGATGGGGTAGTCCTGTGAGGCTGAAGGTATATGCAGGGAAAGGAGGCCACAATTACACATATCATTGACAATAGACTAAAGGAGATCCACAACAATCACAAACAGTATGGGGGACAAGGGGTCTCCCTGTCTAGCACAAGTTTTGCACCGAAAATGGTTCCCAGGAACACCATTGAGGAGCACAACACATGATCTCGAGGCAAGCAAAGATTTTACCCAGTTGATCTAGCGCGAATCAAATCCTTTAAACTTCAGAATTTGCATAATAGCATCATGTTCTAAAGTGTCAAAATCTTTAGTGAAATCCAGCTTTAGCAGAACAATGGGCTCATTAGATGCTTTACACTAATATACGTATTCAAAACACCATGCTAAACAATCTTGAATTGACCTGCGCTTAATAAAACGATATTGATTTTGATGAATGCATTTGAGGATCACTCATTGCAACATTATAGCGACTATCTTGGTAAGAAACTTCAGACAGGTGTTAGTTAGAGAAAATGAGCAAAAATCTCCAATCAGCTTAGGATTGAGTTTCTCTGGGATGAGAGTTATAAGGGAGTTTTTCAAACATTCGAGGTCACATTTTCCTTCATAAAACCCACCCACCAAATTCATGAAATTGGGTTTAAAAATTGCCCAACATTTCTTAAAAAATAGCCCTGTAAAATCATCGGGCCAAGGGGCCCTATCAGTGGGCATGAACATGATAACTTCCTCCACTTTAGAGTCAGAAAAAGGCTGAGACAGATCGTCAAGCCCATCTAGTTTTTCAAGCACTCTCTCAAGATCAAAGCCCATATGTATACCATTGGATCGGCTCATTCGATTTTGGTTATCATCCCAGAACATTCCCGTCAACCGTATAGTCAGAGATCACTTCACTAGTTTTAGATTTAAGAGAAGATATGGTATTCTTTCTCTACCTCCCAGTAGCCATGGCATGGAGAAATCTTGTATTATATTCACTAATTTTAATCGGTCTAGTAGTTCAGCGCTATCGGCTATATATGAAATGCAGCCGTAATATCTATTCAAGGAGAGGTTTGACAATTCGTCGAAAATTAAACTCTGGAGTCGTTAAAGAGTGTAGCTCTTCGAGCTCATCAAAGAATAAAATTACCTTGTTACAGTCAATAATTGATCTCTTCACCGACACTTCCTCAACCTGAAGCTGTAGAAGGACCATAAGTGATTCATCCCTTCCTTTCCTTTCTTGACTTCTCAAAGGTTTGACCTTTAACTGGCATTCTTCTTCTATGGGTAACGTCCTTTGCACGCGATATGGTGGTTGAGTGGGCGACACAGATGATCAGACCTTTCAACCATGATGAGTCCCGGAGGTACCAGGAGGTGATGTAGAAGACCGCTTGTCATAATATGGTGCAAGGTGCTTGAAGCTTGACATTCCACCATGACATGATCTCGGATTGGGGCCCTTAGAGTCCTTTTCAGGTTTGCCGCTTCGGTCATCTCGCCACCCCTTTCTATGTTTATGGTTGCGTCTCACCATCGGGATGATCTAGGGGTGGAGCTGTGTTGGGCTTGGATTTCAACAAGGTCAAAAGGTTGGCCTGGGATGCTAGGGGATGTAGATTTTATACACTTGAAGTAGAAGAATTTCCCTATAGCTTGGCATGGCTAATTCACCGGACATTGCAAGAATCCAACAATAACTTTGAAAGTTGTTTCCTCCAAGGATCTGCAGATCTAGCATTGCTAGTTTGGGTTGCCTAGATCTCACAACAACACCAATGTCTTGCAAAAATCTCATATGTTTGCAAGGCTAGATGGAAGTACTTCTCCACCTTGCAACTTCACGGTGAATGGCCCTCAATATGAACAAGTCTACTATCTAGCCGATAGGATCTATCCATTTTAGCCTACATTTGTTAAGACAATTTCTATGCCTTAGAGCAGGAAACATAAGCATTTCGTCAAAGTGCAAGAAGCTCAAAGGAAGGACAAATAGAGGTTATTTGGAGTGTTGCGATCAAGATTTGCAATTGCCTGGGGGCTTACTCGTTTCTCGAATAAGGTTTCTTGGCAAATATCATGGCATGTTGTGTTATCCTACACAACATGATCATAAAAGGATGAGAGGAAAATGCCAGGGCCCATTGCATGTGAACTGAGCCCTTAGGCTTCCGAGGAACCCAAACGGCATTCAAGCATTTCTTGAGGTGTATTGGAAGACTTAAGCTGGGCCTACCATCATCGGCTGAAGGAAGATCTTCTTGATAATATTGGCAACTAACTAGGAGAACGAATGCCTAAATTGCTTTAAATTTCATTTATTTTCACTTGAGCAGTTTATTGAATATGATTATTTGTTAATTTGGGTTGTTGTATTTGGATAAATGGTTTCTAATGATATTTGGTGAATTATGCTCATTGTTTGTTCTAATTGTGAGAGGCGGGTCCTACATGCAAGGCAAATATGATGGTCGCATTATGAAGGCTCTGTGTTTGCACACGACCATCACGACCACCATTCATATGGGGCACGTCGAATGACAAGCGTCCACATAATGGTCCTGCTAGCGTTGCTCTTAATCCACACATCACACACCTCCCCCTCTCTCTTCTCATGCAGATGAACAACCTCAAATGTTGTTTGGTCTACCTCATAGTAGTTGTCTTGGTTCCTTGATGTGCGTGAGCAGATTGTCCCCTTACATCATGGACATCATATTGCTCTCCTTCTTTCTGCTAAAAAGGAATTCCCATAGTTCGTTGAATTAATGGAGGACCATTCGTGGGGAGTTCGTGTAGAAAACTCTAAGTGTTGATTTCACGAGGCACGGGCGGTCATGAAGACATCTAACAAGGGTACGTTATTCATGAAAGTAAGGGCGTGCTTGGCTTACACTCGTATTATTTCACAAGTGCGGTAGCTTCACAAGGGCGTGTTTATTCTTCTTCTTCTTCTTCTTCTTCTTCTTTTCTTCTATTCCTACCTTTTAAGAATCACGCGGATCAAAGTGGCCCTAATTGTTTTATCTTATTGCAAGACGGATAAAGAATTTGATTATTGATCTGCACATATTAAAAAAATGTGCAAAATCCTCATATCGATACGGAATGAAACAGTAGTTTGGCATAAACATGGGTCCCTCGCGGACTAGAGAGGTGGACCGGGCAGGCTGCTGTTGATGGATAGGCAGGTGGGTGGCGTGTCGCATGGCCTCAATGCTGGAAAGGGATCCAGTGACATGCACATGACATCTCACAACGTAACATGACCGTTGGATCAAAATTAGACGATCCAGATCAGTCATTGTAGCACAAAGCATCATAGAGGTGTGCTTCATAGAGTCCCTGTTCGACGAAGTACTGTAGTAGCATACTATTCGTGCATTGCCGCCCGAGTACTGTTCACGTTGGTCTCACCGGTGATTCTCCATGGGACGAACAAAATTAAGGGGCATTTTTATTTGTGGATTTAAATAAGGGGCATGTTACACCACTGTACTGTCAGCCCAAAGCCGGTCCCTCCTGCGAAAAGTGGCTGCAGCAACCGGGCTCCAGGGCTCCTAGTATTTGAAATTTTTGAAGACCACATTTTTGTTGCCTCAAAAAATCTTATATTAAATACATGAATACATACACACATTCCTCAGGCCTGGTAAAAATCAGAAAACAAAATACTTTGTATTTTGGGAAATACAAAAAAGAGAAATTTCTGACAGAAATTGGCACACCTTTTCTCCTATATAGTGTCAGAAATTTGTTTTTTTTCTATAGCCCCAAACAAAACGAGATTTCTACCAAAACTTGCCACGGGTATTCGGAATGTTTATATGTATCCCCATGAAACATTTCACATTTTTTTGAAACTTCAAAAATACAAATTTCAAAATGTTTAAATATAGGGAGCAGTGGAGCTCGGGTGCTGCAATCCCTCTCTCGTCCCTCCTGCTCCCTGCCGCAAATTTTGGCCGTTGCTGCCTGCCAGCTGATATATGCGCGCGGGCCTGGTTCTATCTGCATGCGCGCACGGATGTACTCTCCATCCTCGCACTCGTACGGGGCACACTGCTGTGACTGTCGCTTCTTGCCTCGCCTAGCTAAGCTACGTCATACCACCAGCTAGCCGCCCGATTGGTACCGGCGGCCGCTGCAGCTATTGGCTTTGGCCACTCCCCTCAAGTCCCTTGACGCGACCCTTCCACTATGCAAACGCCTTTAAATGATTCGCTGCGTACAGTCTAAGGGTGCCTGCACTGCACTGTGCATTCAAGCCCCTTGCAGCACGTACGTAGTAGAGTAGTACCACGCTGCTGCGTGCTCCGGCTCGACGTGGCCACCGTGTGCGCCGCGTACGTCTATCCACTCCACCGGCCGGGGGGCCGTGCGACGGTGCGTAAGTGCGTGCGTACCGCAGGCGCACGCGCGCCCACGCGCATCGGCCGGCGTACCCCATGCGCAGCGCGGTCGCTCATATACGCGATGCATGCGGGGCACCCGCGCGCGCCCATGGGGCTGCAAGTTTCGATCGACCTGCTGGTGGTGGTGGTGGAGGACGGGAGTCGGGAGATGTCTTGCTTGGCAGCTAAGTTAGCGTCGTCATCCATCACGGGAGGAGGGTTTGTTCGACGACGATGATGGGCCGGGGCGGGTCTGGTCTCAAGTTGGAGTGCGTCATGGGGAGAACCCATGCCCAATATGAAATGCCGCATTAATGTAGTTCTGTTTTGGAGGTTCATGACACGGGCAGGCAGTCTTATTGCGCACAAAAGACTACGTTGTAGTATGTTGAATTTCAGCATGGTGTCGTTTATGCAGGTCTGAAGATACGGATGACCAGAAAGCATATGTAACAGCAATATAGAGGGATTGCTGGAATCAATGATTGTATTGTTTGCGCCTCATGGGCATATATATATAAAAGCACATAATCAGCTTAAAATACTCCCTCCGCCCGAAAAAGTTTGTCCCAAATTTGTTCCTCAAACGGATGTATCTAACACTAACTTGTTGCTAGATACATCTATTTGAGAGACAAACTTTTTCGGACGGAGGGAGTATATGACAAGCTGGAATAATTTCTATCATGTACTCCCTTCATTTTTCTATGTAAGTTGTATTATTTTCAGCACAGTGACTATGGCGCATAATTATAGATAATTTAGGACGAAATTACCCTTGTCTAAGTCATTGATTAGGGGCAAGTAAATCATTTAGGCTAGGAAAGAAAGAGATACATGCAATCGGGAGAGATAGTTTCTATTTTCTCTACAAGGAGATAAACATGCAATCATATGAGAGATACTTTCTTCTTAGGGACAAGAACAAAATTAAGACGAATTAGAACAAATACACCTAATATAAAGGAATGGAGTGAGTATTTCCTAACTAATCATGATACTCAACACCCTCAGTAGTCACAACGGTAGCGACGCAGACGGTGAGACTGAGAAGAATCCGAAGGTTGTAAACCGACGGACACCCCCCCCCCCCGGTCGTAATGGTCGAAGCATCGAGGGAGTTGTGGCTGGCCTGGAACCGGGACTTCAAAAACAGTTTGAACGCCACGGAGCATATAAGATGTTCCAAGAGCTGAAATTGGTATTTCAGACTCATGCCCGTGTCGAGATGTATGGAGTAAATTGCAAAAAACCACCACTTTGAAGGCTAGGTTTGCAAAAAAACACTACGCTACACTTTTGTTGCATAACACGTCATGTCTAGCGTAATCTTTTTGCGAAAACCACTGATCAGAGGATTTGCCTATGTTAAGCGCGTTTATGACAGATGGGGCCCGTTTTCTGCTTACGTGGCATAACTTTTCATGCCAAATGGTTTTTTATCTATATTTACAAACTAGTCCCAACCCTTTTATATATACACCCCTTAATCAAAAATAAAAAACGCAATTAGATCCCGTGTGCACAAAACCGGTAGCACGGCTCCCATGGCTCACGCGAGCAGAACATGATGCCCATGGGTCTAGTCGCCGGCGAGAGGGAGCGCTATCGGGGTATGGGAGAAAGGAGTCCGCGATGCAACAAGCCGTGGAGGCTTAGGGAATCGTCCGGAGCGCAACCAGCTCGAGCTCCTCGGTCGGCCAACTGCAGCTCGTCGGGGACGCGACCTCAACGACAGCTTTGCGGGCGGCGTGGCCGCGCCGGTGACTCAACAAGATCTCTTCTTCATGGGCAGAGCTGGCCGTCACGGGCCGGCAGAGACGGTCATCGCGACCTGGTGCCGCCCCATGGCCGACGGGGCCCTGGACGTTGTTGCCCCACGCGCTCACCATGCCGATCTGGCCGAGGCATCCCCGCCGGATCCGGTGCCGAGTGGGGACGTTGGAGGTCGATGTGACTGGTCCGGTGCCGGGCGACAACGGCAGCGGCTGCGGAGGGAGCGATGGCCTGCAGAGGGAGCGGCGGTGGTCTGCGGCGGGAGTGGCGGCGGCCTACGGCCTATGGAGGGGGCGGCTGCTGCGGCCCGTGGAGGGAGTAGCGGCGGTCTGCAGAGGGAGTGGCGACGGCCTGCGGCCCGTGGAGGGTGCAGCAGCGGTCTGCAGAGCGAGTGTCGACGGCCTATGGAGGGTGAGACGTCAGTGACTCGTGGAGGGAGCAACGGTGGGGCATGCTTGTCGCGGTGGAGGGAGTATTGGGAGCAGCCCTGTGCGAGGGGAGGGTTTGGGAGGCATGGGGAAGAACATTGAGGGCTTTTTTGCCTTAAGCCGAAACCATTATGCCACGTAAGTAGAAAACGGACCCCATCTGTCATAAACGTGCTCAACACAGGCAAATCCGCCAATCAGTAGTTTTTGCAAAAAGATTACGCTAGACAGGATGTGTTCTGCAACAAAAGTGTAGCATAGTGTTTTCTGCAAACCAAGCCTTCAAAGTGGTGTTTCTTTTTGCAATTTACTCGGATGTATGAGACCTCTGACACGTACTTTGCCTATAAGATGGAGGAGAATAGCTCAGCTAGTGAGCATGTGCTCAGAATGTCTGGGTACTACAATCACTTGAATAAGTGGGAGTTAATCTTCCAGATAAGATAGTGATTGACATATTTCTCTATTCACTATCACCAAGTTACTAGAACTTCGTGATTAACTATGATATGCAAGGGATGACGAAAACGATTCCTAAGCTCTTCGTGGAGTTGAAATCGGCGAAGGTAGAAATCCATAAAAAAAACATCAAGTGTTGATGATTAACAATACCACTAATTTCAAGAAAAAGTGCAAGGGAAAGAAAGGAAAATTCAAGAAGAATGGCAAGCAAGTTGTCACTCTCGGGAAGAAGCCCAATGCTGGACCCAAGCCTGAAACCGAGTGCTTCTACTGCAAAGGAAATGGTCACTGGAAATGGAACTGCCCCAAATACTTGGCGGATAAGAAGGATGGCATAGTGAACAAAGGTATATTTGATATACATGTTATTGATGTGTACTTTAATAGTGTTCATAGTAGCCCCTGGGTATTTGATACCGGTTTAGTTGTTAAGATTAGTAACTCGAAACAGGAGTTACAAAATGAACAGAGACTGGTTGATGGTGAAGTGCCGATGTGTGATTCCAAGGTTGATAAGATCACCATCGCATACTCCGTCTACCTTCGGGATTAGTGTTGAACCTAAATAAATGTTATTTGGTGTTTGCGTTGAGCATAAATATGATTGGATCATGTTTATTGTAATACAATTATTCATTTATGTCAGAGAATAATTGTTGTTCCTCTTACATGAATATAACATTCTATGGTCATACACCCAATGTAAATGGTTTATTGAATCTCGATCGTAGTAATACACATATTCATAATATTGATGCCAAAAGATGCAAAGTTGATAATCATAGTGCAACATACTTGTGGCACTGCCGATTATGTCATATTGGTGTAAAGCACATAAAGAAACTCCATGCAGATGTACTTTTGGAATCACTTGATTATGAATCATTTGGTACTTACGAACCATGCCTAATGGGCAAGATGACTAAAACTCCGTTCTACAGAACAAATGAGCGAGCTATTGACTTACTGGAAATAATACATACCGATGTATACGGTATGATGAGTATTGAGGCTCGCGGCGGCTATCGTTATTTTCTAACCTTCACAGATGATTTGAGCAGATATGGGTATATCTACTTAATAAAACACGAGTCTGAAACGTTTGAAAAGTTCAAAAAAATTCATAGTGAAGTGGAGAATCACCGTAACAAGAAAATAAAGTTTCTACGATCTAATCGCGAAGGTGAATATTTGAGTTACGGGTTTGGCCTTCATTTAAAACAATGTGGACTAGTTTCACAACTCACGCCACCTGGAACACCACATCGTAATGGTGTGTCTAAACGTTATAAGTGTACTTTATTAGATATGTTGCGATCTATGATGTCTCTTACCGATTTACCACTATCGTTTTCAGGTTATGCATTGGTGACAGTTGCATTCATGTTAAATAGGGAACCGTCTAAATCTGTTGAGACGACACCATATGAACTGGGGTTTGGCAAGAAACCTAAGCTGTCGTATCTTAAAGTTTGGGGTTGTGACACTTATGTCAAAAGGCTTCAACCTGATAAGCTCGAACCCAAATCGGAGAAGTGTGTCTTCATAGAATACCCTAAGGAAACAATTGGGTACACCTTATACCACAGATCCAAAGGCAAGATCTTTGTTGCCAAGAATGGAACCTTTCTAGAAAAGGAGTTTCTCTCAAAAGAAGTGAGTGGGAGGAAAGTAGAACTTGATGAGGTAATTTTACCTTCACTCGAATAGGAAAGTAGCTCATCAGAGAAATCTGTTCCCGTGATGCCTACACCAACTAGAGAGGAAGCTAATGATAATGATCATGAAACTTCAGATCAAGTTACTACTGGATCTCATAGGACGAACATAGCACATTCCACACCAGAGTGGTACGGTGACCCTGTTCGGGAAGTCATGTTACTAGACCATGACGAACCTACAAACTATGAAGAATCTATGATGAGCCCAGATTCCGATAAATGGCTCAAGGCCATGAAATCTGAGATAGGATCCATGTATGAGAACAAAGTGTGGACTTTGATGGACTTGCCCGATGATCGGCAAGCCATAGAGAATAAATGGATCTTCAAGAAGACTGATGCTGATGGTAATGTTATTGTGTACAAACCACGACTTGTCGCAAAAGGTGTTCGACAAGTTCAAGGAGTTTACTACGATGAGACTTTCTCACCCGTGGCGATGCTTAAGTCTGTCTGAATCATGTTAGCAATTGCCACATTTTATGATTATGAAATCTGGCAACTGGACGCCAAAAATGCATTCCTTAATGGATAACTTAAAGAAGACTTGTATATGATGCAACCAGAAGGTTTTGTCGATCCTAAAGGTGCTGACAAAGTGTGAAAGATCCAGCGATCCATCTATGGACTGGTGCAAGCATCTCGGAGTTGGAATATACGCTTTGATGAGGTGATCAAAGCATATGTTTTTATACAGACTTACGATGAAGCCTGTATTTACACTAAAGTTAGTGGGAGCTCTGTAGCATTTCTGATATTATATGTGGATGACATATTATCAATTGGAAATGATATAGAGTTTCTGGATAGCCTAAAAGGATACTTGAATAAGAATATTTCAATGAAAGACCTCGGTGAATCTACTTGCATATTGAGCATCAAGATCTATACAGATAGATCAAAATGCTTAATTGGACTTTCAAAAAGCACATAAATTGATAAAGTTTTGAAGAAGTTCAAAATGGATCAGTCAAAGAAAGGGTTCTTGCCTGTGTTAGAAGGTGTGAAGTTGAGTAAGACTCAAAGCCCGACCACAGCAGAAGATAGAGAGAGAATGAAAATCATTCCCTATGCCTCGACCATAGGTTCTATAAAGAATGCCATGATGTGTACCAGACCTATTGTGTGCTTTGCATGAGTTTAGAAAGGGGGTACTTTAGTGATCCAGGAGTACATCACTAGACAACGGTCAAAATTATCCTTAGCGGATTAAGGAAATATTTCTAGGTTATGGAGGTGATAAAGATTTTGTCGTAAAGAGTTACATTGATGCAAGCTTTTACACCGATCCAGATGACTCTGAGTCTCAATCTAGATATATATTGAAAGTGGTAGCAATTAGCTAGAGTAGCTCCATGCACACTAGTAGAAAAAGGGTCAAACGTGAAGCACATTAGTGTCGGTTTGTATTTGAGCCGGCACTAATGTGTACATTAGTGCCGGTTCCAATGGCTAGCCGGGCCGCTTTCATTAGTACCGGTTCGTGGCGAACCTTTAGCACCGGTTCGTGCCACAAACCGGTACTAATGAGAGTGGTGGCAGGATGTTGTCAGACTGGGGCCCATCCAGCCCCTTTAGTACCGGTTCTTGGCACGAACCGGTACTAAAGGTCATCCTACATAAACCCTTCGTCCACCCGAGCTTGCTCTGTTCTTCCCCTTTCCCCTCTCCTCTCTGTTCTTCCCCTCTTCCTCTCGAGCTCATCACACATTTTTCCCAAAATTTGTCAAGATTTGAAGGCCCCCATCCAATCAAATGATCACAAAGGTTAGCAACTTTGTCCTTTCATCTCTCATTGCTAGATTAACTCTTGCAAGGCTTTATATAGTGATTAATTTGTGAGTTTAGTAATTTGGGAGGAAATATATATATATATATATATGTGCTAGTATTTGATTTATATGCAATTTGAGGTCAAAAATAACACTTAGTTTGCATATGTAGGTGTGGTTTACTTAGTGCCTTCTAAATCTCCGTCGTAACCACCGTCGATCGCCCGCACCGTCCCGTCGCAGGCACCACCTTTTGGTGAGCCTCTTTGTTCATGAAATTTTATATAAAAATTGATGTTTGTGTGATTTGGATATATAGTTGCTCGTATAGTTATCTTACCCGTACGTTGTTTGTTATAGGTATAGTGCCATGGTTTTGATATCCGTCCCCGTCGGCCCTCGTCCTTGTTATGATTCGGATGTGGTATATATATTCTCTTTTAAAACTAGTTGCATTTCGTGTTTATGACAAATTATGCCCATCAAGTTGACATAGAAATTTTTTCTAGGAGGTATGTGAACCGGAAATTCCAACCGACCCTATTGTCGAGAGGTTAAATTTAGTTGAAAGAGAAAACGAGTACTTGAAAGAAAAATTGAAAAGAATTGAGGGGGAGAAGATGGAATTGGAGTTGCATGTTGTCGATGTCGTCGATGATCACAAGATCAAGATGGAGAAAATGCGCTTGAAGATTAGAAAGATTAGAAAATATACCATCGATAGTGAGGCTTGGTATCATTATGTTGTTGGATCCATTGTTACCTTAGTTGCGATCTTGATCGCATTTGTTGTTGCATTTAAATGCTTTAGCTAGAGAGTTATTTGTTTGTTGCATTTAAGTGTTGTATGAACTTTATGTATGAACTTGTATTAATTTGGTGTTTTTGGTGTTGTGTATTGAAGATGAGCCGACAATGGGTGTACGATGACCGATGCTCTCCCGAGTTCATTAATGGCGTGCAAACTTTTCTGCTTGCGGCTGAGGCAAACAAGCGGGCGGATGGTTTTATGCCTTGTCCATGTGCTGTCTGTAAGAATGGTCAAAATTACTCTAAGTCAAGAACCATTCACTTCCACCTGTTTAAGTCCGGTTTCGTGCCCCACTATAATGTTTGGACCAAGCATGGAGAAAGAGGGGTTATGATGGAAGACAATGAAGAAGAAGAGGACGACGATAGTTATCCTGGCCATGGGTTCCCTGAATACGATGATACAACAATGGGGGAAGAAGCTGAGCCGGTAATGCGGGAAGAAGCTGAGCCGGCAATGCGGGAAGAAGCTGAAGAAGAGGCATCAGATGAGCCCGTTGATGATCTAGATCAGGCCATTGCCGATGCAAAGAGAAACTGCGCAAGTGATTTGGAGAAGAAGAAGTTGCAGCGCATGTTAGAGGATCACAAAAAATTGTTGTACCCGAATTGCGTAGGTGACAAGTAAAAGCTGGGCACCACACTAGAATTGCTGCAATGGAAGGCAGAGAATGGTGTATCTGACAAGGGATTTGGAAAGTTGCTGGTAATGATAAAGGATATGCTTCCAAAGGACAACGAATTGCCAGAGAATATGTACAAAGCAAAGAAGGTTGTCTGTCCTCTAGGGTTAGAGGTGCAGAAGATACATGCATGCCCTAATGATTGCATCCTCTACCGTGGTGAGTACGAGGATTTGAACGCTTGCCCGGTATGTGGTGCATTGCGCTATAAGATCAGCTGCGATGACCCTGGTGATGTCGAGGGCGAGCGCCCCAGGAACAAGATGTAACGCCCTCGATGCGGCTATATCTCCCACGTGTCGAAGCACGACTTAGAGGCATAACCACATTGAAAGCAATGTCGCAAGTGAGGTAATCTTCACACAACCCATGTATTACATAAGGGAAAGAGATACATAGTTGGCTTACAATCGCCACTTCACACAAAACATGAATAAAACATTACATCAAACAGATACAATCAAGGTCTGACTACGGAACCAAAATAAAAGAAGACTACCCCAAATGCTACACAGATCCCCGATCGACCCCGACTGGGCTCCACTACTGATCAACTAAAACGAAACAACACAATGAACAAGATCTTCATCAAGCTCCTCCTTGAGCTCGGGTACGTCACCTGCACGGTCTCAGCGACACCTGCAAACTGGTTTAGGAAGTATCTGGTGAGTCACGAGGACTCAGCAATCTCACACCCGCGAGATCAAGACTATTTAAGCTTATAGGTAGGGTAAAAGGTATGAGGTGGAGCTGCAGCAAGCGACTAGCATATATGGTGGCTAACATACGCAAATGAGAGCGAGAAGAGAAGGCAAAGCACGGTCGAACAACTATGATCAATAAGTGATCCTGAACTACTTACGTCAGACATAACTCCAACAACCGTGTTCACTTCCCGGACCCTGCCGAGAAGAGACCATCACGGTTACACACGCGGTTGGTGTATTTTAATTAAGATCAACTTCGGGTTTTCTACAACCGGACATTAACAAATTCCCATCTGCCACATAACCGCGGGCACGGCTTTCGAAAGTTCAAACCCTGCAGGGGTGTCCCAACTTAGCCCATGATAAGCTCTCGCGATCAACGAAGGATATTCCTTCTCCCCGGGAAGACCCGATCAGTCTCGGAATCCCGGCTACAAGACAATTCGACAGCAATAAAACAAGTCCAGCAAAGCCGCCCGATGCGCCGACATCCTGATAGGAGCTGCACATATCTCGTTCTCAGGGCAACACCGGATGAGCAGTCCGTACAACTAAAACCAGCCCTCAAGTTTCCTTAAGGTGGCGCTGCAAAGGGCTCTAGTTCGGACCAACACTTAGACAAGCATTGGCCCGGGGGGGCTGAATAAAGATGACCCTTGGGTTAATTACTCCCAAGGGAAAATAGGTGGTGGTGAGGCAAATGGTAAAACCAAAGTTGGGCCTTGCTGGAAAAGTCTTATTCAAAGCCAACTGTCAAGGGGGTCCCATAAATCACCCGACCGCGTTAGGGACGCAAAATCCGGGAACATAACACCGATATGACGGAAACTAAGGCGGCAAGAGTGAAACAAAACACCAGGCATAAGGCCGAGCCTTCCACCCTTTACCAAGTATATAGATGCATTAATTAAATAAGATGTATTGTGATATCCCAACAAGTAAACATGTTCCAAACAAGGAACAACATCTCCATGTTCCAACAAGGAACAAACTTCATCTTCACCTGCAACTAACAACGCTATAAGAGGGGCTGAGCAAAGCGGTAACATAGCCAAACAACGGTTTGCTAGGACAAGGTGGGTTAGAGGCTTGGTTTAACAATATGGGAGGCACGATAAGCAAGTGGTAGGTATCGCAACATAGGCATAGCAAAAGAGCGAGCAACTAGCAAGCAAAGATATAAGTGATTTTGAGGGTATGGTCATCTTGCCTGAAATCCCGCAAGGAAGAAGAACGAGTCCATGAAGAAGACAAACGGACGTAGTCGAACGAAACCTCACAACTCCGGAACGAAACCGAAGCTAACGAGAGAAGCAACCCGGAAAGAAACAAGCAACATAGTAAACAACCAACACATAAACATGGCATGATGCACAAACAATCATGATGCATGTCCGGTTTAATCATTCATGGCGTGGCCAAGTGCAACAAACAACACTACAAATTAAGTGGAGCTCTATATGCAACGAGTTGCATATTGACGAAACACCACAACAATTATTTAGTTCTCTCTTGTTTATTTACCCAACAATATTAAATGTTGATTAACATGGCAAGGGGTGAAGCACAACAAAACTACCTATCTAGGCAATTTAAATGAGGCCGGAACAACAAACAACAATTCCGGAAAATCCCCATGTGCAAATTTTTAGAGTTGGTACTGTTCTGCCCTAAACACAATTTTAGAGTTGTTAAACATGCAAATTAATGCCAACAAGTTAAACTAGGCATTTTTCTACCCCATTTACATATATAATTTATTCAAATCCGAGCTACGTTTATTTAGTTATGAAATAAATCATTTTAACATGGCATTAGCAAAATAAATGCAAACAACAATTTTAAGCATTTTAAATGTTGTTATCATGATGCGGATGACAATTTCAAGTTTTATGCAATTATTATGAAAATGATGATAAGAGCATTAAGAAGCATTTGTCATCGTGGCGGAAAGAAAGTGTGCCACGGCAACGAATCCGAAAATGGTGCCACGGCAACATATCGGTTCCGGTACTCATGGAGATACCGGTGCAAAAGGAAGCGTGTGGACGTGCGAAAACATGCTAGAGATGGCGGGGTGTTCCCGGTTACCGGGTTCCCACGAGACGACGGCATGGCAAACGAGGAACTCGCAAAGAACAACTCGGACATGGAGCAAACACGGGCATCTCATACACCACACAACATTCGGTCCACGGCGGTCGGACTCGGCGGTATACCTTTGAAGCGTGCATTCGGGACGGTTCAAGTTCGTCGAAGGAAGTAGTGGAAGTAGTTGTTCCGCGACGGTAGTAGTGGAAGTAGTTGTACATGACGACGGTAGAGGTACTCGCGACGGTAGTCGTTCACGTTCACGTTACACGGGTCTCCGGCGACGGTCGTCGTATATGGTTCAGAGTGGTACTTGCATCTTCGGACTTGACGAATCCGAGGGCTTCGGGGTCGACGGTAGTGGTACACGTTTTCACGTCGACGGTAGTTGTTCACGGTTCGTAGACGGACTTGACGGATCCGAGGACTCCGGGGTTCACCGTTGAACTTGACGTTGACGGGGTCTTGGCGTATCCACGCGTAGGGGTACTTGGCAATCGATGGACGTCGTGGTACTTGTCGGTCCGGTCTTGGCGGTGTAGATGTACACGGTGTCGGGGTACTTGGCGCTTGCGGTCTTGACAGCTCGAAGGGGTTGTTTGGCGTCCTCTGTCTTGCGGGTCGTGGTACTTGGCATGGAGATAACCATCGGGTTGCCGTTTGTTGGAAACAAGCTACACCAGGGAAGATCAAAGCAGCGGCGGCAGCAATAGAGTTGGCCGAAAGGGACGGCTCAGTCAGGAGCTCCATAGCACAGCGATGGTGCCGACGTAGATG
Organism: Aegilops umbellulata; assembly: GCA_032464435.1. Classification (NCBI taxonomy): domain Eukaryota; kingdom Viridiplantae; phylum Streptophyta; class Magnoliopsida; order Poales; family Poaceae; genus Aegilops; species Aegilops umbellulata. The sequence continues at coordinate 37,057,499 of CP136056.1, read as the reverse complement.
CAACAGGGGATGGGCGCGGAGGAGGCAAGAAGGCGCGGGAGAGGAGGCGGAGCTCCTGCAGGGTGCAGCCGCGGCGAGGGGGGGAGGTCGAGGCCGGTGGCGCTGCAGCATGACAGCACGGCGGATGAAGCAGGTAGGCAGAGGAGCGGGACTCCGGCGACGAGGAGCAGTGGCGGAGCTTCGAGCTCGGCCGGCAGCAAGGTCAAAGGGCGCCGCGGGAGGCAGTGGTCGCGGGCGTCCTCCTCTGCTCGAAGAAGAGGCCGAACCGGGCGACAGCCATCCATGGTGATGTCGTGGGGCTCCTCGAGCAGGAAGAAGAAGCAGGGCGCGGCGGTGGACCTGGAGGTCGCCGTCGAGGCGGCTGGCCGCGCGAGAAGACGAGGCCGAGCGCTCCTGCTCGGGCCTCGGGAAGATAGGGGGTGACGGCTGTGCGGATGGAGCTGTGCGGGTGGCGGGGCGGCGATGCAACAGGGCGGCAGCTCGGGAGAAGACGAGAGGGAGAGGATGAGGGGATCGGGAGGAGTTGGGGATCGGGCGCTGGGGCTCTCCTCTCCTGGCGGCGCTCGAACGGGAGACGAGGGAGAGATCAGGGGAGATGGGGACTCGGGGCTAGGGTTAGGAGGGTTAGGTGGGCCGGCGCGGGAGTTGGCCTAGGGAGGCCCAGTGGAGAGGGAGGGCTTAGGCGGGCGCAATCTCTCTCTCCCTCTTCTTATTTCTAAAGCAGAAAACAAAAGTGGAGAAGAAAAAGAAAGAGGGAGGGGTCAGGGAAAAAATAGAGCACGCGGATAATATTCACGGACTCGCAAAATGTGAGGAATTAAAATAAAATGGCAAGAGGATTTTTGGAGAACAATAGATTCGCACATGTTGAATTTAATTGAACATGTTTGAATTTTGAAACCCATTCGAAAGGACTCTAAATGGGCTGAGATTTTTAGAGGAGCCTCGATAAAGGAGGTGAGAAATATTGGCAAGGTTTGACGGTCAAACTCGAAGAGGAAAAGGCATGGACAATGTTTTGCACGTGTGTTATGGGTGATTCCGAAAATTGGAATATTTAATATAGCTCCCTAATATCGGGAGGATATGTTATAAAGAGAAATCACCATGTGAATTCCCTCGATTTAAATAGATCAAAAGATCTATGCAAGTTATTTAAGAGAGTTAAAAATAATAATGATATGATGGCATGATACAATGCAAAAATAAAAGAGCAAGCACAAATGAAACACACGACAAAGCTCGGAATAGCTGGAAGTCTTCTGGGGCGCCGGACTCGGGGCGTTACAACACTCCACCACTACGAGAGGATCTCGTCCCGAGATCTAGGATGGCACCGGATAGAAAAGCGGAAGAGGAAGAGGAGAGGTAAAACTAGTTGCTTCTTTGACAAATGAGTGAAACCAAAGAACCTTGAGAGGTTGCAAAGCTTGAAGAAATGACACGACGGAGGTGAACAAAATTTAAAACACTCCGTTAGATAAGAGGAACATGGGATACGACGAGAACCAAGAGGTTAAGTGACAAGGTAGATATTGAAACCACACCGATTAAAACAAGATAGAGAAGGATTAAGAATGACATGATTTGGGCAGCACTCCGACTGAAAATGGAAGGGATTTGAACATAATCTTGACAAGATGAGAGGATACTTGCTGAAATTAACAACACACTGCCTCCGGAACTATTAAAAGAATGGCACAAGGGGAAAGAAAGATTTCAGACAGCACTCCGGTTGAGAAGAGATGCAAGACTTGATAAGATGAGAGAGCTCGAATGAAAACATGACACTCCGGTTAAATGGATAGCAAGGAAAAGAACATGATCTTTACAAAACGAGGTGATGGGTGAAAATAGCAACATCACAAAGCCTCCGAAAGAAAAATAGAAGATGGATCATTGGAATAAGAGAACGGAGGAGAAAATGGCAACTTCTCCCACAATTGAATTTCAACAACAACCTTGCAAGAAGGTTAGAACGGAATTGTTTGAAAAACAACAATGGAAAGATAAGCCTATAGTGGGCTTATGGAAACATCTCAAAATTACGAGGTGAGCTTCTGCCACCGACGGAAACAAATGATTGGATTGATATCAACAAGGAGACGAGAAACTTATTTCACCGGGAGGACAAATGAAGAACTTGGGTCATTTATAAGCACCATAAATAGCAACAATCCTTAGGGAAAGCTTTAGGTGAAATATGACACAAGATAAATCCAACGAAGAGATTGGTTGATTTAAAATATCTCATTATTGACAACAAGTGAATCATGAAACACGAACTCAAATTGTCAAGAATGACATAACACCACCTCAAATGATACGGTTGAAAGAATTGCACTTCAAATGCAAGATGAAGAATACTTGAGCTCCTCAAAACAAAAACATGTGTTAAGCACCCTGTTTAATTTTGAGTATAGCTTGGCGGAACTTAACTCCGAGAGAAATCTTGAAGAACAATTGAAGAATGAAAGGAATCCTTGATAAACCACCATGTAGAGCCTCCATGAAAAACTCCGGCAATAAAAGGATGATAGGAAGAAAGAGAAGTTGAACACAAAGTGAAGCCTTGCAATGATTATATGGATCTTCGTGGTGATATAATTGCGAGAGCTTGGAGCTCCGAGGAAGACAAGATGAAACAATTGAAATCAAGAATTTTGATGAATCTCCGGAATAAGGAATTGAATTTACTCAATGGAACAAGAATAAGAATTACATTATGCTCATCCTGCACCAATTAAATTGATGACAAGCAATGGATTTGGCATACTACTTATTCTCGTAGAAAGGATTAAGAGAGATATATCGCAAACTTGGGAAGGTATTGATGGAACCACCGGTGGAATTTGGAAACAACGAATGAATTAATATGATAACGAAGGAAGTGAAATCTTGAACGAACCACTATAAGAATTGAAAATGAACGAAGAAAAGATAAAGAAACACCGGGAAGAATTAGAAAATGAAGGAAGTTACTAGAGAGAGTTTAGATACATGAGAACGGAGAGATCATGAACTGAATAGAGGGTATTTGAATGATGCACCGGTAAGATTTGGAAAACGATAGACGAAGCTGAGAATGAAATAATTCTGAGATGAAAGGCTCCGGAGAATCAAACTGAAAAGACTCCTGAAATGCTCCGGATGGGTGAAAAGAATTCTCACAATCGAAATAGTTATGAGAGGGTGGCATCAAGCTAGAACCATGAATCTTGAAGAGAATGGAGCAAGATTTAAGAGAAACTCTTCTTCAGTCTTCAAATGTTGAGAATGATGATGAGAAACACCACCATGAATTGTTGAGGCACTCCGGAATGAAAATTGGAAAGGTTGAATCAACGATGAAAAGAATTTGGAAGATCTAGGAGAAAGACAAATGACTGATGATAATTCATTCTTACGTCAAACTTTGAAAAGAATTTTAGAAGCTCCGGGAAGATTAGAAGAGTCAGGTAAGATCCTGGGAAAAGACCTGTGGGTTAGGGCCCACTCAAAAGAAACACCGTTGAAAGAATGCATGAAAAGAGAGATTGCACCGGTTGAATCAAATGGCTTGAATGAGATAGCATCCTCAAAAGAACTTGAGTGAATTGAGAATGGAAACTTGAATCTTCTGAGATATCTTCAACACTCTGGAACAATTGAATAGCGAGAGGTGAATGATTAAGAGGTACACCGGCATGAGAAAACATTAGAAACGAGGAAAAGATATGATCGATAAAGCTTGAATTGGAACCACCGGAGAAGAAAAGAATGACGAATGATGAACTTGAAGCTCCGTTAGTATCTTCATGGAAATCACCGGATAAAAACATTGAAGGAGAAGAATGGAGCTTCACATCAATAAGATGGATACTTGATCAAGAAATATGCGTCCTTGAAGAAATAAGGGTGGGAGGGCGGGAAAAACAAAGACAACTTGGAACGGATAAAACGGATACCGTTGAGAAAACCAAGAATTGGTCTTGCACAAATTGAAAGGATCGGGTTAACTTGAAGAGAAATCACGCCGGTTGAAAAGAATTAACATGATAATCTTGATGTTCAAGAAGGATTAGCACTCCCATAGAAACATGAGAACACCACTTGGAAAAGGTATGGAATCCACATTTGACTCCGAAGCAACTCGAATACCACAAAACAAAACAAAACAAGGATTGGCTTGCAAAATGAGCCGGAAACAAACCTATGATAGATCCCATATCGTATCATGTGTCTGTTGGAAAGAATTCCTACGTGATACTTGAATTCCCACTTATAAACTCCCGAAACTTTCTGGTTATGCAATCAGGTGTTGGGGATACAGGGGAAGCATAATATCTCACCCAAACTAGCAAATCCTACAACCAGCTGTATCCATCCTTCAACACATAACCAAGAAATCTTCGGAAATCATCTACCTCAACCTTCGAAAAGCATCCGTTATACAAGTCATGGCAATACTCCCGCACTCGCCACAGTACTGGGCTATCAGGGTTATCTCACCAACAACTGTACAAAAGAGATTTTCGATGTCGGCGTACTAAACTCAGGTATTCCAAAACCGCAACGATAAGATTATGACGACAACACCTCGGAGCTCAACTCCCCGGGACACTACCACAACCCCTAAATGTCAGGAGGCAACCAAGACAATGTTGTCATCATAAAACCATCGGAACGATTGTAATATACCCGCGTGATCCTAAATTTTTTTTTAGTGAAATTTGAGAAGAGAAGAGTCAAAACTCTACGTCAGGATACCTCACCAGAAGGTCGAAGGGACTGGGGAGTAAAAAGAATTCCTAAACTCTCCGATATATAATTCCTAAATGACTCGAAACATTTTTCTAGACACAACTCGGCCGCTAAACGATCAATCAGTGGGGGATCCTAAGGTCGGGGAAGGCTCTGATTACCAACTTGATTGCTGAGTCCTCGTGACTCACCAGATACTTCCTAAACCAGTTTGCAGGTGTCGCTGAGACCGTGCAGGTGACGTACCCGAGCTCAAGGAGGAGCTTGATGAAGATCTTGTTCATTGTGTTGTTTCGTTTTAGTTTATCAGTAGTGGAGCCCAGTCGGGGTCGATCGGGGATCTGTGTAGCATTTGGGGTAGTCTTCTTTTATTTTGGTTCCGTAGTCGGACCTTGATTGTATCTGTTTGATGTAATGTTTTATTCATGTTTTGTGTGAAGTGGCGATTGTAAGCCAACTATGTATCTCTTTCCCTTATGTAATACATGGGTTGTGTGAAGATTACCTCACTTGCGACATTGCTTTCAATGCGGTTATGCCTCTAAGTCGTGCTTCGACACGTGGGAGATATAGCCGCATCGGGGGCGTTACAAAAGATTCCTGCCAAGGTGATGTGGTATGCTCCTATAATACCACAGTTGAAACGTTTGTTCCAAAACAAAGAGCATGCCAAGGCGATGCGATGGCACAGAGAAGACCGTAAGAAAGACGGAAAGTTGAGAGTACCCACTGACGGGTCGCAGTGGAGAAAAATCGAAAGAAAGTACGGGAAGGAGTTTGCAAATGACGCAAGGAGCGTATGGTTTGGTCTAAGCACAGATGGCATTAATCCTTTTGGGGAGCAGAGCAGCAACCATAGCACCTGGCCTGTGACTCTATGTTTGTATAACCTTCCTCCTTGGTTGTGCATGCAGCGGAAGTTCATTATGATGCCAGTGCTCATCCAAGGCCCTAAGCAACCCGGCAACGACATTGATGTGTACCTAAGGCCAATAGTTGAAGAACTCTTACAACTTTGGAATGGAACAGGTGTACGTGCGTGGGATGAGCACATGGGGGAAGAATTTGACCTAAAGGCGTTGCTGTTCATGACCATCAATGATTGGCCTGCTCTCAGTAACCTTTCAGGATAGACAAACAAGGGATACCGCGCATGCACGCACTGTTTGGACGATACCGACAGTATATATTTGGCTAATTGTAATAAGAATGTGTACCTGGGACATCGTCGATTTCTTCCGAGTAGGCATCCCGTAAGAAAGAAAGGCAAGCATTTCAAAGGTGAGGCGGATCACCGGACGAAGCCTCACCACCGTACTGGTGCTGATGTACATGATATGGTCAAGGATTTGAAGGTGGTCTTTGGAAAGGGTCCTGGTGGACAACCTGTTCCGAATGACGCCGACGGACGCGCACCCATGTGGAAGAAGAAATCTATATTTTGGGACCTGCCCTATTGGAAAGACCTAGAGGTCTTCTCCGCAATCAACATGATGCACGTGACGAAGAATCTTTGTGTGACCCTGCTTGGCTTCTTGGGCGTGTATGGGAAGACAAAAGATACACCTGAGGCACGGGAGGATCAGCAACGTATGCACGGAAAAGACGGCATACATCAGGGTCATGCAAGCTATGCTCTTACCAAAGAAGAGAAGGAAATCTTCTTTGAATGCCTGCTCAGTATTAAGGTACCGTCTGGCTTAGTTAGCTAGTTGAATGTTAGTTAGCTAGTTGAAGAGAAGGAAATTTTGGAAATGTTAGTTTTAGCTAGCTAGTTGAATTAGATAAATGAAATCATAATCCATCATTTAAAAAATGTTACTTTACTTTTGCGGCATATAGTATTTGTTGTCGACGATGCCCGGCCCGCATCCTCGCCGTCGACACGTCCGCGACGACGTCCGGCTGACCCATGTCCGGGACTGGGCTCCGCCGGGCTGGCACTGGGAGGTGCTGCCTGGAGGGGCGCGCCGTTTGATGAGGAACCCGGCCCCGGGTCCCGTTGTCGACCCTGATCTCGTTTGGTGGCGTTCGCGTGGGCCAGTTTCGGTGCGGAGGGAGCCGGCCCCGCCGGAGGTGGTACGTCGCCGTGTCAGGGAGGAGGACGAGCACGTCCATCTCTACATGGTTGCGTTAGAGGGCGGCAGGTTCTCCAATACCTGGCAGTTTCTTCTGGGATCTCACTTCAGCTATGATCCTGTGAGGGTTCCTTCTCTTTGGGTGTCCACCGCCCGCGCCGCAGGAACCGCGAGTGTCCTAGATTCTTCTGTAGTATTCGATCTTTAATTAGCTACCTAGCCAGTGATGTACTATTCAATATTATATATTATTCGAGATGATGTATTCGAGATTATATCTATTATTCGAGATGATGTATTCGAGATTATATCTATATTATTAGAGACGATGTAATTTGAATACTAAATTGTTTTATATTTCTTTTGGCATAGTTAAATAAAAGCTATGGCGGACAATACCGATAGAGAGAGAGAACAGACCATGTTCGATATGATACGCGGGCCAGATGATGATCGGAATGAAGAAGATTATGACGGATCCGAATTTCTAAACAACACCAGAGAGGGTGATATGGTATTGATCGCGATGACCGAATTGATGAAGTCATGAACTACGATTATGACGATGACGAAGAACATGTTGATCCTGAAACAACAAACACCGGCGAGGTATATATATTTATAGAAGCAGGCATCTGGTGATCATCACATGTTTTAAATGAGTTGAAGATATATTAACGAATCGATCTTTCTTCTTTCAGCCATTTGGATCGAGCAAATCTTCAGGCAAAAGGACGAAACGAGGCCCGAACAAAAAGTTGAAGGAGGGTGTAAAGTACAATATCGAGGCAATCAGACCTAATGGCGAACCATTAGCGCCTAAGAAGATTGCGGACAAGTTCGTTCGTCAGTGCGGAGTTCTTGTGAAGGACCAACTCCCGATCTCCCTTCAAGAATGGAGAGTGCCAGCAAAGCCACGTCCAAATGTTACTTTTGTCGACGACAGACAAAAAAAACTGCTTTGGGATACTCTCATGGAACATTTCACCCTACCAGATCATTTCACAGATGCAGATGTGGAGAAAGTCAAGGACGCCGCTCTTAGGAAGATGGCGGTTTTATTCAAGAACCACAAGAATCGTGTATGGGACAAGTACATCAAGGATGGAAGGAAGACTCCAGTATTCGAGGGAACACTAGAGAATCAAAGTGCTCATTGGGACGATTTCATGAAATTCAAGGATTCAGAATTAGCTAAGGAACGGCCGAGAATAAACAAGAAGAATGCCGATAAAAAGGATAAGTACCATAAGCTGGGGCCAGGTGGCTACGCGGTGGCAATGCCTAAGTGGGATAAGTCTGAGAAAGACATGGAGGATGCAGGTGTCACTCCGGTTACTAGGAGCTGGCCCCCTAGGTGCATGAGTTGGTTCTATGCGCATGGGGGGGAGTTGGACCCGAAGACAGGCGAAGTTTCGTTGAAGGCATGTCTAAACGGAGCCGACGATGCGCTAATTATTGCAATAGAAGAGGCTCGAACGGGGGTGTTCCAGCCCAACAGAGAGAACGACGAGCTTACGCGTGCCCTGGGAAATCCTGAACACCCGGGAAGAACACGAGGCAAGGGCGCTATTCCATGGTATGAGGGGTTTTCGGACTGGAACGCTGACTACAGAACCCGTGCGAGAAGGAAGATTGCGGAGGAGAAGCAGAGGAAGATGGAGGAGGAGAAGAGGAGGCTGGACTATGAACGCCTTCAAGGCCTAGAATCAGCACACGCGGACTTGGCAGTCAAATTCCAGCGGCAGCAGGAGCAGATCGACTCACTTAGCCAGCAAAGGGGGTCTCAGCAGCTGCGGCAGCTAGCGGATGATCCAGCATTGGATACCACCGCCCAATCCATGCCGAGAAGCAGCGTGGGTTCCGCCCCGTTTGACGCAATGTTGGATAGTGGATGACATCACGGATAACACTAACTGCGAGCTACACTTCAAAATTAAGAACATATCCTTGAAGGTGGAGGACGGCGTTGCTTATACAAATTCCCCCGATGCAACCTTCCATTGCAACCCGATTCCAGCAGGCTATGCTCGTCTCGTGGTTGATGAGGTGGTGGACCAATATTCGGGGCTAGAGCTTGACATTCCTGGAGGTGACGAGGAGCACACACTCGGAGAGGCCACACATCGTATCATCCTATGGAGAAAGGATTGGATCATCTTTCGAAGTCCACCGACACCGCGTCACTCGACTCCTCGTCGAAGTCCGCCAGCGATTCAGCAGACTCCAGCTCCTCCAAGTCCACCAACGCATGAGGCCACTCCTCCTCCTCCAAGTCCGGCAAAGTGTCAGGCCACTCCTCCTCCAAGTCCGACACAGCGTCAGACGTCCACTCCTCCTCCAAGTCCAGCACAACCTCAGGCCACTCCTCCTCGTCCAACTCAGCCCCGTCAGCCGTCTCCGCCGCCTCAGCAATCACAGAAGAGAAACCCCGCAGCTATGGTGCGTAGCGGTATGATTCGAGGTCATAGTACAGGAAGTACAGGCGGAGGCAAGCGATATAAATATGGTCCAAACCTCAATACTCCTCTTCCTGAGAGGGCTTACGACAGGACCAAGGAGCAAACCAATGCCATAGTGCGGGCAGAAGTCGACGCCCATTTTGGACTGAAACCGCCACTGCCGCCAAGGGAGAAAGTGCCTGTGGAAGTAGTTGACCACTTCATTCGTATGGCTCAACCACCAGCTCCTAAGCCTGTTGACACAGACTATGAGTGCCACATCAGGAAGTTAAATCGAAAACGTCTACAGAAGGAGGCGAGCTCGAGCTCGAGCAAACAACAAGCAGCTGTCAAAAACTGCGGGAAAACCGTTGCCCAGCTGGGAGAACAGAAGGCGCAATCGATCGAACCGCTTGTTGTGCCGCCAACAACACGTGACAGTACGCGCGCCCAATATTATTGTGGGCAAACAGTTTACGTTCCCGAGGTGGGCGATGTGGTAATAACCCAGGAGCATATAATGCAGGCTGAAACTCTCAACATCACTGTTGGACAACTCCTCGAGATCGAGGACATGCATGTGCTTATAGAGGAGGAAATAAAACGGAAATATGCCCGGGGCCAACCTTTGGTCAAGCCAGAAGATGTCAAGAAGCTCCCAACGAGAATGTATGAATTGCATCAATGGTACATGGACATTACCAAGAGATGCGATCGAGAGTCCCTCATGGTGTATGTCAAGAAGGATCATTACTACCATGAGAAAGCTGTGGTCGTTGAGTATTCTGAACTATTTCAGTTATACAATCAAGACGCACTCGACAAATCTATCGTCAGTTGCTATTGTCTGTAAGTGATTTGTTTCTGTAATTTAAGTCTCTCAAGCTAGATGTAGTGATCCTTTTGATCAATCATTACCTGTAATATTATCCTCACTATATTCTTTTCTGTGGTATTATGCAGGATGAAGATGTATGAAATGAGAAAAGGTGGACGCTATGGCATTGGGTTCATTGACCCAAACACCATTAATGAATACACATGGAAAATAGATTTATAGCATGAAAAGCATGTAGAGGACAGCATGCTAGAGTTCTTGAAGTGCCTCAAATACAATGAATATATACTACTTCCTTACAACTTCCAGTGAGTCACACTGTCTTGTACTACAAATTCTCTGTTTTTGCCTACTAGCTAGCTACATGTTTTTGCTTACATATGCCCGCTTAATTAAGACATGCAAACGTGTGTGCTGGCAGATTTCACTGTATCTTGTGTATCATTAAAGTTGACGCCGGAACAGTTGAAATACTGGACTCACTACTAAAAAAAAGCTGACTACAACATCTTGTATGGGATAGTCAACAGGTAATTTCAATCATTATTAAACTATATATCTCGGCCTATTTAGTTCGTCATTTCCTGATATGAACTATTTAATAACCCCTTTATTCATTTTCTTTGTCGGCGGGCAGGGCTTGGGCAAGTTTCACCAGTGTCACTCCAGGCGAATGGAAAAAAACGCTGAAATGGTTTCGATCCAAGGTAAGTAATTAAGTAGTACTTGCTAGCTAGCTCTAGCTAGCTGCCATCTCTTTAATTATCATGCTTGATTAATTATTATCTGATCAAATTCCATTCTCATAAAGGCCCTTCAGCAGGCGCAGGGGACTGATTTGTGTGCATTCTGCGTTTGCGAGAACATTTGCATGATGGCGTCCGAAAGGAGCAGATCTCAAAGACAGGAATGGGTACGTTTGTTAGAACACTATTCACAATTTTTACACCATTATCGATATCTAGTCACACAACTAATACACATGCATATTGATCTCCTTCTTAACAGTTCACAGAGGTGCGGGACAAGCTCCTAGAAACGGAGCGCGTAGAAGCACTTCAAGAGGAAAGAGCGGGATTTTTGCTCGACCAGGTCATAAATCCGAAGGGAGAATACTATTACCCGCTACCGCCCCCATCGACCAGGTCATGAACCACTTCCAATTGTCATCTTGCTCCGAAGGCACCAATTAGGCTAATGCCACTGGCTCCGAAGGCAACATGCATATGTAGGAGAAAATGTATATAGCTATACATGTGTGTATGTGTGAATTAATATGGTGGTTTGTGAGACATTGATGATATATATATATATATATATATATATATATATATATATATATATATGATTGGTTGTACTAGAAATTCTATTTATATATATATATATATATATATATATTCATAATGTGTACAATGTGTAGTATCAAAAAAGAATTAAAATGGAAAACACAAAATTAAATGAAAAAGAAATCATAAAACCAACCCCCCCCCCCCAAACATTTTAGTACCGGTTGGTGTTACCAACCGGTACTAAAGGGCTCCCGGCCCCCGGAGTTGGCTCGTGCCACGTGGTTGCCCTTTAGTACCGGTTCGTGCTGAACCGGTACTAAAGGGGGGGCCTTTAGTGACCACACTTTAGTGCCGGTTATGGAACCGACACTAAAGGGCCTTACGAACCGGTGCTATTGCCCGGTTCTGCACTAGTGGCAGAGCATTGTAGACATAGAAATTTGCAAAATACATACGGATCTGAATGTGAGAGACCCGTTGACTAAGCCTCTCTCACAAGCAAAACACGATCACACCTTAGTACTCTTTGGGTGTTAATCACATGGCAATGTGAACTAGGTTACTGACTCTCTTAAACCTTTTGGGTGTTGGTCACATGGCGATGTCAACTATGGGTGTTAATCACATGGCGATATGAACTAGATTATTGACTCTAGTGCAAGTGGGAGAGTGAAGGAAATATGCCCTAGAGGCAATAATAAAGTTCTTATTTTCCTTATTCATGATAAATGTTTATTCATGCTAGAATTGTATTGATCGGAAACCTTAGTACATGTTTGAATACATAAACAAACACTGTGTCCCTAGTGAGCCTCTACTTGACTAGCTCGTTGATCAAAGATGGTTAAGGTTTCCTAACCATGGACATGTGTTGTCATTTCATAACGGGGTCACATCGTTAGGAGAATGATGTGATGGGCATTGAACCATCTGTTAGCTTAGCATATTGATCGTTCAGTTTTATTGATATTCCTTTCTTGATGTCAAATACATATTCCTTCGACTATGAGACTATGCAACTCCCAGATACCGGAGGAATGCCTTGTGTGCTATCAAACGTCACGACGTAACTGGGTGATTATAAAGATGCTCTACAGGTATCTCTGAAGGTGTCTGTTGGATTGGCATAGATCGAGATTAGGATTTGTCACTCCGAGTATCGGAGAGGTATCTCTGGGCCCTCTCGGTAATACACATCATAAGAAGCCTTGCAAGCAAAGTGACTAGTGAGTTAGTTTCAAGATGATGTATTACGGAACGAGTAAAGAGACTTGCCGGTAACAAGATTGAACTAGGTATGAAGATACTGACGATCGAATCTCGGACAACTAACATGCCGATGACAAAGGGAATAACGTATGTTGTCAAAACGGTTCGACCGATAAAGATCTTCATAGAATTTGTAGGAGCCAATATGAGCATCCAGGTTCCACTATTGGTTATTGACCGGAGAGGTGTCTCGGTCATGTCCACATAGTTCTCGAACCCATAGGGTCCACACGCTTAACGTTCGATGACGATATTGTATTATATGAGTTATGTGATTTTGTTACCGAACCTTGTTTGGAGTCCCGGATGAGATCACGGACATGATGTGGAGTCTCGAAATGGTCGAGAGGTAAAGATTGATATATAGGACGAGAGTATTCGGACACCGGAAGTGTTCCAGAGGGTACTAGGTACATATCGGGTCACGGGAAGGGGTTCCGGGCACCCCCGACAAAAGTTATGGGACTTATGGGCCAAGAGGGGAAACGCACCAGCCACAAGGGGCTGGTGCACCCCCCATATGGTACGTCCTATGTGGAGAAGGAAAAGGGGAGGTGGAACGGAAAGAGAGGGAATGGGATTCCCCCTTCCTTCCCGCTCTCCCCTCTTTCCTTCCCCCTTTCAGAAATAAGGAAGAGGGAGGCCGAATTGAATAGGGCCCCCAAGTAGGATTCCTCCTACTTGGGGCGCCCAAGGTTGTTCCCCTCCCCATCCCATCTATATATTTGTGGGAAGGGGCGCCTAGAACACACACCAAAAATTGTTAGCCGTGTGCGGCGCCCCCCTCCACAGTTTACGCCTCCGTTCATATCTTTATAGTGCATAGGCGAAGCCCTGCGCGGATCACTTCACCATCTACTTCCTCATCTACTTCCTCGGCACTCTGCTGGATCAAGAGTTCGAGGGACATCATCGAGCTGAACGTGTGCAGAACTCAGAGGTGCTGTACGTTTCGTGCTTGATCGGTCGGAACGAGAAGAATTTCAACTACATCAACCGCGTTGTTAAACGCTTCCGCTTTCGGTGTATGAGGGTACGTAGACACACTCTCCCCCTCTCGTTGCTATGCATCGCCTAGATAGTTCTTGCGTGAGCATAGGAGTTTTTTTGAAATTGCATGCTACATTTTCGAACACTACAGGTATCTCCGAAGGTGTTTGTTGGGTTGGCATAGATCGAGATTAGGATTTGTCACTCCAAGTATCGGAGAGGTATCTCTGGGCCCTCTCGGTAATGCACATCGTAAGAAGCCTTGCAAACAATGTGAATAATGAGTTAGTTGTGGGATGATGTATTACAGAATGAGTAAAGAGACTTGTTGGTAACGAGATTGAACTAGGTATGAAGATACCGACGATCGAACCTTGGGCAAGTAACATACAGATGACGAAGGGAATACCGGGTACATATCAGAGTACCGGGGGGTTACCGGAACCCGCTGGGGGATTAATTGGCCTTATGGCCCATAGGAGGGGAGCACACCAGCCCACAAACATGTGGTGTGCCCCCCTAAGGAAGCAGTCCGAATAGGAGAAGGAGGAGGGGGTTCGCCCCTCTTTCCTTCCTCCCCAATCTCTTCCCTTTTCCCCCCTCCGGTAAAAGGAATGGGGTGGCGAATTGGACTAGGGCCCCAAGGCAGTCCCCCTTCCCCTCCCACCCATATATACATGGGGAGGGGGCGCCTAGAACACACACCAACAATTGTTAGCCACGTGTGGCCCCGCCTCCACAGTTTACCCCTCCGGTCATATCTTCGTAGTGCTTAGGCAAATCCTCGGGCGGATCACTTCACCATCACCGTCACCATGCCGTCGTGCTGACGAAACTATTCCTCGACACTTTGCTGGATCAAGAGTTCGAAGGATGCCATCGAGTTGAATGTGTGCAGAACTCGGAGGTGCCGTACGTTTAGTGCTTGATCGGTCGGAACAAGAAGAAGTTCGACTACATCAACCGCATTGTCAAACGTTTCCGCTTTCGGTCTACGAGGGAACATGGACACACTCTCCCTCTCACATTGATATGCATCTCCTAGATAGATCTTGCGTGAGCGTAGGATTTTTTTTGAAATTGCATGCTATGTTTACCAACAGTGGTATCAGAGCCAGGTCTATGCGTAGATCATATGCACGAGTAGAACACAAAGAGTTGTGGGCGGTGATCGTCATACTTCTTACCACCAACGTCTTATTTTGATTCAGCGGTATTGTTGGATGAAGTGGCCCGGACTAACCTTACATGACCATGTTCATGAGACCGGTTCCACCGACAGACATGCAACTAGTTTTGCATAAAGGTGGTTGGCAGGTGTCTGTTTTTCCAACTTTAGTTGAATCGAATTTGACTACAGCTAGTCCATGTTGAAGGTTAAAACAACAAACTTGATAAATCGCCGTTGTGGTTTTAATGCGTAGGTAAGAATGGTTCTTGCTAGAAGCCCGTAGCAGCCACGTAAAACTTGCAATAACAAATAGAGGATGTCAAACTTGCTTTTGCTGGGCATGTTGTGATGTGATATGGTCAAGACATGATGTGATATACGTTATTGTACGAGATGATCATGTTTTTTAAAAGTTATCGGCAACTGGCAGAAGCCTTACGGTTGTCGCTTTATTGTAAGAAATGCAAACGCCATGTAATTGCTTCACTTTATCATTATGCGTTCGCGATAGTTGTAGAAGCAATAGTTGGCGAGGCGACCACGACGCTACGACGGAGATCAAGGTGTCAAGCCGGTGATGATGGAGATCATGACGGTGCTTTGGAGATGGAGATCAAAGGCACAAGATGATGATGGACATATCATGTCACATATTTTGATTGCATGTGATGCTTATCTTTTACGCATCTTATTTTGCTTAGTACAACAGTAGCATTATAAGATGATGCCTCACTACAATTTCAAGCTATAAGTGTTCTCCTGAGTATGCACCATTGTGACAGTTCGTCGTGTTGAGACACCACGTGATGATCGGGCGTGATAGGCTCTACATTCACATACAACTGGTGCAAGACAGTTTTGCACATGTGGAATACTCGGGTTAAACTTGACGAGCCTAGCATGTACAGACATGGCCTCCGAACACTGGAGACGAAAAGGTCGAACGTGAATCATATAGTAGATATGATCAACATAGAGATGTTCACAATGGATGACTACTCCATCTCACATGATGATCAGACACGGTTTAGTTGATTTGGATCACGTAATCATTTAGATGACTCGACGGATGTCTATCTAAGTGGGAGTTCTTAAGTAATATATTAATTGAACTTAATTTATCATGAACTGAGTCCTGATAGTTTTTGCATATCTATGTTGTAGATGAATGGCCCGTGCTATCGTTCCCTAGAATTTTAATGCGTTCCTAGAGAAAGCTAAGTTGAAAGATGATGGTAGCAACTACACAGACTGGGTCGGTAACTTGAGGATTATCCTCATTGTTGCAGAGAAGAATTATTTCCTTGATGCACCGCTAGGTGAAAGGCCTGCTGCAGGAGCATATGCTAATGTTATGAACGTCTTGCAAGCTCGATCTGATGACTACTCGATAGTTTTGTGTGCCATGCTTTACGGCTTAGAATCGGGACTTCAAAGACGTTTTAAAGGTCATGGAACATATGAGATGTTCCAGGAGTTGAAGTTAATATTTCAAGAAAATGCTCGATTTGAGAGATATGAAGTCTCCAACAAGTTATATAGCTGCAAGATGCAGGAGAACAGTTTTGTCAGTGAACACATACTCAAAATGTGTGGGTATCTGTAATGCCTCGGACACACCCACCAGTGGTCGTTACTCCTGGCGTGATCTAGACTGGCCCCGCAGATCAATACTAGTTTTTTCTGCGCACTTTGTCCTCACTCGTGCGCACCCGGGGGCAACTTCCCGGTCGGTCGGTCACCCATCCTAAAATTACTCCAAGCTGAGAATGCTTAACTTTGGAGTTCTATCTGAATGGGCTTCCAGAAAAGAAGGAATTCCTTATTGATATGAGTAGTCTATCATCCCTATTAATCCAGGCTAACACATACACCCCCACTCAGAGGAACCGATGTCCTCGTCGGGCCACATGAACGTTCCCTCTTGGCACATACGTCTGTGCATCAAGTCCGGTACATGTGCCATGTCGTGTGCCACGATGGGTCACAAACATCATGAACAACATGATGGCACGCCTGTCCGCAAACATCCATGTAACCGCGAGGGCCGGCTCTGATACCAACTTGTAATGCCCCAGACACACCCGCCGATGGTCGTTACTCCTGGCGGGATCTAGACTGGCCCCACAGATCAATACTAGTCTTTTCTGCGCACTTTGTCCTCACTCATGCACACCCGAGAGCAACTTCCCGGTCGGTCATCCATCCTAAAATTACTCCAAGATGAGCACGCTTAACTTTGGAGTGTTGTCGGAATGGGCTTCCGCAAAAGAACGAATTCTTATTGATATGAGTAGTCTATCATCCCTATTAAGCCAGGCTATCATAGTATCATAATCACTTGACTCAGCTCGGAGTTAATCTTCCAGATGATAGTATTATTGATAGAGTTGTTCAATCACTTCCACCAAGCTACAAAGGCTTCGTGATGAACTATAATATGCAAGGGATGGATAAGACAATTCCCGAGCTCTTCGCTTTGCTCAAAGTTGCGGAGGTAGAAATTAAGAAGGAGCATCAAGTGTTGATGGTTAACAAGACCACTAGTTTCAAGAAAAAGGGAAAGGGAAAGGGAAAGAAGGGGAACTTCAAGAAGAATGGAAAGCAAGTTGCCACTACCGGGAAGAAGCCCAAGCCTGGACACAAGCTTGAAACTGAGTGCTTCTAGTGCAAAGGGACTGGTCACTGGAAGCGGAACTGCCCCAAGTATTTGGCGGATAAGAAGGATGGCTAAGTAAACAAATGTATATTTTATATACATGTTATTGATGTGTACCTTACTAATGTTCGTAGTAGTGCCAGGGTATTTGATACTGATTCGGTTGCTCATATTTGTAACTCGAAATAGGGGCTACAGATAAAACGAAGATTGGCTAAGGACGAGGTGACGATACGCGTCGGGAATTGTTCCAAGGTCGACGTGATCACCGTCGGCACGCTACCTCTACATCTACCTTCAGGATTAGTTTTAGACCTGAATAATTGTTATTTGGTGCCAGCGTTGAGCATGAACATTATATCTGGATCTTGTTTGATGCGAGATGGTTATTCATTTAAACTAGAGAATAATGGTTGTTCTATTTATATGAGTAATATCTTTTATGGTCATGCACCCTTGAAGAGTGGTCTATTTTTATTGAATCTCGATTGTGGTGATACACATATTCATAATATTGATGCCAAAAGATGCAAACACTATTGCAGGTGTTGGGGAACGTTGCAGAAAACAAAAATTTTCCTCACCAAGATCCATCTATGAGTTCATCTAGCAATGAGTCATCGGAGAGAGATTGCATCTACATACCACTTTGTAGATCGCGAGCGGAAGCGTTCAACGAACGGGGATGAGGTAGTCGTACACGACGTGATCCAAATCACCGGAGATCCTAGCACCGAAAGGACGGCACCTCCGCGTTCAACACACGTACGGTCAGCATAACGTCTCCTTCTTCTTGATCCAGCAAGGCAAAGGAGAGGTTGAGGAAGATGTCTCCAGCAGCAGCACGACGGCGTGGTGATGGTGGAGTTGCAGTACTCCGAAAGGGCTTCGCCGAGCTCTACGGAGGAGGAGGAGATGTTGGAGAGGGAGAGGGAGGAGCCAGGAGCAAGGGTGCGCTGCCCCCCTCCCCTCCCCCCTTTATATAGCCCCCTAGGGGGGCGCCGGCCCTAGGAGATGCAATCTCCTAGGGGGGCGGCGGCCAAGGGGTGGGGCTTGCCCCCCAAGCAAGGGGGCGCCCCCCCTCTTTAGGGTTCCCCCCTCTAGGCGCATGGGCCTCTAGGGGCTGGTTCCCCTTGGCCCATGTAGGCCAAGGCGCACCCCTAGAGCCCATGTGCCCCCCCGAGGCAGGTGGCCCCACCCGGTGGACCCCCCGGGACCCTCCGGTGGTCCCGGTACAATACCGATAACCCCGAAACTTGTCCCGATGGCCAAAACAGCACTTTCTATATATAATTCTTTACCTCTGGACCATTCCGAAACTCCTCGTGACGTCCGGGATCTCATCCGGGACTCCGAACAACATTCGGTTTACTGCTTATACATATCTTCACAACCCTAGCGTCACCGAACCTTAAGTGTGTAGACCCTACGGGTTCGGGAGACATGCAGACATGACCGAGACGGCTCTCGGGCAATAACCAACAGCGGGATCTGGATACCCATGTTGGCTCCCACATGCTCCACGATGATCTCATCGGATGAACCACGATGTCAAGGATTCAATTAATCCCGTATACGATTCCCTTTGTCAATCGGTATTTTACTTGCCCGAGATTCGATCGTCGGTTTCCCAATACCTCGTTCAATCTCGTTACCGGCAAGTCACTTTTCTCGTACCGTAATGCATGATCCCGTGATCAAACACTTTGATCACATTGAGCTCATTATGATGATGCATTACCGAGTGGGCCCGGTGATACCTCTCCGTCAAGCGGAGTGACAAATCCCAGTCTCGATCCGTGTCAACCCAACAGACACTTTCGGAGATACCCGTAGTATACCTTTATAGTCACCCAGTTACGTTGTGACGTTTGGCACACCCAAAGCACTCCTACGGTATCCGGGA
This sequence comes from Aegilops umbellulata, assembly GCA_032464435.1. Classification (NCBI taxonomy): domain Eukaryota; kingdom Viridiplantae; phylum Streptophyta; class Magnoliopsida; order Poales; family Poaceae; genus Aegilops; species Aegilops umbellulata. Next base: position 37,038,115 of record CP136056.1, on the reverse strand, counting down.
GTTACACGATCTCATGGTCTAAGGAAAGGATACTTGACATTGGAAAACTCTAGCAAACGAACTATGCGATCTTATGCTATGTTTAGGATTGGGTCTTGTCCATCACATCATTCTCCTAATGATGTGATCTCGTTATCATTGACATCCAATGCCCATAGTCAGGAAACCATGACTATCTATTGATCAACGAGCTAGTCAACTAGAGGCTTACTAGGGACATGTTGTTGTCTGTTATTCACACATGTATTACGATTTCCGGATAACACAATTATAGCACGAATAAAGACAATTATCATGAACAAGGAAATATAATAATAATGATTTTATTATTGCCTCTAGGGCATATTTCCAACAGTCTCCCACTTGCACTAGAGTCAATAATCTAGTTACATTGTGATGAATCGAACACCCATAGAGTTCTGGTGCTGATCATGTTTTGCCTTAGGGAGAGGTTTAGTCAACGGATCTGCGACATTCAGATCCGTGTGTACTTTACAAATTTCTATGTCTCCATCTTGAACATTTTCACGAATGGAGTTGAAGCGACGCTTGATGTGCCTGGTCTTCTTGTGAAACCTGGGCTCCTTGGCAAGTGCAATAGCTCCAGTGTTGTCACAGAAGAGTTTGATTGGCCCCGACGCATTGGGTATGACTCCGAGGTCGGTGATGAACTCCTTCACCCAAATTGCTTCATGTGCTGCCTCTGAGGCTGCCATGTACTCCGCTTCACATGTAGATCCCGCCACGACGCTCTGCTTGCAGCTGCACCAGCTTACTGCCCCACCATTCAAAATATACACATATCCAGTTTGTGACTTAGAGTCATCCAGATCTGTGTCGAAGCTAGCGTCGACGTAACCCTTTACGACGAGCTCTTCGTCACCTCCATAAACGAGAAACATTTCCTTAGTCCTTTTTAGGTACTTCAGGATATTCTTGACCGCTGTCCAGTGTTCCTTGCCGGGATTACTTTGGTACCTCCCTACCAAACTTACGGCAAGGTTTACATCAGGTCTGGTACACAGCATGGCATACATAATAGAACCTATGGCTGAGGCATAGGGGATGATACTCATCTCTTCTATATCTTCTGTCGTGGTCGGACATTGAGCTGAGCTCAATTTCACACCTTGTAACACAGGTAAGAACCCCTTCTTAGATTGATCCATATTGAACTTCTTCAATATCTTATCAAGGTATGTGCTTTGTGAAAGACCTATGAGGCGTCTTGATCTATCTCTATAGATCTTGATGCCTAATATATAAGCAGCTTCTCCAAGGTCCTTCATTGAAAAACTTTTATTCAAGTAGGCCTTAATGCTGTCCAAGAGTTCTATATCATTTCCCATCAAAAGTATGTGGTCTACATATAATATGAGAAATGCTACAGAGCTCCCACTCACTTTCTTGTAAACGCAGGCTTCTCCATAAGCCTGTCTAAACCCAAACGCTTTGATCATCTCATCAAAGCGAATGTTCCAACTCCGAGATGCTTGCACCAGCCCATAAATCAAGCGTTGGAGCTTGCACACCTTGTCAGCATTCTTAGGATCGACAAAACCTTCCGGCTGCATCATATACAATTCTTCCTTAAGGAAACCATTAAGGAATGCTGTTTTGACGTCCATTTGGCATATTTCATAATCGTAGAATGCGGCAATTGCTAACATGATTCGGACGGACTTCAGCTTCGCTACCGGTGAGAAAGTCTCATCGTAGTCAATTCCTTGAACTTGTCGATAACCCTTAGCGACAAGCCGAGCTTTATAGATGGTCACATTACCATCCGCGTCTGTCTTCTTCTTAAAGATCCATTTATTTTCTATGGCTCGCCGCTCAACGGGCAAGTCAGTCAAAGTCCATACTTCGTTTTCATACATGGATCCTATCTCAGATTTCATGGCTTCTAGCCATTTGTCAGAATCCGGGCCCGCCATTGCTTCCTCATAGTTCGAAGGTTCACCGTTGTCTAACAACATGATTTCCAAGAAAGGGTTGCCGTACCACTCTGGTGCGGAACGTGTCCTTGTGTTCCTTCGAATTTCAGTAGGAGCTTGATTAGAAGTATCTTGATCATCATCATTAATTTCCTCTCTAGTCGGTGCAGGCACCTCATGAATGTTTTCTTGAGTTTTGCCATTTTCCGGTTCAAGAGGTAACACTTCATCAAGTTCTACTTTCCTCCCACTTACTTCTTTCGAGAGAAACTCTTTCTCTAGAAAGGATCCATTCTTGGCAACAAAGATCTTGCCTTTGGATCTGAGGTAGAAGGTATACCCAACAGTTTCTTTAGGGTATCCTATGAAGACGCATTTTTCCGACTTGGGTTCGAGCTTTTCAGGTTGAAGTTTCTTGACATAAGCATCGCATCCCCAAACTTTTAGAAACGACAGCTTAGGTTTCTTCCCAAACCATAATTCATACGGTGTCGTCTCAACGGATTTCGACGGAGCCCTATTTAAAGTGAATGCGGCAGTCTCTAAAGCATAGCCCCAAAAAGATAGCGGTAAATCGGTAAGAGACATCATAGATCGCACCATATCTAATAGAGTGCGATTACGACGTTCGGACACACCATTACGCTGAGGTGTTCCAGGCAGCGTGAGTTGTGAAACTATTCCACATTTTCTTAAGTGTGTGCCAAATTCGTGACTCAAGTATTCTCCTCCACGATCTGATCGTAGAAACTTGATCTTTCTATCGCGTTGATTTTCAACCTCACTCTGAAATTCCTTGAACTTTTCAAAGGTCTCATACTTGTGTTTCATTAAGTAGATATACCCATATCTACTCAAGTCATCAATGAGGGTGAGAACATAACAATAGCCACCGCGAGCCTCACCACTCATTGGACCGCACACATCGGTATGTATGATTTCCAATAAGTTGGTTGCTTGCTCCATTGTTCCTGAGAACGGAGTCTTGGTCATTTTACCCATGAGGCATGGTTCGCACGTGTCAAATGATTCATAATCAAGAGACTCTAAAATTCCATCTGCATGGAGCTTCTTCATGCGTTTGACACCTATGTGACCAAGGCGGCAGTACCACAAATATGTGGGACTATTGTTATCAACTTTAACTCTTTTGGTATTCACACTATGAATATGTGTATCATCACGTACGAGATTCATTAAGAATAAACCATTAACCATCGGAGCATGACCATAAAACATATCTCTCATATAAATAGAACAACCATTATTCTTGGATTTAAATGAGTAGCCATCTCGAATTAAACGAGATCCAGACACAATGTTCATGCTCAAACTTGGCACTAAATAACAATTATTGAGGTTAAAAACTAATCCCGTAGGTAAATGTAGAGCTAGCGTGCCGACGGCGATCACATCGACCTTGGAACCATTCCCGACGCGCATCGTCACCTCGTCCTTCGCCAGTCTCCGTTTATTACTCAGCTCCTGCTTTGAGTTACAAATGTGAGCAACTGCACCGGTATCAAATACCCAAGAGCTACTACGAGTACTGGTAAGGTACACATCAATTACATGTATATCACATATACCTTTTGTTTTGCCGGCCTTCTTGTCCGCTAAGTATTTGGGGCAGTTCCGCTTCCAGTGACCACTTCCCTTGCAATAAAAACACTCAGTCTCGGGCTTGGGTCCATTCTTTGGCTTCTTCCCGGCAACTTGCTTACCGGGTGCGACAACTTCCTTGCCGTCCTTCTTGAAGTTCTTTCTACCCTTGCCCTTCTTGAACTTAGTGGTTTTATTCACCATCAACACTTGATGCTCCTTCTTGATTTCTACCTCTGCTGATTTCAGCATAGCATATACCTCAGGAATGGTCTTTACCATCCCTTGCATATTGTAGTTCATCACAAAGCTCTTGTAGCTAGGTGGAAGCGACTGGAGGATTCTGTCAATGACCGCTTCATCCGGAAGATTAACTTCCAATTGAGTCAAGCGGTTGTGCAACCCAGACATTTTGAGTATGTGTTCACTGACAGAGCTATTTTCCTCCATCTTACAGCTAAAGAATTTGTCGGAGACTTCATATCTCTCGACCCGGGCATGAGCTTGGAAAACCATTTTCAGCTCTTCGAACATCTCATATGCTCCATGTCTCTCAAAACGCTTTTGGAGCCCCGGCTCTAAGCTGTAAAGCATGCCGCACTGAACGAGGGAGTAATCATCGGAACGTGACTGCCAAGCGTTCATAACGTCTTGTTCTGCAGGGAGGACAGGTGCGTCACCCAGCGATGCTCGTAGGACATAATCTTTCTTGGCAGCTATGAGGATGATCCTCAGGTTCCGGACCGAGTCTGTATAGTTGCTGCCATCGTCTTTCAGCTTGGTTTTCTCTAGGAACGCGTTGAAGTTGAGGACTACGTTGGCCATTTGATCTACAAGACATATTGTAAATATTTTAGACTAAGTTCATGATAATAAAGTTCATTTAATCAAACTATTTAATGAACTCCCACTTAGATAGACATCCCTCTTCTAGTCATCTAAGTATTACATGATCCAAGTCAACTAGGCCGTGTCCGATCATTACGTGAGACGGACTAGTCAACATTGGTGAACATCTACATGTTGATCGTATCTTCTATACGACTCATGCTCGACCTTTCGGTCTTCTGTGTTCCGAGGCCATGTCTGTACATGCTAGGCTCGTCAAGTCAACCTAAGTGTTTGCGTGTGTAAATTTGTCTTACACCCGTTGTATGTGAACGTTAGAATCTATCACACCCGATCATCACGCGGTGCTTCGAAACAACGAACTGTCGCAACGGTGCACAGTTAGGGGGAACACTTCTTGAAATTATTATGAGGGATCATCTTATTTACTACCGTCGTTCTAAGTAAACAAGATGCAAAACATGATAAACATCACATGCAATCAAATAATAAATGTGACATGATATGGCCAATATCACATAGCTCCTTTTGATCTCCATCTTGGGGCTCCATGATCATCTTGTCACCGGCTTGACACCATGATCTCCATCATTATGATCTCCATCATCGTGTCTCCATGAAGTTGCTCGCCAACTATTACTTCTAGTACTATGGCTAACGCGTTTAGCAATAAAGTAAAGTAATTTACATGGCGTTTCTCAATGACACGCAGGTCATACAAAAATAAAGACAACTCCTATGGCTCCTGCCGGTTGTCATACTCATCGACATGCAAGTCGTGATTCCTATTACAATAGCATGAACATCTCATATATCACATATAGATCATTCATCATTCATCACAACTTTGGCCATATCATATCACAAAGCACTTGCTGCAAAAACAAGTTAGACGTCCTCTAATTGTTGTTGCAAGTTTTACGTGGCTGAATTAGGGTTCTAGCAAGAACGTTTTCTTACCTACGTGAAAGCCACAACGTGATTTGTCAACTTCTATTTACCCTTCATAAGGACCCTTTTCATCGAATCCGCTCCAACTAAAATGGGAGAGACAGACACCCGCCAGCCACCTTATGCAACTAGTGCATGTTAGTCGGTGGAACCGGTCTCACGTAAGAGTACGTGTAAGGTTGGTCCGGGCCGCTTCATCCCACAATACCGCTGAAGCAAGATAAGACTAGTAGCGGCAAGAAAGTTGACAACATCTACGCCCACAACAAATTGTGTTCTACTCGTGCAATAGAGAACTACGCATAGACCTAGCTCATGATGCCACTGTTGGGGAACGTTGCAGAAAACAAAAATTTTCCTACGGTTTCACCAAGATCCATCTATGAGTTCATCTAGCAACGAGTCATGGGAGAGAGATTGCATCTACATACCACTTTGTAGATCGCGAGCGGAAGAGTTCAACGAACGGGGATGAGGTAGTCGTACACGACGTGATCCAAATCACCGGAGATCCTAGCACCGAAAGGACGGCACCTCCGCGTTCAACACACGTACGGTCAGCGTAACGTCTCCTTCTTCTTGATCCAGCAAGGCAAAGGAGAGGTTGAGGAAGATGTCTCCAACAGCAGCACGACGGCGTGGTGATGGTGGAGTTGCAGTACTCCGAAAGGGCTTCGCCGAGCTCTACGGAGGAGGAGGAGATGTTGGAGAGGGAGAGGGAGGAGCCAGGAGCAAGGGTGCGCTGCCCCCCTCCCCTCCCCCCTTTATATAGCCCCCTAGGGGGGCGCCGGCCCTAGGAGATGCAATCTCCTAGGGGGGCGGCGGCCAAGGGGTGGGGCTTGCCCCCCAAGCAAGGGGGCGCCCCCCCTCTTTAGGGTTCCCCCCTCTAGGCGCATGGGCCTCTAGGGCCTGGTTCCCCTTGGCCCATGTAGGCCAAGGCGCACCCCTAGAGCCCATGTGGCCCCCCGAGGCAGGTGGCCCCACCCGGTGGACCCCCCGGGACCCTCCGGTGGTCCCGGTACAATACCGATAACCCCGAAACTTGTCCCGATGGCCAAAACAGCACTTTCTATATATAATTCTTTACCTCCGGACCATTCCGAAACTCCTCGTGATGTCCGGGATCTCATCCGGGACTCCGAACAACATTCGGTTTACTGCTTATACATATCTTCACAACCCTAGCGTCACCGAACCTTAAGTGTGTAGACCCTACGGGTTCGGGAGACATGCAGACATGACCGAGACGGCTCTCAGGCAATAACCAACAGCGGGATCTGGATACCCATGTTGGCTCCCACATGCTCCACGATGATCTCATCGGATGAACCACGATGTCAAGGATTCAATTAATCCCGTATACGATTCCCTTTGTCAATCGGTATTTTACTTGCCCGAGATTCGATCGTCGGTTTCCCAATACCTCGTTCAATCTCGTTACCGGCAAGTCACTTTTCTCGTACCGTAATGCATGATCCCGTGATCAAACACTTTGATCACATTGAGCTCATTATGATGATGCATTACCGAGTGGGCCCGGTGATACCTCTCCGTCAAGCGGAGTGACAAATCCCAGTCTCGATCCGTGTCAACCCAACAGACACTTTCGGAGATACCCGTAGTATACCTTTATAGTCACCCAGTTACGTTGTGACGTTTGGCACACCCAAAGCACTCCTACGGTATCCGGGAGTTACACGATCTCATGGTCTAAGGAAAGGATACTTGACATTGGAAAACTCTAGCAAACGAACTATGCGATCTTATGCTATGTTTAGGATTGGGTCTTGTCCATCACATCATTCTCCTAATGATGTGATCTCGTTATCATTGACATCCAATGCCCATAGTCAGGAGACCATGACTATCTATTGATCAACGAGCTAGTCAACTAGAGGCTTACTAGGGACATGTTGTTGTCTGTTATTCACACATGTATTACGATTTCCGGATAACACAATTATAGCACGAATAAAGACAATTATCATGAACAAGGAAATATAATAATAATGCTTTTATTATTGCCTCTAGGGCATATTTCCAACAGCAGGATGCTGCTAATGCGACACTACAATTAGAGACCCTTTGGCGAAACTATATGCGATGCATTAATCGCAAACGGTGATGTAAAAAATCGTCAAAAAAGGTGTAAAACGTTAGCGATGAAGGATGCATCAAACACGGTTCAGATTTTAGTTGCGTGTGTGATGAGGGGCATACGGTTTAGTTCAATTAACTATTTGCGATGTGGCAGAACAAAAGAAACGGGCAGCCAGATGAAGGCATGTGCGATATACGGCATACAGTTCACTCGGATGAACTGTTTGTGATTTGGCAACACAAAAGAAACGGTCAGCCGGATCAAGGTGTGTGCGATCTACGGCATACGGTTCACTCGGATGAACTGTTTTCGATTAGGCAATGCAAAAGAAACGGTTCAACCAAATCAAGGTGTGTGCAATGGAGGGCATACAGTTCATTCCGATAAACTGTTTGTCCTGAGCCAAGAGAACAAAAACGTTTCACATAAACAAGATGTATGTAATACGCGACAAACATCCAATTACGTAGGTGGAGTACACACATGACATTTACACACACAAAAGTAAACTATTACATGCAGAATTAACTAGGATAAACGATCATCTGATCATCATCTACTTCTTGTTCTAGCTCGATGCTCTTCTATGCTAAGTTTCCATTAGTTGATGGCATTTTATGAACACGCCACCCTTTCCCGCCATTTCCTCACCGGTTTCCTGCCACCCAGCGATATTGCACGTAAACCTAGGTGACACGCGACGCACGGAGGTAACAAGCGCAGCCTGTAGCACATCCACCTTTTCCAAGCATGCCAATCCACTAAAGCGTCGCCTCTGCCATCAACCTCGCCGACGAAGTAAACAAGCAGGCTCCACGGCCCGTCGAGGCCAAGGCACTCCCCGGCAAAGCGATGGACGAAGCCGTGATGCGCGTCATCGCCAGGGTTGAGCAAACCCTTGGCACATGGCACTTCAGCGCCACGGATCAAGATAGGCATGTCAACACCGAAAGGCTGCAGCTGGCCGCACAACATGATCGATGGCGCGCCGCAAAGAAAGCTAGGCACGTCCGCGCCGATAGGTTGTGGCTCGCCGCATGGCGAGACCGTTGGATCACCGCAGAGCGAGAGGCACGGCGCCCCGCACAGCAAGAGCGGATCCATCAACGCTTGCCTGCTGTCGACAGGGCATCACAGCTGGGTACACATCCCGTCAGTACCCCCATTCTTCACCAGGAGTTGGCAGAGGCCCTCTGTGTCGTACTTGCACTAGAGGCCGACCGCGCCATACTTGCACCGGACGGTGCCGCGCCGTTCGCATGGGTCGCGCTGTTCGCCTTGTCCATGGCCCGCTTGATGCCAACGCGCTGGTCGGCAGGCTCGACCGCTTCCTTGACCCAGGTGTCCACCTGGGCACAGTAGAGGAACTTGGCCGTCGCATCCTTGAGCTGGTGATCTCCAATGAAATAGCCAAATTGGAGCTCGAGATCGCACTCCAATTGTACCGCGAGCGTGTCGACCGCTTGGACGAACGCCTGCACGAGTTCATGCAGATCCAAGAGCTACCGTAGGCAAGGGCTACTGGTCATGGTCTCATGGACGCATTTTATTTTGTTGAGTAGTTTCGACGTGGATAGCTATGTATTCACCGCAATCATTGTATTGCTGTGTCGCAATGCGTGTACTCTGTTTTCCGTTCTTATATGTTCTGCTTCAATGTGTGTATATACGCTTTCCATTATGTATATGTGGATGATAACAGCTAGATTCAAATTAGTATACAAAAACAGATAGAAAATGTAATTCATAATATATTATCACAGCTACCGTAGGCAAGGGATGCTGGACGTGTTTTATTTTGTTGAGTCGCTTTGACATGGATCGCTATGTATTCACAGCAATCATAATATTTCTTTGTTTCAATATGTGTAGTCTGTTTTCCATTCTTATATGTTATGTTTCAATGTGTGTGTGTGTGTGTGTGTGTGTGTGTGTGTGTGTACGCTTTCCATTATGTATATGTGTATGATAACAACTAATATAGAGAAAAAGATAGAAACTGGAATTCATAATATATATATATATATATATATATATATATATATATTAATTGTTCATTAGTTCTTCACAGAATATATATAATATCACCACATATACGTGATGATACTTAACTACTAGGTACAATGCATAAAATTGAAAATAAACAATATTAAAACTAATAATCCCTCCTGTGGCCAGTATTTCGGCAGCCCCTCGCGAGCAGCTCCCTGGTGCGCCACGTCTTCCCAGTGCGGAGGTAGTACTCCGCCTCCTCCGCCTCACAGCGCTTGACGTACCGATCGATATCTTGCTAGCGGAAGAGTATGAACGATCTTGCCATTTCCTTGGGCGCTCACCAGAGCTCCTCATCCGTGGCACGCTGGAGCTTATCGGCCCACCTCCATGCAGCGATGAGGTGCCCAGCGCCTTTGACCTTCCTCGCGAAGTACCCATCTTTGTACACCTCCTCCGCATGACGGCGCGCCCGCCCCCAAAGCTCCGCCGCCTCCTATAATGGTGGAAAGCAGGCGGAGAGCACCCCCAATCCTTCTAAAGGAGAGCGGGTGTGCCTCGTCCCTTATCTATTGAGGGGACTGGGATTTCCGATTCATCCATTCCTCCGCGGGCTACTGGAGTTCTACGGCCTCCATTTACACGATCTCACGCCCAGCTCCGTACTTGATATTGCGGGCTTCGTTGCTCTTTGCGAGCTATTTCTAGGCGTAGAGGCTCATTTCGTGCTGTGGAAGAGGTTGTTCTGCTTGGTACCCCGTTCTCAAGAGGGGTCTATATATCAAGTAGGCGGAGCCGAAATATGGCGCATCGCCGAGACCGGATACTTATCCGGAACCCCAAAGAAGGCGCCCGAGGACTGGCCTTCAGAATGGTTTTACATAGATGACGTCCCGCTGCCGGACCCTATCCGGGTCGGCCTCCCTGAGTTCAGCAGGGCTCCTTCGAAGAAACGCCTAAGCTGGCGTCCGCAGAGCTCTCAGAGGGAAAACAACAGAGACGTCCTTTACCTGATGGGCCGGATAAGACTGCTGGCTCATTCCGGACTAACCATGATTGGAGTCATGGCCGCATGCGTTATGCGGGGGGTGCAGCCGCTGCAATATAGAGGCCACCCCATGTGGGATTTCAACGGGGAGGATGACGCCACCCGCTATGGTCGTAAAGGACCTGGCTCGGCTGCCGATCTAGTGAAGATTTTAACATCTTTATACAAGGGAGAAAAGGAGGATTTCCTCCGCGTTAACCAGCGGGCCGGATTCTCTATGTACGAACCTCCAAGTTGGGTAAGTGAATAATCGCACTCGCCCGTTTTCCTTAATATTCCCATGATTAGACGTGTACTCTGACAACTTTAACGCAGGAACTACGACAGGAAGTGAAGGACATCGACAGCCGCCCTCCACAGCCCGAGGACCCAGAACGGTCCCACAATCCGGACTCCGAAGAACATCCGAACATAACGGTGGAGCTTATCGACGGGGTGTTCCATCAATTAAGCAAGGATAATACCTTGATAGCCCTTACGGCTGACTACCCCGGGTTAATCCCGGCCTCCCAGGTGATAGAAAACGGAGCGTTTTATTCTCTCAAGAGAGATTCCATTCTCATATATTTCGGCGCTTCAAACGGCAATCGTATTTTACAGGGGAGATTTCCGAGGCGGGAGGCCGAACCTGCGGCGGCTGGCCAACAAGGAGCCGCCGGGCCCCGCGGGGTAAAAAGAAATGTAGTCTGGAATGAGATTCCGCACAAAGGTATAACGTGCCCTCTGTTTCCCCTGGTGTTATTCGGCCAAGGCATATTAACATTCGTACTGTTTTCATGATGAAGAGGCCTCGTCGGACTATATCTGGAGAGGCCGCCAACCGCGCCTCCACCAGCCAGGCTCCAACGTCTGGTCCGGAAGCGGGGACGAACACCAGGCGCACATCGGACGCTCCTCCGACAGAGGATGCGGACCGGCTATCTGCCACTAATTCAAAAGTGGAGAGCGCCATGAACCATAGGCGTCGCCGGATAGTTCTTCGCGATGCTTGTTTCTCTTGAGAGGCTTTAGATGCCTTTAATTCGGGAGACGCGTACCTTCGTGCCGCTCAAGATGGCTTAGCCAGAGCCACGGAGCAGTATGTGAAAGACATACGGGTGAGAATATTTTGGTTAAATATATATATACCAGTAGCCCCCGAGACTTGAAACAGTTAAAGTAACTGATTTAAGGATCATATGCAGGTTCTTACAGAGAAGAACACCGTGCTGTCCCAGGAGCTGGAAAAGTGCAAGGCCCAACTAGAGGCTGCACTAGCCGCAACGGGGGAGCCCAAAGGGACCCCCGCAGGTACGATATACTTCGAAAGATTAGTATTGTGCGGATTGTTTGCGAATCTGACAATTAATGTTGCAGATAAAGTCGGACTTGATCCGGAGAAGCAACAACTCTTACGCCAATTAAAGGCTGGCGAGAGTATGTTGACAAGGGTGAGGCAAGAGAAGAATGATCTTCAGGATGCCAACACCAAGCTGGATGTTGAACTGAAAGACGTTCGGGGCCAGCTGTCGAACTCCACAAAGGAGAATCAGCGACTTCGACGCGGCATATTTAGTAAGTGCTTGAACAAACCCTTTGAAAAAAATGAGTTCGGCGAGGAAGTCGAATAATAGAGTATTATCTGTAGGTATGCTCACAGGTCATCCTGCAGAGGAGATGCCTGGTTCAACGGGTGATCTTCTCCCCGAACTCCTGCAACTGCACGAGCGAATTCGGCAGGCGATGCAAGGTGTTGCACAAGCCTTATGGCCTGCCCACTCCACGCCCGAGGGCCTTGGAGAGCTTGCAGAGAAGCTGAAGGGAGCTCGGCGGCGCTTCCGGTTATGGAAGATATCAGCCTGCCGACAAGGCGCGCGGGAGGCCTGGGCCATGGTGAAGACCCGCTTTTCGAAGTCGGACCCCAATCACATGGCTGAGGTCGGACCGGTGGGGCCTGACGGGAAGGAGATCCCTGTGAGCTTAGTGTATGGCGAGGTAGAGTTGGCCGCAAAGTACTCCCAGCGGGACTGCAAATTAGACAGCCTGTTAGATGGTATAGAGGAGGAATACGATCAGTCAAGATGACTATGTAATTTATAATTGACATGTATGATGCCTTCTAGCCGGATTGTAGATCGTTTGTCGTTGCCGACCTTTTCGCTTCAACCTCGGGACCTGACGGTCCGGAGTGTGTCCGAATACCATAACGGTTATATAAGAACCGGGGTATGCTTGGAGACCAGGCGTAGGGGTCATTAGTGCTTTATCAGACAAGTGCCCAACTAGTTATGTTATATTACATGGTTAGTAAGAAACATCTTCCAGAGAGAATAGTTCTGTTAAGGGTTCCTTTCGCTGGGGTGGCGTGCCCTAAAGTGCACGTCCGGACTGCAAATGTAGACAATCATCTGGGGGCAAGTATAAAATAGAAAGGTTCATCTTTAGTTCACCGACCGAATATTCCCTTAAGAACGCTAGCTTTCGGCTTCACCCAGTCTGAGGTACACATCCGGCTTATCCGGCAGTAACAATCGCAGAGGTGCTCCCTTTACCGCCTAGCCGAACAATTGGGAACGTAGGGGTAAACACAGGAGCCAGGCAACCCAGCTTGGTCAAAACTTAAGTCATATCGATGCATATAATGGTGAAGAAAAGGTGCATGCGGAAGTCTGACGCATGCGTTGCGTGTGAAACCCATATAAACAAGCTTCTGTTAAAGAAGCCCCCAGGTTTTAAGGAGCGCGGATAGCGCATCACATAATGAGCCTTTTAAGGGCTAGAAAAGAAAAGAGTAGGAGACAAAGTAAAAAAAGGTATAAATGTAAAAAGTGGACAGAGGAAGGAGACAAACACAGAGTCCGACGCTAGGCATAGAATCTTCGGAGACGTGCGGCGTTCCATGGGTTCGGCTCCAGTCGGTTGTCCGACGCATCTCTCAGGCGGTACGCTCCACCAGTTAGGACTTGGTCGATTATGAATGGACCTTCCCATTTGGGCTTGAGTTTGTTCTTTTGCTTATCCGGCAGGCGTAGAACTAGTTCACCAACATTGTAATTTTTGGCCCGTACTTCTCTGCTTTGATATCTTCGAGCTTGTTGTTGATAGAATGCAGAACGGGCTTTAGCCACGTCTCGCTCCTCCTCTAAGGCGTCCAGGTTGTCCTGCCGATCAAGCTCGGCTTCTCTTTCTTCGTACATGCGCACTCGAGGTGAGTCATGAATTATGTCGCAGGACAGAACTGCCTCAGCGCCGTACACCATAAAGAATGGTGTGAATCCGGTGGTACGATTTGGCGTGGTTCGCGGCCCCCAGAGTACGGAGTCGAGCTCCTCTACCCAGTGCATATTAGATTCCTTGAGGGAGCGCACTAGTCTGGGTTTGATGCCGCTCATAATGAGACCATTTGCACGTTCGACCTGACCGTTAGTTTGTGGGTGATAGACAGAAGCATAGTCAAGCTTAATGCCCATGTTTTTGCACCACAACTTTACTTCGTCAGAGGTGAAGTTTGTGACATTATCGGTGATAATGTTGTGGGGGACACCGTAACGGTGTACGACCCCGGATATGAAGTCTATCACAGGTCCAGATTCGGCCGTCTTAACAGGCTTGGCTTCTATCCATTTGGTGAATTTATCCACCATGACCAATAAGTATTTTTTCTTGTGGGTTCCGCCTTTAAGGGGTCCCACCATATCAAGCCCCCAGACCGCAAAAGGCCAAGTGATGGGGATAGTTCGGAGGGCGTTGGGTCGCATATGGCTTTGGTTGGCAAAGAGCTGGCAACCGACGCATCGTTTGACTAAGTCCTGAGCGTCTGCTCGGGCCGTCGGCCAATAGAAGCCCGTACGGAAAGCCTTGCTTACAAGGGACCGAGCTGCGGCGTGGTGGCCACCGAGTCCGGCATGAATTTCAGCCAATAGACTCCGCCCTTCCTCTTCGGAGATACACCTTTGAAGGACTCCTGTAGCGCTTTTCTTATACAGCTCTCCCTCGTGGACTTTATAGGCTTTAGATCGCCGCACTATGCAGCGTGCCTCATTTTGGTCCTCGGGGAGTTCCTGCCTAGTAAGGTAGGCTAGGAATGGTTCCGTCCGCGGGGCGATGACCGCCATTATCACGTGGGCTGGGGTGTAATTTCGGTTGCTGGGCCACCGATTATGTCTGTTCGGCGTCGGGTTGTGCGGTTATGTCCGGGCTGTTATCCGAGGGTTCCCCCTCCCATGTTACGGATGGTTTGAATAATCTCTCTAAGAAGATGTTGGGGGGACCGCATCTCGTTTTGCTTCGATGCGTGCCAGGACATCCGCTGCCTGATTATTTTCTCGGGCGATGTGGTGCAACTCCAGTCCCTCGAACCGAGGTGACATTTTTAGCACGGCGTTGCGATAAGCTGCCATCTTTGGGTCTTTGGCATCGAAGTCGCCATTTATTTGGGATGTCGCGAGGTTTGAATCCCCGCGTACTTCCAGGCGTTGAATGCCCATGGATACTGCCATCCGGAGACCATGTAGATGGGCCTCGTATTCGGCTGCACTGTTGGAGTCCGTGTACATAATTTGAAGTACATATTGGACTGTATCTCCTGTAGGGGACGTCAGAACAACGCCAGCCCCCAGTCCGGCCAACATTTTGGAGCCGTCGAAATGCATGATCCAGTTTGAGTATGTGCCGTACTCTTTAGGGAGTTCGGCCTCTGTCCATTCGGCGACGAAGTCGTCTAGGACTTGTGATTTAATGGCTCGTCGTGGTTTGCAGGTTATATCGAATGGGAGGACCTCTATGGCCCATTTCGCTATCCGGCCCGTTGCATCGCGGTTGTTGATAATATCATTCAGTGGTACTTCCGAGGCTACTGTTATGGAACACTCTTGAAAGTAGTGTCGTAGCTTCCGGGATGCCATAAACACCGCGTATGCGATCTTTTGGTAATGCGGGTACCGTGATTTGCATGGTGTGAGGACAGTGGACACGTAGTAAACCGGCCTTTGAAGGGGTAGTTTGTGTCCGTCCGATATCCGTTCGACGACGAGTACTGCGCTAACAACTTGATGAGTTGCGGCAATGTATAACAGCATGGGTTCGCCGGTGTTCGGCGCGGCCAGGATGGGGTTTGTTGCCAAGATGGCCTTTATTTCCTCAAGTCCGGCCGTGGCAGCGTCCGTCCACTCGAAGTGTTCGGTGCGCCTTAGGAGGCGGTAAAGGGGCAATGCCTTTTCTCCCAAGCGGGAGATGAAGCGGCTTAAGGCCGCCACGCATCCGGTGAGTTTCTGTATTTGTTTGAGGTCTTTTGGGACATCTAATTGTGATAGAGCTCGGATTTTAGCTGGATTTGCTTCAATTCCTCTATCGGATACAATGAAGCCCAGGAGCTTTCCGGCTGGGATGCCGAAAACACATTTTTCCGGATTGAGCTTGATGTCGTATTTTCGGAGGTTGTCGAATGTAAGCCTCAAGTCGTCTACTAGAGATTCGACGTGTCTTGATTTAACGACCACATCGTCTACGTACGCCTCCACTGTTTTGCCGATCTGGTTTGCCAGACATGTTTGAATCATGCGCTGATATGTCGCGCCAGCGTTTTTTAGCCCAAAGGGCATTGTGTTGAAGCAGAATGGGCCGTATGGCGTGATGAATGTTGTTGCAGCTTGGTCGGATTCTGCCATCTTTATTTGATGGTAACCGGAGTATGCGTCGAGGAAACACAGGGAATCGTGTCCTGCAGTGGCATCGATGATTTGAACAATTCGAGGGAGGGGAAACGGATCCTTTGGGCAGGCCTTATTAAGGTCTTTGAAGTCGACACACAGGCGTCAGGATTTGTCCTTCTTTGGTACCATTACCAGGTTTTCTATCCAGTCCGGATGTTTTATATCTCTAATGAATCCGGCCTCCAATAATTTGGCTAGTTCCTCTCCCATGGCCTGTCTCTTTGGCTCGGAGAAACGCTGAAGGGCTTGTTTGACAGGTTTGAATCCTTTCTGGATATTTAATCTGTGCTCGGCCAGCCTGCGTGGGATTCCTGGCATATCAGAGGGGTGCCAAGCGAAAATGTCCCAGTTCTCTTGTAGGAACTCGTGCAGTGCGGCGTCTACATCAGGGTTCAGTTGTGCCCCGATGGAGGCTGTTTTATTGGGGTCCGTTGGGTGGACCTGGAATTTGACTATTTCGTCCGCTGGTTTGAAGGATGTGGATTTGGATCTTTTATCGAGTATCACATCATCCCTGTTAACCGTGGATCGCAGCGCCGTCAGCTCTTCGGCCGCTAAGGCTTCAGATAGTGCCTCGAGGGCCAATGCGGCTATCTTGTTTTCGGCGCGGAGTGCTATGTCCGGATCACTAGCGAGAGTGATAATTCCGTTTGGCCCAGGCATCTTAAGCTTCATGTACCCGTAATGGCGTATAGCTTGGAAAACTGTGAATGCCTCTCGTCCTAGTATAGCGTGATATCTGCTTTTGAACGGGGCCACTTGGAACGTGATTTGTTCGGACCTGTAATTATCCATCGTGCCGAATACCACATCTAGTGTGATCTTTCCGGTGCAGCGCGCTTCCTGACTGGGGATAATTCCTCTAAAGGTTGTGCTAGTTCGCTCAATGCGGTTCCAGTCTATTTCCATCTTTTGGAGGGTTTCTTCGTAGATGAGGCTCAATCCGCTGCCTCCATCCATAAGTACCTTTGCGAGGCGACAGCCGTCCACTATGGGACTGAGAACCAATGCGGCTGGTGCTCTGGCTGTTCGAAATTTAGGTTCGTCGCTCGCGTTGAAGGTGGTAGCAGTATTGCTCCACGGATTTATTGTCGCTACTTGGTAGACTTCGGTGAGGCTGCGAAGTGTCCTTTTTCGCATGTTATTTGATGCGAAAGTCTTGGAGATTGTGAGAACGGTACTGAACTTCCCGGGCTGGTTTCCTTCGACCCCTGAAATTAGGAGATCCTTGCCAATTTTGGCCACCTGCCGGAGTATCCAACATGCCCTAAGGCTGTGTGTTGGGGTGGCGTCCTCTGCACTGTGAATCTTGCAGGGTCCATCTAGCCACTTTTCTAGCACGGTTCCATGCCCCCTAGAGTGGTTTGATTTTTTATTTAATCCGGGCGCCCTACTGTAGTGCGCCCTCTTGATTCGGACGGGATTGTTATTCAAGGCCGGATTATCCCAAAATTTAATTTCGGTTTTCCAAGCACTTTCCATCGCACAGTATTTTTGTACTATGGACGCCAAGTCAGCAAAGCGCGCAATATTACGACGACTTACGGCGTTGAGTATCCCCTTGTCCGTGCAGTTACTGCAGAAGATTGAAATCGCGTCTCCCTCGTGGCAGTCATTTATCCTGTTCATAAGCAGGAGGAATCTGGCCCAGTAATGATGTACTGTTTCTTTGGGCATCTGCCTGATTTGGGAGAGATCGCTTAAGATCGGGTGGGCGGAACTCGTTAAATCTGATACTTCGCCCGGTTTACTGTTCGGAAGCCGAACAACTTTCGAATTCTGAGACCCGGAGCGTTGGATGTTATCCGGTTTGCCTGGTTCTAAGCCCAGGTCTTGAATTGCATCCTCCCCTCCGCGGATATCCGGCATGGAGGGTTCCATAATTCGGACGTAGCTGGTCCTTAAGATAGATGAAGGGTCACCGCATTGTGTTTCCACCACGGCAACATGGTGGGTGGCTTGGGGAGAGTTGATTTCCCATAGATCGGGTTTAGGCCCAACCTGGTCGTAGTTTGTAGCGACCCCCAAGGCGGCAATGCGATCCAGGAGCTCGTTTACGGAAGAGAGCTCCACCGGATCTAGCTGCTCGGCTAATTCCGAGTTCACGCGGAGATTGCTTTTGATGACCAGAGAGGTCACCGTCGGCGCAACGGCCGAACGGGCGGTCATGAGAAAACCACCCAGACGGAGGGTCTGGCCGATAGCCAAAGCTCCCTCAATGACGGCGCCGTCTTTAAAGACGGGAAAAGGCATCCTTCCTGATTGCAACAGCACAAAGGAGCTCTCAATGAAAGCACCAATGTCGGTGTCAAAACCGGCGGATCTCGGGTAGGGGGTCCCGAACTGTGCGTCAAGGTCGGATGGTAATAGGAGACAGGGGACACTTTATTTTACCCAGGTTCGGGCCCTCTCGACGGAGGTAAAACCCTACTCCTGCTAGATTAATATTGATGATAGGGGTAGTACAAGAGTGGATCTACCACGAGATCAAGGAGGCTAAACCCTAGAAGCTAGCCTATGGTATGATTGTGTATGATGATGGTTGTCCTACGGACTACAACCCTCTGGTTTATATAGACACCGGATAGGGTTAGGGTTACAAAGAGTCGGTTACATTGGTAGGAGATCTTGAATATCCGCATGCCTAGCTTGCCTTCCACGCCAAGGAAAGAACCTTCCGGACACGGGACAAAGTCTTCAATCTTGTATCTTCATAGTCCTGGAGTCCGGCTGAAGGTATAGTCCGGCTATCCGAACACCCCCTAATCCAGGACTCCCTCAGAAGGTCTGGACAGAGATTACCCGAGTGGGAGCAGAGTGTTTGTCTCTGGGCCCGAGTGTTTCAGCAGAGCCATTCGAGTTGTTGAGATTCCTCCCAACTTCAGGTTGGCTGCAGGAGTAAGAAAGTTCACTCGCGAGTCAAAGCCAGACACGTGGTTAGAGAATTACCGACTAGTAGTGCAGATTGGTGGTGGCAACGGTGAAGTGGCCATGAAGCACCTGCCCTTGATGCTGGAGGGCTCAGCCAGCGCCTGGTTGTATCAGTTGGCTCCCGCTAGCATATACTGTTGGGAAGACTTGGCCCAAGTGTTTATCAAGAAATTTGAAGGCACTTGCAAGCGGCCTACTAGGCTATCTGAGTTGCAACATTGTATTCAGAAGCCGAATGAGACCTTGAGAGATTATATTCAGTGTTGGACTGCACTCCACCATCTAGTGGAGAATGTTTCAGAGCACCAAGTAGTCTGTGCTTTCAAGGAAGGCGTACGGTACAGGGAGCTCACACTGAAATTTGGTCGCTTTGGGCCATGACTCTGAATTGGATGATGGAGATAGCCACTCGGTACACGAACGGCGAAGAAGAAGACCGACTCTGTAATAGTAAAGGGAAGATAGTCGACCCTGACGCTGGAGGCAAAAATCCCAGTTAAAAGAAAAAACGCAAAGCTGAAGCCACAGGTCAGGCTGAAGCTCCAGTAGTGAATATGTAGGTGCATCTAGTGCTCCTTAGTGATTTTGGTGTATTGAAGACTTATAGGTTAAGGGACTAATGAGTTTATGAGTGTACACAGGTCTATAAGCCTATGAGGAGTTTATATTTACGATGAAAGTCGACCCCTAAAATGAATGTCTTCAGCTGAAGATTTTGGTTTTCTTGAAAACTTTGAAAGTGAATAAATTGGTGTGACCATGAAGACTTTATATTCCTGCGAGGATTATGAAGCGTGAATACTTTTGTTTTCGTAGTTTCATTTTCTCTTTCTTGAGTCATAGGAAACACCATACTGTTAAAGGGGGTCGAGGTAAAACTAAGGAAAAGTTTCCAAGTGATGCTCATCGCAAAATCCTACACCTACCCAATCCTTTCGAGTGAAGCCATTGGACTCATACAGTTCAGTCAATTTCTTCAGTGACAGAGACGAAGATTTTCTGGTCTCTGAGGAATTTGTTCTGACTGAGGAGTTAGGAATTCGCCAGTGCAAATTGCCTACAAGTGAGGAACATGATAGCCCTGGGGAATTTGATACTCAAATATCCGACCGGTGTTGTGCTACGCGCCAGCTGTCCAAAAATATCTACCCACCTTACGGTCATATCATTGAAGGGCATTTATGTCTTATCATGTCGTGCTGCTCGCTAGGCTATAAATAGTCGCCCCCTACAAGCTGGTTGGCTGCTCCGAGAGAAACTGGCACTTGTCGTTGAGAGCATCCCATCCTCTGAGGACTTTGAGCAAAAATCATCAAGTGAGGAAAACCCAAACCCAAACACCTACAAACCCAAAATGCTTGAGCATCACCTAAGAGATTGTTCTTGTGTGGAACCGATGCTTTTTACCTTTGAGGACTGTGCATCCTCCAGATGTTCAGGCGTCATAGTCTAGAGCATCCAAGAGGAATTTGTGGATCGCCCAGTGACCGAGTCTGTGAAGGTTTGGAAGTCACCTGAAGACTTACCACGAGTGATTGGGCGAGTTCTTGTGATCTTAGCTCAAGGGGAATACAGTGAGGACTGTGTGTCCGGGGCTGTGTGTCCTCAGGTTTAAATACCTAGCCGCTCCAACCAGACGTATGACTGTCACAACTGTTGGAACTGGTCTACCAAATCATCGTCTTCACCAAGCTACTGGTTCTATTTCCTCAACCCTTTCATTTCCTCATTCTTGTGTTGAAGTACTTGATATTTACTGTTTGAAAACTTTCTCGTTTTCCTCAATCCTATTTCTTCAGTCAGTTTGTCTTCAACCTGCTTATCCTGTTTACACGCTACTTGTACTCTGTGCTTGTTTTCATTTCATCATAATGATTATGCCTCTGTTCTGTTATGCATGCATCTGAGTACTTATTCCGCACCTAAGTAGTTCGTTGCTTAGGAATTTCCTTACCTAGAAATTCCTAAGTGACGAATTTGTAAAAATGGCCTATTCACCCCCTCTAGTTGATATAACACACTTTCAATTGGTATCAGAGCAAGGTACTCCCTTGTTCTGTGTGGTTTTGGTTTAACCACCTGGAGTTTTAGTTATGTCGACCGTAGGAATGAAGAAAGTGGCATGCCCTATCTTTGACGGTCATGATTATCCCAAGTGGAAGGCCATGATGAGGAAGTGCTTCATGGCAATGAACAGCTAGCTGTGGACCATCACTATGATTGGTCTTACCGATCTATACAAGATGGCGGATGCTGATGATATTCGCAAGTACACTCGACTTGACATCATGGCGAAGGATATCATCGCTCCTGCCTATCCATAGATCAGTCCGGGCTCATTATGCATCTCTGCAAAGCGAAGCTTATCTTGGACCGAATCTCTGATGTCTATGAAGGTCATCGAACTTGCCATGATCCCTGGTTTGATGATTTCAAAGAATCACTCAAAACGATGGCTTTCGAACCTAAACCATCATCTTCATCACCATGCCTCATGGAAAAAGGTGCAAAGGTAACCGATTGTTCCTCATCTGAGTCTAGTGATGATGAATCTGATGATGACTTTGGACCTAGCTATTCCAAGCTTGTTTCTATTGGCACTAAACAACAAAAAGCTTTGGAAAAGGTTCAAAATATGCTAGACAAAAGAGATGACATGTTGGGTGAAGAAATGGATCGAAGTCAAACTCTGACTGATAATCTTCAAAGAATTCAGTCTAAGTTTGACAACCTTCAAAGTCATCATAACACTCTCGTAGCAGATCATGACAAAATTCTTATGAATTTCTTCAAAGAAAGCAAGATCTTGAGAAGCTAAGGGTGAGTTATGAAGGTCTTCAGAAGGAACGTGATTCATTGCTTGCTCAGTAGATTAGTTCCGCTCAAGTTGAATTCATTCCACCATGTTTGAAAAGGATTGAACGAGAATCTGCTAATTCTTCACCTGAAAGTTCAAATGCTTCTATTGTTGCAAATTCTTTCACTGTCTTCGTGGTCATGTGAGAAATTGTATGTGACAGGGCATGTACAAAAGCCTCAAAGGGCATCACGCTCTTCGTGATGTGCTTAAGAAGCAGATCGTCAACAGGATCCCTAGGAAAGAGGGTATAGCCTTTGAGAGGAAACTCAATGCTGATGGGACCTACTGGAAACCTGAGCAGTATCCCAAAACCTCATGGGTTGCTGCAAAGGGACCTCCCGTGGACCCATCCACTTTATCTGTCTTTACATGTGAATCTTCATATTCTTCTTATGAGTCATTTGAGTCCAACTATAAAATGGTCAAAAATCAGAATGGTGAAGTATTTGCTAGATATGTTGGAACTAACTGCAGGAATGTTCCTCCTGTGAAGAAAATCTGGGTTCCCAAAAGGAGCCTCGAAAGTCTTCAGCTGAATGTCATCATGACACCACCTGTGAAGAATAGTAACCCCAGATCAAATTCTTCATCTGGACCAAAGTCTTCATATGGATCCAAGTCCTCATATGGACCAAATTCCTCACGTGGATCAAATTCCTCATATGGATCCAGATCCTCATATGATCATCAATGTGCTAACACTTCTGCTTCGCAGGGAAAGCATAAGGGCTATGAATATGTGCATTATTCTTCAAATCATTATGTTCATAATTCCTCGAAGAATTTCTCTGCTTATTCATATGCTTACTCTAAACCCTCTTCCGTGAAACAAAGTGGACTGGCTTCTATGCCACCTTTCTCTTATGGAGCTCGCAGAATGATGAACTCTTTGCCATCCCTCCAGATGTGGGTGGTGAAGAAAAAGAACTAATCTCTTATGCAGGATCAGGTATCCAGATGAACTTGAACGTCTGATGAATTTGTTGGAGACCTGAGTATGCTTGAAAGGACGCAAGCTAATCATGAAGAAATGAATATTCATTTCTCACGTCCTCATACTGCTATATTTGTTGTATTGCTTGATGAAATTCAAACTAATGAATTTGATGTCATATTCTTCACTGATGAAGTATATGAGTTCGTAAGATGCAATAATTCATCTGCAAGATGATCAACCCAATGCCACTGAGTGGGTCCTCGACAGTGGATGTACAAATCACATGACTGGTGACAAGAGTCTATTGATGGATACTGCTTTACCTCCATCGCATTTGAAGCATATCACCTATGCAAACAAAGGCAAAAGCAAGGTATTGGGTCTAGGAAGGGTTGTGATATCAAAGGATCAACACATGGACAAAGTCATGCTTGTCGAGTCCTTAGGATTCAACCTCATGTCTCTCTTGATGCTTTGTGATCTTGATGTGGTTGTTGTCTTTGGCAAGTATCATTGTGTTGTGATCATGGAAGCTGACAATTCCAAAGTCTTCGAAGGATTTAGGATAGGAGACTTGTATATTGTTGATTTCTCTACAGGACCACAACCTGCCATGTGTCTACTAGCAAAAGCTTCAGAAAACTGGTTATGGCATCGACGACTAGGTCATCTGGGCATGAGGAACTTACACACACTCGCGAAGAAGAAGCACGTCATTAGCATCGAGGGTGTCAAATTCCTCAAGGATCATCTATGTAGAACTTGCGAGGCTGGAAAGATGTCCAAGCATCCCTCGAAGACTATCATGGCTACCACTCGTCCATTTGAATTGCTTCACATGGATCTCTTTGGCCCTAATCACTATGCCACATTCACTAATGCAACATCTTTCTATGGCTTTGTTATTGTTGATGACTATTCCCGTTATACATGGGTGCATATCGTCACTTACAAAACTGAAGTGCAGGAAGTCTTCAAACGATTTTCCTCGAGGGCTTCAACAAAGTTCTGTGTGAAGATCAAGCACATTAGGAGTGACAATGGGACCGAGTTCAAGAATACTGGTCTTGACGACTATCTTGATGAACTTGGTATTACTCACGAGTTATCTGCTCCTTATACTCCTCAGCAAAATGGTGTCGTGGAGCGCAGGAACAGGACTCTTGTTAACATGGCTTGCACTATGCTTGAAGAATACAAGACGCCTCCTCACTTCTGGCCTGAGGCAATTGATACTGCATGCCACATCATCAACAGGAGCACCTACCTCTTGTGCTAGATGAAATGTCTCCTAAGGAATCCATTAAGTTCAAGGCTACTAAGGATGTCATTCCTACCGAAGAATCTGCTGAAGTAGTCATTCCAGATAGTGAAGAACATCATGCTGGTGCACCTAAAGAAATGGCTCTGAAGAAAATGCTGAGCCCACTCAATGTCGTCAACCTACTCATCCTCGCGTTGCAAATGAAGTGTAGATTGATAAAATTCGACGACATCAACGCACTAGGTACCCTCACACGCTCAAGGCTTCACATTTGTCTAACTTCTGTGGGAAGTTTGTTTTTGTCTCTATCATAGAGCCCACCAAAGTTGATGAGGCATTTCTGGAGCCTGAGTAGATTCAAGCGATGCAAGAGGAATTGCATCAATTCGAGCTCAACAATGTCTGGGAACTTGTCAAGCGACCAGACCCACACAAGCACAATATGATCGGTACCAAATGGATCTACTACAACAAGCAAGATGAAAATGGCCTTGTGGTGAGGAATAAGGCTCGTCTTGTAGCTCAAGGCTACACACAGGTTGAAGGAATTGATTTCGATGAAACTTTTGCACCTGTTGCTAGACTTGAGGCTATTCGCATATTGCTTGCTTATGCTAACCATCATAATATCATATTATATCAAGTGGATGTGAAAAGTGCATTCCTCAATGGTAAGCTTGAGGAAGAAGTATATGTTGCTCAAACCCCAAGTTTTGATGATCCTAAGCATCCGGACAAAGTCTTCAGACTTAATAAGGCCCTCTATGGCCTCAAGCAGCCCCCTCGGCATGGTATGGTACATTGAAGGAATTCCTCATGAAGAAAGGCTTCAAACCTGGTTCACTTGACCCAACTCTTTTCACCAAAACCTATGATGATGAATTATTCATGTGCCAAATATATGTTGATGATATCATCTTTGGCTCTACTAACCAATGTTACAGTGACGAATTTGCATATATGATGACTGAGGAATATCAAATTTCTATGATGGGAGAATTTAAATTCTTCTTAGGTCTTCAAATTTGTCAACAGCGCCAACATCATCTTCATATCTCAAGAGAAATACCACAAGGATGTGTTGAGGAAATTCAGCATGCAAGATTGCAAAGGCGTGAAAATCCCTATGCCCACAAATGGCCATCTATGCACTGATGAAAATGGTATATACTTCGATCAAAAGGTATACCACTCCGTGATTGGCTCTTTGTTGTATCTATGTGCATCTAGGCCAGATATTATTCTTAGTGTTTGCATGTGTGCCCGTTTTCAAGCTACACCGAAGGAATCACACCATAAGGCTGTGAAGCATATTCCTCGATACCTAGCTCACAACCCAATACTTGGATTATGGTATCCCAAGGGCTTGGCTTTTGATATCATTGGATATTCTGACTCTGACTATGCTGGTGATCGTCTGGATCACACGTCAACATCAGGCGCATGCCATTTCCTTGGGCGATCCTTAGTATGTTGGTCCTCGAGGAAGCAGAACTGTGTATCACTCTCTACTGTTGAGTACATTGTTGCTGGTTCGTGCTATGCTCAATTTCTATGGACGAAGCAAAACCTCAAGGACTACGACATCAATGTAAAGAATGTGCCACTCTTCTGTGACAATGAGAGTGCCATCAAGCACAAAAAAAAGACACTTTCGTGATGATACATGTTTGTCACAGTAGGTCACGTTTTTTGTCATGCATGTACATCCATGCCAATTTTATGAAAGAATCAAGATAGTCAAACTTGTGCTGTCGTAGAAGTGTTCCATGACATTACCAAAATTATCATCATGGAAGCGTCCACTTCCATGACGATAAATCGCGCGTCATAGAAGTGCTTTCGTCAAGGGTGACGGACATGTGGCATCGACCGTAACGGGTCGTCGTTAAGCTATCGGGTCCGGTTTTGGATCCGATAACCTATTAGCAGCCCGGACCAATGGGGATTTTCCACGTGTAAAATTCTCATTGGCCGGAGGAAACACGTGTTGGCTCAACGTTCGGACAGATGTCATCCACTCAATTTACAGGAGGCGCCTATGATACATCGACACATGGCACAGCCCAATAGGGGCCCATTCCGGTGAAAAGGACGGCCCAACTAAAGGCCCACCATGTTTTTCAGACACTACTGGGCTGGCCCGTTAACAACCTGCCATCTTTTGGCTAAATTGGGGCCCATAGCAGATCAGGCCCGTTCACATCCTGCCGTGTTTTGGGCCAACTTACAACCCATATTGGATCATGCCCGTTAATAGGCCACTGTTCTTTTGGGCCCATTCTAAGAAAGGTTTGTATTTCAGCCTGTTAAAAGCCCGTTAACCAGTTCACCCCGATACTACTTTCGGCCTGTTAGCGGCCTGTGGTGCATCTGGGACGCTGTCGGCCCGGTTTAACTTTAGGCCCTTTAACGGCCCATGCAGAAACTAGGCTATTTCTTGCCCCAAGAACTTTAGGCCTCTTAACAGCCCGTAGTCTTCGTGGATAAATTTCAGCCCAATAGGCCTATCAGCATGTTAATGGCCCGTGGAACAGTTGGGCCTAATTACAACCAATCAGGCCTGCTTACAGCCCATCTGATAATGGCCCATGACACTTTTGGGCCTATGGCCCACGTGGATACCGGCCTGCTTACATCCCATCTGATAATGGCCCATGACACTTTTGGGCCTATGGCCCGTGTGGATACCGGCCTGCTTAAAGCCCATAATTTTATTAGGCCAAACTGGCCAGAGATATATTTTGGCCTGTTAACTTCTCGTCCTATTTGAGCCAAACATGGGCCTTAGGCAGTTTTGTCCTGTATTGGCCCGTGAATTTTTTGGCCCAACGCTGGCCCAATCTAGGTGTTAGCATGTTAAAAGCCCATGGTATTCTCTGGCCCAGCTGGCTATAACTTTACTCGGCCTGTTAAAGGCGGGAAACTACTATAGGTTTAGACCTGCTAATGGCCCAAGATGATTATAGGCCCACGTATTGGCCCATATGAGTAACGGGGCGGCTTGAAGACCGACAACACTGAGATCAACTGAACCTTCCGGCCCAAGTTACAACATACCGACCAAAGAATAAACCTAGACTATACGATAAAGAAATTACGGCATATTACATCCACTGGGACTCAAAGGTGGCTACCGGTGATAATAAAGCTTAACGTGACCGCTGATTACATACACTGGGCATCAAAGGTCGCCACCAGTGCATATAAACGCGCCGACAAAAGAATATACAAAACTGGGAGCACTTCAGAAGGCACTAGGCCTTTATAGGATGGGCCCCGCAAGTAGCCGAACAAGCTGATGAGACCTCAGTTGTGTCAACGATAGTTGCTCCATCCCTAGTTGTATGGCACGATAGTGCGCATGGCAGTTGTCGGTGTCAAAACCGGCGGATCTCGGGTAGGGGGTCCCGAACTGTGCGTCAAGGTCGGATGGTAACAGGAGACAAGGGACACTTTATTTTACCCAGTTTCGGGCCCTCTCGATGGAGGTAAAACCCTACTCCTGCTAGATTAATATTGATGATATGGGTAGTACTAGAGTAGATCTACCACGAGATCAAGGAGGCTAAACCCTAGAAGCTAGCCTACGGTATGATTGTGTATGATGATGGTTGTCCTACGGACTACAACCCTCCAGTTTATATAGACACCGGATAGGGTTAGGGTTACACAGAGTCGGTTACAATGGTAGAGATCTTGAATATCCGCACGCCTAGCTTGCCTTCCACGCCAAGAAAAGATCCTTCCGGACACGGGACGAAGTCTTCAATCTTGTATCTTCATAGTCCTGGAGTCCGGCTGAAGGTATAGTCTGGCTATCCGAATACCCCCTAATCCAGGACTCCCTCAGCAGTCCTCTGACATCTTCTTTGCATCTTTGACTTCAAGTTGGAGCTGAGATGAAGAAAGCCTTTCTGCTTTGAGTTGAGACTGAAGCAGTCGAACTGATTGAGGCTGTGACTGCATAGAGATTGTCTCACACCTTCTAGTGAGTAGCTTCAACTCACTGTCTTCATCAAGACAAGACCTTGGGGTCATCTCGCTGTCCTCAATGTGATTTTGCTCACTATGTTCCCTAAAGTTCTGCCTGGCATAAGAGATACCACTCTGAAAGAGAAACACGGAAACACGTAACATGTTTCACAATTATATAAGCAAATAAATGGATCTGTTCTGCATAAGGAACATGTTTTTACAACTACAATTTAAAACTGGTAGTTGTTGCAAACATCCAATCAGATGTAAACCACAAAGTAAACAACAGTGGAGGAAATGATGCCTATCCAACTCTATACTAGAACAAAGTTTGAAGGCTTGAGAAGGATAAACTTACCTTACATGTTAACACAGGCTGGACAAAGCCCGTCTCCATGTTGATGGAAGGATAATTCAATAAATTACCCAAAGAAAATTCTTTATAAGCGTTGCCATTTTTCTACATTTTGCAAACAGTAAATCTAGATCAAATAATATTGGAGGAAACAGAGGATAATGAAGCTCAGGTGCAAACTGATGATTCATAATCAAATAGCAATTAATTAAGTACAGGGTTACAAGGCAAAAGGTACTGACAATAGTAATGCAGACATCAACGTGTGTAGTGGCATTGGCTTTATTCATCATTTTGGTAAGAGTAAATGTAGATATGATAATTTGGAGAAAGTGGAGGGCAGGACAGATAAGATGCAGAGTAATGCTAGACAATCAACTATCTCGCGATGCAGGTACATTAATACAACCATCGTCCGTTATTACTTGTCGCTCAAATGGATGTATCTATCACTATTAAGTTCTAAATATATCCAATTGATCAACAATTAATTCGATACAGAGGGAGTACATGACAACAGGCACATATATGAGCAATCCAAAACTTCATATACATTGTGTTAATTCTATGTTTATAAAAAGAGTAAATATAGATCTTATAATTTCAAGCAAAGGGAGGATAAAGAAGTAAACATTTATAGTGATGCTACATAATCAAACAGCAATGAGTGTACGTATGCTGACAAAGGGCAAGAGGTACTGACAAGAGCAATGCAGAGGCCAGTATTGTTGTGAGATCCTATGATCCTTTGAGCAAGGAGCTTCATCTGAAATTAGTTTTCATACAAGAGAGAAGGTAAGGCACATGCAGAAATTTAGGAGTTCAAATTTTGAATTGATATCATAGACAGTACCTGACGTTGGGCTGTCAGCAGTTCTAGTAAGGGTTTGGCCAGTGGAGTAGCGGTAGAGTGTGGTACAGTTGGACCTGTGTTTTTTGTGGCTGCTGATCTATCTGATTTATCAGGTATCACTACCTTTTCCAAATACCTAGTTTGTACTCCTTGAGGGTCTGCACTCACCCTCTTCCTTTTGGACATCTATTACGAAAGAACAACATTTGACCGGAACAACATAGTATGACGACACATGGAATAGGTACAGAAAAATGGATAGGTATGGCATATACTCACATATGATGCTTAAACTAAGCAGATGGTGTAAAAAAAGTAGAAGTAATGCAAGAGGTGAGATGCAAAATATGTGCGACCAATACAACCTTGCCAAGTTAGAGCAAACACCTTGATGGGTGAATAAGATAGGCCATCCTCCACCATGCCAAGTTTGTTAGCCAGTGGATTGTTCTGCAATATTCCTCTCGTGCGCCCATTCTCATATTCATTTTGATAATGTTCAGTACCTGACATGCATCAAAACATAAAAACAAGTGAGATTATCTTTGTAATGTAGAAGTGATTCAAATCCAATACTGCTTCCCTGTAAACCCCTTTGTGCTATCTCTGCAATTCTTCTGAGAGATGCCATGCCTGCTGTAACTTGGTGTGTGCATTAATATAATGTGGCCTACTACTCAAAATATGAGAGCTCCATAAGTGATGATACTTCACAGATGTCAGCTTCAACATATAGTAAAGAACAACAAGTCGACCTGACCTGACAGATTCAAAATATACTAAGGGAGAACAACTCGACCTGACCAGTCGACCACAAATGACTCTGCTACTCTTCCCAACAAGGAACATAATTATTAAAGAAGAGAAGAGGATCATCTTAAAGAAGAGCAGAATAGGAAGCAGATTGAAGATATTACAAGTGTTTCTATACAATTTCGGTTGCCCACCCATGATGAACCAGATCGCACATAGAAATAGTATTCCTTCCGTCTCTCCATATGTGGCTCACTTGCATTTCGAAACTAAAGTAGGAACATTTAGCTGGCCAATTAAACATCTCTCAGTTTGCATAATATCAAATTTGAATTTGTACAACTAAGCTTGTTTAGCTCGATGGGTGGAGAAGTGCTATTACGACACGAACCACGTAGGTTGATCGTGGTCATCATAAAATGGGGAAACCGTAAGCATGATGAGTATAGTGTTGACTATGGCAATGGGATGGCAGATCTGAAGCTGCAAACCGCGCAAAGGGTAGTTAGCAACCGATATTAGCTTTGAAATAACAACTAATATTTGGTATGGACAAGAAAGTACAGTCAACAGGTGACAAAGAAATGCAATTCTGCTATCTCTCTATATGTCGCGACATGCATTTGGAAACACAAGTGGGACCTTTAGCTAACCAATTAAATGTGTCTGTTAACTAATATCAGTATCGTATCACAATCATATTTGAACAACTAAGCCCTGTGTTTGTTTAGCTTGATGGGTGGAATCACGCTAGTACGACAGAAAGCACCTACGCAGATCATAGTAGAGTAGATAAAAGGGGAAAACCCTAAGCATCAAGAGTAAAATCAGGAAAGTGGAACTAGCTGGACCAGTGGGTGGCGCACATGCTTTTCGAAATGAATATAGAAACATTAGGTAACCAATTAAACGTTCTCTGTTTTAGTAATATGAGCAGCATATCAGATTCGTTTTTCAACACCTAAGCTTTGGAATTATGAGTGGCATGTTGTTTTGCTTGATGGGTTGAGGTCTGGAGGAGCAGTGCTAGCACGACACGAAGCACCTATGGTGATGGTAGTGAATATAAAGGAGGAAAACCATAAGCTTTACGAGTATAGTGACCGTTGCAGTGTCCTGAACTACGGGGTACTCACCACGTCGTCCCCCGATTAGGTGGATCGGGCCGAGGACCCCCATGGCGGTTCACTCATGGGCCACTTCGGGCAACCCATGCTGCATACAAGGCGGATTCCTAAAAGCACAATATACTCGTGGTAGATACATATACTCTGTACTACACCTCATATGAGTACAATCAAAAGCAGCATGTAGGGTATTATCTCTTCGAGAGAGCCCGAAGCTGGGTAAAACCCCATGTCCATGGTAACATCACTCCAAGACGCCAAGCTTAGGACCCCTACTATGAGATACACCGGATATAAAACCGACATTGGTGCTTTCATTGAGAGCCTGCTGGGTGATCGGCGCGGATCGATGGGATGATGAGGTGATATTTTTTTGTTGGATCTATTCTATATAATTTTGCTTTCTTGCAAAATCGTTGATGTGTCTGCTATTTGTTTGCAGTCGGATAGGATCGTAAAAATCTCAACAGCAGCGGCTGTATCCGTCTGATGATATGTTGGATCCAAACTACCTTGCGTGCGAGCGTATTGCCCATGCAGATTTTTCTAGGGTGGGCCGGCCAGGAGCTCACATCGGCGGCTGCACTGGGAGATCGCATCCTCCTTTTCTCATTATTATTTAATCAAGCTGTACTTGTCATTAATTATTTGTCTTTCATCTGCTCACGTGCTACAGCTAGTTTCTTTTAGCTTTGCTATATACTAACCCATGTGCAGACCGTCAAATCCTAGGCGGCCCCCAATGGATGTTTGTGCTTAATAATTCTTTTTAGATTTCCATGCTATAAGACTTAGGTCTGCAACCCGGTCTGCGTTGCGGCCACTATTTCAAGGCGCTCTGCAGGTTCGTCCGTGATCGATTTTTAATCTGAGGTTGGATCGAGAACCTTTTTGAACTAGCTGCGGACAAGCAAAATAATTAGCATGACCGAGAACAGAATGGCGGCAGCATACAGACCGCAACAATACGCGTCTTGAACAGTTCGACTAAGTGTTGGCTCCACCCACACAACTTCCCACGCCCCCAAGCGACCATGAGGAGCCTAGAACGGCCTGGCTCAGATCACGCATAGACAGGGATGATCCTCTGCTTTTGTTTTATGTATTATTCATATAGCAACGCTGCCCTACGGGTCGGCACTTTGTGCTGGCATGATATACTGATAGCAGATGAATGCTCAATTTGCAGTGACGTTTAATTAATCCATGGCTGATCGGCTGGTCAACAAAGAGCAATGCTAGACCTACGTACAAGTCCTACGTAATTAGCGCTACGTGCTGATGTGGCCCAAATTAGTTGGGCCAGGATTAGCGCCCGGGCCCCCACACGGCTGAAATCAGGGGGCGGAGGAGAGGATTTAGGAAGGTTACGTAAGTTGCCTACGTAGGTTTACCTAGGTGTAGCATTTTTGGTCAACAAAAGGACAACGCCTTGGTGAGCTCAACATGCACAGAAACTACTAGTACAAATCCGCTAGGAGTAGTACGTTCAGGACTCTATGCAAAAATACTATTTGGTCATCATGTGAGGATTGATCGGTCTTCGTGCAAGGCAGTACTAGCCCTGCCTTTTTACCTCGGATTCTTATGCCTCGTTGTCTGAATGAAGAACATCAGGTTTTATTTTTCTAATTACATGTACTATATGTATTAAATATGCACAGAATATTTTTCTGCTGGTTTGCATGAATTTTTCTGTGTAGATTTCTCTGCCGGTTACAATTCGGTCCGCTGATCCCAATATCAGCGTGGTGGTCCGTCCAGTTTCCGGCGACCAGGCTTTCTCCATAGTTCAGCGGATACCATGTTCGTGGCCCGTCCTATCAGATGAATTCAAAGTAGGTCGCGGGGACATCACATTGGGTCATCGTGTCGCCATACCAACTTCTGACCTTAGGCCATGTTTCTTTATTTATTCACTTTGCATAAACTACTTATGCGTCATTTTTTTCAATTATTATTCCTTGCTTGCATTATTTTATGTGTGCAGGTAATCAACGTCGACTGTGTCACACGGTCAACTCTGTGGGCCGATGGCGTCGTCCTGCCTACATCGATCAAGTTGTGGCATCGCCTGAGCACGCGTCCTTGTGCCAGCATCTCCGCGGCAACTCTGTTAGAACAACCTTGGCATTCGGGCCGTATTTCTTTAATTATTTACTTTACTTAAATTCATTAAGTAGAGGATTTTTTATATAAAAATATATTATTATCTGTCCAGGCAATCGACTTAGACCGGGCCGTACTGTAACCTCGGCGTGCCGAGGTCCGCAACCTAATTGTGTCATCCCCTTGGCGCGCTGCCCTGTGTTGGCAACCCCGTCTCGCCGCTTCATCAACCTACTCGGCCGGAGACTCCGGCATCACCCGCCAACCTGCTCCGTCGCCTCGGTCGGACTAGGGGTTCCACCTCGCCGCACTGGCCGTACTATGTTGCCACTTCAGAGTGTCGAGATCTTCGCTCCGCCTCCTAGGGACTGGCTTGGGGGATGGAACCTTGTCGCGCATCAAGCTCGGACCGCGTCATCAATACCGATCAGACTGACCAGCTAAGTCGCTTTCATGCTCAAAGTTTTTAATTTTTAATTTGTGATTCGGTTTGACCTTACTCACAAGCGTTTGTTAAAAACACTTCATTTCTCATGTTAACTGGGGACTTCCTTTATGAAGCCTTTCCTCTTTCATATGATTATACTTGTATGGCTTCGTTCCTTGTTCGCGTATTACGCCACAATATGCACCACGTTGACTTAAGTGTTCTGCAAGCTGGGTTGCCTTGCTCCTGTGTTTACCCCTACGTTCCCGATTGTTCGGCTAGGGAGTAAAGGAGCACCTTTGCGATTGTCACGATCGGGTCATCTAAGCTCGGACCTCAGACTGGGTGAAGCTGAAAGCTAGCACTCTTATTGTATTCAATCATGGTTGGCACACAACGGAACTCATGAGTACAAAAAATCTATTGCACAAGTCTCAAAGTAACAATGAGCAACCGAAGAAAGGTATCGGTGGAGTTACTATTTTCTTCGAAGATGCTTCTTACACTTCGTCAGTAATATAGCATAAGTTCCCTGAGCGTGCTTTGTCTGTTACAGCCTTATGGCCTGATTGCCTTGTTATCGGAAACAACGTCGATATTCTCGACAGGTGGAGTACATAACACTCTTCGGCCCTTGACTGAAGAGGGAGAAGCCGACGGTCGGTTAAGACGCGTTTAAAGTCCGGGTGAACACAAATATGATATAAGTACGTCGGTACATACAAGCATTATACATAAAATTTTTTTACCCAAGTCACTTGGGGGCTCTTAAATTTATATGAGCCGTTTTATAATAAGTGTTCTTCTTCTTAGTCGTTGTAGTCTTTTTCTATCACTCCTTTTTTCGACGCGAGTGTGTGGTCAATAGCGAGGAGCCTAATTTCTCTCTCAAATCCGCTAGAGTTTAGTTTGCTAAGAGCATCTCCAACAGACGCCGGTCGCGCCGCGCGCAAAAAACACATATGCCGCGCGCATCGGCTGGTTTGGCGCGGCGCGCTACGCCCGCTCCAGCAGCCGCGCTAAAATACAGCGCGCGCGCGCCGCTCCAGCAGCCGCGCTAAAAAAACAGCGTGCGCGCTCATTCTAGGATGTAGGCATTGAGAAAAATAGATAGATTGCATAGATTTAAACGGTACAAAGGTATTTTACATCCAAAACATAGATTGCTAATAATAAAAACGACAAACGATAAAAAACAAGATAGATTGCATAAAAAAACTACTCTAAGTCGCTATCATCACTATCATCATCCTCCTCGACAGTGTCGTCCGAGGTATCGAGCCACATGTCGAACCAACGTTCATCTTCTGACGTGAAGATCGACCTCCCACCTGTTGCAACGATATCGGACTGCGCATTCGCCAATGCCTTGCGCCGACGCCTGTCCAACCGCTCCCCGTGGCGCCTTAGCGTGTCCTCCTCGCGACGCCGTGCCCAGTAGGCCTGCTCGTAGGCGACGTCCTCCGGGTGGCGGGCGCGCCACTCCGCCATGACCCGCTAGTCCTCCTGAGCGACGAGGAGGCGGCGCTGCCGCTCGGCGTGCTCCGCACGGTCTTGTACCTTGTTCAGACGCGGCGCCGGGGCACGGTCGAGCGCTTGCTGGAGCGTGTACACGTCCTGGAAGTTCATCTGGCCGCGCGGCCGGCCTAGGCGCCACGCCGCCACGTCGTACGCGCAGCCGGCCTCGCGCGCCGTCCCGTACGTGCCGAGGCCGAGCCGGACCTCGCCGGAGCGTATCTCCGCGTAGTAGCCGCCTTTGGGGCGCAGGCGGACGCCGCGGTAGCCGGACGCTCCTCGGCGGCGCGGCGGCATGGCGGCGCGTCGGTGGCGGGGAGCTGGGCCGATGGAGGCGCGTCGGTGGCGGGGCGCTGGAGCGGCGCGTGGCAGAGAGGGAGAGGAAGAAGAGAAGAGGAGGCGTGGAGAGGCGCGTGGCGCGCGCCGCACTTGATAGCGCGCGCCGGAAGCGGTGCGCAAAAAATGGCGCGCGAGCTGGCGCCTTTTCACGCGCGCGCTAACGGTTCCCGCGCGCGTGATTTTCCTGCGGCCGCTGGAGCGCAGCAAAATGGCCCCCGCGCGCTAAAAGCCGCGTTTACCGCGCGCGCGCGTCGTTTCGCGCGTCTGTTGGAGATGCTCT
Organism: Aegilops umbellulata; assembly: GCA_032464435.1. Classification (NCBI taxonomy): domain Eukaryota; kingdom Viridiplantae; phylum Streptophyta; class Magnoliopsida; order Poales; family Poaceae; genus Aegilops; species Aegilops umbellulata. The sequence continues at coordinate 37,002,217 of CP136056.1, read as the reverse complement.
AAACTGGCCTAACAAGAAGTACTCCGGATTCGGGATAGGAGGTTTAATCCGTAGGCTGACCCGCTTGAAGTCTTGAGATAGGATGTGTCATGTTAAAGCACGACAGAAGCACATTTTTTTGCTTCTAAGACCAATTTTCGGATTGGCACCGAACACTTTATCTAGTTCGGACGTCAAGTTTTTACTGATTTTTTTTGGTTTTCCAAGTCTTTGGCACTTTTAAACTATTTGTGTGTTTCCAGCATAAGTCTTGCAGTGCAACGCCGGACGCCTTTAGATATTCGGAAAAAACATTCTCGGATATTGCAATATATGTATCGGTTTCGAATTGTGTCTACGGTCAATAGTTGGATTGCCCGGCTCCCGTGCTTGCCTCCTATGTTCCGCTTTGTTCGGCTAGGTGTGCAAAGGGAGAACCACTTAGATTGTGCTTCCAGCTCACATTGTTAAGCACCTCAGTGAGAAAGCCGAAAACTGACTGTCACAATAAGCGTAAACTGGTCAGCGATCCGATGATTGTGTTAAACTATAACATTAATGGAGGTCACCCCATGTTAAACGATGGGCCGTTCATAACATTGGCCGAAGTGTTAACGGTGTAACATCCCAAAATTCTAAATTTTAGAATGTTATAATAGATAGATAGATTAGATTGATTGTTTGATTGATTGAGTGTGATTGAGTGAAACTCGAAACTTTTGAAAGTTAAATAAGAGGGAATAAAAGGACTTTCCCAAACTTTCATTTTTGCATTTTGATCTCCGTGAATTCAAATTATTTTCAAATACAAAACCCTTGAGTGAAGATGATATGACTTCTTCCATTTAAATAAATGAAGGGTTGATGAAAATATTTGAATTTCATTTGAAAATATTTCAAATTCAGAAACTTCAAGCAACTCAATGATTTTCACGAGAGAAGATAAAATGACTTCTTCAAACATATGAAATATGAGTTGGGAGTTCAAAGAATTAAATTCAAAGTCCTTTCGAAATTATTTTCAATTCGGAGTTATTTGAGTTTTATTCAAATTATTTTCCTCCAAAAATAACATATATGGAAAATAGGGTAACATGATTCCCTACATCAGAAAACTGAAGAGAAATAAATTTGAACTAATTTTGGTATTTTTTTAAAATGATTTTTGTTGGATATTATTAGACCAGTAGCACTCTTTGAATTATTTACATTTTTGTGAATTTTATTTAATGCTAGGAAAATGTTCACGTTGTAGAAAATGTCTTTCTGAAAATTTTGATATATTATATGCCTAGGTTCTATTTTAATTTATTTCGCTTTAATTAAATTTTCGTCGTGTAAAAAAAAAGAACTTCTGGACCGACCGGGCCGGCCCAGCCAGCCAGCCAGGCCACGGCCCAGCCGGCCCACGCGCCCGCACCGCCGCCTCCGACTCCGGGAGGAGTTCGCCGCCCGCACGCCTCCCGAGCACAGCCACCGCGCCGTGCCGCCTCCGGTCTCCCCTTGCCCCTCGCCCACGCATCGCGGGCCCCCTCCCCTCCTTAAATAGCGCGGCACCCGGGCGCCGCCCTGCCGCATCTCGCCGCCCCGCCGCATCTCGCCGCCCGCGCCGCCGCACTCCGCCAGCACCGCGCGCCGCGCCGCTCGCCGCCACCTGCGTTGCCTGCCGTCGCCGGAGCTGCCTCGCTCGCTGGAGCCACCGCCCTGCCTCGTCGTTAACCTCGCCGCCGCCGCCGGTTTATTTCGCCAAGCCGGTAAAAGCCACCGCTTTTCTTTCGGTTTTTAAAAAAAAACCCAAACCCTAGATCGGTTTTTTATAGAAAACCTAGATCTGTTTTTTTGTTTAGTTATGTAGTGAACGTTTACTGTTTAACCCTTCGCAGCGAACGAATTTGTTCGTTAGCATCCGGTAACGAACATTCGTTATTTAGTATTTTCTTTTTCTTTTAAATTTCGGCCAGGGACCCGTTTGTAATGAGTTTCTTCATAGTTTAGTCCCTGATTTTCAATCGATCACATCTTTTTACTCGGTTATCCAAATCCAATGAAACCAACGCCCACATCTTAGTTATGATCTCCTCTATCCAGTAATCCAACTCAAACATGTTTTTGAAAATTTTAAAATTTGAATTAGACCAGATTTGAATTTGAATCTTCTTTTGTTCATAACTTGAGTTTTATAACTCCGATTTATTTGATTCTTTTTGCAAATCGAAGCTCTTGACCTAAACTTTCTGATAAGGCCAAATACACATAATTTTGGTGCAGTTAGAAATTGTTTTATGTTGCAAGAGTTATTTGATTGGTTTTGATGGTTTCCAAGTGGCCTTCTTTGCTCTTCTCGATCTTTTGAGTGATTGCTTATGTGTGGTTACTATCGCTTGCTTACGATAGATTGACCGGAGTGTAAAGAGTAGATCTATCAAGAGTTTTGAGTGTGAATTATCTTCATCAACATTGCAGGCAAGTTCACACTTTGATCATATCTCTTTCATACCCAGTTTTATTGCATTTGATCAATCCTCAAACATTTGCATGATTAGGATCTAATTAAATTGTGGGATGGGAAGTAGTTGAGGTAGTACCTATTACCTGTTATATCAAACCCTTGGGAGTTACTTTTACGTTTTGCTTATATTGCCATGCTATGCTCGTAGACGTGGATTGGGTTTTGAGAGTATTCATCACAGATGTGAGATTGTTAATTAATGGTTTACTTAAGGTGGCAACTTAAACACACATCTGGGTGGATTGAGGTACCTGGGTATTCCAGGATTGCTTGTCTAGGTACTTGGGTACTCCAGGATTGCTTGTTTTTTTGGACCGCCACCCAGGCTCAAAGGGATCATGAGATTATTCATACTAGAAACTTCCGTGTGCAGCCACAAGCCATTATGGGCTCTGGCATAGTTGATTAAGTCGTGCTAACTCTTACAGGGTAGACTAGCAGATGTAGGGGAAAGTAGGTGTACCGGTCTATCCAACGTAAGGTGCTAGCGCTTCTGAAAGACTATGTCTCAGTCATCCGTTTCTCAAACACCATGTAGTGCGAGAAATCCAACGGAGGCGATCGAGTCTTGTGGGGTAAAGTGCACAAACCTCTGCAGAGTGTACAAACTAATCATGATTAGCCGTGTCCCCGGTTATGGACGTCTTGAGTATCTAGTTCTTGGATTATCCTGTTGATCTCATCACATTACTTTAATTAATTTGTTGGGTTTTAATGATGATACATAATTGGGATTGAGAATGTTGTCAACCATTCTCAATGTTTAACAACCACCATGATAGTTAAATAAATTTATTCCTTTGCAGTAGGGAAAAATTGGCTTTTCGCAAAAACATTATAACCATAGAGCTTTTCCACCAGCCATATATGCATGTAGTGATAGCCATTGTTCATCATTTTCTCTATGGTGTGAATTTGCCAGTACATTCAATGTACCGACCCATTTCGGGCTGCAACGTCTCATGTTGCAGGTTTCTTACGACGAGTAAGTGATACGTTAGGGTTACGATTTCTACACTCAACTTTGCCGTTGGTGTTGATGGGAATCCACAACCTTGTTGCTTCCGCTATATGGATTGAGGTAATAGTATTTATGCTACTTTATACATGTGATTTACCTCTGTTATAAATCCTTCGAGTACTGTGTGTGTCAGCATACCGATCCAGGGATGACACTTAAGCACAGAGACTTGAACCATTCGGGTCACGTCGCTACAAGATGGTATCAGAGCACATGTTGACTGTAGGACGTGACCCTAGAAACTGGCAAGCCCATAGGAAGGATTTTCTCTAAAATCTTTCTTTTCAAAAGGATCTTTTACCTCTCTTCTCTTCTGAGATTATTCAAAATTCCTTTTAGTGAGACTATACCCCCTTTCCCCTTTTGACCACGCGAAGATTCGACTGATGAGATCACTCCAAGAAGTACAAGATATCGGACAACCATGAGCACTACGGAATGAAGGAGATTTTACCATACATTATGATAATGGAAACTACAGTGGTTGAAGACTCCGAAGACTAGGAGAATTTGAAGGCTTTGAAGAATTTTTAGATTAGTATGACCTAGGAAAGCTACCCTTATGAAACTTGGCAGACTATGGAAGTTGTCAATACCCGAGATCAAGGTGTATCGGAGAAAGACTGGAGCATGGAGCATTAGAACTCAAAGTTTTTGTCAAGAAACCCTAAGGCAGGAGATATCAACTATGAAATGATAGCTCATGGAAATGACAAAGGGAAGAAACACGAATATCCATAATGTTATTGCCCACTTATGCTATTGTCACCGTGCTGAGTTAAGCATGCATATGCATGGAAGGATTGGATGGTAGAAGGCTGATGGAGCACCTATCAGCAAGATGAAGTTTTAAACTTTAGCCGGTGTATCACCAGGATCTGGACCGTTACATCAAGAAGTTAAGATGAACCTTCAGGAAGTAGTATTCAACAAGTAAGCATTTCATGAAGGACTCATGACCCAGAAGCTGAAAGTAGTCAAGCTGGAGGAGCAAAAACCTCGAGATACAGGAGATTCATCAGGAACAGAAGGACCGTAGTGCCATGGTTCATGCCAAGGAGGTTGAAACCCAGAAGTTTGGAACGCAACTCCGGAATATTAAAGGACGTCATGAGAGACTTCGCGTTAACCGAATTGATCTGACAAAAAGAACTGGAGAGAGACAAGCATGATTGGAAGAAGCCATTGGAGGCATGAACAAGACTTGAAGAGTTTGATGACTTTGAAGATTTATTGACCTTTAGTAGACCAAACCCCTGTTATACCTGCGTTAGATGCGACGATTGTGAGCTGTCACTTGTTTGATGTTTTCTGACAGCCACAATAAAATCTGTCTTTTAAAAACCTTTGTTTGTATTGTGTGCATCTCTCTTGATCTCTCTTATCTCACCCCAAAACCCATGGACCCAATAGAGGATGAATGGAGATGAGCTTGTATTTTCGGTACCGACGAATCAATTGGAGACAGACAAATGGATTCAGAACATGGAGGATCAAATGGAGAATAACTTTGTAGCCGAAAAGGATATGGCCCAACATGCTCTTCAATGCCTTGAAAGAGGTGCTGCTACTTGGTGGAGAATGTACCAAACCATCAATGGATGGCAAGGAGTAACCACTTGGAAAGAATTTAAGTTGACTTTGCTAAAGTCTCAGTTTGTGTCCTAGAAATTGAAGCCTTATGGAAAGGATATGAAGAAACCTTGTACATACAAGCTTTGTGGAGAAATAGGACACAACCATAAAGAAAACAAGGATGAATACCCTCATAAGAGGAGGATTTCCAAAGGAGTTAGCCGAGGATCTCAGGGAACTTCGGTTGGAGATTGTTCCCAAAAGGTTTTGTTGCAGCAATGGAAGTTCAGTCTACATTGTTGGGAAAGATCCGTGAAGCTCAGAAGGATGACAAAGAAATTGCTGAGATAAAAGAGAGGATGAGCAAAGAAAAAGCCAAAGGTTTTTGTAAGGATGAACACGACACCTTATGGTTCGAGGACCGTATATATGTGCCGAATAATGCAAAGATCAGGAAGTTAATACTTTAGGAGGCTCATGACTCACCATACTCGATACACCCCGGAAAGACCAAGATGTATTTGGATTTGAAGGATTGTTTCTGGTGGACGGAGATGAAGAAGGATATTGCCGAGTATGTAGCCGTATGTGATGTATGTCAGAGAGTGAAAGCAGAGCATCAGAAGCCAGCAGGATTACTACAGCCTATGCCGATACTCGAATGGAAGTGGGATAAGCTTGGCATGAATTTCATTACCGGATTACCCAGGTCCCGATCAGGATATAAATTCTATCTGGGTAGTAGTTGATTGCTTGACCAAAGTGGCTCACTTTATCCCAGTGAAAACCACCTATACAAGTGCGAAGTTGGCCAAGATATATATGACCAGGACCATATGTTTGCATGGAGTTCCGAGGACCATTGTATCAGATAGAGGAACACAATTTACCTCAGAGTTTTGGAATCAGCTGCACCAGACTTTGGGTACTAGGCTAGAGTTCAGTACAACCTTTCATCCGCAGACAGATGGATAGACCGAGAGAGTCAATCAGATTCCGGAGGACATGTTGAGAGCGTGTGCGCTAGATTATGGATCTAGTAGGGATGATAATGTACCTTATGCAAAGTTCTCATACAACAATAGTTACCAAGCCAGTTTGAAGATGGCCCCTTTTGAAGCTTTGTATGGGAGAAGGAGCCAGACACCGTTGATGTGGGATGAAGTTGGAGACCGTTAGTCGTTTGGACCAAATGTGATCAAGGAGTTAGAAGAAAATGTTAAGTTGATTCGAGATAGACTGAAGGTAGCTTAGTCCAGGCAGAAGAGTTATGCAGACTGAAAACGGAAGGAGGTAGTCTATGAAATTGGGAGACAGAGCATGTCTTCGTGTGTCCCCTCTGCGAGGAGTTAAACGATTTGGAGTTAAGGGAAAGTTAGCCCCGAGATTTGTAGGACCATACCGAGTTTTGGAGCGTATGGGAGAAGTGGCCAACAAGTTGGAGTCACCCGAAGGACTGTCAGGAGTTCATGATGTGTTCCACGTTTCCCAGTTGAAGAAGTGCTATGCAGGAGATTGTAGTAATTTGAGGACCAATAAAGTTAGCATCCTTAATACTAATTGGATCTTATGAGTTGTTACTCTGTGAAGGAAGATTTTGACCGTTTTCGAGGATATGAGAAATATGGTCTATGGATGAGTTTGTGTCATTTTAAGGGTGGTAGTACCCTGTGAGAACACTTGACCCATGGAAAGGAGAATGATATACCACGAAGTGGATTTTTTACAAAATAATAATGAGTCTTGTCTCGGTATGTGGGATATTCCACGAGGATGAAGAGATGAAGTGTTATTGGATATAAAGGAGGTGTGATGTTGGAAATATGGATCAATGGAAATTCCATGATGAGTCTGAGTAATCATGTCCTAGTTTGGTGCCAATAGAAGTAAGAAGGACAGTACAATTGGATGGATTTAAGAATACTAGGAAGCTGGAAGTTGGAATAATGATCAGTTGCCCGATGATAAGTTCAAGGACTACAAGTGATGAGATGGGCCATAACCCACAGGCCCCAGGACCTACCAAGAAGCAAGCACACTCTTGCTGAAGGAAAAACCTTGGAAGAAGTTACGATTTTATCGATAGACGATCTCATAGGAGTTTACGCAAAACCTGAGAGTTGTGAAGGAACGGTAGGTGTTTGTTTGGCTTGCAGAATCAATGGATTTATCCGAACTTGGTTCGTCGACAAGAGAAATTCTGCAATGCTTGTGAGGATGACCGAGTGTTAGACTGCGAGATTCGCTAAACCGTATACAAGGTAATGATTTGGGTGCGGGATGGATTGATCACCATACCGACTTACTCTTATTATTCGCCTTGCTATGTGGAATGGTAAATCTGAGTGACTTACCTATAGTAGAGTGACGACGATCAAAACCTTGTTTGAACCTTAGAATGGTACAACAATTTTTCCCATGTACAAGGCACCTGTTGCCAACCGTAGGATATACGGTGAGGATCAACCAGACCCATTTCTTACAGGAGAAACCCTAAATTGTTAACCACCATGAGATATCGATAGTTAGTTAGTATTGGCGCCAGACCCGTCAGCTAAGAAGACCCAATCTCGGAATAACCTTACCAAGAGGAAAGGACAGAAGAATTCAGGAAAAGGTTATGCCACTATCGGAAGAGCCCAAAGAAGGAATTATCCTTACGATCTGAGAAGACCGACACTGACAAGAATAAGGATGGAGTATGTGAGTTTTGATGGAACCATAACAATGCTTCTAAGGGTGGTAGCACCCCAGACTCCCTGTGACGATCGATGGATTTTGAGAAGACCCCAAACCTAACCTATTTCTTTCTAGCCTCTCCGAATCTCGAGGACGAGATTCATTTTAAGGGTGGTAGGTTTGTAACATCCCAAAATTCTAAATTTTGGAATGTTATAATAAATAGATAGATTAGATTGATTGTTTAATTGATTGAGTGTGATTGAGTGAAACTCGATACTTTTGAAAGTTAAATGAGAGGGAATAAAAGGACTTTCCCAAACTTTCATTTTTGCATTTTGATCTCCGTGAATTCAAATTATTTTCAAATACAAAACCCTTGAGCGAAGATGATATTACTTCTTCCATTTAAAGAAATGAAGGGTTGATGAAAATATTTGAATTTCATATGAAAATATTTCAAATTCAGAAACTTCAAGCAACTCAATGATTTTCACGAGAGAAGATAAAATGACTTCTTCAAACATATGAAATATGAGTTGGGAGTTCAAAGAATTAAATTCAAAGTCCTTTCGAAATTATATTCAATTTGGAGTTATTTGAGTTTTATTCAAATTATTTTCCTCCAAAAATAACATATATGGAAAATAGGGTAACATGATTCCCTACATCAGAAAATTGGAGAGAAATAAATTTGAACTAATTTGGTATTTTTTTAAATGATTTTTGTTGGATATTATTAGACCAGTAGCACTCTTTGAATTATTTAAATTTTTGTGAATTTTATTTAACGCTAGGAAAATGTTCACGTTGTAGAAAATGTTTTTCTGAAAATTTTGATATATTATATGCCTAGGTTCTATTTTAATTTATTTCGCTTTAATTAAATTTTCGTCGTGTAAAAAAAAAGAACTTCTGGACCGACCGGGCCGGCCCAGCCTGTTGGGGAACGTAGTAATTTCAAAATTTTCCTACGCACACGCAAGATCATGGTGATGCATAGCAACGAGAGGGGAGAGTGTTGTCTACGTACCCTCGTAGACCGAAGCGGAAGTGTTGACGCAACGTAGAGGAAGTAGTCGTACGTTCTCCTCGCGATCCAACCGATCACAGCACCGTTACTCCGGCACCTCCGAGTTCTTGGCACACGTTCAGCTCGATGACGATCCCCGGGCTCCGATCCAGCAAAGCGTCGGGGAGGAGTTCCGTCAGCACGACGGCGTGGTGACGATCTTGATGTGTTACCGGCGCAGGGCTTCGCCTAAGCACTGCAACGATATTACCGAGGTGGAATTTGGTGGAAGGGGGCACCGCACACGGCTAAGGAACGATCCGTAGATCAACTTTGTGTGTCTTTGGGGTGCCCCCTGCCCCCGTATATAAAGGAGCCAAGGGGGAGGGGCTGGCCGGCCAAGCCTGGCGCGCCAGGAGAGTCCTACTCCCTCTGGGAGTAGGATTCCCCCCCCCCCAATCCTAGTTGGACTAGGATTCTCCAAGGGGGGGAGAGAGAGAGAGGGGGCGCCCACCTCTCCTAGTCCTAATAGGACTAGGGGAAGGGGGGAGGCGCACAGCCCATGAGGGCAGCCCTCTCACCTCTCCTCCAAGGCCCATGTTGGCCCATTATGCTCCCGGGGGGTTCCGGTAACCCTCCCGGTATTCCGGTAAAATCCTGATTTCACCTGGAATGCATCCGATGTCCAAACATAGGCTTCCAATATATCATTCTTTACGTCTCGACCATTTCGAGACTCCTCGTCATGTCCGTGATCACATCCGGGACTCCGAACTCCTTCGGTACATCAAAATGCATAAACTCATAATAACTGTCATCGTAACGTTAAGCGTGCGGACCCTACGGTTCGAGAACAATGTAGACATGACTGAGACACGTCTCCGGTCAATAACCAATAGCGGGACCTGGATGCCCATATTGGCTCCTACATATTCTACGAAGATCTTTATCGGTCAGACCGCATAACAACATACGTTGTTCCCTTTGTCATCGGTATGTTACTTGCCCGAGATTCGATCGTCGGTATCCAATACCTAGTTCAATCTCGTTACTGGCAAGTCTCTTTACTCGTTCCGTAATACATCATCTCGCAACTAACTCATTGGTTGCAATGCTTGCAAGGCTTTATGTGATGTGCATTACCGAGAGGGCCCAGAGATACCTCTCCGACAATCGGAGTGACAAATCCTAATCTCGAAATACGCCAACCCAACATGTACCTTCGGAGACACCTGTAGAGCACCTTTATAATCACCCAGTTACGTTGTGACGTTTGGTGTCACACAAAGTGTTCCTACGATAAACGGGAGTTGCAAAATCTCATAGTTAAAGGAACATGTATAAGTCATGGATAAAAGCAATAGCAACATACTAAACGATCGGGTGCTATGCTAATGGAATGGGTCATGTCAATCAGATCATTCAACTAATGATGTGATCTCGTTAATCAAATAACAACTCTTTGTTCATGGTTAGGAAACATAACCATCTTTGATTAATGAGCTAGTCAAGTAGAGGCATACTAGTGACACTCTGTTTGTCTATGTATTCACACATGTATTATGTTTCCAGTTAATACAATTCTAGCATGAATAATAAACATTTATCATGATATAAGGAAATAAATAATAACTTTATTATTGCCTCTAGGGCATATTTCCTTCAGTCTCCCACTTGCACTAGAGTCAATAATCTAGATCACATCACCATGTGATTAACATCAATAGTTCACATCATCATGTGATTAACACCCACAGTTCACATCGCTATGTGACCGACACCCAAAGGGTTTACTAGATTCAGTAATTAGTTTACATCGCTATGTAATTAACACCCAAAGAGTACTAAGGTGTGATCATGTTTTGCTTGTGAGAGATTCTTAGTCAACGGGTCTGCTACATTCAGATCCGCATATACTTTGCAAATTTCTATGTCAACAATGCTCTGCATGGAGCTACTCTAGCTAATTGCTCCCACTTTCAATATGTATCCATATTGAGACTTAGAGTCATCTGGATCAGTGTCAAAACTTGCATCGACGCAACTCTTTACGACGAACCTTTTTGTCACCTCCATAATCGAGAAACATATCCTTATTCCACTAAGGATAATTTTGACCGCCGTCCAGTGATCTACTCCTAGATCACTATTGTACTCCCTTGCTTAACACAGTGTAGGGTATACAATAGATCTGGTACATAGCATGGCATACTTTATAGAATCTATGGCTGAGGCATAGGAAATGACTTTCACTCTCTTTCTATCTTCTGCCGTGGTCGGGCTTTGAGTCTTACTCAATTTCACACCTTGTAACACAGGCAAGAACTCTTTCTTTGACTGTTCCATTTTGAACTACTTCAAAATTTTTTCAAGGTATGTACTTATTGAAAAACTTATCAAGCGTCTTGATCTATCTCTATAGATCTTGATGCTCAATATGTAAGCAGCTTCACCGAGGTCCTTCTTCGAAAAACTCCTTTCAAATACTCCTTTATGTTTCACAGAATAATTCTACATTATTTCCGATCAATAATATGTCATTTACATATACTTATTAGAAATGTTGTAGTGCTCCCACTCACTTTCTTGTAAATACAGGCTTCACCGCAAGTCTGTATAAAACTATATGCTTTGATCAACTCATCAAAGCGTATATTCCAACTCCGAGATGCTTGCACCAGTCCATAGATGGATCGCTGGAGCTTGCATATTTTGTTAACACCTTCAGGATCGACAAAACCTTCTAGTTGCATCGTATACAACTCTTCTTTAATAAATCCATTAAGGAATGTAGTTTTGTTTATCCATTTGCCGGATTTCATAAAATGCGGCAATTGCTAACATGATTCGGACAGACTTAAGCATAGATATGAGTGAGAAACTCTCATCGTAGTCAACACCTTGAACTTGTCGAAAACCTTTTGCGACAATTCTAGCTTTGTAGATAGTAACACTACTATCAGTGTCCGTCTTCCTCTTCAAGATCCATTTATTTTCTTTGGCTTGCCGATCATCGGGCAAATCCATCAAAGTCCATACTTTGTTCTCATACATGGATCATATCTCAGATTTCATGGCCTCTAACCATTTCGCGGAATCTGGGCTCATCATCGCTTCCTCATAGTTCGCAAGTTCGTCATGGTCTAGTAACATGACTTCCAGAACAGGATTACCGTACCACTCTTGTGCGGATCTCACTCTAGTTTACTTACGAGATTCGGTAGTAACTTGATCTTGAAGTTACATGATCATCATCATTAGCTTCCTTACTAATTGGTGTAGTAGTCACAAGAACAGATTTCTGTGATGAACTACTTTCCAATAAGGGAGAAGGTACAATTACCTTATCAAGTTTTCTACTTTCCTCCCACTCACTTCTTTCGAAAGAAACTCTTTCTCTAGAAAGTTTCCGAACTTAGCAAAAAAAAAGTCTTGCCTTCGGATCTTGTGATAGAAGGTGTATCCAACAGTTTCCTTTCGATATTCTATGAAGACACATTTCTCCGATTTGGGTTTGAGCTTATCAGGATGAAACTTTTTCACATAAGCATCGTAACCCCAAACTTTAAGAAACGACAACTTTGGTTTCTTGCCAAACCACAGTTCATTTTGTGTCGTCTCAACGGACTTTAGATGGTGCCCTTTTTAACGTGAATGCAGCTGTCTCTAATGCATGATCCCAAAATGATATTGGTAAATCGGTAAGAAACATCATAGATTGTACTATATCCAATAAAGTACGGTTATGACGTTCGGACACACCATTATGCTGTGGTGTTCCAGGTGGTATGAATTTGTGAAACTATTCCACATTGTTTTAATTGAAGACCAAACTCGTAACTCAAATATTTGTCTCCGCGATCAGATCGTAGAAACCTTATTTTCTTGTCACGATGATTTTCCACTTCACTCTAAAATTCTTTGAACTTTTCAAATGTTTCAGACTTATGTTTCATCAAGTAGATATACCCATATCTGCTCAAATCATCTGTGAAGGTTAGAAAATAATGATACTTGTCGCGAGCCTTAATATTCATCGGACCACATACATCAGTATGTATGATTTCCAACAAATCTGTTGCTTGCTTCATTGTTTTGGAGAACGGCGTTTTAGTCATCTTGCCCAAGAGGCATGGTTCGCAAGCATCAAGTGATTTATAATCAAGTGATTCCAAAAGTCCATCAGCATGGAGTTTCTTCATGCGCTTTACACCAATATGACCTAAACGGCAGTGCCACAAATAAGTTGCACTATCATTATTAACTTTGCATCTTTTTGGCTTCAATATTATGAATATGTGTATCACTACGATCGAGATCCAACAAACCAATTTCGTTGGTGTGTATGACCATAGAAGGTTTTATTCATGTAAACATAACAACAATTGTTCTCTAACTTAAATGAATAACTGTACTGCAATTAACATGATCAAATCATATTCATGCTCAACGCAAACACCAAATAACACTTATTTAGTTTCAACACTAATCCCGAAAGTATAGGGAGTGTGTGATGATGATCATATCAATCTTGGAACCACTTCCAACACACATCGTCACCTTGCCCTTTAACTAGTCTTTGTTCATTCTGCAACTCCCGTTTCGAGTTACTAATCTTAGCAACTTGAACTAGTACCAAATACTGAGGGGTTGCTATGAACACTAGTAAAGTACACATCAATAACATGTATATCATATATACTTATGTTCACTTTGCCATCCTTCTTATCCGCCAATCACTTGGGGTAGTTCCGCTTCCAGTGACCAGTCCCTTTGCAGTAGAAGCACTTAGTCTCAGGCTTAGGACCAGACTTGGGCTTTTTCACTTGAGCAGCAACTTGCTTGCCGTTCTTCTTGAAGTTCCCCTTCTTTTGCCCTTTTTGAAACTAGTGATCTTGTCAACCATCAACACTTGATGTTTTTCTTTGATTTCTACCTTCGCCGATTTTAGCATCGCGAAGAGCTTGGGAATATTTTCCGTTATCCCTTGCATACTATAGTTCATCACGAAGTTCTGCTAACTTGGTGATGGTGACTAGAGAATTTTGTCAATCACTATCTTATCTGGAAGATTAACTCCCACTTGATTCAAGCGATTGTAGTACCCAGACAATCTGAGCACATGCTCACTAGTTGAGCGATTCTCCTCCATCTTTTAGCTATAGAACTTGTTGGAGACTTCATATCTCTCAACTCGGGTATTTGCTTGAAATATTAACTTCAACTCCTGGAACATCTCATATGCTCCATGACGTTCAAAATGTCTTTGAAGTCCCGATTCTAAGCAGTTAAGCATGGTGCACTAAACTATTAAGTAGTCATCATATTGAGCTAGCAAAACGTTCATAATGTCTGCATCTGCTCCTACAATAGGTCCGTCACCTAGCGGTGCATCAAGGACATAATTCTTCTGTGCAGCAATGAGGATAAACCTCAGATCACAGATCCAATCCGCATCATTGCTACTAACATTTTTCAACACAATTTTCTCTAGGAACATATCAAAATAAACACAGGGAAGCAACAACGCGAGCTATTGATCTACAACATAGATATGCTAATACTACCAGGACTAAGTTCATGATAAATTAAAGTTCAATTAATCATATTACTTAAGAACTCCCACTTAGATAGACATCCCTCTAATCCTCTAAGTGATCACGTGATCCAAATCAACTAAATCATGTCCGATCATCACGTGAGATGGAGTTGTTTCAATGGTGAACATCATTATGTTGATCATATCTATTATATGATTCACGCTTGACCTTTCGGTCTCCGTGTTCCGAGGTCATATCTTATATGCATAGCTCGTCAAGTATAACCTGAGTATTCCGCGTGTGCAACTGTTTTGCACCCGTTGTATTTGAACGTAGAGCCTATCACACCCGATCATCACGTGGTGTCTCAGCACGAAGAACTTTCGCAACGGTGCATACTCAGGGAGAACACTTCTTGATAATTTAGTGAGATATCATCTTATAATGCTACCGTCAATCAAAGCAAGATAAGATGCATAAAAGATAAACATCACATGCAATCAATATAAGTGATATGATATGGCCATCATCGTCTTGTGCTTGTGATCTCCATCTCCGAAGCACCGTCATGATCACCATTGTCACCGGCGCGACACCTTGATCTCCATCGTAGCATCGTTGTCGTCTCGCCAATCTTATGCTTCTACGACTATTACTACCGCTTAGTAATAAAGTAAAGCATTACATCGCGATTGCATTGCATACAATAAAGCGACAACCATATGGCTCCTGCCAGTTGCCGATAACTCGGTTACAAAACATGATCATCTCATACAATAAAATTTAGTATCATGTCTTGACCATATCACATCACAACATGCCCTGCAAAAACAAGTTAGACGTCCTCTACTTTGTTGTTGCAAGTTTTACGTGGCTGCTACGGGCTTAAGCAAGAACTCATCTTACCTACGCATCAAAACCACAACGATAGTTTGTCAAATAGACTCCGTTTTAACCTTCTCAAGGACCGGGCGTAGCCACACTCGGTTCAACTAAAGTTGGAGAGACAGTCTTCCGCAAGCCATCTATGTGCAAAGCACGTCGAGGGAACCGGTCTCGCGTAAGCGTACGCGTAAGGTTGGTCCGGATCGTCTCGTCCAACAATACCGCTGAACCAAAGTATGACATGCTGGTAGGCAGTATGACTTGTATCGTCCACAACTTACTTGTGTTCTACTCGTGCAAATAACATCAAACCATAAAAACCTAGGCTCGGATGCCACTGTTGGGGAACGTAGTAATTTCAAAATTTTCCTACGCACACGCAAGATCATGGTGATGCATAGCAACGAGAGGGGAGAGTGTTGTCTACGTACCCTCGTAGACCGAAGCGGAAGCGTTGACGCAACGTAGAGGAAGTAGTCGTACGTTCTCCTCGCGATCCAACCGATCACAGCACCGTTACTCCGGCACCTCCGAGTTCTTGGCACACGTTCAGCTCGATGACGATCCCCGGGCTCCGATCCAGCAAAGTGTCGGGGAGGAGTTCCGTCAGCATGACGGCGTGGTGACGATCTTGATGTGTTACCGGTGCAGGGCTTCGCCTAAGCACTGCAACGATATTACCGAGGTGGAATTTGGTGGAAGGGGGCACCGCACACGGCTAAGGAACGATCCGTAGATCAACTTTGTGTGTCTTTGGGGTGCCCCCTGCTCCCGTATATAAAGGAGCCAAGGGGGAGGGGCTGGCCGGCCAAGCCTGGCGCGCCAGGAGAGTCCTACTCCCTCTGGGAGTAGGATTCCCCCCCCCCAATCCTAGTTGGACTAGGATTCTCCAAGGGGGAGAGAGAGAGAGGGGGCGCCCACCTCTCCTAGTCCTAATAGGACTAGGGGAAGGGGGGAGGCGCACAGCCCATGAGGGCAGCCCTCTCACCTCTCCTCCAAGGCCCATGTTGGCCCATTATGCTCCCGGGGGGTTCCGGTAACCCTCCCGGTATTCCGGTAAAATCCTGATTTCACCTGGAATGCATCCGATGTCCAAACATAGGCTTCCAATATATCATTCTTTACGTCTCGACCATTTCGAGACTCCTCGTCATGTCCGTGATCACATCCGGGACTCCGAACTCCTTCGGTACATCAAAATGCATAAACTCATAATAACTGTCATCGTAACGTTAAGCGTGCGGACCCTACGGTTCGAGAACAATGTAGACATGACCGAGACACGTCTCCGGTCAATAACCAATAGCGGGACCTGGATGCCCATATTGGCTCCTACATATTCTACGAAGATCTTTATCGGTCAGACCACATAACAACATACGTTGTTCCCTTTGTCATCGGTATGTTACTTGCCCGAGATTCGATCGTCGGTATCCAATACCTAGTTCAATCTCGTTACTGGCAAGTCTCTTTACTCGTTCCGTAATACATCATCTCGCAACTAACTCATTGGTTGCAATGCTTGCAAGGCTTTATGTGATGTGCATTACCGAGAGGGCCCAGAGATACCTCTCCGACAATCGGAGTGACAAATCCTAATCTCGAAATACGCCAACCCAACATGTACCTTCGGAGACACCTGTAGAGCACCTTTATAATCACCCAGTTACGTTGTGACGTTTGGTAGCACACAAAGTGTTCCTACGGTAAACGGGAGTTGCAAAATCTCATAGTTAAAGGAACATGTATAAGTCATGGATAAAAGCAATAGCAACATACTAAACGATCGGCTGCTATGCTAATGGAATGGGTCATGTCAATCAGATCATTCAACTAATGATGTGATCTCGTTAATCAAATAACAACTCTTTGTTCATGGTTAGGAAACATAACCATCTTTGATTAATGAGCTAGTCAAGTAGAGGCATACTAGTGACACTCTGTTTGTCTATGTATTCACACATGTATTATGTTTCCAGTTAATACAATTCTAGCATGAATAATAAACATTTATCATGATATAAGGAAATAAATAATAACTTTATTATTGCCTCTAGGGCATATTTCCTTCACAGCCAGCCTGCCAGGCCACGGCCTAGCCGGCCCACGCGCCCCCACCGCCGCCTCCGACTCCGGGAGGAGTTCGCCGCCCGTACGCCTCCCGAGCACCGCCACCGCGCCGTGCCGCCTCCGGTCTCCCCTTGCCCCTCGCCCACGCATCGCGGGGGCCCTCCCCTCCTTAAATAGCGCGGCACCCAGGCGCCGCCCTGCCGCATCTTGCCGCCCCACCACATCTCGCCGCCTGCGCCACCGCCGCATCTCGCCGCCCGCGCCGCCGCACTCCGCCAGCACCGCGCGCCGCGCCACTCGCCGCCACCCGCGTCGCCTGCCGTCGCCGGAGCTGCCTCGCTCGCCGGAGCCACCGCCCCGCCTCATCGTTAACCTCGCCGCCGCCGCCGGTTTATTTTGCTGAGCCGGTAAGCCGCTGCTTTTCTCTCGATTTTTAAAAAAAACCCCAAACCCTAGATCGGTTTTTATAGAAAACCTAGATCTGTTTTTTTTGTTTAGTTATGTAGTGAACGTTTACTGTTTAACCCTTCGCAGCGAACGAATTTGTTCGTTAGCATCCGGTAACGAACATTCGTTATTTAGTATTTTCTTTTTCTTTTAAATTTCGGCCAGGGACCCGTTTGTAATGAGTTTCTTCACAGTTTAGTCCCTGATTTTCAATCGATCACATCTTTTTACTCGTTTATCCAAATCCAACGAAACCAACGCCCACATCTTCGTTATGATCTCCTCTATCCAGTAATCCAACTCAAACATGTTTTTGAAAATTTTAAAATTTGAATTAGACAAGATTTGAATTTGAATCTTCTTTTGTTCATAACTTGAGATTTATAACTCCGATTTATTAGATTCTTTTTGCAAATCGAAGCTCTTGACCTAAACTTTCAGATAAGGCCAAATACACATAATTTTGGTACTGTTAGAAATTGTTTTATGTTGCAAGAGTTATTTGATTGGTCTTGATGGTTTCCAAGTGGCCTTCTTTGCTCTTCTCGATCTTTTGAGTGATTGCTTATGTGTGGTTACTATTGCTTGCTTACGATAGATTGACCGGAGTGTGACGAGTAGATCTATCAAGAGTTTTGAGTGTGAATTATCTTCAATAACATTGCAGGCAAGTTCACACTTTGATCATATCTCTTTCATATCCAGTTTTATTGCATTAGATCAATCCTCAAACATTTGCATGATTAGGATCTAATTAAATTGTGGGATGGGAAGTAGTTGAGGTAGTACCTATTACCTGTTATATCAAACCCTTGGGAGTTACTTTTACGTTTTGCTTATATTGCCATGCTATGCTCGTAGACGTGGATTGGGTTTTGAGAGTATTCATGACAGATGTGAGATTGTTAATTAATGGTTTACTTAAGGTGGCAACTTAAACACACATCTGGGTGGATTGAGGTACCTGGGTATTCCAGGATTGCCTGTCTAGGTACTTGGGTACTCCAGGATTGCCTGTTTTTTTGGACCGCCACCCAGGCTCAAAGGGATCATGAGATTATTCATACTAGAAACTTCCGTGTGCAGCCACAAGCCATTATGGGCTCTGGCATAGTTGATTAAGTCATGCGAACTCTTACAGGGTAGACTAGCAGATGTAGGGGAAAGTAGGTGTACCGGTCTATCCAACGTAAGGTGCTAGCGCTTCTGAAAGACTATGTCTCGGTCAGCCGTTTATCAAACACCATGTAGTGCGAGAAATCCAACGGAGGCGATCGAGTCTTGTGGGGAAAAGTGCGCAAACCTTTGCAGAGTGTACAATCTAATCATGATTAGCCGTGTCCCCGGTTATGGACTTCTTGAGTATCTAGTTCTTGGATTATCCTGTTGATCTCATCACATTACTTTAATTAATTTGTTGGGTTTTAATGATGATACTTAATTGGGATTGAGAATGTTGTCTACCATTCTCAATGTTTAACAACCACCATGATAGTTAAATAAATTTATTCCTTTGCAGTAGGGAAAAATTGGCTTTTCGCAAAAACATTATAACCATAGAGCTTTTCCACCAGCCATATATGCATGTAGTGATAGCCATTGTTCATCATTTTCTCTATGGTGTGAATTTGCCAGTACATTCAATGTACGGACCCATTTCGGGCTGCAACGTCTCATGTTGCAGGTTTCTTACGACGAGTAAGTGATACGTTAGGGTTACGATTTTTACATTCAACTTTGCCATTGGTGTTGATGGGAATCCACAACCTTGTTGCTTCCGCTATGTGGATTGAGGTAATAGTATTTATGTTACTTTATACATGTGATTTACCTCTGTTATAAATCCTTCGAGTACTGTGTGTGTCAGCATACCGATCCAGGGATGACACTTAAGCACAGAGACTTGATCCATTCGGGTCAGATCCCTACAAACGGCTTGACCTTGGCTGTCGCCGAACACTAACTGGAGTAGCCTAGCCAGGCCGGCTCATGAGGAGCGAAGATATCAAGGCGGGGCGAACCTCACGAGGCTATCGTTACGTGAGCCATGACGAACAGCATCGGGCAGGTGCCAGGCGGGCACCAGTACGCGCAGCATCTCTATTTCCTCTTTGGTGCTAAGGAGTTCAGCGCAGGCGAAGAGTACCGAGGCATCAGGCAAAGGTTGCCATATTGGTGCAACGAGACCAAGACCGGAGGACGGCAAGGCGGAGGTCATCGTGGAGCCCAAGACGGCGTCACCCGAGAGCTTTTCGCAGGGGAAGACTGCTTTTGTCAGGATAGCTTGTAGTGGTTGTCCCCCTTCAAATTTGCCCGCCGTTGTTGGCTCCCTTCCTGCTCAACATTTGGGAAGAGGACCCGGGCCTGTATAAATAGGACTAGCCACCACAGTAGGAGGCAACTGATCCGGAACTGGTTCAGATCATCCTTAACCACTCAAGCTCAAGAACACCTCAACCTCAGGAGGTTGTTCTTCCCTTGTAGTATCCATCATCAACCCAAGAGGCAATCCACCACCACCACACTGGAGTAGGGTATTACACCACAATGGTGGCCCGAACCAGTATAACCTCGTGTCTTTCTGTGCTGCGAGTTCGTCGTGTTCGTCCGCGAGATCTTAGCGAGCCAGAGCGTAGATCGGTAGGAGGGAGAGACTTCATGTGCACCCCATTGTTCGAACCTTAAGGGTTTGCCGGAACCCCACATCTGACATGTGGCGCGCCAGGTAGGGGTGCGCCGTAGTTTCCCTTCCATCAGTTTGTCGCTCCATCGCTCCATCGTCTCCACGACGGACGCTTGTCATGCTCAAGCTGAGCGTCGGGCTGACCTCTCCGCCCGCATTGCTCAGATGGCTCCTGTAGGAGGGCCACCTCGTCGTTCTCCGTCTCCCGCCACCAACGCTGCCACCGGTGTCCTTGCAGCATCCTCAACGAGCAGCAGGCGTCCTTGCAGCATCCTTCGGTGCGGCATGACGGCCGCATCGCTACTCCATCACTTACCCCTGCCGGTTCTTCGTCTCTCGCGCACCGCGCTCTCATGGAGGCACGGGCTGCGCTCATCGCGGCAAACGAGCTCCTGCGTTACCGCTCATCGACGACCTCTATGAGGAGTGGCTCGACCGCGTCACCGAGCTCGTCCGCGCCACAGGGGGCTCTCCGGCGCCGTCCCACTCTCTGCCTCCCCCTCAACCAGCCGCGGGCGATGGGGCTCAAGGCATGCCTCCACCACCTCAACCCCAAGACGGTGCCTTGGCACTAAGGCGCGCGCCTCCGCGGCCTGATTCACCGCGCCCAGCGCCCGCGCGTGAAGAAAGAAGCTGCCAAGAAATCCCGGGCCGCGAGAAGCTGCACCGGCGCTCCCCGCGCCACCTCATCAAGATCGCGTGCCACCCGCAATGGCGCAGCGTGGACCTCGCCAAGACCAAGCTCCACCTCATAAGCGGGCCCGAGCGACCACGACCGACTGCCGCGCCTTCACCCCCGACACTACTAGGAAAAGGCCCACTAACGGCGCACCAATTTTGCTTACTAATGGCGCATCACTGGTGCGCCATTAGTGTCACGCCACTAGTATTTATTACTAATGGCGCACCACAGGTGCGCCATTAGTATCTGGTATACTAATGGCGTACCACACAGTGCGCTATTAGTATAGAACACCATGCGCCATTAGTATGCCTCCCAGGGGCCATATTTAACCATGTGCTTTGGCATACTAATGGCGCACTGTTGGTTGATGCGCCATTAGTGTGATTATCACAGTGCGCCATTAGTGTCTTGTGTGGTGCGCCACTAGTATGAATATTAGGGATTTTTTTTATTTCTGATATTTTCACACGTTAAAAAATATTAGAGATCTAAGGGGCCATATGTAACGATGTTACCTGCGTCCACCAGATCATATCCAACACACAAGTTTCATCATATATACATACATAGCCAACACATAGTTCCATCGTTACATATTACAAAAGTTTCACAATGTCCATTCAACACCGTTATCCATCAATTCACAAAAGTTTCACATTGATACAAAATAAAAACACAAATGGAAAAGAAGCACTCCATCCATGCAAGCTTCCGTGAATTAAATCAAATCTGCAAAATGATAAACAAGAAGTTAGAAGAAGAAGAAGAAGAAGACTAGAAGAAGAATAAGAATAAGACTATAAGCTTATTATGTAAACT
Source organism: Aegilops umbellulata (assembly GCA_032464435.1). NCBI lineage: Eukaryota > Viridiplantae > Streptophyta > Magnoliopsida > Poales > Poaceae > Aegilops > Aegilops umbellulata. The sequence continues at coordinate 36,980,313 of CP136056.1, read as the reverse complement.
TGATCATTTTGTGCTAACATAAGTAATTTTGGAGCTAACCTATAGGAAACTAAGCATATAAGCTCTAAGTTAGCATATTAGAGACAACTTAGGTAAAATGAAGCTAACCTATGTCATTTTGGATAAGAAGAAGAATAAGAAGAAGACTATAAGCTTATTATGTAAACTTGATCATTTTGTGCTAACATAAGTAATTTTAGAGCTAACCTATAGGAAACTAAGCATATAAGCTCTATGTTAGCATATTAGAGCCAACTTAGGTAAAATGAAGCTAACCTATGTCATTTTGGATAAGAAGAAGAATAAGAAGAAGACTATAAGCTTATTATGTAAACTTGATCATTTTGTGCTAACATAAGTAATTTTGGAGCTAACCTATAGGAAACTAAGCATATTAGAGATAAATAGGTAACTAAGTGTATATATATATATATATATATATATATATATATATATATATATATATATATATATATATATATATATATATATATATATATATATCATTTTGGAGATCTGACATACCTGACATAGTTCAGTTCTCATTGTAGTGGTGCACTCAACGGTTGGTGCGCCATTAGTAGTTCTAACTACTAATGGCGCACTTTGCCCGGATTCGCCATTAGTATGTTTGAAAAAAATGAAAAAAATACATTTTGTTACTAGTGGCGCACCTTGTGCCTGGTGCGCCATTAGTGTCTTACACACTAATGGCGTATACGTGGTGCGCCATTAGTAAATAGTAGTGGCGCACCACTTCTCTGGTGCGCCATTAGTGTCAATTTCATCTTTAGCCTTTTTCCTAGTAGTGCGAACTGCGTAGCGTCGCCTGGCTAGGCAAGTTCAACCCAGATCCGCCTCCTCGCTACGACGGCATCGCCAACCCCACGGAGTTCCTGCAGCTCTATGAGCTGAGCATCGAAGCAGCCAACGGCGACGAAAAAGTAATGGCGAACTGGTTTCCTGTGGCTCTCAAGGATGGGGCCCGCTCCTGGCTCCTGAACCTGCAGCATGGCTCGATCTCCTCCTGGGATGAGATGCGCGAACGCTTCGTCGCCAACTTCCAGGGCACTCGTGACCGCCCACCAGCCACGGGTGACCTACGCTGCATCAAGCAACAACCGGGAGTGACCCTCCAGAAGTACATCCAGCGCTTCAACAACACCCGCCTCAAGATCCCCAAGGTGACGGACGAAGCCATCATCTCGGCATTCTCGGACGGCGTCCGTGACATCAAGATGAAGGAAGAGCTCGCTATCCACGAGGAGCTCTGCACATCTCAGGAGCTGTTCAACTTGGCGACCAAGTGCGCAAGAGCTGAGGAGGGGCGCCTCTCTCTCCTTGAGCTGCCAGCTGCAAGAGCGGAAGAGAAGAAGGCCAAGGCCAAGGACGTGAAGCGCAAAGAGGCAGTAGTGCTCGCAGCGGAGCCCGACACCAAGCGAGGCAGAGATCAGCCAGAGTCATCCCAGAACGGTCGACCGTTCGGCACCTTCCACAACCTGCACACCCACAACACCAGCGACTGTCAAGAGCTCAGAGCCATACGGGAAGGACGCTACGGTCGACGCCCCGAGCGCAACGGGGCTACGGCTGTGGAGGAGGACGCGGAGGCGGACGCTGTGATGACCATGGCCCGCGCTAGGAGTGGAGCGACCGGCCCCGTGAGGACCACTGGCAGGACCAACCTCGAGAGGGCGCCTAGAGGGACCCACCTCGACAGGGTTCGCCCCCAGGGCAATGTCGGTCTTCCCCCGCTGCCGCCACCAAGAAGGAACGACGACCACCACCAGGACGAGGGGTCTGGGGGCTTCCAGGAGCCGCGTGCGATCGCCTGCATCTTGGCGGTGCCCAGGCACCAGCCTCTCAGCACATCTTCAAACAGTTTGCTCGCGAGGTGAACGCCATGCTCCCCAAGCTCGAGGCCACGCACCCGCTCAGGTGGTCCCAATGTGCCATCACCTTCAACTCGGTAGACCAGCTCAAGTGCGCAGCCACCACTGGCGTCCTCCGTATGCTGTGCTCCCTAGTGATCAGGAATGTGCAAGTCACCAAGACCCTCACCGACGGTGGCGCAGGGCTCAACGTCCTATCCATCGACATGTTCGACAAACTCCAAGTGCCATATGAGCATCTCCTGCCAACCAAACCTTTCTCAGGAGTAACCGACGGTTCCACCACACCGATAGGGCAGGTCTGCCTTCCCGTAACCTACGGCAAGCGCGACAACTACATCACGGAGCTCATCGACTTCGACGTCGCACACATCCGCCTGCCGTACAATGCCATCCTCGGGTATCCAGCCCTGGCCAAGTTCATGGCCGTCACTCATCACGGCTACAATGTTCTCAAGATGCCAGGAAGCGGAGGAATTATCACGGTCCCGTGTGAAGAGAGGGATGCGGTGTGCTCTCTTGAGCGCGCCTTTCAAGCCACAGCAATCGACGACCCCGACAGCAGAAATGAAGGCCCTCCGGAAACTATCCCCAAGAAGAAGCAACCGCGCCATGCAGGACCTCAGGAAGTTGGCATCGCGGCAGGAGCCTCATCAGGACCACAGCCCACTCCACGGGCACCTCCCTCCGTCGCATAGGAAGGGGCACCCGGCGCCCTCTTCAGGCAGGGCTCGGGGGCTCTCTTCTGGAGGGCCTCAGACCTTGCCAACCTCACGAGGGAGGCGCTTGGGCACCACTTGGAGGTGTGCTTCATGAGAGCTTGCAGCTCTTGCTGCACCTCGCCGACTTGGACCCCAAGCTTTTCTCGCTCGGTGCGCTCCTCGGCCGTTTTCTTCTCAGCCTCAGCAAGCGCCTGCCTCAGGGTTGCCACCTCCGTTGCAGCCCCTACAATAGGCAGTACAATCCTGTTATTTTTTGCAATCAAGCCTCTCTATAGTCACATTTTACTATTGAGGGTATTTCTTACCTTCCTTTTCCTCGAGCTGCCTTTTGGCAAGGCCGAGCTCCTGCTCGGACCGCTCGAAGTCCTTTTTCAGGACTTCCACCTGCGCAGTTAGTGCTGCGGTGGACAGCAGGGAAGCCTGCATATGCATATTCGACTTTTTTATTGTTAGACTCCTGCGAAAATTATTAGATCCTCTATTCGACTTTTCTTTCCGAACACCAAACAGAGCATCAGGGGCTACTGTCTATGCGGTAATAACTTTAGCATATTTTTTACTTACCTGGAAGCCTGTTAGAAGTCTAGCGCAAGCTTCATTCAGTCCGCTCTTGGCGGACTGAACCCTTCGGACCACCGTACTCATAACAGTACGGTGCTCCTCGTCGATGGTGGCGCCTTCAAGCGCCTCCAGCGGATTATCCGGCGCCTCTGGTTGGACAGAGGTCGCCGACTCAGATGGCTTACTCCTCTAGGAAGGAGTTCGCCCACCGGGGACCAGGACTGTTGAGTCCAGCGCGGTGTCCGGCACAAAGCTGGACTTGGAGCCCTGGGGGGTTTCGTCCCCTTTACTCCTGGGGTCCTGAGGATTGCCTTGCGGCTCCTCCAGGACCACCTCCTCCTGCCCTGTTCGGCGGGATGCCGCTTCGGCGTCGTCCGCCCTGCTGGGGGAGATCGCGGGCGGGACAGAGTCCATGTCCGACGAATCCAGGGAGCCGCCCGACGAATCGTCGAGTGCGGCTCGGGGCGGGCTGCACGAGTAACGTTCGACGTTAGGGAAAGCCGCGCAACAGGAAATACTAGGAGTCACTCTGGTATGTAAACACTTACGATGTCGCCGGACGCTTGGTCCTGTCCGGCCACTCCTTTCCGCCCTCTTCGGCGTCGTTGGAGTAGTCCGGCGGAGGGGTCTTCCTTTTCCTCGACCCCTCGGCCTCCCCCGTTGGGGCGGCCTTCTTCTTCTTCTCTCCCCTCACTGGGGAGAGCTTCTTTCCTCCTCCTCCTCGTTTTCACGAGAGGAGGGCGTCGCAGACTCGCCAGATGACAAGCTCGACACCACCATGTTGCGGACACTCTTTCGGGTCTCGGTGGTCTTCTTCTTCTTGACTTTCTTTTCCGGCACCACATAAGGCGCCGGAGCCAGCAGCTTCTCTAGGAGAGCTGGGGCTTGGTCTTCGGGCAGAGGAGCCGGACAGTTGATTGGTCCGGCTATCTTCAGCCACGCCTGTCAAAGGCAAAGGGAGTTTTTAGATCCCGTATAGAGTTAATCTATGAAGAAAAGCTTAATGAACCTATTAAAGATATAAATAGCTTACCGCGCTAGCATTACGCTGCGAGCTGTATCCGCGATCTTCGGAGGCGGGTGTGGGGCACTCGGCGCCTTTGGTCAGCATCTTCCAGACGTCTTCATACGTCGTATCAAAGAGCCTATTGAGGGTCTGGTGCTGCGCCGGGTCGAATTCCCACAAAATGAAATCCCGTTCTTGGCACGGGAGGATCCGGCGAACAAGCATAACCTGGATGATATTGACATGCCGAATTGGCTTGTCCACCAGGGACTGGATGCAAGTTTGCAATCCGGTCACTTCTTCGTTGCCCCACGACAGGCCCGTCTCTTTCTAGGACGTGAGCCGCGTGGGGGGTCCGGATCAGAACTCAGGGGCTGCAACCCATTTTGGGTCGCGTGGCTCGGTGATGAAAAACCACCCTGCCTGCCACCCCTTTAAGGTCTCCACAAAGGAGCCGTCGAACCAGAGGGCGTTGGCCATCCGGCCAGCCATAGCGCCTCCACACTCCGCTTGGGTGCCGGACACCACCTTGGGCTTGACGTTGAAGGTCTTGAGCCAGAGGCCGAAGTGGGGGTGGATATGGAGAAAGGCCTCACACACGACGATAAACGCCGAGATATTGAGGACAAAGTTCGGGGCCAGATCGTGGAAATCCAGGCCATAGTAGAACATGAACCCCCGGACAAAAGGGTGGAGTGGAAAACCCAGTCCGTGGAGGAAATGGGGAAGAAAAACTACCCTCTCATTGGGCCTTGGGGTGGGAAGAAGCTGCCCTGCCTCAGGAAGCCGGTGCGGGATGTCCTTGGACTGATATCCTTCCTTCCTAAGCTTTTTGATTTGACCCTCCGTGACGGAGGAAGCCATCCACTTGCCTCCCGCTCCGGACATCGTTGGAGCAGGTTGAGAAAGAAGGAGCGGGCTTGGGCGTTGGAGCTTGAGTGCGCGAGAGATGGATGGGCAAAGGAGGAAGAAGGCGTAGGTGGAAGAGGTGGATCCTTATCCCCTTATATAGGCTGATGCTGTTAGGCGTCCCCACCTACCTAATAAAACTCACTTGCCTCTCAAGCGCCGTGCTAAACGAGCACGGTTGGGTTACCCACGTCCGTATTAATGAGAATCCCGTTAAAAGGGGCATACGATCTCTGCTTTGACAAGACGTGCCAAGGAAACCGCCTCGTTGAACGTGCCGCAGTGGAACAGTAACAAATAATCCATACAGAAGGCTTGGTCGCAGTGTAATGACGCGCTGCGGAATACATCAGCAGATTTGATTTGTGTTTGCATTATTCTCTATATGGCAATACGTGGAAACTTGTTTTACAGAGCCGGACACTATTTTTGGTGTTTATTATCTTCTTGAAGAACTTGGAGGAGGAACCCGCCTTGCAATGCCGAAGACAATTTGCGCGCCGGACTCGTCGTCATTGAAGCCTGGTTCAGGGGCTACTAAGGGAGTCCTGGATTAGGGGGTGTTCGGATAGCCGAACTATACCTTCAGCCGGACTCCAGGACTATGAAGATACAAGATTGAAGACTTCGTCCCGTGTCCGGAAGGATCTTTCCTTGGCGTGGAAGGCAAGCTAGGCGTGCGGATATTCAAGATCTCCTACCATTGTAACCGACTCTGTGTAACCCTAATCCTATCCGGTGTCTATATAAACCGGAGGGTTGTAGTCCGTAGGACGAACGACAGTAACCATCATCATACCATAGGCTAGCTTCTAGGGTTTAGCCTCCTTGATCTCGTGGTGGATCTACTCTTGTACTACCCATATCATCAATATTAATCTAGCAGGAGTAGGGTTTTACCTCCATCGAGAGGGCCCGAACCTGGGTAAAATAAAGTGTCCCTTGTCTCCTGTTACCATCTGACCTTGACGCACAGTTCGGGACCCCCTACCCGAGATCCGTCGGTTTTGACACCGACATGGCTCCTTGGCATCACGACTCGGGAGCTCTTACTGGCTCTCTATCCCTCACCCCTGGCCTTGACCACGGCATCACGACCTGGCATACCACCGGCGGCTGAGCTCGCTCGGGGGCCGGGACCTGAGGACGTAGAGTGCTTGCATCTAACAGCCCTGCAGGAACACACAGTCACCAAGACTCAAGAATAGGCGCAACTCGCCTTGAGGTAGGGCCGCGTGAGTCCCGCGCTGACTCACGAGTGCCTAGATACACCTCGCAGCCCTACCGTGCAAGCCACGTGTTAGGGCGGGGATGTACACGCCCCGGGGGCTCCTCCCGGAGGGGCCCCCATCCCACGCCCAAGTGGAAGCACCATGCTCCGCGCTGGCTGTCGACACTGCCGAGGAGCGGCTATGCCCGTGCACAAGCAGAAGTACTATGCTCCGCGCTGGTGATAAACAACTGAGGGCGACCCCACGGTCGTGCCAACCTCAGGGAGCCCAGAGCTCAGCGCCCAGCCTTACCGCAACGCCTCCCCTTGGGAAAGCCACGCATGGGGGCTGGGCATGGGGGTTGCGCCTGGGTCATGCCCAGGCGTACGCCACCTAACCAGGTCCCCCGGACCTGGGCTTCGCGCGCCCCTCCCGAGGCCTCGGCGAGGGCAGGTATAGGAATTGTTTGCACGTCAAGGGGGACTCCTGAGCATCGCGACTCAGGAGCCTAACTGGTCACGTAGCCCCTCACTCCTTGGTCCGTCCTGGTCTCCGGTCGGCCCAATGGCGGTTGAGGTATGCGCGGGGCCAGGCCCTGCCGACGTAGAACATTGATCTATCCTCACGAACTCTCCCTATATGCGGTTTACGCGTCAAGGGGGACTCTTTAGCATCGCGACTCAGGAGCCTAACTGGTCACGTAGCCCCTCACTCTTTGGTCTGTCCTGCTCTCTGGCCGGCCCAATGGCGGCCGAGGTATGCGCGGGGCCGGGCTCTGCCGACGCAGAACGCAAAGCAAATAGGAAGGAAATCGCAAAATCTCGAAGCAAATATTACAAGCGTACTGTTTTCACAAATCCAAATGAAAAGCCTAAACGCCTCCACGAGGCCCGATACATGTGGCAAAAATGAAATGGGAAGAATAGCCGCAGGTCACCCTTGGGTATCGCCATCGCCTGCGGAAGGTGCCCCCTTGTGAGCGACGATGTTCTCACCTTCACCACCAGCCGCAGGATCCGAGGCATCGTCTGACAGAGGATCGGAGACAGAGCCGCGGAACCTCCCCAGCAAGGCCTCCACTTGACCTTGTACAGCTGCGGCGGCGGCTTCGCAGTGATCTTCAGCCATAGGCTCCAGCAGCTCGTCAAGGCAAGCATTGGGGTCGCGGAGGTACAGATGGCTGAAGACGCAATTCAGTGCGGCTGAAGACAGGACGCGAGCTTTTGCCTCCGTCATGGGACCCAGGCCATCAACGACCTCTTCGAGCGCCTTCACCACGAGAGGAAGCAGCTGGGCGGGGCCATCCTCGTCGGTGTCCAGCGGCTTCTCCAGGTCGTGCTCGTAGAGTGTCTTCAGCGCCTTGTGAGCCTCTTCTCAAGATCGGCGAAGGCCACACGGTCTTCGGCCAGGGCTCGCGCCTTGTCATCAAGATCGGCCTCCCTCATCCCCATCTTCCTCTCCAGCTCTTCCAACCGGTTGCGCTCAGCGACCTGTTTTTTCCCCAGCTCCGCTAGCTCAGCATCACAGTTCTTAACGGCTTCCTCCCGGGCCTTCATCTCCTCCTCCTTCGCTTGGTGACAGCGTGCCTCTTCGGCGTGCTTGTCGTGCAGGCTCTGCAACTCGCCCTCCAACACTTGGCAGCGGTCACGAGCGACCTTGGCGTCTTCCAGCGCCGCCTCGCGATCGGCTACAGCCCTGGCGGCTCCTTTGTTCTCCCTCTCGGAAGCCGCAGCAGCCTGGCCCAGTGCCGTGCGGACTGCCAGGTCGGAGTGAAGCCAACCAGAGGCCAGCTCCAAATGCCCGACCACCAGGCGCGGGCCCGCACTCAGGAGATCTGCCTACAGCTGTGCCATTTCCGAAAGAGCACGCTCCAAGACAGCGGCAGGAGCAGAGGAAACGGGGGTGGAGGTGCTGCAATGAGAGGAAGCGACACCTTCACCAGGGCTTGGGAAACCGTAGGTTCCGGAGCAGCTGGGGCCTCGTCAGCCACGCCAAGCACGAGCACCTTCGGAGCCAGCAGGGTCATGGGGGCGGATTCCGTGCGGCGGTGTTCCTCCTGGCCCCGCGAGGATGACCGGGCTAGGGAGATGCGGGTGCTGTTGCCTCCTTTCTCTGTAGAATGAGGCACGACCGCCGTAGCCTCCTTCCTCTTCTTCGCCGAAGATGTCGGCCTGATCAACCAAGGGCAAGCGTCAGGAAATAATAAGTACCGGCATGGATAAAGCAAAGCTCGAGACACTTACCGATCCACCGTGAAGTACTCCACCTTTCGCTTGGAGGGCCTGAAGCCTGACAGCATCGAGACCAGAGGGGCAGGTGTTCGGGCTCCAGCGGCACCAGGCGGTGCGAGGCAGAACTGGACCCGGCCCCAGGAGGCGTCGGGGTGGAGGCGGCACTGCGGACCACCAGCGACGACCTACCCTTTGTCGGGATAAGGGGTCGCTCCCTCTCCCCTTGGTAGGTGTTGGCCTCGGCATCATCAGGAAGGGCGCGGAGAATCTCGGCCTTGCTCAGAGGGGAAGTCTCCCCCATCTCTTACAGGGTATTTTCTGAGTCCACCTCCTCTTCCCCCTCTCCGCGCGACTCGCCAGAAGACACCTCCACCGGTTTCTGTGCCGAAGGAGCTCCCGGAAGCGTTGGCGGCACCAGCCCACGTGCATCAAAAATTGGCCTGGAGGCGACGAATTCCTCCTAATCCTTGCGCTGGAACAAGGGAACGATGCACTAGGCGGGTACTCCTGGTTGTCCCCGACTATGAGGCGCAGGACGACATCCAATTCATCGCCAGGCAGGTCCCCCGGCATCAGGCGGGTCTTGTTGCCCCCTTCTTCGAGCTCCCACAAGGGGCGCGCGCGCCTGGAGTGGGGCGACCCGCAACATTAGGAACTCCCTCAGGAGCATCGCCCCCGTTACCTTGGCCGCCCTCGCGTTACCCGGCCTCAAGTCGGTCATCATCTGCCCCAACACAAATGATGCCCGCTCGGCGACGAGTTCCGCCTTGGGCCACCCCCTGTTGGGAGAAGGCGCCGCCATCGGCAACGCCAGACGCGGGTCGGCAAGCTTGGCGTCCATCATGACCCATTTGGATCGAATATTGTCGGCCCTCTTCCGTGTGCTCGAGATAGAATTGTCCTTGCCGCAGGCGACAAAATTAGCGCATCCGGTGATGTGCTCTCCACTCACGCGGAGGAAGAAGAAATGGTGCAAGAGCGCCACGGACGGCATGACGCCCAGGTACGCCTCACAGTAGTAGGCGAAGATGGACAGAAGGAGGACAGAGTTGGGATGGATATGCAACGCCTGCAGACCATAGTGGTCGAAGACTTCATAAAAGAAATCGGAGAAAGGAGGGACCAACCCAACGGCGACGCTGCTCGAGAAGAAGGGGAAGAAGGTGCTCCCCTTAGGCTCCGGCTCGTCGGAAGCAAGCCGGAGCTCCGTCTTCCCCCACTCATTGCTCTCGCCCGCTGTCAGCAGGCGCACGGAGGCAAGGCTATTCTCCGTGACAGTGGGCGCTTCGAGGGCCGGCTCATACCAAGTCGGTGACGAGGAAGACTTGACCTTGCGCGGCGCCATGGGCGGCAGATGCAGAGCAAGGATGAAGCAGATCTGGAGGTAGCAACGGCGAAGAGCGAGAAAGGGATCTGGGGGGAGGCGATGAAGAAGCAATGAGGGCAAGAACTACCCGCGCCAGCAATTTGTCAGAACAAACAGTTGCCGAGGCAGCATGGGGAAGCGGAGACGCCCAAGTCCAATCAACCGCCACACGTCAACCGAGGCCGCAGGCTTTTGGGGCCCGCGGCGCTCCGAACTTGACCCTTGGCTTCGCCGTGAGGCCAAGCCCGAGCGCACCTTGGGCCCAGGGGCTACTGTCGGTGTTCTGGGAACGGGGGTCCTCAGACTTTCTTGCCTGCGGCCCACTACGTGGCTAAGCCAGCAGGCCGTACGACCCATTTTCATCAACAAGGCATCCAAGACCCTCGCGAGGGTCCAGGCCTCGCGAGGCGGACGACCCAAGACCTCGTCTGAAGTAGCCTAGCCAGGCCAGCTCACGAGGATTGGAGATATCTATGCGGGGCGAACATCACGAGGCTCTCGTGACATGAGCCATGACGAACGGCACCAGGAGAGCGCCAGTATGCGCAGCGTCTCTATTTCCTCTTTGGTGCTAAGGAGGCTAGCGCAGGCGAAGAGTACGGAGGCATCAGGCAAAGGTTGCCGTATTGGTGCAATGAGACCAAGACCGAAGGACGGCAAGGCGGAGGTCATCATGGAGCCCAAGACGGCGTCCCCCCAGAGCTGTGCGCCACCTCAAAAGAGTTACTTGCAGTCGTAGTTCAGGATAGCCACGAGTCAAAGCTGGCTTGCTGCAGTAAACTCCACCACCCCTTTATTGATACCGATGCATATGTAGATAGTTCTGATGTATGTCTTGTTGGGTACATTTGTACTCACGTTTGCCTGTTTTATGTTTTTGCAGAGAGACGTCAGTCTCGCTAGTAGTTCCGTGTGGACTTCGACGTTTAGCTTGATACCTCAGCTACGATCTTGTGCCCTCGGCAGGATCTTGTAGTTAGTCAGGCTTCTCAGCCTTTTTCATTTGTAGATGTCTGTACTCAGACATGTTAAGCTTCCGCATGTGCTTTGACTTGTATGCTCTGAATGTTGGGTCATGAGACCCATGTTTGTAATATCTCGCTCTTCGGAGCCTAATGAATAAATACTTGAGTCGTAGAGTCTTGTTGTGATGCCATGTTGTATTTACTCATATCGGGCATATTGTGTGTATGATTGAAATGCTTGGTATGAGTGGGATCCGACTATCTAGTTGTTTATCCTTGGCAGCCTATCATATGGGAAAATGTAGTCTAGTGCTTCTGAGCGATAGTAGTCCGCTACAGCCCGGTTCACCGGAGTCCTGCTAGCCCAGCACTACTGCTCGGAACACTTGACTGGCCGGCATGTGATTCACGTCGTTCCTGTGTCTGTCCCTTCGGGGAAATGTCACGCGGTGTTATCCGGAGTCCTGCCTAGCCTGCTACAGCCCGGGTTACCGGAGTCCTGTTATCCCAGTGCTACAGCCCGGATTTATACGTTGATGACCGACATGCTCGATGTGATTCATCTATGCCTGTCCTCATGGGTTAGTGTCGCCTTGGGTTCACGACTAGCCATGTCGGCCCGGGTTCTTTGTCATATGGATGCTAGCGACACTATCATATACGTGAGCCAAAAGGCGCAAACGGTCCCGGGCCAGGTAAGGTGGCACCCGTGGGAATACCGTGCGTGAGGCCGCAAAGTGATATGATGTGTTACATGCTAGATCGGTGTGACTTAGGATCAGGGTCCTGACAGCTTTGGTATCAGAGCCTGACTGCCTGTAGGATTACCAAGCCAAACTGGTCAAAGTTGAGTCTAGAAATGCTTTAGTTATATAAGGGAATTGATTGTGGAAGGGAACGTAAGGCTCTTTTTACTCCTTTACCTTATGTCCTTTTGATATGAGTCAACCTCTTCTTTTCTACGGGGATTAAGAACTAGGCCTTCTCATCTATCTCTCAGGATGACGTGTTACTAAACCGTAGCTGCCTAGGATTTTTGAATTCAAGCCTCAGTTCAGTTCCTACTACTTCCATATGTTCATAGCTGGCCTCGGAACCTTGATATTGTGATGTTGAGTGGTCATGCCACTATTTTGCAGGATGTCTCAAATATTTTTGAGCATTTACAACCGTTATGCTGTCCGAGTCATCCTAGGTTTCTAAATAGTCCGATGCATTGCAAATCCCTTCTTTTCATTCCCGATGTTCCTTTGGGCCAGATTAAGCACACTAATCGGTCTGTTGAGGTATGCTACTGCCTCGACATGTATGTTGGAGTTAGTATTATTACCCTAGGTGTCTTCGAGAACCACTCAGTAATCTAGCCATGCTTTATATTCCCAGTGTGATGATTCTGGCCACCATTCTCGAAAGCATCCCGTGATGCCATTTAGTAGTAGGTATTCTACTCCTGGGTTTTCGACCCAAGATTACTCTACTTACCTCGTGTTGATAGTGTTGCTCGTACCTTTAGGATATTAGTAACCTTTGTGATAGTCCTCGAGGTTCATGGTATATCCTTCTTCCAAATATCATGAACTGCTTATGGCAGGAGTTCCTTTGAACCAAAAGATCACAATAAGAGTGCTCTCGATGAGTTCCCCATTCTATATTGTGACTCTGCCAATCCTACCTCCCTGCATGGGTTATCTGGAAGAAACCTGTTGAACTTGATTCAACATACTAACCTATGCATCCACAACTCAGAAAGTTATATGTTCCTTTGAGTTGTCCCTCTTTAGTTGTTTTCTGACCCTCGTCTATCAATTGATAGTCAAGAGTATGCGTGAATTCGTTCGTAGATGCCCATTATTCTTGGGGTCCGTCAATCCATTCTATTCCAGAATGACTAGGAGAAACAAGCTCCAGTACCTCATCCATTTCCAGGATTGGGTCAAAGCAGTTGTATTCTGCAGATCAAATGCCAATCCAGCTTTTGTTCTGTTCTACCTTGGAGTGTTGCCTCCTTATGTCAGGATTTTCATGAGAATTGCACCACCTCTTATGAAACCTTGACACAGTGATACTTCTCGCCATCATCATTCGCTCCTCGGTTCCGTGTTATTGCAACCGGAATACCGACAAGTGAACTGTGATGTGTGAAATCGATACTCCTAGCAACTCCGTTGCTTGGTAGTTAAATGGACAATAACCTCATTCTTAGCGTGTTGATTTTTGAATCATCACCCTAAGGTTGATCGTGCTACCTAGTCCATTTTCCCTGGTGCACTCCTCGATCAATGAGATAGGATTGTGTCAATCCATCACTCTCTTGATCACATCGTCTTGCCCTGAAAAGCAAGATTGTTCTCGAGCTTAGTAACATATCGGTGGTTCGTGATTTTCCGAATATCTTCTCGGAAGTATTACCAGGTCGTCACCTGACTATTATGTTGAGCTCGTGATCAAGTTGGTTTCTTGTGAACCACCCTCTCTCCAAGAATCTGTGTTGGATACCCCTGAGCTAGTTGGTTGAGCTAAACAACAACTTGGAGAGTTGGAAGATAAAAGCTTAATCCACTTAGTTCATCACTAAGGGATATCTTTGTGTGTGTGTGTGTTGAAGAAAGATAATATCTTCACCAATTGGTCCTCGTGATCAGTTGTTGGATCTATTGTCTCGTCAAAACTTTGACTTGAGTATGGGCTATCATCAAGTCAAATCAGAACCAGCGATGTTCGTAATGTTGTCTTACTCGTGGTTGATCCCTCGAGCATACACCATTACATCTTTTGGTCTGACCAATGCTATCACCGTGTTCACATGATGGTGGAAGTCCAGTGATATGGAAATTCTGATGAGTTGCTGTTGAGCCTATCAGCACCATTTTGTCTCCCCCATGATTCATGTTGAACATCAACCTATTGTTGAAATTTTTGTAAGCAATGCCTTCGTGTTCCGTTCAAGAAGCTTATGCTTGGATGGAAGAAGTGACTTCCTCGAATTCATGTGCATTTGGTGCAAGCTGCCGCCGTGAGTTTGAGAAAGATTGTTTTTGTTTCCTCTGGAATCATCCCAAGTCAATCATGCATATGTGCGAAGTATTCTATGGTTTGGTAGATTAATTACCTCCACTCCATACGTATACCCTAGCACACCAAGCCACTGATTGATTTGTTCAAGGAGAAGAAGTTCCTTCTTAAGAGCTAATCATGACTTATGCAAGGACTTCGTTATCCACAATGATGGTTCCTCACCTGAACTTTGGTAGTGTTTTATTGTAAGACTACTCTGTGGTCATGCTTGTCTTGGACAACATGTTCACATGTGTGTAGCAGAACCAACTCATGTTTTGGAGCTTGCTATCATACTTCATCTCCCGAGAGTATCGCAACGTTATCTCGTCGACTTGTGTTGCAACCTCTCTTTTCTAGACATGTTGTCTGAAAAATCCTGTTACCAGCCAGATCTGAATCTCAGGCAGATATGATGGCTAGAACATTTCCAAGATCTATGACGTAGGTCCCGACGAGGTTGATGTTCTGGCTGACACACCTAGCCGGAAGATCTATTATTGTAGTATCTTGAACGAGCAATTCGACCATATTCTCCATGAGGATTTGGTATGACTTATTCTACAAGTTGTTCCTTATGGATTTCTGTGCTCCCGGAGTCCGACCTTTACTTGATGGCCATGTTGATGCTTTTAAGCATTGACCGTGGTACCTAGTACATCAAGGAGAACATTAGAAGCGGAGTGCTAAAAGTCTCGGTCGATCATCCAGATTTGCTTCTTTGGCATTGCTAAGGAAAAATCTGAGATAGTGATGTCCTCCTTTGCATCTGCATCCTCCATCACCGTTTATCATGGTAGTATGATGTGTTACCAGGATCCTCGGCACGGATGTTGGTAAAACCTTGATGAATATGGAAATGCTCAAGTTCTTGAGAGCACGCTCAGTCACTAGGTTATATCCTTGGTATTAACTGGAATGTGCCTTCCATTTGCCGAGTTGTTCTATAACCGTAGTTTCCTTTCCAAACTGAGTATGCCATCCTCTCGAATTCTTTCAAACGATCAGTTGTAATTTGCCTCAGGCTGGTATGAAGAGTTTCGATGATCTCTGTATCAAAAGTAATTCTTTTTGCCACTTAATGGAATAATTCTACGAGTCACCTTCCCTAAGGTGCCCCGTTATGGAATCATGGCAATTAACTCCTCGCTACTTTGAAACCTATGCACCATCTTACTCAAGCGTGGTATTGTTGCCTACCAAATAGAAACCCTCGTCAAATTGTTTCTTCTGTCGCTCCTGATGCATGTTTGCCTCTTAGCTCCAGAGATGTTTCTATGTCTCATTCTGTGAGTTGATCGTGAGTTGCTCGATCTTCTAGAAGATCGAATCCGTAGAGTTTATCTCTGTCGTCGTGTTGGATGAAGATCTCGAAAGCAAAGATGTCAAGATCAAGATGATGATCGAATCAACGTTCTTGAGAAGGGCAAATGGATCATGAAGATTGTGATAGTTGTGTGACCCCCTTTCCTCTTACCTCACGTCTTGAATCTCGGGACGAGATTCTTGTTTAGTGGGGGTGAGTTGTCACAGCCCCAGTTCAGACCTTGCCTGCCTTTGCATTTCCTCCATGCATCATGTCTAAATTTTATTAACTTTGAAATGGGGGCTGATAAACCCTAGCAGCAAATGAAATTCAACTAGGGTCCAAATAAAATATTTTTCAATGAACCTGAAATGCCCTTATAAAAATGTTCATCATCTTTGCCTTGGTCTAGAACCTCCGACAAAAATGGTGCA
This sequence comes from Aegilops umbellulata, assembly GCA_032464435.1. Taxonomy (NCBI): domain Eukaryota; kingdom Viridiplantae; phylum Streptophyta; class Magnoliopsida; order Poales; family Poaceae; genus Aegilops; species Aegilops umbellulata. The sequence goes on along the minus strand of CP136056.1, from coordinate 36,964,656 downwards.
CACATTTCTAGGACATCATAGGGTCACTGAATTAAATCATACTCTATTTGCATTTGGGCATTTAAATGCTATATAATATTTTAAATGCTCAAATAGTCATAAACTAAAATGTTTACTGTTGGTTATATTCCAAACAGTGGCATTGAGTAGTTTCATGATTTTTGGATCTGTTTAAGTATTTTTAATAAAGCCCTAAAGACTACAGAATAATAGAAAACAAAACAGAAAAAAATAAAACAGACAGGAAAGGGCCTTACCTGACTTACCTGCCAGGCCCAACTCCTGTTCTGGCCTAGCCCACAGGGGCAACACCGTCTTCTTCCTCCTGCCAGGAGGAGAAGCAGCTGCGTGCTTGCACGCACGCGGCCGACGACGCCACCTCCTGCTCCAGCGCGACGACCCCGACCCCTCCAGACGTGCCACGCAGACGCCCAGCGCTCCCTCTCGCTTTCCCCTCCTCTCCCTGGACCTCACTCCCCTCTCTGCTCTCTCTCCTTCTCGGGACCGAGCGGAGCTCGTCGCCGCCGACACCGTCCACCACGACTGTTGGGGAACGTTGCAGAAAAATTAAAATTTTCCTACGGTTTCACCAAGATCCATCTATGAGTTCATCTAAGCAACGAGTCATGGGAGAGAGATTGCATCTACATACCACTTGCAGATTGCGTGCGGAAGCGTTCAAGGGGATGGTGATGACGTAGTCGTACTCGTCGTGATTCGAATCACCGATGACCAAGTGCCGAACGGACAGCACCTCCGCGTTCAACACACGTACGGGACGATCGACGTCTCCTCCTTCTTGATCCAGCAAGGGGAAGGAGAGGTTGAGGAACAAGACTCCAACGGCAGCACGACGGCGTGGTGAGGTTGGTGCAACAGAACTCCGACAGGGCTTCGCCAAGCACGTACGGAGGAGGAGAGGTGTTGGGGAGGGGAGGGGCTGCGCCTTGACTTGTGTATGCAGCCCTCCCCTCACCCCTCTATTTATAGGGGAAGGGGCAAGGGGGGCCGCCCCCCTCTAGATGGATCTAGAGGGGGGGCGGCGGCCAAGGGGGAGGGGGCTTGCCCCCCAAGCAAGGGGGGCGCCCCCTTTAGGGTTCCCCAAACCCTAGGGCGCATGGGCCCTTGGGGGGAGGCGCACCAGCCCACTTTGGGCTGGTTCCCTTCCCCTTTGCAGCCCATGAGCCCCTCCGGGAGAGGTGGCCCCTCCCGGTGGACCCCCGAGGCCCCTCCGGTGGCCCCGGTACAATACCGATATGCCCCCGAACTATTCCGGTGTCCGTATGACAGCTTCCCATATATAAATCTTTACCTCCGGACCACTCCGGAACTCCTCGTGACGTCCGGGATCTCATCCGGGACTCCGAACAACATTCGGTAATCACATACAAGTCTTCCTAATAACCCTAGCGTCACCGAACCTTAAGTGTGTAGACCCTACGGGTTCGGGAGACATGCAGACATGACCGAGACGACTCTCGGGCAATAACCAACAACGGGATCTGGATACCCATGTTGGCTCCCACATGTTCCTCGATGATGTCATCAGACGAACCACGATGTCGAGGGTTCAAGCAACCCCGTAAACTATTCCCTTTGTCAATCGGTAGGTTACTTGCCCGAGACTCGATCGTCGGTATCCCAATACCTCGTTTAGTCCCGTTACCGGCAAGTCACTTTACTCGTACCGTAATGCATGATCCCGTGGCCAAACATTTGGTCACTTTGAGCTCATTATGATGATGCATTACCGAGTGGGCCCGGTGATACCTCTCCGTCATGCGGAGTGACAAATCCCAGTCTTGATCCGTGTCAACCCAACAGATACTTTCGGAGATACTTGTAGTGCACCTTTATAGTCACCCAGTTACGTTGTGACGTTTGGTACACCCAAAGCACTCCTACAGTATCCGGGAGTTACATGATCTCATGGTCTAAGGAAAAGATACTCGACATTGGAAAGCTCTAGCAAAACGAACTACACGATCTTGTGCTATGCTTGAGATTGGGTCTTGTCCATCACATCATTCTCCTAATGATGTGATCTCGTTATCAATGACATCCCCATGTCCATAGTCAGGAAACCATGACTATCTATTGATTAACGAGCTAGTCAACTAGAGGCTTACTAGGGACATATTGGTGTCTAGTATTCACACATGTATTACGATTTCCAGATAACACAATTATAGCATGAATAAAGACAATTACCATGAACAAGGAAATATAATAATAATACTTTTATTATTGCCTCTAGGGCATATTTCCAACAGTCTCCCACTTGCACTAGAGTCAATAATCTAGTTACATTGTGATGAATCGAACACCCATAGAGTTCTGGTGCTGATCATGCTTTGCCCTAGGGAGAGGTTTAGTCAACGGATCCGCGACATTCAGATCCGTGTGCACTTTACAAATTTCTATGTCTCCATCTTGAACATTTTCACGGATGGAGTTGAACCGACGTTTGATGTGCCTGGTCTTCTTGTGAAACCTGGGCTCCTTGGCCAGTGCAATAGCTCCAGTGTTGTCACAGAAGAGTTTGATCGGCCCCGACGCATTGGGTATGACTCCTAGGTCGGTGATGAACTCCTTCACCCAAATTGCCTCATGCGCTGCCTCCGAGGCTGCCATGTATTCCGCTTCACATGTAGATCCCGCCACGACGCTCTGCTTGCAACTGCACCAGCTCACTGCTCCACCATTCAACATATACACATATCCGGTTTGTGACTTAGAGTCATCCAGATCTGTGTCGAAGCTAGCATCGACGTAACCCTTTACGACGAGCTCTTCATCACCTCCATAAACGAGAAACATGTCCTTAGTCCTTTTCAGGTACTTAAGGATATTCTTGACCGCTGTCCAGTGTTCCTTGCCGGGGTTACTTTGGTACCTACCTACCAAACTTACGGCAAGGTTTACATCAGGTCTGGTACACAGCATGGCATACATAATGGATCCTATGGCTGAAGCATAGGGGATGACGCTCATCTCTTGTTTATCCTTTGCCGTGGTCGGGCATTGAGCTGAGCTCAATTTCACACCTTGCAATACAGGCAAGAACCCTTTCTTGGACTGATCCATTTTGAACTTCTTCAAAATCTTATCAAGGTACATGCTTTGCGAAAGACCTATGAGGCGTCTTGATCTATCTCTATAGATTTTGATGCCTAATATATAAGCAGCTTCTCCAAGGTCCTTCATTGAAAAACACTTGTTCAAATAGGCCTTTATGCTTTCCAAGAATTCTATATCATTTCCCATCAATAGTATGTCATCCACATATAATATGAGAAATGCTACGGAGCTCCCACTCACTTTCTTGTAAACGCAGGCTTCTCCATAAGTCTGCATAAACCCAAACGCTTTGATCATCTCATCAAAGCGAATGTTCCAACTCCGAGATGCTTGCACCAGCCCATAAATGGATCGCTGGAGCTTGCACACCTTGTTAGCATTCTTGGGATCGACAAAACCTTCCGGCTGCATCATATACAGTTCTTCCTTAAGATAGCCGTTAAGGAATGCCGTTTTGACGTCCATTTGCCATATCTCATAATCATAGTATGCGGCAATTGCTAACATGATTCGGACGGACTTCAGCTTCGCTACGGGAGAGAAAGTCTCATCGTAGTCAATCCCTTGAACTTGTCGATAACCCTTAGCGACAAGTCGAGCTTTATAGATGGTGACATTACCATCCGCGTCCGTCTTCTTCTTGAAGATCCATTTATTTTCTATCGCTCGCCGATCATCGGGCAAGTCTGTCAAAGTCCATACTTTGTTTTCATACATGGATCCTATCTCGGATTTCATGGCTTCTAACCATTTGTTGGAATCCGGGCCCGCCATCGCTTCTTCATAGTTCGAAGGTTCACCATTGTCCAACAACATGATTTCCAGGACAGGGTTGCCGTACCACTCTGGTGCGGAACGTGTCCTTGTGGACCTACGAAGTTCAGTGGAAGCTTGGTCCGAAGTATCTTGATCATTATCATTAACCTCCTCTCTAATTGGAGCAGGCACCACAGGAACATTTTCCTGTGCTGCGCTATTCTCCGTTTCAAGAGGCAGTACTTCATCAAGCTCCACTTTCCTCCCACTTACTTCTTTCGAGAGAAACTCTTTCTCCAGAAAGGTTCCGTTCTTGGCAACACAGATCTTGCCCTCGGATCTTAAGTAGAAGGTATACCCTATGGTTTCCTTAGGGTATCCTATGAAGACGCATTTTTCCGATTTGGGTTCGAGCTTTTCAGGTTGAAGTTTCTTGACATAAGCCTCGCATCCCCAAACTTTTAGAAACAACAGCTTAGGTTTCTTTCCAAACCATAATTCATACGGTGTCGTCTCAACGGATTTAGACGGTGCCCTATTTAAAGTGAATGTGGCTGTCTCTAGAGCGTATCCCCAAAATGATAGCGGTAAATCGGTAAGAGACATCATAGATCGCACCATATCCAATAAAGTGCGATTACGACGTTCGGACACACCATTACGCTGAGGTGTTCCAGGCGGCGTGAGTTGTGAAACTATTCCACATTTTCTTAAGTGTGTGCCAAATTCGTGACTTAAGTACTCTCCTCCACGATCTGATCGTAGAAACTTGATTCTTCTGTCACGTTGATTCTCAACCTCACTCTGAAACTCCTTGAACTTTTCAAAGGTCTCAGACTTGTGTTTCATTAAGTAGACATAGCCATATCTACTCAAATCATCAGTGAGTCTGAGAACATAACGATATCCTCCGCGAGCCTCAACGCTCATTGGACCGCACACATCAGTATGTATAATTTCCAATAAGTTGGTTGCTCGCTCCATTGTTCCGGAGAACGGAGTCTTGGTCATTTTGCCCATAAGGCATGGTTCGCATGTGTCAAACGATTCATAATCGAGAGACTCTAAAAGTCCATCAGCATGGAGCTTCTTCATGCGCTTGACACCAAGGTGACCAAGGCGGCAGTGCCACAAGTATGTGGGACTATCGTTATCAACTTTACACCTTTTGGCATTCACACTATGAATATGTGTATTATCACGCACGAGATTCATTAAGAATAAACCATTAACCACCGGAGCATGACCATAAAACATATCACTCATATAAATGGAACAACCATTATTCTCGGATTTAAATGAGTAGCCATCTCGTATTAAACGAGATCCAGATACAATGTTCATGCTCAAACTTGGCACTAAATAACAATTATTGAGGTTTAAAACTAATCCCGTGGGTAAATGTAGAGGTAGCGTGCCGACGGCGATCACATCGACCTTGGAACCATTCCCGACGCGCATCGTCACCTCGTCCTTCGCCAGTCTTCTCTTATTCCGCAGCTCCTGCTGTGAGTTACAAATATGAGCAACAGCACCGGTATCAAATACCCAGGAGCTACTACAAGCACTGGTAAGGTACACATCAATTACATGTATATCACATATACCTTTAGTGTTGCCGGCCTTCTTATCCGCTAAGTACTTGGGGCAATTCCGTTTCCAGTGACCATTTCCCTTGCAATAAAAGCACTCAGTTTCAGGTTTGGGTCCATTCTTTGACTTCTTCCTGGCAACTGATTTACCAGGCGCGGCAATCTCCTTGCCGTCTTTCTTGAAGCTCTTCTTACCCTTGTCTTTCTTGAACTTAGTGGTTTTATTCACCATCAACACTTGATGTTCCTTTTTGATCTCCACCTCCGCGGATTTCAGCATTGAATACAACTCGGGAATGGTCTTTTCCATCCCTTGCATGTTGTAGTTCATCACGAAGCTTTTGTAGCTAGGTGGGAGCGACTGAAGGATTCTGTCAATGATCGCCTCATCCGGAAGATTAACTTCCAGCTGAGTCAAGCGGTTGTGCAACCCAGACATCTTGAGTATGTGTTCACTGACAGAGCTATTTTCCTCCATTTTGCAGCTAAAGAACTTGTCGGAGACTTCATATCTCTCGACCCGGGAATGAGCTTGGAAAATCAATTTCAGCTCCTCGAACATCTCATATGCTCCGTGCTTCTCAAAACGCTTTTGGAGCCCCGGTTCTAAGCTGTAAAGCATGCCGCACTGAACGATGGAGTAATCATCAGTGCGTGACTGATGGGCGTTCATAACGTCCTGGTTTTCTGGGAATGGTGCATCACCTAGCAGTGCATCTAGGACATAATCTTTCTTGGCTGCTATGAGGATGATCCTCAAGTTCCGGACCCAGTCCGAATAGTTGCTGCCATCATCTTTCAGCTTAGTTTTCTCTAGGAACGCGTTGAAGTTGAGGCTGACATTACCGTGGGCCATTTGATCTACAAGACATATTGTAAAGATTAAGACTAAGTTTATGATAATTAAGTTCATCTAATCAAATTAATGAATGAACTCCCACTCAGATTAGACATCCCTCTAGTCATCTAAGTGTTACATGATCCGAGTCGACTAGGCCGTGTCCGATCATCACGTGAGACGGACTAGTCATCATCGGTGAACATCTCCATGTTGATCGTATCTTCTATACGACTCATGTTCGACCTTTCGGTCTCCGTGTTCCGAGGCCATGTCTGTACATGCTAGGCTCGTCAAGTTAACCCTAAGTGTTTTGCATGTGTAAAACTGTCTTACACCCGTTGTATGTGAACGTATGGATCTATCACACCCGATCATCACGTGGTGCTTCGAAACGACGAACTTTAGCAACGGTGCACAGTTAGGGGAGAACATTTCTTGAAATTTTGTAAGGGATCATCTTATTTACTACCGTCGTTCTAAGTAAACAAGATGCATAAACATAATAAACATCACATGCAATTATATAGTAGTGACATGATATGCCATCATCATATAGCTCCTTCGATCTCCATCTTGGGGCTCCATGATCATCTTGTCACCGGCACGACACCATGATCTCCATCATCATGATCTCCATCATCGTGTCTCCATGGAGTTGCTTGCCAACCATTACCACTACTACTATGGCTAACACGTTTAGCAATAAAGTAAAGTAATTTACATGGTGACACGCAGGTCATAAAAGAATAATGACAACTCCTATGGCTCCTGCCGGTTGTCATACTCATCGACATGCAAGTCGTGATTCCTATTACAATAACAAGATCATCTCATACATCACATGATTCATCACAACTTCTGGCCATATCACATCACAAAGCACTTGCTGCAAAAACAAGTTAGACGTCTCTAATGTTGTTGCAAGTTTTTACGTGGCTGTTATAGGTTGCTAGCAAGAACGTTTCTCACCTACGTTAAAACCACAACGTGAATTTGTCAATCTCTATTTACCCTTCATAAGGACCCTGTTCATCGAATCTGATCCAACTAAAGTGGGAGAGACAGACACCCGCCAGCCACCTTATGCAACTAGTGCATGTTAGTCGGTGGAACCGGTCTCACGTAAGCGTACGTGTAAGGTTGGTCCGGGCCGCTTCATCCCACAATACCGCCGAACCAAGATAGGACTAGTAACGGCAAGAAGAATTGACAATTCGACGCCCACAACTACTTTGTGTTCTACTCGTGCAATAGAGAACTACGCATAGACCTAGCTCATGATGCCACTGTTGGGGAACGTTGCAGAAAAATTAAAATTTTCCTACGGTTTCACCAAGATCCATCTATGAGTTCATCTAAGCAACGAGTCATGGGAGAGAGATTGCATCTACATACCACTTGCAGATTGCGTGCGGAAGCGTTCAAGGGGATGGTGATGACGTAGTCGTACTCGTCGTGATTCGAATCACCGATGACCAAGTGCCGAACGGACAGCACCTCCGCGTTCAACACACGTACGGGACGATCGACGTCTCCTCCTTCTTGATCCAGCAAGGGGAAGGAGAGGTTGAGGAAGAAGACTCCAACGGCAGCACGACGGCGTGGTGAGGTTGGTGCAACAGAACTCCGACAGGGCTTCGCCAAGCACGTACGGAGGAGGAGAGGTGTTGGGGAGGGGAGGGGCTGCGCCTTCACTTGTGTATGCAGCCCTCCCCTCACCCCTCTATTTATAGGGGAAGGGGCAAGGGGGGCCGGCCCCCTCTAGATGGATCTAGAGGGGGGGCGGCGGCCAAGGGGGAGGGGGCTTGCCCCCCAAGCAAGGGGGGCGCCCCCTTTAGGGTTCCCCAAACCCTAGGGCGCATGGGCCCTTGGGGGGAGGCGCACCAGCCCACTTTGGGCTGGTTCCCTTCCCCTTTGCAGCCCATGATCCCCTCCGGGAGAGGTGGCCCCTCCCGGTGGACCCCCGAGGCCCCTCCGGTGGCCCCGGTACAATACCGATATGCCCCCGAACTATTCCGGTGTCCGTATGACAGCTTCCCATATATAAATCTTTACCTCCGGACCACTCCGGAACTCCTCGTGACGTCCGGGATCTCATCCGGGACTCCGAACAACATTCGGTAATCACATACAAGTCTTCCTAATAACCCTAGCGTCACCGAACCTTAAGTGTGTAGACCCTACGGGTTCGGGAGACATGCAGACATGACCGAGACGACTCTCGGGCAATAACCAACAACGAGATCTGGATACCCATGTTGGCTCCCACATGTTCCTCGATGATGTCATCAGACGAACCACGATGTCGAGGGTTCAAGCAACCCCGTAAACTATTCCCTTTGTCAATCGGTAGGTTACTTGCCCGAGACTCGATCGTCGGTATCCCAATACCTCGTTTAGTCCCGTTACCGGCAAGTCACTTTACTCGTACCGTAATGCATGATCCCGTGGCCAAACATTTGGTCACTTTGAGCTCATTATGATGATGCATTACCGAGTGGGCCCGGTGATACCTCTCCGTCATGCGGAGTGACAAATCCCAGTCTTGATCCGTGTCAACCCAACAGATACTTTCGGAGATACTTGTAGTGCACCTTTATAGTCACCCAGTTACGTTGTGACGTTTGGTACACCCAAAGCACTCCTACAGTATCCGGGAGTTACACGATCTCATGGTCTAAGGAAAAGATACTCGACATTGGAAAGCTCTAGCAAAACGAACTACACGATCTTGTGCTATGCTTGAGATTGGGTCTTGTCCATCACATCATTCTCCTAATGATGTGATCTCGTTATCAATGACATCCCCATGTCCATAGTCAGGAAACCATGTACTATCTATTGATTAACGAGCTAGTCAACTAGAGGCTTACTAGGGACATATTGGTGTCTAGTATTCACACATGTATTACGATTTCCAGATAACACAATTATAGAATGAATAAAGACAATTACCATGAACAAGGAAATATAATAATAATACTTTTATTATTGCCTCTAGGGCATATTTCCAACAACGACCACTAGCCCTCCCCCGTGTCGGTGTCAAAACCGGCGGATCTCGGGTAGGGCGTCCCGAACTGTGCGTCAAGGTCGGATGGTAACAGGAGACAAGGGACACTTTATTTTACCCAGGTTCGGGCCCTCTTGATGGAGGTAAAACCCTACTCCTGCTAGATTAATATTGATGATATGGGTAGTACAAGAGTAGATCTACCACGAGATCAAGGAGGCTAAACCCTAGAAGCTAGCCTATGGGTATGATGATGTATATGTTGTTCGTCCTACGGACTAAAACCCTCCGGTTTATATAGACACCGGATAGGGTTAAGGTTACACAGAGTCGGTTACATTGGTAGGAGATCTTGAATATCCGCATGCCTAGCTTGCCTTCCACGCCAAGGAAAGAACCTTCCGGACACGGGACGAAGTCTTCAATCTTGTATCTTCATAGTCCTGGAGTCCGGCTGAAGGTATAGTCCGGCTAGCCGAACACCCCCTAATCTAGGACTCCCTCAGTAGCCCCTGAACCAGGCTTCAATGACGACGAGTCCGGCACGCAAATTGTCTTCGGCATTGCAAGGCGGGTTCCTCCTCCAAGTTCTTCAAGAAGATAATAAACACCAAAAATAGTGTCCGACTCTGCAAAACAAATTTCCACGTATTGCCATATAGAGAATAATGCGAACACAAATCAAATCTGCTGACATATTCCGCAGTGCGTCATAACACTGCGACCAAGCCTTTTGTATGGAGTATTTTTATTGTCCCACCGCAGCACGTTCAACGAGGCGGTTTCCTTGGCACGTCTTGTCAAAGCAGAGATCGTGTGCCCCTTTTAACGGGATTCTCATTAATACGTACGTGGGTAACCCAACCGTGCCCGTTAAGCACGTCCTGCCTTAATTAAAGGCTTAGTCCAAGACGGTTACGGGGAGGGCTCTTGATATTCTGCCTCTTATAAAGAGACTGAGACCCTGCTTCCCTCTTGTGTTCTCAAAACAAGCTCGCCCATCGCCTCGAGTTCCAACACCCCAGGCTTTTAGATTCTAGGCGCACCGGACCTCTCGACAATGTCCGGCTCCGGCCTTCAAGGCCAATGGACGCCCTCCTCTGTTACGGAGGAGGACGTATCAAGGTTGAGGGAGGCTAGGTACCTGACCAGCGAGATTCCGCACAGGTTGCATGCTCAAGGACAGGCGATCCCAAGCCCTCAGCCTGGTGAGAGCGTAGTATTTGTCCCCCACTTCCTTCGGGGATTAGGCTTCCCAACGGATCCTTTCGTAAGGGGGCTGATGTTTTATTATGGGCTGGAATTCCATGACCTAGCTCCGGAGTCCATCCTCCATATCTCCTCCTTCATTGTTGTGTGTGAAGCGTTCCTCCATATCACTCCTCACTTCGGATTATGGCTCAAGACCTTCAAGGTAGAACCGAAGATAATCGAGGGGCGTCACGTAGAGTGCGGAGGCATTGTTATAAAAAGGAATACCGATGCTCCATGGCCCGAGGGCGCTTTTCAAGAGGAGCTCGGCTTATGGCAACAGGAGTGGCTCTACATCACCTCTCCTCGGGGCACCACTTGGGTGGCGCCTCCCGCCTTTCGCTCGGGCCCCCCACCACGTTTAACATCGTGGATTAACACAGGGTTAGATCGGGGCTTGCCCAAAGACGTTCCTCTGTTGCAGGGCCGCATAAAGGATCTCTTGAAAGGAGACCTCGACCTGGTCAAGGTGACACAAGTTATGCTGATTTGTCGGACATTGCCCGGCCAACGCCGCCCCCTCCGCTTGTGGGAGTTCAACCTAGAGGGGCCGCAAGTTCTCCGAAATTTCATGGGCGTGACGCCTATGGAGATGCATAAACTGTTCTTCGGACCACAAGAAGTGAGTCTGGATTTGACCGAGGATGCCGGTTTAAGCCGCAACCGTCCGGATACCGAAGTAGGTGACCTTGCGCCCGGACCTTCTATCCGTACAATCGATTTATTTTTTAACAGTACTTCTCCTTTTGCGCAGGAGTGGATAGCGAAAGCGAAGCTGATCCGGTGTCTGGATCCCCTTACCGAGACCAGGCTAGATCCCGTGCTAGTCAGGATGTTGGAGGTGGCGCCTCTGGTGGGAAATGAAGGGGCGGACAAGGAAACCGTGGCCTCTTCGAAAGAGGCCATTCCGAAGGGGGGAATCGATAATTCCTCTGCTAAGGGGAAGAAAAGGGACGCCTCTGACGACCCGGGAGCCGTAGCTCCAAAGCGGGGGAAAGAATCCCTTTCAGAGGACCCGACGCCGGGGAGCCCCTCGGCCGAATTAAATCCTCAAAAGGAGCAGCCCTCCAACGAGCCGTAAGTAGAAAGAGAGTTGTTCTTTTAAGAGAAGTCTTTGATTTATATCTGAGAAATTTTAACCGAAACCTTACCTTGTATTTCGGACCTCGACCCTTCTCAGGAGGGCTCGTTGTCGGGGGACCTTCTTCCGGAGATGATGGAGAGCGAAACGCCTCCTCCTTCTACATCGCCTAGCAAGGCGGGCGACGCCGAAGTGTCGTCGCAGAGGATTGCTCTGAATCTGCCCGAGGCAGAAGGTGATCATGCGGCCCCCCAAGGTTTTCCATGTCCGGCCTCCGAAGAAGGCCATGGGACGAGTCCGGCACCATCTGGTGTTCGGTCGGAGGAGCTGAAGGTTCTGCTGGGCCGAGCCTCTGTTTCAGAGGAGCATCGTGTGTTGATGCACACGGTGATTGAAAAGATTTCATCCGCAGAAAGCGGACCGAACGAGGCCGTCAAGAGTTTACTGGCGGGCCTTGAGGTACGTTTTGAATAACGAACATTAGTGTTAATTGCGCCTAATAACATGCGCCCTGTGTAGATAGTAGCCCCTGAGACTCTGTGTGGCGCAAAGATGTGCGGCGCGCAGAGGATCTTAATCCCAGGTCCTTCAAGTGGCACCTTTATATGTAGGTGGCTGATTGTCCGGAATCAAGCCGGACTCGAGATTTTGCCGAAATGAAACGACAACTTGATGAGGCAGAAGCCGACATCGTGCTTGTTAACAAGCGGCTTGATGATGCTCAAGGTATTGAGTTTATTTGGCGACTGTTAGTAAGAGGAGCTTTATGTCAATATCTTACCGTGTGTATGCTTGATGCAGATGGTGCGGCGGCCGTAGAAGGACTTTGGGACGAACTCGCCAAAGCAAAGGAACAAGCCCGAAAAAGTGATGCGGCTGCCGGAAAATCCCGTGAAGAGCTAAAAGCCGAACAGGCTTCCCATTGCCGAAGCAAGGATGAGATGGCTGATATTGCCGTAAAATTGAAAAGTGCTACTGAACGTTGCGAACTTCTTGAAGAGGAAGGTCGAGCCAGGCAGACGGATTTGGAGAAGGCCGTTGCTGACGCCAAGGATGCCCGCTCTGTTATGAGAGCGGCAAGGGAAGAGCTACGTCAAGCCGGACTAATTGCAGACGGAAAACCCTTCCTGCTGCGAAGAAAATTCTGTGATCCGAAGTTCGCCCCGTTGGACCAAGCGTGGAGCGTGGAGGACACCTATCTGGATTTGGCAGCTAGTGCCGCTGATGCGACCAGGTACTTTCAAGATAAGAAGGATCATGAAGTGGAAAAGCTCTTCTGGTCGCAGTTCACTAATCCAGAGCGTCCACTGGCAGTGGACGATCGCCTGGCCCAATGGGCCGAGCTGGATAAGTTGTTCGGACTCGCCATGAAGTATGTCATGGATCGCCTGTGTCCGGGGAGATCGAAGCCGAAAAGCTATTTCAGCTTGATGCAGCAATTTCTTGACGTGGTGCCTCGGATTGAAGCTCTGAAGAGGTCAGCTTGCACAGAGGGCGCTCGGCTGGCTCTTGCCCGTGTCAAGACATACTGGGCAGATATGGAGCCCACCATTGTTGCGTCCCGTGATTCGGATAAGAGCCGAATTCCTTCCGAGCACTATTTTGAGGAAGTCCTCGCGGGCGCTCGCATAATAGAGACGCAGGGTTCGAAAGATGCTGTTTTATGACAGCATATGTAATCGTAGATCAGTATTATTATAAATTGTAATGGCATATTTTAGACTTGTGCCTTCAAGTATTGATAGCACCTCCTGTGCGGCCATTTTAATATATAAATTCTAAAAGATTGCAGTCGTTGGCTTCAGCCCCCACGCACATAGTGCGGGGGTGCGCGCAGAAAACGCATTGTCACACTTAACCCAATGTCTTGGTCCTACAAAGGAGGTGATAGCGCCGCGGGCCAGGCAACCGGACTATAATGCTTTAACACTTTCACTTAGCCATAGGAGCTTGACAGTGGGACTCTTTAGGTAGCCCTTAAGTGGAAACTACGTTTACCCGAATTCGGGACGCGTGTGAGCCTGACCGGGAAGCGGCCCTTCATCAAAACGGAGGAACTCGATAAATCCCTATAAGTCATCGAGTGGCGACCAGTCTCTCGCTACATCATGACAGTCGGTTTTCGGCTTTCTCTACTGAGGTGCTCGCCCGGCCGAACCGGGGCACAATCGCAGTAGTTCTCCTGGTGCTACCTTAGCCGACAGAACGGAACGTAAGGTGGCCGAACTCAGGAGCCGGGCAACCCAACATGTGACCAAAATCATGACTCGGAGCTGATGCATATAGTGCCAAAACTCGCGACGCCGAACACTCCCTAAGGTGTTCGGTCTTTGTGGATGCGTGTTAAACAACGCCCTTGAAAAAGGAAAAAGGCCCTTGTGTCCAGGTACGAGCAAGAATTCTGGTGTAGCCACATGCCAAAACGCCAGCCTCCTCCTTGGTTATAGTGAAATAAACCAGGGGATGTGTAGCAGCAAGAGACAGTAAAAAAGGTTTACGCACGGTCTTAATCTAAAAAGAATCCTTTGAGGCGGGTCCCTACTGCACGTCTGCGCCTGTGTCTCCGCTGTGCCATGTCCTGGACGGGCGCCGTACGACGTTCATCTGTAAAAGAGAAGAACTAAATTGAAAATGGGTCGTGCGGATCAAAAAGAATAATAAACAAAATGTAAAGTGAGAAATAGATACGGTCGAGCTTTATTGTCTCTGTGTACAGCCCCTGGTATGGCATACTAAGCCTATAATGATAATGGGCTTGTGCCGGACTCATTGAGTCCGGGTCCGCGGCCTTTTGTGGCTTTCATCGAAAAAGTCCTTTGGCTGGCGAGGCCATTTTGTTGTGCGGCTGTTTAAGCGCCCGCGCAATCCTCCATTTGGAGGAGACGTATTTTAGTATGCTCCCTTTAAAGAGATGATGCCTCGAGGACCGGGCATCTTTAGCGTGAGGGATGCATAATGCGGTATTGCGTTAAAGCGAGCGAAAGCAACGCGTCCCATTAGTTCTTGATAGCGACTTGAAAACGGGACTATGTGGAAGATAAGCTTTTCGCGACGAAAGTTATTGGCAGAGCCGAATATGACTACAAGCCGGATAAAACCCATACAGTGGGTATCCGGGCCTGGTGCTACCCCTTGAAAGGAGGTTTTACTGTGATGGATTCGTGCTGGGTTTATGCCCATGCGGTGAATTGTATCCTGATATATCAGGTTTATTCCACTGCCACCGTCCATAAGGACATTGTTAAACTGGAATCCGTCTATTATTGGATTAAGTATCAGGGCAGTCCGGCCTGCGTGTTTGATATTGCGAGAATAATCTAACTGATCAAAAATGATCGGCTTTAGTGACCAGTGGCGGGACTCCTGAGGGATAGGCTTGAATGTGCGGACCTTTATAGGTGCCTCATGCCTTGTTATGTGAAGTGAGTTCACTGTTTTGACTTCTTGCGGGAAGTTCTTTTGCTTCCTAGTGTTCTGCTTTTGGGGTTCGTCCTCTTCCTCACTTGGTGTGTCGAGCCCCTTGTGTTCGGCGTTAAGCCTTCCGGATTGTTTGAAAACCCAACAATCTCTGTGGGTATGATTAGCAGGCTTCCCAGGAGTGCTGTGTGTCTGACATATCCTGTCCATGATTCTTTTTAGGCTGGACGGATCTTCCCTATTATCCTGAGGGGGTGGTTTTGTCTGATTGTGCCGTGAGCCTTTGAATCCGTCATTGACTGCCGTGCTCTTCGGACTTTTTCATTTTATTCGGCGATGGTCCTTGTTTCGCCGCGGTTTCCCGTTTCCATCCCTGATTTCTGATGTACTTGGGTCGCTGGGGCTGCATCGTGCCAACCAGCTGTCCTCTCCTGCGCAAAAGCGGGTCATGAGGCTTGTGAGTGCGGCCATTGTTCTTGGCTTTTCCTGGCCGAGGTGTCTGGCGAGCCATTTGTCTCGGACATTGTGCCTGAAAGCCGCTAGGGCTTCGGCGTCCGGACAATCCACTATTTGATTCTTTTTAGTGAGGAATCTGTTCCAGAACTGCCGAGCTGATTCTCCGGGCTGCTGAGTTATCTGACTGAGGTCGTCTGCATCTGGGGGACGAACGTAGGTCCCTTGAAAATTTGCTCGGAAAGCGTCCTCGAGCTCTTTCCAACTTCCAATTGTGTTTTCGGGAAGGCTTTTAAGCCAGTGCCGGGCTGGCCCTTTATGCTTAAGGGGTAAATATTTTATGGCATGGAGATCATCTCCTCTAGCCATATGTATGTGGAGGATATAATCCTCGATCCAGACTCCAGGGTCTGTTGTTCCATCGTACGCCTCTATGTTAACGGGTTTAAATCCCTCTGGGAATTCGTATTCCAGGACCTCATCGGCGAAGCATAGGGGGTGTGCGGCACCCCTATATTTGGGTGTGCCGGATTCTGATGGTGGATTTTTTGCATTGCTTGTGAGAGCTTGCTTTCTTGGCCCATAAATGGACCTGGCTGGGCCATGATGCGAGTCTTTGATTGGTTCGCATGCCGCATTAAGTGCGGCGCAGTTTGCCGTTTTGTAGTGGCCGAGAGGTCGTCTATCCGACCGTGTTGCCTTTTTGTTTTTCGAGTTTGGGGGCTCTAGGGCCTTCTGGTCGAACTCGGGCAGTAGCTTTCTCTTCGGATAGCTTTTGGTGCGGCGGCTGTCGCCGTATTTGTCTGCGGTCTTGATTACTTTGCTCCATCTTGTTTTGAGTGCATCTTCCGCCGTATTTAGCTTTTGCTTCTGCTTTTTCAGGCTGCGTGCTGTGGCGACGAGCCTTTCTTGGAGATTCTTCTCCTCCATGATTTTATCCGGCGTGGTATCGTCCGGAGTTCTGTTATGACCGGGGGAGGACTGTTCGTCCTCTCTGCCCGTGTTACCCTGTTCGGACGGCTATTCTGAGACGCGCTCGTCATCTGTCGGCTCGTCCTGCTCTACGGCTGGGTCTTGATCGAGGCGGGGCTTGGCGCGGCGTTTACGTCGCCGCTTTGAGTGCTTTTCAGAGGGTTTACCCTTCTTTTCGCCCCCTTTTTCCTCATTGTTAGTTTTTTCAGGTGTATCCACCATGAATACATCATTAAGTGGGGTGGAGGTCCAGTGCCCTATGGGTGCTGGTTCCAGTTCGTCTCCATCTTCGTCGTCCATACCGTCGAAGTCTTCGGAGCCGAAATCAAGCATGTCGGTTAAATCGTCGACAGTGGCTATTAAGTGGGTGGTGGGTGGGCTTTGAATTTCTTCGTCGTCGAAATCCCAACCTCGCAGGCCGTAGTTCGGCCCGGGCTCTCCTGACAAAGAAAGAGACTTGAAAGAATTCATAATATCACTGAAAGGTGAATACTGAAAGATGTCTGCGGCGGTGAACTCCATTACAGGCGCCCCATCTGATTCGATCGGCGGGGGCACGGAGTTCGGAGAAGAGTCCGGCTCCTCGGAGTCACCGGCAAGGTGGAGTGCGGGGCTTGCATTTGGCTCAATGGCCTTTAAGATCGCAGCCCCCGAGGTGACGTCCAACAGTTCATCCTCGAAGAAAGCAGCGGGCTCCGAATCGAGGATCGGGGCCGGAGCGTATGCGGCCTCCAGGGCACTGTTCGAAGGCAGAGCTATATCATGCCCCTCGAGATAGTGCGGCGCGCTTGGCTGTGGCTCGAATCCGTCGAAGATCAAGTCTCCGCGGATACCTGCCGTGTAGTTTAAGCTTCCAAACCTGACTTGATGGCCAGGGGCGTAGCTTTCGATCTGCTCCAGATGGCCAAGCGAGTTGGCCCGCAGAGCGAAGCCGCCAAAGACGAAGATCTGTCCGGGGAGAAAAGTCTCACCCTGGACCTCATCGTTGTTGATGATCAAAGGAGCCATCGGGCCTGAAGGCGACGACACAGAGGAACTCTCAATGAAAGCACCAATGTCGGTGTCAAAACCGGCGGATCTCGGGTAGGGGGTCCCGAACTGTGCGTCAAGGTCGGATGGTAACACGAGACAAGGGACACTTTATTTTACCCAGGTTCGGGCCCTCTCGATGGAGGTAAAACCCTACTCCTGCTAGATTAATATTGATGATATGGGTAGTACAAGAGTAGATCTACCACAAGATCAAGGAGGCTAAACCCTAGAAGCTAGCCTATGGGTATGATGATGTATATGTTGTTCGTCCTACGGACTAAAACCCTCCGGTTTATATAGACACCGGATAGGGTTAGGGTTACACAGAGTCGGTTACATTGGTAGGAGATCTTGAATATCCGCACGCCTAGCTTGCCTTCCACACCAAGGAAAGAACCTTCCAGACACGGGACGAAGTCTTCAATCTTGTATCTTCATAGTCCTGGAGTCCGGCTGAAGGTATAGTCCGGCTAGCCGAACACCCCCTAATCCAGGACTCCCTTACCCCGCCCAGTGGTTGTGCTCTAGTGCTCTGCCTCGACGCCTGCATCGTCCTCGCCGAGCCACGCAACCCGGGGTGCATCGAATCGCCGCCATCGACATCGTCTTCCACCCCGGCCGTCTGAGATTGCCGGCAACGCCCCATCGCCGTTCGGCTTCCCGTGAGCCGCGAAGCACGCCCGTCGACCCGCCGTGAGCTCCCCTCTTTTTCCTCTCCTTCCTCGTGCTCGATTTCACACTCTAGCCCCGCGTCGGAACGCGCCCGTAGCTCCGGCCCCGCCGTCGTCGTGGTTGTTGTCGCCACGGACCATCCCACGGCCAGGCACGGCCATGGTATGAAGCGCCTCGTCACGCTGGTTCCGTAGAGCCTAAGGGCGAGAGCTCTCGTGGCCGGAATCGCCCGTCCGGCGAGCCGCCGCCGCGCTGTGAGGTCACCAGCGACTAACCCCGGCAGCCGCTGACGTGGACCCGTCATTAGCACTAATGACGGGGCTAACTAACCCCCTCTCTTACTGACTACTGGGCCCCACGCCTTAATTAACCGTAGTTTAGTTTATGATTAGTTTTAACTAATCACAGTGGCCCCACAAGTCAAAGTTGACTGTGCGGACGTGTCTGTTGACCGGACCCACCTGTCATTGACCCTAGGCTGCACTGGGTCACTGACCAGTGGACCCCACTGGTCAGGTTTGACCCGGACCAGCCCCGTTGACTTGCTGACGTCACACTGACGCCAGGCTGACGCAGTAAACCCTTTTCTGGATTTATTCTTATCTAGGAAATTCCAGAAAATAGTGTAAACTTCAAAAAATCATAGAAATTAATCTATAGCTGAGAATGAAATAATTTATATATGAAAAATTATCAGAAAAATCCAATCTATCCATTTATGCTATTTTCATGCATGTTAGAACAACTTATAGCTACTGTTTAGGACAAATCAAATGAATGCCATTTAAATAACCACATGTGAAGTTTGAATTTGAATCTTAGATTCAAACCAACTTCATTTAACCTGCTGCTAGTTGCATTAGCTCAAACCACAGCATATTTCCATGTCATGATCATGCATCATATTGTTGCATTGCATTGATTGTTTTTCTTTCTCAGTTGCCGGTAATTGCCCCCTCTCGATAGACGCGTTCCGACGATGAGTTCGATGACACCGATGAAGAGCTATACTATCTTCAGAAGTGCCAGGCAAGCAAAAACCCCTTGTTCATTTCGATACAATCCCACTCTCTCGCTCCTGCTCTCTTTTACTGCATTAGGACAACATCGATTCAACTGTTACATGTTGCGGTAGTTGAACCCCTTTCCTCTGCATGACCTGTCATTGCCACAGTAAATAGATGAAACCCACTAGCATGAGTAGGAGTTGTTTGAGCCCTGATGTGCCTACTCATTCATGCTTGTTTGTCATGCCTGCTACTGCTTAGAGTTGAGTCGGGTCTGATTCATCGGGAATGAATTGGAATGTGGTGAACATGTCCTGCTGTTGAGAGCTAAGTGTGTGAACACGATTTGGTAAAGGTAGCGGTGAGAGGCCATGTAGGAGTACATGGTGGGTTGTCTCATTGCAGCCGTCCTCAGGAACTGAGTTCTGTGTTTGTGATCCATGAACAATTACTACCACACATTGGGCTCCGGGCGCTCCAAGCTCTCTCGACTTATTAATCAACTTGATCTTTGTCCAGGAGTTGCAACTAGTTTCTGGTGTTTGTAGGTAGTGTTAGTAGTCTACCAAGTGGCACCCGGTACAGGTGGGCTTGGGACAGACTAGGCACAGTGGCACGGTGTACCAAGTGGCACCCGGTTGGTGGGCTTGGGAACCCTGCTCACATCATTTGGGGCCGTGAGCGACACCCCGGCCGGATCTCCTTGCGGATGGAACCCGAATAGGCGATAAACCTGGACGAGAGACTTGTGTGGTTAGTCAGGTTGTGGCCGACTCCCTCGCCCGGCTTCCGCTTGAAGGTTGCCGAGGTACATGACGTGTACAGGGCGGTAAGTGGCGAGAGCGTGTGTGAAGAAGTACACCCCTGCAGGGTTATCATTATCTATTCGAATAGCCGGATTCCTCGGATATGGAAACTTGGACCCCTTGCATAGTTCATAGACAAGTGAAAGTGGATACTCTAAAATGCGCAAGATAAGCGTGAGTGCTATGGATGGCGTTCTCGTAGGAAGACAGAAGCGGATCCATAGTGGTGTATTGATATGGTGAATATGTGGACTCGTGTGCGCCACCTCAAAAGATTTACTTGCACTCGTAGTTCAGGATAGCCACGAGTCAAAGCTGGCTAGCTGCAGTAAACTCCACCACCCCTTTATTGATACTGATGCATATGTAGATAGTTCTGATGTAAGTATTGCTGGGTACATTTGTACTCATGTTTGCCTATTTTATGTTTTTGCAGAGAGACGTCAATCTCGCTAGTAGTTCCGTGTGGACTTCAACGTTTAGCTTGATACCTCAGCTACGATCTTGTGCCCTCGGCAGGATCTTGTAGTTAGTCAGGCTTCTCAGCCTTTTTCATTTGTAGATGTCTGTACTCAGACATGTTAAGCTTCCGCATGTGCTTTGACTTGTATGCTCTGAATGTTGGGTCATGAGACCCATGTTTGTAATATCTCGCTCTTCGGAACCTAATGAATAAATACTTGAGTCGTAGAGTCTTGTTGTGATGCCATGTTGTATTTACTCATATCGGGCATATTGTGTGTATGATTGAAATGCTTGGTATGAGTGGGATCCGACTATCTAGTTGTTTATCCTTGGCAGCCTATCATATGGGAAAATGTAGTCTAGTGCTTCTGAGCGATAGTAGTCCGCTACAGCCCGGTTCACCGGAGTCCTGCTAGCCCAGCACTACTGCTCGGAACACTTGACTGGCCGGCATGTGATTCACGTCGTTCCTATGTCTGTCCCTTCGGGGAAATGCCACGCGGTGTTATCCGTAGTCCTGCCTAGCCTGCTACAGCCCGGGTTACCGGAGTCCTGTTAGCCCAGTGCTACAACCCGGATTTATACGTTGATGACCTACATGCTCGATGTGATTCATGTATGCCTGTCCTCATGGGTTAGTGCCGCCTTGGGTTCATGACTAGCCATGTCGGCCCGGGTTCTTTGTCATATGGATGCTAGCGACACTATCATATACGTGAGCCAAAAGGCGCAAACTGTCCCGGGCCAGGTAAGGTGGCACCCGTGGGAATACCGTGCATGAGGCCGCAAAGTGATATGATGTGTTACATGCTAGATCGGTGTGACTTAGGATCGGGGTCCTGACAAATCCTCCCACTCGAGGGCTTAGTCGCGAGCCCGTACTCACATAAGTTAAAAAAAAACTACTCCGAGTGGAGAGCAATCCTCCCACTCGGGGGCTTAGCCGCGATCCCATACTCAACGAAGTTAAAAAAAACTACTCCGAGTGGAGAGCAATCCTCCCACTTGGGGGCTTAGCCGCGAGCCCGTACTCGCCTAAGTTAAAAAAAACTACTCCAAGTGGAGAGCAATCCTCCCACTCGGGGGCTTAGCCGCAAACTAGTTTCGCCTACATTAACAAACTACTCCGATTGGAGAGCAATCCTCCCACTCAGGGGCTTAGCCGCAAGCCCATACTCGCCTAAGTTAAGAAACTACTCCGAGTGGAGAGCAATCCTCCCACTCGGGGGCTTAGCCGCGACCCGTACTCGCATATGTTAAAAAACTACTCCGAGTGGAGAGGAATCCTCCCACTCAGGGGCTTAGCCGTGATCTCGTACTCACCTAAGTTAAAAAACTACTCCGAGTGGAGAGCAATCCTCCCACTTGGGAGCTTAGCCGCGATCTCGTACTCGCGTAAGTTAAAAAAAACTACTCCGAGTGGAGAGCAATCCTCCCACTCGGGGGTTTAGCCGCGTACTAGTTTCGCCTAAGTTAAGAAACTACTCCGAGTGGAGAGCAGTCCTCCCACTCGGGGGCTTAGCCGCGAGCCCATACTTGCCTAAGTTAAGAAACTACTCCGAGTGGAGAGCAATCCTCCCAATCGAGGGCTTAGCCGCGAGCCCGTACTCGCCTAAGTTAAAAAACTTCTACGAGTGGAGAGCAATCCTCCCACTCGGGGCTTAGCCGCGAGCCCGTACTCGCCTAATTTAAAAAACTACCACGAGTGGAGAGGAATCCTGCCACGAGCCCGTACTCGCCTAAGTTAAAAAAAAAGTACTCCGAGTGTAGAGCAATGCGCCCACTTGGGGGCTTAGATGCGAGCCCGTACTCACCTAAGTTAAAAAACAACTCTGAGAGGAGAGCAGTCCTCCCACTCGGGGGCTTAGCCGCGAGCCCGTACTCTCCTAAGTTTAAAAACTACTTTGAGTGGGGAGCAATCCTCCCACTCCGGGGTTTAGCCGCGAGCCCGTACTCGCCTAAGTTAAAAAAACTACTCCGAGTGGAGAGCAATCCTCCCACTCGGGGGCTTAGCCGCGAGCCCGTACTCGCCTAAGTTAAAAAACTACTCCAAGTGGAGAGGAATCCTCCCATTCAGGGGCTTAGCCGCGAGCCCGTACTCGCCTAAGTTAAAAAAAGTACTTCGAGTGGAGAGCAATCCTCCCACTCGGGGGCTTAGCCATGAGCCCATACTCCCTAAGTTAAAAAACTACTCTGAGAGGAGAGCAGTCCTCCCACTCGAGGGTTGAGCCGTGAGCCCCTACTCTCCTAAGTTCAAAAACTACTTCGAGTGGAGAGCAATCCTCCCACTCGAGGGCTTAGCCACGAGCCCGTACTCGCCTAACTTAAAAAACTACTCTGAGTGGAGAGCAATCCTCCAACCCAGGGGCTTAGCCGCAAGCCCGTACTCGCCTAAGTTAAAAAACTACTCCGAGTGGAGAGCAATCCTCCCACTCGAGGGCTTAGCCGCGAGCCCGTACCCACCTAAGTTAAAAAACTACTCCAAGTGGAGAGCAATTTTCCCACTCGGGAGCTTAGCCGCGACCCCGTACTCACCTAAGTTAGAAAAACTACTCCCAGTGGAGAGCAATCCTCCCACTCGAGGGCTTAGCCGCGAGCCTATACTCGCCTAAGTTAAAAAACTACTCCGAGTGGAGAGCAATCCTCCCACTTGGCAGCTTAGCCGCGATCCTGTACTCGCCTAAGTTAAAAAAAACTACTCCGAGTGGAGAGCAATCCTCCCACTCGGGTGCTTAGCCGCATACTAGTTTCGCCTAAGTTAAGAAACTACTCCGAGTGGAGAGCAGTCCTCCCACTCGGGGGCTTAGCCGCGAGCCCATACTCGCCTAAGTTAAGAAACTACTCTGAGTGGAGAGCAATCCTCCCAATCGAGGGCTTAGCCGCGAGCCCGTACTCGCCTAAGTTAAAAAACTTCTCCGAGTGGAGAGCAATCCTCCCACTCGGGGCTTAGCCGCGAGCCCGTACTTGCCTAATTTAAAAAAGTACCACGAGTGGAGAGGAATCCTGCCTCTCGGGGGCTTAGCCACGAGCCCGTACTCGCCTAAGTTAAAAAAAAGTACTCCGAGTGTAGAGCAATCCTCCCACTTGGGGGCTTAGCCGCGAGCCCGTACTCACCTAAGTTAAAAAAACTACTCTGAGAGGAAAGCAGTCCTCCCACTCGGGCGCTTAGCCGCGAGCCCGTACTCTCCGAAGTTTAAAAACTACTCCGAGTGGGGAGCAATCCTCCCACTCCGGGGTTTAGCCGCGAGCCCGTACTCGCCTAAGTTAAAAAACTACTCTGAGTGGAGAGCAATCCTCCCACTCGTGGGCTTAGCCGCGAGCCCGTACTCGCCTAAGTTAAAAAACTACTCCGAGTGGAGAGGAATCCTCCCATTCGGGGGCTTAGCCGCGAGCCCGTACTCGCCTAAGTTAAAAAAAAGTACTTCGAGTGTAGAGCCATCCTCCCACTTGGGGGCTTAGCCACGAGCCCGTACTCCCTAAGTTAAAAAACTACTCTGAGAGGACAACAGTCCTCCCACTCGGGGGTTGAGCCGTGAGCCCCTACTCTCCTATGTTCAAAAACTACTCCGAGCGGAGAGAAATCCTCCTACTCGGGGGCTTAGCCGCGAGCCCGTACTCGCCTAACTTAAAAAACTACTCTGAATGGAGAGCAATCCTCCCACCCAGGGGCTTAGCCGCAAGCCCGTACTCGCCTAAGTTAAAAAACTATTCCGAGTGGAGAGAAATCCTCTCACTCGAGGGCTTAGCCGCGAGCCCGTACTCACCTAAGTTAAAAAACTACTCCAAGTGGAGAGCAATTTTCCCACTCGGGAGCTTAGCCACGAGCCCGTACTCACCTAAGTTAGAAAAACTACTCCGACTGGAGAGCAATACTCCCACTCGAGGGCTTAGCCGCGAGCCTGTATTCGCCTTAGTTAAAAAACTACTCCGAGTGGAGAGCAATCCTCCCACTCGGGGGCTTAGCCACGAGCCCGTACTCCCTAAGTTAAAAAACTACTCTGAGAGGAGAGCAGTCCTCCCACTCGGGGGTTGAGCCATGAGCCCCTACTCTCCTAAGTTCAAAAACTACTTTGAGTGGAGAGCAATCCACCCACTCGGGGGCTTAGCCGCGAGCCCGTACTCGCCTAACTTAAAAAACTACTCTGAGTGGAGAGCAATCCTCCCACCCAGGGGCTTAGCCGCAAGCCCGTACTCGCCTAAGTTAAAAAACTACTCCGAGTGGAGAGCAATCCTCCCACTCGAGGGCTTAGCCGCGTGCCCGTACTCACCTAAGTTAAAAAACAACTCCAAGTGGAGAGCAATTTTCCCACTCGGGAGCTTAGCCGCGACCCCGTACTCACCTAAGTTAGAAAAACTACTCCGTGTGGAGAGCAATCCTCCCACTCGAGGGCTTAGCCGCGAGCCTATACTCACCTAAGTTAAAAAACTACTCCGAGTGGAGAGCAATCCTCCCAC
The DNA here is from genome assembly GCA_032464435.1 of Aegilops umbellulata. NCBI lineage: Eukaryota > Viridiplantae > Streptophyta > Magnoliopsida > Poales > Poaceae > Aegilops > Aegilops umbellulata. Next base: position 36,939,762 of record CP136056.1, on the reverse strand, counting down.
TTGGGAGTTTAGCCGCGATCCCGTACTCGCCTAAGGTAAAAAAAACTACTCCGAGTGGAGAGCAATCCTCCCACTCGGGGGCTTAGCCGCATACTAGTTTCGCCTAAGTTAAGACACTACTCCGAGTGGAGAGCAGTCCTCCCACTCGGGGGCTTAGCCGCGAGCCCATACTCGCCTAAGTTAAGGAACTACTCCGAGTGGAGAGCAATCCTCCCAATCGAGGGCTTAGCCGCGAGCCCGTACTCGCCTATGTTAAAAAACTTCTCCGAGTGGAGAGCAATCCTCCCACTCGGGGCTTAGCCGCGAGCCCATACTTGCCTAATTTAAAAAACTACCATGAGTGGAGAGGAATCCTGCCTCTCGGGGGCTTAGCCACGAGCCCGTACTCGCCTAAGTTAAAAAAAGTACTCCGAGTGTAGAGCAATCCTCCCACTTGGGGGCTTAGCCGGGAGCCCGTACTCACCTAAGTTAAAAAAACTACTCTGAGAGGAGAGCAGTCCGGCCACTCGGGGGCTTGGCCACGAGCCCTTACTCTCCTAAGTTTAAAAACTACTCCGAGTGGGGAGCAATCCTCCCACTCCGGGGTTTAGCCGCGAGCCCGTACTCGCCTAAGTTAAAACACTACTCCGAGTGGAGAGCCATCCTCCCAGTCGGGGGCTTAGCCGCGAGCCCGTACTCGCCTAAGTTAAAAAACTACTCCGAGTGGAGAGGAATCCTCCCATTCGGGGGCTTAGCCGCGAGCCCGTACTCGCCTAAGTTAAAAAAAAGTACTTCAAGTGTAGAGAAATCCTCCCACTTGGGGGCTTAGCCACGAGCCCGTACTCCCTGAGTTAAAAAACTACTCTAAGAGGAGAGCAGTCCTCCCACTCGGGGGTTGAGCCGTGAGCCCCTACTCTCCTATGTTCAAAAACTACTCTGAGCAGAGAGAAATCCTCCCACTCGGGGGCTTAGCCGCGAGCCCGTACTCGCCTAACTTAAAAAACTACTCTGAGTGGAGAGCAATCCTCCCACCCAGGGGCTTAGCCGCAAGCCCGTACTCGCCTAAGTTAAAAAACTACTCCGAGTGGAGAGCATTCCTCCCTCTCGAGGGCTTAGCCGCGAGCCCGTACTCACCTAAGTTAAAAAACTACTCCAAGTGGAGAGCAATTTTCCCACTCGGGAGCTTAGCCGCGAGCTCGTACTCACCTAAGTTAGAAAAACTACTCTGAGTGGAGAGCAATACTCCCACTCGAGGGCTTAGCCGCGAGCCTGTACTCGCCTAAGTTAAAAAACTACTCCGAGTGGAGAGCAATCCTCCCACTCGGGGGCTTAGCCACGAGCCCGTACTCCCTATGTTAAAAAACTACTCTGAGAGGAGAGCAGTCCTCCCACTCGGGGGTTGAGCCGTGAGCCCCTACTCTCCTAAGTTCAAAAACTACTTCGAGTGGAGAGCAATCCTCCCACTCGGGGGCATAGCCACGAGCCCGCACTCGCCTAACTTAAAAAACTACCCTGAGTGGAGAGCAATCCTCCCACCCAGGGGCTTAGCCGCAAGCCCGTACTCGCCTAAGTTAAAAAACTGCTCCGAGTGGAGAGCAATCCTCCCACTCGAGGGCTTAGCCGCGAGCCCGTACTCACCTAAGTTAAAAAACTACTCCAAGTGGAGAGCAATTTTCCCACTCGGGAGCTTAGCCGCGACCCCGTACTCACCTAACTTAGAAAAACTACTCCGAGTGGAGTGCAATCCTCCCACTCGAGGGCTTAGCCGCGAGCCTATACTCGCCTAAGTTAAAAAACTACTCCGAGTGGAGAGCAATCCTCCCACTTGGGAGCTTAGCCGCAATCCCGTACTCGCCTAAGTTTAAAAAAACTACTCCGAGTGGAGAGCAATCCTCCCACTCAGGGGCTTAGCCGCATACTAGTTTCGCCTAAGTTAAGAAACTACTCCGAGTGGAGAGCAGTCCTCCCACTCGAGGGGTTAGCTACGAGCCCATAGTCGCCTCAGTTAAGAGACTACTCCGAGTGGAGAGCAATCGTCCCAATCGAGGGCTTAGCCACGAGCCTGTACTCGCCTAAGTTAAAAAACTTCTCCGAGTGGAGAGCAATCCTCCCACTCGGGGCTTAACCGCGAGCCCGTACTTGCCTAATTTAAAAAAATACCACGAGTGGAGAGGAATCCTGCCAGTCGGGGGCTTAGACACGAGCCGATACTCGCCTAAGTTAAAAAAAAGTACTCCGAGTGTAGAGCAATCCTCCCACTTGGGGGCTTAACCGCGAGCCCGTAATCACCTAAGGTCAAAAAACTACTCTAAGAGGAGAGCAGTCCTCCCACTCGGGGGCTTAGCCGCGAGCCCGTACTCTCCTAAGTTTGAAAACTACTCCAAGTGGGGAGCAATCCTCCCACTTCGGGGTTTAGCCGCGAGCCCGTACTCGCCTAAGTTAAAAAACTACTCCGAGTGGAGAGCAATCCTCCCACTCGGGGGCTTAGCCGCGAGCCCGTACTCGCCTAAGTTAAAAAACTACTCCGAGTGGAGAGGAATCCTCCCATTCGGGGGCTTAGCCGCGAGCCCATACTCGCCTAAGTTAAAAAAAAGTACTTCGAGTGTAGAGCAATCCTCCCACTTGGGGGCTTAGCCACGAGCCCGTACTCCCTAAGTTAAAAACTACTCTGAGAGGAGAGCAGTCCTCCCACTCGGGGGTTGAGCCGTGAGCCCCTACTCTCCTAAGTTCAAAAACTACTCCGAGCGGAGAGAAATCCTCCCACTTTGGGGCTTAGCCGCGAGCCCGTACTCGCCTAACTTAAAAAACTACTCTGAGTGGAGAGCAATCCTGCCACCCAGGGGCTTAGCCGCAAGCCCGTACTTGCCTAAGTTAAAAAACTACTCCGAGTGGAGAGCAATCGTCCCACTCGAGGGCTTAGCCACGAGCCCGTACTCACCTAAGTTAAAAAACTACTCCAAGTGGAGAGCAATTTTCCCACTCGGGAGCTTAGCCGCGAGCCCGTACTCACCTAAGTTAGAAAAACTACTCCGAGTGGAGAGCAATACTACCACTCGATGGCTTAGATGCGAGCCTGTACTCGCCTAAGTTAAAAAAACTACTCCGAGTGGAGAGCAATCCTCCCACTCGGAAGCTTAGGCGCGAGCCCATACTCGCATAAGTTAAAAAACTACTCTGAGTCGAGAGCAATCCTCCCGCTCGGGGAATTAGCCGGGAACCAGTTTCACCTAAGTTAAAAAAGTACTCCGAGTGGAGAGAAATCCTCCCACTCGGGGGCTTAGCCCTGAGCCCGTACTCCCTTAAGTTAAAAAACTACTCCGAGAGCAATCCTCCCACTCGGGGGCTTAGCCGCAAACCTGTTTCGCCTAAGTTAAAAAACTGCTCTGAGTGGAGAGTGATCCTCCCAGTTGGCGACTTAGTCGCGAACCATTTTCGCCTAAGTTGAAAAACTACTCCGAGTGGAGAGCAACCCTCCCACTCGGGGGCTTAGCTGCGAACCAGTTTCGCCTAAGTTAAGAAATCCGTTCACACAAAGCATTCTATAATCAGGAAAGCAATATTCAGGTAAATCCATCAAGTTTAGAATCATGATCAAAAGTACTCAGGCGTCAGGCCCGAAAGAGTTTAACAGTTACAGAATCACTCGGCATTCCGAGGCAAATAGATTAAAATCATTAAAAAAATTCTTCACTCAGCAGGAGGAGGACTCGCTGGCTCGACGAAGGTGTCCAGGTCGATGCAAAGCCTCAATGAAGGTCTCCACGATAGATTCAAACTGTAGCTTCTTCGCATTCGCCACTTGGAGAGCCTTCAACTTTTCTTCTTTGGCATCCTTGCAATGGACTACGACGAGTGAGAGAGCCACGTCGGCTCCACAGCGAGCAGCTGATTTTTCCATGCCTGCACTCGATCGGGGATTTCATTGAGTCAAGCCATCAGTGACTCAAGATCGCTCTGAAGGATGTCCTCTTGCCACAGTTCTTTATCTATCCGAGTCATTGCAACCTTCAGTCGAGCAACATACCCCAAGACGCTGCCGAGTCGAGCATCAAGTTGTAGTACATTCATTGCAACTTCATCTTTGACAAGCAACTTTGTGGGGTCGAGGCCTCGCTCATTCGTTCAGTTTCTTGCTCAAAATTTTGACAGAACTCTGCGCAAGGAGTAAAAGTATGAGTCACTAGCAACATTATGTAGAAGTTTTCTACATTCACTCGGACGATGAAGGACACCTTCAAGCATAATGAACATATTCTTGGCAAGGCCACACAAGTAAACCTCTAGCTCGTCTCTCTTCCGAGTGAGCTGGTCCACCTTGTCGGCCAAGACAACTTTCTCCTCCCTCAGTTATGCAGCTTCCTTTTTTACCTCATCAACAACAGTCTTCAGAGTGGCATTTTCCTCCTCAAGCTTACCAACTGAAGCCAGCTTTCTCTCAGCGGATTCAATCTTCTCTCGGGCTACCTTCTGCGCCCCCGCGAGCTCAGTGTCCTTCCTTTCGAGCACCTGCTTCATAGTGTCTAAAGAAATAACATTCTTCAGTCGTGCCTGGAGTTGACGGTTTTCACTATCCACATCTGTTCGAGTGGAATCACTTGGTTGAAAGGATGAAAAAGAAGAAACGACAAAGCATAGAGTCAGCAAGTTGTTACCTCCCGAGGTCTTCACCTCATCCTGAGCATCCTTCAGATTCTTCCTGGCAAGTTCCAGACCAAGTTGGAGTTGGATCTTCTCCTTCTCTAGGGCAACGTACTGCATCCCAAGTTCACAAGATTTCTGAAATCAAGAAAAAGAAATTCAGTCCACGAAGACAAAGACCCTTTACTTCCAAGTGGAGAAGAGCAAATCCAGACTGATGTTATCAAAAGAGTTATAAGACCGCCGTTGAATCGAACATTCAACGGCAGTCTCTAGGACTACACCAAGTTGGTTCACTCAGCGTGGCCCCACTGGAGCAACTTCCCACTTGGAATGGCTTGCCCGTCCTGGGTGGAAGAAAAAAATTGTTCTCAGACCCACGACGACTACTCGCAGTCGACATCGGTCTCGGGGACTACACCTAGTGGGTGAACTTAGCGTGCCCCTACTAGATCAGGTACCCACTCGGCGCGGCCCGACCAGCCCGAGTGGAGAGATACAAACAAGCATACTCTAAGACCCTCGCTGAATCAAACATTCGATAAGGGTCTCGGGGACTACACCGAGTGGGTGCACTCTGCATGCCCCTACTGGATCAGATACCCACTCGGCATGGCCTGACCGACTCGACTGGAAGAACTACGCAGTAAAAGAAAACACACCGTGGCTATACAGATTTAAGACGAAGAAAATCCAATCGGAAATCAACTTACTATCGTACTTACTCGAATATTGGTCTGAAGGGCGGGGCTGGCGTTGTAAGCAGCCTTGCTGGATTCATACACCACCTTCAGTCGCTGCATCATCAGGATAGCTTGTATCATAGCCTCCTTGGCAGCTCTTGTTTGGTCCTCAGAGACATGATGCAGAGTGAATCCACTCGACACGGGCGTTGGTGACGCAGCTGGAGGGATCAATGTTTGTGGTTGCCCAGTCGGGTCTGGAGCCTAAGCAGTCGACACTGGAGGTTGGGCAGTCGACAATGGGTTAGCAAAAGAAACACCAACTCGAGATGAGCCACCGAGTTCTTGAACAACAGGTTCAGGCGTCGGGTGAGACACCCGACTTGAAGGCACTCTCCTGGCGAGGTTCGGCGAGGTGGTCGAGGCCCTGCCTCTTCCTCCTGCACTCCTTGGAGGCTCCTACTCGTCGTTGTCTAGAAGTTGGATAACGTCTGTTGGCACTGCAGTCACTCGACAGTAAGATCTCAGCCGACCAACAAGGCAATTGATAAGGTGAGGGAGTCCTGGATTATGGGGTCCTCGGGTGTCCGGGCTATGTGACGTGGGCCGGACAAATGGGCCGTGAAGATACAAGATAGAAGGCCTTCCCCCGTGTCTGGATGGGACTCTCCTTTCCGTCGATGGCAAGCTTGGCGTTCGGATATGAAGATTCCTTTCTCTATAAACCGATTCTATACAACCCTAGCCCCCTTCGGTGTGTATATAAACCAGAGGGTTTAGTGCGTAGAGGCAATCATAATCATACATACTAGACATCTAGGGTTTAGCCATTACGATCTCGAGGTAGATCAACTCTTGTAACCCATATACTCATCAAAGTCAATCAAGCAGGAAGTAGGGTATTACCTCCATTAAGAGGGCCTGAACCTGGGTAAACATTCGGTCCCCTGCCTATTGTTACCCTCGATCCTTAGATGCACAGTTCGGGACCCCCTACCCGAGATCTGCCGGTTTTGACATCGACATTGGTGCTTTCATTGAGAGTTCCACTGTGCCATTGTCGAAAGGCTCGATGGCTCCATCAGTCATCTACAATAATGCTGCCGCAAAGGAGAATTTCCTCCCCACCTAGATCTTCCTATTTGGCGGCTGCGCACTGCGCGCCAACTCGGTTGGCCACCTGGAGCAGATCGACGACTACGCCCCTAGTCACCAGATCAGTTTTGGAAGTCTGAACTATGTCGCTGATATATTCCAAGGGTTCGCAGCTTCAATCACCGCTCCGGCCTTAGATTCGTAGTGCGCTACCAGGTCGAAGACGGGAGTCCAGAGCCCGCCAGACTCTCTGCGGCCTTAGAGCACAACACCAGAAAACCGGAGAGAATAGCATCTCCGGTAATAATCACAAAGCCGGACTCTTCTCCAGACACAAACTCAGAACCCTAGAACTCCGCGTCATGCGAGCTCGGCCTAGAAACCTCTGTCCCCGTCCAAACATCGCTCTTAAATGAGGCTTTGGACTTAATGCGATCCCTCGCCATCTGAAAGCACAAGTGCTCCTTGGGTGATTTTGATAATTAATGACAACATATATCTTGTTGGACTAATACTTTTACCTACTGTGTTTCAGACAAGTTCAACAAATTAAGTGGCATGGACTAAAGGATGTGGAACCCCTTCAAGATGCTAAGGATAAAGGATTGGCTCAAGCTTCAAGTACAAGACTCTACATTTTCTATTTTAGTGATCCAAGATCACATTGAGTCTATAGGAAAAGCCAATACTATCAAGAGGGGATGAGGTGTTGCTTAATGGCTTGCTTGCTCAAAGTGCTTAGTGATATGCTCCAAAACCCTCAACTACCTTCCCACATCCACATATGACCTAAACCGAAAGTCAAACTCGGCCCCACCGATTCTTTCTATCCGACGCCACCGAGTTTTGATGTTATAGCCACTGCCACAAACCCTGGGCAAATCGGTTTCACCGATAGGGATCTCGGTCTCACCGAGATGGGATTGTAATCTCTCTGTGTATGTCCCATTACCAATATCGGTCTCACTGAGATTGAGCAATCGGTACTACCGAGATTAGAACGCAAACTCTCTGGTCAGCTTATTACCAAAATGGGCCCCACCGAGTTTGTGTAATCGGTCTCACCGAGTTTGCATGACCAACTCTCTGGTTAGCTTATTACCAAAATAGGTCCCACCGATTTTGTGTAATCGGTCTCACCGAGATTACGGTATGCCCTAACCCTAATCATATCGGTCCTACCGAGTTGCATGTCGGTCCCACCGAAAATCCTAACGGTCACTAGGTTTGCTAAATCGGTCCGACCGAGTTTCTTAATTCGGTCTCACCGAGATTGGTAAATTGTGTGTAATGGTTAGTTTTTGTGTGGAGGCTATATATACCCCTCCACCCACTCTTCATCCATGGAGAGAGCCATCAGAACATATCTACACTTCCAATACACATTTTCTGAGAAAGAACCACCTACTCATGTGTTGAGACCAAGATATTCTATTCCCACCATATGAATCTTGATCTCTAGCCTTCCCCAAGTTGCTTTCCACTCAAAAAATTCCACCAAATCCAAATCCTGTGAGAGAGAGTTGAGTGTTGGGGAGACTATCATTTGAAGCACAAGAGCAAGGAGTTCGTCATCAACACACCATTTGTTACTTCTTGGAGAGTGGTGTCTCCTAGATTGGCTAGGTGTCACTTGGGAGCCTCCAACAAGATTGTGGAGTTGAACCAAGGAGTTTGGAAGGGCAAGGAGATCGCCTACTTCGTGAAGATCTACCGCTAGTGAGGCAAGTCCTTCATGGGCAATGGACATGAGGGAATAGACAAGGTTGCTTCTTCGTGGACCCTTCATGGGTGGAGCCCTCCGTGGACTCGCGCAACCGTTACCCTTCGTGGGTTGAAGTCTCCATCAACGTGGATGTACAATAGCACCACCTATCGGAACCACGACAAAAACATTCGTGTCTCCAATTGCGTTTGAATTCTCCAAACCCTTCGCTTTACATTCTTGCAAGTTGCATGATTTACTTTCCGCTGCTCATATACTCTTTGCATGCTTGCTTGATATGTATTGTGTTTGTTAAACTTGTGCCAAAACTCCACTTCAACCTAAAGAAATTAAAAACTGCAACTTTTGGTACTTAGTGTCTAATCACCCCCTCTAGACACCTCTTCTCGATCCTTTCAACTGGTACCAAAGCATGGGTCTCCATTGCCCTGTTTTAAACACCTTTGGAGGAAGATGGATGTGTCTACTTTGGGGAGTCTTAGACATAAAGTGCCTATTCTTGATGGAGAATATTTTCATGAGTGGAAAAATGAAATGCTTGAGATTTTCAATGAATATCACTTGAACAAGTACATTGCTAGACCTTGTGCACCTCATATTGATCCATTGCATCCCACACCCGAAGAGGATCTTGACATGATTCGCAATCTTAGAACCATCAATCTTATCATAAGAGGATTGCCAAAAAATTTGATTGTTAGTTTGCCAACTCTTGATTGTGCCTATACTATATGGAAATTTCTTAAGAAACGATTTCCAGATTATTCCTTTAAAAATTTAGAAGAAATTCTCCATAAGTCTATTGCTTTGAGTAAGATGAACTCTAGTGATCCTAGCTTTGGTGATTGTCTATTTGAGCTTATGAAAGTGCAACTATCCCTAGGTGGTTTTGGTAATTCATAACAAAATATAGCTCATTGAGCTAATGCTATTCCAAGATGATTATTTCAGGAAAGCTCAATGATTGGCATGGATTGGATGATGAAAGTGGATCCCTCAAAATGCTAAGGACAAAGGATTGGCTCAAGCTCATAAGCTCAAGACTCTTCATTTTATATTTTAGTGATCCAAGATCACATTGAGTCTTTAGGAAAATACAATAGTATCGAGGAGGGATGAGGTGTTGCTTAATGAGCCTCTTGCTTCATGTGCTTAGTCATATGCTCCAAAACCCTCAACTACTTTCCCACATCCACATTTGACCTAAACCCAAAGCCAAACTCGGACCTACCGATTCTTTCAATCTGGCGCCACTGAGTTTCACATGTCATAGCCACTGCCAAACCCTAAGCAAATCGGTTCTACTGATAGGGATCTCGGTCTCACCGAGATGGGATTGCAATTTCTCTGTTTCCTTTTCGTAACTTTCCGGTCTCACCGAAAGGGCGGATCGGTCCCACCAAGATTGCAATGAAAACTCTCTGTTTCCTTTTTGTAACATTTCGGTCTCACCGAAAGAGCAAATCGGTCCCATCGAGTTTACCTGACCAACTCTCTGGTTAGCTTATTACCAAATCAGTCTCACCGAGTTTGTGTAATCGGTCTCACCGAGATTACGTTATGCCCTAACCCTAACCATATCGGTCCTACCGAGTTGCATGTCAGTCCCACCGAAAATCCTAACGGTCACTAGATTTACTAAATAGGTCCGACCGAGTTTGTTGATTCGGTCCCACTGAGATTGGTAAATTGTGTGTAATGGTTAGATTTTGTGTGGAGGCTATATATACCCCTCCACCTCCTCTTCACTCGTAGAGAGAGCCATCAGAACACATCTACACTTCCAACTCATATGTTCTGAGAGAGAACCACCTACCCTTGTGTTGAGCTCAAGATATTCCATTCCTACCATATGAATCTTGATCTCTAGCCTTCCCCAAGTTGCTTTCCAATCAAATCTTCTTTCCACCAAATCCAAATCCTGTGAGAGAGAGTTGAGTGTTTGGAGACTATCATTTGAAGCACAAGAGCAAGGAGTTCATCATCAACACACCATTTGTTACTTCTTGGAGAGTGGTGTCTCCTAGATTGGCTAGGTGTCACTTGGGAGCCTCCGACAAGATTGTGGAGTTGAACCAAGGAGTTTGTAAGGGCAAGGAGATCGACTACTTCGTGAAGATCTATCGCTAGTGAGGCAAGTCCTTCGTGGGCGATGGCCATGGTGGGATAGACAAGGTCGCTTCTTCGTGGACCCTTCGTGGGTGGAGCCCTCCGTGGACTCGCGCAACCGTTACCCTTCGTGGGTTGAAGTCTCCATCAACGTGGATGTAGGATAGCACCACCTATCCGAACCATGCCAAAAACATCCGTGTCTCCAATTGCGTTTGAATTCTCCAAACCCTTCCCTTTACATTCTTGCAAGTTGCATGCTTTACTTTCCGCTGCCTATATACTCTTTGCATGCTTGCTTGAATTGTGTGATGGTTGCTTGACTTGTCCGAAAGTAGCTAAAATCTGCCAAACACTAAAATTGGGAAAAGGTTAAGTTTTTATTTGGTCAAGTAGTCTAATCACCCCCCCTCTAGACATACTTTTGATCCTACAAGTGGTATCAGAGCTTTGGTCTCCATTTGCTTTGATTTCTATAGCTTTTGGTGGTCATAGCCTTGGTTTCACAACCTAGGAGAGTATGGCGTCTAGTGAGGGAAATTATCACCGTAGAGGTCCTTACTTTGATGGTACTATTTTTGCTAGTTGGAAGCATAAAATGAAAATGCATATTCTCAGACATAACCCCGCCGTTTGGGCTATTATGTGTGTTGGTTTGGAAGGTGACTTCTTTGACGGGAAAGAACCAAACCATGAAGCTACCCCGGAAGAGTTGAAGATGCTGCAATACAACACTCAAGCTTGTGATATTCTCTTCAACGGATTGTGCCCCGAAGAATTCAACAAAATCAGCCGTCTTGAGAATGCAAAGGAAATTTGGGATACTTTGATTGATATGCATGAAGGTACCGACTCCATCAAGGAATCCAAATTGGATGTGCTTCAAAGTCAACTTGACAAGTTCAAAATGAAGGATGGTGAAGGTGTCGCTGAAATGTCCTCTAGGCTTGCTCTCATCACAAACGAGATTGCCGGCTTAGGGAGTGAAGTGATGACCGATAGATTCATCATCAAGAAGATCCTAAGAGCCTTGGATGGAAAATATGATACCGTGTGCACATTGATCCAAATGATGCCCAATTACAAAGATCTCAAGCCAACGGAGGTCATTGGAAGAATTGTTGCTCATGAGATGTCACTCAAGGATAAACAGGAACTTCACAACAAATCAAGTGGAGCTTACAAAGCCTCATGTGAAGCCCCCACATCATCAAGTGAGAAACAAACCTTCAATGAAGAATTTAGCTTAATGGTGAAGAACTTCAACAAGTTCTACAAGAGTAGAAGCAAAGATAGAAGCTCCAAGTCAAGGTCCTACAATGACAAAAGATCTTCTAGTCGAGAGCGAAACTGCTACAATTGTGGAAGACCCGGACACTATTCCAATGAGTGTACGACACCCTACAAAAGAAGAGAAGATTCTCCAAAAAGAAGAAGCAAAAGAGAAGAATCACCATCTAGAGAGAGAAGGAGTCGAGATGATCGTTATGAACGAAGATACTCACGGAGAAACAAGGATTCGGAAAGAAAGGAAAAGTCATCAAGGATCTACACAAAACAAAGACATCAAGCTCATGTTGGTGAATGGGTATCCGGCTCCGACTCCGACAACCACTCCGAGAGAAGTTATCACTCCGATTCCGAATATACTCAAGATGAAGGTGTTGCCGGTCTAGCACTTGTGTCAACTGACTCCTACGACATATTTGACTCACCAAATGAAGGAGTTGGAACATGCTTCATGGCCAAAGGTCCAAAGGTAACACACCCCGAGTATGTTGATTTCAATAGTGATGAAGATGACTTGTTAGGTGATGATGATTTACTTGTTGACAACTCTAGTGATGAATACTATGATGAAACGTCAATTAATCATGCTAATCAAGATAAAACGAATGACAATGATAAGGAGATTATTGAGGCTCTAACTAAAGAACTAAACACTCTTAAGTTAGCTCATGAAACTATCTTCGAAGATCATCGAGAACTTTTAACAACTCATGAGAAGTTACACTTTGAAAAGCTCAATCTTGAGCAAGAGCATGAGTTTTTAAAAGCAATCAATGATGATCTCCGTAAGAAAAGTTCTTCTTACATTGCCAAGCGTTTACTCTTATCCACTTACATGCCTCAAGTCAAATCTAGTAACAACAACAAGAAAAATTCTTCCTCTAGTAGTAACAATGATCATGTTAAACCCAATATTGTTGCTTCTAGTAGTTCTCTTGATTCCACTAATGATTCTCTTGCCAAGTTACACTTGAGCAAGAAAATAGCCTATTGAAGGGAATTATAGAGAAAGGAGTCTACAAGAGCCTTGCCGGAAGTAAGCAATTCGAGGAAATTGTACGCAAGCAAGGAAGGCACCAGAAGAATCAAGGTGTTGGTTTTGAACGAAAGTTCAACGCCAGTGGAGTTGAGTGGGAAGAAGATCAATACCCCAAGACGAGGTTTGTTCCTCAACAAGAGAAGTATGATCCTACTTCCTTCAAGGGGACACAAGCTCAAGATGATCTTCCACCACAAGACTACAAGCAAAAAGGCAAGGACAAGCTTCAAGAGGAAATTGATGCATTTGAAGAAGCTCCTAAGACCTTAGTCAAGTGGATTCCCAAGACTACTTCAAGTTCCACTTCATTAAGTACGACTACAACTCCAAGGATTCCCATCAAGATGGTGTGGATCCAAAAGAAGAAGAACTAGAGAGTTCTTGAGGCTGACTCCGCCAACATATTTCACTCTTATCATTTTGGCAAGAACAAGTGCAATCAACTTCCACATCTTGCACTAGTTCAAGGAGTCACAAACCTTCTTGTTGGTAAGTCAAGGCACAAGGTAACCTAAAAGCTTTCATGGACATCATCTTGTGTGTGCATCACTCTATGTCTATGGATATCCTTGTTTGTTCCTTGTGGGACTAACCCATGTAGGTATTGAAAGTGCAATTCACTCCAATGGATAGCTCCAATTGTTCTACATCAACATTGAGCATCCACATCTTCAACATCTACATGAAGTCATCATCGACAAAACCCAAGGTTAGTTCACCCCTGTTAGGGGGGATATCACATCTAGGGGGAGCTTTACTCTAAGACTTGAGCTAAAGCAACTCTAATGATGTGAACACAACAATGCTTTATGTAAAAGTGGTAACCCCACTTGTGCTTAAACGATGAGTATGATCTACGATCAAATGTTCTCATTTGACTCCTAAGTCAATATACTCATATATAGATGACCTAGTCATCGCCAATTGCTTGATAGATGCTAGAATTGGTTGTGCATGCTTTGTCACATATTTCTATTGCCATTTTATTGTGTGAGCATGTTGGTTGCATATTTTGCTCATTCGAGGACATCCACTTGTTGTTTTGATTGATTGGTTTTCTTTTCTCTTGCCAAGTGGATGGACAAGAATGCCTAAGAACCTCCTCTAGCTATCTATGCTTTTCTCCTCTCAAACTCTATTCATGCTACATCACAAAATTTGATCAAGTCATATTCGAACCACTCTGTGTGAGGAGCACTCGGAGTCCCCGATTCGTCATAGACTTAAACTTCCAAAACTTCTTTGTGATTCTCGGTCTGACCGATATCTCCTTTTCGGTCCTACCGAGATCATTAAGTCGGTCTATGTTTTCGATCTCGGTGCAACCGATTTGAACCATTCGGTCACACCGAGTTGCAATAACTGTATACAGTTTTGCATCTCGGTGCCACCGAGTTGTTCCACTCGGTCACACCGACAGGGTCGGGCTATATATAGACACGGGCAAAAATTTGGAAATTTCTCCGAACCCCTTCGCCCTTGCGATAACTCGCTCTGCCTACATGGTCTCCGGATCGTCTCCTCGCCGCCAGCCGCCTCCAGTCGCTGGACTCCATCACCGTCAACGGAATTCAACCCCGCCGTTGCCGCCGTAGCGAGTCTCCGCCGAACTAGGGTATGCACTCGGTCTTTGTGCTATTCCCCATCTGATTCCTAGCACATTGTGATCGTATTGATTCTAGCCACGATTGAAACACTCCTATCCAGTCAGTGCAATTCGTAGAATAGGTTTGATTCGAAAATTTTAGGGTTAGGTTTCCACCGAAACCATCTCGGACCCAGCGAGTTGAAAAACTCGGTCCCACCGATTTGGCTCATGCCATTGCACAAGTAAGACTCTGTCTGACCGAGAATTACTAATCGGTGTGACCGATTTTGGAACTTTGTGAAACCCTAGCAGTCTCGGTGCCACCGAACTGTGACTCGGTATGACCGAGTTCACTAGTTTAGGTTCCAAAACTGCTTCGGTATCACTGAGTTTAAAAATCGGTAGATCCGAAATGATTTCCGTGGGAAACTAAAACTAAGATTTTGAATCATTCTTTTGCAAAAATCTCTGCATTTTGTGATGCTCATCTATTCTACCTCATCTATAAACTCTTCACAGGGTCAGTAGTCAGCTTGTACATCATGTATGATAAGAGTGACAGCCAGAACATGTCAGAAGAGCAAGTGCACATGAGTGAGGGCACTAGTCCCTCCAGTTCTTCAGATGAAGGCAGCAGGAGCACCCCTAGCAATTTGCCAAAAGCTGCCACTAGACAAAGGAAGAAGAGAACCTCAGACTCAGAGCATGAGGACTATGTGGCAGAAGAGGAAGCTACTTCCAAGAAAGTAGTGCTCAGGAAGGAGTATGGCTCAGCTGCATCCATCAAGCCTGGAATGCACAAAAAGGCACCTGCAAGAAGAGTTCCTACCACTAAGCCTAGGAAGGCTGTACCTGAAGAAACTATAAAGTTCACCATGGAATCTGAAGAGGAAGCAAGTGGACAAGATAAGAAGAAGAAGAGAGCCAGAACTACCACTGCCAGAGTTATAGGAAAACCCTCCATGAGGAGAGACTCTGAGGAAGCTGAAGAGGAAGAGGTTGTTGCACCAGCACCTAAGGCACCAAAGCTTATGGGTGATGCTATCAAATCAAGGGCTACTGCATCCAAGCCCAAAGAAGCACCCAAAGCTGCCTCCAAGTCCAAGTCATCTCCAAAGAGAAATACAAGGAGCATACCAGCTGCTGAAAAGAACAAGGCCCCAGTGCCTGACATTGCAGAAGAAGAAGAAGGACAAGTGCTCAAGAAGCTAAAGCCCAAGATTCCAGACCACAATGATGCTCATCCTGTGGCTGAGGACATGAAAATCAGAAGAGATTCAGGGCTGAGGAAGTGGAGAGCAGAGGATCCATATGCTTCAAGGAGAAGAACTGTTGTTGACTACAGGTTCCACACAAAGGAACAACAGGACTTCTATGAGACAGCTTTGCTTGATAAGAAGCCCATAGTTTGTGACATGAGATGGGTAGATTGGGAGTACATCAAGGACAACGAAGAGCACTATCCTAGAGTGAAAGACAGCTTCTAGGGCTGTGGAGTTGCTGACTTTGTTGGGCAGAAGCTTACAAAGTGGAATGAGGAGCTCATTATGCAATTCTACTCCACGGCACACTTCTACCCAGATGGAAGGATCACATGGATGTCTGTAGGTACAAGGTACCAATCAACTGTTGAGGAATGAGCAAAGTTGATCAATGCCCCAGAGGAAAATGAGGATGACTTGGATGTCTATGCCAAGAAAAAGATGGATCATAACTCAATGTCCAACTTGTACAAGGAGATCCCAAACAAGGCACTTGATACTGTCAAGTTTGGCTCAGTGCATTATCTTCTGTCAGGACTACCAACTATTAATTGGATTCTGAGGCACACTCTATTACCCAAGTCAGGTGATCACAAGATGATCAGAGGCCATGCAATAAATTTGCTTCATATCTTTGATGTGCCACAAAAGTTCAAGGTGATGAGCCTCATGATAGAGACTATCAAAAGGACTGCAGCAGATCAGAAGAGGAGCTGTGGTTATGCCCCTCAGATTCAAGAGTTGATTAACTCAAAAATGGTCACATGCATATACTTGTTGGACAAGGAACATTTGCCTATTCATCCAGATTTCGAGGACAACCAAGTTGTGATGAATGAGAATGAACCATCTTCAGCACAAGCACAAGCAAAGAAGGAGAAGGTAAGGAAGGAGAAAGCTGCCAAGATGCCAACTCAAGAGGAGGCATCTACACTGAGGATTGAGAAAGTTCTGGCCACCCTCACTCAGAATCAAGAGAGCTTAGAGATAATCGTATAACAAAAGTTCTATGACTTGGATGTCAAAGTAACAGAGATTCAGTCTGCAGTGGAGCAACTTCAAGATGACATGCAGGAGAGGAAAGGGAAGACTACAACTGATGCATTTGCCAGAGTGCCACGAGCTCAGAGGTCAGCTGCAGTGCCAGTTCCTGACACCAGAGCCACCACCTCAGCTCCAGCTACAGCACCAGCCCAACCAGCTCCAGCATCCACTTCAGCTCCAGCTCCAACCACTTCAACAGAAGCCTTCGTCCTTGGAGTGATCCAGACTCCACCACCACCAGAAGATCAAGCCTGAGAGTCGATCTAGGACTATGCATTTTCTAGGAACTTTTTGGTAACTTGTTGCCAAAGGGGGAGAAAAATGTATAGATCATAGGCTTCGAGAGAGAGAGAGTGTTGCTTTTATTCTCTCTTGCTTTATTTGGTGGTTTTTCAAACTTTGTTTGCTTTAGGTTGAGATACTATGATATGCTTGTGAGACATTGATGATCATGTGTTTGATCATAAGCTACACTTATGCATGCTTGAAATTATCCTATCTATCTTATGTGATCATTCATTTTTTTTGGTGATGAGTGCATGTATTCAATTCTTATCATTTTGAGCGCTCCACCAAGATGTATGTGACATGGAAGAGTAACCCATGATTCTAACTCTTTGTGCATTTGCAGTCCAAAGGAAATTTTAAAATATGCACAAATTTAGGGGGAGCTCTTACTTATCACATACTTCTCAAAGCGACAATATATTTCATTCTTATTATCATTTGTCGAAGCTTTGATCTATATGTTGTCATCAATTACCAAAAAGGGGGAGATTGAAAGTGCAACTATCCCTAGGTGGTTTTGGTAATTCATAACAACATATAGCTCATTGAGCTAATGCTATTCCAAGATGATTATTTCAGGAAAGCTCAATGATTGGCATGGCATGGATGATGAAAGTGGATCCCTCAAAATGCTAAGGACAAAGGATTGGATCAAGCTCATAAGCTCAAGACTCTTCATTTTATATTTTAGTGATCCAAGATCACATTGAGTCTTTAGGAAAAGCCAATACTATCAAGGAGGATGAGGTGTTGCTTAATGAGCCTCTTGCTTCATGTGCTTAGTGATATGCTCCAAAACCCTCAACTACTTTCCCACATCCACATTTGACCTAAACCCAAAGCCAAACTCGGACCTACTGATTCTTTCAATACGGCGCCACCGAGTTTCACATGTCATAGCCACTGCCAAACCCTAAGCAAATCGGTTCTACCAATAGGGATCTCGATCTCACCGAGATAGGATTGCAATTTCTCTGTTTCCTTTTCATAACTTTCCGGTCTCACCGAAAGAGCGGATCGGTCCCACCGAGATTGCAATGAAAACTCTCTATTTCCTTTTTGTAACATTTCGGTCTCACCGAAGAGCAAATCGGTCCCACCGAGTTTACCTGACCAACTATCTGGTTAGCTTATTACCAAATCGGTCTCACCGAGTTTGTGTAATCGGTCTCACCGAGATTATGTTATGCCCTAACCCTAACCATATCGGTCCTACCGAGTTGCATGTCAGTCCCACCGAAAATCCTAACGGTCACTAGGTTTACTAAATCGGTCCGACCGAGTTTGTTGATTCGGTCCCACCGAGATTGGTAAATTGTGTGTAACGGTTAGATTTTGTGTGGAGGCTATATATACCCCTCCACCTCCTCTTCACTCGTAGAGAGAGCCATCAGAACACATCTACACTTCCAACTCATATGTTCTGAGAGAGAACCACCTACCCTTGTGTTGAGCTCAAGATATTCCATTCCTACCATATGAATCTTGATCTCTAGCCTTCCCCAAGTTGCTTTCCACTCAAATTTTCTTTCCACCAAATCCAAATCCTGTGAGAGAGAGTTGAGTGTTGGGGAGACTATCACTTGAAGCACAAGAGCAAGGACTTCATCATCAACACACCATTTGTTACTTCTTGGAGAGTGGTGTCTCCTAGATTGGCTAGGTGTCACTTGGGAGCCTCCGACAAGATTGTGGAGTTGAACCAAGGAGTTTGTAAGGGCAAGGAGATCGCATATTTCGTTAAGATCTACCGCTATTGAGGCAAGTCCTTCGTGGGCGATGACCATGGTGGGATAGACAAGGTTGCTTCTTCGTGGACCCTTCGTGGGTGGAGCCCTCCGTGGACTCGCGCAACCGTTACCCTTCGTGGGTTGAAGTCTCCATCAACGTGGATGTAGGATAGCACCACCTATCCGAACCACGCCAAAAACATCCGTGTCTCCAATTGCGTTTGAATTCTCCAAACCCTTCCCTTTACATTCTTGCAAGTTGCATGCTTTACTTTCCGCTGCCTATATACTCTTTGCATGCTTGCTTGAATTGTGTGATGATTGCTTGACTTGTCCTAAAGTAGCTAAAATCCGCCAAACACTAAAATTGGGAAAAGGTTAAGTTTTTATTTGGTCAAGTAGTCTAATCACCCCCCTCTAGACATACTTTCGATCCTACAGCTTACCAATCTCATGCGTGCCATAGGAAATGTTGGGATCATTAGCGATATCATATCCGAAGCTATTAGAATTCATAAAGGTGACCATTGTAATGATCATTTGTCTAATGAATTACCCTCTCTAGGAATTGATCAATCACAAAATGATGTTGAACATGGATACTATGATGGGGATGATGATAGTGACTATGATCTCGATGATGCGATGAGACGCTTTGGTCTTATGGCAAATCTTTGCGGCTACATGGCTGGAGGAAAGGAATGGGTCCTTGATAGTGGATGTACTGATCATATGACCGGAGATAAAGACATGTTCCGTGAGCTTGCTGGAAACGACGGCACTCGAAAGTATGTCACTTTTGGTGATAATTCAAAGGGTAAGGTGGTTGGCCTTGGTAAGGTGGTCATCTCACATGATAGCTCCATACAAAATGTCATGCTCGTTGAATCTCTTGGCTACAACTTACTTTCAGTATCTAGACTTGTTGATTTCGGATTCAATATCCTATTTACTAAACTAGACTGCCAAGTGTTTCATAGAGATAATCATAAAATGGTCTTTACCGGTATACGTAGAGGAGATTTTTACATTGTTGATTTCACTAAAAAGGCTCAACCTAGAACTTGCTTAATTGCTAAATCTTCTAAAGGCTGGTTGTGGCATAGAAGGCTAAGCCATGTGGGCATGCGAAACCTTGACAAACTCATTAAAGGAAATCATATCCTTGGTGTTAACGATGTCATATTTGACAAGGATAGACTTTGTAGTGCTTGTCTAGCAGGGAAACAAGTTGGAGGAAGTCATCGCGCTAAGAACATCATGACCACAAGAAGACCACTCTAGCTACTTCACATGGATCTCTTTGGTCCAAATGCCTACAAGAGTCTTGGTGGTATCTCATTTGGTCTAGTCATAGTTGATGATTTTTCAAGATTTACGTGGGTGTTCTTTCTTGATGACAAATCGCAGGTCCAAAAGATCTTCAAAAACTTTGCTAGGAAGGCCCAAAATCAATTTGACGTGAAGATCAAGAAGGTTCGGAGCGACAATGGAACGGAGTTCAAGAACGCAAATGTGGATACCTTTCTTGACGAGGAAGGGATTTCACATGAGCTCTCGGCTACATACACACCTCAACAAAATGGAGTCATTGAGAGGAAGAACCGGACTCTTATCGAGATGGCAAGAACGATGCTTGATGAGTACAAGACGCCAAAACACTTTTGGGCGGAAGCGATTGAGACAGCTTGTCATGCAACAAATCACTTGTAGCTTCACAAGCTACTCCGCAAGACGGCATACGACCTCCTCACCGGTAACAAACCCCAACTTGGATACTTTCGAGTATTCGGCTCAAAGTGCTACATTCTTGATAAGCATCGTCGTTCTAAATTTGCTCCTAAGTCTCATGAAGGTTTCCTACTTGGTTATGGCTCAAACTCTCACACATACCGTGTCTACAACAATTTTACCCGAAAGGTTGAAGAAACGGTAGATGTGAAGTTTGATGAATCTAACGGCTCGCAAGTAGAGCAATTGCCAATTGATGTAGGAGACAAAGATCCCTCGTAAGCAATCCAAGACTTGTCTATTGGAAAGATTCGTCCAACGGAGATGAAGGAAAGTACCTCGTCCGTCCAAGTGGAAGCTTCCACCTCACGACAAGGTGAACCAAGAGTTGATACGGAAGCATCCACAAGTGGGACACACCAAGATGAAGAAAACGAGGAAGTGCACCAAGACGAACGTCAACAACCTCCTTCTCCACCACGACAAGAGAACGATAACGCTAACAATGAAGAAGGCCAAGAAGAAGAACACGATGAAGGAGATGTTCAACCAAGACCCAAGGAAAAGCTTTCACGAGTTCGAGCAAGAATTGCTAAAGATCATCCCGTGGAGCAAATCTACAATGATATTCAAACCGAGGGAATCACTCGCTCTAAAACTCGTTTGGCTAACTTTTGTGAACATTACTCATTCATCTCTAGCATTGAACCTATGAAGGTTGAACAAGCATTGGAGGATCCGGACCGGATAAATTCTATACATGAAGAGCTACACAACTTTGAGAGAAATCAAGTGTGGACATTGGTCGAGAAGCCCGACAAAAACCACAACATCATCGGTACCAAGTGGGTGTTTCGCAACAAGCAAGATGAAGATGGACAGGTGGTTCGCAACAAAGCACGTCTCGTCGCCCAAGGCTACAGACAAGTCGAAGGTATGGACTATGTGAGACATATGTTCCCGTTGCTAGACTTGAGTCCATTCGCATCTTACTTGCTTATGCTAATCACCATGATATCACTTTGTACCAAATGGACATTAAAAGTGCTTTTCTAAATGGTGAAATTGAGGAGGAAGTTTATGTTAAGCAACCTCCCGGCTTTGTCAATCCTAAGAAACCTAATCATGTCTACAAACTTCACAAAGCCCTTTATGGTCTTAAACAAGCTCCTAGAGCATGGCATAAATGCTTGACCAAGTTCCTTATTGAAAAAGGCTTTGAAATTGGAAAAATAGATTCTACTCTTTTTACTAAAAGGGTTAATGGAGAACTATTTGTATGCCAAATTTATGTCGATGATATTATATTTCGATCAACTAACCCTCATTTTAGTAAAAGTTTGGGAAGCTAATGTCAGAGAAGTTTGAGATGTCTATGATGAGTGAACTCAAATTCTTTCTTGGTTTGCAAATCAAGCAAACTAAGGAAGGTACCTTTGTCTCTCAAACGAAGTACACCAAGGACTTATTCAAGAAGTTCAATATGCAAGAATGCAAAGGTATGACTACACCCATGCCTACTAGTGGACACCTTGATTTGACCAAAGATGGTGAACCGGTTGATCAAAAGGTTTATCATTGTATGATTGGTTCATTATTATATCTATGTGCTTCACGTCCCGATATCATGCTAAGTGTGTGCATGTGTGCACGATATCAAGCTACTCCTAAGGAATGTCATCTTAAGGTCGTGAAGAGGATAGTGAGATACTTAATACATACACCAAATTTTGGCATTTGGTATCCAAAGAGGGCTTCCTTTGATCTTGTTGGCTACTCCGACTCGGACTATGCCAGTGACAAGGTTGATAGAAAGTCCACTTCGGGTACTTGTCAATTCCTTGGTAGATCTCTTGTGTCTTGGTCTTCCAAGAAACAAAACTCGATATCCTTATCCACCGCCGAAGCGGAATGCATTGCCGCTGGTTCATGTTGTGCTCAATTACTTTGGATGACCCAAACTCTTAAAGATTATGCGATATATGTGAAACATGTTCCATTACTTTATGACAATCAAAGTGCTATCAAGATTGCTCACAATCCCGTGCAACACTCTCGAACTAAGCATATTGAAGTTCGTAATCATTTCATTCGAGATCACGTTGCTAAGGGTGACATAAACCTTAAGCATGTTCACACCGATAACCAATTAGCGGATATATTCACTAAACCACTTGATGAGAAAGTGTTTTGCAGGTTAAGAGGTGAATTGAACATCATTGATGCTTCAAACTTGGAGTAGGGACTCCATTTGATACATGCAAGGCATGAGCTTACGACTAATCCTTGATATTTCTCCTATGATGATTATCTTATGTCTTGGAAAGTTTGCATCTTGCATGTTATCTAACCCTTGTAGGTACTTGGATGAATCTAATTCTATGAGATTGCAACTCACTCACATCTTGAGCAATCTCTACATCACCAAGTCTCTATACAATGGTGGTTGAAGACAAGGAAGCACGCAATCATTCAAACATATCCTTTGACAAATTCTATGTTGATTTTCATGATTGTCATTTTGGATACACAAGTGCTCTTCCTTGCAAAAACTAATCCATGTAGGTAGATGAACTCAAACTCCAAGTGGTGCTCCCAACTCTGGATGAGCTACATCAACCTTGAGCAACCCACACAAGTTCAACTACATGATCACGATCAACACCGCCCCCCAAGGTATGTCATTCCATCTTAGAGAAGCTTTACTCCAAGTCATGAGTCAAAGCAACTCGACAAGATGTCAATACATCAAGATGCTTAAACAAAAAATGGTAACCCCATTTTGAGCTTAAACGATGAGTATGGCCTATGATCAAGTGATCTTACTTGACTCCTAAGTCAATATACTCCAACATAGGTGACTTTGTCACCGCCCAACTCTAGATGAAGTTCTCTTGTGTCCTTTTTTGTGATTTTGCATTTGTCTCATGCATATTTGCTTCCCTTTTCAACTTCATCTAGATCTTTAAGTTTCTTTTCTTTCTTTTTGTTCTGCATTTTCTGCATCCAATTCATTGCAAATCTTTATGAGATCTTATTTGTCTAGTGAGCTGAGGTGACAAGTATTTTTTCTCTGTGACGAACTCGGTTCCACCGGTTTCATGTTTCCGGTCTAGCCGAAGATTTTCGGAGCAACCAAAGCAAACAACTCAGTGACACCGATTTCACTATAGGAAAAACATTTTGCCACTTATTCCTGCTTTATTCTTGATCCAGCTCCACTCAATGAATCTTGTCCTCTGCAAGCATCAAATTTACCTTAATGCTTTGTACTGTGATTCAAGGACCGAACCCATTCACAACAAATTCTAGAAGACCCTTCTTGGAAATTGATGTCACAGGGGGAGAGAGAGATCACATCAAAGCTTAATCATATCTCTAGGGCGAGTAATCTTCAAGGATCCCAGATGCTTGATGTTCAAGAGGAGAGATGCCACATGTCTTCTTGGGGGGAAAGACATGTTCATATGTGCTTATTTGCATTAGCTCTGTTCATTTGTTTCTTTGAGCTCTGATTTTCTGTTCCCTATCTTCTCCCAGTATCCCATACTAAATTTAGGGGGAGCAAGACATCCAAGGGAAAGAAAACTCTTGAATTCATTGCATATCTTTTTCTTTGGGGACATGTCAATATCTATTGTGGTACTCAGTACTCACTCTACATGTCATCCCAGTCTTGGTACTCTTGTGGTTTCTTCTGTTTGCTCTAGCTAGTGGGTGCATCTGTGTTATCTAACCTTGTTTACGCAGGCTCATCCCATCCTAGCCAACTCAAGACCACAAGGTAAGTGTATGCATCATAGTCATGTGTATGAGAAACTCTTGCTGATGTACATATTGTTTGCAAGGAGGACTCATGGGCATGAAGGTACATTTCCCATATTCATATTTTTTTTTCTGATGGATATAGCCAAGATACATGTAACACATTGCCTACTCTGTCATGGTTATGCTCTCACATGCTTCTATATTCCATATTCACATGATTGCATACATGTAGGGGGAGCCTATGCTTGTTACATGTCTTTCCAAAGCTTTACCTGCTATTCTCTATATCTTTATCTAAAGCTTTGATGTATGTTGCCATCAATTACCAAAAAGGGGGAGATTGAAAGCACAAGTGCTCCCTGGGTGATTTTGATAATTAATGACAACATATATCTTGTTGGACTAATACTTTTACCTAGTGTCTTTCAGACAAGTTCAACAAATTAAGTGGCATGGATTAAAGGATGTGGAACCCCTTCAAGATGCTAAGGACAAAGGATTGGCTCAAGCTTCAAGTACAAGACTCCACATTTTCTATTTTAGTGATCCAAGATCACATTGAGTCTATAGGAAAAGCCAATACTATCAAGAGGGGATGAGGTGTTGCTTAATGGCTTGCTTGCTCAAAGTGCTTAGTGATATGCTCCAAAACCCTCAACTACCTTACCACATCCACATATGACCTAAACCAAAAGTCAAACTCGGCCCCACCGATTCTTTCTATCCGGCGCCACCGAGTTCAGATGTCATAGCCACTGCCACAAACCCTAGGGAAATCGGTTTCACCGATAGGGATCTCGGTCTCATCGAGATGGGTTTGTAATCTCTCTGTGTATGTCCATTACCAATATCGGTCTCACCAAGATTGCACAATCGGTACTACCGAGATTACAATGAAAACTCTCTGGTCAGCTTATTACCAAAATCGGCCCCACCGAGTTTGTGTAACGGGTCTCACCGAGTTTGCCTGACCAACTCTCTGGTTAGATTATAACCAAAATCGGTCCCACCGATTTTGTGTAATTGGTCTCACCGAGATTACGTTATGCCCTAACCCTAATCATATCGGTCCTACCGAGTTGCATGTCGGTCCCACCGAAAATCCTAACGGTCACTAGGATTGCTAAATCGGTCCGACCGAGTTTCTTAATTCGGTCTAACCGAGATTGGTAAATTGTGTGTAACGGTTAGTTTTTGTGTGGAGGCTATATATACCCCTCCACCCATTCTTCATTCGTGGAGAGAGCCATCAGAACATATCTACACTTCCAATACACATTTTCTGAGAAAGAACCACCTACTCATGTGTTGAGGCCAAGATATTCCATTCCCACCATATGAATCTTGATCTCTAGCCTTCCCCAAGTTGCTTTCCACTCAAATCTTCTTTCCACCAAATCCAAATCCTGTGTGAGAGAGAGAGAGAGTTGAGTGTTGGGGAGACTATCATTTGAAGCACAAGAGCAAGGAGTTCATCATCAACACACCATTTGTTACTTCTTGGAGAGGGGTGTCTCCTAGATTGGCTAGGTGTCACTTGGGAGCCTCCAACAAGATTGTGGAGTTGAACCAAGGAGTTTGTAAGGGCAAGGAGATCGCCTACTTTGTGAAGATGTACTGCTAGTGAGGTAAGTCCTTCGTGGGCGATTGCCATGATGGAATAGACAAGGTTGCTTCTTTGTGGACCCTTCGTGGGTGGAGCCCTCCATGGACTCGCGCAACCGTTAGCCTTCGTGGGTTGAAGTCTCCATCAACGTGGATGTACGATAGCACCACCTATCGGAACCACGAGAAAAACATCTGTGTCTCCAATTGCGTTTGAATTCTCCAAACCCTTCCCTTTACATTCTTGCAAGTTGCATGCTTTACTTTCCGCTGCTCATATACTCTTTGCATGCTTGCTTGATATGTATTGTGTTTGTTAAACTTGTGCCAAAATTCCACTTCAACCTAAAGAAATTAAAAACTGGAACTTTTGGTACTTAGTGTCTAATCACCCCCCCTCTAGACACCTCTTCTTGATCCTTTCACACTACAAGAAATATGTCAACTTGTGACCCTCACTATTGGTCCCTGAAAGGTCATTGATTTTCGTTTGCGACCTTTTTTTGACCAAAAACAAATGGTTAAAAGCTGGCGGTCGTAAACTGAAATTAACGACCTTCTCTGTGAGAAGGTCGTAGACGTTTACGACCAAAACAGAACGTCGTTGAACCCATGACCTTTTGTTTTGGTCACTGGCTGTCTGCCCAGGCCACGTTGGATCCGACGTGGCAATCTGACATGGCAAAATTGCGACCAATTGAAAAGGTCAAAAATTAGAATCGGCCCGGTCCAATTGGGTGTTTATATGGGCCAAGCCCATTAATTCAGCCAATTTAGTGTATTTTTCTATCAATTTTTGTTAGCTTCATGGGCCAAGCCCAACATCGCAGCCTTTTTATTTTTGGGCCATGGCCATTTTGGTTGAGCAGTTCAAGTATTTCTTTTTTATCTCAACAGTTTGTTATTTATATGTATCATGGGTCCACAAGTCAGATGGATCCCAGTTATCATGTTCTGATAAGTGGGTCCAAGTTGTCAGGTTCTAGCAAGTGGGTCCGACTTGTCAAGGTCATATTCCTCATTTCATTTTGACAGTAAATAAATAACCAATATTTAAATTGGCACTGACAAAAAACACATATAATACTTCAAATAACAACAGCCAGATTCAGTATAGAGCCAGATTCTATATGGAGCTCCTGCTCTACAAATAACATGCAATACAATGGTGCTCCTGCTCTATAAGTAACTCTACAAGTGGAGTAACTATAATTTACAAGCTCTACAAGAACTATATTCTTCAGGATAGAGCTCCTTCGGTAGCATTACAAACAGGCACATGCACCTGCTCCTGCTCATAGTCAGGACGCCCTGTTACATGAATCAGCAAAGAAGAATTAGAAAACTAGAGCAAATATATTATGAAGAGACCATTCAATAAAAAGGACAAGTTCTTCAGAATGATAACACAAATTAAGCTAGTACAATGCTTTTAGAAGTCACAAAAAATAACGATTACTACATGGCAGATGATCATGAAGAGTATAAACCCATCTTAAATCTTACTTGTAAAAACAGAATACATTAGTGCAGGGGAGTTCAGGCAGAAAACATACTGCCACAGTGTGCCCCTGGTTAGCCCGAATCAGCAGCTCGCCATACTCCTCCAACAGACTGAACCTCTACTTGCTGTCTTGCCTGACCGCCTACACGCGAGAAGGCAAAAAAACATTTACTTGAAGCATCTTACAATTCACAACAAATTCGAGACTGACCCAATTAATTTTACACCATATAGAGATTTCACAATCAAAGTTCATGGTGCTAGGCTGCTAGCTATCAAGATGAAAACAAATGTAGCACATACATTGTACAAACAGGAATTTTACAACATCGCATTAACACTGCGTGTGCAATGATTTGTCTAACAAGTGCAAACAACACGTAACACATACTGTAGCACAACTAAGAACAACATGGTCCATCACAATAATGTAACCAGTCAAGGGCTGCTCTAAGCAAGCATAGTTGCACATGCAAGGCATACTGTCTAGTTAAATGCTCTGCAGGTCTTCTAAATTGCTCGATAGATAAAAATAGCGCAAAATACTTCATGAAAGCACAAAATCATTACATTGTACTAGTACTGAAACAGAAACAGAAACAGGAACGAATCGAGCTTCGGCTCCCATGCAGATTGGGGATACAACAATACAGTATCAAAAATAAACTACCAAAATACATAGAAATTCTATGCAGATGAGTAATTCCATAGTACAGTTTCTTTTTTTGAAGAGTTGCATATCACAATAAAAACACATACAATGTTTAATTGCCCGAGGACAGCACAGTATAGTAAAGAACACATAACATACAAGGCATGCATACATTATTAATTGAAAGAGAGGATCGATCAATAAGGATGAGTTAACCCATGCAAACTTCCACATAAATGACAAGTCAAACATGCTGATGGACAACAGAATTTAGCTCATACAATGCAAAACTATTGTACACAAAACCACAGTTTGGATCTATCTAGCAAACCGTTTTAAGAACAAATCACATCAAGACATGGAACGTAAAGGCAATCATTTTAGAAGGCTTGGACTGCATATACAAGTTGATCATGGAACTAACAGAGTTTAGCTTATGCAGGCCAGACATAACTAACAGAGTTCAGCTTATGCGCGATGGTCCCGAGGTTGTTGACGAGGTCATGCCAATGTCGTTGTCGATGATCGTGAGCATGGTGGCCGCCTTGTCAGGAATGATGTGGATGAAGAGCTCAGGCTGTGCATCGAGCTTAATCTCGTCCATGAGGCTCTTGAACCTGATCTTGTCCAAGGCCTGCAAAAATTACACCGGCAAACACACCAAGTCAGCCTAGGAACAAATCTCACACAACACGAATCAAACCTATCTATTTGAAAGCAGAATAGATTTCTCACACAAATCTGAATTCAGTGGTTTCTCCTACAAACTATTGAAATCTCAGGCCTCTAATTCGCTTGTTTCTTAGGCAACAAACATCATTGCAAATTTTGATGAAATGCATAGGTCTAGCCGATGACTACACAACAACTACTACTGCAGACATTGGCTGGAGAAATGTTCATCTTTTTTATTCTTTGTAAAAGAAATTTTGAGTTAAGCAGTAGCCCTAGTTACTGACAAGTGATTACACATGTATATGCACAACACAAAGAATCTAGAGCAGCACCAAATCCACAGTAACCAGTTCATAGGCATGAATTATAACTAGAGCATGGACCAGTAGATCAACAGGAGGAGACAGATTAGACCAAATCCACATAAACACATCCATACACATACCAGGATAACTGGATAGTGGCCAATTGGTTAGATCAGGAGCAACAGTACATATTTCCCTAAACCTAAAATTACTATACTGTGTAAATCATGCCACTGGTCAGAGCACAACACCACAATCATGCCACTGGTTAGATCAGGAGCAGTCCCTCGACTAGTCGACTATTCACTGCTGGAGTAATGATTACCAAGTTATCCGTCGCATATTGATGTTGGCAACATCACACAAGAACCACAGCATCGTCGTCCACCTCGCCCTTGAGGTCAAGCAGCTCGAAGATGAGGCTCCACGTCGCATGCACAACTACAAATTAATGCATGCATATGTATCAGTACAGGAACACCCCAACCAAAAGCGGAATGGGAGGATCAGAGTAAGCAAGAGCAGGTGGAGGATGTCTGCGGGGAGGGGGATGTTAGTACCTAGAACCGGACGAAGAAGGTGGAAGACGATTGCGTGAGATTCCTTTCGGTGCCGCCGCCCCCTCCTAGTGTCCTGGCTCGCGAGTGTGGAGAAGACGGGGTCATGGGCGGCGGCGGTGTCCAACTCGACCGCCTTGGTCATGGCCGCCTCACTTGGTCACGACCGCCTCACTTGTCACGGCCAGATGTGACCCTTGTCAAGGACGTGGCCGACAGCCGCGAGGACGAGCCAGATGCGGCTCGTGGTGGATCTGGGAGGGTTGCTGCGTCACCTGCTTGATCTGGGAGCGTCGGGGGTGCGTGCACCTGCGTGAGGAGGGAAGACACAACACGTAAGGTAGAGGAAGGGAAGTCGAGGGGAGAAGTAGCAGAAGAAGCACACGCCGATGGCGTCGTCGGCCGAGCAGAAGCAGACATGGGGATGCAGCCAACTCGCCATGGAGATGGAGCACCAGGCGGATCTGGAAGCCGACGCCATGGAGGAGATGAGCTCCAGGTCCAGCCCCTGGGCGGATCTGGGAGGCACTGCCATGGAGATGGAGCTCCAGGTCCACACCCTTGGCGGATGTCGGAGCCGCTGCCTGACCTGCTCGCACGTACGGTGAGGATTGACGGCGGTGGGGGTGAGGGGAGGAGGAGGAGGAGAGGCGTCGTGAGCGAAGGCAGGGGTGGCGGCGCTGCGGGTCTCTGGTGCGTTGGGGAGAGAGGAGGTCGAAGGAAAGAAAGAAAGGGAGGCAGGGGTGTAGAAGGAAAAACGCCAAGGCAGATGGGATCTAGGGTTTGGGGTTTAAATTCTTTTCGTGTGAGAGATAAGGTTTCTTTTCTTTGGTATTAGGAGATGGAAAGGCAGCCAGCCAATGGCTTACGAGTCCACGGATCCATCCCCAAGATAAAATCCTGGCCATCCACTTCTCTGGCATCCAACAGTCCAAAACTCTCCCCTCGTCCAACACTCCTATCTTTCTTTTTTTCTCATCTTGTTGATTCAATCGGTTTTCTATTTGCCTTTCTCTTTACGGGCAAGAGCGGGCAGAAATCTTGGGGCTTGGCGCGGGTGAAATCGAATCAAAAATTCCGTGTTGGGGTGAGTCGCGGCCACGAAGGAGGACGTGAAGGATATAGCGGGGGTGATAATGGGCGTGGCAGTTTTGCGCGATGGCGATGGGTGCATGTGGTGACTCGCGAGCAACGGTGCGGGAGGGCCGCACCCATGTGACGGTCAAGCCGAGGCGTGGTCAAGACGGGGTCATGGCACACTATTGTGAAAATGTTGCAATGATCATGGCACAATTTTTTAGCCTAACACATTCATGGCATAGTTTGTTCAAATGATCTCATATTGTGAACAAGGGTGCATCTTGTAATTCCAAACAATGTTGCCTAAGGGAGTTTTCATTTTCTTTGCATGGAAAATTCATTTTCCATTTTTTGAGTGCCCGAAATGAGATTCTTTTGTGAAATACCAACCATATATTTATTGCAAAATTGGACCAAATTATTTTTATAAAATACTAGGGCATATTTAATGCACAATTGACCAAATGGTTGGGTGTCAAAACTTTTGATCCAGCTCTCGTGAAAACGACAAATTTCCGCCGATTCACCAGGAAGCGGGTCAAATTTGAACTGCAGCTGCCTCATATTTTGCTCTTTATTTTTTCCAAAAATCATTTCTAGATACATAAGTATCTATTTAATAAGAGAAACATCAAAAGGTTTTCAAGATTCAACCACTAGCTAGGAACGGTCAAGCCCGTCGTTTTGACCGCATTTTGAAACGGGCATAAAAAATTCAAAAAAAATCAAAAAAAT
The DNA here is from genome assembly GCA_032464435.1 of Aegilops umbellulata. Taxonomy (NCBI): domain Eukaryota; kingdom Viridiplantae; phylum Streptophyta; class Magnoliopsida; order Poales; family Poaceae; genus Aegilops; species Aegilops umbellulata. The sequence continues at coordinate 36,908,679 of CP136056.1, read as the reverse complement.
TGGAAAACCTTCGCATTGTGCCATTATTTGTGACCAAGTTCTCAGGAAAAATAATAAACTTGTAATACGGCAATTATTTTAAAAAAGTGTTCTCAGAAATGAGCTATCATTCGTGATGATTCATGGCTTTCAACCCAAATGATCAATCTTATGGCCACATTCATGGCATAGTTTGTTCAAATGATCTCATATTGTGCACAAGGGTGCATATTGGAATTCCAAACAATGTTGCCTAAGGGAGTTTTCACTTTCTTTGCACGAAAAATTCATTTTCCATTTTTTGAGTGCTCGAAATGAGTTTTTTTGTGAAGGACCTACTATATATTTGTTGCAAAATTGGACCAAATCATTTTTTTAAAATTCTAGGACATATTTAATGCACAATTAACCAAATGGTTGTGTGTCAAAAGTTTTGATCCACCTCTGCTAAAAAAGACAAATTTCCACCGATTCAGTAGGAAGCGGGGTCAAATTTGAACTGCAGCTGCCTCATAGTTTGCTCTTTATTTTTTCCAAAACTCATTTCTAGGTACATAAGTATCTATTTAATAAGAGAAACATCAAAAGTTTTCGAAAATTCAACCATTAGCTAGGAACGGTCAAGCCCGTCGTTTTGACCACATTTTGAAACGGGCATAAAAAATTCAAAAAAAAAATCAAAAAATTGGAAAACCTTCGCATTGTGTCATTATTTGTGATCAAGTTTCCAGGAAAAATATTAAACTTGTAATATGGCAATTATTTTAAAAACGTGTTCTCAGAAATGAGCTATCATGTATGAAGATTCATGCCTTTCAAGCAAAATGATCAATCTTATGGCCACATTCATGGCATAGTTTGCTCAAATGATCTCATATTGTGCACAAGGGTGCATCTTGGAATTCCAAACAATGTTGCCTAAGGGAGTTTTCATTTTTCTTTGCACGGAAAATTCATTTTCCATTTTTGAGTGCCCAAAATGAGTTTTTTTAGAAGGACCTACCATATATTTGTTGCAAAATTGGACCAAATCATTTTTAAAAAATTCTAGGACATATTTAGTGCACAATTGACCAAATGGTTCGGTGTCAAAAGTTTTGATCCACCTGTGGTGAAAAAGACAAATTTCGATCGATTGAGTAGGAAGCGGGTCAAATTTGAACTGCAGCTGCCTCATAGTTTGCTCTTCATTTTTTCCAAAAATCATTTCTAGGTACATAAGTATCTATTTAATAAGAGAAACATCAAAAGTTTTCCAAGATTCAACCATTAGTTAGGAACGGTCAAGCCCGTAGTTTTGACCACATTTTGAAACGGGCATAAAAAATTCAAAAATAATGGAAAAACTTCGCATTGTGTCATTATTTGTGACCAAGTTTTCAGGAAAAATAATAAACTTGTAATACGACAATTATTTTATAAAATTGTTCTCAGAAATGAGCTATCATTCGTGAAGATTCATGGCTTTCAAGCCAAATGATCAATCTTATGGCCACATTCATGGCATAGTTTGTTCAAATGATCTCATATTGTGCACAAGGGTGCATATTGGAATTCCAAACAATGTTGCCAAAGGGAGTTTTCATTTTCTTTGCACCGAAAATTCATTTTCCATTTTTTGAGTGCCCGAAATGAGTTTTTTTGTGAAGGACCTACCATATATTTGTTGCAAAATTGGACCAAATCATTTTTATAAAATTCTAGGACATATTTAATGCACTATTGACCAAATGGTTGGGTGTCAAAAGTTTTGATCCACCTCTGCTGAAAAAGACAGATTTCCACCAATTCTGGAGGAAGCGGGTCAAATTTGAACTGCAGCTGCCCCATAGTTTGCTCTTTATTTTTTTCAAAAATCATTTCTAGGTACATAAGTATCTATTTAATAAGAGAATCATCAAATGTTTCCAAAATTCAACCATTAGCTAGGAACGGTCAAGCCCGTAGTTTTGACCACATTTTGAAATGGGCATAAAAAATTAAGAAAATTCAAAAAATGGGAAAGCCTTCGCATTGTGTCATTATTTGTGACAAGTTTTCAGGAAAAATAATAAAATTGTAATACGGCAATTATTTTAAAAAAGTGTTCTCAGAAATGAGCTATCATTCGTGAAGATTCATGGCTTTCAAGCCAAATGATCAATCTTATGGCTACATTCATGGCATAGTTTGTTCAAATGATCTCATATTGTGCACAAGGGTGCATATTGAAATTCCAAACAATGTTGCCAAAGGGAGTTTTCGTTTTCTTTTCATGGAAAATTCATTTTCCATTTTTTGAGTGCCCGAAATGAGTTTTTTTGTGAAGGACCTACCATATATTTGTGGCAAAATTGGACCCAATCATTTTTTAAAAATTCTAGGACATATTTAATGCACTATTGACCAAATGGTTGGGTGTCAAAAGTTTTGATCCACCTCTGCTGAAAAAGACAATTTTCCACCATTTCGGGAGGAAGCGGGTCAAATTGGAACTGCAGCTGCCTCATAGTTTGCTCTTTATTTTTTCCAAAAATCATTTCTAGGTACACAAGTATATATTTAATAAGAGAAACATCAAAATTTTTCCAAAATTCAACCATTAGCTAGGAACGGTCAAGCCCGTAGTTTTGGACACATTTTGAAACGAGCATAAAAAATTAAAAAAAATCAAAAAATGGGAAAACCTTCGCATTGTGTCATTATTTGTGACCAAGTTTTCAGGAAAAATAATAAACTTGTAATACGACAATTATTTTAAAAAAGTGTTCTCAAATGAGCTATCATTCGTGAAAATTCATGGCTTTCAAGCCAAATGACCAATCTTATGGCCACATTCATGGCATAGTTTGTTCAAATGATCTCATATTGTGCACAAGGGTGCATATTGGAATTCCAAACAATGTTGCCAAAGGGAGTTTTCATTTTCTTTGCACGGAAAATTCATTTTCCATTTTTTGAGTGCCCGAAATGAGTTTTTTTTGTGAAGGACCTACCATATATTTGTTGCAAAATTGGGCCAAATCATTTTTAAAAAAATCTAGGACATATTTTATGCACTATTGACCAAATGGTTGGGTGTCAAAAGTTTTGATCCACCTCTGCTGAAAAAGACAATTTTCCACCAATTCAGGAGGAAGCGAGTCAAATTTGAACTGCAGCTTCCTCATAGTTTGCTCTTTATTTTTTCCAAAAATCATTTCTAGATACATAAGTATATATTTAATAAGAGAAACATCAAAAGTTTTCCAAGATTCAACCATTAGCTAGGAACGGTCAAGCCCATAGTTTTGACCACATTTTGAAACGGGCATAAAAAATTCAAAAAAATCAAAAAATTGGAAAACCTTCGCATTGTGTCATTATTTGTGACCAAGTTTTCAGGAAAAATAATAAGCTTGTAATACGGCAATTATTTTAAAAAAAAATTCTCAGAAATGAGCTATCATTCGTGAAGATTCATGGCTTTCAAGCCAAATGATCAATCTTATGGCCACATTCATGGCATAGTTTGTTCAAATTATCTCATATTGTGCACAAGGGTGCATATTGGAATTCCAAACAATGTTGCCTCAGGGAGTTTTCATTTTCTTTGCACGGAAAATTCATTTTCCATTTTTTGAGTGCCCGAAATAAGTTTTTTTGTGAAGGACCTACCATATATTTGTTGCAAAATTGGACCAAATCATTTTTAAAAAATTCTAGGACATATTTAATGCACTATTGACCAAATGGTTGGGTGTCAAAAGTTTTGATCCACCTCTGCTGAAAAAGACAAATTTCCACCAATTTAGGAGGAAGCGGGTCAAATTTGAACTGCAGCCGCCTCATAGTTTGCTCTTTATTTTTTCCAAAAATCATTTCTAGGTACATAAGTATCTGTTTAATAAGAGAATCATCAAATTTTTCCGAAATTCAACCATTAGCTAGGAACGGTCAAGCCCGTAGTTTTGACCACATTTTGAAACGGGCATAAAAAATTTTAAAAAAATGGGAAAACCTTCGCATTGTGTCATTATTTGTGACCAAGTTTTCAGGACAAATAATAAACTTGTAATACGGCAATTATTTTAAAACAGTGTTCTCAGAAATGAGCTATCATTCGTGAAGATTCGTGGCTTTCAAGCCAAATGATCAATCTTATGGCCACATTCATGGCATAGTTTGTTCAAATGATCTCATATTGTGCACAAGGGTGCATATTGAAATTCCAAACAATGTTGCCAAAGGGATTTTTCATTTTCTTTGCACGGAAATATTCATTTTCCATTTTTTGAGTGCCCGAAATGAGTTTTTTTGTGAAGGACCTACCATATATTTGTTGCAAAATTGGACCAAATCATTTTTTAAAATTTTTAGGACATATTTAATGCACTATTGACCAAATGGTTGGGTGTCAAAAGTTTTGATCCACCTCTGCTGAAAAAGACAATTTTCCACCAATTCAGGAGGAAGCGGGTCAAATTTGAACTGCAGCTGCCTCATAGTTTGCTCTTTATTTTTTCCAAAAATCATTTCTAGGTACATAAGTATCTATTTAATAAGAGAATCATCAAATTTTTCCAAAATTCAACCATTAGCTAGGAACGGTCAAGCCCGTAGTTTTGACCACATTTTGAAACGGGCATAAAAAATTAAGAAAAATGGGAAAACCTTCGCATTGTGTCATTATTTGTGACCAAGTTTTCAAGAAAAAAAATAAACTTGTAATACGGCAATTATTTTAAAACAGTGTTCTCAAAAATGAGCTATCATTCGTGAAGATTCATGGCTTTCAAGCCAAATGATCAATCTTATGGCCACATTCATGGCATAGTTTGTTCAAATGATCTCATATTGTCCACAAGGGTGCATATTGGAATTCCAAACAATGTTGCCAAAGGGAGTTTTCATTTTCTTTGCACGAAAAATTCATTTTCCATTTTTTGCGTGCCTGAAATGAGTTTTTTTGTGAAGGACCTACCATGTTGTTGCAAAATTGGACCAAATCATTTTTAAAAAATTCTAGGACATATTTAATGCACAATTGACCAAATGGTTGGGTGTCAAAAGTTTTGATCCACCTCTGCTGATAAAGACAAATTTCCACCGATTCAGTAGGAAGCGGGTCAAATTTGAACTGCAGCTGCCTCATAGTTTGCTCTTTATTTTTTTTCCAAAAATCATTTCTAGGTACATAAGTATCTATTTAATAAGAGAAACATCAAAAATTTTCCAAAATTCAACCATTAGCTAGGAACGGTTAAGCCCGTCGTTTTGACCACATTCTGAAACGGGCATAAAAAATTCAAAAAAAAATCAAAAAATTGGAAAACCTTCGCATTGTGTCATTATTTGTGACCAAGTTTTCAGGAAAAATAATAAACTTGTAATACGGCAATTATTTTAAAAAGGTGTTCTCAGAAATGAGCTATCATTGGTGAAGATTCATGGCTTTCAAGCCAAATGATCAATCTTATGGCCACATTCATGGCATAGTTTGTTCAAATGATCTCATATTGTGCACAAGGGTGCATATTGGAATTGCAAACAATGTTGCCAAAGGGAGTTTTCATTTTCTTTGCACGGAAAATTCATTTTCCATTTTTTGAGTGCCCGAAATGAGTTTTTTTGTGAAGGACCTACCATATATTTGTTGCAAAATTGGACCAAATCATTTTTAAAAAATTCTAGGACATATTTAATGCACTATTAACCAAATGGTTGGGTGTCAAAAGTTTTGATCCACCTCTGCTGAAAAAGCCAATTTTCCACCAATTCAGGAGGAAGCGGGTCAAATTTGAACTGCAGCTGCCTCATAGTTTGCTCTTTATTTTTTCCAAAAATCATTTCTAGATACATAAGTATCTATTTAATAAGAGAAACATCAAAAGTTTTCCAAGATTCAACCATTAGCTAGGAACGGTCAAGCCCGTAGTTTCGACCACATTTTGAAACGGGCATAAAAAATTCAAAAAAATCAAAAAAAATTGGAAAACCTTCGCATTGTGTCATTATTTGTGACCAAGTTTTCAGGAAAAATAATAAGCCGGTAATACGGCAATTATTTTAAAAAATCGTTCTCAGAAATGAGCTATCATTCGTGAAGATTCATGGCTTTCAAGCCAAATGATCAATCTTATGGCCACATTCATGGCATAGTTTGTTCAAATGATCTCATATTGTGCACAAGGGTGCATATTGGAATTCCAAACAATGTTGCCTAAGGGAGTTTTCATTTTCTTTGCACGGAAAATTCATTTTCCATTTTTTGAGTGCCCGAAATGAGTTTTTTTGTGAAGGACCTACCATATATTTGTTGCAAAATTGGACCAAATCATTTTTCAAAAATTCTAGGACATATTTAATGCACAATTGACCAATTGGTTGGGTGTCAAAAGCCTAGATCCACCTCTGCTAAAAAAGACAAATTCCATATGGGCTTGAACATCCGAGGCCAAAGTACTACCAAGTACCACCAAATCAATATCATTGGATTCATGATTGCATATATTTTCCATCATATAAATTTGTTTTTTAATGTTCATATTGTGTTTTTTACAAATTTGGTTAAATTTTATAAAGTTTGACTTCAGTCAAAGCTAATATGCGGAGTAAATGGAGTAAATTAAAAAGTTTGACAAGAAACATGTTTTTATATTGTATACATATGTGTTTTGAATAGCATACATTTTTTCAGACACAGAAACATTTTCGTTGTAATGAACAATTTAAGTTTTTGAAATTTCTTTACAATATTTTTGTTTTTGAAATATCATATACATATGTCTTTCAAATTCTTGTTTTTGAATATCTTTATAAGATTTAAGTTTTCGAAATATATGCATTGAATTTAAAAGATAGATAAAATTAAACAATGAAAAAAATAAATTCGAGCGACATGAGTAGGATGTCAACAATATATACCCATGGGCAAGATTGTATTTTCTTTGTACAAAGAATGGTTCCAAATGGTCTATAATGACTGTGAATAATTTTACAAATTTTCAAGATAGATTTCTCCCAATTTGGGGGTCAAATTTAGTTTTTAGAAATGAAAACAGAAATCCCTAAAAAGGAAATGAGAACAAAAAAGAGAAAAAAAGGTATACAACCATCCCAGCCTAACTCACTAGGTGCACCCGCGCGTGCTTTGCAGGCCGAGTGTTGGCTCACTTCCATCCGCATACAGGCCGGGCAGGTGGAGCAATGGAGTCTTTGTCTCACCGTTGTCCAGGCCCAGCAGTGGAATTCGGATTTGAAGGGCCAATGCCTCAATCTAACACTTACATTGTGCTAGCCTGGTGGTTTTGGTTCGAACGCGGTGGATTGGATGTCGCGGGTTCGACTCCCCGGTTAGCCCCCTTTTTTGCAATTTGTTGTAATTGCACCATGGCGCTGAACTGTTTAGCCTAGCCCCCCCCCCCCCCCCCGCTCCAGTTCGGTAGGATGGTCCTACAGATCATGGGAAGTGGTGCGGGTCCCACTCGATGGGCAGGCTCCACATGTCAATGGCAGTTAGGTAGGATGGTCCTACACGTCATGGAAAACCTATGAGTCGTGCGGGTCCCACTCGATGGGCAGGCCCCATATGTCAATGGGAGCCCGTGGGTGGTGTTAGTCCCACACGTAAGATTGACGGGTCCCACTTGTCAATAGGAAAAAAAGTGCTAAATAGTGACATGTAAGTCAGAATGACATCTAAGCACGCCATGTATGCGAGATTGCTGAGGTGTGTGCCAAGTCATCTCAAATCAAATCATCATAGAATTTATGACTAACTGAATTGGTCAAAATCGACAAAAAAAACACTGTAAATCATGTTCACAAATTTACGACCATTTCGTGTTAGGAAATTACGACCTTTCTGACCAAAATGGTCGATATAGTTTAGGGTTTGGAGCCCCCCGAACAGCTTTTGACCAATTGGTCTCAAATGGTCGTAGATTTATGACCAATTCTTTTAGGGTCACTGACAGAAGGTCACAAGTTGACATATTTCTTGTAGTGTCACCATCACAGAGGAACCACTTCCGAACTGCGCCGAGCCCGGACTAGGGGCTGAAAATAGGGAATTTTACTTCCCACCAGCCACCCACTTTATAGCTAATGTCGAGGATCCAACCGACATGCTTGACTACTCCTTAGAAAACATCGAAGATATGGATGACGATGCCAGAGAGGAACAAGCCCAAAATCCGCCGTTCATCGGACGCTGGACGGCGACTTCCTCATACGACGTGTACATGGTGGACACACCTAAAGAAGGTGACAACGATGATGAGAACAACCCAGTTGAGGAAGAACCTCCTGAGATACCACCGAAGCGTCGACGTCAGCGGCACCGCTCTAAATCACATCAGAGAAAAGACAGGAATACTGGCACCGGAGACAATGATACTCCGGAAAACGCTGAAGACCAAGAAGACCCCATCGAACCAACAACCGAATAGGATGATCGGGAGGATGGGCAAGTTGACCCTGACGAGCAAGCAGGGAACGAAGACTCGGAGGACAACAACTATTTTCCACTCTCCAAGGAAGACGTGAGCCTCGGTGACAAAGATTTTATCGTGCCAGAGGAACCCCTAGAACAAGAACGCTTTAAGTGCCGGCTAATAGCCACGGCAAGAAGCCTAAAAAAGAAGCAGCAACAGCTTCAAGTTGACCAAGATCTGCTCAATGACAAATGACTGATGTCCTGGTAGCCGAAGAATACGGCCTCGAACACCCAACAAAGAGCTACCCGGAGCGTAAGCTGCTACCTCAATTTGATGACGAGGCGCTGGAGCCCATACCACCCGCTCGTAACACGGCTAACAGACCCGACCGACCACCGCGTGGCCGGGACGGAATGGCAACTCAAGCCGAACACCAGCCCGCACCACCTCGCCACAAAAGCAGAGCAACAACAGCTCGGGGATACACATATTACCTACGACAAGACCTAGAAAATAGAGCAGGCCAGACTAGATCAATCTATGGATTGCGGGGGCATGCCCCGGTGCGAGAGGATGGCTATCAAGCCTGGCGCGACAAGCATAACCATGCCCGGGCCAAAAACTGCATACGCACGTCATCCGAACTGCGTCGTGACATGGCCCGATACAGAGGTGCCGCACACCCCCTGTGCTTCACCGATGAGATAATGGAGCACCAGTTCGCAGAAGGGTTTAAACCCGTGAACATCGCACCATATGACGGCACAATAGATCCCGCGGTATGGATTGTCCACATTCACATGGCTCACGATAATGATCTGCACGCCATCGAATACCTTCCCCTCAAACTTAAGGGACCAGCACGACACTGACTGAACAGCCTAGCAGAAAACTCTATTGGTAGCTGGGAAGACTTGGAGGACGCATTCAGAGATAACTTCCAAGGTACCTATGTTCGGCCCCCAGACGCCGACGACCATAGTCACATAATCCAGCAACCCGGGGAATTGGCCCGGCAGCTCTGGACCAGATTCTTAATCAAGAAGAACCAGATTGTGGATTGTCTGGACGCCAAAGCCCTTGCGTCCTTCAAGCATAGCGTCCAAGAAGAGTGGCTCGCCCGACACCTCGGCCAAGAAAAGCCGAAGTCCATGGCAGCCTTTACCGCACTTATGACCCGCTTCTGCGCGGGAGAGGATAGCTGGCTTGCTCGTAGAAGCAATAGCACCAGCGACCCCGGAACCTCCGAAGCCAGGGACGGCAACGGCAAGCCACGACGCAACAAGCACAAGCATCAAAACAGTAACGAAGGAACCCAAGACACGGCGGTCAACGACGGATTCAGCGGCTCCAAACCCGGTCCATGGAAGAAGCCATTCAAGGCAAACAGAGATGGCCCATCCAGTTTAGACAAAATATTGGATTGGCCTTGCCAGATTCATGGCACCCCCGATAAACCTGCCAATCATACCAACAGAAATTGTTGGGTCTTTAAGCAGGCCGGCAAACTTAACGCCAAACACAAGGGAAAAGGGTCGCCAAGTGACGAGGGTGACCAAGAGCCTCGTGAACCGAACACAAGGGGACTGAAGCAATTTCCCCCCAAGGTACAAACAGTGCATATGATATATGTCACTGATACGTCTCCAACGTATCTATAATTTTTGATTGCTCCATGCTATATTATCTACTGTTTTGGGCAATATTGGGCTTTATTATCCACTTTTATATTACTTTTGGGACTAACCTATTAACCGGAGGCCCAGCCTAGATTTGTTCTTTTATGCCTATTTCAGTGTTTTGAAGAAAAGGAATATCAGACGGAGTCGAAATAGAACGAAATCAACTAGAGAAGCTATGTTTGAAACGAAAGCTAACCGGATGGACTTGGACCCCACATCAGGAGCAAAGGGAGGTGCTCACGAGGGTGGGGGCGCGCCCACCCCCTAGGGCGCGCCCCCTTGCCTCGTGGGGCCCCCGAAGCTCCACCGACGTACCTCCTGCACCCATATATACCTACGTACCCTAAAACTTCCAGAACAGAGATTACATCGGGAGTTCCGCCGCCGCAAGCCTCTGTAGCCACCAAAAACCAATCGGGACCCTGTTCCGTCACCCTGCCGGAGGGGGGAACCCTCACCGGTGGCCATCTTCATCATCCCGGTGCTCTCCATGACGAGGAGGGAGTAGTTCACCCATGGTGCTGAGGGTATGTACCAGTAGCTATGTGTTTGATCTCTCTCTCTCTCTCTCTCTCTCTCTCTCTCTCTCTCTTGTTCTTGATTTGGCACGATCTTGATGTATCGCGAGCTTTGCTATTATAGTTGGATCTTATGTTTCTTCTCCCCATCTTCTCTCTTGTAATGGATTGAGTTTTCCCCTTGAAGTAATCATATTGGATTGAGTCTTTAAAGATTTGAGAACACTTGATGTATGTCTTGCCGTGCGTATCTGTGGTGACAATGGAATATCACGTGATTCACTTGATGTATGTTTTGGTGATCAACTTGCGGGTTCCGCCCATGAACCTATGCATAGGGGTTGGCACACGTTTTCGTCGTGATTCTCCGGTAGAAACTTTGGGGCACTCTTTGAGGTTCTATGTGTTGGTTGAATGGATGCATCTGAGATTTTGTGACGCATATCGTATAATCATACCCACGAATACTTCAGGTGACGTTGGAGTATCTAGGTGACATTAGGGTTTTGGTTGATTTGTGTCTGAAGGTGTTATTCTAGTACGAACTCTAGGGCTGTTTGTGACACTTATAGGAATAGCCCAACGGATTGATTGGAAAGAATAACTTTGAGGTGGTTTCGTACCCTACCATAATCTCCTCGTTTGTTCTCCGCTATTAGTGACTTTGGAGTGACTCTTTGTTGCATGTTGAGGGATAGTTATATGATCCAATTATGTTATTATTGTTGAGAGAACTTGCACTAGTGAAAGTATGAACCCTAGGCCTTGTTTCCTAGCATTGCAATACCGTTTACGCTCACTTTTACCGCTTGTTACCTTACTGTTTTTATATTTTTAGTTTACAAAAACCTATATCTACCACCCATATTGCAATTGTATCACCATCTCTTCGCTGAACTAGTGCACCTATACAATTTACCATTGTAATGGGTGTGTTGGGGACACAAGAGACTCTTTGTTATTTGGTTGCAAGGTTGTTTGAGAGAGACCATCTTCATCCTACGCCTCCCACGGATTGATAAACCTTAGGTCATCCACTTGAGGGAAATCTGCTACTGTCCTACAAACCTCTGCACTTGGAGGCCCAACAACGTCTACAAGAAGAAGGTTGCGTAGTAGACATCAGTCACACATATCCCTAAGAGGGAGCGCAAGCGCGCACTATGGGACGTCTATGCCATAGAGCCGGTCGCCCCAAAATTCAACCCATGGTCGGCATGTACGATCACCTTTGATCGAAAGGACGACCCAACCAGTATCCGTCATGGAGGTTCGGCAGCTCTGGTCCTCGATCCAATCATCAACGAATTCCACCTTACGCGAGTCCTCATGGACAGTGGCATCAGTCTCAATCTACTTTATCAAGACACTGTCCGCAAAATGGGCGTTCACCCATCAGGAATCAAGCCCACTAAAACTACCTTCAAATGAGTAATACCTGGTGTAGAGGCCCGCTGCACAGGCTCAATCACGCTGGAAGTCAACTTCGGTTCGCTGGACAACTTCCGAAGCGAAGACTTGATCTTCGACATCATCCACTTCCGCAGCGGCTATCACGCACTGCTCGGACGAACTGCTTTCGCCCGCTTCAATGCGGTCCCACACTATGCATATTTGAAGCTCAAGATGCCTGGTCCACGTGGCGTTATGACAATCAATGGAAACATGGGGCGCTCCCTCCATACTGAGGAGCATACCGCGGCCATTGCGGCCGAATTACAAAGCGTCCCTGTCAAGCCACACACCTCATCGGCTATTCAGCCACCGGACTTCATTGCGCAAGGACGGTCAGTTCTGCATGCCGGTGCTACCTCTTGAGCATTGCGTTGGTTTTCCCTTGAAGAGGAAAGGGTGATGCAGCAAAGTAGCGTAAGTATTTCCCTCAGTTTTTGAGAACCAAGGTATCAATCCAGTAGGAGACCACGTACGAGTCCCTCGCGCCTACACAAACAACTAAATCCTTGCAACCAAAGCAATAAAGGGGTTGTCAATCCCTTCATAGTCACTTACGAGAGTGAGATCTGATAGATATGATAAGATAATATTTTTGGTATTTTTATGATAAAGATGCAAAGTAAAATAAAAGGCAATGAAAAATAGCTAAGTGTTGGAAGATTAATATGATCGAAAATAGACCCGGGGGCCATAGGTTTCACTAGTGGCTTCTCTCAAGAGCATAAGTATTACGGTGGGTGAACAAATTACTATTGAGCAATTCACAGAATTTAACATAGTTATGAGAATATCTAGGTATGATCATCTATATAGGCATCACGTCCGAGACAAGTAGACCGACTCCTGCCTGCATCTACTAATATTACTCCACACATCGACCGCTATCTAGCATGCATCTAGAGTATTAAGTTCATAAGAACAGAGTAACGCTTTAAGTAAGATGATATGATGTAGAGGGATAAACTCATGCAATATGATATAAACCCCATCTTGTTATCCTCGATGGCAAAAATAGAATACGTGCCTTGCTGCCCCTACTGTCATTGGGAAAGGAAACCACAAGATTGAACCCTAAGCTAAGCACTTCTCCCTTTGCAAGAAAGATCAATCTAGTAGGCCAAACCAAACTGATAATTCGAAGAGACTTGCAAAGATAACCAATCATACATGAAATAATTCAGAGAAGATTCAAATATTGTTCATAGATAAACTTGGTCATAAACCCACAATTCATCGGTCTCAACAAACACACCGCAAAAGAAGATTACATCAAATAGATCTCCACGAGAGAGGGGGAGAACATTGTATTGAGATCCAAAAAGAGAGAAGAAGCCATCTAGCTAATAACTATGGACCCGAAGGTCTGAGGTAAACTACTCACACATCATCGAAGAGGCTATGGTGTTGATGTAGAAGCCCTCCGTGATCGATGCCCCCTCCGGCGGAGCTTCGGAAAAGGCCCCAAGATGGGATCTCATGGGTATAGAAGGTTGCGGTGGTGGAATTAGCTTTTTGGCTCCGTATCTGTTAGTTTGGGGTACATAGGTATATATAGGAGGAAGAAGTACGTCGGTGGAGCAACATGGGGCCCACGAGGGTGGAGGGCGCGACCAGGGGGGTAGGCGCGCCCCATACCTCGTGCCCTCCTGGTTGATGTCTTGACGTAGGGTCCAAGTCCTCTGGATCACGTTCGTTCCGAAAATCACGTCCCGAAGGTTTCATTCCGTTTGGACTCCGTTTGATATTCCTTTTCTGCAAAACTCTGAAATAGGCAAAAAACAGCAATTCTGGGCTAGGCCTCCGGTTAATAGGTTTGTCCCAAAAATAATATAGAAGTGTATAATAAATCCCATTAATGTCCAAAATAGAATATAATATAGCATGGAACAATAAAAAATTATAGATACGTTGGAGACGTATCAAGCATCCCCAAGCTTAATTCCTATTCGTCCTCGAGTAGGTAAATTATAAAAAAAGAATTTTTGATGTGGAATGCTAAAGTTTAATATTGACATAAAAATAATAATACTTCAAGCATACTAACTAAGCAATTATGTCTTCTCAAAATAACATGGCCAAAGAAAGTCATCCCTACAAAATCATATAGTCTGGCTATGCTCTATTTTGACCACACAAAGTATTTAAATCATGCACAACCCCGATGACAAGACAAGCAATTGTTTCATACTTTTAATGTTCTCAAACTTTTTCAATCTTCACGCAATACATGAGCGTGAGCCATGGACATAGCACTATATGTGGAATAGAATGGTGGTTGTGGAGAAGACAAACAGGAGAAGATAGTCTCACATCAACTAGGCGTATCAACGGGCTATGGAGATGCCCTTTAAAAGATATCAATGCGAGTGAGTAGTGATTGCCATGCAACGAATGCACTAGATCTATAAGTATATGAAAGCTCAACAAAAGGAACTAAGTGGGTGTGCATCCAACTCGCTTGCTCACGAAGACCTACGGCATTTTGAGGAAGCCCATCATTGGAATATACAAGCCAAGTTATATAATGAAAAATTCCCACTAGTATATGAAAGTGATATCATAGGAGACTCTCTATCATGAATATCATGGTGCTACTTTGAAGCACAAGTGTGGTAAAAGGATAGTAACATTGTCCCTTCTCTCTTTTTCTCTCATTTTTTATTTGGGCCTTTTCTCTTTTTTATGGCCTCTTTTGTTTTAGTCCGGAGTCTCATCCCGACTTGTGGGGGAATCATAGTCTCCATTATCCTTTCCCCACTTGGGAGAGTGCTCTAAAAATGATGATGATCATACTTTTATTTACTTACAACTCAACAATTACAACTCAATACTTAGAATAAAATATGACCCTATGTGAATTCCTCCGGCGGTATACCGAATCAAGAGTGACATGTATGAAAGAATTATAAACGGTGGCTTTGCCACAAATACAATGTCAACTACATGATCATGCGAAGCAATATGACAATGATGGAGCGTGTCATAGTAAATGAAACGGTGGTAAGTTGCATGGCAATATATCTCGGAATGGCTATGGAAATGCCATGATAGGTAGGTATGGTGGCTGTTTTGAGGAAGGTATATGGTGGGTGTATGATACCGCGAAAAGTGTGCGGTATTAGAGAGGCTAGCAATGGTGGAAGGAATAAAAGTGTGTATAATCCATGCACTCAACATTAGTCATAAAGAAATCATATACTTACTGCAAAAATCTACAAGTTATCAGAGCAAAGTATTACGCGCATGCTCCTAGAGGGATAGATTGGTAGGAAAAGACCATCGCTCGTCCCCGACCACCACTCATAAGGAAGACAATCAATAAATAAATCATGCTCCGACTTCATCACATAACGGTTCACCATACATGCATGCTACGGGAATCACAAACTTTAACACAAGTATTTCTCAAATTCAAAACCACTCAACTAGCATGACTCTAATATCACCTTCTCCATATCTCAAAACAATTATCTAGTATCAAACTTCTCATAATATTCAACACACTCATAAGAAAATTTGTTTTACTAATCTTGAATGCCTATCATAATTAAAGCAAACTACCATGGTGTTTTTTAGGACTCTCAAAATAATCTAAGTGAAGCATGAGAGAACAATAGTTTCTATAAAACAAATCCACCACCGTGCTCTAAATGATATAAGTGAAGCACTAGAGCAAAAACTATATAACTCAAAAGATATAAGTGAAGCACACAGAGTATTCTAACAATTTCCGAATCATGTGTGTGTCTCTCAAAAGGTGTGTACAGCAAGGATGATTGTGGTAAACTAAAATGCAAAGACTCAAATAATACAAGACGCTCCAAGCAAAACACATATCATGTGGTGAATAAAAATATAGCTCCAAGTGAAGTTACCGATGGAAGTAGACGAAAGAGGGGATGCCTTCCGGGGCATCGCCAAGCTTTGCCTTTTAGGTGTCCTTAGATTATCTTGGGGTGCCATGGGCATCCCCAAGCTTAGGCTCTTGCCACTCCTTGTTCCATAATCCATCAAATCTTTTACCCAAAACTTGAAAACTTCGCAACACAAAACTTAACAGAAAATCTCGTGAGCTTCGTTAGCAAAAGAAAACAAAACATCACTTCAAGGTACTATAATGAACTCATTCTTTATTTATATTGGTGTTAAACCTACTGTATTCCAACCTCTCTATGGTTTATAAACTATTTTATTAGCCATAGGTTCATCAAAATAAGCAAACAACACACGAAAAACAGAATCTATCAAAAACAGAACAGTATGTAGTAATCTGTAACTAACGCAAACTTATGGAACTCCAAAAATTCATCCAACATAGGAACACCTAGACAATTTGTTTATTGATCAGAATCAATTGGAATCAATAGTTTATCACGTTATGGTGATTTTTAACAATTATTTTTGTTAACAGAAAGTTTCTGGAATTTTCAGCAAGATCAAATAACTATCATCCAAGAAGATCCTGTAGGTTAAACTTGGCACAAACACTAATTAAAAAATAAAAATAAATCTAACAAGAGGATAGATCAAAGATTTATTCCTAAACAGAAGCAAAAGCAAAAAAACTAAAAATAAAATTGGGTTGCCTCCCAACAAGCGCTATCGTTTAACGCCCCTAGCTAGGCATTGATAATTTTAATGATGCTCGCATAAAAGACAAGAATTGAAGCCCGAAGAGAACATCATGAAACACGTGACAAACACATCTTAGTCTAACATACTTCCTATGCATAGGCATCTTAAAGAGAAACAAATTATCATAGCAAGCAAAAACTAGCATAAGCAAGGAAGCGGAAAGGAACATAGCAATCTCAACATAACGAGAGGTAATTTAGCAACATGAAAACTTCTACAATCATATTTTACTCTCTCATAATAATTACATGTGGGAACATAAGCAAATTCAACAAAATAGCTATCATATAAAATATGTTTAACACGATCCACATGTATGCAAAGTTGACACTCTTCCAAAATAGTGGGATTAACATTAACTAAAGTCATGACCTCTCCAATCCAACTTTTATCAAAAATTTCATAAGATTGAATATTCTCCAAATATGTGGGATCTAAAGTTGACACTCTTCCAAACCCACTTTCAATATTATTGCAAACAATATTATCAATCTCATATTCATCATGGGGATTAAATAAATTTTCAAGATCATAAGAAGAATCACCCCAATCATGTTCATTGCAACAAGTAATAGACATAGCAAAACTAGCATCCCCAAGATTAGGGTTTTGCATATTATTAGCACAATTGACATCAAGAGAACTTATAGTAAAATCATTGAAATCATGTTTTTCATTGAGGGAACTATCAAGCATGGGTGCAATAGCAACGATCTCATTTTTAACATAAGGAACTATAGCAAATTCGTCTTCATAAATATTGGCATCATGGCCACAAGAATAGAAAGCATCATGTTCATCAAGGGATATTTCAACCAAATCATCAGAATCATCATTATCTATAGATTCATGGATATCATTATTTTCTTCCAAAGCAACGGTCATTCTTTCAATAAATTCTTGGACATAGACATTATGAGCAAAGTTTTCATTGCAATATTTAAGTATGACGGAATTTTTAGATTTGTTGAGAGTAAAATCATACTTTTCAATCAAAGAAGAAACTTCATGAGCACCCTTAAAAATGACAAATTCTTCAATTTGTTCGATATCATAGTAGCTATGAACACCCTTTGCATAAGAAGATAAGATTTCATTATCATTGAACTCACATAGGTAGGGAAGGTGTTTTTTAGGGTTCTTAGAGCAAGAAGTAAAATTAAAAATTTCACAAAGATTCCAAGCATAGCATAGCAAACTATTTATATGATACCATAAGAGCTTCCCTTTTTCAGACAAACGATGACGCACAAAATGAGCATGCTCATCTAAAGATTTTCCATCAACTAGGCTAGTTGGGGTTTCAGCACGAGCGCATAAGGATCAAAGATGATCCAAGTAGAACACTATAAGTGGATCCATATAAATAGATTCTCAGCAAGCGAAGATGCAAGCATATAGAAAGCACAAGGAAACACAAACAAAGATACATACGGGAAGAAGGCGAACGAAAAAAGAGAGGGGGAATAAAACGGCAAGGGTGAAGTGGGGGGAGAGGAAAACGAGAGGCAAATGGCAAATAATGTAATGCGGGAGATAAGGGTTCGTGATGGGTACTTGGCGTGTTGACTTTTGCGTAGGCTCCCCGGCAACGGCGCCATAAATGGCTCGTTGTCGGGAGTCCAAATCTTGACTTGACCTTGTGTAAGCCTCCCCGGCAACGACGCCAGAAATCCTTCTTGCTACCTTTTGAGCACTACGTTGGTTTTCCCTTGAACAGGAAAGGGTGATGCAGCAAAGTAGCGTAAGTATTTCCCTCGGTTTTTGAGAACCAAGGTATCAATCCAGTAGGAGACCACACACGAGTCCCTTGCACCTACAAAAACAAATAAATCCTCGCAACCAACGCAATAAAGGGGTTGTCAATCCCTTCACGGTCACTTACGAGAGTGAGATCTGCTAGATATGGTAACATAATATTTTTGGTATTTTTATGATAAATATGCAAAGTAAAATAAAAGGCAATGAAAAATAGCTAAGTGTTGGAAGATTAATATGATGGAAAATAGACCCGGGGGCCATAGGTTTCACTAGTGGCTTCTCTCAAGAGCATAAGTATTACGGTGGGTGAACAGATTACTGTTGAACAATTGACAAAATGAGCATAGTTATGAGAATATCTAGGTATGATCATGTATATAGGCATCACGTCCGAGACAAGTAGATCGACTCCTGCCTGCATCTACTACTATTACTCCACACATCGACCGCTATCCAGCATGCATCTAGAGTATTAAGTTCATAAGAACAGAGTAACGCTTTAAGTAAGATGACCTGATGTAGAGGGATAAACTCATGCAATATGATATAAACCCCATCTTGTTATCCTCGATGGCAGCAATACAATACATGCCTTGCTGCCCCTACTGTCACTGGGAAAGGACACCACAAGATTGAACCCTAAGCTAAGCACTTCTCCCATTGCAAGAAAGATCAATCTAGTAGGCCAAACCAAACTGATAATTCGAAGAGACTTGCAAAGGTAACCAATCATACATAAAAATTTTTAGAGAAGATTCAAATATTGTTCATAGATAAACTTGATCATAAACCAACAATTCATCAGTCTCAACAAACTCACCACAAAAGAAGATTACATCAAATAGATCTCCACGAGAGAGGGGGAGAACACTGTATTGAGATCCAAAAAGAGAGAAGAAGCCATCTAGCTAATAACTATGGACCCGAAGGTCTGAGATAAACTACTCACACATCATCGGAGAGGCAATGGTGTTGATGTAGAATCCCTCCATGATCTCTGCCCCCTCCGGCGGAGCTCCGGAAAAGGCCCCAAGATGGGATCTCATGGGTATAGAAGGTTGCGGCGGTGGAATTAGGTTTTTGGCTCCGTATCTGGTAGTTTGGGGGTACGTAGGTATATATAGGAGGAAGAAGTACGTCGGTGGAGCAACATGGGGCCCACGAGGGTGGAGGGTGCGCCCAGGGGGGTTGGCGCGCCCCCTACCTCGTGCCCTCCTGGTTGATGTCTTGACATAGGGTCCAAGTCCTCTGGATCACATTCGTTCCGAAAATCATGTTCCCGAAGGTTTCATTCCATTTGGACTCCGTTTGATATTCTTTTTCTGCGAAACTCTGAAATAGGCAAAAACAGCAATTCTGAGCTGGGCCTCCGGTTAATAGGTTAGTCCCAAAAATAATATAAAAGTGTATAATAAAGCCCATTAATGTCCAAAACAGAATATAATATAGCATGGAACAATCAACAATTATAGATACGTTGGAGACGTATCAGCCGGCAGCCCGGCAACTCCAGGGCTGGATTAGCAGTTTTGCCTCCGTCGACCGCCACGTACATCAGTGAAACTCGTACCGCGCGTGCACAATTATGCACTCAAAATACCTTGGGAATCGGCGGAGGCAATATACGTACAGGCCTTTAACACGGTTCGACCTTATACGGCCTTCCCCTTTCTTTAAGCATCTTTTCTTTTTTACCACAGGTGAATCAAAACCTACTCATTCTTCTGAATCACGAGGACTCTCTCCGAACCCGGTTCCGTATACATAGCCGAAGACCATTCCTCTAAAGGAATCTTTCTTACTTGGGCGAAAGTGGCGCAGACGTGCGGCAGGAAGGTGCAAAGCATTTTGCGAACCACAACTTCACTCAAGAACCTATATAGAGCTTTTACCCTTAGCCCTAGACCCCCGTAATGTCAAATGGCCTTGGTGATTACGGTACCACTACTGGAATCAGCTAATTTGCCATCTGCCAGCTCTTTGCCGTCTGCTAGCTGACGGCAAAGCAGCTCTTTGCCATCAGCTACCAAAAAGCCGACGGCAAAGAACTGGCAGACGGCAAAGAAGCTCTTTGCCGTCCGCCAGATCTTTGTCGTCTGCTGGCAGATGGCAAAGAATCTTTGCCGTCCGCTGGCGGACGGCAAAGAGAGAGGTGGCCCCCACCCCCCGCCCGTTTGGGAAAAACTTAACGGGCCACCTCTTTGCCGTTCGCCAGCGGACGGCAAAGAGCCAAAGTGGCGGACGGCAAAGACAGGCGGACGGCAAAGAGGGCAGTATCTAACGGCCCGTGCCCCCCGCCCGCCTCTGTTCTCAACGCCCCATCCCGCCCCGCGCCCCACCACGCACCCCCGCCGCCGCCGCCCGCCACCCGCCGCCGACTCTTGCCCCCGCCGCCGCCCGCCGCGCGCCGCCGCCCCGGCCCCCACCGCCCCGTCGCCCCCCACCCGCCGCCCCGGTGCCCCAGCCCCCCGCCGCCCGGGCGCCCCAGCCCCCCGCCGCCCCGGCGCCCCGCCGCCCCGCGCCCCACCGCGCCGGGCCCGGCCCCCCGCCGCCCCAGGCCGCCCCGCGCCCCGGCCAGCTCCTCCACCGCCCCGCCCCCTCCTCCACCGGCGCTGGTAAAGGTGAGCCCGGCCTCCTTTTTCTGTTTTTTTCTGTTTTTTTTCTTTTTAGTTTTAGTTTAGATTTAGTGTTAGGTTTAGTTTTAGGTTTAGTTTTAGTTTAGATTTAGTTTTAGGTTTAGTTTAGATTTAGTTTTAGGTTTAGTTTTAGAGAAAAAGAGGAGAGGAGGAGAAGAAGAAGAGGAAGAAGAAGAAGAGGAGGAGGAGAAGAAAAAAGAAGAAGAGGAAAAAGAAGAAGAAAAAAGAGGAGAGGAGGAGCAGAAGAAGAGGAAAAAGGAAAGGAGGAAGAAGAAGAAGAAGAAGAAGAAGGAAAAAAAGGAAGAAAAGGAAGAAAAGGAAGAAGAAGAAAAGGAAAAAAAAAGGAAAAACCCCCGACACGGCACCCCGACCCGACACGGCACCCCGACCCCGACCCGGCACCCCGACCCCTAGACCCCGACACCCCGACCCCGACCCCGACACCCCGACCCCGACACCCCGACCCCGAGCCTGACCCGACACCCCGACCCCGACACGGACACGGCACCCCGACCCCAACCCGACACCCCGACCCCGAGACCCCGACACCGACACGACAACCCGACACCGACACCCTGACACCACACCCACCTTTACCCCGACACCGACACGGCACCCCGACCCCGACCCGGCACCCCGACCAGACACCCCGACCCCGAGACCCCGACCCCGAGACCCCGGGCCTGACCCGACACCCCGACCCCGACACTGACACGGCACCCCGACCCCGACCCGGCACCCCGACCCGACACCCCGACCCCGAGACCCTGACCCCGACCGCGAGTCGGACCCGACACCCCGACCCCGACACCGACACGGCACCCCGACCCCGACCCGGTACCCCGACCCAACACCCCGACCCCGAGACCCCGACCCCGACACGGCACCCCGACACCGACAGGGCACCCCGACCACCGACACCTCCCGAAAATTAAGGTGTTCTTTGGCCTTCCAGAGGCCGACGGGGTCATATATTTGTGAATTATTAGTTAGGTCATATATTTTTCGATTTTGTTATGAAAAACATCATATATAATTGTGTTGATCGTGTAGTTTTAAATGTGCAGTTGTTTCATCGCTGCGAGGTTTGGTGTTCGACGACCTCGCCGTGCGTTTGACGAGCTCTGCCCCTTCGTTCGTGGGTGAGCACAAATGACAAGTCCTCCTCCCCCATTAATTATTTGATCTATTCCGATGAAACTTGATAGCTAGCTATATATGTGTCCGGAATCATCAGTATGCGTAACCAATATGTGTCTCCCGTTCGAAAGCGTCATAGTTATAAATATGCATGCATTTGCATATTTATAACCTTGATTCTTTCGAATTGTCCAACGCTATCCATGGACAGCCCGAGTATGTGTAGATTGGGTTCGTTTTCCCATATGCTTTGCTCCGGATCCGACGCATAAATTTCGTCAATGCCTCCCCTGTTGTTCTCCGGGTACACATCCTCTCTGTTTATTGCAGAGCCGTGTATCAGGAGAACAGCGGGGAGGTGCTGCCGAAATTTTGCGTCGGATCCGGAGCATAGCATGGGAAAATGAACCCAATCTACACATACACGGGTGGGATTAGGATCTATCATTACCTATTAGAGTGTAGGTTGCATGGACGTAATAAAATTGACAAAGTAGATCAACTGATGAATATATACATGGTGAATTACATATATAATTGTTGTGTGTCCAGTAGCTCTGAAAGTCAAGATGAGTGACCGTGCTTGGATGTATACCGGTCACACTGGTCAGAACAAATGGAGCGCTGAATGGTTCACAAAAACTAAGGGGTTTGTGCAAGCCGCATTTGCAAATGGCCAAAAGAAAACCTGGTGCCCCTGTTTCCGGTGCGGCAATTGGGAAAAGAAGACAGAGGCTGAAATGGGCAAACACCTGCAGAAGAGTGGTTTTACGCCCGATTATACGGTGTGGACATTTCATGGTGAGTCTGCCCAACGTGACCGAGCTGAGGTGGATCGTCGTCGCACTGACGAGCATGGTACCGGGATGGAAAACATGGTGCAAGGCTATGATGATGCTCGGGATTCGGACGAGGAGATGGAGGAATCTGCAAAGGCCTTCAATGAAATGTTGGAGTCTTCGAAACGTCCGCTACACGAGCACACTGAGCTTTGTCAGTTGGATGCCATCTCACAAGTAATGGCTCTGAAGGCTCAGTTCAACTTGGGCAGAGAATGCTATGACGCAATTATGACAGTATTTGGACGCTTTCTACCCAAAGGCCATGTAATGCCTGCAAACCTGTACCAGTCGGACAAAATCCTCCGTGCACTGAAGATGCCCTATGAGAAGATACATGCCTGTGAGAAAGGATGTGCCTTATTTAGGCTTGGCTATGCAGACTTGAACTATTGTCCCATTTGCAAGTCTTCCAGGTATATTGTGGTAGACAACGGTATGGGTGAGAAGACACAGACCAAAATCCCCGTTAGTGTTCTTCGGTATATGCCAATCATACCAAGACTTCACATTGCCTGGTGAGGGTCGGCTTCCAGAGCTTGGATTGAGCTGGGAGCACTACGTGGCTGCCCCGGCCCCGCCGGATGAGATTATAGATGGTGTCGTGTGCGACACGAGGGCAGACATGGTGATCAGAAAGTTCTGGGTAATTTCTCCTTTACACATTTAAAAATCTTCAACTAGCTAGTTATTAATTGTACTAATCAATATTGTCTCATTTGATCGCAGATATTCTACAGGTGTGAGGAGGGATACAAGGAGGACGCGGCACATGTTATCGAGAACGTCTGCAAGCGCCTACTCCAGAACTTACGGCACGAGGCTCGGGTGCAGGCTGTTCGAGACTACTACGCCTTGCATGGTATCAAGAAGACCAAGCCGGCGTGCCGCGATAAGTTTCTAAGTAAGGAGCAGTACATGAAGGTAATTCTTAAGGCCTTCTCTACTTAAGTTCCTTCATTTAGTAATTGTTAGCGGTAGCGCTCAAGTTTCTATTTGCTAACTTAGGCGCCTCCGAGATGGTGTGCGGATCGGATGGATTGTTGGGAGGTGTTGGTCGATGAGTGGTGCTCACAACGATGGCTAGCCCTCCACAAGGAGGCCAAGGACAAACGTGCCCAAATGGAAGGTGTGCCACACCATCAAGGCAGCTCCAACTTATATCAGTTCGGGCGCAACTGGGTATGTGGTTTGCTTCATGATTCATGCAATTCATTCATCATGCTAGCTTGAGCCCTTTAATTACTAATTTTCATTGTTTCTCTCTTTCAGGCACGCTACAATAAGGCGGATAAGGTGCCAGAGGTGTACGACCTGTATGCCATGGCCCACACTGCCTCTTTCAAGAAAGTCAAGGCTTTCTCTCAGTCTGACCTCGATGATGCAAACAACTTCACCAACATCTCCTCCCACAACAAGCTCGTGAGATATAGAGATGAGGGGAAGGCGAGGAAAGGGGAGGACTTTAACCCGAGCCAGGGTCCCATTGATCCAGAGCTGTTGATGATATCTGGTGGCGGGAGGTCCCATGGCTCCATAGCCATTGGAGATGGACTTATCCGTTGTCCTAGCACTCTCCCGGAGATCAAGGCGCGTCAGTCGAGCTCCGCTCCTGAGATAAGGCCTCGTGAACGGCCAGTGCAACTCGCCATCAAGGTTAGTGATACCTACTCAGTTATCTTTCTCCATTACATTGTGTGCGCTTCCATCAATGATTACAAATTGTCATGTGAGTGGTGTTGCAGGCTGCTATACAGAGTGAGAGAGATAGAACAGAGAAACTTCTGGCGGAGGCGGCGGAGAGGCAGCGGGAGTTGGAGGAGAGGACGGCAAAGATGATGGAGGAGGAGAGGGCACGGAATTACATGCAGGCAAGGGCCATGTACGAGCTCCTTGTGGTAAGTTTCTTCTGCAGATTAGCCAAAACATTCATGTAGTGTTTGTCTCATTACTAACTAGTATGACTGAGTCGTCAAAACCAAATGTGCAGTCTGTGTGCGAGAAGGCAGGTCAGACCGCTCCGCCGATGCCAGTGATTGCTCCTGGGACCACGGTGAGTTTTATTTGAAAGGACATTACTTGCTAGTCTTAACATTTGAGTGTCATCATGCTAACAAGACATTGGAAATGATCTTTGGTGCAGCGTAACTCCAGACAAGCATCGCACGATCCTTCTCCAGCTACCGACACGAGCCACCACGCTCCTACACCTCCTGGATCTTGGTAAGTTTATCTAGTGTTTTGCTTAACACATGCATAAAGACCTAGACTTAGCTTTATTTCCTCCAATGCTTACCATAATGACCTAGACTTAGCTTCTTCTCCTCCAAAATGACTTAATAAGCTTACTGACCTCCAAAACCATCCATTTTACCTAAGTTAGCTCTAAAACGATCTGTACTTAGCTTACTTATGTCAAAAATTGCATAATTAGCTTAGTTAGCTCATAGACGATCCATTTTACCTAAGTTAGCTCTAAAATGACCCATTTCAACTAGGTTAACTCCAAAATGACCAATCTTACCTAGGTTATCTCATAAACGATCCATTTCAACTAATTTAGCTCATAAACGATCCATTTCACCTAGGTTACCTAAAAAACGATCCATTTCACCTAAATTAGCTCTTAAATGATCCATTTCACCCAAGTTAGCTCAAAAAGATCCATTTCAACTAAATTAGCTCATAAATGATCCATTTCACCTAAGTTAGCTCAAAAACGATCCATTTCAACTAAATTAGCTCAAAAATGATCCATTTCAACAAAGTTAGCTCAAAAACGATCCATTTCAACTAAGTTAGCTCAAAAACGATCCATTTCAACTAAGTTAGCTCAAAAACGATCCATTTGACCTAAGTGAGCTAAAAAACGATCCATTTCACCTTAGTTGCCTCAAAAACGATCCATTTCACCTAAGTGAGCTAAAAAAGATCCATTTCTAACTTTCTTATTTTGCCATTTTGCAGATTTCATTATGTGCTGGATGGAGTGCTTGTTCTACTCTTCTTGTTCTTGTCTTCTCATTCTAGACACCTTAGCTATGGAGTGCTTGTTTATGTATGGATGGAACTTCTTTATGTATGAAATGATGGATGGAACTTGTTTATGTATGAAATGATGGATGGAACTTGCTTATGTAATATGTACGGATGGAACTTGCTTATGGACTTGCTTATGAATGCCTGTGAAATACATGAACTTGCTTATGAATGCCTGTGAAATATATCTATATGTCATATATATTTTCTGTGCAAATTGTGGGATTTAATAAAAAACAGAAAAAAACCCAATATGCAGCCTCTTTGCCGTCCGCTGCTGACGGCAAAGAGCTCTTTACCATCGGTGGCAGACGGCAAAGAGCTCTTTGCCGTCAGCAGCGGACGGCAAAGAGGCCACGTGGCAGGCAGCTGTGCTTCCTGGGAGGCTGACCCATTTGGCCAGTTTGCCATCAGTGGCAGACGGCAAAGACTTTGCCATCAGTGGCGGACGGCAAAGACTTTGCCATCAGTGGCAGACGGCAAAGACTTTGCCATCAGTAGCAGACGGCAAAGACTTTGCCATCAGTGGCAGACGGCAAAGAGCTGTCGTTAGCCACTTAACGGACTGACAGCGCAATTATTGCCGTCCGCTCTCTTTGCCGTCAGCCCTGCTCTCTTTGCCGTCTGCGGCGGACGGCAAAGACTTTGCCATCAGTGGCGGACGGCAAAGTAGCTGTTTTCCGTAGCCAACGTTGCCGGAGCCTTTTGCCGTCCGCAGCTGACGGCAAAGGCCTTTGCCGTCCGCTGTTCATGCCTTTGCCGTCCGCCATGGCAGACGGCAAAGTAGCTGATTCCTGTAGTGTACGTCCTGTAAGATTACGTTTTGGCGCATCAATCAGAACCCAGTGGACCAAATTCTTGTTCGGTATCATCTATACTTATAAACTTTATTCCGTCTGTCTAGTTCTCTCACGCACACACCTCAATCCTTAGACGCACAGTTAGGGACCCACTACCCGATATCTGCCGGTTTTGACACCGACACAAGGTGCAAGCCGATCATACCTGCCCGGGAAGTGTCTACGTCCGTAGTATCCGCGTCGACCTGCTCATCGTCGATCTGCATATGCGACATCCTAGAGGTAGCGGCCCTAGAGATCCAGGATTCCATTCGGTCGAGTAAACATGAAGGTTCGCAACAGCAATGAAGAAAAAGAAGAAGAAATACTTACGCCGATGCAATAGGCACAACAAATTTGATCCGGGGCAGAGCCTTTTGAGGTTTGGGAGGAATAACCTTGGCTTGCTTGGCGGTTTTCTCCGTCGGGTCATGAGTCGATGTCCGAGTGCGCTTCATAGTCCTCGCACTCGACGCCATTGCCTTGCCATGGTCAGCTGCAGGATCTTGTGTTTGTTTGGTGCGGCGCTCGGTTCGTGGTGGTGACTCAACTTCCTCGTTGTCGTCACAGTCATCGCTGTCATCATCACTGTCATAAGCATAATCAATATCGGTGCTCCCGCCCTTGCTCTTCGCTCCCCCGAGGTGTTGTTCTCCGTTCAGCATGGGCGGGTACATCTTCGTGAATACCTACGAAGCACAGATTGCACAGATTAGTCGGATTTCGGCAACTGCATATTGAAAAGTAAAAGGCAAAGCACTCGACAAGTTATGTCAGACCTCTCCCGGAGGGTGCTCAGAGTCGAATGGCAAGATCTATTTTGCTCTGCGTGGGTTGTCCTTGTTTCAAGTGATGCTCCGAAGCCACTGCGCCACTGTCTCCTCTTTGACCTCCTCTGGGTGGGTCCGAGCAGTGTCCTCTGGACCTGAGTATAGCATCATGGGGTGGTCGCGTGCTTGTAAGGGCTGGATGGGTCGACTGAGGAACACCTCTAGCTAATCCAAGCATGTCACTCCGCCCCGGACCAATGCAACGACCGTGTCGACCAAGATGGCCACCTCAGCCTTTCTCCTCCTCCTCTACGGTCAGCGAGCGAGGGGTGCGAAGTCTCTCTAGAGAGAAAGGAGGAAGGCCAGTCAACTGACCCGGAGTCAGAACATCCTTACAGTAAAACCATGTCGACTGCCACCCCCTAATGGATTCAGGAAAAGTCATGGGAGGGAAAGAACTCCTATCCCTCATTTGGACTCCTAGACCCCACACATTTGGATCACATGGGTCCTCTCATCAGTCGGATTAGCCTTCTTCACCGACCGAGATCGACAAGTAAAGACGTGTTTGAATAACCCCCAGTGCGGGTGGCATCCCAGGAAGTTCTAACACATAGAAACGAATGCGACAAGGTATGAGATGGTGTTGGGGGGAATGTGATGGATCTGAGCACCGAAGAAATTCAAGAAGCCCCGGAAGAATGGATGTGGGGGCAGAGAGAAACCTCTTTCGACATGCGTCATTAGGAGAACCAGCTCACTGCCGCGCGGCGCAGGCTCGGACTCCTCTTCCGGTAGCCTCTAGGACCCCTTCGCTATCAGCCCATCGCTGACGAGCCCCTCCAGATCGTCCTCCAAGACCTGCGAGGGGCTCCAATCCCCTTGGATCTAACTTGACGGTAGGGCAGACTGCAAGGTCGACCCCTTCGTTGTCTTCTTGCCCTTGGCCGTCGACTTCTTTGCGTGCTCCAGGGCCTTGGTCTTGTCCTTTTCCATTGCTGCAAAGCTCGAGGGGAGTGGCCAGACAGCCGTTGCGCTAGAGAGGATGAGGCGGAGAGGCAGGGGAGAAGGGGAGAATAGAAGACATTGTTCCACCCATCGGTAGCGTCGCCTTATATGACCCCACGTCCGAGTGGCTAACTCGTGGGCCCGCGCGATCTTAGCGCATCCTGCAACTGGCGCCAGCTTGATACATGGCGAAAAAGGTGTTGCATGGATCGAGGAGTCCCTTCCACTTGCACTTCTTACTGCACTACGCTTCGACCCGCGCGCTTCTCCAAATTTCAAATCCTATAAAATCAGGGTCCAGCAAATCAGTCGATCGTGTCAACGATAGCCAAATCCAATCTTCTCAATACCATGCTACATATTTCATTCGGAAATTCTACATTCGGAGATTCTACAAGCCAGAATTGATCAAGATGACTGACGAAGGGTTAAAATACTAACATACTTTCGGGCCCCTGAGAAAGTGTCTCCGGGACATTGTATCGGGTCGGAATCAACTTCAATCCTTCTCCACTCGGTCTTCGATCCATTCGGGGGCTACTGACGATGACATGTACCAAGGTGTCGTAGGAAACCACCACCACCTATGGGACCAGAGGGGCCCTTGCTGGTTCGGTGATACGTCCATTTTGCATCATGCTTTTATATCGATATTTATTGCCTTATGGGCTGTTATTACACATTATGTCACAATACTTATGCCTATTATCTCTTATTTTACAAGGTTACATGAAGAGGGAGAATGCATGTAGCTGGAATTCTGGGCAGGAAAAGGAGCAAATATTAGAGACCTATTCTGCACAATTCCAAAAGTCATGAAACTTCACGGAGGCACGTTTTGGAATATATAAAAAATAATGGAGAAAGAATCAACTAGAGGGGGCCCACACCCTGGCCACGAGGGTGGGGGAGCGCCCTACCCACCTGGGCGCGCCCCCTGCCTCGTGGGCCCCCTGGCAGGCCTCTGGTGCCCATCTTCTGCTATATGAAGTCATTCACCCTGGAAAAAAATCATAAGCAAGATTTCGGGACGAAACACCGCTGCCACGAAGTGGAACCAATCTAGGTCTCCGGCGGAGCTGTTCTGCTGGGGAAACATACCTCAAGGAGGGGGAAATCGTCACCATCGTCGTCACCATCGATCCTCACATCAGGAGGGGGTCAATGTCCATCAACATCTTCACCAGGACCATCTCATCTCAAACCCTAGTTCATCTCTTGTATCCGATCTTTGTCTAAAAACCTCAGATTGGTACCTGTGGGTTGCTACTAGTGTTGATTACTCCTTGTAGTTGATGCTAGTTGGTTTATTTGGTGGAAGATCATATGTTCAGATCCTTTATGCATATTAATACCCCTCTGATTATGAACATGAATATGATTTGAGAGTAGTTACGTTTGTTCCTGAGGACATGGGATAAGTCTTGCTATAAGTAGTCATGTGAATTTGGTATTCGTTCGATATTTTGTTGAGATGTATGTTGTCTTTCCTCTAGTGGTGTTATGTGAACGTAGACTACATGACACTTCACCATTATTTGGGCCTAGAGGAAGGCATTGGGAAGTAATTAGTAGATGATGGATCGCTAGAGTGACAGAAGCTTAAACCCTAGTTTATGCGTTGCTTCATAAGGGGCTGATTTGGATCCATATGTTTCATGCTATGGTTAGGTTTACCTTAATACTTCTTTTTTAGTTGCGGATGCTTGCAAGAGGGGTTAATCATAAGTGGTATGCTTGTCCAAGGAAGGGCAGTACCCAAGCACCGGTCCACCCACCACTACAAAAAAACACTTCCGTGATGATACGTGTTTGTCACAGTAGGTCGCGTTTTTTGTCATGCATGTACATCCATGACAAATTTATGACAGAATCAAGATAGTCATACCTGTGCTGTCGTAGAAGTGTTCCATGACATTACCAAAATTATCATCACGGAAGTGTCCACTTCCATGACGATAAATCGCGCGTCACAGAAGTGCTTTCGTCAAGGGTGACCGACACGTGGCATCCACCATAACAGAACGCAGTTAAGCTATCGGGTCGGGTTTTGGATCCGATAACCCGTTAACAACCCCGACCAATGGGAAATTTCCATGTGTAAAATTCTTATTGGCCGGATGAAACATGTGTCAACTCGTCAATGGGTCAGATAGGCGCCTATGATACATCGACAAGTGGCACGGCCCAACAGAGGCCCATTCCTGTGAAAAGGCCGGCCCGTTTAACTTGGTCAAAAGCTGGCGGGCCAGCCCATGGAAAGCCTGTTAACGACATGTTCGCATATAGCCCATTTACAGCCCACTAACCCAAGGCCCGTTACGCCCTATCTGAATTAGGCCCAGTAGCGTCATATGGGCCATCCAATATGATTCCAGCTCGTTTTCACTTCTGACCCATGTATAGCCCATGACGTCTTTCGGCCCATATGAGGCCCTTTGTAACTCTTGGCCCATTAGCGGCCCGTGCTGAAATTGGCCCGTAATTAACAGTGTATTAGTTTACACCCATTAACGGCCCGTGGTGAAAGTGGCCCGTAATGAACAGTGTATCACTTTATACCCATTAACGACCCGTTATTCCGTTGGGCCATTTCCAGCCCAAGTTAACTTTCGGCCTTCTGAGGGCCCATTTATCCTTGGGCTCATTTGCAGCATTCGGTTACTTACGGCCTGTTACTGTCGTTTTCTGCTTGTGGGCCAAATTCAGCCCGTCGCTACAGTCGGCCCATTTGGGGACCGTTAGTCTGTTGGGCCATTTTCATAGCATCACCAAATACGGCCTATTAACGGCCGTTTATGGTCAGCCATAAAACGTACAATTTCCATTAAAGGCCCATCTACGGCCCATTAAAGGCCCGTACAAGACCCATAAATGAATCGGCGGCCCATGGATCCAACGAGACGTACAAGGCCCATGGATCCTACGAGACGTAGAAGGCCCATAGATCCGACGGCCCGTGAAGGGCCATGGTCGGGCAAGTTGGCCCCCGTTTGAACGATATAACATATTCAAAGAATTATCCTACTCAATACTATCACCTCTAAAAAGCATACACTATTACAACAAAGAGATCAAGACATAAAAAGGTAGAATAATCATACACTATACAATAAAGAAATTACAGCCGATTATACCCACTTGGCATTATGGTTCGGCACAGGTGATAATAAAGCATACACAAACAACAAAATACATACACTGGGCAAATACATCTCATACATCATGGACGCGCATCAACTTAACTCCATTTGAACTATAATCTCTTCAGAAAATAGGATTGGCCAGATTCAGATAGCACAAATTTCAGTCTGCAAAATCTCCAATTCCTTCATGGTTACCTCAATGTCTTGTTTCATTTTTTTGACTCCTGCATCTAATACCTGCATGTTCAGTCTCAACTTGTTGATTGTACGTTGATAATCATGTACGCGTTGTCTTGCCACCTCTAGTTGATGCTCGAGAACATCAGCACATTCCAATTCCAATCCATAATCATTCGGTAACGGCCATGCCGCACTGCTCGTAGATCTTTGTGTTGATGTCACTTCATCCTGAAATGTTTCTCTAAGTACACATGACTAGGGCAAAAATATAGTTACACCAGTGAAGCGAACAAGACACTATTTTGTACTACATGGCAAAATAGGACTGACAATAATGTTACACATCACTTTCAAAAAAAATGTTACATGTCATGAAGCATAAGCAGGTGATATTTTAAAAATTATAAAAAAGATAGTCTGTGCAGCCTGCATACAGAAATCCCTCTTAGCTCACCAGAGGAGCATGATGTTGGGGCCCAATCGAAAACACAGACAAGTTACAAATTTAGACAGCACGTTGCGTATAAGTAAGCAAGCAGTTGGCCATTCCGTGCCTCAATTAAAGTCTTAGGGAGGATAATGAACAGCAAACGGTTTCATACAAACATACTACAACAGACAAAACTATGCAATCATTAGCGTAGTATAAACTAGATTGTGAGCCTCATGCAATAATAGTTGGTTAATAGACTTCAAAGCTTCAGGCACACTTCGGTAGAGTAATTAAATGGTAAGGCCTTTAATTATGTCAACTAATAGTGATACAAGTACCGAACATCATGTATGATTATTTGGGCATCTCATTAACTGAGGACAAATAATGCAATTGAAAAGAGAAAATTAACTATGCCTGAAAAAAACAAGGAATTGAACTATTGAGTTGCATACAGTGACTTACCTTAGCAGGTTGAAGAGGCTCAGTGCAGCTCCTACTGAAGGAAATATGCCCTAGAGGCAATAATAAAGTTATTATTTATTTCCTTATTTCATGATAAATTTTTATTATTCATGCTAGAATTGTATTAACCGGAAACATAATACATGTGTGAATACATAGACAAACAGAGTGTCACTAGTATGCCTCTACTTGACTAGCTCGTTGATCAAAGATGGTTAAGTTTCCTAACCACAGACATGAGTTGTCATTTTATTAACGGGATCACATCATTAGGAGAATGATGTGATTGACTTGACCCATTCCGTTAGATTAGCACTTGATCTTTTAGTATGTTGCTATTGCTTTCTTCATGACTTATACATGTTCCTATGACTATGAGATTATGCAACTCCCGTTTACCGGAGGAACACTTTGTGTGCTACCAAACATCACAACGTAACTGGGTGATTATAAAGGTGCTCTACAGGTGTCTCCGAAGGTACTTGTTGGGTTGGCGTATTTCGAGATTAGGATTTGTCACTCCGATTGTCGGAGAGGTATCTCTGGGCCCACTCGGTAATGCACATCACTATAAGACTTGCAAGTATTGCAACTAATGAGTTAGTTGCGGGATGATGTATTACGGCACGAGTAAAGAGACTTGCCGATAACGAGATTGAACTAGGTATTGAGATACCGACGATCGAATCTCGGGCAAGTAACATACCGATGACAAAGGGAACAACGTATGTTGTTATGCGGTCTGACCGATAAAAACCTTCATAGAATATGTAGGAGCCAATATGAGCATCCAGGTTCCGCTATTGGTTATTGACCGGAGACGTGTCTCGGTCATGTCTACATTGTTCTCGAATCCATAGGGTCCGCACGCTTAACGTTACGATGGCAGTTTCATTATGAGTTTATATGTTTTGATGTACTGAAGGTTGTACGGAGTCCCATATGTGATCACGGACATGACGAGGAGTCTCTAAATGGTCGAGACATAAAGATTGATATATTGGACGACTATATTCGGACACCGGAAATGTTCTGGGTGGTTTCGGAGAAAACCAGAGTGCCGGAGGGTTACCGGAACCCCCCCCCCCCGGGAGAAATAATGGGCCTTATGGGCCTTAGTGGAGAGAGAGAGGGGCAGCCTGGGTGGGCCGTGCGCCCCCTCCCCCTCTGGTCCGAATTGGACTAGGAGAGGGGGGGGCGGCGCCCCCTTTCCTTCTCCCTCTCCCCCTTCCTTTCCTCATCCTAGTAGGAGTAGGAATGATGGGAGTCCTACTCCTAGTAGGAGGAGGTCTCCTCCTGGCGCGCCTAGCAAGGGCCGGCCGGCCTCCCCCCTTGCTCCTTTATATACGGGGGCAAGGGGGCACCCTAGAGACACAACAATTGATCATTGATCTCTTAGCCGTGTGTTGTGCCCCCCTCCACCATAATCATCGATAATATTGTAGTGGTGCTTAGGCAAAGCCCTACGACGGTAGAACATCAAGATCGTCACCACGCCGTCATGCTGACAGAACTCTTTCCCGACATTCTGCTGGATCGGAGTCCGGGGATCGTCATCGAGCTGAACGTGTGCTAGAACTCGGAGGTGCCGTAGTTTCGGTGCTTGATCGGTCGGGCCGTGAAGACGTACGACTACATCAACCACGTTGTTATAACGCTTCCGCTTTCGGTCTATGAGGGTACGTGGACAACACTCTCCCCTCTCGTTGCTATGCATCACCATGATCTTGCATGCGCGTAGGATTTTTTTTGAAATTACTACGTTCCCCAACAGTGGCATCCGAGCCTGGTTTTATGCGAAGATGTTATATGCACGAGTAGAACACAAGTGAGTTGTGGGCGATACAAGTCATACTGCATACCAGCATGTCATACTTTGGTTCGGCGGTATTGTTGGATGAAGCGGCCCGGACCGACATTACGCGTACGCTTACGCGAGACTGGTTCTACCGACGTGCTTTGCACACAGGTGGCTGGCGGGTGTCAGTTTCTCCAACTTTAGTTGAACCGAGTGTGGCTACGCCCGGTCCTTGAGAAGGTTAAAACAACACTAACTTTACGAACTATCGTTGTGGTTTTGATGCGTAGGTAAGAACGGTTCTTGCTAAGCCCGTAGTAGCCACGTAAAACTTGCAACAACAAAGTAGAGGACGTCTAACTTGTTTTTGCAAGGCATGTTATGATGTGATATGGTCAAGACGTGATGAGTTATAAGTTTTTGTATAAGATGATCATGTTTTGTTGAAGTTATCGGCAACTGGCAGAAGCCTTATGGTTGTCTCTTTATTGCATAAGATGCAAGCGCCAAATAATTGCTTTACTTTATCGCTATGTGATAGCAATAGTTGCAAGAGCAATAATTGGCGAGACGACCATGTGACGACACATTGATATAGATCAAAATGATGGAGATCATGGTGTCATGCCGGTGATGATGGAAATCATGACAATGCTTTGGATATGGAGATCAAAGGCACAAGATGATGATGGCCATATCATGTCACATATTTTGATTGCATGTGATGTTTATCTTTTATACATCTTATTTTTGCTTAGTTCGATGGTAGCTTTATAAGATGATCTCTCACTAAATTTCAAGATAAAAGTGTTCTCCCTGAGTATGCACCGTTGCCATAGTTCGTCGTGCCCAGACACAACGTGATGATCGGGTGTGATAAGCTCTACGTCCATCTACAACGGGTGCAAGCCAGTTTTGCACACGCAGAAGACTCAGGTTAAACTTGATGAGCCTAGCATATGCAGATATGGCCTCGGAACACTGAGACTGAAAGGTCCAGCGTGAATCATATAGTAGATATGATCAACATAGTGATGTTCACCATCGAAAACTACTCCATTTCACGTGATGATCGGTTATGGATTAGTTGATTTGGATCACGTGATCACTTAGATGATTAGGGGGATGTCTATCTAAGTGGGAGTTCTTAAGTAATATGATTAATTGAACTTTAATTTATCATGAACTTAGTCCTAGTAGTATTAGCATATCTATGTTGTAGATCAATAGCTCGCGTTTAGCTCCCCTGTTTTATTTTTTGATATGTTCCTAGAGAAAACTGAGTTGAAAGATGTTAGTAGCAATGATGCGGATTGGATCCGTGATCTGGGGACTATCCTCATTGCTGCACAGAAGAATTATGTCCTTGATGCACAGCTAGGTGACAGACCTATTGCAGGAGCAAATGCAGACGTTATGAACGTTTGGCTAGCTCAATTTGATGACTACTTGATAGTTTAGTGCACCATGCTTAACGGCTTAGAATCGGGACTTCAAAGACATTTTGAACGTCATGGACCATATGAGATGTTCCAGGAGTTGAAGTTAATATTTCAAGAAAATACCTGAGTTGAGAGATATGAAGTCTCCAACAAGTTCTATAGCTAAAAGATGGAGGAGAATAGCTCAAGCAGTGAGCATGTGCTCAGATTGTTTGGGTACTACAATCGCTTGAATCAAGTGGGAGTTAATCTTCCAGATAAGATAGTGATTGACAGAATTCTCTAGTCACCATCACCAAGTTAGTAGAACTTCGTGATGAACTATAATATGCAAGGGATAACGGAAACAATTCCCAAGCTCTTCGTGATGCTGAAATCGACGAAGGTAGATATCAAGAAAAACATCAAGTGTTGATGGTTGACAAGACCACTAGTTTCAAGAAAAGGGCAAACAGGGAACTTCAAGAAGTACGACAAACAAGTTGATGCTCAAGTAAAGAAGCCCAAGTCTGGTCCTAAGCCTGAGACTAAGTGCTTCTATTGCAAAGGAACTGGTCACTAGAAGTGGAACTGCCCCAAGTATTTCGCGGATAAGAAGGATGGCAAAATAAACAAAGGTATATTTGATATACATATTGATGTGTACTTTACTAGTGTTTGCGTTGAGCATAAATATGATTTGATCATGTTTACTGCAATACGGTTATTCATTTAAATTAGAGAATAATTGTTGTTCTGTTTACATGAATAAAACCTTCTATGGTCATACACCCAATGAAAATGGTTTGTTAGATCTCGATCGTAGTGATACACATATTCATAATATTGAAGCCAAAAGATGCAAAGTTAATAATGATAATGCAACTTATTTGTGGCACTGCCGTTTAGGTCATATTGGTGTAAAGCGCATGAAGAAACTCCATGCTGATGGGATTTTGGAATCAATTGATTATGAATCACTTGATGCTAGCGAACCATGCCTTATGGGAAAGATGACTAAAAACTCTGTTCTCCGGAACAATGGAGCGAGCGACTGACTTATTGGAAATAATACATACTGATGTATGCAATCCGATGAGTGTTGAGGCTCACGGCAAGTATCATTATTTTCTCACCTTCACAGATGATTTGAGCAGATATGGGTATATCTACTTGATGAAACATAAGTCTGAAACATTTGAAAAGTTCAAAGATTTTCAGAGTGAAGTGGAAAATCATCGTGCAAAGAAAATAAAGTTTCTACAATCTGATCACGGAGACAAATATTTGAGTTACAAGTTTGGTCCTCAATTAAAACAATGTGGAATAGTTTCACAAATTCGTGCCACCTGGAACACCATAGCATAATGGTGTGTCCGAACGTCATAACCGTACTTTATTGGATATAGTGCAATCTATGATGTTTCTTACCGATTTACCACTATAGTTTTGGGGTTATGCATTAGAGGCAGCTGCATTCACATTAAAAATGGCACCATCTAAATCCGTTGAGACGACACCGTATGAACTGTGGTTTGGCAAGAAACCAAAGTTGTCGTTTCTTAAAGTTTGGGGTTGCGATGCTTATGTGAAAAAGTTTCATCCTGATAAGCTCAAATCCAAACCGGAGAAACATGTCTTCATAGAATACCCAAAGGAAACTGTTGGGTACACCTTCTATCACAGATCCAAAGGCAAGATATTCGTTGCTAAGAATGGATCCTTTCTAGAGAAGGAGTTTATCTCGAAAGAAGTGAGTGGGAGGAAAATAGAACTTGATGTGGTAGCTGTACCTGCTTCCTTATTGGAAATTAGTTCATCACAGAAATCTGTTCCTATGACTACTACACCAACTAGTGAGGAAGCTAATGATGATGATCATGTAACTTCAGATCATGTTACTACCGAACCTCGTAGGTAAACCAGAGTGAGATCCGCACCGGAGTGGTACGGTAATCCTGTTCTGGAGGTCATGTTACTTGACCATGACGAACCTACGAACTATGAGGAAGCGATGATGAGCCCAGATTCTGCAAAATGGTTTAAGGCCATGAAATTTGAGATGGGATCCATGTACGAGAACAAAGTATGGACTTTGATTGACTTGCCCAATGATCGGCAAGCCATTGAGATTAAATGGATCTTCAAGAGGAAGACGGATGCTGATAGTAGTGTTACTATCTACAAAGCTAGAATTTTCGCAAAACGTTTTCGACAAGTTCAAGGTGTTGACTACGATGAGAGTTTCTCACTCGTATCTATGCTTAAGTCTGTCTGAATCACGTTAGCAATTGCCGCATTTTATGAAATATGGAAAATGGATAAACAAAACTGCATTCCTTAATGGATTTATTAAAGAAGAGCTGTATATGATGCAACCAGAAGGTTTTGTCAATCCTTAGGTGCTAGCAAAATATGCAAGCTCCAGCGATCCATCTATGGACTGGTGCAAGTATCTCGGAGTTGGAATATACGCTTTGATAAGTTGATCAAAGCATATAGTTTTATGCAGACTTGCGGTGAAGCCTCAATTTACAAGAAAGTGAGTGGGAGCACTACAACATTTCTGATAAGTATATGTGAATGACATATTGTTGATCGGAAATAATGTAGAATTATTCTGCAAAGCATAAAGGAGTGTTTGAAAGGAGTTTTTGAAAGAAAGACCTTGGTGAAGCTGCTTACATATTGAGCATCAAGATCTATAGAGATAGATCAAGACGCTTGATAAGTTTTTTAATGAGTACATACCTTGACAAGTTTTTGAAATAGTTCAAAATGGAACAGTCAAAGAAAGAGTTTCTTGCCTGTGTTACAAGGTGTGAAATTGAGTAAGACTCAAAGCCCGACCACGGCAGAAGATAGAAAGAGAATGAAAGTCATTCCCTATGCCTCAGCCATAGGTTCTATAAAGTATGCCATGTTGTGTACCAGATGTATTGTATACCCTACCACTGAGTTTGGCAAGGGAGTACAATAGTGATATAGGAGTAGATCACTGGACAGCGGTCAAAATTATCCTTAGTGGAATAAGGATATGTTTCTCGATTATGGAAGTGACAAAAGGTTCATTGTAAAGGGTTACGTCGATGCAAGCTTTGACACCAATCTGGATGACTCTAAGTCTCGATCTAGATACATATTGAAAGTGGGAGCAATTAGCTAGATAGCTCCGTGCAGAGCATTGTAGACATAGAAAAATGCAAAATACATAACGAATCTGAATGTGAATGACCCGTTGACTAAGATTCTCTCACAAGCAAAACATGATCACACCATAGTACTCTTTGGGTGTTAATCACATAGCGATCTGAACTAGATTACTGAATCTAGTAAACCCTTTGGGTGTTGGTCACATGGCGATG
This sequence comes from Aegilops umbellulata, assembly GCA_032464435.1. NCBI lineage: Eukaryota > Viridiplantae > Streptophyta > Magnoliopsida > Poales > Poaceae > Aegilops > Aegilops umbellulata. The sequence continues at coordinate 36,869,171 of CP136056.1, read as the reverse complement.
TGAACTATGGGTGTTAATCACATGATGATGTGAACTATCGATGTTAATCACATGGTGATGTGATCTAGATTACTGACTCTAGTGCAAGTGGGAGACTGAAGGAAATATGCCCTAGAGGCAATAATAAAGTTATTCTTTATTTCCTTATTTCATGATAAATGTTTATTATTCATGCTAGAATTGTATTAACCGTAAACATAATACATGTGTGAATACATAGACAATCGGAGTGTCAGTAGTATGCCTCTACTTGACTAGCTCGTTGATCAAAGATGGTTAAGTTTCCTAACCATATACATGAGTTGTCATTTGATTAACGGGATCACATCATTAGGAGAATGATGTGATTGACTTGACCAATTCCGTTAGCTTAGCACTTGATCATTTAGTATGTTGCTATCGCTTTCTTCATGACTTATACATGTTCCTATGACTATGAGATTATGCAACTCCCGTTTACCGGAGGAACACTTTGTGTGCTACCAAACGTCACAACGTAACTGGGTGATTATAAAGGTGCTCTACAGGTGTCTCCAAAGGTACTTGTTGGGTTGGCGTATTTCGAGATTAGGATTTTTGTCACTCCGATTGTAGTAGAGGTATCTCTGGGCCAAATCGGTAATGCACATCACTATAAGCCTTGCAAGTATTGCAACTAATGAGTTAGATGCGGGATGATGTATTGCGGAACAAGTAAAGAGACTTGCCAGTAACGAGATTGAAATAGGTATTGAGATACCAACGATCGAATCTCGGGCACGTAACATACCGATGACAAAGGGAACAACGTATGTTGTTATGCGGTCTGACCGATAAAGACCTTTTGTAGAATATGTAGGAGCCAATATGAGCATCCAGTTTTCGCTATTGGTTATTGACCGGAGACGTGTCTCGGTCATGTCTACATTGTTCTCGAACTCGTAGGATCCGCACGCTTAACGTTACGATGACAGTTTCATTATGAGTTTATATTTTTTGATGTACCGAAGGTTGTTCGGAGTCCCGGATGTGATCACGGACATGACGAGGAGTCTCGAAATGGTCGAGACATAAAGATTGATATATTGGACGACTATATTCGGACACCGGAAATGTTCTGGGTGATTTCGGAGAAAACCGAAGTGCCGGAGGGTTACCGGAACCCCCCCCCCCCCCGGGGAGAAGTAATGGGCCTTATGGGCCTTAGTGAAGAGAGAGGGGCAGCCAGGGTGGGCCGCACGCCCCTCCCCCTCTCGCCCGAATTGGACTAGGAGAGGGGGGCAGCGCCCCCCTTTCCTTCTCCCTCTCCCCCTTCCTTTCACCCTCCTAGTAGGAGTAGGAAAGAGTGGAGTCCTACTCCTACTAGGAGGAGGACTCCTCGTGCTAGCGTGCCTAGCAAGGGCCGGCCGGCCTCCCCCCTTGCTCCTTATATACGGGGGCAAGGGGGCACCCTAGAGACACAACAATTGATCATTGATCTCTTAGCCGTGTGCGGTGCCCCCCTCCACCATAATCCTCGATAATATTGTAGCGGTGCTTAGGCGAAGCCATGCGATGGTAGAACATCAAGATCGTCACCACGCCGTCGTGCTGACGGAACTCTTCCCCGACATTCTACTGGATCGGAGTCCGGGGATCGTCATCGAGCTGAACGTGTGCTAGAACTCGGAGGTGTCGTAGTTTCAGTGCTTGATCGGTCGGGCCGTGAAGACGTACGACTACATCAACCGCGTTGTTATAACGCTTCCGCTTTCGGTCTACGAGGGTACGTGGACAACACTCTCCCCTCTCGTTGCTATGCACCACCATGATCTTGCGTGTGCGTAGGAAATTTTTTGAAATTACTACGTTCCCCAACACCTACTTCTCTTGCAAGGCTCCTTGCTAACATCTTGTACTTGGAAATCCTCAATCTTATCTTCGTTGCACCCCCTCTACAAGGTGACACAAACTAGTTACTCGTCTCCTTGGAAGATAAATATGCATACTTTCCAGTCTGTGAACACAAAAGGATGAGATTATAACAAAAAAACACCACATAATGAAACATGCCGCATATCTTGCACTTGCACACAATGAAATGAGCATTTACTATGTCCGCACTATGTAAAAACTAGGCATACCTTCGAACTGGATCTCCAGGTACTCTTGGAGAGCCTACTGTAGTGTACAGCCAAACCTTTATGTCACCTATGAGTTAGACAAGGCCCCACTATAGCAGCCCTTAGTATTTAAATCGTTGACAAGCTCTGTTAGAGTGTTAGGTCAAGAACAGCAAGTAATCAAAGCAAATAGTCATAGTATGGCTGGCTGATGCAAACAAGCAATTGAACAGATGTGTGAGCAAACCTTACATATCAAGAAAAGAAGTAAAGAAGGAGGCTTAAAGACTATCACTTGACTGACCAGATTTAAGGGGCATTTAAACATCATGTGCAACGTATGAACTAACATAAACATTGCATATTCCAGATTCTACAATGGAATGCACATGTAGTGCCTAAATGTACAGATAGGAGGAAGGAGTGATTCATCATTGCACGCACAATTGAATTGCAGGTTAAGGGCCAGTTCGATTCCGCCTTTTCAGGGCATATTGTCAAAATAAGCCATAAAAGATGTAAAGAAGTCATTTTTGAGTTATGGGCTTGGGCTTAACTAATTTCGCTTTGGAGGGGGGTGTTTCGGGTAGAACCTAACTAAAAATTGAAGGGAAGGGGAATAGTGAAATGACTCTGTTATCTGCCTATATTACACTCAAAATGCAACTACTGACGCCTGTGTCACACCTGACCATCAAGTAAAAACAAACACGCAAGCATTCATTGCCCTGCACGCTTGCATCTCCTCTCCCCTTTCCCTCTACCTCGATCCCCTGCCCCTCATTCTCATGGTCTCCAGCAGCTACTCCACTCTGGGTCGTCCAACGCACTACTCCGGCGGGCACTGCACAACTACGGCTGATGCCACACTGCGATAGAAGGCACCTTATTCCCCCTCCCCTCCTTCCAGGCCATGGCCTTGAGGTGCTGTTGAAGGATGAGCTCATCCAATAAGGTGAGGATCTCCTCTGATTTTTTTCCAAATTTTCATTCTGATCCACTATATGATGAATTGCTATGAGTTGCTTCTGCTGCTGCTATATGATGCATTGCTATGAGCTGCTCCTGCTGCTGCTCTATGATGAATTGCTATGAGCTACTGCTACTGTATGATGAGTTGCTATGAGCTGTTGCTACTGCTATATGATGAATTGCTATAAGTTGCTGCTGCTGCTATATGATGAGTTGCTACAAGCTGCTCCTGCTTCTGCTATATGATGAATTGCTATGATCTTCTCCTGCTGCTGCTATATGATGAATTGCTATGAGCTGCTCCTGCTGCTGCTATATGATGAACTGCTATGAGCTGCTGCTGGTATATGATGAATTGCAGACTGCTGCTGATGTATGATGAGTTGCTATGAGCTGCTGATGCTGCTGCTATATGATGCTTTCAGGTGGTGCTGCTATACGATAATAACCAGCCACTTGGACCATCGAATTTCAATAAATAATTGTTCTTCATTTAAATGTGGATCATGCATTCTTCGTTTAAATTAGGCAATGGGATCTCTATGGAAAACATTGACCAAAGTAGATTGTGCCAAGTAGATGGTATCTTTGTATTTGCATTTTGAGCAAATAGTGATGGTTTGTTTTCCTATCATATTAAATACTGCACTGGGTTCGATTTGTGATGTTTGCAAGTCAAATTAATTTCCATATGGGCAACAAAATGAAAAAAATACAATGCAATCTAGACTTTCCACTGATCATACCAAAGATAAGCTGAAAACGCAATGAAAAGAACTGGTTGGCTTATTACATGGAGCTTATATTCACAGGTGCTTATTTTCTTAGGATAACTCATAATAATTGTCCCTAAGAAACTTGGCTAATAGAGCTGGCATACAAATAACATGTCATGATGATTGCAATGGAGGAGTGACGTACCATAGCACACTGTATAGGCTCACCGCTGCCTCTCCTTTTTTGCGATGTTCCATGAAATTGCCACATACATCTTGTACTTTTTCATTGTGTAACCCTATTTGCAAGTTGACACGGCTAATTTCAGACATCTCTACATGATACTACATTGCATATCCCTTGCGCATATTTAAACCACCAATTAACGATTGTGTGCGTACCATAAACTAGCCATGACTCTATATGTTGGACTAGCATGCACTCTCTAAGGGAGCCTAATGTAGTGCACTGGAATTCCTACGTGCCACCTATGATTTTGTGTAATGTACTGCCCCTATTCCTAAATATATGTCTTTGTAGAGATTCCAGTATGGACCACATACAGATGTATATAGATGCATTTTTTAGTGTAGATTCACTCATTTTGCTCCGTATGTAGCCTATAGTGGAATATCTAGAAAGACTTATATTTAGGACGTTGAAATACATTGCCCACCTCCCTCCATCAGTTCGGACTTTTGGATGAGTTGGCTGGAGCATGAATTCAATATGGTATCCGAGCCAAGAGGTCTTGAGTTCAAGACCCTGCCAACGCAGTATTAAATAAAAATGATTCTGCGGCCTACATCGATCCCACGTCTAAGGACTAAAATAGCCTAGACGTGAGGGGGAGTGTTGAAATATATTGCCCACCTCCCTCCATCAGTTCAGAGTTTTGGATGAGTTGGCTGGAGCATGAATTCAATATAGGAACAGAGGTACGAGGTAGTATCACGTATGACATCTACATATCTAATTTAACAGCCAGTAGTAGAAACCATTGTCTGCACAAAGGGATTACTGGTCGAAAATCCTAGCAAAGCACAGAACAATACAAGAGAGAGAGACGCGCTTACAAGATCATAGCAATGCCTCAGTCCAGGATCTTGGTTGGCTAGGCTGTTAGATCCAGAAGAAACATCGTCCTTGTAGTTTTTGCCAGCTGCATAACAGGTAACACTGACCAGTTAGTATATTTGAAGTACATCGGGCACATGATGCTGGACGGGTTTAAAGGTGACAAGTACCCGTGGCGGGTGCTTGGCATCTCTCTAGATGGTGGGAATTAGGTTAGAAATGTCGAGGGTGATGACGCTGCGCTGGCTGTCGGGGTCCGGTAAGGAGATCTAGAACCGTCGAGTAGGGTGTTTGTGGAGCGGCTCCGGTAGGGTGCACTACGGTGTGGGCGAAGCGGATTTATGGTCGTGGACGAGGGCGTAGGTCAAGCTGCTCCGGTGGTTGGGTTAAGGATGGTATCAACGACGCGGATCTGCGGCCGTGGACGGGGCGTCAGAAGTTGCTCCGGTGGTTGGGTTAAGGATGGTGTCGACGATGCGGATCTCCGGCCGTGGACGGGGCGTCAGAAGCTGCTCCGGTGGTTGGGTTAAGGGTGGTGTCGACGATGCGAATCTGCGGCCAAGGACGGGGTGTCAGAAGCTGCTCCAGTAGGTTGGATGAGGGTGCGAGGAAGCGGATCTGAGGCCGTGGACTTGTGAGTTGGCAAAGCAGCCCTCGTAGGGTTGAGAATGGTATAGGCGAAGCTACTCCGGTAGGGTTGAGGAAGGTGTCGGCGAAGCGGCTCTGGTAGGGTTGAGGAAGGTGTCAGCGAAGAGGATCAGAGGCCGTCGACGAGGGCGTCGGTGGGGCGGCTCCGGGGGGTGTGGACGAAGCGTCTCCGGTGGGGAGTACGAATGAGCCGCTGCAGATGCGCGGCGGTTGACGAGAGTATCGGTGAAGCAGATCTAGCACCGTGGACAAGGTCGGCACTGAATGGGCTGTGGTACAGTGGTGGATGAGCAGTGTACTTGTTTCTAGGGGAGGTGGGAGGGGTAGATGCGGCCGCAGAAGCAGATCCGGCGAGGTGGACGCCGCTGGCAGTGAATGGGCTATGGTACGCCGGTGGATGAGTAGTCTAGGGTTTCGAGAGGGGAGGGGAGAAAGGGCGATGAAGTACGGACGGCGTTATGTAAGATGCTCTCGTGCTGTGGAGTTAGTCGTTTTTGCGGGAGGTGGAGAGGAAATGGGGGTGCCGTGTAGTGGGGGAACCGGAAGTTACCAAAGCAGCCCCGACCAATCATGTAGATGAGGGCGGTATTGTAACTGTTGGTCTCCGTGCACCAAGGACAAAAGGGGGATTTCGCATGCTAAAGACTAAGGTGGCGGAAATTTTAGAAGGAGGTGGGAGATTTTGCTGCCCGCGGGATCGTTCGTATCTAGTTTCAACTAATTTTGGACCGTGCTAGCGGGAAGGTCATGCTAGACTGTGTACACGGGGCACGCGTCAGCAGTTAATAACTGGTGTGAAGTCCACCCCATAAAAAAGACAATAACTCGGGATGATGCGCCTATAACTTGGACGTTCACACGGGCGCGGCCAATCGTACGGGTGTAGTGGCGCATTCACAAAAAAGGGATCAAACGCTCAGCCTATGTATTTCTCGTGTAAATAGATGATTTAGTGCCATTGGTTATTTACTTTAAACATAATGCATTGACGTGTTAGTGTAGAGGCGCACAAAAAGAAATGGATATCGTAGTCAGCTACTTAAAAGTGTTACCTCATATGATTACATAGCCTCCATTTCATAAATTGCGTACCCGTTGAATTCATATATGAATATTACATATATTACTTCAAAATAGAAACTTAAATCATCCAAGACTAATGATTTTGAATGCAACAGTAACAATGGTGCATATACATGATAGCTACATTGGTTGTTGAAGAAACATCACTGTAACTTTGGCATGCACAACTAAAAAGGTTTATTTAAATAGAAAAAATGTGATATGTGAGTGTCCAATCTTTATAGTGTTGAATCGATATTGTACCTTTTGCCACGATACGAAGTAGATATCGACTTATGTTCGAGCGATGCACGTCCACGGTCGCTATATAGTGATACGCGAAAGAATTGTGCAATCTCTCTCACACGCATACATATCTCATTCCCTCTGGGCATCGGAATCACACACGCGCACTTCGTGTATTTCTCTCCCTCCGTCAGGGTTAAATTCATCTTTCTACCCCGTCCTACAAGTCTCTCACACAGAAACACACACGCTCTCTATATCTAACACGCCCACCCCTTTAATTACGCCCACCCACAGCCACTAATGTCTCAAAGTATAATAATTTCTCTCACACATATGCTATCTACCTATCCCTTAATATAGCTAGATATGTGTCACACAAACTCCTTCTCCCTACTAGCAAGATGCCCATGCTTTGCACGGAACATCAAGATGCATTTGTATGAGAAGTTTATCTTGTGGGTGAAAAGGATGAACGAGGGAATGCCTTATTTGCAAATGCGGAGAGGGGTGTGGGTATCTTTTTGCAAAATTGCCATAGTTTCCTTCCTGTCCGTCGGATATAAATCAGATGGCCTATATTGCAGGATGGCACGAACACCATCATCACCAAATCTGTTTTTTTATAAGAGAGTAGAGATATGTGAGTGTCACTCCCTCCCACACACACCCACACTTCCCAACACCGAAGGAGTAGGGTGACACCTCGATCTTGATACTAATCTATCGACTGGCTTCTCTCTCAAACATACACACACACACACTACCCGGCACCGAAGGAGTAGGGTGGCACATCGATCTTGATAATAATCTATCTACTCCTCTTTCAAACACACACACACACACACACACACTCGCTAGTTGTGCCTCTGTGCCTACCACGCACACTCTCTATACGTCTTTCTCTCCCTCCCCCCCCCAACAATGACAGCAGAAGGGTGACAACTCGATCTGATCATAATCTGTCAATTGGTTTCTCTCTCAAACATTGTGTCTCGTTGCCTGGCTCGGTAGCCCCCTCGATATGTAGACTTCTCGCGCGCACACAGCTGTAGTGACGATGACGCTAAACCCAGTGTGCCTTGTTTTTACCGGCCTCATGTGTTAGTTTTCACCCTGTTTTCTGTTAATTAACAAGGCAACCTTTTCTTTGTTACTACTAGTGAATCTGAAATCATTCAGGGTAGACATAAAATATATCACTTCAACCCAATTATCGGAGCAACTATTTTAAAAGAAATTAGCTAGCTGCCCTTGCGTTGCACGGAACATCAAGATGCATTTGTATGAGTAGTTTATCTGGTGAGAGAAAAGGTTGAACGAGGGAAGGCCTTATTTTGCGAACGTGGAGAGACGTGTGGGTATATTTTTGCAAAATTGCCATAGTTTCTTTCCTATCCGTTAGATATAAATCCGACGGCCTATATTGCAGGATGGCACGCACACCATCATCACCAACTCTGTTTTCTACTCCCTCCGTCCGAAAATACTTGTCATCAAAATGGATAAAAAGAGATGTATCTAAAACTAAAATACGTCTAGATACATTTCCTTTTATCCATTTTGATGACAAGTATTTCCAGACGGAGGGACTATTTGACTTTTTAGAGATTAAAACAAGTGACTATGACCGGACCTTACCTACATAAAATGAGTGAATCTACACTCTAAAATATGTCTACATACACATCCGTATGTGGTAGTCCATTTGAAATCTGAAAAAGACAAATATTTAGGAACAAATGGAGTATATATAGGAGTAGACATGGAGATATATCTCCAGCATGGTCTACAACAAAAATGTGCTGGGCTGGTTAGCGCCGGATGGTCGCAATGCGATGACATGAGTTCGAATTCTATCTTTTAACTTTATATTTTTATAGTAAATATTACTCTACTTATTTAATATATACTTCTTTCGCTACTGTACTGATAGTGGAACCCACAGAGTACTTAGAATACAAGATTAAGGATGGACTTATTTCTTTTTAACTTTCTGTACGAAGCTGTAACCACCCTGCAAGTCACGCGTACACTGTACATGCAATTAAATTTTTATAGAGGGACAATCATACAGGCAATTAACTCAAATGGATTGGATGTCACTCTATTATTTCCAACATAAAGAGCATCTCCAACGGCAGCCGGCATATTTCCTCCCGCTTCCTTAAGCGGAGGACGACATCAAACGCCAGCGGCATACATTTTTACAACTCTAACCAACCAGATGAAATTTGTGCAAACACGGACTGACTTCATATAAGCATGAAGGATTTCGTATAAAAAATCCGGATCTTCATATAAACATGATGGATTTCATTACATTTACATGAACTAAGAGGTGCCAATCCGGCTTTCTTGTATAATTAATACTCTCTCCGTCCAGACATACTTGTCCTAGAAGCGGATGTATCTAGACTTATTTTAGTTCTAAATGGCCGCCCATGGATCCCTTTGTCTTCCTCATGTCCTTCAGACACTTGTGGGGGTGACGAAGGTCCTCGGAAGAGAAGAAGCAGCAAAGAAACCACCTGAATCCGCGGTCGTCGCCTTGGCGGTGGCCTTCATGGGTCCCAAGTGGCGGCGGCCTCCCGTGTTCTACTTCTCCTCAATGATGGTGGCGGACACGGAGAAGATGACCACCGACTCGTCGCTCTCCATGCACCCGGCTTCTGTCTCTGCCTGGATGGCGCTGCCGCAGGCACGGGAGGCCCGCCCACAGACACGGGAGGCGCGGCCAGCGCAGACACTGGTGGAGCGGTACGACGCGGCAGCGTCGGCGCCCGTACCGTCGTGCTCGCCGTCGTGCCGGCGTGGAGCAACTCGCCACTCCTCATCGAGCTGAACTGGAGCGGCGAGTTGCTGAACCACGCGCCTGCATGGGGCGGCAACTGGCTCCGTCGGGCCAAGCGAGGTTGGTGAAGCACCGAGCGGCCTCGCCCATATCCGGAGGGCTCGGCGGGCCGCCCAGCCGGGTAATATGCCGGAGAACGGCTCATCGGAATCCATCGGAAGAGGGGAGAAAATGGTGAAGGAGGAGATGGGGGAGCGGCGGAGGGGTGCGATTCTTGCTCGCTGTCTGTCTGGCCTCGTGTAAATAGAGGGCGGATGGTAGGAGCTTGGCCGGCGTCTGGCCTCATTTAAACAGAGGGCGGACGGGAGGAGCTCGGCCGGTGTTGTGTTTAATTCCGGCCCGCTCATGAACAGACGTGTGGCCGGAGTAGGATTCTCAGTTTGCATGCGGCTTTCACGGAGGGGTTTAATGGAGGCGCCGGGTGTGCAGCGGGCGGCGCAGTACTATTCGATTTGACAGCAGTAATGAGCCTTCAAATCACAAAGGCCCTCGCCTCTCGTGAAACTGACCGAGCTAGACTGCCCCGCCCTCTAGCCTTTTAAAAAATGTATATACTCCACTTTTGTACAGTAGTAGTATCGATGGATTGCGCCATGGAGCAAAACATGAAATTAAAAAAAGGTGGTACATATAAAGAGCGCTCGTCGCCAAATTATGCATATAGTACTATTAAAAAGGCTTGTCACAATAATGGTGTCCAGCACAAGTGCACAACCCACCCCTCAAATAAAACTAAGCACCCTGGAATTCTTTGACAAAACTAAGCACCCTGAAATTCTTTGACAACTAAACTGCTGGTTATATGATGTTGGCCATATATATTGTACGTATATAATGTGAAGAAACGAGTGGTAGTACTATACCAACTAAAAGATGAAATGTAAGAAATACTAGTATGTACGTACTAAAGAGTTAAAGTAACAAGAAGAAACATAACATAGTTCTGCTGGGGGCTCAGCACAACACACCCCTCAAATTAAATTAAGCACACCTGAAATTAAATTTTGCAACTATTCCGGTAGACACTGCATTAGAACCACCATGAGCAACGACACTGCCACTTTACTCGGAGTCCTCGTCCACGTCCTCGACTTCGTCCTTGTCCCTCTTCCTCTTGGTTGATACTGCTTTGCTTGAACCGCACACTTGGCTGTTGCTCTTCATCCAACCCTTGTAGATATTGAAGCAAAGGTAGCCATCCATTGCAACATAGTGAATGTGGTCTATATCTAGTACATTTCGCTGCCATGCATGACGATGAAACGTGTAATGAGGTTTCTCCAGTTTACGGTACGAAGGATGAACCATGGCTCCTGCCAGGGTCAGCATTGAAGGCTGACGAGAGGGCACCAACCGATTCTTCTGGAGGTCGAAGGGGTTGCCTACAATGAGGCCTATCTGACCCAGGACTTCTTCGTCGTTCTTGAAGTCTACAGTAACGAATTTCACTGTTTTGTCCTTGAGGAAGTTCTTAAAATCCTCGCACTCAACGTCGGCATGGCATATGTGGTAGACCAAGCAAACGTTATGTACGCAAACCTGGATCACGGCGGGCTTCTTCCTCTCTTCGTCCTTTAGATCATTCTCTCGTCCCAGGACTGTGGTGTACTCAACATCTAGCCCAGCGTCCCACTCCTCATATGAGTTTTTGAACATGCGTCTGAAGCGAGAAAGGCATCCTTTCACCGTCGCGGAAGAACGGGTGTAGATGACGTCGAACTCATTGCCGGTGATGGTTCTAACCTTGTACTCACCGCCGATCGTGGAGATTTGGGACGCCATGGATTTGGGAGGAGGGTTAGGATTAGTGGAACTGCCGTAATGTGAATGGATGGGAAGACTAGGAGCGAACCGCCGTAGTATTGAAGGACGTGCGGGGACGAGTAGGAGCGAACTGCCAGCGTGCGAACGGCAGGGTAGTGGCTTTCCATTCTCCCATGATACGGGCTTCCGAGAGCCCTTGGATCTGAGATCGAACGGTTGCATGGCGTGATTCTAGACCTATGGGTGAATATCCTATCCTGGAGGGTTATTCTTCAAATTTTCAGCAACTTAGCATGCTACCGTTTGATCTCAGATCCAAGGGCTGCCAGCAGCCCGTATCGTGGTCGCGCCTACCACAACCGTCGCGTCGCTCGTGCGGTCGCGCCCTTGGAGATTTAACATGATGCGTTAGGCTATCTGATGTTGGCATGTCATACATAGTCATCACTTAGTCACTCATACTACAACAAGGTTTTGGCTATAAGGTTAGCTATAAGTGTATTTTTTTACTTCTCTCTATCTCTTTCTTCGTACTCCCTTCGTCCCATAATATAAGAACGTTTTTGACACAAGTATAGTGCCAAAAATGTTCTTATATTATGGGACACGGGGAGTACTAGTATTTATTGCATTTGCCAAGGAGTGACCTCTTCCAATGAAATGGTGTTGCTAAGTTTGCTTCATTTAATTAGCTATAGACTCAAAATTGTCTTTTCACCTAGGTACACGCGCTTAGCGCCGTTTCTTCCTTGGGTCACCAAACTAGTCCCTCTCATCATGATTAACTTGCCACATCAGACTTTATGCCTATGTGGCAAGCCTAAGCACCTGTAGGAGCAAGTAAGTAGAATAGTGCGCTTTACATGGCATTTTTGCATATGTGGAGGAAAGAGAGGCAAGGAAAAAGTGGAGAAGTGGGCTCTCATGCAAGAGCCAGCCTCTACTACATGGTGGAGCATTGGGAGAGGCACCTGTATGGAGGTGGTGAGGAATCAGGAGACTCACGCCGGCGTAGCGCCACAGTTAAAATGATAATGTCAAGTCAAATCACGGGGCCCCACCTGTCCAGCAGTAACTCGCTGTCAAATCACACAACCCTACGTTTGCAGCAGCCTACTCCCTCGCCTTCTCGCGTCTCTGTCGAAGCGATTAGGCGGAACTACCCCGCCTACCGCGCAGGAAAAGCCCGCGCAGTATACTCCCTACGTCTAGGTGACCAAGGTGGAGAGGAAAACGAGAGAACTTAATGTTTAGTATTTGCTAAGGTTGGTTGTAATGGTACTAGCCTTAGCAATTTTGATGAGGTGTCATAGAATTAAATGAAGAAAGAGAGAGAGTTGAGTACTATGTGTCATACATGGCAATAAATAAAGTACTACATGATACTACTCCCTCCGTCTAGGTGTGTAAGTCATCTTACGTTGTGCACCACGACCAAGGCAGAGAGGAAAACGAGAAAACTTAATGTCTTTGTGCTAATTAATAGCATTGCATGCAATGAACTAACCACTACATGTCATGTATGTTAGTCTCAAGTCATTGAAAGCATGCACGGCCCACATCTCTTATTGGTTGATATGTGACAAAACAACAAACGAGGAGGGAGTTAATGTACTGTGCCTAAGTGTTTTGGGATATTTGATTTTCGTAAGGTGACTTACACACCTAGACAGAGGGAGTATTCAATTTGATAGCGGACGACGCAGTTCTCGATACGGCTTTAATGTAGACGAGGGAGGGAGTAGCGGTTCCCGATATGTTGAACGGCCAATGCATCCTCCTTCAATTAATGCATGAGGGAAGTAATGGGAGGAGGTCCGGGAAAAGAGGCTGCACTGTGTGAATGCAACGCAGTTTGCCCTCATTGCCCTCATATAAAGGCGCCCCTCCATTCCAATGCATCTACCACATCGTACGCACCTAAGCATTTGCCTAAGCACCTACACTAAGCACAAAAGAGCTCACTCCAGACCCATGGCGGCGATGCGCGTGAGCGGCCAGCGGCTGCGCCAGATGGTCCACGACGCCGGCCTGCGGCATGGCGCCGAGGATCGTCTCCAGACGGTGCTGGAGACCGGATGGTGGATGGCCGCTGTCGACGCCAACTACTACTGAGGGAGTCCTAGATTAGGGGGTGTTCGGGTAGCCGGACTATACCTTCAGCCGGATTCCAGGACTATGAAGATAACTTCGTCCCGTGTCTGGATGGGACTTTCCTTGGCATGGAAGGCAAGCTTGGCGATGCGGATATTCAAGATCTCCTACCATTGTAACCAACTTTGTGTAACCCTAACCCTATCCGGTGTCTATATAAACCGGAGGGTTTTAGTCCGTAGGACAACTCCATCATACAACAATCATACCATAGGCTAACTTTTAGGGTTTAGCCTCCTTGATCTCGTGGTAGATCTACTCTTGTACTACCCATATCATCAATATTAATCCAGTAGGAGTAGGGTTTTACCTCCATCAAGAGGGGCCGAACCTGGGTAAAAACATCGTGTCCCTTGTCTCCTGTTACCATCCGGCCTAGACGCACAGTTCGGGACCCCCTACCCGAGATCCGCCGGTTTTGACACCGACATTGGTGCTTTCATTGAGAGTTCCTCTGTGTCGTCACTTTTGGGCTCGATGGCTCCTTCGATCATCTATAACGATGAAGTCCAGGGCGAGAATTTTCGCCCCGGACAGATCTTCGTCTTCGGTGGCTTCGCACTGCGGGCCAATTCGCTTGGCCACCTGGAGCAGATCGAAAGCTACGCTCCTGGCCATCAGGTCAGGTTTGGAAGCTTGAACTACACGGCTGACATCCGCGGGGATTTGATCTTCGACGGATTCGAGCCACAGCTGAGCGCGCCGCACTGTTTCGAGAGGCATGATCTAGCTCTGTCGCCGAACAGTGCCCTGGAGGGCGCACAAGCACCGGTTCCGACCCTTTATTCGGAGCCTATTGCGCCAATCGAGGATGAGCGGTTGGTCGTCACCTCGGGGGCTACGACCTCAAAGGCGATCGAGCCGAACGTCAGCCCTGCGTTCCACACGGCCCGTGACTCCGGGGAGCCGGGTTCCTCTCCAAACTCCGAACCCCCCGCGCCCCTGCTGATCGAATCCGATTGGGCGCCGATAATGGAGTTCACCGCCGCGGACATCTTCCAGCACTCGCCTTTCGGCGACATCCTGAATTCTCTAAAGTCTCTCTCTTTATCAGGAGAGCCCTGGCCGGACTACGGTCAGCGAGGATGGGATACGGACGATGAAGAAATTCAAAGCCCACCCACCACCCACTTGGTAGCCACTGTCGACAATTTAAACGACGTGCTCAACTTTGACTCTGAAGACATCGACAGCATGGACGACGATGCAGGAGATATAGATGAGCCAATGCCCATAGGCCATTGGACAACCACCCCATCTCACGATGTGTACATGGTAGATACCCCTAAAGGAAACGACAACGAGGAAAAAGGGGATGGAACGGGGGACCGATCCCTCGAAAAGCAATCAAAGCGTCGGTGTAAATGCCGACCCAAGCCCCGCCCCGATAAATACCAAGCCATAGAGCAGGATGAGCCAGTAGACGACGAGCAGGCCTTAGAGCAACCGTCCAAACAGGGCAACACGGATAGAGAAACCGAACATCCCTCCCCCGGCTAAAATGGCACTCCGGACGACCTTACGCCGGATAAACCCATGAAGCGGCTCGTTGCAACAGCAGGTAGCCTGGAAAAGCAGAAGCGGAAGCTAAAAACGGTGGAAGATGCACTCAGGATCAGATGGAGCAAAGTAATCAATACCGCAGATAAATACGGCGACAGTCGCCGCACTAAAAGCTATCCGAAGAGAAAGCTACTGCCCAAATTCGACGAAGAGGCCCTAGAGCCCTCACATTCAAAAAATAAGAAAGCCACACGGTCGGATAGAAGACCCCACGTCCAGCATAAAGTGGCAAGCGGCGCCGCACTTAAGTCGGCATGCGACCCACTTAAGGATTCGCATCATGGCCCAGTCAGGTCCATTTACGGGCCAAGAAAGCAAGCTCTCATAAGCAATGCAATAAAACCATCATTAGAATCCGGCACACCCAAATACAGGGGCGCCGCACACCCCCTATGTTTCACCGACGAGGTCCTAGACTATGAATTTCCAGAGGGATACAAACCCGTAAACATAGAGGCATATGATGGAACAACAGACCCTGGAGTCTGGATCGAGGATTATATCCTCCACATACATATGGCTAGAGGAGATGACCTCCACGCCATAAAATACTTACCCCTTAAGCTTAAAGGGCCAGCCTGGCATTGGCTTAAGAGCCTTCCTGAAAACACAATCGGAAGTTGGGAAGAGCTCGAGGACGCTTTACAAGCAAATTTTCAAGGGACCTATGTCCGCCCTCCTGATGCAGACGATCTTAGTCACATAACTCAACAGCCCGGAGAATCGGCTCGGCAATTCTGGAATAGATTCCTCACTAAAAAGAATCAGATAGTCGACTATCCGGACGCCGAAGCCTTAGCAGCTTTCAGGCATAACGTCCGAGACGAATGGCTTACCAGACACCTCGGCCAAGAAAAGCCAAGAACAATGGCCGCACTAACTTCTGTTTGTCCCCTTCAATGGCTGCCCCATAGAAGTATGCGTCCTCCCGAGACAAGAAATCGTGAAGCTCACCTGGTATGGAGGGCGAGTGTATGATGTGGTACACCAAACGACGGCGCGCTGGATCTTCCCAGGGGCACGCTCAGTCTACTCTAAGTAGTAGATGACTATTTAAAGAGGTTAAAACAATGTGAACGCAGTGGGGTTTGGACGCAAATGAAGACGAAGGGGAGGTGAAGAAGCCGAGGAGAATCGGTTCCCGATGGAGAAGTAAATGGGAGAAGTGGCGTGCAAGCAGTTGATTAGACGGCTAGGTAGACTAAACGAAAAGGTTGTGCGGGTAGACTGATGAGTCGTACCTGTTCATGTACGTGCCCATCCTTCCTGGTAGGTGGGACATATGCAAACAGATAAAAAATGTGTCATAGTTTTTTTTTAGCGCGTGAGTGGGAGACACAACATTCTCTGGTTAAGGAATACTCCCTCCGTTTAGGTGAGTATAAGTCACGTTATGAAAATCAGGTTTTCCCAAAACCTTTAGGCGTGGAGCATTAACTTCCTGCTCGATCCCCTCCCAGCCTCGTTAGCCAGCGTTCTCTTCCTCTGCTGCCGCGTTCTACCTTTCCATTTTTCCTCTTCTCAAGTGTGGAACAATCTTCATGCCGTCCTTGATGCACCAGAACGACCACTGCATGCATCATGGCAGGGGGTTGATTGGGCATGCACGAGAATTTGGTTCTGCTCGCAATATGGATGATACCTGAACAATGAAGTGAACAGGCATGCTAGCACGGGAGACCTATTTCTGCTATACAATACTGGAGTACTCTTGTTCCTACTACTAGTAGTAGTAGTACAACTGTGGTACACTTGATGGTCAAAATACTATTCATCCGGTCTTCACAGTGAAGTGACAACACCCTGCGCCTGACACTAGTCCAGGCGGCATGTTCGGGTTACCAAAGTCAGCCTCACCCTGTGCACTGTGCAGTCTGTCACCGCCGTTGTACAGCACATTGGCGCCTCGCCTCGTCTCCCTCTCCGCTCCCATAGCACCACTCCATCTCCATCTCCTTCTCCGTCTCTGTCTCTGTCTCCATCTCATTGTGCCCCCGTGTACCATCGCCTCACTTGCCTCCCCCACTACCACTATTCCCTCGCTAGCCGCTCCAGCACCGACATCCTTCTCCCCCGTAAATCAAGCCCCCTTCCAAACTCCACCATGGCCGAATGCGAACTGCGCAGCATCCATATGAGCCGCGATTGGAGCAATATCCCGAGTGACATCCTCGACCTCTGTTGTTCGTGTATGGATATGTTGAGCGCCCTGCAGCTGGCTGCATGCTCGAGGGACATGCACACAACCATCGTCGAAGCGAGGCCTAAGCTTTTCAAGACACCCTGCTTGCTGCTATCTGGTCTTGCGAGATTGGCTCACCATGATACAAAGGCGTGCATGATGCCCCTCTACTTCAATCCGATCTCCATTAGCCGAAACTTCTTTACAGGTATGTAGTGGGTCGCCGTACATCATTTCCCTCGACATCGATCCGATCACCATCACCCGAAACTTCTTGGCCGGTATGTACTGGGTCGGCATGAACTCCCACTGGATGGCTGCCTTCAGAGAAGACGATAAAAGGTTGGTGCTCGTGAACTTCCAAACCTCCCATGAGATTATCCTTCCTCCGTTGGATTATATAGAGTATTACCATTGCGGTCCAAGTCATCTAGATTACTACGTCAGTTGGACGGACCTTGTTTTGCAGAAGATTGTAATCTGCCAAGTGCCCACACGACATGCAAATTACGCAGACTTCAAGCTAATTGCCTTGTTCGACAGCGGACTCGCCTATCTTTACGCCGGTGCCTTCTTTAGCTGGAGACAACTCGGCTCGCAGTGGATCATCGTCAAAGCTGATACACACTTCTGTGATGCTATTGAACACAATGGCATCATCTACGCGATCGACAAAGCAGATGGCACCACGTATTGCTGGGACGGCGCGTGTAAGTTGTTTCCGTCTAATGTTAATGATGACGCCATGACACTGTTCGAACTTTTTGTGATGATTGGCATATCCCTGTTTGAGCAGAATTTGAGTAGAACTATGGCAATGTATTAGAGACGCCGTAAATCAGCTATATTTGGAATGAGTTAATTCATGCAATTGTGACCATGTCATTATAGCCAATTTGTACCCTGAATAATCAAACGCTTAGGAATATATGGATATTATCATTATTTTACAGTAATCTATATACTACTAATAAATATGAGTGTGTATCAATGGCCATGTTAGTTTCCTCATTTTCATGATGTAGAAACATGCACCACACTGTTGGTTTCATCTAACCATACATTAGGGAAGTAAATGTGCATATGGAGAACTCTATATTTGGAAGTAGTGAAATCCTGCAATACTTACCATGTGTACAGACCTATATTCTCCCTCCAGCAATCAATGGCTCGAATAATATCCTCACATATTTTTTGCCCACAAAACACGAGTATATAACAATGCATGGTCTGTTAGTTACCTTGAAGAATTTGTTTGTGAGGACAGAACATGATTACTCCCTCCGTTCCCAAATATTTGTCTTTCTAGAGATTTTAACAAGTGACTACATGCGGAGCAAAATGAGTGAATCTACACTCTAAAATATGTCTACATACATCCGTATGTTGTGTCTATTTGAAATGCCTAGAAAGACAAATATTTGGGAACAGAGGGAGTGCATAACAAGCATGACATGGTAGTTTCCTGTGAAGAATCGATTGCGAGATAACATGAGTATAACCATGCATGGCACTTCTATATTTTCAAACCCAGTATACATTTCCTTGTATTTTCCTCCCAGTTCCAATAGGGACATATCAATGTTGTTTCTTGCATTATCCTACTCATACTCTGAACAATGCTGATCTTACATTAACAATGCATGTCCTTTTCTATATGATGTAGTGTCCCTACAGTTACTGCCCTTTGTAATCACACCACCTTTGCCAAAAACAGGGAAGCACAACTCGTTCCAGATTAACTTTGATCCTTGGGTGTCTCATTTACGACAGGCAGTGATGTGGTTCAAGCCTTCAGGTTGATAGGTAATTGGGCTGTTGCATCGAAAGGGTGGAGTACTGGTGTCTCCGGATCACTGGTCGCTGAAGCAGGGCTGCAAATTATGATGGTGTTGGATCATCTCTTCGAATGACTTTGTTGTCTTTGCTGCTGGTTCTGGATGGGTAGTTCTTTCTTTTGTTATGCATATCCCTTGTCATTTGGTCATCCTCTTCTATGTCACTCTTACTATGTAATAGTTGCTTCTGTTTAGAATGTCATTCTCGTCTGGATCACGAGAGTCTGAGCGCTGCAGATGGGTGCGTTTTGGTGGTGTAACAAGACTTCTTATGAACTACCATGTCTTGCTATTTATGTCAGTAGTAGTCACTAGTCAGTGTTTGAATGTTGTATATATCGTTGTTTCGAACTGTTTATTGTCTCGAACTACTGGTGGGCTAAACGAGGGCATCACCATTCTCCAGTGTTCAGAGTATGTATCCTTTTTTCAAGTTATATAATTTGTGCTCAGTGTCTTTTCGATGATGTACACTTGTTTGGGCCAGTGAGGTGTCGTTGAATATGGGCCGAGTAGTAACACAATGCCAAACGGGTCAATTATGACTCTCAGGCCAGGCTCTCAAAAGATCCTGAAAAAAAGGCCGGGCTCTCCAAAAAAGAAAGAATAAGGACTCTTAGGCCGACATGTGGGCGCCACCGGTGTTTTCGTGCGCTTGTGCGCCGAGAGCATATTGGCGCGTGCTCGAAATTCATGCTACCTTTTCATCCCCAGTCTCCCGCCCCTTCCCCACCTCTAGAATCTCGATTCCTACTCCAGTTCCCCCAAAATCCCTCCTGTACTCCCTGTACTCAAGCGCACTATCATGTCGCCTGTCAACACGGATCTCTGAGCCGGAGATCATGAGGTCCGTCTTGCCTTCGGTCGCTACGTGTTGTCGTTCAATAGTGGCATGGCGGCGCATGACGACCAGTTTGCCGGCAAAGTGCTGATGGTAACCATCAACGGCGACCGGCCTCCCGTCTCGCCGGACGACCTTGTCAAAGCTCTTGGCATTGCGCACGACATCCAAATAAGTGACTTGCTCGTCGAAGTCTGTCCGCCACCGGCTAATTTCTTCGTCAGGTTCCGGACAACTTTCGACTGCAGTCGTGTGTTCGAATCTTCCCGACGTTTGTTCTACGATGGCGCGCTAGTGAGCTTTGATCGGTGGCACCCAGGATGGGGCTTGGTGCCATCTGAGCTTGAGTTTTTAACAAATCTTACCTTCCATGGCATGCCTCGACGTTCTTGGAACAGCGAGTCCATGAACGAGCTTATCAACGACTTTGGAGGTGAGCTTGTAAGTATGTTTGTTCCTCCAGACAGTTGGGCTCTGACGGTTATGGCATGGATGAAGAAGCCGTCCACCATACCGAAGGTGATTGGTGTTGAGATACCGGTGCAGGAACCGAGGTTGTACTATTCATCGCCACCAAGGCCGCCGCGGACCACGTTAGGGATGTACCTGTATCAAGTGTTCGTGCATGTCGAAGAAGTGGTCAATCCATCAATCGAAGTCCTAACGCCGCTGCTGGTGCCAGGGTCCATCGATGATGTCCATTACAGCAGTCAACGTCAGACTTTCCCCATGTTCCTCGGAACGATGGATGACACATGGCCTACTCCATCACGCGGCGGAGGCCACTGCTTCTTTGGGAGAAGAGGCAGGGCTGGCTGCCTGGATGTGCTCTAATTTTAGGTAACAACTGAATCTTGTCAGATACTAGTTAAATCCGAGCTATGGGTGTGAAGCACTGATATGCCAGTACATTTGATTGTGACCTATTCTAATTTTGTACCTGAACTTTTTTTAGAAAGGGCTGGACGTCAACTTAATGTGCTAGCAGAACTTATTGTGTTGTATGTCTGTTTTCTTTGCACAACATTCAAGATATTTCCCCGTCATTGATAAAGACAATGAACCGTTATGTACGACTTCGTTGGTTTCAACATAGCCCTTCCCGTAGCGATCCACTGCTTCCATCCTGATTGTGCCGCCTGTGTGAAATTTTTGTATGCAAGTTCAGTGTGCTATGATGTTCTATATGGTTGTGTCAACTATACAAGTTTTTATTGAGCATTAGCAATGCATATGGCTGAAAGATGTATTTACGAGCATCGACCGATGGGTCTCTCTTTCTATCTCTCTTTCTCTCACACACACACGCGCGCGCACACACACACACGCACACACACGCATGCACGCACAAGTGGGACCCGTTGAATTATTTATTTGCTCGTGACAGCTTTTAATTAGGTTCCACTGTAATCTAACTTTTTTATTAAGTTATTAATTGAGCTCAGTGACTTCAGAAAGTTGTACAGAAGCGTCGTTTGGGCCTTTCCGGCGTCGCTGGATGTCGGCTGAGTAACCATGTTAGGTTACTACACACGCCTTTTTTTTCAACATCAGCAATGCAACTGGGCCGACAGTTGTACCCAATATCCGGGTCAACTTGTTATTCTCTGCCCCGCTGGGGTGCAAACTTTCCTAGGAGGTATGCATTAGGCTCAACAAGAAAATGGACTTTAAGAAATAATAAATGGTATGTAATTATAACAACTGGACAATTATTATGCACCAAACATGTAATTAGTTTGAAATATATATTATTTTTGGAATTTGAAAATTTTAATTTCATTACTTGTTGCGCGCGTAATATTTCGTTGGATTTTAACATAATACAACTTTATTTTGAAATTATATTTAACCTGACTAGAAATTTCGGATAAAAATATTTCGGATCCCATCAAAATGTGGGAATGTTTTTTGAATTCTGTTTTGAGCGGTTATTTGAAATTATTAATTGTTGTCCTAGCTAGAAGTTGGGTTGTACTTTTAACAAACTGTAAATGGGTTGTAGTAAATTCCATTAGAATTAAAAAATGGGTTGTACATTCTTACAAATCGCAAACAGGCTATATGTTCTCTGCCAAATCCGAGTTGTGGGCCTACTATGTTGACGCGTACTAAGGGCTTTGTCAACTTAGTCAATATAAATGATTCTAGCTGCAGTGATCGTACGATGTCCAGCCAACGACCGTAGTGCTTCTTCAACCTCTGGTCTTCTTGCTCCAGCCGCCCAAAGCAGCGCATGTCGTGTCGCGTGCTCTTGCCTCCCGTGGCCAGCTGTGATGCTGCGGAGGCCTTACCACCCCATACTATTCCCACCGCTGGCCACGCAATCCCTCTACTCACCCACACCCCCTAATATTCAGCGGCGACGGCAGCCTCACATCGTAGCTGAACCAGTGAACCCTCGTACTCCTCTCCACGCGGGCTTCCACTGCTGCGTCTTCCTCGACTCCACGTCATCCCGTTCCTAGGCCTCGCCGTCGTCCAGACCACCGCCCTGGAGCTCTCGGCGCGGCGTGGTCAACATGGTCAACGACCGACTTCCATCGGAAGAGTACTGTACGTGGAGAGGCTGACAGCTGGGTCCAGGCGGCCACAAGGAATTGCCTCCTTATTACGCGCAAAATAATTATTCCTCTCCACCTGACAGTAGGGACCCACCGGACGGGCCACCTTATTTCGCAAAAAAAAAACGTTTCCCCCTGACTGCTGGGACCCACCGGACGGGCCAGCGTATTTCATGAAAAAAACATTCCCCCCGCTGTCAGCTCGGACCCACCGGAAGTGCTTCCTTATTACGCACAAAAAAATGAATACTCCCCCTGCTAGCTGGGACCCACCATGGTGGGAGGCTGACTTGTGGGCCTACTAAGTAGACTGGGATGGGGGCATTTTTCAACTTTAGTCAATATGAACGATTCTAGCTCGAGTGACCGTACGATGTCCATCCAATGGCCGTAGTGCTTCTTCAACCTCAGGTCTTCTTGCTCCAGCCGCCCAAAGCAGCGCCAGCAGTGCCGCATGCTCCTGCCTCCCGTAACCGCCTGTGCTGTCGCGGAGGCCTCACCGCCCCCTACTATTCCCAGCGCTGGCCAGGCCCTGCGGCGACGACAGCCTCACACCGCAGCTGAACCAGTGAACCCTCGTACTCCTCTCCGCGCGGGCTTCCGCTGCCGCGTCTTCCCCGGCTCCCCATCGTCCCCTTCCTAGGCCTCGCCGTCGTCCACCGCCCTGGTGCTCTCGGCGCGGCGTGGTCAACGTGGTCAAGGAACGAGTTCCATCGGACGCGAACTGTACGTGGAGAGTCTGACAGCTGGGTCCACGGCCGCAGCAAGGAAGTGCCTCCTTATTACGTGCAAAATAATAATTCTTCCACCTGACAGCGGGGACCCACCGGACGGGCCATCGTATTTCGCGAAAAAAACGTTTGCCCCTGACTGCTGGGACCCACCAGCTACACCTTCGCATGCAAGGAAGTGCGTCCGGGCAAAAAAACGATTCGCCCCCTGACTGCTGGGACCCACCAGCTACATCTTCACAGGCAAGGAAGTGCCTGACAGTCGGGACCCACCTGGTCGAAGCGTACGTAGCATTGTCATTCTGGTCGCGAACATGTACGTACATATATACTGGTGGATGTAGAGGCGCGCACGTGTCGTTGTAGAGGCGTGCACGTAGCATGTACACATACGTACAGCGGCCAGGGTGCAAGAAAGAAAATACGGGCGAGGTCTCGAATGCCTACTCACGCATACATATGGCGAGGGCTCGCTGACATGGTTGGGTCGGAACAGAGAAACAGTGTCGTCGTCGTGTTCATGGGGAGGCAACGGAATGCGTCGTGTTCATGGGGAGGCAACGGAATGCGTCATGTTCATCGGGAGGCAACAGAACGCGTGGGAGCCAACCGGCTGGGTCGGAATGGAATGCGTGGTCGTGTTCATCAGGAGGGCTTGGACGGAACAGGCGATGGAAATGAGGCCTCACGTACCGCACAATAGAGGAAACGGCCTTGTGCTCGACCGGCCACGTTCGAAACGGGATCCTGTTCATCGGGAGGGGTCTGGTGTACCGCAAAACGGAGGAAACAGACCCCCTATGTTCGAAACGGGGGTCCTGTTGATCGGGAGGAGTGTGGCGTACCTAAAACGGATGAAACGGACTTGTGTTGGAGCGCTACGGTCGAAACGGGGGTCCTGTTCATCGGGAGGGGTGTGGCGTACCGCAAAACGGGACTCCACGGGATACTGTTCATCTCCACCGTCGACCTCCTCCAGCCTCCACGGGCTCCTGTTCATCTAGCCTCCACCGCGCGCTACTCCACCAGCTACTGTTCAACCACCCCTCCACCGTCTACTGTTCATCCAGCCCTCCACACCACGGGGTCCTGTTCTACCACCCCTCCACGGGCACCCCTTCACCGTCTACTGTTTATCCAGCCCTCGACACCATGGGGTCCTGTTCAACCACCGCTCCACGGGCACCCCTCCACCGTCTATTGTTCCTCCAGCCCTCCACCACACCACGGGGTCCTGTTCATCTAGAGGCAACGCCACCGCTCACTGTTCATCCACCCCCCCCCCCCCCCGCAATGCTCACTGTTCATTCCATCGATCGGCTTCAGTTAGCAGCAGTAGCGAAGGAATCGCTCGATCAGGTTCAGTTAACAGCCATCGATCGATCGCTCGGGTTCAGTAACGCGTAGCCTGCAGTGCAATCACTCGTGTTCAGTTAGAGCCCAACGCCTCGCTCGGCTTCAGTTAGAGCCAACGCCTCGCACACACGTGCGTACGTGTATGAGAGAAACGTGCATCGCTCGGCCCCCGACCTCCCACCGTAACCGGGAACTCCCCGAAATTTTCCTCCCAATCGCTTCTACCATGGTTTTTTCCGTCATGGACGGCCGAAAGAATGTCATGCAGCTGCGTCTCCGGCCCGCCCAGGACGAAAAGCCTATTTTCTGTCATGATTTTTTGTCATAGAAGTAGGAGCCCACTACATCTATGATGATACCTGGTTTTGTCACAATTATCGTCATAGAAGTGTCATATGTATGACAGAAAAAAAATGCGTTCGGCCCAAAATGTCATGGATGTGTCTTTTTTTTGTAGTGCACATATCAAATTATCAAAGTAACGAATGGGAATCATATGAGCATGATGAAAACTAGCTTGACAATAATTCCCATGTGTCCTCGGGAGCGTTTTCCTTCATATAAGAGTTTGTCCAGGCTTATCCTTTGCTACAAAAAGGATTGGGCCATCTTGATGCACCTTATTTTGTGACGCCCCCGATTCAACCATACACTAATCATGCACGCAAATGTGTACGATCAAGATTAGGGACTCACGGGAAGATATCACAACACAACTCTAGACACAAATAAAATAATACAAGCTTCATATTACAAGCCAGGGGCCTCGAGGGTTCGAATACAAGCTTTATACACAAGCGTCAGCGAAAGCAACAATATGTGAGTACAGACATAAGTTAGAAAAGGATGCCTTAAGAAGGCTAGCACAAAAGCAACACGATCGAAGAGGCAAGGCCTCTTGCCTGGGACCTCCTAACTACTCCTAGTCTTCGGTGGCCTCCATGTAGTAGTATCCGTCGGCGGTGGCATCTGGCTCCAGGGATCTACCATCTGGTTGCAACCACCAGAAAGAAGAAAGGAGGGGGAAAAGGGCAAGCAAAGCAACCGTGCGTACTCATCCAAAGTACTCACAAGCATCAGATCTAAACTAAGTATGCATTGCTATCAAATGAAAGGGCTGTATCAGTGGACTGAACTGCAGAATGCCAGAATAGAGGGGAAGGCCTAGCCTATCAAAGACTAGCATCTTCAAGCAGCTCCAACCATGTTGCAGCATGTAGAAGAGTAAAGAATAGCATTTTAAATTAACAAGCATGTTGTAGCAACAATGCCCAGAGATCCTTCCTCGACTCCCCGCGAGAAAGCAATCCCGGAGCCACTGTGACGCCCGGATAATCAAGCTACAGTAACCTCTGCTAATGATGCCACGTCACCACTCTTACCGTTGTAAACCTCGCGTTGATACAATCCCATTCGAATTCAAAATTCAAAATCAAGTCAAATGGTAAAGTTTTCAAACATTAAAATTAAAATGTTCTAGAGGTGGCAAATAATGCATAGGTGATTATGGTGGAGGATCACATTTTTATGAAATAATTAAAAGCACTAAACTAAATAAAACAATGGCTTAAACAAATAATTAAATGCATTTTATAAATATTAAAACATTAAACTATTTTATTAGGTATGAGAAATTAATGTGGCAATAGAGTATTTATAAATACTAATTTAGGGGCTAGTGGTATATTTTATAAAACTAAAAATAAAGTAAAACTAATATGAAAACAGAGAGGTAAATAAAAAAACAAGAAAAGAAAACAGAAACCCCCCTTCCCAAGTGGGCTTCGTGGCCCAGCCGGCCAACCTGGCCACCAGTCAGGCCGGCCCATTCCCTGCACCCCCTCCCTGGCCTATATGGCCCGAATCCCCCGACCTAACCCTAGCCTAACCCCATTCCCTAGCGATCCCCACCTCCCTCTCCCTCCAGCGCCGCCAGGGGATGAGAACCCCCCTCCCCCCACTCCCTCGATCCACCTCTCCCCTTGTCTGACCCCGATTGGATCGGAGGGAATCGAACCGCTTCGACCCCGTCTCCCTCGCTCGTCGCGACGAGCGCACACGCACGCGCACGCCTTGGAGCCTGCCGACCCTGGCCCGCCGCGACGACCGCGCCACCTCGTCGGACCTCCCTCAGCGTACTGCTGTCGCCTCGACATCTCCCTCATCGGACCACCCCGAGCCTCCCCGAGCATACTGCCTTAGACCCTACACCCGCAATGAGCCCCGCTTCCTTCCCTGTCCCTCGCACGCTACGGCGCCGTCCCTGACCGTGCTCCCCGCGCCCATCACCGCGCCCTTCCCGTCGTCCGCTCGCGCACATCACGGGCCGCGACCACGCGTCGCTGTGGACCAGCTGCTACTCCCTCGCGCTGCCTACGCCCGTGCCTCGCTCGCCCCGCTCGCCGGACGTGCTCCTGTGCTGTGCCCGCTGCTCACGCCACTTGCAGGCCATGGCTGTGCCCCGGCCTGCAGCTGCTGCTCACCCCGCGCCTCTCTTTGCTTCCTCGCTCCCCCTGCTTTTCTAGTTGCTGCCTTGAACGCTCGCTGTCGCGCGAACCGCCCCCGACCTCGCCCACCGGCCACCGCTCGGCCCGCCGCTTCCCCTCGCCCCCTGCAAACTGACCGCGCACGCGCTCACCTTCCCCACCGCGGACCCTACACGCGCCCCTGCCCTCCTGCGCGGCCGCATTGGTCGCCGTGGCCGCGCTCCGGCGACCACCTCGCCTTTGCTGCCTCACGCGAGGCTGCAGCGCGCCTGCTACTGCCTCCGGCGACCCTTCCTGCGCCGGCTTCCTTAGCAGGAAACGGCCGGCCGGCGAGCCCCGCCCTAGCCGCCGGCGCGCTATGGCGCCCGTGCCCGCCCCCGTCGCGGCCGGTTCGCCCCTCGATCGGGCGCCCCCGTTACCGCTAGCGCTAGCGCCCGCTAAAGAAACCCCCTTCTGACAATGACAGATGGGTACCACGCCCTTAGAATGTTTTAAAAAAAATGAAAATAATAAATTAATTAATTAATTAATTAGTGAATTAATTAAGTTAATTAACTCTGTTTAGTTAATCTAATTAACCTGTTAGATTAATTAAATAGTAATTAGTTTAACTCAACCCTAATTAATCTAAAAAGAGTATGACAGGTGGGTCCCACTGGACCCACTCGTCAGTTTGACCCAGTCAACCTCTGTTGACTGCTGACGTCATGCTGACATCAGCAAACACTATTCTGGATAATGTTGCATTAAAATAATTAAATAAATCCTGAAAATGATTTAAATCTTTTAAAATTCATAGAAAATAAACCGTAGCTCAGATGAAAATACTTTCTACATGAAAGTTGCTCAGAACGAGGAGACGAACCCGGATACGCAGCCCGTTCGTCCGCCACACATCCCTAACCTATCGAACTCGCAACTTTCCCCCTTCGGTTCATTTGTCCGAAAACGAGAAACACCGGGAATACTTTCCCGGATGTTTTCCTCCTTCGTCGGTATCACCTCCTACCGCGTTAGGGCATACCTAGCACCGCGTATTGCCTCGTTATGTTTTGTGATGCTTTGTTTGCTCCGTATTTACTGTTTCTTCCCCCTCTTCTTCCCCGGTAGACCCCGAGACTGATGATGCTGCTGGTACCCCGATCGATTACGGTGTTGACGACCCCTCCTTCTTGTCTGAGCAACCAGGCAAGCCCCCCTTGATCACCAGATATCGCCTATTCTTCTCTATACTGCTTGCATTAGAGTAGTGTAGCATGTTACTGCTTTCAGTTAATCCTATACTGCTGCATAGCATGTCCTTGCTACTACTGTTGTTACCTTTACCTGCTATCCTACTGCTTAGTATAGGATGCTAGTGTTCCATCAGTGGCCCTTCACTCTTGTCCGTCTGCCATGCTATACTACTGGGTTGTGCTCACTTCGGGATGTGATCACGGGCATATACTATATACATTACACTGTTACATTACCTGTGATCCTGTTCGGAGATGGGGGCTGAAGGGGCAGGTGGCTCCATCCCGGTAAAGGTGGGCCTGGGTTCCCGACGGCCCCCGACTGTTACTTTGTGGCGGAGCGACAGGGCAGGTTGAGACCACTTAGGAGAGAGGTGGCCTGGCCCTGGTCGGCGTTCGCGGATACTTAACACGCTTAACGAGATCTGGGTATTTGATCTGAGTCTAGCCATTTGGTCTATACACATTAACCATCTACGCGGGTGTAGTTATGGGTATCCCGATGTCGTGGTATCAGCCGAAGCACTTCGTGACGTCAGCGACTGAGTGGCGCGCGCCAGGTTGGACCGCGTAACGTGACTTCCTTTGTAATGGAGGTTGCTACGTCTGATCTCCGGCCGCGTACGCAACATGCAGGTGTGCAATGGGCGATGGGCCCAGACCCCTGCGCGCATAGGATTTAGACCGGCGTGCTGACCGCTCTGTTGTGCCTAGGTGGGGCTGCGACGTGTTGATCTTCCGCGGTCGGGCATGACCCAGGAAAGTGTGTCCGGCCAAATGGGATCAAGCGTGTTGGGCTATGTGGTGCACCCCTGCAGGGAAGTTAATCTATTCGAATAGGCGTGTCCCTCAGTAAAAGGACGACCCGGAGTTGTACCTTGACCTTATGATAACTAGAACTGGATACTTAATAAAACACACCCTTCCAAGTGCCAGATACAACCCGGTGATCGCTCTCTAACAGGGCAACAAGGAGGGGATCGCCGGGTAGGATTATGCTATGCGATGCTACTTGGAGGACTTCAGTCTACTCTATTCTACCTGTTGCAAGACGGAGGCCACCAGAAGCGCAGTCTTCGATAAGACTAGCTATCCCCCTGTTATTCTGGCATTCTGCAGTTCAGTCCACTGACATGGCCCTTTACACATATATCCATGCATATGTAGTGTAGCTCCTTGCTTGCGAGTACTTTGGATGGGTACTCACGGTTGCTTTTCTCCCTCTTTTCCCCTTTCCCTTCTACCCGATTGCTGCGACCAGATGATGGAGCCCAGGATCCAGACGCCACCGTTGACAACAACTCCTACTACACTGGAGGTGCCTACTACTATGTGCAGCCCGCTGACGACGACCAAGAGTAGTTTAGGAGGATCCCAGGCAGGAGGCCTGCGTCTCTTTCGATCTGTATCCCAGTTTGTGCTAGCCTTCTTAAGGCAAACTTGTTTAACTTATGTCTGTACTCAGATATTGTTGCTTCCGCTGACTCGTCTATGATCGAGCACTTGTATTCGAGCCCTCGAGGCCCCTGGCTTGTATTATGATGCTTGTATGACTTATTTTATTTGTAGAGTTGTGTTGTGATATCTTCCCGTGAGTCCCTGATCTTGATCGTACACATTTGCGTGCATGATTAGTGTACGATTGAATCAGGGGCGTCACAAGTTGGTATCAGAGCCGACTGCCTGTAGGAATCCCCCTTCCATACTCATTGGCCGAAGTCGAGTCTAGACATTGCAAAACTTTTACTAACATGGCTGTGCGGCCCATGGGCCCACGTCGCCATTGGGTGGTATTAGGATCTTTTACTCCTCGATCTTTACTCCGGGATTCTGAACTCTCTTCTATTCGGGTTAAACAATTTTTACTAAAAACTAACTTTAGGTTCTCGAGAATACTTTCTACCGGAGAGCCCCTTGTTGCAGATGATCGTCTGCTGCACCAGAAGGATCCGAAGATACTCTCCGATGTTCTCTCAAGACTTTATGGTCACTTATGCAAGTCCCTTCCATCGATAAACCCCTATGGATAAGCACGTATACTCGCCATTCAAACAATGCTTCCCAGTTGATCTTGTTATTACAAGGTACCTCAAAATTCTCTCTGTTGTTCCGAGAATCCTTTGAGCTTATTGCCTTGCTGATCCTTGTCACCTGAATACCCCTACGGATAATTCTCGCACTTATCGAGTATCCGCTCATTCCCGGTTGTTCATGTGTTCCGCAAAAGACTTCAAAATATTATTCGATCTTCCGAAAATCCTGAGCAGCCTATTGCTCTTGAAATTCTTGCTTGCTTACATTTTGGTTAATCCCATAAGTCTAGTAATCTTATTGGCATCCTTTGTCACTATCATTTAAGTCCGTCGATTCTATATGTGTACGAATGCACGCAATCATCAGTTGATCCTTATAAATTATCTTTCCGGCTTAGACGTCTTTCGAACATGAGCTGGTTCTCGACCAATCAGATTGCCATCGATTGTACCCCTAAGTCTATTCAACTTATCCATCCTTGATCAGAGCATTTGCTCCTGATCCCTTGATTTGAAAATCATAATTCCTTTGCTATTTAAACGTTGAATTATTCAGATGTTCTATAAACCGATGCATTGGCATTCTTTCTTCCTCTGATTGGGTATCGATACTCACATCAGCTCCATTGTGGATCACCATATCCACTGTTGGATTATTGTCCGACAGTGTCCTTCATAATTAATCACCTTGTGAGTTCTTTCTCCGATACTTAAAGCCTTTGGTAAATTGTATCCTCTCCTTTTTGCCAACCATGCTCTGCTTTCGAGCTGATGATATCTACTCTTGAAGCTTGTGGTATATGTTCCTAAGAATCCCCGATGGGTTGAACCAATGCCTTCCCTAATCTGTGCAAACCCGAAAGATTTCAGGAGGCATATTTATCTGGTATTGCACCAGGTAAAATATTCAACATCTAATGTCATTTTTCAAATACGAGGGGTGAATGAAGGTTATGCATTGAGGAAGTGTGAGTCGACCTTGAACCTTGCGTTCATGCCCATGGACACGATGTAGATCTTATCATTAAAGCTTCTCTTAAATTAATTATTCCTTTGGTATAAGTTTATCTTATATCTGGGATTTGGTCCTTTGCAACCGTGGTTTCGACCATGATTGTTCTTCTTTGATCCCATTTCTCAGACAAGTTAAAGCACTTGTCTTCTACAAATCAATACGCCTGCCTAACCTCTATTATGAACTACCTTCGAGTATTACCCCCTGGTATCTCAAGATTATCAAGGAACTACATAACTTCTTATGAGTTCTTCATCAAGTAATACATTCTCATTGATTCCAATTTTTCACGGGCCCTGAGTTATTAAACACTCAAAGACACCGATAACTGACTCGAGTCCGCATCGCGAAACCTTCATTACTTACGATTTTGAACTCAATCACGTCATTCCTAGCCTTATCGGCTATATCATTATCGTGCAACTTTTTAACTGTGCTATCTGGTCCTTCTTTCCGAAGCACAATTTTCGACGATGAGCTAAACTTACGTCGATCTTCTTCGTCATACCATTTCGCCTTGAACAGCAAGCTTGATTTCGAGTTTTTGTCGTACCCTTGATCCCAATAACTTTTCGCTTCACCATTCCTTTGACTTGATGTCATTGCCGATCGATTACATCTTCAAGAAACCTCTCGACAAGTGTGTCGTGATCATCGTCAACATTTTACTTCTTCCGAGATATCAATTGAATTCATGATGAGAAATTCCATGCTTGCCCTCGATGATTTGTGTTGTCATCGACCACTTTATTGCCTTCCCTCGAACACAAACTTGTCCGTGTTTTGGGTTATACCTTGAGTTCCTTGCTATCCAACATTTGTTCTTCTTTAGCTTGGAGTATTATCATCTTTTATGACAAGAATGTTGTGAGGATTACTCCACCTCATAAGAATTCTTGGTATAGTGATACTTCCTACCATCTCCGTTCATTCCTTGGTCCCCGTGTTGCTTCTAACCGGAAAGCCGACAATTGAACTATGATGTGTGAATTCAAAACTTCTAGCGACCCTATTGCTTTCAAGTTAATGGTCGATAATTCATTCTTGGTGTATTGGTTATTGAATCACCATTCTAAACATTGATCATGCTACCCATCCCATATTTTGGGTGCACCTATCAACCAATGTTTAATTGTGGATGTTTTCCTCGAACATACATCATTATATCATTTGATCCGACAAATGTTATCTCTTTGTTCACATAAGTGTGGAAATCCATCTGTTGAATATCTCAATGAATTGTCGCTGAGTTCATCAGCCACCCCTCGTTCTCTCCTTGGTTTAATGATGAACTCTTGTGTCGGAACTCCCTCCCATAGTTCATTTCCCGAGAATCTTGTCATCTCGTCAAATTTGTGTTGCACCTTTTCTTCTCAGGCATCCTAATGTCTGACGTATCCTGACGCGAATCAGATCTGAATCTCGGTCAGATATGATGGTTGGAACAAATTTTCAAGAGTTATAACATTGGTCTTTATATGACTTGGTAAGGTGATGTCATGCTTAGCGCACCTAACTAGAGGACCTAGTGTTATAGTTTCCTTTTTAACTAGGTTAAACATTTTTCAGTGAGGAAATTGAATGCCTTGTGTAATAAGTTATCCTGATGGATCCTTTGTATTACCCAAGTCCGACCTTTTCTTGATGACCATGTCAATGCTATCTCGAAGCATGTCCATGGTACTCCGATTTTCAATAAGAACATTTGAAGCACAATGCTAAATTTTCTTTATCAATTATCCAAACACCGTTGTATGGGTAATGTCATGAAAATTCTCTCCCGTACCTAAAGAGTTTTCTACATTATATCCTGTCATGGATATCATGCTCTACTTGTCCTTGGGAAGGATATTACCTTTGAAATATGTGATTAAACACATTTTCCTTTCCATTGTTCTGTTTAATCTGATAATCGTATTTGCCTTTCCATTGGTTGGTTTAACGTGTCTTGTGATCTATATGATCTAAGCGGTAATATTCTCCTGCTTATGTAAACACCTCGGTGTACAATTCTGTCAACAAGACCCTGTTACTATTGTTGATGACATTTCGGTAGCCACCGATGGACGAGAACCTTGCCTATTGGCCCGCCTCGTTCAACGAGCAGGAAAATGGTTCTCTTCGTCCCTCGCCCTTGGTACCGACGTTGTTGCCGACATAACCGACAGGCTATTCCCTGCCACGCCTTGCTTACATGATCGTGCAAATCGTCACCGCCTTCCTATTTTTAACCACATGGCGGGCCCATAACCCACAGTTCCACAGGATCGAAACCTGACTCTCCTGTACACCCCTGGTTTCCAAAGTTATTCCTCGCGCTTGACTTCTTATGTAACTCACAGGCCACCTGCCAAGTGATCTATTCGGGTATCAGACGCAATACTTACTCTCGCTGCTCTGAACCCCTTTCTCACTCTGGTTCAGACTTCGAGCAACTATCTATCCGCTTGGAACCTCTTATTGTACCTTCGTACCTTACTCTCGATGTATTTTATATGTTCAACTCGAGAGATAATCTTATGCTCATTCATGGGTTAACCCCAGATTGTTTCCCTCCTAAGCATTATGTCGCAGCCGAGCCGCCCTTTACCTATTCGTAAGTACGTTGAAGTTCTGGCAGAATGATGACTTCACCATGATGACCCGAAACAGAGGAAGGAAGACGTCAATGAAATGGATCGACCTCTTCGAGAAGAGCAACCAAGGCCGAGCAGATCCGTTAGAATTTTGTAACCAGAACCTTCCCCCTTTACCCCGCCTCTTAAATCTCGGGACGAGATTTCTTGTAGTGGAGGAGAATTGTGACGCCCGGATAATCAAGCTACAGTAACCTCTGCTAATGATGCCACGTCACCACTCTTACTGTTGTAAACCTCGC
This sequence comes from Aegilops umbellulata, assembly GCA_032464435.1. Classification (NCBI taxonomy): domain Eukaryota; kingdom Viridiplantae; phylum Streptophyta; class Magnoliopsida; order Poales; family Poaceae; genus Aegilops; species Aegilops umbellulata. The sequence continues at coordinate 36,834,874 of CP136056.1, read as the reverse complement.
GTTGATACAATCCCATTCAAATTCAAAATTCAAAATCAAGTCAAACGGTAAAGTTTTCAAACATTAAAATTAAAATGTTCTAGAGGTGGCAAATAATGCATAGGTGATTATGGTGGAGGATCACATTTTTATGAAATAATTAAAATCACTAAACTAAATAAAACAATGGCTTAAACAAATAATTAAATGCATTTTATAAATATTAAAACATTAAACTATTTTATTAGGTATGAGAAATTAATGTGGCAATAGAGTATTTATAAATACTAATTTAGGGGCTAGTGGTATATTTTATAAAACTAAAAATAAAGTAAACTAATATGAAAACAGAGAGGTAAATAAAAAAACAAGAAAAGAAAACAGAAACCCCCCTTCCCCAGTGGGCTTCGTGGACCAGCCGGCCAACCTGGCCACCAGTCAGGCCGGCCCATTCCCTGCACCCCCTCCCTAGCCTATATGGCCTGACTCCCCCGACCTAACCCTAGCCTAACCCCATTCCCTCACGATCCCCACCTCCCTCTCCCTCCAGTGCCGCCAGGGGATGAGAACCCCCCCACTCCCTCGATCCACCTCTCCCCTCGTCTGACCCCGATTGGATCGGAGGGGATCGAACCGCTTCGACCCCGTCGCCCTCGCTCGCCGCGACGTGTTGATCTTCCGCGGTCGGGCATGACCCAGGAAAGTGTGTCCGGCCAAATGGGATCAAGCGTGTTGGGCTATGTGGTGCACCCCTGCAGGGAAGTTAATCTATTTGAATAGCCGTGTCCCTCGGTAAAAGGACGACCCGGAGTTGTACCTTGACCTTATGATAACTAGAACCGGATACTAAATAAAACACACCCTTCCAAGTGCCAGATACAACCCGGTGATCGCTCTCTAACAGGGCAACGAGGAGGGGATCGCCGGGTAGGATTATGCTATGCGATGCTACTTGGAGGACTTCAGTCTACTCTCTTCTACCTGTTGCAAGACGGAGGCGACCAGAAGCGCAGTCTTCGATAAGACTAGCTATCCCCCTGTTATTCTGGCATTCTGCAGTTCAGTCCATTGATATGGCCCTTTACACATATATCCATGCATATGTAGTGTAGCTCCTTGCTTGCGAGTACTTTGGATGGGTACTCACGGTTGCTTTTCTCCCTCTTTTCCCCTTTCCCTTCTACCCGGTTGCTGCGACCAGATGATGGAGCCCAGGATCCAGACGCCACCGTTGACAACAACTGCTACTATACTGGAGGTGCCTACTACTACGTGCAGCCCGCTGACGACGACCAAGAGTAGTTTAGGAGGATCCCAGGCAGGAGGCCTGCGCCTCTTTCGATCTGTATCCCAGTTTGTGCTAGCCTTCTTAAGGCAAACTTGTTTAACTTATGTCTGTACTCAGATATTGTTGCTTCCGCTGACTCGTCTATGATCGAGCACTTGTATTCGAGCCCTCGAGGCCCCTGGCTTGTATTATGATGCTTGTATGACTTATTTTATTTGTAGAGTTGTGTTGTGATATCTTCCCGTGAGTCCTTGATCTTGATCGTACACATTTGCGTGCATGATTAGTGTACGATTGAATCAGGGGCGTCACAACCCATAACTTAAGTATCCATTTCTAGTTGTATTAGATCAAGATATAAGCATGAACGTCCATTACCGTGGACACGGTATTCAAATAAAGATCTTTCCTGCAGGGGTGCACCATGTTTTCCAACACGCTCGATCACTCTGCCGGACACACCTTTCTGGGGTCAATGCCCGGCCTCGGAAGATCAACACGTCATAGCCCTACCTAGGCTCAGCAGAGAGGTCCTCACCGGTCTACATCCTAAGCACTCCGGGGTCTGGGCCCATCGCCCGTTGCACTCCGGGTCGTTGCGAGCAGGGCGGACCAGGCTCCACCACCACAGGATGGTGCCGGCCCAGCCGTGCCGCAATGCTGAACTGGACGTCTAACAAAGCTTCGGCTGATATGCGACGACGAGGCCCATATCTATTCTCGCGTTGTGGTTAGTTCGTAAAGGCCAAAGGCCAACTCAGAACAAATACCCAAACCTGTTAGTGCATTGGGGGCTCGCGTAGACGAGTAGAGACTCACGATAATAATGTGACCCCGTCGCCCCGTCTCGAGGAAATACGGCAAGGGCAAGCCCAGCCCACTCGAGGGCTGCCTGACTTCCCGGCCATGCCTCGTAACCATGTTTCAGGTGCTCTCTGGGCCCGCTGGCTTTCACCAAGGTCTCCAGTAAAGTCAAGGTTACCGTGTGTCCAAACATCAAGGAGAAAACCCAAGGAATCACCCTAGGAGGATTCCACTCAATGTAATCATCAAGGTGAACGTAAGAGGGACCACCCTCGAGGTTCACACGTGAGGTGTTGAACGACAGAGCCATATCGGGAATGATGAAAGAGGAAATCACCCTCGATGACCACGACCGAATAGCTACACTACAAAATTAACATCAGGAGTGCGTTATGAGGGATCACCGTCGGCACTCGATAGTAGCTCTGCAGAGTCGAGCAACTAAAGGGGCATGATGTGATGTGAGGTGTCGGGCTCTGGTCGTCGATCACGTTGATCGAGTCGTCGATGATGAAGCAGGAGTAACAAGGACAAGTGGGGGTCACTGATGGATCACTAACCAACCTATACTAAGCAGTTTAGGAGAGGCAGGTAGGTAACAATAGCAGGTACAAAAGCAGGCTATGCATCAGAATAGGAGCAAACAAATACAGTAGCAAAATCTAATGCAAGCATGAGACAATGGAATGGGCGATATCAACATGATCAAAGGGGGGGCTTGCCTGGTTGCTCAGACAAGAAGAAGGGGTCGTCTTCGACGTAGTTGATCACAGCGGCATCAGCAGCAGTCTCAGGGTCTACCGGAGAGAAGAGGGGGAGAAACAGTAAATACATAGCAAGAAAGAGCATAACAGGACAATAGGCAGAGCTAGACATGTTCTAACGCGGTGCTCCACGTTACCGGCGAAGGGGGATAACATCCGGGAATGTTTCCCCAGGTTTAGCATTTTCGGACAGATGAAATGAAGGGGAAAAGTTGCATGTTCGCTATGCTAGGGATATGTGACAGATGAACGAAGGGCGTATCCGGATTCGTCTCGTCGTTCTGAGCAACTTTCATGTAGAAAATTTTTCGATCTGAGCGACGATTTAATTTCTATGATTTTCTGAAGTTTTAAAGACATTCTGCAATTTAATTTTAAACAAAAATAAGTTTACTGCATCAGCATGACGTCATCATGACATCAGTAGGGTCAATAGTTAACTCTAACAGGGTTGACTGGTCAAAGGGGCAGTGGGGCCCAATTGTCATTGTCTAGTTTACTTAAGCAGGTTTAATTAGACTAAAATATGTTTATTAGGCTAATTAGTCAAAGTTAATTAAGTTAATCAACTATTTATTTATTTATTTATTTTAAACATCCCTTTTTTACATTTTTATTTCCATTTTCATTTTAACAAGGGGCGGGCCCCATTCGCCATTGGCCCAAGGGGCCATATCGGGCGCCGGGTGCGGGTTAACGGGCGTAGGGTGCTGCGGGTGTGGGCACACGTGCACCCGAACGGGGCAACTGGGGGCACCGACAGTGGTGAGCGCCAGGGAGAGCGAGGCGCAGCGGAGCACGGGGCGGGGCTCGCGCGAGGCAGGGGCGGGTCTGCACGGGCGGCGACGCTGGCGGAGTAGAGCCGCGAGGCAGGGCTCGTACGCGCGCGCACGGGAGGTCAGGCGCGGCTGCGGGTAGCGCCCGGTCGCGGTGGCGGCGGTGGTGGCCGCGAGCGGGCGAAGCAGGGGAGGCGAGCCACGGGCGCGGGCGGTGCGACGGGTGCGCGGTCAGGGCGCGGCAAGCACGCGCTCGCCGCAAGCGCGGGCACGAGACGGAGAGGGCACGGTGATGGCGTTTAGTTGACGCCAACGCGAAACGCGGGGGAAAGGAGGGCTCACCCCCATTGTAGGGGTACGGCGGCGTCGACGCGATGGCGCCGGTGGGAAGGAGGACGGGGACGTTCCGGCGATGGGTGATGGTACAGCGTCGGGCGGAGCGGCTGAAGGCAGCACCGGGGATGGGCACCGATGGTGCGGACGATGCGGCGGGGCGACGTCGGGGCAAGTGGTGCCGGGGCGGTCAGGGGTGGCGATGGCGACGAGGCCCTCGAGCGGCGGCAACACGGCGAGGGCGACGGGAGGTGATGGGGCGAGCGGCGGCGGTCGGGGCGTGGTCGTCCGGGTGGATCCCCGATCCAGATCAAGGGGGAAGTGGGAGGAGCAAGCGGGATCGTGCAAGGGGGCGAGGGGGGTGAGGGGTTAGGGTTTTGGTCGGTTGGACGCGGGGGGGGGGTAGTAGGCTAGGGCGCAGGGTGGGCCGGCCCATTCGGGCGGCTGGGGCCAGCTGGGCCACTGGCTGGGCAGAGGTCCAGGTGGCCACGAGGCCCTTTTTTGTATTTTAGTTTTCTTTTCTTATATGTATTTCATTTCTTTTCTGCTTTATTTTGTTTTTAGAGCATTTAGCCATTTTGTAAAAATATGGTTTCTTCACTAATATTACCAAATGATTATTTGCAACAACTTGAACATTTTTGTTTGCATATTTCATAAATTTGAATCTTGGACTTAAATTTGAATTTGAATTGAATTATGTTTTGGATCAAGCGAGGATTAGTAACAGTAATGTGATGACATGGCACCAATAACGGGGGATTACTGTAGCTTAATTATCCGGGCGTCGCAATTCTCCTCCACTACAAGAAATCACGTCCCGAGATTTAGGAGGTAGAAGGAAACAAAGCGGGGTATTCATCATGAAGACGATCCTCGCGTTCCCAAGTGGCCCATCTTCAGAATGACTTGACCACTAAACTTTTCAGAAATTGGATAGCCTTTTGACGGGTGCGACGTTCAGCTTGAACGAGAACGTGGACCGGGTGCTCTCTATTTGTGAGATCATCTTGTCGGGGTTGAGCTTTATAAGTGAGGTGGTTGTTGTAATAAGACTTGCGACTCGGGGCATCGTCCACGATTAGCCTTGCCAGGGGTATAAGAAATAACATGTCTTAGTCTGCGATTGTTTCCATACGTCGTCGTTTACGGAGATCCAGATCTAGCTGAGTAAACAGTTAATTCAGACTTTAATGATCGTTGAAGATCTCGCAACTGTTGGGGAACGTTGCAGAAAATTAAAATTTTTCCTACGGTTTCACCAAGATCCATCTATGAGTTCATCTAGCAACGAGTATTCAGATTAGATAGCATCTACATACCACTTTGTAGATCGCAACGGAAGCGTTCGAGTGAACGTGGATGAGGTAGTCGTACTTGCCGTGATCCAATTCACCGATGATCTAGTACCGAACGGACGGCACCTCCGCGTTCAACACACGTACGGGACGGGAGACGTCTCCTCCTTCTTGATCCAGCAAGGGGGAAGGAGAGGTTGAGGAAGATCCAGCACGATGGTGTGGTGGTGGATGCAGCAGAACTCCGGCAGGGCTTCGCTAAGCAACTACGGGAGGAGGAGGAGGTGTTGCAGGGAGGAGGGGGCGCCAGGGCAATGGGGTGCGCTGCTCCCTCCCCTGCCCCCCTTTATATAGATGCATTAGAGGGGGGGAGGGCGCAGCCTTGCCCCTTCCTCCAAAGGGGTGCGACCAAGAGGGGGGGAGGAGTCCATCCTCCCCAAGGCACCTCGGAGGTGCCTTCCCCCCTTTGGACTCTCCCTCCTCCAAGTTTCCTTGGCGCATGGGCCCTTGGGGATGGTTCCCCTTGGCCCAAGCAGGCCAAGGTGCACCCCCTAAGGCCCATGTGGCCCACCAAGGCAGGTGGCCCCACCTGGTGGACCCCGGGACCCCTCCGATGGTCCCGGTACAATACCGATAACACCGAAACTTGTCCCGATGGCCAAAATAGCACTTCCTATATATAATTCTTTACCTCCGGACCATTCCGGAACTCCTCGTGACGTCCGGGATCTCATCCGGGACTCCGAACAACATTCGAGTTACTGCACATACATATCTTCACAACCCTAGCGTCACCGAACCTTAAGTGTGTAGACCCTACGGGTTCGGGAGACATGCAGACATGACCGAGACGGCTCTCGGGCAATAACCAACAGCGGGATCTGGATACCCATGTTGGCTCCCACATACTCCACGATGATCTCATCGGATGAACCACGATGTCAAGGATTCAATTAATCCCGTATACGATTCCCTTTGTCAATCGGTATTTTACTTGCCCGAGATTCGATCGTCGGTATCCCAATACCTCGTTCAATCTCGTTATTGGCAAGTCACTTTTCTCGTTCCGTAATGCATGATCCCGTGATCAAACACTTTGGTCACATTGAGCTCATTGTGATGATGCATTACCGAGAGGGCCCGGTGATACCTCTCCGTCAAGCGGAGTGACAAATCCCAGTCTTGATCCATGTCAACCCAACAGACACTTTCAGAGATACCCGTAGCATACCTTTATAGTCACCCAGTTACGTTGTGACGTTTGGCATACCCAAAGCACTCCTACGGTATCCGGGAGTTACACGATCTCATGGTCTAAGGTAAGGATACTTGACATTGGAAAACTCTAGCAAACGAACTATGCGATCTCATGCTATGTTTAGGATTGGGTCTTGTCCATCACATCATTCTCCTAATGATGTGATCCCGTTATCGATGACATCCAATGTCCATAGTCAGGAAACCATGACTATCTGTCGATCAACGAGCTAGTCAACTAGAGGCTCACTAGGGACATGTTGTTGTCTGTTATTCACACATGTATTACGATTTCCGGATAACACAATTATAGCACGAATAAAGACAATTATCATGAATAAGGAAATATAATAATAATGCTTTTATTATTGCCTCTAGGGCATATTTCCAACAGCAACGATTACCAGGAAGATAATGCCGCCACAACTTTAGTGCAAATTTGACTGCAGCAATTTCAAGGAGTTGGAAAGGGGGGTTCCTACAGGCAGTCGGCTCTGATACCAACTTGTGACGCCCCCGATTCAACCGTACACTAATCATGCACGCAAATGTGTACGATCAAGATCAGGGACTCACGGGAAGATATCACAACACAACTGTAGACACAAATAAAATAATACAAGCTTCATATTACAAGCCAGGGGCCTCGAGGGCTCGAATACAAGCTTGATACACAAGCGTCAGCGGAAGCAACAATATGTGAGTACAGACATAAGTTAGACAAGGATGCCTTAAGAAGGCTAGCACAAAAGCAAAACGATCGAAGAGGCAAGGCCTCCTGCCTGGGACCTCCTAACTACTCCTGGTCTTCGGTGGCTTCCATGTATTAGTATCCGTCGGCGGTGGCATCTGGCTCCAGGGATCCACCATCTGGTTGCAACAACCAGAAAGAAGAAAGGAGGGAGAAAAGGGGAAGCAAAGCAACCGTGAGTACTCATCCAAAGTACTCGCAAGCATCAGATCTATACTAAGTATGCATTGGTATCAAATGAAAGGGCTGTATCAGTGGACTGAACTGCAGAATGCCAGAATAGAGGGGAAGGCCTAGCCTATCAAAGACTAGGATCTTCAAGAAGCTCCAAGCATCTTGCAGCATGTAGAAGAGTAAAGAATAGCATTTTAAATTAACAAGCATGTTGTAGCAACAATGCCCAGAGATCCTTCCTCGACTCCGTGCGAGAAAGCAATCCCGGAGCCACATAACTTAAGTATCCATTTCTAGTTGTATTAGATCAAGATATAAGTCTGAACGTCCATTACCGTGGACACGGTATTCGAATAAAGATCTTACCTGCAGGGGTGCACCACGTTTTCCAACACGCTCGATCACTCTGACCAGACACACCTTTTTGGGGTCAATGCCCGGCCTCGGAAGATCAACACGTCGTAGCCCTACCTAGGCTCAGCAGAGAGGTCCCCGCCGGTCTACATCCTAAGCACTCCGGGGTCTGGGCCCATCGCCCGTTGCACTCCGGGTCGTTGCGAGCAGGGCGGACCAGGCTCCACCACTACAGGATGGTGCCGGCCCAGCCGTGACGCAATGCTGAACTGGACGTCTAACAAAGCTTCGGCTGATACTGCGATGTCGAGGCCCATATCTATTCCCGCGTGGTGGTTAGTGCGTAAAGGTCAAAGGCCAACTCAGAACAAATACCCAAACTTGTTAGTGCATTGGGGGCTCGCGGAGACAAGCAGAGACTCACGATAATGTGACCCCGTCGCCCCGTCTCGAGGAAATACGGCAAGGGCAAGCCCATCCCACTCGAGGGCTGCCTGACTTCCCAGCCGTGCCTCGTAACCATCTTGCGGGTGCTCTCTGGGCCGGGCCGGCTTTCACCAAGGTCTCCAGTAAAGTCAAAGTAGCCGTGCATCCAAACATCAAGGAGAAAACCCAAGGAATCACCCTCGGAGGATTCCACTCAATGTAATCATCAAGGTGAACGTAAGAGGGACCACCCTCGAGGTTCACACTTGAGGTGTTGAACGACAGAGCCGTATCGAGAATGGTGAAAGAGGAAATCACCCTCGATGACCACGACCGAATAGCTACACTACAGAATTAACATCTGGAGTGCGTTATGAGGGATCACCCTCGGCACTTGATAGTAGCTCTGCAGATTCGAGCAACTAAAGGGGCGTGATAAGATGTGAGGTGTAGGGCTTTGGTCGTCGATCACGTTGATTGAGTCGTCGATGATGAAGCAGGGGCAACAAGGACAAGTGGGGGTCACTGATAGATCACTAACCAACCTATACTAAGCAGTTTAGGAGAAGCAGGTAGGTAACAATACCAGGTACAAAAGCAGGCTATGCATCAGAATAGGAGCAAACAAATACAGTAGCAAAATCTAATGCAAGCATTAGAGAATGGAATGGGCGATATCGAGATGATCAAAGGGGGGGGCTTGCCTGGTTGCTCAGACAAGAAGAAGGGGTCGTCGTCGATGTAGTTGATCACAGTGGCATCAGCGGCAGTCTCGGGGTCTACCGGAGAGAAGAGGGGGGGGGGGACAGTAAATACATAGCAAGCAAGACCATAGCAGGACTACAGGCAGAGCTAGACGTGTTCTAATGCGATGCTACACGTTACCGGCGAAGGAGGATAACATCCGGGAATGTTTCCCCAGGTTTAGCATTTTCGGACAGATGAAACGGAGGGAAAAGTTGCATGTTCGCTATGCTAGGGATATGTGATAGATGAACGGAGGGCATATCCGGATTCCTCTCATCGTTCTGAGCAATTTTGATGTAGAAAGTTTTTCGATCCGAGCTACGATTTAATTTCTATGATTTTCCGAAGTTTTAAAGACATTCTGCAATTTAATTTATAAAACAAAAATAAGTTTACTGCATCAGCATGACGTCATCATGACGTCATCAAGGTCAACAGTCAACTATGACCGGGTTGATTGATCAAAGGGGCAGTGGGGCCCCATTGTCATCGTCTAGTTTAATTAAGCAGGTTTAGTTAGACTAAAGGGAAACACTTTCTACCTATAGTCTGATAAACTTCCAACGCCAGACCAATCCAACACCGTTGATTCAACTGAAATCTAACGTCTCAGAAATTGTGCTTCTTTTGTTAGAAAAAAAACATAGGTAGGAACTAACTGCCCGCAACCCACGGATGTAAACCTCCCCCAAATATCGCCCCTAATCTCTCCTGATTCCAGTCGCAGTGACACCGGCCCGATCTCCTCCTCGCCCAGATCCCCTTCTCCCCGAGCATCATAGCCACCCCACCGGCCAGCTCGACGCTGTCCATCTAGACGACGCACGGCCTAGTAGCCGCTGGAGCACGCGGCAAAACCCAGGAAGAGCTCATGGCCCTGCTTGGCGCCTCGTCCCCCGCCGGGTTCGTGAGCAGCCTCGCGCCCGACCCATCCTGCCTACACGCACACCGCCGCAGTCCTGCATGGCGGAGATACGTACAGTCCCGAGGTCTGCACTTACGTCTTTCTTTGTTGCCGCCGGTGTTTGGTCTGATGTTATACTGACTTCGTGCATGCAGAGGGTGCTTCTAATATACAGTACAATTGCTTTGCGTCACATGATAGTTTGCTTCCATAGTTTTTCTTTTGGAACGGAGCTTAAGTTGGACATACCAGGCAAGTAATACTCCTGTTCGGCCATCCTCATCCGTTGATGTTGTCACAGCTACAACACACACTTTGCCTCCCTCGTCGCCGACCGCTACTGCGTCGTGGCCACTGCAACGATCCTATTCGGCGCCAACAACATGTCCAAGCTCGACCCAGAGCGCGTTTCAGCATGCCCCGTCAACGAGCAGGTACTCTTGATATCTCACAGCCTTATTGTGTCATCGTCTCTTCCCTGTTGTTCTGTCATATTCTATTTGTCGTTATTGTTTCCATGAAAGGGAAAATAGTTCATCAGCATGAGAATATGTTTCTACTCCATGTAAATAATGCTTCCATCACGTGAGCAAGTGCTTCCTAACTTTGCTCTGTAATGCTTCTTTAGTACTTTGCTAGTACATACTCCTATAGTGCTTCTGTAGTAATGCTAAGATATTTTGGTTATCACTACAATGTGTTCCTTATTTTCTTATGGTGCAAATTCTGACATCTTTGGAAGCAATGTTTGATTCATACTCCTCCTATGTAGGAAGCAAAGTTTGTTGCACAATGTCATGAGGAATAGCGGAGTGGTGACCTTCGCTTTACCAAGGGCTCCTCTGCGGCCATCGAGGGCCAGTGTATAGATGGAGACGACAACAACGAGGTGGCTGCTAGGGGTAGCAGCGGCAGTGGCGAGGACGTCGACCGACAACAACAACGTCCCTCTCTCCCATCAGCGGCTATGCCACAATTCTACTCAGACTAAAACAATATTGATATAATCAGGAAGCAACTAACATGAATATGTGCTTATGTGTTGGTGCTACTACTGAAGCAGCAATGAAACTAAAGGGTGCATTTTTTGCTCTTATTTTTATGTTGACGAGGCACTGAATAATATTCTATCAAATCATTGTAAAATTTCTGTCGGAAGCAAGTAACTTTCATTACAAGATATTAAGCATATGCAGAAACAGAAAAGCAAGCATACAATGACAATGGTTGAAACAATAATTCAAAGCTTAGAAGCATATGTGATGAACATTTAAATATTGCTAATGGATGAGAATTTGAATCACTTATGATATATAACCTCTCTAAAACAGAAAATCGGAACCATGTCTAATTTAAATCATGGACTTATGATCCGTTAATTTTGTTGGTGCCAAAACAATACACCAATAAGTTATGCAGATTAATTAAATTTTGTACGAAGCAACTGGATTGCTAGTAAATCAAAGAATTGGAAGCATAATGCATGGAAGCATTTTATCTAAAAAAATGAAGAAAGCACACCACTTGATAGTGCTGCGATTTACTACAGATTTTGAAGAACGGCTGTAGTGTTGGAAGCACGACTTCCGTATACCAGAAATAAACATGCAGTTATGAAGCATGGTTTGCAATGCTTGAAGCAGAAATATTGATGTTTGTTGAGGGAAATCAATGGGAAGCATCAGCAGAAGAAAATTGTTTATACATGGAAAAGGGAAACACTTTCTATCTATAGTCTGCTACTGAACCATCCTCATACCACTTGCGTACCGTCGATTCTTATATCATGTTTGAAAATTATTATATGAACGAACGAAGCAAGAAGCAAACTTATATTCAGTTAGAAGCAAATTAATTTTACCATGGAAGCACTTTTGTATTGGCTGGAAGCAAAATCTTCCTTAGTTGGAAGCTTGATAAAAAGATATATGGGACACAAATTTATGATGGGGAAAGAAATTCTTAGATGCAGAATTTTGTTACACGGAAGCAACGTGCTTGAACACAAATTTTGTGTTACATTCAAGAAAATTTGGTTGAGATCGAAGCAAATTTCTGGCAGGTGGAAGCAAAGTTTCTTGCGTTAAAAAAATTGTTATACGGGATATATTTTTCGTCGAAGCAAATTTCCTATGCACTAGAAGCAAAAAATATATGTCTAGAAAAAATCGGTGAATAAATTACCTCGAAAGAAGCAAGTACGAAAATAGAAGAGTTGAGATGGAATTGAAATTCCTTTACGTGATTTTCTGAATAAGATAATTCAAGGAAGCAAACAACAATGAGATATGGAAGCATCGTGATCACAGGAGCATAACTAGGAAACAACCTAGACTCCTAGAGGGAAGTTAATCGGGGGAGGAATAAGGGAAACCATAGGGAATCATAATAGGGAGGTTAGCGGGATAGAGGGAGCAATGAGTCTTGCTATACACACGTTTTTTTCGGACGATTCTAAGACGACAGGTTAAATCAGCCACACATGCGCATGATTGAGTTTGCAAGGGCCGCTGGATTGTTTGATCGTCCGCAGGTCGGCCAGCACATGTCGTCCATGGAGCAATTTCGGGGAGCAATTAAAGGAAGCAGTCAACAAATCTCACGGGGCCTGATTAACAGATCGAACGACCTGGATGCACTTCATCGGACGGCTCCCCACTAGTCTGATAGATGCAAAGTGTCTATAGTCTGATGCCTAGTGGTGTCCTAGTAGACTAAAATATGTTCATCTCTACTTCTAATAGAGCAGTTGGTGAATAGTCTGCGCGGTTTATTTTCGCTGGTTTTTTTTCTTCATCCTCTCACCTTCGTTTTTTCTTCTTCATCCTCCCACCTCCCCATCGACGCTGGTTTCTTATTCATCGGTTTATTTACCCCTCAGCTCTTTTCTTGCAAATCAGCACTTTCCAAACATACACGCAATCACGGATCTAACTTTACTAGCTTACCCATATCAACCGATACCTCCCATTATTGCAAATTTCTTTAGAAAACAAATAATAGATTTTAAGGAAATAAATAAAAGATTTTAAGGAAACAAATAATCTCTACTCCCAATGGAGCAGTTGGTGAATAGTCTGTGCGGTTTATTTTCGCTGGGTTTTTTTCGTCATCCTCCCACCTCCTTTTTTTTCGTCATCCTCCCACCTCCCCATCGACGCTGGTTTTTTATTCACCGGTTTATTTACCCCTGAGCTCTTTTCTTGCAAATCAGCACTTTCCAAACATACACGCAATCACGGATCTAACTTTACTAACTTACCCAAATCAACCGATACCTCCCATTATTGCAAATTTCTTTAGGAAACAAATAATAGATTTTAAGAAAACAAATAAAAGATTTTAAGGAAACAAATAAAAAATTTTAAAGACGCATCATACACCACAGAAAATATCTCATTATGAAAGCATTATGTACCTACTTAATTTGTTATGAAATATTATCTGTACTATTCTTCGTTCGTTTCGTACCAACGCCCCGTCCATCGATCTCCCTCCTCCATTCTTTATCACTCGCTGCCGTGAACTCGTGTGATCTCCCTGCCACCGACGAACTGGATCGCCGCCACCGACCTCCGGGATCGGCGTCCCTCGCTGCCGCCGACGGTACGTCCAGGACCGACGCCCTCAAACTCCCAGAGGCATGGCGTTGTCCCGTTCCACTGTCGCGGTGCCACCTCCGCCGTGCCAGCGGCCGCCGCGGCAACGCCCCAGCACATCTCCCACTACCTCGCGCACAGCCCGAGGGTGATGTGGGAGGCGCTCTCCGCCGCGTTCCCCGCCGCCGCGGCGCCCGAGGGCCACGTCAACGCCGTGCTCCTCTCCCTCGCCAGGAACCCCACCCCCTCCCCCTCCTCCGCCGAGACCATTGCCAAGAATGCGCACAGCTTCTTCACTGGTCCGCCGCCTCATCGCCGTCACCCCACTCGCTCCACTCCTACTGCCTCCTCGTGCACCTCCTCACCCGCGCGGCCCTCGTCAGCCACGCCTCCGTCCTCCTCCAGGCCGCCATCACCAGGCACTCCTCCTCGCCGGCTTCGCCTTTCCTGGATGCCTTCTCCGCGGCCTACGGGACAGCGGCACTGCAGCGACGGCCCGCGGCCTCCACCTCCTGGTGCACGCCTACACGCAGCTCCGCCTCCCGGAGGAGGCCCTCGAGGCCTGCCGGTACCTGGCGCTCCACCGCGTGCTTCCTTCACTCTCCGCCTTCAACGCCGTGCTGCACGCGGCGCAGCGCACCGGCCGGTTCCGGGTCGCCTGGGAGGTGTTCGAGCTAATGACGCTGAAGCGGGTGTACGCCAGCCAGGCCACCGTCGAGCTTGTCGTCGGTGTGCTGAGCCGGGAGGGCGGACTTGCCAGGATGCTGGGCATGGTGGCGGAAGAAGGTCGTCTTCTAGGGAGCCGCACGTTGGCCGCCGTCTCCACCCGCCATGTCAACAGCGCGCACAACATCCCCTACCACCTCCTAATCGTGCCCTATTGGTAAGGAGCACACCCTGCACTTTACAGGCAGGTCTGGCCGGTATGACCGCATCCTCATTGGTATTAACTCACAATTCTGACATTTCCTAATGTGTATTTGGTGTTTTCTAAATTTCCAGTTGCCTAAGTATGCAACTGACTAAAGTTATATTCTACAGAGCTTCCACTCGATCTTACTCTAGGCATGCTTTTGCAGTGTAGTGAGTGTAGGCAGCTGCTTGTTTATTTCACAAAGAATTTTGACTACTAAGGAAAAACATTGGTCTCCCTGTTATAGTATGTCTAGCTTTAGCTAGTCTTGGAGCAGGTCTAATAGCTCTAAGTCACTCCAGCAACAAAGAGATGTTTGAGGCTGCATCTCCTGGACATGATTATTCTTCACTATTACCTCCCACCGGTAAGAGTGAGGCAGATGGGAGATGACCTGATAGAGATGATGTTGAACTAGCAATTCTAGAAGATGACCTCGTTGGCGTGGTAAGTACCATGTCTCTCTTAGTTAGTTACTGAATGATCGGTTGCTTGATTAAGATTGATTGTCATGTTCGATTAGTTATGACCTTTGATGTAGGAGTTAAAGACCACGAAGAACCTGGCCAATTGCTACTTCTCCTTGCTCAAGAGCATTGTGCTGCGATAGGCATTGCCTAAGTGGAGCAAAGCGAAAGGTGCATCAACTACATGGCTGCACCACACGTGGAGGCTGGAGAAGAAGTGACCAGTGCTCCCCAAGATCATGTCGCTTGCCTTTTTCGTCCGTCTCTCTTGAACAACTTGCATCTTATAGCCCGGTGATGTTGAGCCAGCCCGCCTACTAATTCAATTTGATAAATCAACCTGAGGAATCGGTCATTGGGTGTTAATGAAGTTGTTAATTTCATTCTTTTAGTGTGTGTCAAGAATAAATCTTTTCATTAAGTCACTGTCTATGCGTATAATTTGATAAGACAGCGAACCGCTCGTGCCAAGCGGTTATGTGTAAAATTCGTTCTTCATGATTCTAACTTTCTAAGTGATATTCACAAAAGAATTCTTGATTATGAACATTTAAGGATACTAACTGGTATTCACGCAGTGCACTTCAGGTCGAAGGGTCAAAAAATTGCAATCATTATTTGTTCGTCTTGTACTCTTTAGTGTGTAACAATTTTCAGTTTTTAAAGACGAAAGCCCGATGGCGTTGGCTTGCCGGAGATGAAGAAGACAGCCAGGTGAAGCGGTACTCGGGTGGTGGAATTGGCAATGGAGGTGGCTCCATCTGGATGTCGCAGACCTCCCACTAGATGGAATCGAAGTGGGACGATGTGCTTCGGTGGTCAACAGCGGCTGCGTGTGATGCAGTATGGTATGGATCGGGCATCTCGAGGATGGGATCTCTTCGCAAGGCCTCCTCCACGCCAGTACGCTCTCTGATCCGAACTTTCTTCTCTTTGCTCACGCACGCACATACGTAGCTAACCCGTCGTTGAACAGCAGCGGAGGTGTTTGAGGAGTCTGTCCCGGGGCTGCGCGTGAAGCATGTCGACGTCTCCGTCTTGCCATTGCTCAACACCGCCCTACCGGCTGGGGTCCTTATTTGCCATCGAGGCCTTCCACAACAGGGTCCATGATGCCTGATTGCTTCCTCTTCGGCTGGATCGGGTCCAACCACACAGTAAGCTATGCCTCATCTTCCGTCTTCTTTCTTAAATTTTCTATTGTTCTTGGTCTGATTCTCAATAAAGAGCTCAAACTCGTCTTGAGTTTTTGGTTATGACCTGCCCTATTTTGTTGGTACAGATTATTGTACTACTATCTTGAGTGGCAAATATTTACTGAGATGGGATAATAGGTATACTGTTTTTCTATTTCCAGACTGAAATATGATTTCATCCTGCTCTATGTCAATTTTTTTCTGATTAATTTACCAACACAGTGCAGGTTGATGTGTGTAGCACGTGTTAACAAAATCTCAATTATCTGCATGGTATATATATATATATCTAATTATTGTCTTTTCAAGAATGAAGAGAAGGTATGAGAAAGATAATACTAATATTCCCTATACATTTGACATTTAACTTTTACCAGATTCTAGGATTGCTCAAAATCATGTCTATTAGTGTTTCTTCTATATATATATGCATGATCTTTCCTTTTGAAATTCTCATTATGTACATGATTTTTGCTACTGCTGGCCTTGAATTGGCACTGATTTGGGCCACCTTGTTGAATGATTCGAGCACGCATGCGTTTCGTTGGTCTTTTGCAGCATGTGGGGAGCGTAAATTGGAGGAACGTGCGCAGCAGGCATCGCTGCTGCGCTGGACGACGTTGTGCGAGGCCATGGACATGGACGATGTGCTGCTGGAGAACGGCGCAGGACTAAGGTAGTCGATGTGAACGACCACTGGGTATGTAATGGTTTAGTCCTCCTGAATTTGCACTCTTTTTTTTAGTCCTCTGTAGTGTTGTTCAATTTGGGCAGGGCTTACATTCTCTCATAGGATCAGACCAAACAAGGTCTCATAAGCTTTGCCGTTGTTTTGTTCGAAACATAAAAAAACAACCATTATCGAGGAAAGAGTCATTCTCACGTAGCGATTTGTTTGCCTCCTTGCAGAATTCCAATTACTTTTGGATTCGTATGATGCAGCCTACATGTTCCCATCACCCAGTAAAATATAGACATCAATTATTGCATCTGGGTTTATATTATGCATCCCCGTTGACAGTTTCATTGTTAAGTAGGAATGAAGATTACATTTATAAATGATATATGTATGTAATTGTGTGCTGCATTCTTGCTGCTTCCAATAGATGTACTATCTTTTCAGCGTTGACTTTTAAAGCGTTTTTGCTGACAAGAAGCTTATCAATCATAATGTTTAGTACCTACATTATCCGATGGTCATGTAACGCTAGGGATTGGCGATTAAAGAAACATCGAGCATATTAATGTGGGAAATAGATATACAATATGTTTTAAAGGATAATACAAGTAATTATTGGGTGTGAAAGATCAGGATGGAAGCATTTTTTGCTATCGTATGAATTATTGAATACAATCTGGTATGCAACCCCTCAAAATTAGATTTAATTGATGCTCGTACACCATCACTTAAGTAGGGAAAGAGAAGTATTTCTAAGGCTACTCTATATCTTATTTTTCTTTCAAGCATATACATTATTAGTTATATGTTTGCCTGGGTAGGAAAGTAACAATCAATCCCTGAAAATAAAAGGAAACTAATGATCAAGACCTTAGCTGGTTGACGGTAACTCCATTCATTCTCTTCCTATTATTATTATTTTAGTTATTTTTCTATTCTCATGGGTAGGTTTCTTCTCTGTTGTTTTTCTTTAGTTTAGTAGTTGTCACTCCCGTGTATTTCTTCGATGAGGAGGCATGGACACGAGGCCTAACTATCCGGTATAAATTGGTTTTCCCACTGTCATTGTGAGATTGGATTGTTGTTCCCTTTTCTGCGATTGTTCCACTTGTGATTTATCATATATGAATCGCTACTTGACATCCTTTTGATCCAGCATGATTTCTTGCTTCTTCTCATCTTGTTGACTGCTGGTTGTGTTTATTCTCTCGCCAAAGGCCGGGACTTTGAGTTGCCTGCGATGGTGGAGCTCGGGATGTTGGCAGATCTGACCGGACTGGTGAGCACTCTGCCCACACCTGCCGAGGTTGCCCTGCTCTGTGCATGCTAGGTAACTCACCCTCGCTGATGGGAATGTTATGCACAAAATGCTGATGAAGTTGTGTACTGATTCAATGAACTGAATTTTAATTAGCTGATGGTGATGATATTTTTTTTGTGAACTAAAAAAAGCGTACCCCATATTGGTGCTTTTAGAAAATGGCGAATTTACGTATCCTTATCAGCCTTATACTAATACATGTATCTGTGTTGGTGCATTCTTGGATTTCATCAAGAGAAATTTAAGTAAGGTTGTTATGTTTCAGCATACTATACATGCTTTCCCGTAGACAATGCTGCAATACTGTCATGTGATAACTGTACTGATATAAGGACCCTTATCTTCAGTGCCATTTGGAGTAACAGTCTACAATGCCACAACACTTTGTTGGACCTGTTTTTGGCGTTTCTTTTGCCAGGTATCTCTATGATTTAAGTAGATAGAAGTTATTAGTTACACGTTCATTGTGGTCGACCGACTGTCTCTCCTCTACAATTGGAAATGTGTTATGTTCTGATGAGATGCTATCGTATGACTAATATGTAACTGGTGATGTTTTATGTCTCATAGTTAAACTTTGTTTCAGATTTTGAATTGGTTATTGAACATGTTTGTTTCCATGACAGTATATTTGGGATTTATAGCATATGCTCTATGTGTAGCTGATGAGTCTTTCAGGGATGCAAATTGTCTGCCTTCGGAAAATCAGAAGAAGGAAATAATGGGATTTATAGCATATATGTTCTATGTGCAGCTGATGAAGCTTTGAGAGATGAAAATTGGTTGCCTTCGGAAAATAAGAAGAAGGAAAGAACGGTACCAATTGCTTTTAGTGGAAGCTCTTTTCCTTTTCTTGAATTTTTGCCGAGTCGCTAGATCCGATTAGAGCTTTTATCAGGGTGTTTCAATTGGTGGGGGAATCGGAAGCATCTCAGGCATTTTAAATGCATGACTGCTGATTGCTAAAAATGTTCATACCCACAGTCACTGCAATTTGTTTTATTCTTATACTTTTCCTTTTCGTTGATGAAGATAAGATCGATGGTCTATCATGCATGCATGTAGGAGCAGATTTCCTAATCTGTTGGGCTAATATTGTTAGTTCAGATTTGGAGACCTATATTTTTTGCTCACAGCGATGTCTAGAACATTATTGTATCTAGCAGATATTAATAATTTTATCTCCAGAGTAAAGCCATATATACAAGATGGCTATGCTAATTAAACATTATTTGATGAATTTATTAGGAAATATGCAGTTATGGATCCATTCTATAGTTGGAATATGAGACTCCATATGTGTGTATGTTTATTCTTGCTTGAATCTGGTGCTGAAGGTGTGAACAGGTGAGTCCTGCTTACAAGTTTGTCTAAAGAATTTTCATGTTTTAAAGCCATTGAGACATTCATCCCTCCACCTTCTATATATGTTTATCGTCAGTTAGGGCAAATAGTGGTCTGTGGTGTATTAGCGATTCCACACTAGCTTGTTTCCTTTTCATTTTGGAGGTTATTTGTAGTGGAAACTATTGTTTGTGCTTGCCAATCATTAGATCATCTTTGAAAATCTAACGAGGGGAAGTAGAATAGCTCATTTTATACCATTGGTTGCAGTTTTACATCCACATTGCCAATTTGTATTTTTTTAAGCACAAGCAATAGTTATGTGCATCAATCACATATTTTTCTGATAATACTAAATTCGATATGCGGATCAATCTTTATATATGTATAAGAAACAAATTGGTGATGCTTTGTACATAGAATAATCATGGCCCAATTCACTTGGATGTACTTCCATTTGCTGTTATATGATTTTACTGTTTTAGGTTGTAGTGTTAGCACAAAAAGTCATAATAGGGAATTAATGAGTAACAGTTGATTGAGATAGTGTTGTATGTTTCTCCTAAAGCTAATTGATTTTATTAAGCATTCATAAGTTCTTAGAAATTCAGATAGCCATTTTCTCTAGGCTGCAATATGTGTGGATCAGTTGATGCTCAATATTTTCTGGATATTACATGAACTCTGAAATACATTTTTTTCTCTCTTAGGTTTTAACCTTTGGGTGGGGGTATTTTATGTAACATGGCATAGTGATGAAAATTATTCCTAGAATTTATAATGAGCAGTTATGTTCTAACTTTCTCTGGCTGTAGAATTACTGAAGATGGGTTAGTAGTTTTACCCTTTCAATTAGCATGAATTTATATAGCAGGTTGGTTTTGAACTAAAATGATGCCCTCTTGTTCACTGATTATCTATGAACTGAAATGATGCCCGACTATAGTACATTGGTCTTTCATATGTTGGTTGTGCATACATGGCCTTAGCTTGTCCTTCTCTACTTTCATTTCACTAAAAATGGAAATATCGCCTGAAACTTTTATGCATGTGCTATTGCTAGCTTTGATCTTCGGTTCCTTAATATATCTTGTTCAGCATGCCTGCAAAGGTTATCATAAACTATAACTATCTAACATGCATTGTACTATGACCTGATGATGTAGCAATTCGCAATGTCGTGGCAAGGTTCAGTTCGGCAAGGAGACCAACGAGGCAGCTACTTGTACAATGTCCAAGCCAATTTTACTCTAACCTGTCAAACAAGAAGACTCGATGCAACTAGCTGCTGAAAAGGAGGTGAATGTCGTCGTGTTGACAACCAACACAAAGAAGCAGGAGACCAAGCCTTCTGCGTTCCCCATGGGCATGTACAAGGAGTTCCGCAAGATGGACAATGTTGTCTAGAATCAGGTCACTAGCAGCTACTACATGACCGACTTGACCAGGCCCACTCTTCCAAGACTATCAATTTACTGCAACCTCCAACTTATGGCGACGCATGGGTGGGGCAGCCACCCCTAGATCCTGTTAGCACAATGTCATAAAAATATATTTATACTGATTGTTGCGCAAAGTAGAAGGCTATTGTTTGTAGTAATTAGTATATTTCCTCTATATACAATGACACAGTTTATTGTGTGTCCAAGAGGAAGGAAAAATAGATTTATAGGTGTTATGTGACTTACCTTTTAAAAGGAACAAATTTCATTAACTCATGCTATTGAGTCTTCACTATTTGCTTCACAGAATTTTGGCCATAATAAGAAAGTCCATCTTGGAGCATATATAACATCGTTTTCTATTATTCTGCAACTCTATCTACCCCTAATAAGAAGTCCATCTATTTTAGATGCTGAGTTGATGAAATTTGTTCCCTAAGATGTATGCGGTAATTTGGGTTGAACCCAAATATCTCCTTTTCCTTCAAATAAATTATCCCCGGAACTATCTGTTTTGAGTAAACATTTCTTAAATGTAGGCACATTTCAACCACTAACAAAGCCCGGTCACCATCACATGTTTAGTGCGTGGATTCTGCCGGTGTCATAATATTGGCATAATCAACACATGTGAGTCCTCTATAATTTGCGAGATGGCCAAATGGACAAGATTGTTTGGAGTTGAAAAAGATTCTTAGTATAGTTGTGCAAGGTAAGGGAGAAAACAAATAGATTGGAGGACAGTGGGAGGAAAGAAGCAAATTGTCGCGGACGATAAGATGGAGGAGAGGAAGGCGATAACGAGATGCCTTTGTCTACCACATGACCATGAAGTATCATCCCATGTGGATAGTCAATGACTCCAATGTCACACAACATATCTCTTTGTAGACATTTGTTAGCTTGTGGCAACGCATGGGCATTGAACTCAGATTCATTTACTTCTGCACTTACCTATGGTTTGATGGATCGAGGAATTTAGTGACATTAATTGCAATGGGGAATATCATATATCCATAAACCTCATATGTTTTTTCCAGTGGAACATTATCATGACAAACCAGTCAGATTTTTAAAATGCCCGTGGCAACGCACGGGCATTCTACTAGTTAGGGTAATTAGTCAAAGTTAATTAATTAATTAATTAATTATTTTAAACATCCCTTTTTACATTTTTATTTCCATTTTCATTTTAACAGGGGGCGGGCCCCATTCGTCATTGGCCCAAGGGGCCATATCGGGCATCGGGTGCGGGTTAACGGGCGCATGGCGCTGCGGGTGTGGGCGCCCGTGCCCACGAATGGGGCAACAGGGGGCGCCGACGGTGGTGAGCGCCAGGGCGAGCGAGGCACAGTGGAGCACGGGGCAGGGCTCGGGCGCGGCAGCGGCGGGTCTGCACGGGCGGCGGCGCTGGCGGAGCAGAGCCGCGGGGCGGGGCTCGTACGCGCGAGCAGGGGAGGTCCGGCGCGGCTGCGGGTAGCGCCCGGTCGCGGCGGCGGCGGTGGTGGCCGCGAGCGGGCGAAGCAAGGGAGGCGAGCCACGGGCGCGGGCGATGCGACGGTTGCGCGGTCAGGGCGCGGCGAGCACGCGCTCGCCGCGAGCGCGGGCGCGAGAAGGAGAGGGCGCGGTGATGGCGTTTAGTCGACGCCGACGCGGAACGAGGGGGGAAAGGAGGGCTCACCCCCGTTGCAGGGGTACGGAGGCGACGGCGCGATGGCGCCGGTGGGGAGGAGGACGGGGACGTTCCGGCGACGGGTTACGGTGCCGCGTCGGGCGGCGCGGCTGAAGGCAGCGTCGGGGATGGGCGTCGATGGTGCGGACGAGGCGGCGGGGCGACGTCGGGGCAAGTGGTGCCGGGGCGGTCAGGGGTGGCGACGGTGACGAGGCCCTCGAGAGGCGGCAACACGGAGAGGGCGACGGGAGGTGTTGGGGCGAGCGGCGGGGGTCAGGGCGTGGTCGTCGGGGTGGATCCCCGATCCAGATCGAGGGGGAAGTGGGAAGAGCGAGGGGGTTCGTGGGAGGGGGCGAGTGGGGCGGTGAGGGGTTAGGGTTTCGGTCGGTTGGACAGGGGGGGATTAGTAGGGTAGGGCGCGGGGTGGGCCGGCCCAATCGGGCGGCTGGGTCCAGCTGGGCCACTGGCTGGGCAGAGTGCAGTTGGCCACGAGGCTCTTTTTTTGTATTTTAGTTTTCTTTTCTTATATGTATTTCATTTCTTTTCTGCTTTATTTTGTTTTTAGAGCATTTAGCCATTTTATAAAAAGATGATTTCTGCACTAATATTACCAAATGATTATTTGCAACAACTTGAACATTTTTGTTTGCATGTTTGATAAATTTGAATCTTGGACTTAAATTTGAATTTGAATTGAATTATGTTTTGGATCAAGCGAGGATTAGTAATAGTAATGTGATGACATGGCTCCATTAACGGGGGATTACTGTAGCTTAATTATCTAGGCATCACATATTTACTTTCATTACTTGTTGCCCGTTACAAATTACCTTGTCACAAAACTATCTGTTACCGATAATTTCAGTGCTTGCAGAGAATATCTTACTGAAAACCGCCTGTCATTTCCTTCTGCTCCTTGTTGGGTTCAACACTGTTACTTATCGAAAGGACTACGATAGATCCCCTACACTTGTGGGTCATCAAGACTCTTTTCTGGCGCCATTGCCGTGGAGTGAAGCGCCTTTGGTGAGTGGAATTTGGTAAGGAAAAATTTATATAGTGTGCTGAAATTTACTATCACTAGTTACTATGGAAAGTAATCATTTGAGGGGCTTGTTTCGGGTATCTGCACCCCGACCAGTAGAGCAAAGAGTTGCTCCTCAACCTACTGAACCTACTGAAAATGTTTACTTTGAAATTCCTTCGGGTATGATAGAGAAACTGCTAGCTAATCCTTTCACAGGTGATGGAACATTACATCCCGTTTTGCACTTAGTCTATGTGGATGAAGTTTCTGGACTATTTAAGCTTGCAGGTATGCCCGAGGATGTTATAAAGAAGAAGATCTTACCTTTATCTTTGAAGAGAAATGCATTGACATGGTTTAGGCTATGTGATGATATGGGATCATGGAACTACAACCGATTGAAATTGGAATTTCATCAGAAGTCATATCCTATGCATCTTGTTCATCGTGATCGTAATTATATATATGATTTTTGGCCTCGCGAAGGAGAAAGCATTGCTCAAGCTTGGGGGAGTCTTAAGTCGATGTTATATTCATGCCCCAATCATGAGCTCTCAAGAGAAATTATTATTCAAAAAGTTTATGCTCGGCTTTCTCTCAACAATCGCTCCATGCTCAATACTTCTTGTACTGGTTCTTTTATGATGAAGACTATTGAATTCAAATGAGATTTATTGGAAAGAATTAAACGCAACTCTGAAGATTGGGATCTCGACGAAGGTAAGGAGGCAAGTATAAAACCTAAGTTTGATTGTGTTAAATCTTTTATGGATACCGATGTTTTTCGTGAATTTAGCACTAAATATGGACTTGACTCTGAGATAGTAGCTTCTTTCTATGAATCCTTTGCTACTCATGTTGATCTCCCTAAGGATAAGTGATTTAAATATAATCATCCCATTGAAGTAAAAGTAGTTGCACCTATTAAAGTTGAAGAAAAGGCTATCACTTATAATGTTGATCGTGTTGTTCCTACTGCTTATATTGAGAAACCACCTTTCCCTATTAGAATAAAAGATCATGCTAAAGCTTCAACTGTAGTTCGTAAGAGTAATACTAGAACAACTACACCCCTGAACAAATTAAAGTAGAACCTAGTATTGCTATGGTTAAAGATCTCTTGGCCGATAATATTGATGGGCATGTTATTTGCTTCTGTGATGAAGCTGCTAGAATTTCTAGACCTGATACTAAAAATAAACATAGACGTGTTGTAGGCATGCCTGTTATTTCTGTTAAAATAGGAGATCATTGCTATCATGGCTTATGTGATATGGGTGCTAGTGCAAGTGCAATACCTCATTCCTTATACAAAGAAATTATGCATGATATTGCACCTGCTGAGATAGAGGAAATTGATGTTAAAATTAGGCTTGCCAATAGAGACACTATTTCACCAGTTGGGATTGTTAGAGATGTTGAAGTCTTGTGTGGGAAAGTTAAATATCCTGCTGATTTTCTTGTTGTTGGTTCTCCACAAGATAACTTTTATCCCATTATATTTGGTAGACCCTTCTTGAATACTAGTAATGCTAGGATAGACTGCAAAAAGGATGTTGTCACTATTGGTTTGGGGGATATGTCTCATGAGTTTAATATTGCTAAATTTCGTAGACAACCCCATGATAAAGAATTGCCTAGTAAAGATGAAGTTATTGGTCTTGCTTCTATTGCCGTGCCTCCTAATGATTCATTAGAACAATATATGCTCGACCATGAAATGATATGTTCATGAATGAAAGAAGGGAAATAGATGAAGTATTCTTTAAACAGGGACCTATTTTGAAACACAACTTGCCTGTTGAAATCCTAGGGGATCCTCCTCCACCCAAGGGTGATCCCGTGTTTGATCTTAAACCATTACCTGATACTCTTAAATATGCTTATCTTGATGAGAAAAAGATATATCCTGTTATTATTAGTGCCAACCCTTCAGATCATGACGAAAAGAAATTATTGAAAACTCTGAAGAAGCACCGTGCTGCTACTGGATATACTCTTGATGATCTTAAGGGCATTAGTCCCACTCTATGCCAGCACAAAATAAAATTGGAGAAAGACGCTAAACCGGTTGTTGATCACCAATGAAGGTTAAATCCTAACATGAAAGAAGTGGTAAGAAAAGAAATATTAAAGCTTCTGGAGGCAGGTATAATTTATCCCGTTGTTGATAGTCAGTGGGTAAGTCATGTCCATTGTGTCCCTAAGAACGGAGGTATTACTGTTGTTCCTGTTGTTCCTAATGATAAAGATGAATTGATCCCACAAAGAATTGTTACAGGTTATGGAATGATAATTGATTTCCGTAAACTAAATAAACTAATAAAAAAGATCATTACCCTTTACCTTTTATTGATAAAATGCTAGAAAGATTATCCAAACATACACATTTTTGCTTTCTAGATGGTTATTCTGGTTTCTCTCAAATACCTGTGTCAAAAGAGGATCAAGAAAAGACCACCTTTACTTGTCCTTTCGGTACCTTTGCTTATAGACGTATGCCTTTTGGTTTATGTAATGCACCTGCTACCTTTCAAAGATGCATGATGGCTATATTCTCTGATTTTTGAGAAAAGATTGTTGAGGTTTTCATGGATGATTTCTCCATATATGGAACTTCTTTTGATGATTGCTTGAGCAACCTTGATCGAGTTTTGCAGAGATGTGAAGAAACTAATCTTGTCTTGAATTGGGAGAAGTGCCACTTTATGGTTAATGAAGGTATTGTCTTGGGGCATAAAATTTGTGAAAGTGGTATTGAAGTTGACAAAGCTAAAGTTGGTGCTATTGAAAAGATGTCGTGTCCCAAGGATAGTAAAGGTATAAGAAGTTTCCTTGGTCATGCCAGTTTTTATAGGAGGTTCATTAAGGACTTCTCTAAAATTTCAGGCCTCTGACTAATCTCTTACAAAAATATGTTCCATTTATCTTTGATGATGATTGTGTAGAAGCATTTGAAATACTTAAGAAAGCCTTGGTGTCCGCACCTATTGTTCAGCCACCTGATTGGAATTTACCCTTTGAAATTATGTGTGATGCTAGTGATTATGTTGTAGGTGTTGTTCTAGGACAAAGAGTTGATAAGAAATTAAATGTTATTCAATATGCCAGTAAAACTCTAGACAGTGCCCAGAGAAATTATGCTACTACTGAAAAAAAATAGCAGTTATATTTGCTTGTGATAAGTCCCGACCTTATATTATTGATTCTAAAGTAATTGTTCACACTGATCATGCTGCTATTAAATACCTTATGGTAAACAAAGATGCTAAACCTAGACTTATTAGATGGGTTCTCTTGCTACAAGAATTTGATTTGCATATTATTGATAGAAAGGGAGCTGAGAACCCCGTTGCAGACAACTTATCTAGGTTAGAGAATGTTCTTGATGACCCACTACCTATTGATGATAGCTACCCTAATGAACAATTAGTTGTCATAAATGCTTCTCGTACTGCTCCATGGTATGGTGATTGTGCTAATTACATTGTTGCTAAATTTATACCACCTAGTTTCACACACTAGCAAAAGAAAAAGTTTTTCTATGATTTAAGACATTACTTCTGGGATGACCCACACCTTTATAAAGAAGGAGTAGATGGTGTTATTAGACGTTGTATACCTGAGTATGAACACGAACAGATCCTACGCAAGTGTCACTCCGAGGCTTATGGAGGACACCACGCTGGAGATAGAACTGCACATAAGGTATTGCAATCCGGTTTTTATTGGCCTACTCTCTTCAAAGATGCCTGTAAGTTTGTGTTGTCTTGTGATGAATTTCAAAGAATTGGTAATACTAGTAGACGTCAAGAAATGCGTATGAACTATTCACTTGTTATTGAACCATTTGATGTTTGGGGCTTTGATTATATGGGACTGTTTCCTTCCTCTAATGGGTATACACATATTTTAGTTGGTGTTGATTACGTTACTAAGTGGGTAGAAGCTATTCCAACTAGTAGTGTTGATCATAACACCTCTATTAAGATGCTTAAAGAAGTTATTTTTTCGAGGTTTGGAGTCCCTAGATATTTAATGACTGATGGTGGTTCACATTTTATTCATGGTGCTTCCTGTAAAATGCTTGCTAAGTATGATGTTAATCATAGAATTGCATCTCCGTACCATCCACAATCTAGTGGTCAAGTAGAACTTAGTAATAGAGTGCTCAAATTAATTTTGCAAAAGACTGTTAATAGATATAGAAAGAATTGGTCCAAGAAACTTGATGGTGCATTATTGGCCTATAGAACTGCATATAGAAAACCTATGGGTATGTCTCCGTATAAAATGGTTTATGGAAAAGCATGTCACTTACCTCTCGAACTAGAACGTAAGGCATATTGGGCCATTAAAGAGCTCAATTATGATTTCAAACTTGCTGGTGAGAAGAGGCTATTTGACATTAGCTCACTTGATGAATGGAGAACCCAGGCCTATGAGAATACCAAACTGTTTAAAGAAATAGTTAAAAGATGGCATGACAAAAGGATACAAAACCGTGAGTTTAATGTAGGTGATTATGTGTTGCTATTCAACTCTCACTTAAGATTTTTTGCAGGAAAACTTCTCTCTAAATGGGATGGGCCTTACGTTATTGAGGAGGTCTATCATTTCAGTGCCATAAAAATCAACAACTTCGAAGGCAGAAATCCGAAGGTGGTGAACGGTCAAAGAATCAAACATTATATCTCACGTAATACTATAAATGTTGAAACTAATGTTATTGAAACAGTAACCCCGGAGGAATACATAAGGGACACTTTCCAGAACGTTTCAGACTCCAAAAAGGAATAGGTATGTGGTATGGTAAGTAAACCGACTCCAAAATAGTTCTAGTGGTAATTTTTCTCCATTTTGGAATATTTAAGAAAATAGGAAAATAAGAAGTAGTCTGGGAGGGACATGAGGCGTCCACGAGGGTGGAGGGCGCGCCCTACCCCCCTGGGCGCCCCTGCCTCATGGGCACCTCGTGTGCTCTCCAGAATCTGTTTTCTTGCATGATACTTCTTCTAGTCGGTAAAAATTCATTATATAATATCCCGAAGGTTTTGACCACCGTACCACGCAAATATCCTCTGTTTTTGTTTCGAGTTGTTTTTCTGACAGATCTAGATCTCAATGACGTCTCCAAGTGCCCCCAAGGACAAGTTCTTCGAGAAGGTCATCAACCCCTACCTCGCGGAAGTGATGCAACATCCTCAAACCATTGAGATGCGTGAGGGGTTGCTGCACATCTGTGATGTTGAGGGACCAAGGAGGACCGGAAGCATGGAGACAAGGGTCGTGGCAATGGAGCAACAAGTTTTCATGTGCCAGGAGATGGTGGAACACGGAGTCGACGCCAATCATATAATGATCATGGAGTTCACCAACAATCACTAGCTGGATTCCAAGAACATTGGGGAGGCCATCTTCAAGCTTCACGAGAAAATTGAGCGCCTCCAAGCCCAGATCTATGACCTGCAAAACCAAAACTGTGAGTATGAATATAGATTCAAGAGGATGAGTTTGGCTACAGATTTGAGGATTCCGGAGACTCGATCATCCTTCTATGATGGTGAGCCTATGGCTTGGAAGGTGGGCGACAAGCCTAC
Source organism: Aegilops umbellulata (assembly GCA_032464435.1). Classification (NCBI taxonomy): domain Eukaryota; kingdom Viridiplantae; phylum Streptophyta; class Magnoliopsida; order Poales; family Poaceae; genus Aegilops; species Aegilops umbellulata. The sequence goes on along the minus strand of CP136056.1, from coordinate 36,805,759 downwards.
ATCATCAATAACTCCATCATCACCACCCCCGAGGAAAGAGATATAATCACATGGGTATGGGCACTCCCCTTGGCAACTTCCAAGCTTGGGGGAGGTGCCCCGGTATAGTATCACCATCACACTCCTATCTTTACCGTTTTTCTTAGTTCGATCCTTTTAGTAATATCTTGATCTAGTAGAATAAAGTTTTAGTATGATTTAGTTTTGAGTTTTGCCTTATGATCCTTCTATGTAATCGAGTCCATGAGTTATATATATAATAAAGATTAGTTTTGAGTCAAGGGCTTGGTTATCTTGCTATGATCTTGAGGGAATTAAAGAAAAAGAAAGAATAAAAAGAAATAAAGAGATCATATTGATCTTATGGAGAGTAATGACTTCACATATAAAAGAGTATGACGAATAGAAGTTGTTGAGAGTTGACAAACATAGTTTTGGTCATCGTTGCAATTAATAGGAAGTAATAAAGGAAGAGAGGTTTTCACATATAAATATACTATCTTGGACATCTTTTATGATTGTGAGCACTCATTAAAATATGACATGCTAAAGAGTTGATGTTGGACAAGGAAGACAACGTAATGGGTCATGTTTTCTTATATCTGAAATAAACTATATTGTCATGGATCATCCAACATGTTGACTTAGACTTTCCCCCTCATGCTAGCCAAATTCTTTGCACCAAGTAGATATACTACTTGTGCTTCCGAATATCCTTAAACCCAGTTTTGTCGTGAGAGTCCACCATATATACCTATGGATTGACTAAGATCCTTCAAGTAAGTTGTCATTGTTGCATGCAATAAAAATTGCTCTCTAAATATGTATGATTTATTAGTGTGGAGAAAATAATCTTTATCGATCTTGTGATGGAAGAAATAAAGGCGACGGACTGCATAATAAATGTCCATATCACAAGTGGCAATATAAAGTGACGTTCTTTCGCATTAAGATTTCGTGCATCCAACCATAAAAGCACATGACAACCTCTGCTTCCCTCTGCGAAGGGCCTCTCTTTTATTCTTGTCTTATACCTTATGCAAGAGTCATGGTGATCTTCACCTTTCCTTTTTACATTTTATCCTTTAGCAAGCACAGTGTGTTGGAAAGATATTGATGTATATATCCAATTGGATGTAAGTTATCATGAACTATTATTGTTGACATTACCCTTGAGATAAAAGGTCGGGAGGCAACACTATAAGCCCCTATCTTTCTCTATGTCCGACTAAAACTCCATAACCATAAGTATTGCGTGAGTGTTAGCAATTGTGAAAGACTAAATGATAGTTGAACATGTGGACTTGCTGAAAAGCTCTTATATTGACTCTTTCCGATGTTATGATAAATTGCAATTGCTTCAGTGACTGAGATCATAGTTTGTTAGTTCTTAATGAAGTTTCTGATTCATACTTTACATTGTGAATTGATTATTACCTGAGCATAAGAAATCATATGGCAATATTTATATATGTTGTTGTTATAAGAATGATCATGATGCCCTCATGTCCGTATTTTATTTTATCGACACCTCTATCTCTAAACATGTGGACATATTTTTTTACGGTTTCCGCTTGAGGACAAGTGAGGTCTAAGCTTGGGGGAGCTGATACGTCAATTTTGCATCATGATTTTATATCGATATTTATTGCCTTATGGGCTGTTATTACACATTATGTCACAATACTTATGCCTATCCTCTCTTATTTTACAAGGTTTACATGAAGAGGGAGAATGCCGGCAGCTGGAATTCTGGGCTGGAAAAGGAGCAAATATTACGGACCTATTCTGCAAAACTCCAAAAGTCTTGAAACTTCATGGAGGCATGTTTTGGAATATATAAAAATACTGGAGAAAGAAACAACCAGAGGGGGCCCACACCCTGGTCACGAGGGTGGGGGCGCGCCCTACCCCCTGGGCACGCCCCCCTGCCTCGTGGGCCCCCTGGCAGGCCTTCAGTGCCCATCTTATACTATATGAAGTCTTTCACCCTGGAAAAAATCACAAGCAAGCTTTCGGGACGAAACACCGCCGCCACGAGGCGGAACCTTGGCGGAACCAATCCAGGGCTCTAGCGGAGCTGTTCAGCCGGCGAAACATCCCTCAGCAGGGGGAAATCATCACAATCATCATCACCATCAATCCTCTCATTAGGAGGGGGTCAATCTCCATCAACATCTTCACCAGCACCATCTCATCTCAAACCCTAGTTCATCTCTTTTATCCGATCTTTGTCTCAAAACCTCAGATTGGTACCTGTGGGTTGCTAGTAGTGTTGATTACTCCTACTAGTTGATGCTAGTTGGTTTATTTGGTGGAAGATCATATGTTCAGATCCTTGATACGTCTCCAATGTATCTACAATTTTTTATTGTTCCATGCTATATTATATTCTGTTTTGGATGTTTAATGGGCTTATTTATAGACTTCTATATTATTTTTGGGACTAACCTATTAACCGGATGCCCAGCCCAAATTGCTGTTTTTTTGCCTATTTCAGTGTTTCAAAGGAAAAGGATATCAAATGGATTCCAAACGAAATGAAACCTTCAGGAACGTGATTTTCGAAACAAACATGATCCAGAGGACTTGGAGTGGACATCAAGAAACGAACGAGGAAGCCACGAAGCAGGGGCGCGCCTATCCCCCTGGGCGCGCCCTCCACCCTCGTGGGCCCCTCGTTGCCCCACCGACCTACTTCTTCCTCCTATATATACCTGTGTACCCCCAAACCATCAGAGACGGAGCCAAAACCCTATTTCCACCGCCGCAACCTTCTGTACCCATGAGATCCCATCTTGGGCCTTTTTCGACACTTCGCTGGAGGGGGCATCAATCATGGAGGGCTTCTACATCAACACCATAGCCTCTCCGATGATGTGTGAGTAGTTTACCTCAGACCTTCAGGTCCATAGTTATTAGCTAGATGGCTTCTTCTCTCTCTTTGGATCTCAATACAAAGTTCTCCTCAATTCTCTTGGAGATCTATTTGATGTAACTCTTCTTTTGCGGTGTGTTTGTCGAGACCCGATGAATTGTGGGTTTATGATCAAGATTATCTATGAACAATATTTGAATCTCCTATGAATTATTTTATGTATGATTGGTTATCTTTGCAAGTCTCTTTGAATTATCAGTTTGGTTTGGCCTACTAGATTGATCTTTCTTGCAATGGGAGAAGTGCTTAGCTTTGGGTTCAATCTTGCGGTGCTCGATCCCAGTGACAGTAGGATAAAAACATGGGGTTTATATCATATTGCATGAGTTTATCCCTCTACATCATGTCATCTTGCTTAAAGCGTTTCTCTGTTCTTATGAACTTAATACTCTAGATGCATGCTAGATAGCGGTCGATGTGTGGAGTAATAGTAGTAGATGCAGGCAGGAGTCGTTCTACTTGTCACGGATGTGATGCCTATATACATGATCATACCTAGATATTCTCATAACTATGCTCAATTCTATCAATTGCTTGACAATAATTCGTTTGCCCACCGTAATACTTATGCTATCTTGAGAGAAGCCACTGGTGAAACCTATGGCCCCCGGGTCTATTTTCCATCATATTAATCTTCCATCAACAAGCTATTTCTATCTTTGTTTATTTTGCAATATTTACTTTTACTATTTATCATAAAAATACCAAAAATATTATCTTATCATCTCTATCAGATCTCACTCTCGTAAGTGACCGTGAAGGGATTGAAAACCCCTTTATCGCGTTGGTTGCGAGGTTCTTATTTGTATGTGTAGGTGCGTGGGACTCGAGCGTGGTCTCCTACTGGATTGATACCTTGGTTCTCAAAAATTGAGGGAAATACTTACGCTACTTTACTGCATCACCCTTTCCTCTTCAAGAGAAAACCAATGCAGTGCTCAAGAGGTAGCAAGAAGGATTTCTGGCGCCGTTGCCGGGGAGGCTTACGCCAAGTCAAGTCAAGATTTGCTCTCCCGACAACGAGCCATTTCTGGCGCCGTTGCCGGGGAGTCTACGCACGAATCAAGACATACCAAGTACCCATCACAAACTCTTATCCCTCGCATTACATTATTTGCCATTTGCCTCTCGTTTTCCTCTCCCCCACTTCACCCTTGCCGTTTTATTCGCCCCTCTTCCGTTCGTCTTTTTCGTTTGCTTGTGTTGCCATGTGCCTTATTTTTGGTTGCATCTTCGCTTGCTAAGATTTTATGGATCCTCATCCACTTGCTAATCTCTTTAAGAGATCTAATTATGATGAACCTATTGCTAGTGAGTTGGGTGCACTAGATTATCTTTATGAGGTTTTGCTTGAAATTCGTGAATCTGAAAATTGTGATGAAGTACTTTATGAAGCAATTCACGATAGATATTTGAATAAAAAGCATGATTGCAATGATTTTATTATAAATTCTATTGATGTAAATTGCTAATAATATGCAAAACCCTAAGCTTGGGGATGCTAGTTTTGCTAGGTCCTCTACTTGTTGCAATGATCATGATTGGGGTGATTCTTCTTACGATCTTGAAAATTTACTTCCTCCCCATGATGAATATGAGATTGATAATAATGTTTGCAATAATATTGAAAGTGGGTTTGGAGAGGTCATGACTTTAGTTAATGTTGTTCCCGCTATTTTGGAGGAGTGTCAACTTCGCATGCATGTGGATCGTGTTGAAAATATTTATGTGATATCTATTTTGTTAAATTTTCTTATGATACCACATGTAATTATTATGAGAGAGGAAAATATTATTTTAGAAACTTTCATGTTGCTAAATTACCACTCGTTATGTTGAGATTGCTATTGTTTCTTTCCTCTTCCTTGCATATGCTAGTTTTTGCTTGCTATGATAATTTGTTTTCCTATAAGATGCCTATGCATATGAACTATGTTAGACTTAGATGTGTTTTTCATATGCTTTATGATGCTCTCTTTGTGCTTCAATTCTTGTCTTTCATGTGAGCATCATCGAAATTATCAATGCCTAGCTAAGGGCGTTAAACGATAGCGCTTATTGGAAGGCAACCCAATTTTATTTTAGTTTTTTTGCTTTTTGGTTATGTTTAGGAATAAATATTTGATCTAGCCTCTGGTTAGATTTTTTATGTTTTAATTAGTGTTTGTGCCAAGTTAAACCTAGAGGATCTTCTTGGATGATAGTTATTTGATCTTGCTGAAAATTCCAGAAACTTTCTGTTCACGAAAACAATTGTTAAAAATCACGAGAACGTGATAAAATACTGATTCCAATTGCAGCGGATCAATAAACAAATTATTTAGGTCGTCTTATTTTGGTAGAAGTTTTGGAGTTCCAGAAGTTTGCGTTAGTTAGAGATTACTATAGACTGTTCTGTTTTTGACAGATTCTGTTTTTCGTGTGTTGTTTGCTTATTTTGATGAATCTATGGCTAGTAAAATAGTTTATAAACCATAGAGAAGTTGGAATACAGTAGTTTTAACACCAATATAAATAAATAATGAGTTCAATACAGTACCTTAAAGTGGTATGTGTTTTTCTTTCGCTAACGGAGCTCACGAGATTTTTTATTAAGTTTTGTGTTGTGAAGTTTTCAAGTTTTAGGTAAAGATTTGATGGATTATGGAACAATGAGTGGAAAGAGCCTAATCTTGGGGATGCCCAAGGCACCCCAAGGTAATCTAAGGACACCAAAAAGCCAAAGCTTGGGGATGCCCCGGAAGGCATCCCTTTTTTCGTCTTCGTCCATCGGTAACTTTACTTGGAGCTATATTTTTATTCAACACATGATATGTGTTTTGCTTGGAGCGTCTTGTATGATTTGAGTCTTTGTTTTAGTTTACCACAATAATCCTCACTGAATGCACTTTTGATAGAGACACACATGATTCAGAATTTATTAGAATACTCTATGTGCTTCACTTATATCTTTTGAGCTATATAGTTTTTGCTCTAGTGCTTCACTTATATCTTTTAGAGCACGGTGGTGGTTTTGTTTTATAGAAACTATTGTTCTCTCATGCTTCACTTATATCATTTTGAGAGTACTATAAAGCAGCATGGTAATTTTCTTAAATTATGAAATTAGTCCTAATATGATAGGCATCCAAGATTAGTAAAAACTTTCTTATAAGTGCGTTGAATACTAAGAAAATTTTGATGCTTGATGATTGTTTTGAGATATGGAGGTAGTGATATTAAAGTTGTGTTAGTTGAGTAGTTGTGAATATGAGAAATACTTGTGTTGAAGTTTGCATGTCCCGTAGCATGCACGTATGGTAAACGTTGTGTAACAAATTTGAAACATGAGGTGTTCTTTGATTGTCCTCCTTATGAGTGGCGGTCGAGGTTGAGCGATGGTATCTTCCTACCAATCTATCCCCCTAGGAGCATGCGCGTAGTGCTTGGTTTTTTGATGACTTGTAGATTTTTGCAATAAGTATGTGAGTTCTTTATGACTAATCTTGAGTCCATGGATTATACGCACTCTCATCCTTCCATCATTGCTAGCCTCTTCGGTACCGTGCATTGCGCTTTCTCGCCTTGAGAGTTGGTGCAAACTTCGCCGGTGCATCCAAACCCCTTGATACGATACGCTCTATCACACATAAACCTCCTTATATCTTCCTCAAAACAGCCACCATACCTACCTATTATGGCATTTCCATAGCCATTCCGAGATATATTGCCATGCAACTTTTCACCGTTCCGTTTATCATGAAACACTTCATCATTGTCATATTGCTTTGCATGATCATGTAGTTGACATTGTATTTGTGGCAAACCCACCATGCATATTATTTCATACATGTCACTCTTGATTCATTGCCCATCCCGGTACACCGCCGGAGGCATTCATATAGAGTCATACTTTGTTCTAGTATCGAGTTGTAATCATTAAGTTGTAAATAAATAGAAGTGTGATGATCATCATTCATAGAGCATTGTCCAAAAAAATGAAAGGCCAAATAAAAAAAGAAGGCCAAAAAAAGAGAAAATAAAAAAGGGGCAATGCTACTATCTTTTTTTCCCACACTTGTGCTTCAAAGTAGCACCATGATCTTTATGATAGAGAGTCTCTTGTTTTGTCACTTTCATATACTAGTGAGAATTTTTCATTATAGGACTTGGCTTGTCTATTCCAACAATGGGCTTCCTCAAATGCCCTAGGTCTTCGTGAGCAAGCAAGTTGGATGCACACCCACTTAGTTTCTTTTGTTGAGCTTTCATACATTTATAGCTCTGAGTGCATCCGTTGCATGGCAATCCCTACTCCTTGCATTGACATCAATCGATGGGCATCTCCCTAGCTCGTTGATTAGCCGCGTCAATGTAAGACTTTCTCCTTTTTTGTCTTCTCCACATAAACCCCATCTCATATTCTTTTGCGGTGTGTTTGTTGAGACCGATGAATTGTGGGTTTATGATCAAGATTATCTATGAACAATATTTGAATCTTCTCTAAATTATTTTATGTATGATTGGTTATCTTTGCAAGTCTCTTCAAATTATCAGTTTGGTTTAGCCTACTAGATTGATCTTTCTTGCAATGGGAGAAGTGCTTAGCTTTAGGTTCAATCTTGCGGTGTCCTTTCCCATGATAGTAGGGGCAGCAAGGCACGTATTGTATTGTTGCCATCAAGGATAACAAGATGGGGTTTTTATCATATTGCATGAATTTATCCCTCTACATCATGTCATCTTGCTTAAGGCGTTACTCTGTTTTCAAGAACTTAATACTCTAGATGCATGCTGGATAGCGGTCGATGAGTGGAGTAATAGTAGTAGATGCAGGCAGGAGTCGGTTTACTTGTCTCGGACGTGATGCCTATATACATGATCATACCTAGATATTCTCATAACTATGCTCAATTCTGTCAATTGCTCAACGGTAATTCGTTAACACACCGTAAAATACTTATGCTCTTGAGAGAAGCCACTAGTGAAACCAATGGCCCCCGGGTCTATCTTCATCATATTAATCTTCCAACACTTATTCATTTCCTTTGCTTTTTACTTTGCTTTTATTTTACTTTGCTTCTTTATCACAAAAATACCAAAAATATTATCCTATCATATCTATCAGATCTCACTCTCGTAAGTGACCGTGAAGGGATTGACAACCCCTTATCGCGTTGGTTGCGAGGAGTTATTTGTTTTGTGTAGGTACGAGGGACTCGCGCGTAGCCTCCTACTGGATTGATACCTTGGTTCTCAAAAACTAAGGGAAATACTTACGCTACTTTGTTGCATCACCCTTTCCTCTTCAAGGGAAAACCAACGCAGTGCTCAAGAGGTAGCAGTTATCTTTGCAAGCCTCTTCGAATTATCAGTTTGGTTTGGCCTACTAGATTGATCTTTCTTGCAATGGGAGAAGTTCTTAGCTTTGGGTTCAATCTTGCGGTGCTCGACCCCAGTGACAGTAGGGGAAACGACACGTATTGTATTGTTGCCATTGAGGATAAGAAGATGGGTTTTATATCATATTGAATGAGTTTATCCCTCTACATCATTTCATCTTGCTTAAAGCATTACTCTGTTCTTATGAACTTAATACTCTATATGCATGCTGGATAGCGGTCGATGTGTGGAGTAATAGTAGTAGATGCAGGCAGGAGTCGGTCTACTTGTCACGGACGTGATGCCTATATACATGATCATACCTAGATATTCTCATAACTTTGCTCAATTCTATAAATTGCTCGACAGTAATTCTGTCACGACCGGTTTTCCAATAAAAATATTTATTGCGAAACCAATCTTAAAAATCCAGTTTGAGATGAACCTCCTCACTGGTAGACAAACACTTGGTACAATAAGCCAGTAGCATCAAATATATTATAGGGTTGAGCTGAGGATGCTCAACAATTTATTACAAACGCGCCAATAATTATACATAAAGACGGATAGGACATAATGGTGTGGTGGCATACTACTGACTCAAAACTGGGGAGTGGTGGAATAACACAGTGGGGAGTGGATACGTGGCTCTCAAACTAACATCCCATCGAGCGTCGAGGTGAGGCTCGATGAATTTATTCGGGTTGTGGAAGCGGGTATAATACAGTGACCAAGTCCAGGGTCGAACGAGACTGACTGGGATTCCTGTAGGCGTCGGACTCGCTATCGAACTCTTCATCCATGAGATCACCTTCATCAGCATCTGGCCAAATCAACAAGCCAGTGAGTACTTTGAAAGTACTCGCAAGAAAGTTCGGACGAAAGATATAATGAATGCATGCATGAGTGCGTCATGATTAATTTACCAATGCACATTTCAAATATTAGCAGGCAAGGTAAGTAAAAAGGGAATCGGCGGTAGTCCGCCTGACATCCCAACAGTAAAGTAAAGGAAGAACCGATCGGGTGTCTGAAGCGACGCCTCGAAAGGTGATCAAAAAAATAAATGAAAACCATGCCACAGTCGGGCGTCTAAGCGACACCACATAAAGGGCTTAAAAGAAATGCCACAGTCGGGCGTCTGAGCGACACCACATAAAGGGCTTTAAAAGAAATGCCACAGTCGGGCGTCTGAGCGACACCACATAAAGGGCTTTAAAAGAAATGCCACAGTCGGGCGTCTGAGCGACACCACATAAAGGGCTTTAAAAGAAATGCCATAGTCGAGCGTCTGAGCGACACCACATAAAGGGCTTTTAAAAGAAATGCCACAGTCGGGCGTCTGAGCGACACCACATAAAGGGCTTTAAAAGAAATGCCACAGTCGGGCGTCTGAGCGACACCACATGAAGGGCTTTTACTGACAAGGAAATAATTCTCATAATTAAATATTCAACTCTTGAAAATAAACGGGTTAGTCCATCCACAAGAATAAACATTCAACCGGTCTTAGTGCTCTTGGTCCCACCGGATAATCTGTCACCAAAACTGGCACTTGTCAGTTAGCACGGAACTTGGATATGGATAAGATGATTTGAGGATTTATGACTCTGCAGAGTTTGTACAAAAATTTCCCACAGTTAACGGATTTCCGTAGTCACAAGGACTAGTTCCGTTTACGGTATTTCAGAAGGAAACACAGCTAACCAGTACACACCCATCCAACCTCTCGATGCCAGGAATCACCCTAGACATCGTCCAAGAAAAACTTTTGAGACGGGGAGATCACAATCTCGAATAGCATGGGATCAAATTTATATACGCGCGCTCTAAGGGGTGCCCCCCTCTCGGTCCCAACCGGAAACACCCATGCCCCCTGACCGGATGACTGGCTTTAATCTAGGGCCATGGAACCATCATCCCGGCCTCTCCTTTTTGGTGTGTACCAGGAAAGCGGTTTGCAACTTACTAAACCATATCTCTTGCGAGACACATGTGGTAGTACAGGGAAGGGAAATAGATAGGAACCAAACCGATACGGGCTGGTACCGAAGTTAACTTGTATGGCATAAGACTCGCATGCTACAACACTGCCATCTTACCCATCTTCTTGCCAACACATGGCCTTGCATACTCACATCCAACCACTTATGGATCATCGAACTCACTTGTCTCAACAATGCATGATAAACACGTTCATCGGTATGTTCAATAGTATGCCATGAAACTAACTAGATGCAAAACATGCCAAGACACTCATCATATCAAAAGTTCAAACGTGCTTGCCTGGTTTAGAGTAGTCGGAGTCTAACTCGGTGAAGTTTGCGGTCCCATCACCTCCTTCGGTATCTACGGTATAAAGAGAATATACGTGCTATCGTGAATACCGAGAGGTGCACAAAAATTATTCCAAATATTTTTCAAATAAATCTGATAAAAAACTAGATAAAATTTCAAGGAGAATAGAAAAAGAATCAATCAAAAAATATGCTTCTGTTAAAAAGTTATAAAGGTTTTTGCCCAGGGACCCATCTGTAATGAAACAGAAACTTCCCAGGGTTCTTTTTATAAAAACAGAAAACGCTTCAGTCTCGAATACGCCGGCTCAGAGGAGAAGACGTATTTTGCCAGAAGGCACTTTCAGAAAATGATTCGAAAAATAAAAGAAACCTGACGGGGCGGTCCCACCCGTCGGGTTTGAAAACGGGGCGGCGCTTTTGGCGCCAAAGAGCCGCGGCGATCGCCGGCGGTGATCCACGGCGAGGCAGATGGATCGGAGGGTACCTCCGTGCTCAGGGTGTTATTCCGCGTCGATCGGTGGTGGTGGTGGTCGCCGGCATGCACTGTGTCGACGGTGGTCCCTGCTTCGTCGGACGGCGTTTCGGGTGAGGGTGGAGCTCACCGGAGAGGGCTGCAAGGTGCAGATTGAGGTGGGGGTCAGGTATCTGGTAGCTAGAGGAGGTGATTGACGGAGTTTGGGCGCCGGAGATGACCTCACCACAGTGAATCAAGCTGGAGGCCGAGGCGGAACGGAGTGGCCGAAGTTGGGGGAGGAGACCTCCTCGAGGTCCTCCTAGTGGCCTGGCGGGGCGTTGGTGAAGTGCAGAGGTGGTCTGAGTTCGAGGGAGAGCTCGGGGTCTCCTTTTATAGGCGATCCGAGGCGGTGGCCGTGAACGGAGTTTTCCGGCGAGGGGTTACGGCGGTGCAGTGCTTGGTCGGGAGAGTTTAGGAGTTGAGCTTCATCGTGGAGGTCCACTGAGTCCGTTTAGGTGCCAATCGCGCCGGGATTTGCTTGCTTAGGTGGAGTTCGACGGAACGGGGCGACGCGGGCCCGTCGGCGGTAGAGAGCGTGCTCTGTGCACGCCGCGCCACGGCGACGGTGCTGCATGCGTGCGCTGGCGCGGAGATGGCCACGCGGAGCCACCAGGGGGCTTGGGCGGCGCTGAACGGCATTGCGCCGCCGTTCTGCTTCCTATCGTCCGTTACGGTGGTTCGGCCGCTGCAAGACATGCCGGCGCAGGCGGGCCAGGGCACCACCGACGCCAGGAAGGCACCAAGCACGCGTGCGGGGCTCCCTACAAGCAGGCCAGGCGGCGAGCAACGTGCCAAGGGCACTGTGAGCATGTGACTGCACTTATCTGACGAAGATCGACACTGAAATCTGAATTTCTGAAAGTGCAAGGAAACAGCGCAGTTCAGGTGTTCGACAGAATGTTTTTGGCTTGTAGGGATTTTTCCTTGAGCTGATTTTTGGTAGAGTGGCTACTCAATTCTCTAGTAGGCTGCCTGATTTTTGGTGGAATTTTTGGAGAAGTGTAGATATGAATTTCACCAAATTTGGCAAATCTGGTCCAAACTTGCAGGGAGTGTAACTTGAAATATTTGAAAAGAAGATGAGTGGATCAAGATGGTTCTGGGTTGTGGGTACAAAGGACTAGCCAGTAGAGTTGGTTTGATATCCAAATACAAATTCTATAAGGTACTTGCTTTGTAAATGGTTCAGGCTCAAAATAAAGACCAGAAAAGATTTGAGAGGTGAAATAATCAAAATAAAATCCAAAACTTGTTTGGATGAGTTGGGGCAGGGAACTTAGGTTGTTAACAAGGAGGAGAGGAGGTTTTGGAGTGGTTTTACCTCATGGGTAAAAATACAAGGTCATGGGTGGTTATCAAAAGAATGAAAACCCCAAATTTTCATAGAGTTTTTCTTTTAAAAAGAAAAAGATTAAACTCCCAAAATAAATTTTAGAAGAGAACCAACAGAGGAGAAGTTTTAAATGATCAAACCCAAAGTTTGAATAAGTAAACAGAAATAACAATCCTAGCCAAAGAAAAAGGTTTTTAAGAGGATGGTTTTTCTAAAAATTTTAAAATGCCTCATTTCACAAAAGAAAAACCAGCAAGATTTTTGCTAAAAACCAAATAAAATTTTTGGAGTGTCACAACACCTACCCCCTTAGGAAAAATCTCGTCCCCGAGATTTCAGCTGATCCTTAAATAAGTGTGGATGCTCTGCCCGAAGAAAATCCTCTCTTTCCCAAGTTGCTTCATTTTCGGTGTGATTGCTCCACTGAACCCTGAAAAATTTAATGGTGTTTTGTCGGGTCCTCCTTTCAGACTCCTCTAAGATTTTTACGGGACGTTCCCGATAAGTGAGGTCTTGCTGCACGTCAATGTTCTCATGGGATACTTGTTTCTCTCGGTTGCTCACACACTTTCTTAACTGCGAAACGTGGAACACGTTGTGGATATCTGACAGTTCCTCAGGTAAGTCTAGCTGGTATGCGATCGTGCCTTTCCGGGCCACTATACAGAATGGTCCTATGAATCTTGGCGCAAGCTTTCCTTTTATCTTGAATCGTTGTAATCCCCTCATAGGGGATACTCGTAGGTATACGAACTCACCGGGTTCGAAGCTGACCCCACGATGCTTCTGATCGTAATAACTCTTCTGTCGGCTTTGAGCGGTCTTGAGCCTATCCCTGATTAGCTTGACTTTCTCCTCGGCTTCTTTGAGCATGTCTGGTCCGAAGATGCGGCTGTCTCCGGTCTCTGACCAATTCAACGGGGTACGACATCTTTGTCCATACAAAGCCTCAAATGGTGCCATTTGCAGGTTGGCCTGGTAACTGTTGTTGTATGCGAACTCGGCATATGGCAGGCTTTCTTCCCAACTGGCTCCATAGGTGAGGACACATGCTCTCAGCATGTCCTCTAAAATCTGGTTTACGCGCTCTGTCTGTCCATCTGTCTGGGGGTGGTATGCTGTACTGAAGGCTAGTTGAGTTCCCAGAGCCTGTTGTAAATGATCCCAAAATCTCGAGACGAACTGAGTGCCTCTGTCAGATATTATAGTCTTCGGAACACCGTGCAGACAAACTATACTGGCAAGATATATCCTGGCAAGCCTCTGAGTGGTGTAGGTCGTCTTTACTGGAATAAAGTGTGCCACCATGGTTAATCTGTCGGTGATAACCCATATGGCATCATTTCCGTGTTGTGACCGAGGTAGTCCGACAATGAAATCCATCTCTATTTCATCCCATTTCCACTCAGGTATTTTGTTTGGTTGTAGTAATCCGGCTGGTCTCTGATGCTCAGCTTTTATGCGTTGGCAAGAGTCGCAACATGCAATGAAAGTGGCTATGTCCCTCTTCATACCGTGCCACCAAAATCTTTCCTGAATATCTTTATACATTTTGGTTCCTCCCGGGTGGATTGAGTACGGTGCGGTGTGGGCTTCGGCTAAGATTTGCTGTTTAAGGTCTTCTATGTTTGGTACGCATAGTCTTTCCCCGTACCATAATATCCCTCCATCGTCTACGACGAATTCCGAGGTCTTGCCCTTACTCACCTTTCTTTTGATGCCTTCGATGCTGGGGTGACCAGGTTGAGCTCCCTTAATCTTCTCCACAAGGTCGGGCTGTATTTCCAAGTTGGTTATGGTGCCTTATGCTACCATTAACAAGTTGAGTTTGGCAAACTCCAGTTGAAACTCGGGTCTCAAGCTTTGCGGACTGCTTTCGTCGTTGCTGGGGTTCCGACTAAGGGCATCGGCTACTACATTTGCTTTACCTGGATGGTAGTGGATACCAACATCATAATCCTTTACCAATTCCAACCAGCGTCGTTACCGTAAATTTAGTTCTGACTGCGTGAAAATATATTTTAGACTCTTATGGTCCGTATATATTTCACATCGATTTCCAAGTAGGAAATGCCTCCATTCCTTAAGTGCATGAATGACAGCTGCCATTTCTAAGTCATGAGTGGGATAATTTTCCTCATGCTTGCGAAGCTGCCTTGAAGCGTAGGCGACAACCTTGCCTTCTTGCATCAATACGCATCCAAGACCTTTTCTAGACGCATCACAATATACTTCAAAATTCTTGTGTATGTCTGGCATAATTAATACTGGTGTTGTCGTTAATTTCCGCTTTAGCTCTTGGAAACTTTTCTCACAGGCTTCTGTCCATTCAAACTTCTTGTCTTTCTTGAGTAGCTGCGTCATAGGTTTGGCTATGGTGGAGAATCCTTCAATAAATCTGCGGTAATATCCTGCCATTCCCAAGAAACTTCGTATGTCTGTTACGCTGGCTGGTGACTTCCAGCCAAGTACGGCCTTCACTTTCTCCGGGTCTACTGCGATACCTTCTTGGGTCAGTACGTGGCCTAGAAAGCCTACTTGCCTTAACCAAAATTCGCACTTGCTGAACTTGGCATACAATTGGTGTTTCCTGAGTTCTCCTAGCACGATCCTGAGATGTTCCGCGTGCTCTTCTGGTGTTTTGGAGTATACTAGAATATCGTCGATGAATACCACAACGAACTTGTCCATAAACTTCATAAATACTTTGTTCATGAGGTGAACAAAATATGCAGGAGCATTTGTTAAGCCAAATGGCATTACTGTGAACTCATACAGTCCATATCTGGAGGTGAATGCTGTCTTGGGGATATCTTTAGTTCGCACCTTTAATTGATGGTATCCTGACCTTAAGTCAATTTTTGAGAATACCTTGGCCTTAGCGAGCTGATCGAATAAATCATTTATTCTTGGCATCGGGTATTTGTTCTTGATCGTGACCATGTTAAGTGCTCGGTAGTCAATACACAATCGCAGTGTTCCATCTTTCTTTTTGGCAAATAAAATTGGTGATCCCCAAGGTGAGGAACTGGCTCGAATGTATCCTTTGTCCAGCAATTCCTTGATTTGTTTCTTCAGCTCAACTAACTCGGATGGTTCCATTCTGTATGGTTTCTTGTATATGGGGGTGGTTCCTGGTGCTAATTCAATGTTGAATTCTATCTCTCGGTCTGGTGGCATGCCTGGTAGCTCTTCGGGGAATACGTCTGGAAATTCACATACTACTGGAACCTTGCTTAGCTTAGAAACATCTACCTTATTCAATCTTGGTTGCCGGGGTAATTTCCTTTCCTTGGCGGATACCCTTATTGTCTTCCCGAGGTGATGCGTGAGTATTACGGTCCGGTTGAAACAGTCAATGAAACCTTTATTTGTGGTTAGCCAATCCATCCCAAGGATGACATCCAGCCCTTTATTTTCCAACACAATAAGGTTTGCGTAAAACTTCAGCCCTTCGAACTCAATAATCACATCCTGACAGTAATTCTGAGTAACTTGCTGAATCCTAGGGGACTTGATGATCATGGATTTCTCCAAAGGAAGCATGGAAAAATTATTTTGCAAAGCAAAACTTTTCGAAACAAAAGAGTGAGAAGCTCCAGAATCAAACAAAACCATTGCAGGTATTGTGTTGACAGGAAACGTACCGAGTACGATATCCGGAGCATTTTGCGCCTCCTCTTTGGTTACGTGGTTCAGATGACCCTTCCTGTGGTTGTTGTTGGGATTGAAATTGTTTCGCTTGGGCGTTGAACTATTGTTGCCATTGTTCGGCTTTGGTGCTGAGTTTCTAGGCTTGGGACACTGCTTGGCATAGTGTCCTTCCTCTCCGCAGGCGTAACAAGTAACGCCGGGGCGATATGTGAACTCCTTGTCCCTTGCATGAAAATTCTTGATTGGGCGTGAGACGTTGGACGAGGATTTGTGTGTCCCACCCTTTTGAAAGTCTGTCTTGCTTCGGTGATTGCGAGCCTGGTTAGTCTGGTCCCTTTTTCGCTTGCGGATATCTTCCAAACTGCGTCTCTCATTTTCCAGAGTAATGGCTTTATCCACCAGCGTCTTAAAATCTGGGAAAGTGTGTACGACTAGTTGGCATTTAAGCGCAGGCGCTAGGCCGGCAAGGAATTTCTCCATTTTCTTGCTTTCAGTCATACGCTCTTCATTTGCGTAGCGAGACAATAGAGTAAACTGACCGTTGTAATCTGATACTGTCATGTTCCGTTGTTTGAGGTCATCGAACTCTCTCTTCTTGATTTTCATAATACTTTTAGGAATATGCGCGCCACGGAAGCCTTCCTTGAAATCATCCCAGGTTATATCATTTTCATTGGGATGCATGTGCAGGAAATTCTCCCACCAAGATGCGGCTGCTCCCGTGAGATAATGCGGTGCATACAGTACCTTTTCGGGGTCTGAGCATTTTGCAATAATTAATTTTCTCTCCATATCACGAAGCCAGTCTTCGGCCTCAAGCGGCTTGTCAGTGTGAGAAAATGTTTGGGGACGGGTCTTCTGTAGCTCAGATAGTTTAGAATGCTGTTGATACTGTCCATGGTGATTTCCCATGTTGATGACTTGGTTCATCATTTCACGATGTTGTTGCTGACTTTGTTCATAAAGGCGACACATTTGAGAGAGTGCCGTTTCACTGCCCTGTTGATTCGAATGTCCTTGAGTGAAATTGTTGCCTGACTGAGTGTCGTGATATTGACCTGATTGCCCCTGTGCAAAGTTGTTGTCTGGTTGAGAGCCAACATTTTCCTCTGGCGGAGCTGGCATGAAGCGAGTCCAAGGACGAGACATTTTTCACACTGGGGATATATTTTGTAAAACCCATAAGAAAAATGAAGAGGGGTCGCAAAAACAATCCAGAAATGCACAAGGTTGGCAGTTAAATTAAATAGCCAAGAACACTTAAGGAAAAACAAATCGATTTGCGCACGGAGAAAGACTGCTCATTACGTATCTTACACGCGGCGATAATTATACAATACATCACTCAGGATATGCGTACATAATCCTGACATGTTATTTAGGCTAGTGCACTTCTCCAGTTCCTACATGATGCGCAAACAAGCTACTTCCCATATCTTACATGGCGGTACGTCGCATGATGACTAAGCGTACTTAGTCTGAGATGTTGATGACATCCTTGGCCCTGCCAAGGGTGAGGCATAGCGAGGCTGGAGACTCAACTTCCTCCTCGCTAATAGGTTCCATACGAGTAGTGTCGCGCCGAGCAGAAGGAGTGGGTGCCAGGGGTGGAATCACCCGAGCTGGAGTGGGTATGAAGGGTGGCGCAGTGCGCGCTGGAGTGGGCGCAATGGCTCGGTTGAACTCTTCGGTAGAAGGCAGGCGATGAGTCGGTGCATAAGATGCTGAAGACGAGACAAATGTCAGGGGCGGTGCGGCAGGCAGGAGCTCCCTCCTGTTGGCAGCACAGCCGTGGACTAAGTCCATGCGGGCGGCTACGAAGTCGTCCACCAAGTTGTCGAAGGCTGCCTCCAGGGCCCAAAGATACTCAATAAGCATCTCAAAGGCCTCGTCACGTTCTCCTCTGGGGCAGGAGTACGCGTAGTGAGAGGTGTAAGGCACATGGCATGGAAGATAGCGGTAACGACGAGTCTTCATTATGGGAAGGACATCCCTGAGACGAGCTATCGCCTCGCGGGCTGCCATCTGAATAGCATGTTTCTCGGTGGGCATGGCTCTCCCCACGAACCGGAAGCGGCGTAACTCACCACGCCCTCCCTTGAACTGCACCGAGGCCTGGTGCATGGTCAGACTGTCGTTGACTTTGTGCTGGCAGAGAGTAACGACTGGGCGCACAGATGGCCCCATCGCGACCTGAACGATGAAGGATAGAAGCTTGACGAACCCATCGGGCACGTTGGCGAAGGTCTGAGACTCGCAGCTGTTGTCGGCCATCTACAAAAGTAGGCAAAAATTCTGAATAGTCACATCATAAATATATGCTGACTGTCAGAAAAATGACTACAATTGTAAAAACATAAATAGGCTTTATCATGCTAATAACCGATTAGCGATCGCACCTAATGGCTTCCTACAGTCAGCCTGGCTCTGGTACCAAGCTTGTCACGACCGGTTTTCCAATAAAAATATTTATTGCGAAACCAATCTTAAAAATCCAGTTTGAGATGAACCTCCTCACTGGTAGACAAACACTTGATACAATAAGCCAGTAGCATCAAATATATTATAGGGTTGAGCTGAGGATGCTCAACAATTTATTACAAACGCGCCAATAATTATACATAAAGACGGATAGGACATAATGGTGTGGTGGCATACTACTGACTCAAAACTGGGGAGTGGTGGAATAACACAGTGGGGAGTGGATACGTGGCTCTCAAACTAACATCCCATCGAGCGTCGAGGTGAGGCTCGATGAATTTATTCGGGTTGCGGAAGCGGGTATAATACAGTGACCAAGTCCAGGGTTGAACGAGACTGACTGGGATTCCTCTAGGCGTCGGACCCGCTATCGAACTCTTCATCCATGAGATCGCCTTCATCAGCATCTGGCCAAATCAACAAGCCAGCGAGTACTTTGAAAGTACTCGCAAGATAGTTTGGACGAAAGATATAACGAATGCATGCATGAGTGCGTCATGATTAATTTACCAATGCACATTTCAAATATTAGCAGGCAAGGTAAGTAAAAAGGGAATCGGCGGTAGTTCGCCTGAAATCCCAACAGTAAAGTAAAGGAAGAACCGATCGGGTGTCTGAAGCGACGCCTCGAAAGGTGATCAAATAAATAAATAAATGAAAACCATGCCACAGTCGGGCGTCTGAGCGACACCACATAAAGGGCTTAAAAGAAATGCCACAGTCGGGCGTCTGAGCGACACCACATAAAGGGCTTTAAAAGAAATGCCACAGTCGGGCGTCTAAGCGACACCACATAAAGGGCTTTAAGAGAAATGCCACAGTCGGGCGTCTGAGCGACACCACATAAAGGGCTTTAAAAGAAATGCCACAGTCGGGCGTCTGAGCGACACCACATAAAGGGCTTTTAAAAGAAATGCCACAGTCGGGCGTCTGAGCGACACCACATAAAGGGCTTTAAAAGAAATGCCACAGTCGGGCGTCTGAGCGACACCACATAAAGGGCTTTTACTGACAAGGAAATAATTCTCATAATTAAATATTCAACTCTTGAAAATAAACGGGTTAGTCCATCCACAAGAATAAACATTCAACCGGTCTTAGTGCTCTTGGTCCCACCGGATAATCTGTCACCAAAACTGGCGCTTGTCAGTTAGCACGGAACTTGGATATGGATAAGATGATTTGAGGATTTATGACTCTGCAGAGTTTGTACAAAAATTTCCCACAGTTAACGGATTTCCGTAGTCACAAGGACTAGTTCCGTTTACGGTATTTCAGAAGGAAACACAGCTGACCAGTACACACCCATCCAACCTCTCGATGCCAGGAATCACCCTAGACATCGTCCAAGAAAAACTTTTGAGACGGGGAGATCACAATCTCGAATAGCATGGGATCAAATTTATATACGCGCGCTCTAAGGGGTGCCCCCCTCTCGGTCCCAACCGGAAACACCCATGCCCCCTGACCGGATGACTGGCTTTAATCCAGGGCCATGGAACCATCATCCCGGCCTCTCCTTTTTGGTGTGTACCAGGAAAGCGGTTTGCAACTTACTAAACCATATCTCTTGCGAGACACATGTGGTAGTACAGGGAAGGGAAATAGATAGGAACCAAACCGATACGGGCTGGTACCGAAGTTAACTTGTATGGCATAAGACTCGCATGCTACAACACTGCCATCTTACCCATCGTCTTGCCAACACATGGGCTTGCATACTCACATCCAACCACTTATGGATCATCGAACTCACTTGTCTCGACAATGCATGATAAGCACGTTCATCGGTATGTTCAATAATATGCCATGAAACTAACTAGATGCAAAACATGCCAAGACACTCATCATATCAAAAGTTCAAACGTGCTTGCCTGGTTCAGAGTAGTCGGAGTCTAACTCGGTGAAGTTTGCGGTCCCGTCACCTCCTTCGGTATCTACGTTATAAAGAGAATATACGCGCTATCGTGAATACCGAGAGGTGCACAAAAATTATTCCAAATATTTTTCAAATAAATTTGATAAAAAACTAGATAAAATTTCAAGGAGAACAGAAAAAGAATCAATAAAAAATATGCTTCTGTTAAAAAATTATAAAGGTTTTTGCCCAGGGACCCATCTGTAATGAAACAGAAACTTCCTAGGGTTCTTTTTATACAAACAGAAAACGCTTCAGTCTCGAATACGCCGGCTCAGAGGACAAGACATATTTTGCCCGAGGGCGCTTTTAGAAAATTATTCGAAAAATAAAAGAAACCTGACGGGGCGGTCCCACCCGTCGGGTTTGAAAACGGGGCGGCGCTTTTGGCGCCAAAGAGCCGCGGCGATCGCCGGCGGTGATCCACGGCGAGGCAGATGGATCGGAGGGTACCTCCGTGCTCAGGGTGTTATTCCGCGTCGATCGGTGGTGGTGGTGGTCGCCGGCGTGCACTGTGTCGACGGTGGTCCCTGCTCCGGCGGACGGCGGTTCGGGCGAGGGTGGAACTCGCCGGAGAGGGCTACAAGGTGCAGATTGAGGTGGGGGTCAGGTATCTGGTAGCTAGAGGAGGTGATTGACGGAGTTTGGGCACCGAAGATGACCTCACCGCAGTGAATCAAGCTGGAGGCCGAGGCGGAACGGAGTGGCCGGAGTTGGGGTAGGAGACCTCCTCGAGGTCCTCCTAGTGGCCTGGCGGGGCGTTGGTGAAGTGCAGAGGTGGTGTGAGTTCGCGAGAGAGCTCGGGGTCTCCTTTTATAGGCGATCCGAGGCGGTGGCCATGAACGGAGTTTTCCGGCGAGGGGTTACGGCGGTGCAGTGCTTGGTCGGGAGAGTTTAGGAGTTGAGCTTCGTCGTGGAGGTCCACTGAGTCCGTTTAGGTGCCAATCGCGCCGGGATTTTCTTGCTTAGGTGGAGTTCGACGGAACGGGGCGGCGCGGGCCCGTCGGCGGCAGAGAGCGTGCTTTGTGCACGCCGCGCCACGGCGACGGTGCTGCATGCATGCGCTGGCGCGGAGATGGCCACGCGGAGCCACCAGGGGGCTTGGGCGGCGCTGAACGGCGTTGCGCCGCCGTTCTACTTCCTGTCGTCCGTTACGGTGGTTCGGCCGCCACAAGACATGCCGGCGCAGGCGGGCCAGGGCACCACCGACGCCAGGAAGGCGCCAAGCACGCGTGCGGGGCTCCGAACAAGCAGGCCAGGCGGCGAGCAACGTGCCAAGGGAACTGTGAGCATGTGACTGCACTTACCTGACGAAGATCGACACTGAAATCTGAATTTCTGAAAGTGCAAGGAAACAATGCAGTTCAGAAAGTCCTAGGCGCTTGGATCCGCTCGATAGCTTTAATCTTGTCGGGGTTGGCTTCGATCCCCCGATGGGACACAAAGAACCAAAGTAGCTTGCCGGAGGGAATGCCAAACACACACTTCTCCGGGTTGAGCTTCAAGTTGATCTTGCGCAGATTAGCAAATGTCTCCTCTAAATCCCGAATAAGGGTGGCTCTATCCTCGGTCTCGACCACAATATCATCCATATAAGCTTCAATGTTTTTGCGTAGTTGTGGCTCAAAACCAATCTAGATTGCCCTTACAAAAGTGGACCCGGCACTCTTTAATCCAAATGGCATGCGGATAAAATAGTATGTACCACATGGAGTGATGAACGATGTCTTCTCCTCGTCTTCCTTGGACATGAAGATTTGGTGATACCTAGAATATGCATCCAGAAAGGAGAGCAAATCACAACCTGAAGTGGAATCCACAATCTGGTCGATACGCGGCAAGGGGAACGGGTCCTTCGGGCAAGCTTTGTTGAGGTCTGTGAAATCTGTGTAAAGCCTCCACTTCCCGTTAGCCCTCTGGAATACCACTGGATTTGCCAACCACGTGGGGTGTAGCACTCCTCTGACCAAACCAGCTGCTTCAAGTTTCTTTATCTCTTCCGCAATGAACTGCTGCCTCTCCAAGGCCTGCTTCTGGACTTTCAACTTGACAAGTCTGGGGTGTGGGCAGAAAGCAAGGTGGTGCTCAATTACCTCCCTAGGAACACCGGGGATATCGGATGGTTGCCAGGCAAACACATCAATATTCTCCTACAGGAAGATAACGAGCGCGCTTTCCTATTTTTCATCAAGGGTGGTGCTGATAGTGAAAGTACCATCAATGCTAGCCAGCTCTACTAGGACCTTCTACATTAGGGGTGCAGCGACCTAGGATCTCTTGCTATTGGAGCTCTCCAGCAAGTCATCAATAGGCGCAGCGCACTACGAAGAGCTTCCCGTATTCCTTGCCAGCATCCTTACTACCCTTCTTCTTTCTTCTGTCCTCTATTGGCGGGAACTACTTCTACCGCTGCCTCTGTTGCGACTGCGTCCCAGTACATCTTGTCCATGCAAATGATTGCATCCTTCTCGTCTAATGGGATGGTAATGACTCCCATTGGCCCAGGCACCTTCAAGGTGTTGTAGGCATAGTGGGATGCTGCCATGAATTTAGCCAGGGATGGGCGGCCAAGGATCCCATTGTACGGCAGGGGGAGGTCAACCACATCAAACACAATCTTCTCAATCCGGTAGTTCAGCTCTCCCCCAAACGTTACCGGTAGCGTGATCTTTCCCTTAGGATGGCTCCTGCGGGATTAACTCCTTGAAAAGTGTCGGTAACTTTAACTCTTCCTCTGCTATCTGAATTTTGTTGATAACTGTCGGGAGGCAAACAATGGCAAACATTTTTGTGACCTTGAGGATAACTCCTTGAAAAGTGTCGGTAACTTTAACTCTTCCTCTGCTATCTGAATTTCCCTTAGGATGGCTCCTGCGGGATTAACTTTCCCGATTCAACCCGTCCCCGCCGTCCACCAACATTTTTGTGACCTTGAGGTTGTGAATCGTTGGAGAGACAAACAATGGCAAACATCCTACCGCAGTGGTACGGTTAGGATGGTCCTCTTCGCCAAATATGATGGGCGTGCGCGACCATTTGAGCGACTTCCGGGCCTCTGGCGCTGGTTCCACGGCATTGACTTCCCGTGCCCACCGTTTGAGCTGGCAGTGAGAGGTGTGCAAAGATGCTCACCCGTCAATGTACAGGGCGTCAGTGGCCTTCTGAAACTCCTGCGCACCGGTTTCCTCTTCATCTCCTCCATCGCTCTCATCATCATAGGCTTCCTTCTCTTGACCTCTGGCGGGCTTTCCTTAGTTCTGGAAGGGTTTGCCGAGGTGATTTACTTCACCACCTCGGCCCTTACCACCAGTGAAATTCTGACCCTTTTCCTTGTCATGCTTCTCCTACTCTTCTCTCTGTCTCTTGACGAGGTGCTCAACCTGATAACACTCTTGATGGTCGTGGCCTTTTGTCTGATGAATCTTGCAGTACGGCCCATCACCTTTCCTGGCCTTCTCGGCAGGCATGGCCTCCCGGCAGTCAGCGCACATGGCAGCTTCTTGCCGAGGACCTCAGCCTTAGCCTCCCTGCCGGTACTAGCTGTACCCGATCCTTCAATAGTCGCCAGTGCCTTATCCTTATGCTTCTTGTTGTGCTTCTAGCTCTTATTTTGACTGGTTGATTCATCATCATCCTATGAATCAACGTTGGTGCAGTCTTCCTCTTCGGGCAACTTCCTTCCCTCCTCCATCTGAGCACACTTATCCACCAAGGTGTAGAGCTCCTTCATAGTCTAGGGAAACCGCACGTTCATCTTGGAACGGATCCGGCGGTGCGCACATTGGACTAGAGGGCAGCTATCATAGCTGCCGGATGGATATTTGGGATGTTCCTATGGACCTTGCTAAATCTCTGTAAATACTTACGGATGGTCTCTCCTTCCTTTTGTTGGAGAAGCTGCAAATCGCTAGGTCGACCTAGCTCTTGATGGCCGCCAGTGAAGGCACCAATGAATTAATGGCACAGGTCAGCCCACGACGTGATGGAGTTCTCCGACAGGTGCATCAGCTAAGACCTCACACTGGACTTGAGAGCCAAAGGGAAGTAGTTGGCAAACACCTTCTCATCTCTTCTCCCAGCAGCCTGAACAGCGATGGTGTGGATGCTCAGAACTCTGCCGGGTTCAGCTTCCCATTGTACTTTTCGGGTATCTCTGGCTTGAACGTGTGAATGGACGGCCAACATACTTGCCGCAGCTCTCGAGTAAGGCAGGACACCCAACCTCGAAAGGTAGGCACCCGCTAATACCGAGCGCGGGCTCGTCCATGTCAGGGTCGTCGCCCCCATCGGTCCGGCGGTGGTCGTCGCAGCGTCGCTCGAAGACGATGCACATGTCTCCCCCCATCCTCCGGGGTTCGTCATCAGCCTGGACGCGCTCAAGGGTCAGAAGAGGCCATCGAGACGTTGTCAGGGTCTTGATTCTACTGCGTTCGCGCTGGCTGCCATGGTGGGTCCTGCACCATGGGGGTGGCCCCTTCCGTACGGCCAGCAGAACGAGCTGTTGTTGTCGCTTGGGGAGGCCGTGGCGGGCCATCTCGCTGTGAGCCCCCAGCCTCGGCGAAACCGAGTAGACTTTGGATGGTGGCACGCCATTCGTCCATCTGCTCGGCCACTGGTGGAAACCTCAACAACAGTTGAGCCCGCGCCATGACCTCTGTGGCTGTACTTGGCATGGGTGATGATGAAGTAGATCGCACCGTCGCTCGGCTCCTGATGGTGCCAGCGGTGGCAGCACCGCGCCGCCGCGGTTGCGGAGCGGCCACCTGGATGGCAGGGTGGTGCGGCGAAGGCGCTCAAGGGCCAGCAGCTCCGTCGAGCGTAGCAACTTGGTTGACTCGTCTCGGGGGAGGCGTGCGTGCTGTGGTCGCTCCCATGACGAGGGCGGCCGAAGGGCGACGATTCACCCCGGACCAAGCGCCATTGCTGCGGCTGTGCCTGTCGGCGGTAGGAAGGGGTGTGGACGGAGTAACCCCTTCACCCATACCATGTGGAGCATGGCCGTTGGGACATTGCTGATGATGTTCTCCTCCGATGTCTCCCGCTCCTGTGTCGGCCGCGGGGGATGTGGTGACGGTGCCGCCTGCTCTGATCACGTCCCCAGCAGCGTCCACGTCCTCGTGTGCCTCCGCATCCCCCGCAGCATCAGAGGCCGCGGGCGGCGGAGCTTTAGAGGTGGATGGATGAGCTGAAGCACCGGATTTCTGAAGGAAATATGCCCTAGAGGCAATAACAAAGTTATTATTTATTTCCTTATTTCATGATAAATGTTTATTATTCATGCTAGAATTGTATTAACCGGAAACTTGATACATGTGTGAATACATAGACAAACAGAGTGTCACTAGTATGCCTCTACTTGACTAGCTCGTTGAATCAAAGATGGTTATGTTTCCTAGCCATAGACATGAGTTGTCATTTGATTAACGGGATCACATCATTAGAGAATGATGTGATTGACTTGACCCATTCTGTTAGCTTAGCACTTGATCATTTAGTATGTTGCTATTCCTTTCTTCATGACTTATACATGTTCCTATGACTATGAGATTATGCAACTCCCGAATACCGGAGGAACACTTTGTGTGCTATCAAACGTCACAACGTAACTGGGTGATTATAAAGCTGCTCTACAGGTGTCTCCGATGGTACTTGTTGAGTTGGCATAGATCGAGACTAGGATTTATCACTCCGATTGTCGGAGAGGTATCTCTGGGCCATCTCGGTAATGCACATCACAATAAGCCTTGCAAGCAATGTGACTAATGAGTTAGTTGCGAGATCATGCATTACGTAACGAGTAAAGAGACTTACCGGTAACGAGATTAAGCTAGGTATTGAGATACCAACGATCGAATCTCGGGCAAGTAACATACCGATGACAAAGGGAACAACGTATGTTGTTATGCGGTTTGACCGATAAAGATCTTCGTAGAATATGTGGGAACCAATATAAGCATCCAGGTTCCGCGGTTATTGACTAGAGACGTGTCTCGATCATGTCTACATAGTTCTCGAACCCATAGGGTCCGCACACTTAAAGTTCTATGATGATCGGTATTATGAGTTTATGTGATTTGATGTAACGAAGGTAGTTCGGAGTCCCTGATGAGATCGGGGACATGACGAGGAGTCTTGAAATGGTCGAGACGTAAAGATCGATATATTGGACGACTATATTCGGACATCGGAAAGGTTCCGAGTGAATTGGGTATTTTTCGGGGTAGCGGGGAGTTACAATAATGCGCCTCATGGGCCAAGTGGTGGAAGAGAGGAGGCAGGGCGCGTGTCCCCCCTAGCCCAAACCGAATTGGACTAGGGGGCGGCTCCCCTTTCCTCTTTTCCCCCTTCTCCTTCCTTCTCCCTCTCCTCCTTCCTTTCCTCCTCCTAGTAGGAGTAGGAAAGGGGAGTCCTAGTCCTACTCCTACTAGGAAGAGGACTCCTCCTAGCGCGCCCTACAGGGCGGGCTGGCCTCCCTGTCGGTGTCAAAACCGGCGGATCTCGGGTAGGGGTCCCGAACTGTGCGTCTAGGATCGATGGTAATAGGAGACGGGGGACACGATATTTACCCTGGTTCGGGCCCTCTCTATGGAGGTAATACCCTACTTCCTGCTTGATTGATCTTGATGAATATGAGTGTTACAAGAGTTGATCTACCATGAGATCGTAATGGCTAAACCCTAGAAGTCTAGCCTATATGACTATGGTAATGAGCATATCCTCTCCTGACTACACCCTTCGGTTTATATAGACACCGGGGGGATCTAGGGTTACATAGAGTCGGTTACATAGGAAGGAATCTTCATAGTTGATCGCCAAGCTTGCCTTCCACGCCAAAGAGAGTCCAATCCGAATACGGGTACAGTCTTCGGCCTTTATGTCTTCACGGCCCATCAGTCCGGCCCAATGGATAGCAGGCCGGATGCCCGAGGACCCCTTAGTCCAGGACTCCCTTAGTAGCCCCTGAACCTAGCTTCAATGACGAGGAGTCTGGCACGCAGATTGTCTTCGGCATTGCAAGGCGGGTTCCCCTTTTTCCGAACTCCGAGATAGTCTTCAGATGTGTTGATTGTATCCGGACTTGTATACACAACTATAGAGGATATAATATTCTACGAGTCCAATCCCCCGACAACTCGTAATATGACATCACGCCTGCTTCAGCCATTATTTGCGAACCGCCTTTTAGCAGGCCCATCTGTGACACTCCAAAAAAATTTATTTAATTTTCAACAAAACTTTGTTGGTTTTGAAGAAGGTCATTTAAATCCTTCCAAAAAAAACCTCTCTCTCAAAACTCTTCCCCTGGCAAGGATTTTTATTTTTGTATCTTCTTCAACTCTGGTGTTTGATTGTTAAAAACCTTTTCTCTAATGGTTCCCTTCTCAAATATATTTTTGGAATTTATTTATTTTCTTTTAAAGGAACCCTATGAGTTTTGGGGCTTCTCTTATCTTGAAATCACCCATGGTTTTACCATGCCTCATGTGGTAATCCCTCCCAAAAACCCCTCCTTCCTCTTTGTAGCAATCTAAATTCTCTGTTCCCAACAAGTCCAACCCATTTTTTTGATTTTATTTCATTTATTTTATTTCCCAAAACAATTCTGTCATTTATTTTAAGCCAGGTGATTTACAAAGCAAGTATCTAATTCCCTTTGAGTTTTGATCTCAAACCAACTCCTCTGGATAGTCCTTAGCACCCCCAACCTAGATCCATCAAGATCCACTCTTCCTCTTTTCAAATTTTTCAAGTTTCAACCTCTGCAAGTTTGGACCAGATTTGTCAAATTTGGTGAAATTCATATTTTCTCTACTCCAAAAATTCTACCAAAATTCAGGCAGCCCCCAGATGCAAAGAGAGGCCACCCCACCAAAAATAAGCTCAAGGAAAATTTCCCACAAGCCAAAATCATTTCGTCGAACACTTGGCCGACACTGTTCCTATAGACTTTCAGAAAATTCAGAGTTTCAGAATTCAGTCACTGTCGTTTTTCGTCAGTGGCTTGTCATCCATCACCAGTGCACCCTGGCGCGTTGCGCACGGCCTCTCCTCCTTGACCAGAGCACCACATGCTCTCTTGGACGAGCGCAAGTGTCGGTGGCGGCGAGCATTGCCGACGCCGGCAGCCTCTGCGGTGGCAGAGCCACCCGTGGCGGCCAATAGGAGCCAGCGCCAGCTCGCAACGCCGTTCGGCGCCGCCCAACCATCCCTAGCCCTCCGCGTGGCCTCATGCACGCCAGCGCACACCGCAGCACCGTCGCCGTGGCCCGGCAAGCACAGGGTGCGCCCTCTGCCGCCGACGGGCCCGCGCCGCCCCGTTTTGTCGAAACCCACCCAGAGCCCTAATCCAAGCTTGGTTAACACCTAAATGGCACCAGAGGAACTCCACGTTGACGCCCAACCCACTAAACTCCCCGACCAAGCTCTGCGCCGCCGTAACCATCGCCGGAGATCCCCGTTCACGGCCACCGCCCCGGATCGCCTATAAAAAGGAGTCCCGAGCTTGTTCTCGAGCACGCACCACCACTGCACCCCACCAGAACCCTGCCAAGCCACTAGGAGGACCTCGAGGAGGTCTCCTCCCCCAACTCCGGCCGCCCCGATCCGCCTCAGCCACCAGCTCGATCCACTCCGGTGAGGCCATCCCCGCAGCCCAAACATCGTCAGTTGTCTCCTCGAGCACCCAGTGATCAAACCCATGCTTCAATTTGACCTCCGCAGCCCTTCCCGACAAGTCCAACTCCACCCGAGCCGCCGTCCGCCGGAGCAAGGACCACCGTCGACGTGGTGCTCGCCGACGACCACCACCACCACCCCCAACGCGGAAGGACACGCTGAGCATGTAGGTACTCTCCAATCCTCCTAACTCGCCGTGGATCGCCGCCGGCGACCACCGCAGCTCTCGGGCGCTGACGAGCTCTGTTTCTCCCCGTTTGAAATTTCAAACCTGACGGGTGGGACCCCCCCGTCAGCCTCTCTTTTCTTTTAAACGAAACGTTTTCTGAAAGCGTCTTATGCCAAAGTATGTCTCCCTTCTGGGCCGGCGTATTCTCAAACGAAACGTCTTCTATTTTATAAAATGAACCCTGAGAAGTTTCTGTTTCATTACAGAAAGGTCCCTAGATTAAAACCCTTACAACCTTTAAACAGAAAATGATTTTTGATTGATTCTTTTGCTGTCCTCTTTAAATTTTTGTCTAGTTTTTTTATCATATTTATTTGAAAAATATTTGGAATTTATTTTGTGCACCTCACGGTATTTACGTTAGCACGTATGTTTCTTTATACCGTAGATACCGAAGGAGGTGACGGAACCACGAACTTCACCGAGCTAGGCTCCGACTACTCCGAACCAGGCAAGCATGTTTAAACTTTTGATATGATGAGTGTCCTTGGCATGTTTGCATTAAGTAGTTTCATGGCATGTTTATGAGCATCTCGATGAATGTCATATTACATGCAAAGTTGAGGCAAGTGAGTTTCGAAAATCCATAAGTTGTTGGATATGAGTTTGCATGGCCATGTGATGGCATGAGATGGGTGAGATGACAGTGTTGTAGCATGCCAGTCTTATGCCCGACTATTTGACTCCAGTGTCAACATGGATCAGTTCAGTTTCCATCCGTTTCCCTTCCTGTACTACCACATGTTTTCCGCAAGGGATATGGATTAGTAAGTTGCAAACCGCTTTCCTGGTACACACCAAATCGAGAGGCCGTGATGATAGTTCCATGGCCCTGGATTAAAGCCAGTCATCCGGTCAGGGAGCATGGGTGTTTCCGGTTGGGACCGAGTGGGGGGCACCCCTTAGAGCGCGCGTATATAAATTTGATCCCATGCTATTCGATTGTGTGATCTCCCCGTCTCAAAGTTTTTCTTGAACGCTTCCTAGCGTGATTCCTGGCATCATGAGGTGGGATGGGTGTGTACTGGTTAGATGTGTTTCTTCCGAAATACCATAAACGGAACTAGTCCTTCGTGACTACGGAAATCCGTTGGCTGTGGGCAATTTAGTACAAGCTCTGCAGAGTCAAAAATCCTTTGGATCATCTTATCCACGTCCAAGTACCGTGTTCAACTTATCTTGACAAGTGTCGGTCTCAGTGACAAGAACTCCGGAGAACCATATGAGTGTTAAGTCCGGTCAAAGATTATTCCTGTGGATGGACTAACCTGTTTACTATTATGTGTTGAATATTTCCTATGAGTATTATATCTTTGTGATTTTAACAGATATGAATAATGAAATTTAAGCCCTTTCTGCGATGTCGCTCAGATGTCCGACTGCGGCACACTTGTTATTTACTTTCGATATAAGCCCTTTTCTGCGATGTCGCTCAGACGTCCGACTGTGGCCCAATTGTTATTTACTTTTGGATATAAGCCCTTTCTGCGATGTCGCTCAGACGTCCGACTGTGGCACGCATATTATTTACTTTCAATTTAAGCCCTTTTGGCGATGTCGCTCCGACGTCCGACTGTGGCACGCATGTCATTTACTTTTCAATATAAGCCCTTTACGTGGTGTCGCTTAGACGCCCGACTGCGGCATGATTTATTTATGTGTTCACCCTTCGAGGCGTCGCTCCAGACACCCGATCGGTTTTTCAGTTATTTTGTTGGGATTTCGGGAAGACTACCGCCCAACTCCCTTTCTACTTATCATGTTGTGACAATATTTATTTAATTGAATGTGCATTACTAATTACTCTTGACGCATTCATGCATGCATTTGTTATATCTTATGTCCGAACTGTCTTGCGAGTATTTCAAAGTACTCACCTGGCTTGTTGATTTGGCCAGATGTTGACGAAGGCGATCTCATGGATGAAGAGTTCGATAGCGAGTCCGACACCTAGAGGAGTCCCAGTCAGTCTCGTGCGATCCTGGATTTGGTTACTGTATTATATCCGCTTCCGCTACCCGAATAAATTCATCGAGCCTCACCTCGACGCTCGATGAATTGCCAGTTTAGGAGTCATGTTATCCACTCCACTGTGTTATTCCACCACCACTTTCATCTCGAGTCAGTAGTATGCCACCACACCATTGTGTCATATCCGCCATTATGTATAATTATTGCCGTGCTTGTAATAATTTGTTGAGCAGCCTTAGCTCGACCCTGTAATATATTATATGCTACTGGCTTAATGTACCAAGAATTTTGTCTACCAGTAAGGAGGATTTTCCTCATACTGGACTCAAAAGATCGGCTTCTCAATAAACATTTTATTGGAAAACCGGTCGTGACAAGCTTGGTACCAGAGCCAGGCTGACTGTAGGAAGCCACTAGGTGCGATCGCTAATCGGTTATTAGCATAATAGAGCTAATTCATATTTTTGCAAATGTAGTCATTTTCTAACAGTCAGCATAAATTTATGATCTGACCATTCAGAATTTTTGCCTACTTTTGTAGATGCCTGACAACAGCTACGAGTCACAGATGTTCGCCAACGTGCCCGATGGGTTCGTCAAGCTCCTCTCCTTCATCGTTCAGGTCGCGATGGGGCCATCTATGCGCCCAGTCTTCACACTCTACCAGCACAAGGTCAACGATAGTCTGACCATGCACCAGTCTGCGGTGCAATTCAAGGGAGGGCGTGTTGAGTTACGCCGCTTCCGGTACTTGGGAAGAGCCATGCCTACGGAGAAGCATGCTATGCAGATGGCAGCCCGCGAGGCGATAGCTCGTCTCAGGGATGTCCTTCCCTTGATGAAGACTCGTCGTTACCGCTACCTTCCATGCCATGTGCCATACACCTGTCACTACGCGTTCTCTTGCCCCAGAGGAGAACGAGACGAGGCTTTTGAGATGTTTATTGAGTACCTCCGGGCTCTGGAGGCAGCCTTCGACAACCTGGTGGACGACTTCGTGGCTGCCCGCATGGACTCAGTCCATGGCTGTGCCGCCAACAGGAGGGAGCTCCTGCACGCTGCACCGCCCCTAACTTTCGTCTCATCCTCAGCATCTTATGCACCTACCACTCTCGCCACTGCTCGTCGCCTGCCTACCATCGAAGAGTTCAACCAAGTCATTGCGCCCACTCCAGCCCGCACTGCACCACCCTTTGCGCCCACTCCTGTTCGTGTTGCTCCGCCTCTGGCGCCCGCTCCATCTACCCGGCGCAACACTACACGTCTGGAGCCTATTAGCGAGGAGGAGGTCGAGTCCCCAGCCTCACTGCGCCTCACCCTCGGCAGGGCAAATGAGATCCTCAACATCTCCGACAGAGTACGCTTAGCCGCCATGCGTTGAACCGCCTTGTACGATATGTTTATATGTACATAGGTTGTGAGAAGTAGCTTGTTTGCGCATCATGTAGGAACTGGGAGAAGTGCACTAGCCTAAATAATATGTCAGGATTATGTACGCATATCCTGAGTGTTGTATTGTATAATTACTGCTTGCGAGTAAGATATGTAATGAGCAGTCCTTCTCCGTGCGTAATCGATCTTTTATCTTGAAAAATCCTGGAGCATTTAATTTATTTCGCATTTTTGTGCATTTATTGATTTTTGCGACTCTTTTCCCTTTCTTATGAGTTTTACCAAATATATCCCCAGAGTGAAAAATGTCTCGTCCTTGGACGCGCTCCATGCCAACTCCGCCAGAGGAAAATTATGGCACTCAACCGGGCAACAATTTCACACAGGGACAGCCGAGTCAACAGGACAGTGAAACAACATTTTCCCAAATGTGCCGCCTTTATGAGCAAAGTCAACAACAACATCAGGAAATGATGAACCAAGTCATCAATATGGGAAATCACCGTGGAAAGTACCGGCAGCAATCCAAGTTATCTGAGCTACAGAAGACGCGTCCCCAGACATTTTCTAATACTGACAAACCTCTTGAGGCCGAGGACTGGCTTCGAGACATGGAAAGAAAATTAATTATTGCAAAATTTTCAGACCTCGAGAAAGTACTATATGCTCCGCACTATCTCACAGGAGCAGCTGCATCATGGTGGGAAAAATTCCTACACATGCACCCTAACGAAAATGATATAACCTGGGAGGAGTTCAAAGAAGGCTTTCGCGGGGCGCACATTCCTAAAAGTCTTATGAAGATCAAGAAGAGAGAATTTGATGACCTCAAACAAAGGACCATGACGGTGTCAGAATACAACGGTCAGTTTACTCTGTTGTCTCGTTACGCCAACGAAGAGCGTATGACTGAAAGCAAGAAGATGGAGAAATTCCTAGACGGTCTGGCGCCCGCGCTTAAATGCCAGCTGGTTGTGCACACTTTTCCAGATTTCAAAACGCTAGTGGATAAGGCCATTACCTTGGAAAATGAGAGACGCAGCTTGGAGGATTTCCGCAAGCGAAAAAGGGACCAGACTACTCTTGCTCGCAACCACCGAAGCAAGACGGATTTTCAGAAAGGTGGGACACACAAACCCACGACAAACGTCTCAGGCCCAATCAAGAATTTCCATGCAAGGGACAAGGAGTTCACTTATCGCCCAGGCATTACTTGCTACGCTTGTGGAGAGGAAGGGCACTATGCCAAGCAATGCCCCAAGCCAAGGAACTCGACCCCAAAGCCGAACAACGGTGGCAATAATTCAGCGCCCAAGCGAAACAATTTCAACCCCAATAACAACCACAGGAAGGGTCATCTGAACCACGTGACCAAAGAAGAAGCACAGAATGCCCCGGATATCGTACTCGGTACGTTTCCTGTCAACACAATACCTGCCATGTTTTTGTTTGATTCTGGAGCTTCTCACTCATTCATTTCGAAAAGTTTTGCTTTGCAAAATAATTTTTCGATGTTTCCCTTGGAAAAATTGTCACACCCTGCATTTTGTAACACTTCATTTGCATTAATAAAGCATGAAAATTTGGACCAACAAAGACTTTTGCATTATTTGGCTTTTTATTTTGGAGTTGGTTTTTCTCTTTGTGATTTTCAAGTGCTCTGCAAAGTCAACAACTTCACCTTCTATACTTCATCTCCTTGCCCCAAACTTCTGCCCAATGATCATGCCATGTGTATAGTGCAATATAGTATTTTCTTAAAAAAATAATTTGGCCAAAAAGTATTTTCAAAAATTAGTTTTTCAAAAACCCCTGAATTGAGTTTTGCACTGCAAGTACTTAATTAAGGGCAGTAAAAATCTTTCCAAAAATATGTTTGACTCCTATTAGATATAGGATACCCAGAAACCACAAAAATATAATTTTAAAAGTTATTTTCCTATTTTATTTAAAGGCTTTTTCTTAAGGCCAGAAATGGTCTTAAATAGGTTTAAATTATTTTAAAGCTTTAAAAATATTTTAGAAAAATTAGGGAGACTCAATGGACATATATTTTCCATATATATGAGTTTCAACACATGGTCATGATCAAAATATTGGACAAAACCTCCCGAAACCATTTCTGCTCATTCCAAGGATTTGAGATATTTCTACAGGAAATATTTTCATAAAAATCTAAGAAAATTCTAACATGTCACATATGACATGTTTGATGATCTTGCCAAGTCTCATGTCATGGAGAACAGTACAACCCCACAAAATCCTCTCAAAACCACTTCTGTCCTTTTTCAAGTTTGAACAACTTTGCATTGTCAAACATGTCCAAATGCTCTCAAACTTGGTACACATGCTCAAATGGTGTAATAATGCATCTAGACCAAATGGCACAAGTTGAAGAGAACTTTATCTTGATCAAAATGCCCCAAAACCCTCTCTGACCAGAACCAAATTTGAACAAGTTTGTACTACCAACTTTCTCTCCTTGACCCCAACTTTTGTGAGCATGTTCACATGACCAAATGAGGCCACTACACCAAGTTGTGCATCAAGGATAACTGTTATGCTCAACTAGATCTACACAAGTCTATTCCTGCTCATTTCTAGGGTTTACAAAAGTTGCATTGGCAACTTTGCCCAAATAAGCTCAAATTTGGTGGAACAACCTATTTCTAAGTGTCATTCCATCCTGTTAAGTATCATGACAATTGGAGTTCATTTTCTTGCCCAAACCAACATCAAACACCTTCTGCCATTTTTCCAAAAACACCATTTTGACCCCTTCCACTATTCTCCATGAGCTCAACTTTTTACCACAGCCCCTCCTAGACCTCTTCTACCTCCAGAAACAATGGCAAGTCCACAGCTCCATTATTGGATGGGTAAAACCCCACTTCCTCTCTCTGGACAGCACATTTGCACCCTTCTTCTTCTTCTCTCCTCACCCCAGTAGCCATCCAAAGCATCCAAGGCCATCTCCTACTTCTTTACTTCCCCCTAGAGCCACCAGACACCTTTGGCCGCACCCTAGTTGAATAAAGAACGCCATGCCGGCCATATGGGCGCTCTGGAGCGTGCTACAGTGCGCTCCCGCACTGTAGCCGCCCCCTTCCAGCCACTTCCGGCCACCTCGGGCCTCCCCAGTGCGCCCGACGAGACGCCTCGGCGTCCGGGACACGACAACTGGTCGGCCCCCTCCTCCCTCTCTCTCTCTGCTGCCCTTGCTCGCACGCGCGCCGGCCGCCCGAGAGCTCCAATGAGCGAGCTCACACGCGCGCGTCTCTGACCTCTCCCCGCTCCCTCTCTTCTTTCCCCTCGGCGTAGTCCACGCCCAGGAACACCCCAGACACGGCGCGAACTCCTCCCGAGCCCTGCAGCGACAAGCGTGAGCTCGCCGGCGCACGGGTCTACTGGACCTCGCCGTTCGCCTATTTAAAGGCTTCCCCGAGCCCTTCTCTCCTCACCACTCGCCCCCTGCACCCCCAGTTCCTTCCCAGAGCCGCCCGAGCCCGAGATCGAGCTCGAGCTCCGCCGCTTCAGCTCGCCGGAGTTCGCGAGGTACAGGCCTCCCCCGCTCCTCCTCTGCCACGATCTGGAACCGCCTCCTCCCACTGATCGTTTCCCCTCTCTTTCCCGCCTCGTTTGCAGCCGGAATCGACAGGAGCGACCACCACCCGAAGCTCCTCCGCCGCGAGACCTCGTCGTCGGCGAACCAGGCAGCTCCGGTGATGCCCACCACCTCCACTCGAACGGCGACACGACGCTGAGTCCAGCTATGCCCTCGCCCGACCTCGTCGTGCCTTGCGTCGTCGCCGGTGAGCTCGCCGCCTCCTCTGGCCTAGGGTTGACGACGACGGCCGTGGGGCCCGTGCGTCAGCCCCTCACCCTGACGCCCGGGCCCCGCCCGTCAGGTTTGAACCTGGCGCGCGCGCGTGCACCAGTGCGCTGGGCGGCCTCGCTGGCTGGGCCTGCTGCCCTGCGGCTGTTCTGGCCCAGCAGGCACAGGGCCCTTTTCTTTTTCTTTTCTGTCACTTTTTCCAAAAATTCTACAGGACAGAATATATGTCCAAATGAATTAATTCCAATTCCTAAATTCCTAAAATATTGCAACCTATTTAATGGTGCAACTTTCATTCAAATCCAACAAACTTTTCTTCACTGTAAATATTTAAATGTGATTTTAAGCATTTAAATATGCCTTTGTAAATCCATTTCTCCTATCCTGTTGCACCAAACCCAAAACTAGGAATTTCCCCTTCTTAGCTTTCAACCTAGTATTTTACAAAAATGAGTTGACATTTTTCTGAGCACTTTGGTTTTCCTGTTTTATTATTGCCTTATTTTTCTCGTTATTATTTTGCGACGATAGATTGCATTGCTGACGAAGGAGTTGGACCAGAAGAATTTGAAGACCCAGAAGACTTTGTTGAGCCAGGCAAGCAGCCCTTTGACCATGTCTATGAAACCCTTTTTATGCTTGTCATATAGCACTTTATTAGTGTTGCTTCGGAATCATGATGAGAGGGTAACCACTCTGGTGGGTTGCCTTCATTACTTCCTCGTTGATACCTGCATTATGCATGACCCTACCTCCTTATGAGGGTTATGCTGGTGGGAGTAGATAGGATGCTAAGTAGTGCTACGCAAAGGGACGGATATATGCATGGTGATGGAGGCAAAGTATTTTTAAAGGACTTTTCGAAAACCCCGTCGGGTGCCACTTATGCCCGAGGGAGATGATGAGTTGGGTAACCACTTGATGATGAAGTGGTGTACCGAGGCATGTGTGTGTGTTGTTTTCAAAAACGGATTAGATTTAAGATTTGTCGACTGTCCCAACCTTACATGCACAACCACTCTACCCTTATATGGGAAAGGGCATTATTGATTACCTAGGCTGATACTAGCTTGGAGCCCGCATTACTAGTGACGGGAGAGTTGTTGGTGCGCTCTCTCGGGACGGGGTCGTGCCAGGTAGGGCGGCCATGACTGTTTTCACAGGGCACCGGATACACCGTTGTGTCCCCTCTCGGATGTTACGATCTCGAGTGAGTCTCGTATGATGTACATCATGAGGATACGGAACAACGAGTGTACTCCTTGTTAGTGTCGTCTAGGGAAAGATAGTGCTCGGGTGCTTACCCCGGGTACTTGAGGTATTGCGGGTCGTGGATGACACGGAAGTTCCCCGGATCTTGTGGGTAAAGTGTGCAACCTCTGTAGAGTGTAAAACTATTCGAATAGCCGTGTCCACGGTCAAGGACAGTTGGGCGGTGCTGCTTAAACTACGTCCACTTGTTTTCAACCAGTGTGTGTGGGAAGAACTACTCGGGTCAAGTCAGAGGACTTGACATGACTGAGTTGGGTTGGTGCCCTCTCCATTTATGTTGATATCTGTTACCGGTCCTCCTGGTTACTTGAATTCTCATGATGCATGTCTTCCAAGTTGTTGAACATGTCATTGCACTGAAAACTAGCTTTCCGCAAAAATTTACCTATGTCATGCATTGTTGTTCCTTGAACCAAAACATGGGTTGCTTGCGAGTACATTCGAAGTACTCATTGGCTTGCCACTGGTTATTTAATTGGCCAGGCATGGAAGAACAGGAGTTCAAAGAAGAATTCCTTGGAGACGAACATGCGAACTAGGACGCTTCCCAGTCAGAATGCCTGTAGGGTTAAGGCAGATGGCATGGGTTCTACTTATCGACGAAGATTTCCGCTGCTTGTGTTTCATTTGATGTTCAGCCCTTAAGGCTTTATCTATGTAAGACTTGACCATAATGGTCATAATTTGTGTAAGACGATATGTATGGATGTAAGACTCTTGTTATTCAGCCTCTTCTTCTTCTTCTTCTTCTTCTTCTTCTTCTTCTTCTTCTTCTTCTTCTTCTTCTTCTTCTTCTTCTTCTTCTTCTTCTTCTTCTTCTTCTTCTTCTTCTTCTTCTTCTTCTTCTTCTTCTTCTTCTTCTTCTTCTTCTTCTTCTTCTTCTTCTTCTTCTTCTTCTTCTTCTTCTTCTTCTTCTTCTTCTTCTTCTTCTTCTTCTTCTTCTTCTTCTTCTTCTTCTTCTTCTTCTTCTTCTTCTTCTTCTTCTTCTTCTTCTTCTTCTTCTTCTTCTTCTTCTTCTTCTTCTTCTTCTTCTTCTTCTTCTTCTTCTTCTTCTTCTTCTTCTTCTTCTTCTTCTTCTTCTTCTTCTTCTTCTTCTTCTTCTTCTTCTTCTTCTTCTTCTTCTTCTTCTTCTTCTTCTTCTTCTTCTTCTTCTTCTTCTTCTTCTTCTTCTTCTTCTTCTTCTTCTTCTTCTTCTTCTTCTTCTTCTTCTTCTTCTTCTTCTTCTTCTTCTTCTTCTTCTTCTTCTTCTTCTCTTCTTCTTCTTCTTCTTCTTCTTCTTCTTCTTCTTCTTCTTCTTCTTCTTCTTCTTCTTCTTCTTCTTCTTCTTCTTCTTCTTCTTCTTCTTCTTCTTCTTCTTCTTCTTCTTCTTCTTCTTCTTCTTCTTCTTCTTCTTCTTCTTCTTCTTCTTCTTCTTCTTCTTCTTCTTTCTTCTTCTTCTTCTTCTTCTTCTTCTTCTTCTTCTTCTTCTTTCTTCTTCTATATTGTTTTGTTTTCCAACTTTCTTCTTATTGTACTTCCTTCTTTTTCCCTTTTCCTCTTCTTGTACTTCTTCTTCTTTTTTCCAACTTTCTTCTTCTTCTAATTATCTAAACCTAAATCTAGCACTAACCTAAACCAACCACTAACCTAAACCAATCAATAAACTAATTAAACCTAAACAGCAAACAAAAACAGTAGAAAAAACAAAAAAAATGCTCACCCACAGGGTGGTGGTGGACGGCCGCGGTTAGGGCAGCGGCGGCGGGCCTAGCTCCGGCGGGTCGGGGTCGGGCGCAGGGGCGGCGGTGAGCCTGGCTCCGGGGGCGGCGCGGACGCAGGAGGCCCGCGGCGAGCCTGGCTCCAGGGGCGGCGCGGGCGCAGGGGCGTCGGCGAGCCTGGCTCCGGTGGCGGCGCGGGCGCAGGGGCCGACGGGCAGGTGGTGGGGGCGGCGGGGCACCGGGGGGCGCCGTTCGGGTGACGAGGCGCCGGGGCGGGGCGCCGTGCGGTGGCGGGTGGTGGGGGCGACGGGGCGAGGGGCGGTGGGGCCAGGGGGCGGTGGCGGGTGGCGGCGGCGGCGGGTGGTTGGGACGGTTGGCGACGGGGCGAGGGGAGGAGGGGCAAGGGGGCGGCGATGGGTGGCGGGGGCGGCGGCGGGTGGCGGTGGTCGTCGGGGAGGAGGGGGACAGAAAGAGAGATGGGCGGGGGGTGGGGCTCAGCCGTTAGTAGCCTAGATGTTTGCCATCTGCCCCCCTTTGCCGTCCGCTTTATTACTCTTTGTCGTCTGCTAGCGGACGGCAAAGAGGGGCCCCGTTAGGTTTTCGCTCATCAGCCCGTTAGTGTGGGCCACCTCCCTCTTTGCCGTCTGCCAACTGAAGGCAAAGAATCTTTGCCGTCCGCTAGCGGACGGCAAAGAACTGACTGATGGCAAAGACCTTCTTTGCCATTAGCCAGTTCTTTGCCGTCTGCTTTTGGGTAGCTGATGGCAAAGAGCTTCTTTGCCATCAGCGAGCTGATGGCAAAGAGCTGGCAGATGGCAAAGTAGCTGATTCCAGTAGTGCTTGAAGAAAACAGATGATGAGTGCGGCGGTAGGGTTTGTAGGAGTACTACGGCATGCGAGGACACGTCGTAGTAAACGGGTTTGAGTCGACGCCTTAAATATGTGTGGGCCGCTTGGTTTTATGGGAACGAGGCAGCATTTTGGGTTCGGGGACCAGTGGAGATATAGTACGTACAAAAAAATTGTGGATGTAGGTTCGACCGAAAGGCAATGATGCATGGGCCCTGCATTTTTATATACCCGGGGCCGCGTGAAATTTGCTACTCTACTCAAAACTAGTAAGGTATACATGTATTGAATGCATGAGATTTCGAAACCAAATTATGAATAAATACACACTATAGCATGTAAAGATTTGAGTCATATATGCATGATGTAGATGTTCGTTTAGTTCTTATAGTTCATCTCATTCAAAATCAATTAGTTTTATAAAAATGTTAAGATTCACGGGGTTTTGCATTGTAAATCATAAAGTAAAAAACAAATAATGGCAATTCATTTAGAAAATAATAATCAATTATGATACAGAAGATTCTAGAACAAAGGAGAAGTGCTTGTGTTTTGAGGTTTGTGCATTATGCTTAAGTTCAACCATGGAGTCTTCTAAATTATACATGTGGCAGATCTGGTGGAATGTTGATGATATCCAATAGCCAGTAGTGCTCGGATTTGCCTATCTCTTCACTGTCGGGTTAGCTTCATCCAGCGACCATCTTTCAAAGTTATTGGCGCACTATATAGTTCTTGTGCCATAGTTGCATGTTTTGGAAAAAAAGCTACTAGTCGGTTGTACTATCTATTTAGGAATAGAAGATGTATACATGGAAGTTGTAGGGAAAGAGATGACATGGAGCATCTCAGTTCCTAGGAGTAGGGATTGGAAAAGATATGTCATTTGGTTCACATCATAGGAACTTTTCTATTGAATGTAGAGATGACATGTATCTCAATTCCTATGAGGAGGGATTAGAAAAGAGATGTAATTTGGTTCATATCATAGGAACTTTTCTATTGAACATACGCTAATGTTTATTTTCCTTTGAAATTAAGGGAGTATAGGAATCCATTCATATGAACCAAGTGCCTCTAAAGCTATAGAAATGATATCATGTTTATTTCCTTTGAAATGTGGAGTATATGAATCTATTCCTATGAACCAATTGGCTCTAAAGGAAAAAATCCTATAAAAATCATATCATATAGAGTTCCTATGATATTCCTCGACACTAAAGGATGCTTGAAATTGCTGGGGGTGATACGATGGTCTTTCTTTCTAGACTCCTCACCCATCTTTATAGTTACCTCTCGAAGATGAATGAAATGATATATACATGGTATTCTACATGTGCAATTTGGTACACGAAAACTCGGTAAAAGTTTGTGAGGTTCGAATTTTCA
Organism: Aegilops umbellulata; assembly: GCA_032464435.1. Lineage (NCBI taxonomy): Eukaryota > Viridiplantae > Streptophyta > Magnoliopsida > Poales > Poaceae > Aegilops > Aegilops umbellulata. The sequence goes on along the minus strand of CP136056.1, from coordinate 36,763,950 downwards.
ATAAAGCTATATGCTCTGCATTTTGGAACGGAGGGAGCATATGGAAGTTGCTAACACTCACGTGGAAGATTTGTGTGTAGGAGGAGTGGCTGTTCTGTCAAATGACATGGCAAAACTGACACTGTCGGATGTCGATCTAACGGTTCTTATGGCGTTCGGCAGGAAAAGGCTTGTGGTGAACGTTTGTCGGATAATGATTTACGGACACATGGATTGCATTGATACGTGCCCCCCTCTCTCTCACGCACACGCACCCTCACGAGTGACGACTCTCCCGGGTCCTCTCGCAGACTCGCATGTCGCACCCACCGTCTATCTGTAGGTAGACGTCATGCACATATGTGCTCTTCACACCCTACCCCCAGAACTTCTAAAAAACAAAAGACGGCGCGCACATTTTATTTTAGCTCACACGTCACACACTTATACTATTACTCTTGCGGCGAACGTTCTTTGGGCATAGTATATTGTACTCTCACGAAGAGAAGCGGTGCACGCACGCACTAGTTCTCTCACACCCACTCGCGGGTACACGTAGGAGCGCATTTTTTTGAAGTTGGTACAACAAAATCACTCCATTATATATAAAAGCAGGAGCCTTAGCGCTTGCTTTACTAGGGTTCCTCTCGTTCACTCTCTCATGCTCTCGAGATCTAAGCAACACATAGGTGGCCACACTCTCTCTCTCAGCTCACGGCTGGTCACAAATCTAGCCGGACAACCTCGACCGGGGCAGGGGTGTAGGTGCATCGTTCACGCTGTCGTCGGTGGCGAGGGAGGATACCAACGGCTGCCCGCGTGTCCCGATCGGTGGCCATGTTGTTCTCTCCGAGAGAGCGCCGGCTTGGGAGGGCCTCCTACCCCTTCTTCCTCCCTGCGGTATTGTGGCCAAGATGCGGCCTCCCGACACCGTATTTGCCACATGCCGACGACCCTCAGGTATATATTCCTTCGAAACCTGCCTTGCTCTACTGCCCCAGCTCCCTTCATGTGGATCCTTTTCTACTTCCGTCCGCTGTTCCAAAGCTACCTAGACTTCTACTATTATTAGAAGTAAAGCTAGTTCATACAGTCGACTCAAAGCATTGGTTAAAACAGGGAAGAAAGTGGGAAAGCTGTAGCATGAATCTAGGACTTGGTTCTAAGAGGAAACGGGGGAAAGTAGTAATATCTGTCATTGTTTAAATAACTGTATTTCGTATTTGCGCAAATAGGGATGTGTGTCTCCATATCGTTTCGGGATGTCTGTCTCCGTATCATTTCTATCCGCGCAATCAAAAGCACACACCTCAGTTTTATTACAACTGTGCAAAATGAGATGGCTATCCCTCGTTGCCGTCGTCTAACCTCCCATCTTCAAGGTATCCCTACATTGGTAGTAACTAAGGTAGAATGACCAACGCAATCTGAAAGAAGCTGATTCTTATGTTTTACTTCCTGATTGCACTGCAGGGATGAGCTAAAACAACTGCATCCTAGTCCGGAATGCACTTTCTACCAGTTCATCCATGGACTGAGGACTAGCTGGCACGGCTGGACGGCGGTTTTTTGGACAGGTGCACGAACAAGAGGCATTGTGGTATGCTTATTTATGCAAATAGCGGTGCTTAAACTTAGTGGAATGCACAAGCATTTCAGCTGGTCAGTACACTGCATGGTTCAGTTTAGCATTCCAGGTGAGACCACAATTATAATTGGTTATTCTAGAATGAGAGAACCTAACCCTGGATGGTGGCAACAAGAAAAAATCAGAGTGAACTCCAGGAAATTTAAGCCTGCTGGGAGGCCCTTTGCTCAGAGAAGCCTTGCTTGTTTTTTCCTGATTTGTAAACCTTCTCACAACTTTGTCTTTTGCTGTGAACTAGTATATGTTTGTTATGTTCTATGAATCATTGAGATGTATAAAATTGCTTAACTTATGCTTTTCAAGCTTTTTATGAAGACGAGTTTAATGTGAGTGTTCCACATGAGCGCTGGACTAGCGTGTGAACGTTTGGAATTTATTACATTGTGGCCTCAATTAACTGCGTGAACCACTGTAACAAGATACATAGTTGCTTATATGTCAGACAGCAGATTGTTGATTGTTAGCTGGTCGATAGCCTAATGTTGAAGCGAGCTGAGCCAATGTGTCGTGTTTTGCACAACTACTTACAAGTGGGGTAGCACCGACAGTGTTTACAAGTACTTATGTATACATCAGCGCACGGTTCTCGAACGAGTGCTCTATTTCATCAAAACACACACTGCTCGTATGATAAAACCGTGACAACTTATGTCTTACCATGCCATATTCATGAAAAAACAAGTGAGGACGCATCTGTTTCGGCAACAATTACGATGGTTCTCACATGATTCATGGGCACACAAAAGTAGCAGCAGTTCCCATAGACTAATTCAAACAGAGTACTAGCCCCAGAGGGGTCGATAATAGGCAAGGTTCGGATAATTAGACACAATCCAAACTACTATTAAACACTAGCTGGGGCAACTATTTCATGCCTCGATCTAATTTGGGCTGGACACAGGACGGACCTTGCCATGAACATCATCGAGGACGACCCGCAGCAGCTCAATCCTGTGAACCTTTATTAAGACAACCTTGTGGCCTTGCCACTGATAAACTTGTTTGTGGAGGCATGCCACGTCATCTTCCTGCGTAAGCTTGACAAGAACAGTATGCCTCACAAACGAATGAGTAGCTTTGAACTTCTTGTGCTTCAGTACACCCTGGACAACACGCCTGACAACAGTGAGGCTGGAATACAAATCTTCACTGGTATAACCGCAAATGGCTTCTAGGATCCAACAGCCTAAGAACTCTGTTTTCCCAGTGCGTATATTCAGGTCGTCCGCCTCATAGCGAGTGACATGTGCAACCACACAATCCTTGTCTGCATCAGGGCTCTAATTGAAATAGAACCAAATTCTGGATTACTTTCCAGTATAAGAAACACAAGTTATTCAAACCACTATGTATAGCATGGCATCGAAGCTAATAAAATTTTGCATTATTAATCACCACATACTTCCTTCTCTTAAAAAATCACCACATACTTAGATGAAAAACCACAATCGAGATCGGCAAAGAAGGAAATCACCTTGGGCAGCTCAGCGGGGGGGGGGGGGGACACATCCTCGAAGGGGAAAACTGCTCCTGCAGCGCCACGAGGGCTGTAACCACAAACGGGGCGTTGACCATCTCAGTAGTGGCCGTGAGCGTATCTGGGGTCGGCTTGGTGGTTGCCTCCATCTTCTTGGAGCTCTCTGTCTCATGGGGATCAGCCTCCCACGTCTGCTCCAATATCGGCAGATCTTTGCCGGGTTCTCCTTGGTCCATCATGAAACTGACGAATACTGGGAGACCACTGAAAGGAAAACACAATCACAATGACAATGAAACAAAAAAGAGAGTGAGGATTGGTTACTGCTTTGCAAAAGTTCTTTCTTTTTCTCTGAACGAAAATATACCAACATCACGGATCCGCTTACCTTCCCTTTGTTCAGAGAGGAGAACAGTGACAGATGCGAGTGTTGCCTTTCTTGAAGACGGTGAGGGAGAAGGGGATTCAGCGAAGAGTGAAATGATGGTTGCTTCGTCCGTCAAACTTAGACTGCGGGAGGTGGGGTTTTATGATACGACGGCTCGTTACTGCCGCGCTACGACCGGGGTGACTCTCTACCTGCATACTGCCTTCTAATTTGGTGGATGGCATTTGGGCCCGTGCGCTGCATGACCCGCATGTCGGTGAACAAAAGTATAACGACATTCAGTAGAGGGAGACGTTTCAATGACCTAGGAGGATCTAGAAGCGGTAGAGTGTCTCCACTGTACTAGTAGTAATTGTTTTTTGGGTAGCTGTAGAGTGTCTCCACTATACTAGTAGTAATTGTTTCTCTCGGCCCAAGACAAAATAGCCCATCCACACTAGTAAATAGTAAAATCAATTCAAAAGCCCATATATTTACTGAATGAGAGGCGCTACCCACACCCAGCACACCGCCCCCCCCCAAAAAAACCCGGGTGCTCTTCTTCCTCCTCGATCCCACCCACCTCACGTCAGCTCGCTCCACTCGTACCCCCAAATTCCTCACCTCACTCCTAAAGAAAACCCCAGCTCCCCTTCTTCCTCACTCCTACAGAAAACCCCCAACTCCCCTTCTTCTTCGCTTGCACTACAACTAGGTTCATCATTCGTTACTCTGCTCAAATCGGTGAGCGCGACACGACGCCCTCGAGGAAAATGGAGTCGGCTGACCCTAGCGCCAAGAAGATGAGGCTCCCGCCAGCGGCGACGCCTGTTGTAGATCCCGCACCCAGTAGCGCGGGGAGAAGCGGCGACCCCGCCCCCACCGGATCCCAGGAACCCGTAGAATCTCGGGTGGACCGCATCAGCGATTTCCCGGACGCCGTCCTTGGGAAGATCATCTCGCTTCTCCCCACCAAGGATTGCTGCCGCACCCAAGTCCTCTCAATTCGATAGCGCCCTCTATGGCGCGTCGTGCCCCTTAATCTTGACCGTCGTCAGCTATCTCTCTTCAATGATTTTTAAATCCCCATAGCCATCATCTCCTCCCACCAGGGCTCCGTTCAAAGCCTCTGCATCCCATCATGCTACCTGAGCAAGCATACCATGCCCTGCACGGTGGACGCCTGGCTGAAATCCCCTGAATTCACAGAACTACAACTGCTTGAGTTCTACTATTCCCCTGGAAATCACATACCACATACCGAACGCCATGAACTTGTGCCCTCAGCACCGATGTCCATCTCGCGGTTTTCGTCCTCTCCCCACACCGCCACCTTTGCGCTATGCTACCTACCAGACAATCTGGTACTAAACCTTCGACTCCCATTTCTCAAGAAACTTTCACTTGTGTGGGTTCGTATATCGGAGGCCTCATTGCACAACATCATCCACTCCAGTTACCCTGCGCTGGAGTGCTTGGTGCTTGTTTTCACAGTTAGAATCGGTTGTCTCCAAACAAAGTCGCCTAACCTTGTAAGAATTGGAATTTCTTTTGACGGAAGGCAGCTCATCATCCAAGATTCCCCTTCACTTCAAAGGTTGATCCTTGATTCTAGTTATTCACCATTGCAAATAACCGTCCTCTCTGCGCCTAAACTGGAGACCTTGCGTGTTATACATGATCTCTGTGCTCATTTCAATATGGTGTTTGGCTCCACAGTTCTTCAGGTACTTTATATTATCATCTACAATTGTAACCATAAGCTGCATTTTAAATTTCTTCGCATAATTTATATATCATCTTGGAGTACACATTTTGTAGTAATATTATGTTCTATGCTCAATGAAGAGTTTCTCCATGGATGGCCTATCAATGGTGCTAGATTCTGTCAAGATCTTATATATCCAAATGAATAGTTTTGATCTGAACAAGATTATTGGCTTGCTGCAATGCTTTCCATGTCTGGAGAAGTTGTATATAAAGGTGATAATTTCACGCACATTGGAAACCCGCATATAGTGTACTAGAATTAACCGTTCAGTTGTTGCTCTTTCAACACTCTTCTTTTAGACCTTAACCATTTTTCAATCTTCATGTCTATTTAGGAAACAGGACGGGGTAAGAAAGTTATAACCAATTGGTGGATTCGTAAGCATCGGGGTTTTCTCACATCTCATGAGATTCGATTGAAGACAATAACGCTAGAACGATATGTAGCCAACTGTGCAAACACAAGATTTGTCACATTCTTCCTGCTAAATGCGAGGTTACTATTGTCCATCAGGCTTAAGTTTATCAGCAGCATGGTTTTGACGGGTGGGTATGTTGAAGAGCAAAAAAGGAGTTTCAGGTAGGCAAAAGAGCTTCTAAACGTGCCGGGCTTCTATTTACAACATATCGTGGTCATAATCCAGTAAATTTTACGACCCAGGATGTTCATTCTATGAACCTGACTGATCCATTTGACTGCGACTACCGAAAACATTGCTGGAGTTAGATTTTGTTGCCCTTTTAATTCTGTTTTTTTGTAATCCTGATGAACAATTAACCCTCGTGCTTTTGTACAGTTTGTAAGCTGGAGTTAGATGTTCCTGCCCTTTTTAACTCGGCTGTGACTGTCATATTTTCTTTGAAACAAGGCAAATGGCTTGCCATTAGTTCAATTTAGAGTGAAATATTGTAACAAATCCCAACCAAGGGAAATAACATCACTCTCGCCGGCTGCTTGAGCTCACTGTGCATTACAGAAGCCAAGTGATTAGCCCCCACCAGCACCCACAAACTTATTTCGAACTAGCACATCAAATGGGCTGTAAATTTTCATAGGAAAGGCTGCATGACCGTGACAGATTTGGATTCTGACATTTCGGACCCGCGAGGAAATAGCCTATCCAAGGTGGTGTCGACTTACTAGCCAGTCAACAAACGATTCTGCCTACCAGCCATTGGATTGACATCCAACATCTATCGTGTATCTTCTATCTCTTGTCTTCTTCTTCCTCCAGCCGCCCAAACCAAACCACCCCATCGGCTCCGCCTGCTCCCGCCTCCCATGGCTAGATGCGCCTCCGCCGCCCTACCGTATGTACCCTCCAATGTATGCCAGTCCCTCCCTCTATTCCCCCACACGTCCTGTTATTCTCCGGGGACGTCAGCCCCAACACGCACCTGCGCCCGAACCAGTCAACACGCACCTCCCCTCCGCCTGCGACTGGACCGGCGCATCTCCAACGCCTCCTGTTCGTTCCGTCCGAGGCCTCGCCGTCGTCCTCCGCCATGCGGCCTTGGTTTGCTCGCCATGCACGGTGCGCCGCCCTCTTGCGTTGTCAACATCGTCAACAACCGAGAGGAACAAGGAGATGATTGTACGTAGAGAGGATGACAGTAGGGACCCACCAGCGTCATGGCAGTACGCAAGCAAGTGCCTCTATAGTACAAGCCCAAAAATATGGTTCCTTCTAATGGTTGGACATCTGGGGCTCATGCCATTGTCAACATAGTCAATAAACGAGAGAATTCCACTACGAGCGGCTAACACCAGGGACCCAGCAAGTCGTGCAGTTTTTTTAGGAACAAGCAGAGGTTGCAAAGATTTCCGGCGATCAAGGCCTCGGATATGCACAGAACGCCCGCTTCATGGACGAAACCAACAAGGGGACAATGACCGGGAGGAGCATGAGCACACCATGGGTTTTGGCGACGTTGTGGTTCAACTGGAACGCAGTGGAGACGGCGGGGAAGCGCGCTGAATGGCGGCGGAGACTTGGGAGGGCTTCGGGTCCATGAAGCAGAGGAAGCAGGGGAAGAAGACGTCAAGGAGGAGGTCGATCCGTGGCTTGAATGGGTGCTTGCGAGGTCTAGAAGAAGAAGGGGACGCGGGCGTCGCTCCCCGAGGAAGAAGACGACGGCGTCGAGCTTGATCGCGCCGGAGTAGAGCTCGAGCATGGCGTTGGCGACGGCTATGGCGTGGAGTGGCTTACCTTGCGGCGGCTAGACGAGGAGGAGGGAGGAATGGAAACAAGAGAGACCCTAGGGCACCGGGGCATGATTTATAGGAGGTAGGGAGGCTGTCCCGGCCGTCAAATCAAGCCAGCTGCCGACATGGAGGTGCTGGATGCGATGCCATAAAGGAAAGAAGAAGAAGAAGAATAGGGCACTGGTGCTGGTGGGCTGGATGGGCTGCAACGGAGGGATTAAGTGGTGCGCTAGACCATGGCTGGGCTAAGGCGCTGGGCTCTCTCTCTCTCTATCTCCCTTATATTCTTTCCTTTTTCATTTTCCAGAACAGAAAACACTTGGAGGAAAAGAATAGAAGGGCAGGAATGGAATTCGATAGATAAGAATATATGTATGGAGCCCTGGAAATATGCACATTTCAAATGAATTGGTTTGGCAATTTTTAGAGGTAGAAAAATAATTCAAGTTTGAACTAAATTCAAACTTTAGCCATTTTTGAACCCAACCAAATCAAACCAAAATGGGCTAAAATTTGCCAGAGAGATACAAGGCATGGTGTAAAATTACCAGGAAATAAATGAACATTTATGGAGGAGGGGAAAACGCCACTTGACATGAAAGCCAAAGTTTGAAATAGATGAAGAAGTGGATAGGTTGTGCACTTGGGGGAAAATGCTGATGGAAAATATCAAGATGGATAGCACACCAACAATAGATCAACATGCAGAATGCAACCCACATGATGATCATGATAGAATGCAATAAAATGACACAAGGCATATCAAATATCATACAACAAGCAAGATGACTATGGCAACAACATGGATGGCACAATGCAATATAACAAATGATGAACATGATGCGAGAAGAAAAATATGACAATGGCACTCATCATGATCATGACATAAACATATAGGAATGAAATATGCAAAACAATTATGATAATGCAACAAACATAATAAACACACATCAACAACTAAAATAAATGGAAGGGCAACTGAAGCGTCGGTCTTGGGGCGTTACAACTCTCCTCCACTAACAGGAGATCTCGTCCCGAGATCTTAGGAACGAGACGAAAGAGGAATAGGAAGACAAAGTTGCTTGTTGGACAAATGAGTGAAATCAAAGAACCTTGAGAGATTGAAAAACTTAGAAGAAAAGGTACAAGGGAGACGAACAAGAATGAGGATCTCCGGTAAAATGAGGAAACAAGGAATACGGCGAGAACCAAGAGCTTAGCTGACAAGAGAGACATTGAAACAACTCCGGTTAAGCGATACGAGGAATAAGAATAAGAAAATTTAGACAGCACTCCGGAACAATTGAAAGAGTGTAATGAAAAGAACGGGGGAGAAAACAACATCTTCTAACACAAATAAATTTGAAAAGCATCCTTAGAAAGAAGGATTGAACGGAGTTGTTGGAAAACCAACAACGAAATGAATAAGCTTGTTGTGGGCTTATGGAAAACATCTCAAAACATGAGGTGAATTCTGCCACTAACGGAAATAATTGATTTTATTGGGGGCAACAAGAGATGAGAAGCTTCTTTCACCGAGAGAATATGAGAAACTTGTTTTATCGATTGGCACCATAATCAGCAACATTCCTTAGGGAAGGTTTTAGGTGAAATCTTTACCAAGATAACTCCGAAGAAGAGATTGATAGGATGAAACGATCTCCTGAATGAAGAGAAAATGATGGATTTAGAATATCTCATTCTTGACAACTTCACTTCGCGACTCCTTGTTAATGAACAATGTTATACTACCACCTCAAAAGATAAGGGAGAAGGGATTGCACCTCGAGACGAAAGACGAAGAATGCTTGAGCTCCTCCGACAAGAATCTTGATAAACACTTCAAGAACGAATTAAATCCTGAAGAACCACCATGAAGAACTCCGGTAACAAAAGGATGATGACATAGAAATGAAGGATAAAAAGAATAAGATTAAAGCCTTACAGTGATTTAGATGGAGGTTCGACGAGACGACCAAGGAGAACTTAGAACTCCGGAAGGAGAAGAATAACTCAGGACCGAGAGACTATTCACCATGAAAAATCTTCGACGGAAGGAATTGATCCACTTGATGAAAGCGGAATAAGAATTATGTTATGCTTATCCTCCACCAATTAAATTGATGAGAAACAATGGATTTTCATACTACTTATTCTCGTTGGAAAATATTAAGGGGGGATATAGCGTCACATATGGGAAGGTCTTCAACGACCCACCGGTAGGATTGGAAGAATTCAAAATTGAATGACGAAAGGAATGGAATCACCGGGAAGAATTAGAAAAGCACGAAGATGCTTGAGGGAATAAAATGAAGAGAATGAAGAGATCGTGAACTGATTAAAGAATGCTTGAATGAAGCCTCGGAAGAATATTGAGATGAACGAAGGGGCACGAATATAGAATAGTTGAAGAACGAATTGAAAAACTTAGAGCGAAGAAATCTTCCGAAAAGATGACCTCCGGATGATCGAGAGGGAAAGCAACTCCTGAAATACTCCGGATGGATGAAAAGAATTGCACGAGTGGAAACAACTTGAGAGGATAACATCAAGCTAGCACCGCGAATCTCCGGTAGAACGGATAAGATTTAGAGGAAAAACTCTTCTTCGGTCTTCACATGACGATGAGAAACACCTTGCAGAATTTGTTGAAACACTCCAGAAGAATGGAAAGATGACAGATTGATGCGAACATGAAAGAATTTGAAAACAATCTTGGAGAAGGCATCTGATTGATAAAATCCATTCTTACGTCAAACTTTGAAAAAGGATTTGAGAAAAGCTCCGGAAAATTAGAAGAGTCAGGTAAGATCCTGGGAAAGACCTGTGGGTTAGGGCCCACTGAAAAGAAACACTGTTGGAAAGGATTGTTGAATGAGAAATGATGCACCGGAACGATTGAAAGACTTGAATGAGGTGACAACCTCGAAATAATTGAATGCAAACACGAATCTTCTGAGATGTCTTCAGCACTCCGGAAGGATTAAATGGCGAGAGGAGGAACGAGCAAGGGGAAAACACTTGAGCTGCGGGAAAAAAATACGATCGACAACGAAAAACTAGAATTGGATCCACCGGAAAGAAAACAATACGAACATTGACGAACCAAACGAGAATTCACCGGTTGAAACAATTGAGGAAAGACTGAAAATACTCCGCACAAACGAAATTGATGCTCGAATAGAGGCTCAGACTTTGAGAACAAAAAGGGTGGGAGGGCGGGAAAAAACAAGGCAACTTGGAACGGGGAATCGACGAATAAGTTGAAGAGAAAAACACCGGCTGAAATAATTGAGGAAAGAATGCAAAGGCTTCGCACGAGTAGGATGGATACTTGATTACAGACTCCGGTTCCGAGAAGAAGAAGGGCGGGCGGGTGGGAAAAAACAAGGACAACTTCGGACAGGGAAACATAGTCGAAAGAGAAAGAACTGATGACTGATCTTGCAAAAGACAATGAGGGTCGAATCCACTCGAAGAGAATTGCGCCAGATTGAAAAGAGGATGGCCAACAAATGAAAACTAACCACGTGATCCTAAAGAAAAATTTGAAGGGGAAGAGGATTAGTTAAAAACACCTACGTCAAGATTTCTCACCAGAGCGACGAAGGGGCAGAGGAGTAAAAAGAATTCCTACTCTCCGATATAACTTGACTCGGAAAAGGTTTTCTTCTAGACTCGACATCGGCCAAACTACACGGTCAATCAAGGGGGATCCTAGGATCGGTCGACGCTCTGATACTAACTTGACACGCCCAAGATGCGACCCTGTCGGAGTAATGGGTTACGGGTAGGCTAACCCGAGACCCAGAACCTTTCAAGACATCGGGGCAGGCTTCGCCCCTCAAGAATCCCAAGACGAAGGGCCGATTCTGGGAGTCGGCTGCGGCCTCACCGACTACCCACTCACGGCTGAATCCTAGAGACGGCTGCAACGAGATCCAACTCCTAGTTGGCGACTCTAGGGAAGCCGACTATGGGGAGTCGGCCCGCGACTTCACCACCCTCTGCCTTCGAGAAGAAGGACGAGACGGGGGATGGACGAAGTACGGCCCTCCCCTACCCTGATTACCGAGGGCAGGTATGGCTACAGTACATCATACCGGAGGAGATCTCCGTCCGGCGCGGCACTGTGGCCATACCGGCCCTGACGTCCGCCCCAGCGGCGAAACCCTGTTCCCACATTGGCCCGCCAGTACGGCGTGGAGACGGCGGGTCCCGCTAGTCAGCGGGGGGGATGAAAGACGGCAAGAGCACCCGAAGACGGGGCTCGTGGGAGTCGGCCTCTGAGAATCGGCCTGTACCTCCCACGGGCCCCGCACGCCATTAATCAGATAAGACGGGGAGTGGCGACAGTGATCGCCCGCCAGGCAGCGGTGCTGTTGCCACGACCCCACGATCAAGCCGACGTCATCAGAGGTGCGGCTACAGTGACCAGAACAGTCGGCGGGGCCCACCTGTGGCGGGCCCCAGGAGTCGGTGGAGAAGACGGCGACCTGAGAGACAGACGGCTGGGACCCGTGCCCAGCCAGATTACCATTGTACCCCCGGGGGGTGGGCCTATATAAACCCCCCGGAGCACCCATGCAGGGTTCGGTTCTCTTAGCATTAGACCAGAAGCATAAGAGGGAGAAAGCTAGCCTTGCCCTCTCCTACCTCTAGAACACAGCTCGAGGAGCAACTTTGTACACATATTACCATGGTGACCATGCGGAGACCCCGCAGAGCAGCAGTAGGGGTGTTATCTCCTCGGAGAGCCCTGAAGCTGGGTAAGATTCGCAGGCGAGCATGTCTACGCCTCATCCCGCTTCCGGGCACCGGCGACGTTCTACTCGCCCCCACCATGATAAGCCATCCTTTGGCATATGTCGCATCCAACCCCCGACATTTGGCGCCCACCGTGGGGCGAGGTGCACCGTCGTCCGAAGATCTGTTTTGGACGGGAACCCTTTTCCTCCCTGGCGAGCGCAGCTAGCCCGACACGCCAGAGGGAGTCTGCGCCGACGCGCTGCAGGGCGCTGAGACCGCCTGCGCGGCCAGCTGCCTCGCCGATCTTGTCGGCGAGGTTCGCCTCTCTGACGAGCCTGCATCCGATGCAGGCACCGGCGGCCCCAAGAGCCTTCTCGCGGGCCTCCTCGACAAACTCCCCGTCACCGGCGAGCCTGCCGCTGATCTGGAGTCTGTAGGCTCCACCGACCCGATGCTGGTCGACACCGCGTCGCTCGACGCCTTTCCCACCAACGTGGTGGTCTACGACGAGCCACTCCCTTGCGCGGAGAGCGGCAGAAGCACCGTCACAGAAGTGCTCGTCATCGGCCATGGCGAGCACTCCGACGGAAGAGCTCACGACCCGCTCGATGCGGCACTGCAAGACCTGGATGCGCCCATTCCAGAGGACGCTGACGCCGAGACGCTGGAGGCACGCCGCCTCCAGCTCGTCAAAGGCGCTAAGAAGCTGGCAAGCATGAGGCGCTTGTCAGAGGCCTACCAGCGCGAGATGGATCGCGCTGTGGGCGGCTCGCCGGCCCCGACGGGGCCAAGCTGCCTAGGCGCGGTCTGACAAGGCGGCGCGGACATTGCCCGCATGTTCGGGGCCAATCGCCCCGTATACGCCATGCCCGCAGAGAACATTCGAGCCGCCCAGGCGGCGGCGGACGAGTTGGACAACCTCGAAGGCGAAGAACGCCGACTGATGACGGAGCGAGTCCAGCAACTCCTCGACGCGGCTGGCGCGCAGAACGCGGCCGACTGGCGAACTGAGGGGCCGCAGCAGCAGAACGACGACCTGCCACCCCGCCGAGATCAAGGCGTGACATCTCGGACGCCGACTGGCGGCGTCCGCGGAAGGAAACACAAGGAGCCGGCTGCTAGCCGCAGTCGGACGCACATCACCATCGAGCGCGACCAAGACGGCCGCCCGAGAGCAGTGGAGCGGCGGGACGACTATGTGCCTCCTCCACCCCGCACAGAAAGGCGAGTCTCCCCGCCGCCCGTTGAGCATCCGACTCTCGGAGGTCGCCTAGGCCGCCGAGAGGGAGTCGGAGAGAATGATGCCCGCCTCCGGATCGACCGGCTCCACCGATCCCTGGCGCTGGAAGAAGAAGATGAGCTGGGACCGCCGTGTTTCGGTCCCCGCATCCGAGATGAGCCCTTTCCCAAAGGATTCACTCTCCCTAGAGACACTCCCAAGTACACGGGCTCCGTGAAGCCGACAGACTGGCTGGTCGACTACTCCACTGTCGTCAACATAGCAAACGGCAACAAGCGTGTTGCCATGAAATACATTCCACTCATGCTCCAAGGCACGGCCCGGACATGGTTGAACAGCCTGAAACCTCGCAGCATCAACAGCTGGGTCGACTTCACCGAGGCTTTCGTCCACAACTTGATGAGCACGTACAAGCGACCTCCCAAGCCTCGCCAGCTCTCCTTATGCGTACAAGGCCCCAACGAGTCGACCCGCGACTACCTCACGCGTTGGGCCGAGCTCCGAAACTCCCGCGAGGGCGTGCACGAGGTGCAGGCCATCGAGTACTTCATCGCCGGGTGCAGAGAAGGCACCCTCCTCAAGCACAAGCTCCTCTGCGACGAGCTAGAGACCCTGGACGAGCTGCTGATCATAGCAGACAAGTATGCCACAGCCGACTCTTCTATGAAGACGGAGATCCAAGTCAGCACGGCTGGCAAAGTAGCCCCTCAGGCTCCCAGAACTCCTGCTGGAGACGCCAGCCGGCGACAACAGCAGAATGATCACAAGCGCAGGGCCCCGCAGCCGGCTTCCAGTAGCCGGCAGGTCGCGACAGTCGATGATCAGCAGCCAGAAGGGCAGCCTCCGCACAAGCGGCAGAAGGGTGACAAGTCCAACTGGCTGGCGGCTTTCTCCTACGAGCAGACTCTAGATGGTCCCTGCAAGTTTCACAGCGGCGCGAAGCCGTCGAACCACACCACCAGAAAGTGCCACTGGCTCACCAGGATTGCCAAGGGAGACGGCCTGACGCCTCCTCCGCCTGCTGGGCAGCCGCCTCCACCTCCACCCCCGCAGCCGGCTGTCAGGCCAGTCGGCGCAGTACAAGACGAGTACCCGGAAGAGCATGGGGCCTACGTGGTGTTCACCAGCATGGCAGACGACAAGCGCAGCAAGCGGCTGCAGCGGCAAGAAGTGAACGCGGTGGCGTCAGACGCTCCAGAGTTCATGCATTGGTCCAAGAAGCCTACCAGTTGGAGCAGAGCTGATCACCTAGAGGTGATGCCGAATCCAGGTTCCTACGCTCTGGTTCTGGAAGCCACGTTCGCCACTGATAGGCGGGCAGCTCGCTTCTCGCGAGTTCTGATAGATGGAGGTAGCAGTATCAACATCCTGTATAAGGATACCATGGAGAAATTGGGAATCAAGCAAAGACAGCTCCAGAGCAGCCGAACTGTATTCCATGGGATTGTCCCTGGCCTTTCCTGCTCCCCAATCGGCAAGATTTTGATAGACGTCCTTTTTGGAGATAAGGATCATTTCCGTCGAGAACCAGTCTAGTTTGAACTGGTGGACCTCGAGAGCCCGTACCATGCGCTGCTTGGCCGACCTGCTTTGGCCAAATTCATGGCGGTCCCCCACTACGCTTACCTCAAGATGAAGATGCCGAGTTCCAAGGGAATTCTGACTGTAGCCGGCGACTATAGGAAGTCGTCCGCTTGCGCGGCCGAGAGCAGTCGGCTGGCCGAGTCCCTGGTTATTGCAGCAGAGAAGCGGCTTCTTGATTGGGTTGTGGCGATGGCCGGCAAGCAGCCTGAGATGTCGCCCAACCCCAAGGAGTCGGAAGCTGAGGGTTCGTTCAAGCCAGCGAAGGAAACGAAGAAGATACCTTTGGACCCAGAGCACCCGGAGAGGTACGCTGTCATAGGTGCAAACCTCGACAGCAAATAGGAAGGCGAGCTCGTCGATTTCCTCCGTGAGAATCGGGACATCTTTGCATGGTCCCCCAAGGACATGCCAGGTGTACCGACGGCATTCGCCGAGCACAAGTTACACGTTTGGTCTGATGTGAAGCCCGTCAGGCAGCCCTTGCGCCGCCTGTCAGAAGAGAAAAGAAGAGTTGTTGGAGAAGAGATAGCCCGGCTCCTTGCAGCCGACTTTATCATGGAAATGTTTTTTCCAGAGTGGCTGGCAAACCCAGTTTTGGTACTAAAGAAGAACAAGCAATGGCGAATGTGTATTGATTACACAAGCCTGAACAAAGCCTGCCCCAAGGACCCGTTTGCTTTGCCGAGAATCGATCAGGTGATAGACTCCACAGCCGGATGCGAGCTGTTGAGCTTCTTAGATGCCTATTCAGGATATCACCAGATCAAGCTGAACTCGGCAGACAGACTGAAGACCGCCTTCATCACGCCGTTCGGAGCCTTCTGCTACCTGACCATGACGTTCGGCTTGAGGAATACCGGCGCCACCTTTCAGCGTTGCATGCAGAAGTGCCTCCCCAAGCAGCTCGGCAGAAATGCCCACGTCTACATGGATGATGTGGTGGTGAAGACGGAAAAGCGCGGAACTCTGCTGGAAGACCTCAAGGTGACCTTTGAGAACCTGCGCCGATTCCAGATCAAGCTTAACCCCGAGAAGTGCATTTTCGGAGTACCAGCCGGCCAGCTACTCGGCTTCCTGGTCTCTGAACGCGGCATAGAGTGCAACCCTATGAAGATCAAGGCCATCGAGAGGATGGAGGTACCTAGCCGACTGTTGGATGTGCAGAAGTTCACTGGCTGTCTGGCATCCATCAGCCGTTTCATCAGTCGGCTGGGTGAGAAAGCTCTCCCCTTGTACCAACTCATGAAGAAGACCAACTTTTTTGAGTGGAACCACAAGGCGGATGAGGCCTTTCTGCAGCTGAAGAGGATGTTGGTTACCCCCCCCCCATGTTGGCGGCTCCGACTCCCAAAGAGCCCATGCTCCTATACATTGCCGCCACCAGCCGAGTAGTTAGCACAGTCATTGTAGTTGAGCGCAAGGAGGAAGGCAAGGCACTACCTGTCCAGAGACCGGTATATTACCTGAGTGAAGTACTGTTGACCTCCAAGCAAAACTACCCCCACTACCAGAAGATGTGTTACGGTGTGCACTTTGCCGCCAAGAAGCTGAAGCCTTACTTCCAAGAGCATCCAATCACTGTGGTCTGCACGGCCCCGTTAGCAGAAATCATCGGAAGCCGAGATGCGTCTAGCTGAGTGCCCAAATGGGCCATAGATTTGGCGCCCTACGCTATCTACTATCAGCCCCGCACCACCATCAAGTCGCAAGCACTGGCCGACTTCCTCGCCGACTGGGCCGAGACCCAGTACCTGCCGCCAGCGCCCGACTCCACCCATTGGCGGATGCATTTCGACGGCTCCATGATGCGCGCTGGCTTGGGAGCCGGCGTTGTTCTCACTTCTCCCAAATACGACATGCTCGAGTACGTGCTACAAATTCACTTTGCCGCCTCCAACAATGTCGCCGAATACGAAGCGCTCATTCACGGGCTCCGGCTTGCCAAAGAGCTTGGCATCCGCCGGATCCTGTGTTATGGCGACTCCGACTTGGTGGTCCAGCAGTCGTCTGGCGACTGGGACGCCAAGGACGTGAACATGGCGAGCTACCGTTTCCTCGTGCAGCAACTCAGCGGATATTTCGAGGGGTGCGAGTTCCTCCACGTACCAAGAAACGACAATAAACAAGCAGATACTTTGGCACGAATCGGCTCCACCCGCCAAGCAATATCGTCTGGCGTCGCTCTCCAGCGCCTCCTCAAGCCGTCTATCCAGCTCAAGAACCCAAGCAGACGGCACAAAAACCCTTGCAGACAACTCCAAAAACGCCACAGTCGAAGACGGCCCGGGGACTTCAGAACTCGGCCCGGGGACTGCGGCGACCAGAGAAAAGACTCCAGAACTCGGCTTGGGGACTGCACCAGTCGGCCCGGGGACTTCATTGATCCAGCAAGCGGCCGCGGACTCCAGCCCGCCGCCTCCCAGCCTAGCCGTCCTCGTCCAAGTCGCAGTTCTGGCAGTTGAAGAGATAGCAGCACCCTCATGGGCCCAACCCATCCTCCAATTCTTGGTGAACAAGGAGCTGCTGACCGGTGAAACGCTAGCTCGACAAGTACAACGCCGGGCAGCAGCATACACCATAATCAACAGAGAGCTGGTCAGGCGCAACGTCACTGGTGTTTACCAGCGCTGCGTCGAGTCGGAGCAAGGCCAAGCAATTCTCAAAGACATCCACCAAGGCGAGTGCGGCCACCATGCGCCTCAAGGGCACTCGTCGCCAAAGCTTTCCGGCATGGTTTCTTCTGGCCGACTACTCTCGAAGAGGCCAAAGAGTTGGTCCAGACATGCAAGGGGTGCCAGAAGTTCCGCTCCAAGCCACTCCAGCCGGCTTCGGCACTCAATACTATCCCCATCGCCTGGCCCTTTGCAGTCTGGGGCCTGGATATGGTGGGACCATTCAAGACAGCACGAGGTGGCCTAACTCATCTACTTGTCGCGGTGGACAAGTTCACCAAGTGGATAGAAGTGAAGCCCATCAAGAATTTGAATAGTCCGACTGCCGTGACTTTCATCTCAGACATCACAATTCGGTATGGCATACCACACAACATCATCACTGACAACGGCACCAACTTTGCCAAGGCGCCTTGGCCCGTTTCTGCGCGACGCAGGGCATCCAACTGGACTTAGCGTCCGTTGCCCATCCGCAGTCAAACGGCCAGGTGGAGCGGGCGAATGGCCTCATCCTGTCCGGCATCAAGCCTCGGTTGGTCGAACCATTGGAGCGTTCGGCCGGCTGTTGGCTTGACGAGTTGCCAGCTGTCCTCTGGAGTCTGCGCACAACTCCAAACAAGTCAACCGGCTTCACGCCCTTCTTCCTCGTCTACGGTGCTGAAGCCGTCATCCCAACGGATATAGAGTTCGACTCCTCGTGAGTTATGATGTACACCGCGGAGGAAGCAGAAGAAGCACGACAAGATGGCGTCGATCTGCTGGAAGAGGGCCGGCTGTTGGCACTCAGCCGGTCCAGCATCTACCAGCAGAGCCTACATCGCTACTACAACAGGAAGGTCAGGCCGAGATCCTTCCAAGAAGGCGACCTTGTGCTCCGGCTGATCCAGCGAACAGCCGGCCAGCACAAGTTGTCGACACCTTGGGAAGGCCCCTTCATCATCAGCAAGGTGCTGGGCAATGACTCCTACTACCTGATCGACGCTCAGGAGCCCCGAGCACGCAAGAGGGACGACTCCGGCAAAGAGACGGAGCGACCATGGAACGCGAATCTTCTTCGAAGATTTTACAGTTGATGCAGTATGTACCACGCTACCCTTTTGTATTTAAAATACCGAGACTCTGGGGCCCCCGAGACGAACTCGGGGACTGCCCCTTTTGTTATCTGTATAATAAGTATTATACTTCCGAGTACGCTACTCTTTATTGTGCCGCTTGGCACCGGGCTTGACCAGTCGACCCAGGGACTTGCCGTCTCGCGCTATGAAAACGCTTCCTGTAGTCAGACAAGTAGTGTATGGCGCCTAAGCCGACTCTTGTCAGAAGCCACAACTCGCAGAGCGACTGTCTGGTGGACAGGAGTAAGGTAGAATGGGCACCCACACGAAAAATGGCTAAGGACTCAAAGCATGAAGCATAGCTCGAGCCGGCTTTCCAGCCGTTCCTCGCCAAAGCCGACTCCAAGTAGTCGGCTTACCGTTTTTTATTCGACTTGCTAAGAAAACTCTAGGACGGCTGAGTACTTGCCTTCCCAAAAGTAGCCAAGTATTTGGTCCAGCGGCAGTCCGCAAAGCGGCTGTCCGACTGGCAAAGGACGGCATCAAAGGGAAGGCGGCAAAGGAAAAGCCAATAGAGCAATAAGCAAGAAATGATAGAACCAAGATAAATATTTACATCACATAGGCCATTGGCCGAATCCTCGAACAGAAGTTCAAAATACACCCAGCGGGTGGAATTGTGCGAATTAACAAAGTTCTCCGAGAAACTACTAAGCAGATAAATAGAACAAGGCAGCGGCCTACGAAGCAGCAGACGGGTTTGGGGGCTCGGAGGAGATGGCGGTGTCGGACGTTGGGGCGGCCGGCTGGGCAGACTCGGCTTGATCACCTCCAGCGGCAGTCGGCGCAGTTGGGCGCGGCTCGTTGTTGGAGGCACGGTCGAGCTGAGGCTGATCGCCCGCTCCGGCTTTTGGCGCCTCCATCTCATCTCCGGCCTCCACCTCATCTCCCTCCTTGGCACTGGAGCCGATCACCTCCGTCGAGTCCTCGCCGCAGTTCGGGTTCATCCCAAACCACTCCGGCGGCGCCTCCTCGCCGTTGTCGGCTCGCTCAGGAACAAAGACATTTGTGTCGGCGTACTCGGCGATCGCCGTGGCGCGCTTGACAAAGTCGTCCTCCATGGCTGCCAGCTCCGGCTGGGCCTCGGCTCGGAGCGTGGCCAGCTGGTCCAGGCTCAGGTCTGGATACCATGCCTTGACGAACTCCAGGGCCCGACGCGCTCCAGCATGTGCCGAGGAGCCTTTCTGTAACGCCCTCAATGCGGCTATATCTCCCACGTGTCGAAGCATGACTTAGAGGCATAACCGCATTGAAAGCAATGTCGTAAGTGAGGTAATCTTCACACAACCCATGTAATACATAAGGGAAAGAGATACATAGTTGGCTTACAATCGCCACTTCACGCAATACATGAGTAAAGCATTACATCAAACAGATACAATCAAGGTCCGACTACGGAACCAAAATAAAAGAAGACTACCCCAAATGCTACACAGATCCCCGATCATCCCGACTGGGCTCCACTAATGATCAACTGAAACGAAACAACACAATGAACAAGATCTTCATCGAGCTCCTCCTTGAGCTCGGGTGCGTCACCTGCACGGTTTCATCGGCACCTGCAAACTGGTTTTGGAAGTATCTGGTGAGTCACGGGGACTCAGCAATCTCACACCGCGAGATCAAGACTATTTAAGCTTATGGGTAGGATAAAGGTATGAGGTGGAGCTGCAGCAAGCGACTAGCATATCTGGTGGCTAACATACGCAAATGAGAGCGAGGAGAGAAGGCAAAAGCACGGTCGATGAACTATGATCAAGAAGTGATCCTAGAACAACCTACGTCAAGCATAACTCCAACACCGTGTTCACTTCCCGGACTCCGCCGAGAAGATACCATCACGGTTACACACACGGTTGGTGTATTTTAATTAAGATCAACTTCGGGTTTTCTACAACCGGACATTAACAAATTCCCATCTGCCACATAACCGCGGGCACGGCTTTCGAAAGTTCAACCCTGCAGGGGTGTCCCAACTTAGCCCATTATAAGCTCTCGCGATCAACGAAGGATATTCCTTCTCCCCGGGAAGACCCGATCAGTCCTGGAATCCCGGCTACAAGACATTTCGATAGCAATAAAACAAGTCCAGCAAAACCTCCCGGCGTGCCGACACCCTGATAGTAGCCGCGCGTATCTCGTCTCAGGCCACGACCAGATGAGTCAAGCTACGAGTAAAACCAGACTCCGAGTTTCCCTGAGGTGGCCCCGCAGGTTGCTCGGTTCGGACCAACACTTAGACAAGCATCGGCCCGGGGGGGGGGGCTGAATAAAGATGACCCTCGGGCTGGCCGACCCAAGGGAAAGGGATAGGTGGTGGTGAGGCAAATGGTAAAACCAATGTTGGGCCTTGCTGGAAGAGTCTTATTCAAAGCGAACTGTCAAGGGGGTCCCATAAATCACCCGACCGCGTTAGGGACGCAAAATCCGGGAACATAACACCGGTATGACGGAAACTAGGGCGGCAAGAGTGGAACAAAACACCAGGCATAAGGCCGAGCCTTCCACCCTTTACCAAGTATATAGATGCATTAATTAAATAAGATATATTGTGATATCCCAACAAGTAAACATGTTCCAAACAAGGAACAACATCTCCATGTTCCAACAAGGAACAAACTTCATCTTCACCTGCAACTAACAACGCTATAAGAGGGCCTGAGCAAAGCGGTAACATAGCCAATCAACGGTTTGCTAGGACAAGGTGGGTTAGAGGCTTGGGTTAACAATATGGGAGGCATGACAAGCAAGTGATAGGTATCGCAGCATAGGCATAGCAAAAGAGCGAGCAACTAGCAAGCAAAGATAGAAGTGATTTCGAGGGTATGGTCATCTTGCCTGCAAAGTTCTCAGGGTTGTCCAAAGCTTGATCCTCGTAAGCGTTCTCAACAGGTTCCTTGTTCACGTACTCGTCTCCCGGCTCTACCCAAAACAAGAACACAAGCAAAGGAGACAACCATCAATCACGATGCAATGCACAAGCAACATGATGCAAAACATGGCATGATATGCGAGATGTGATATGCAATGCATATGCGTGCTCCGGAAGGAAAAAGAAGAGCCAGGCATAATCTTGCCAAACCAAGTATGCCACTGGAAAGGTGAGATGATTTCGGTTGAAATCGATA
The DNA here is from genome assembly GCA_032464435.1 of Aegilops umbellulata. Taxonomy (NCBI): domain Eukaryota; kingdom Viridiplantae; phylum Streptophyta; class Magnoliopsida; order Poales; family Poaceae; genus Aegilops; species Aegilops umbellulata. The sequence continues at coordinate 36,742,015 of CP136056.1, read as the reverse complement.
TAAAGATCACCGGAATCGGATGCACGGTTTGCAAATGACAAGCAAAACAAGAATGGCATGTTTCTGCGATTAACAGCAGGTTGCCACTTAACATGCAACAAGAAACTAAGCTACTGCACTCAAAAATATCAACAAAGCATATGACAGTGAACTACTCGAGATGCTTGACAAAAGATGAACACTGAGATAAGGCTAAATCACAACACAACAGGTTCAAACAAGCATGGCAAAAGTGCAAAAGATAACTGGTTCACAGACTTGGTGAAAATAACATGCCAGAAATTAACATCAGGATGACATGTTTAGAGCAAGCAAACAACATGCTACAGGAACATAATATAGCAAAGCAAGTCATGGAATGAATCTACTCAAAGCATTGAACAAAAGTCCCTTACTTACCATGAGCCAAAAAGGACCAGAAAACATAATAACACCCATGTCAATTAAGCAAGTTTCGTTACAGTTTTCAGACAGTGAAAAACTGGAGCATGGCAAAACCGATAACAAGTAGGCATGTTCGTGAGCTCTATGCGCTCACTACAGACCATTTCATGATAAAATAAGCATACATCCATCAAGAAGACATGGCATAGAAGCTATACATGGCAAGAACAACATCATAGCATGCAAGGATCAACTACAACAAGCTTGGCAAAATTGAATAACATGTAGACAATCTGCCAGGAATATTTTATGGCAAACGTAGAGCTCGATTGACTCAAGCTATGGCAATCCATAATTACAAACAAAAGCATGGATGGATAGAGAACATCCATATGCTCAAAACACCCTTACTGATCATGCTCAAAATAGGCATAGATCTCTCTGAAACAACATGAACACATGGCATAAAAATAACAGCAGGGCATGACTTAGTGAAAATACTAAGTCCCTGAAATCAGCAACATTATGATCCCTAGTCTGCATGCTTGTGCTAGTCACCTCAGAGGTCACAAAAATACATAGCAAAAACCACTATAAACATGGCATGGCATATTACAAAACACATGTAGGAGTCAAGTTCATAGGGTGCACACATCAATCATGGCAAAAATGACAAAAGTGCATGTTCTGATAATAATCTGGAACTAACATCACATAGCCCTCTTCTAACAGCATTTCGGGCATCAAGATGAACTCAAATGAAAATGATGCAATGAGAGGAAATGATGTACTCATCGGGGCGAAGAATTTGATATATTACACGCACGAAACGGACAGTGTGCAGCAAGTTATGATGCGATGAACAATGCTAAAAATGTAGGGACTTGGGCAGAGAAAACGGGGTCAACCTCAAATGGATCTGCACGGTTCTCGAGGCGAAGGCGGATCTCGCCGGAGAGCTCGCCGGAGATGGGGAAGAGGGCGGCCGGAGCTGCGGGAAGGGGCGGAGGAGGCCGGGAAGGCGGATCCGGGCGCGGGTGCCCCGGATCTGGCCGGACTCCGGCGCGGAGGAGCAGCCGCGGGGCGGCGGCGCGGAGGGCGGCTTCGGCGAGGAGCTCGTGCGGGCGGCGGGGTGGGGCACCCAGGCGGCGGGGCGCCGGGAGGAGGGAGGCGCGCAAGGCGGTGCGGGGCTCCACGCGGCGGGCGACGGCGACTGACGGGCGGCGCCGGCGAGGAGCGGTGGCGGCGTGCGCGGGGCTCGGGCGGCGGCGGCGGATTGGCCCCGCAGTGGAGGGGAGCTGGCGTGGTGAGGTGGCGGCGTCCCATTGGGTGCGAAGGCGGAGGTGCTGAGGTGGCAGCGCGCTATTGGTCGAGGTGAGGTGGCGGTGGTTGTGTCCGGCGGCGGGCGGACACGTCCGGTGGCGCGGACGAGCGGGGCTAGGGTTTCGTCCGCGAAAATGGACGGGGAGGGCACATATTTATAGGTAGAGGGGGCTAGGAAGCTCCAAATGGGGTGCGGTTTTCGGCCACGCGATCGTGATCGAATGACCGAGAAGATGGAGTGGGTTTGGATGGGTTTGGGGCCACTTTGAAGGGGTGTTGGGCTGCATTACAAAAGAGGCTTTTGCGGCTACCCGGTTAACCGTTGGAGTATCAAACAACCTCCAAATGATACGAAACTTGACAGGCGGTCTACCGGTAGTAAACCAAGGCCACAAGTCAAGCCTCGGTCCATTCCGAGAAAGTTTAATACCCGCTCATGAAAAAGAGACAAGAGGGGGCGCCGGGGAACATAGAAGTGCCGGATTGCAAAACGGACAACGGGGAAAATGCTCGAATGCATGAGATGAACACGTATGCGAATGCGATGCACATGATGACACGATAAGAAATGCAGATGATGACATGGCAGAGTGCAACACGCAAGCACATGACATGGCAACGACGTCGAATAACTGGCTGACACCTGGCGCATCGAATCCGGGGCGTTACACTTTCCAAGCCTCCAGACGGCCTGCTGCGACCTCCAGCTAGTCGGCAGTTCGGCTGGGAGTGTGCAGAATCGGCATCTCCGGCCACAAGGCAGCAATCGCCTGGGCGCCGACACGTTGAAGCCGGCGCAGCATCCGGTGATCCGGCCGCAGGCGAGCCTCGATGCTCAAAAGCTATTCATCAAGGGTCCGGGGGGCATTGGCGGCAACCTCCTCGCCGGCTGCCCTCCGCTCCTCGTGATCGGCCTCGATGGCTTGAACGGCAGCTTGCGAATGGCCCGGGAAGAAGTCTACCAAGACGAAGAAAGAAGCAAATCAGAAAAAGCAAGAGTCGGCCCGACCCACAGTTGGCGGCTCAAAGAAAGAGAGAAAAGAAAACTCACCATCAACGATATCCTCAATCTCATGAAAGCCGGAGGTCGGCATCGCCTCCTTATCGGTCCAGGAGGAGCGTTCGTCCTCGAACTCGGCCTGGAGTCCAGTCTCCCTCTCCTTCGCCTCCTCCTGCGCCTTCTTGAGCAGCTCCTTCTGCTCCGCCAGCTGCGCAGCCAGCAGGTCACGCTCCATGACGAGCTTGCCGCATTCCGCCTCCTTGGCGCACAAGGCGGTGTTGGCCTCGCCCAGCTGCTACTGAAGAACGGCGTTGGCCTCTGAAGAAAGAAGAAAAAGGATGCAAGTCGTCAGAGAAGGTCGCCAAGAAGATCCGGCCCGACTGCGCAATAGTCGGCCCGAATCTCGGGGACTACAGCCCGCGGGTGCGCCAGCGCGCCCCCGCGAGGAAGGAAACTCACTTCGGCTCTCCGACAAATCGGCAGTCCGCTTGCCCAGCTCTTCAACATTACAGTTGAAGACGGTGACCCGGAGGTTGTGGTAGTCCTATGATAAGCATTTCAAACAAGAATAAGCACTCAGAACTTACCAATAGAGTTCCGACCCGCCTGCTCAGCAGCCGGCCCGGAACTCGGGGACTACACCCAGTGGGTGCGCTGGCGCGCCCCCACAAAGAAGAGCAAGGAAAAACAAAATCAGAAGAAACATACCCGGACGGCCGCTCGCGACGCCAGATGCGCTTTGGTGCAGTTCTGGAGGGCGTCGCCTTCGGCTCGCAGCTTCGCCTAGACGTCCAGGAGCGCCTGGTTCAGCGGGCCTGTGCCGCCTCCTCGCACCCACCCGACGGGCGCAGCACTCATCACCTCGACGTCTGGCACGGCCGAGCTAGCCGCTCCGGTCTCCAGAGGGCGCGGCGCTGAAGTCGCCTTCTCCAGACGGCGGCGCCTTGGCGAGTCGACTTGGAGAAGCAAATTCGCCATGGCTTCGTCCGTAGTCGGCGGCACCGGCGGGTCCACCGGTTGTTTATCTCTCGCGCCTCTTGATGGCGGCGGGGGCGGTGGTGGCGGCACCACCGTGTCCGGCCCGGGGATCTCGCCGCCCTCCCTCTCCATGATGGGGTGCTCCCCGCCGACTTCCCCAGACTGCTCCGTATAATCCGGAGGCTGCGCCGAGTTCAATGGGACGACGAACAGCGTCGACAGGCGGCGCGTGGCTTCTTCGGCCCGCTGTTTGGCCACGGCGGCGGTGTCGGCTCCCTCCAGCTCCTTCTAGGTGGAGGCGGCTGCCTTCTCGGCCTACGCCTTCTCCCGACGGGTGGCCTCGTCCTCGTCGTGCTTCTCCCACGCATTCCGCTCCGTCACTTCCCGGAGGTCGGCAACAGGGTCAACACGCCGATTCGTGGCGGACGACTCCACCGACCCCCTAATGGAGGCGGCGGCGATCCTCCCGAGGGTGAGAGGAGCTCTGGTACGGGAAAGACATGTAAGGACCCAGACAAAATCCACCAGGAGATAAAAACAAGACAAAGAAACAGAAGCACTCACCCAGAGGATAGCGGCGGCTTCTTCACTTCCTTACGGAAGCGTTGGGCCCTCGCAACCGCCTCTTCCCGTTTGGTCGTGGCGGCCGCCCCCTTAAGCTTCTTCTCCCGGCCTCCGAGGGAATTCGGCCTGGCCCGGCGCTTCCTCGCGCCGTCTAGCCTCGGTTGATGGCGCGGGGCGTCTTCCCCATCTTCGCCAGCGGGCCAGTCGGCGAAGGTGGCCGAGGGCCTGAGGCCGCCTTCCTCTCCTTCGCCGCCTCCTTCGGCGTCGGCCTAAATCGCCGCCGCCCCTAGGTCGGGGTCGTCGACATCGCTCTCCGCTCGATCAGGGACGAACTGGCGGGGCGGCCCCGCGGCGCCGGCCGAGGGCTGGGGGAGAGGATTCTGATTCAAAAAATAAGAATAATAAAGATCAGGAGTCAGATTCGGCTGTAAAAGAAGAAGAAGAAGAAAAACTTACCACCGGCGGGGGGTTGGCGCGCGAGTACGGCTCCATGCCGAACTGCTAGTCCTCCGAGAGGCCGCAGTTCGCGATGTAGTTCACCGTGTCCGCTACCTCCGCGTGGGGCATGTCCTTGGTGCACGTTCGACTGGGGTCCCGGTGGCCGCTCATCTGACAGATCAGATGAGGCCGGCTTTGGAGCGGGAGGACTCGGCGCGCCACGAAGGCGGCCAGCAAGTCGGCCCCAGTCAGACCGGCCGATTGCGTCAGCACCCGAAGTCGCGCTACGGCGGCGGCCTGGGTCAGCGTCTTGGCGCGGTAGGACCAGCTGGGCTGCCTTCCAGCCGGCGCGCCGACTTTGTAAGCCGGCAGATTAACCCAGTCGCCGTCTGGGGCGACGTTCTTCACATAGAAGTAAGAACGCTGCCACATCTTCACCGACTTGATTAATTGGATGGCGGGGAACGGGTTGTCGGCCGTCGTCCTCCGCATCGCGATGAAGGCGCCGCACTGAGCTGGCACGCCGGCGACATGCGTGCCTAGCTTGGACTGGAAGAACACCCCCCACAGCTCGATGGTGGGGAGAACGCCGAGGAAGCCCTCGCATAAGGCAGTGAAGGCCGCCAGCAGCACCACCGTGTTTGGGGTGAGGTGGTGCGGCTGGAGGCCATGGAACTCCAAGAACGAGCGGAAGAACCCGCTCGCCGGCAGCCCCAGGCCGCGCATGAGGTGGGACCGAAACACGAGCCGCTCACCCTCCTCTGGCGCCGGCGTCACCTCCTTCGGCGGCGGAGCGCGGGCCTGCACGAGGTGCACGCCGGGGAGGCGACGCGTCTTGCGGAGGAAGTCGATGATGTCATCGTCGATGTCGGAGCCGTCCCACACGTCGGAGCGAAAGGCGGCGGGCGCGGCGGCAGAGGATGAGCTCATCGCTGCAAGCGGGGCGCAGTCCGGCACGGCAGCGGTGGGAGGAAGAAGGAAGAAGAAGGAGCGAAGGGAAACAGAGGAGAGCGGGCGCGCATGCTTCGCCGCCCCGCTCCCTCCGCCTACTTATAGGCCTGCGGGCTGAGAGGCCGAAGGGGTGCCGTGGGATTAACTGCGCCCATGCCCCCATGACCCCCACGATTTACCACACAAGTTATTGCGCGCATTTACTGCACCGGAAGCCCAACCGCCCGCACGGCCGCAGCGGATCCATTCAAAGGCCGAGGCGCGGTAATGGCGGGCCCCGCCCGCGGGCCTGTCCCGTCACGCGCGTGGGTTAGCAGTCTGACCCGGCCACGTGGCGCCTCCCGGCAGGTCCGCGGCGGGCGGCGGCCGTGTAGCTAATCAATCACGCCGTCTGAATCCCGCCATGACTTTCAAACTCCCTAAAAAGAACAAGACGACCTGAGGGCGAGTCCGACTTCCGAAAGTCGGCTCGTCGGAGACGGCCTGAGCAAGATTACCTCCCAATAGTCGGTACGGAGGAAGATGACAGGCAAGCCTCGGATCCAACCACTCGAAGGAAGAAACTGCTGAGGCTCCTCGACATGTCTCCCTCGGCGCCTCACCAGCTTCGGGGACTACTGTCGGAGTAATGGGCCACGGGTAGGCTAACCCGAGACCCAGAACCTTTCAAGACATCAGGGCAGGCTTCGCCCCTCAAGAATCCCAAGACGAAGGGCCGATTCTAGGAGTCGGCTGTGGCCTCACCGACTACCCACTCACGGCCGAATCCTAGAGACGGCTGCAACGAGAGCCGACTCCCAGTTGGTGACTCTAGGTAAGCCGACTATGGGGAGTCGGCCCGCGACTTCACCACCCTCTGCCTTCGAGAAGAAGGACGAGACGGGGGATGGCCGGAGTACGGCCCTCCCCTACCCTGATTACCGAGGGCAGGTATGGCTACAGTACGTCGTACTGGAGGAGATCTCCGTCCGGTGCGGCACTGTGTCCATACCGGCCCTAACGTCCGCCCCAGCGGAGAAACCATATTCCCACGTTGGCCCGCCAGTACGGCCTGGAGACGGCGGGTCCCGCTAGTCAGCGGGGGGGGGGGGAGGATGAAAGACGGCAAGAGCACCCGAAGACTGGGCTCGTGGGAGTCGGCCTCTGAGAATCGGCCCGTACCTCCCACGGGCCCCGCACACCATTAACCAGATAAGACGGGGAGTGGCGACAGTGATCGCCCGCCAGGCAGCGGTGCTGTTGCCACGACCCCATGATCAAGTCGAAGTCATCAGAGGCGCGGCTACAGTGACCAAAATAGTCGGCGGGGCCCACCTGGGGCGGGCCCCAGGAGTCGGCAGAGAAGACGGCGACCTGAGAGACAGACGGCTGGGACCCGCGCCCGGCCAGATTACCATTGTACCCCCGGGGGGTGGGCCTATATAAACCCCCCGGAGCACCCATGCAAAGGGTTCGGTTCTCTTAGCATTAGACCAGAAGCATAAGAGGGAGAAAGCTAGCCATGCCCTCTCCTACCTCTAGAACACAGCTCGAGGAGCAACTTTGTACACATATTACCATAGTGACCATGCGAAGACCCCGCAGAGCAGCAGTAGGGGTGTTATCTCCTCGGAGAGCCCTGAAGCTGGGTAAGATTCGCCGGCGTGCATGTCTACGCCTTATCCCGCTTCCGGGCACCGGCTACGTTCTACTCGCCCCCACCATGATAAGCCATCCTTTGGCATATGTCGCATCCAACCCCCGACAGACCCTATCCTAAAGGAACTCGAAGTTCCCACCAAGGATAGAAGCGCATCTTGAAGACGCTTTTGTAAGGTGGATATCATTACATCAACATTACATAATAGTGGGGATACAACCAAGACATACAATGTCACATGAATACAACAATACATCATATACAAGATCAACATCCGACTACGGATGCAACATAAACAGAAACTCAAACAATATCCACCCTGCTAGCCCGGGCTGCCGACCAGGAACCTAACCCAAGATCGACGAAGAAGAAGAACTCCAAAACAAGTAAACATCGCTCTCGCATCATGATCATCGCATAACCTGTACCTGCAACTGTTGTTGTAGTAATCTGTGAGCCATGAGGACTCAGCAATCCCATTACCATGGGTATCAAGACTAGCAAAGCTTAATGGGTAAGGAAGGGGTAAAGTGTTGAGGTTGCAGCAGCGGCTAATCATGTATGGTGGCTAACTTACGCAAATAAGAGCGAGAAGAGGTGCTTAGCAAACGGCCGTCAACTAGTAATGATCAAGTAGTGATCCTGAACTCCTACTTACGTCAAACATAACCCAGAAACCGTGGTCTCCTCTCGAACAACCCCGAAAAGAGACCATCACGGTTACGCACACGGTTGGTGTATTTTAGAAGAGTTTACTTCAAGTTTACTACAACCGGATATTACCAAATTCCCATCTGCCACATAACCGCGGGCACGGCTTTCGAAAGTTCAAACCCTGCAGGGGTGTCCCAACTTAGCCCATGATAAGCTCTCGTGATCAACAAAGGATATTCCTTCTCCCGGGAAGACCCGATCAGTCTTGGAATCCCGGCTACAAGACATTTCGACAATGGTAAAACAAGTCCAGCAAGACCTCCCGGCGTGCCGACACCCTGATAGTAGCCGCGCGTATCTCGTCTCAGGCCACGACCGGATGAGCAGTCCGTACAACTAAAATCAGGCCTCGAGTTTCCCCGAAGAGGTGCTGCAAGGGGCTCTAGTTTTGACCAACACTTAGACAAGCATTGTCCCGGGTGGGCTAAATAAAGATGACGCTCGGGTTAGCTACTCCCAAGGGAATGGTATAGGTGGTAGGCAAATGGTAAAACCAATGTTGGGCCATGCTGGAGGAGTTTTATTCAAAGCGAACTGTCAAGGGGGTCCCATAAATCACCCAACCGCGTTAGGGACGCAAAATCCGGGAACATAATACCGATATGACGGAAACTAGGGCGGCAAGAGTGGAACAAAACACCAGGCATCAGGCCGAGCCTTCCACCCTTTACCAAGTATATAGCCGCATTAATAATATAAGAGATATTGTGATATCCCAACATAAACATAATCCAACATGGATCAATCTTCATCTTCACCTGCAACTAGCAACGCTATAAGAGGGGCTGAGCAAAGCGGTAACATAGCCAAACAACGGTTTGCTAGGAAGGGTGACAAAGGTTAGGGGTTCATGGCAATTTAGGAGGCTTGAGCAGCAAGTGGTAGGTAACGCAGCAAAGCGATAGAACGAAGCAACTAACATAGCAATGATAGTAATGAGATCCAAGGTGACGGTCATCTTGCCTGAAATCCCGCTAGGAAGAAGAACGAGTCCATGAAGGAGACAAACGGACGTAGTCAAACGAATCCTCACAACTCCGGAACGAAACCGAAGCTAACGAGAGAAGCAAACCGGAAAGAAACAAACAACATAGTAAACAACCACCACATACACATGGCATGATGCACAAACAAGTATGATGCATGTCCGATTTAATGAGGCATGGCATGGCAAAGTGCAACAAACAACACTACAAATTAAGTGGAGCTCAATATGCAACGAGTTGCATATTAACGAAACACCACATAAATAATTTAGTTCTCACTCGTTTATTTACCCAACAATATTAAATGTTATTAAACATGGAAAGAGGTGAATCATAGTAAGACTATCTATCTAGGCAAGTTTAAATGAGGCCGGAACAACAAACAACAAGTCCGGAAGAAACCTCATATGCATATTTCGAATTTGGTACTGCTCTGTCCTAAAGCATAATTTAATGTTATTAAACAGAAAAATAAATTGCACCATGTTAATCTATGCATTTTTCTACCCCATTTACATATTAAGTTTATTTAAAACGGAGCTACGGTTATTTAGATATGTATTGAACCATTTTAGCAAGTCATTTATGCAAATTAAATCAAACAGCAATTTGAACATTTTAAACATGGATGAAAACAGAAAATTATGAAACTAAGCATGTCGCATATATAGTTTGTTTAGTTTGGATGCATGCATATTTAGTTATTAACAACACAAAACAGTGGCATTTCCTGTAAATATGCATGCACTGGAAAATGCTAAAATACACAGACTCGAAAAAAAATATGCACGGGCCGGATTGCAGCAACCTAGGGGGACTTGGCCCGGGTGAGCGCTGAGTGTGTGTGTGTGTGTGTGTGTGTGTGTGTGTGTGTGTGCATAGTAATAAGGGGAAAACAGAGCAAAAATATGGGGCGCCTGGGACTCGATCCCAAGACCGCTCGGATGGATAGTGGCTGCGCCAACCAATAGGCTAGCTATGTGCCGGTGATGTAAATGGAGATCAGCGGGAAGATGAAGCATATGGTAAACGCGACCATGAGCGGGAGCCAACAACAACAGCTGCTGTGGTTTCAGAGGACCGGCGAAGGTGCGGGATCCTTCTAGGGAGGCTGCGGGAATGGGGTATGGATGCGTGTGTGCGGAGCAGCTGCGGGAGATTGGCTCGAGCACGAGGCCGTGCTCGTCTCGGGCGTCGGCGAGCAAGTGCGGCAGAGGCGAGCGAGCGGCAAGCAGGCAGGGTGCGCGCGCGGGTGCAGATGGACGCGGGGGCTACGGGCGCGTGTACGTGGGCGAGCTCGAGCGTGCAAGCAGGGGTACATCAGAGGTTGCGAATATTTCCGGCGATCAAGGCCTCGGATGTACACAGAACGCCCGCTTCATGGACGGAACCAACAAGGGGACAAAGACCGGGAGGAGCATGAGCTCACCACGGGTTTTGGTGACGTCGTGGTTCAACTGGAACGCAGTGGAGACGGTGGGGAAGCGCGCTGAACGGCGGCGGAGACTTGGCGGGGCTTCGGGTCCATGAAGCAGAGGAAGCAGGGGAACAAGACGTCAAGGAGGAGGTCGATCCATGGCTTGAATGGGCGCTTGCAAGGTCTAGAAGAAGAAGGAGACGTGGGCGTCGCTCCCCGAGGAAGAAGACGACGGCGTCGAGCTTGATCGTGCCGGAGTAGAGCTCGAGCATGGCGTTGGCGACGGCTATGGCGTGGAGTGGCTTACCTTGCGGCGGCTAGACGAGGAGGAGGGAGGAATGGAAACAGGAGAGACCCTAGGGCACCGGGGCATGATTTATAGGAGGTAGGGAGGCTGTCCCGACCGTCAAATCAAGCCAGCTGCCGACGTGGAGGTGCTGGATGCGTTGTCGTACAGGAAAGAAGAAGAACAGGGCGCTGCTGCTGGTGGCTGGATGGGCTGCAACGGAGGGACTAAGTGGTGTGCTAGACCATGGCTGGGCTAAGGCGCTGGGCTCTCTCTCTCCCTTATATTCTTTCCTTTTTTTATTTTCCAGGACAGAAAACACTTGGAGGAAAAGAATAGAAGGGCAGGAATGGAATTCTACAGATAAGAATATATGTATGGAGTCCTGGAAATATGCACATTTCAAATGAATTGGTTTGGCAATTTTTAGAGGTAGAAAAATAATTCAAGTTTGAATTAAATTCAAACTTGAGCCATTTTTGAACCCAACCAAATCAACCAAAATGGGCTGAAATTTGCCAGAGAGATACAAGGCATGGTGTAAGATTACCAGGAAATAAATGAACATTTATGGAGGAGGGGAAAAGGCCACTTGACATGAAAGCCAAAGTTTGAAATAGATGAAGAAGTGGATAGGTTGTGCACTAGGGGGGAAATGCAGATGGAAAAGATCAAGATGGATAGCACACCAACAATACATCAGCATGAAGAATGCAACCCACATGATGATCATGATAGAATGCAATAAAGTGACACAAGGCATATGAAATATCATACAGCAAGCAAGATGACTATGGCAACAATATGGATGGCACAATGCAATATAACAAATGAGGAACATGATGCGAGAAGAAAAATATGACAATGGCACTCATTATGATCATGGCATAAACATATAGGAATGAAATATGCAAAACAATTATGATAATGCAACAAACATAATAAACACACATCAACAACTAAAATAAATGGAAGGGCAACTAAAGCGTCAGTCTCGGGGCGTTACACCATCCAACAGCATAGTGCTTCTTCAACCTCTGGTCTACTTGCTCCAGCCACCCAAAGCAGTGCTGGTCGTGCCGCCTGCTCCTGCCTCCCGTGGACGGCTGTGCTACTGCGGAGGCCTCACCGCCCCCATACTACTCCCATCACTGGCCAGGCCATCCCTCCACTCACCCACACCCCCTGTTATTCTGCGACGACGGCAGCCTCACACCGCAGCCGAACCAGTGAACGCTCGTACTCCTCTCCGTGTGGGCATCCACTGCCGTGTCTTGCCCGGTTCCACGTCGTCCCCTTCCTAGGCCTCGCTGTCGTCCACCGCCGTGGTGCTCTCGGCGCGGCGTGGTCAATGTGGTCACAATTTACCTCCATCGGAAGAGTACTGTGCGTGGAGTGGCTGACAGCTGGATCTACGGCAGCCGCAAGGAAGTGCCTCCTTATTACGCGGAAAATAGTTATTCCTCCACCTGACAGCGGGGACCCACCGGACGGGCCACTAGTATTTTGCAAAAAAAATCATTTCCCCCTGACTGCTGGGACTCACCAGACGGGCCACCGTATTTCGCGAAAAAACGTTCCCCCCGCTGTCAGCTCGGACCCATCGTAAGTGCCTCCTTATTACGCACAAAAAAATGAATACTCCCCCGGCTAGCTGGGACCCACCTTGGTGGGAGGCTGACTTGTGGGCCTACTAAGTTGACGGGGACGAAGGGCTTTGTCAACTTAGTCAATATGAACGATTCAAGCTCCAGTGACCGTACGATGTCCATCCAACGGCCGTAGTGCTTCTTCAACCTCTGGTCTTCTTGGTCCAGCCACCCAAAGCAGCGCCGGTCGTGCCGCATGCTCCTGACTCCCGTGGCCGGCTGTGCTGCCGCAGAGGCCTCATCGCCCCTACTATTCCCACCGCTGGCCAGGCCCTGCGGCGACGGCAGCCTCACACCGCAGTCGAACCAGTGAACCCTCGTACTCCTCTCCGCGCGGGCTTCCACTGCTGCATCTTCCGCGGCTCCGCGTCGTCCCCTTCCTAGGCCTCGCCGTCGTCCACCGCCGTGGTGCTCTCCGTGCGGTGTGGTCAACGTGGTCAAGGAATGACTTCCATCGGAAGAGTACTATACGTGGAGAGGCTGACAGCTGGGTCCACGGCCACAACCCAGTTTTTCTGTGATTTGCCAAGTAAGTCGCTTTGTCAAGCCTGTTGGGTTGCAAATCTGTCAAGACGAGAGAGCTTTCATTCGGCTGGCCGAGAAAATGGCCCATCAGTAATGAGAAATGGGTTGTACATTTTTAAAACACATCAAACCGGCAATTAGTTTCAAATATCTTTTTTTATTTCAAGATTTAAATTACATTAATTTTTATGCGTGGAGAATTTGTTGGATTTTATATTGACATACATTTATTTTTAAAATCAGTTTTAATGTGAGTCGAAATTTTGGGATTAAGAACAGTTCGGACCGCACCGAAATATGCCAAATTTCGTATAATTTTTTAACCATGGCCAGAATATGGGCTGTAATGCTAACAAAAAGAATATGGGCTCCAAAAAACCCTTAAGAATTAGCAAATAGACTGTAAATTATTAGAAAGAATGGCAGATGGGTTGTATGCTGTTTTCCACATATTTGAGGCTTTCCTGAAAAAAAAGGTTGACGCACAAGCACTGACTATTGGATGTCCATCCAACGGCCGTCGTGCTTCTTCAATCTCTGCTCTTCCTGCTCTAGCCGCTCAAACAAGCGCCGGCGGGACTGCCTGGTCCCTCCTCACCGCGGCCGGCTGTGCTGCCGCGCAGGCCTCACCACCCCACCGTACTCCCATCGCTGGCCTAGCCATCCCTCTACTCACCCACACCTGCTGTTATTCTCCGGCAACGAAAGACGAACCAGTAAACCCTCGTACAGTCGTACTCCCCTCCGCGTGGGAAACAACTGTCGAGTCTTCCCTGCCTCCGTGCCATCCCCTTCCTAGGCCTCACCGTCGTCCACCGCCGTGGTGCTCTCGGCACGGCGTGGTCAATGTGGTCAACGACCGACTTCCATCGGAAGAGTACTATGCATGGAGACGCTGACAGCTGGGTCCACGGCCGCAGCAAGGAAGTGCCTCCGTATTTCGCGAAAAAACATTTCCCCCCTGACTGCTGGGACCCACCAGCTACACCTTCGCACGCAAGGAAGTGCGTCCGGGCAAAAAAAACAATTCGCCCCCTGACTGCTGGGACCCACCAGCTACATCTTCGCACGCAAGGAAGTGCCTGACAGTCGGGACCCACCTGGTCGACGCGTACGTAGCGTTGTCATTCTGGTCGCTAACGTGTATGTATATATATACTGGTCGATGTAGAGGAGTGCATGTGTCGTAGTAGAGGCGCGCACGTAGCATGTACACGTACGTACAGTGGCCAGGGTGCAAGAAAGTAAATACGGCCACATATGTGTACATACGGGCGGGGTCTCAAACGCCTACTCGCGCATATGTACGGCGAGGGCTCGTTGACATGGCTAGGTCGGAATGGAGAAACAGCGTCGTCGTGTTCATGGGGAGGCAACAGTATGCGTCGTGTTCATCGGGAGGCAACGGAACGCGTGGGAGCCAACCGGCTGGGTCGGAACAGAATGTGTGGTCGTGTTCATCGGGAGGGCTTGGATGGAACAGGCGAGGAAACGAGGCCTAGCATACCACAGAACAGAGGAAACGGCCTTGTGTTCGACCGGCCACGTTCGAAACAGGATCCTGTTCATCGGGAGGGTCTGGCATACCGCAAAACGGACGAAACGGACCTCCTACGATCGAAACGAGGGTCCTGTTGATCGGGAGGGGTGTGGCATACCGCAAAACGGACGAAACGGACCTCCTACAGTAGAAACGGGGGTCCTGTTCATTGGGAGGGGTGTGACGTACCGCAAAACAAACGAAACGGACCTCCTACGGTCGAAATGGGGGTCCTGTTCTTCGGGAGGGGTGTGGCGTACCGCAAAACTGGACTCCATGGGATACTGTTCATCTCCACAGTCGACCTCCTCCAGCCTCCACGGGCTACCGTCGACCTCCTCCAGCCTCCTTGGGCTCCTGTTTATCCAGCCTCCACCGCACGCTACTCCACTGGCTACTATTCAACCACCCCTCCACGGGCACCCCTCCACCGTCTACTGTTCATCCAGCCCTCCACACCACGGGGTCCTGTTCAACCACCCCTCCACGGGCACCCCTCCACTGTCTACTGTTCATCAAGCCCTCCACACCACGGGGTCCTGTTCATCTAGAGGCAACGCCACCGCTCACTGTTCATCCAACCCCCCCACCCTCCGCAACGCTCACTGTTCATCCCAGAGGCAGCATCCATCGGCTTCAGTTAGTAGCAGTCGTGAAAGAATCGATCGATCGGGTTCAGTTAACAGCCATCGATCAATTGCTCGGGTTCAGTAACGCGTAACCTGCAGTGTAATCGCTCGGGTTCAGCTAGAGCCCAACGCCTTGCTCGGGTTCAGTTAGAGCCAACGCCTCGCACACACGCGTGTACATGTACGAGAGAAACGCGCATCACTCGGCCCCCGACCTCCCACCATAACCGGGAACTCCCTGAAATTTTCCTCGCCCTCGCTTCTAGCACGGTTTTTTCCGTCATGGACAGCCCAAAGAATGTCATGCAGCTGCTTCTCCGGCCCGCCCAGGACGAAAAGCCCATTTTCTATCATGATTTATTGTTTGTCATAGAAGTAGGAGCTCACCACATCTATGATGATAGCAGGTTTTGTCACAATTATCATCATAGAAGTGTCATATGTATGACATAAAAAATTTCGTTCGGCCCAAAATGTCACGGATGTGTCTTTTTTTTTTGTATTGACATGGGATGTTTTTATAATGTATATATAAGTCTCTATAAAATATACGATAATAGTAATAATATAAATATATATAATGTGGTTAGAAGGGAAAACATAAATTGGAGACAGCATTATTATTCTTATATATAGATAAATAGAACAGAGATCTGCGTTTTACTAAGAAAAATACATTGGGCTGCCGATCTTTAAGAAAAATCCCATAGGCCGGTATGGACCTCAAAAAATAAGTTGAAACCACTGTCTCCATACGTCGTGGGCTACGCATGTTAAAAAACAAAACCTAGACCTAGCTGATACTTGTTCGCCCTATGGAAAAAAATGATACCAGCTAGATCCCTGAGCGAACTGGATTAAAGAGGAGGCCAGCGGCGCAACTGAAGAAGCACATCAGGAGCGATTTTTTTCTTTAGTGGATGGCTCTCGGTGGCGTTTTTTTACTTGCCTCTGCACCATACAACTTGTATTTTTAGCCTCCCAGTCCGTGGTGGACCAGCAGCCCATTTGTTGGGTGGGCCAACCTACAGAAACCCGCACTCGTTTTTTCATCAAGCCCCAAAAACAACGCAGTACTATGTTTGTTTTGAGGCCGAAAACATTATGACAGGGGTTGAGCGGGGGAGGGGGGAAGACAGAGCAAAAAGATTAAAAAGAGCTCAAAAGGAGGTGCAATTCTTCTCGGGAAGAAGGTGTGCCGCTGGCACCCACACGTCACAAATCCCACAGTAGGCATACTAACAAGTTCACACACACAAGTACAACAGAAAAGGTAAACATTCGTATCAAACTTAGGTTCACAGGACACATTCATATTCATAGCCAACATTCACAATCAACAACTCAAAAGATTCATATATACACAAGTTCAACATGTCTATGCATCGAAATGATTGATAGATCACACGACAATATTCATAGATAATTCACAAAAAGATTCAGATATACACATGTTCAGTATGTTTATGCATCCAAATGATTGAGATCATAGCAAATATCATCCATGGGTGAACTTTAATTACGTAGGGTACAGACTGGTAAATGGTGTTCAGTCGGAGGTACTTCTTGCTAAAATTAATGCTTGTACGAGTAAACTTTTGAGTACATAAGAGGCAACATAGACAATCTGAACTTTGCTTGTAGGTTTATCCTCAAATAGTGGCCTCGTGCCGAGGGAGGTTTGAGCAACTTGGCCACTACTTTCATCCAACTAGTTTACTGGCTCATCTTGGTTCTGTAGCTCGCCAAAATTCTACATTGCAGACAAGAAAAGGAGGCGGTTGAGAAAATGAACCACCCAAATTTTTTGTGCAGTTCAACTGAAATGGAGCATCCCTGGCGTGTAGACTGATTAAGTGCCAGATGAATATACGCATCAACCAACTTGTCTGGAATCTTTAGACTCCATGCCATACAGTTCGCTACCATATGTGCCGATAACCAAAATGCACAAGTTGGGACCAAAGATTGGACTGTGTTTTTCTGGGCTATGCGCCAAGCAATATTTTTGGTGTTCACTCTCCTAATACTTGGATTTTGACAACTAGTTGACGTCAGCTGATACTCGAATGAATATAGGCACTTCTTCTTGTCAACGTTGATGCTTTTCTAAGTGAACTTTGGAGTACATAGCAGCAACATAAGTACCTGTCCATCTAATCTTTTTGTGCAGTTCTACCGAAATCACCTAATGTAATGATTTGCCTGCGAGTTCAGGCTCCAAGTTACTCCTTTATGGAATCGGCAAACAGTAGCACAATACCAAATTACCAATACATATGACAAGCACAATAATGAGGATAAAGACCAGTACCAACCTGTGTGAGGTAGCATATCAATTACTATTTCCTTTGACTGGAAGCCGAGATAAGCCAAGTGACTCAAAGCAAAGGAAGAATGCAATCCGAGATTAGCGACTGACAGGAAAGGAAGGAAGTTGTCGAGGTAATGAAGCACCCAAAGTTTTTGTGCAGTTCCACCAAAATGGAGCATCCCTGTTGGCACATATATTGAGAGAGTGAGATTACTGTTATAGTGGGACTAGTTGATGAAACATACACTAACAAATAGAAGCACCCTCATTATCTTAATGGGTAAAGTTAGCAACATAGTAGTCTTGCTTAAAGAGAGGTATTTGTTTATTTAATCAGTGCCAATTAGCTCAACACTCAAAGCATTGCCAAGTATCATAGGTTGCAAAACTTTAACGTGCAAAGATAAAGGAGTTTCTCATGATAGTAGCACTATACAAATAGAGATGATAGCAAAATAATATGGATGAAGGACATAGGCCGGTACCAACCTGAGCAAAAAAGCTTATTCATGTAGTCCCAGAAGAGATGATAAAGCACTCACTGGAATCACTCAATAGTATATATTTTTGTGCACTTCAAATTTATGGTTGAAATCACTCTTGTTTACCAGTGCTGAGATTATATCGAAAGATTATCAAAAGCTTCCAACAAAGTTAAAGCACTGGCTAGGATACAGTTCATTGTATTGTCTTGTGTAGTTCCACTAAAATGTATGATTGGTACAACATGATCCTTGTTTGCACAAGTAGGAACAAGGTGAAACCTTCATTAGCTTAGTGAGAAAGGATAGAAAGGCATTAGCATATTACTCTAACAGTAGCATCAAATTCATCATGGACAATACGCAGAAGTGGAAGGGCTCCCTGGAGGATTGTCTCACATGTAAGGTAGACATTTCCGGAGCCCTTGAATGGCCTCGACTAAGGCCTTGGCTTCAGCAATATCACCTTGGCGCTGTTTATTCTTCTTCTTCTTCCTCTTCATGCTCTGTTTCTCTTTCTCCTCACCAGTTGGTGAAACCAAGTATATGATTGGCCTTCTATTTCAGAATTGGTTTTTTCAGTGAGGGAGTACAAGTGTACTAGTAAACGAATTGCATTATTTTCTCATGGTAGTCACAAAATAGAGACAAACACATGCATCAAATATCATTCTTACCTAAAGGAATGTTATGGTGCCAATATGGATGATGAGGATTGGAACACGGATCTCCCTTTGTGCAGTTCCATCAAAATGAACCAACCGTTCCATTCTGACATTCCAGTTAAACAGCACAAAAATCACTTCTTTTAAGAAGTTTTTTGTGCAGTGCACCAAAAGGTCACAACAGCAACTAGGTGAAATGGATATCCCTGTTTGCACAAATAGGTACAGAGGAAACAATCAGAATCTCAAACAATTACAAGCAAAAACATTTGGCTAAACTTGTCATGGCTTATAACAGTGGCATGGCTTCATTTTACCAGGGGCATTAGATTATAACAGCTAAATATTTGGTATAAGGGCATGTGACAATGGGTGCACCAGCAGTCTAGCACCATATACCTAAACCGGGGCATAAAGTGGTGATTCATAGTTTGTTGCCCCGAGAAACAAACATCCGAGAAACATATCTGGGTTGGTCCCATTTTTGTTCACTCTAGCCACCTACTCCTATGATTTTTTTGGAAATTGAGGCGTGCCCCCGGCCTCTGCATCATAATGATGCATGCAGCCATCTTATGTGTGGATAGAAAATCTAGTCCTGGTCATACCACGGTGTACAGCATTTCCCCTATATTTCCCTTTTCGACCAAGAGACCGGTTGGATGACCAGTCTGTACTACTTTCACCCCCTATCCTTCCTGTTTGTACCAAGTCCGATGCACATACTAAATTCCCCCACCCCCACTTTATTTCTTGTTTGAACAAAGTACAAGATTCGACTCCATGAAGTAGCTTTACCTCTAACAATAGAAGAACAAAAATAGGTGACGTTGGACCATCCGATCAAGAGGGGCTGAGAGGCAGAAAATGATGCACTTGCAGCGACGTAGCGAGCTTGGGAAGTAGAGCTACGGCGGTTTCAAAGGAAGATATACCTGAAGGTCGTCGGGATGTGGATAGGTGGGCGACAGGAGGCCGGATCCGCCCACACTAGGGCAACGACGAAGGGATCGGAGGACCTCCCGCGCCGGCGCTCGGCCAGAGATAACGGTGAGGCTGGCAGTGGTGAGGCCGGATCCGTCCACACTAGGGCAACGATGAAGGGATCGAAGGACCTCCCGCGCCGGCGCTCGGCCAGAGATAACGGTGAGGCCGGATCCGCCCACACTAGGGCAACGGAGAAGGGATCGGAGGACCTCCCTCGCTGTCCATGATGGCCTAAATGCTGCCCCTCCTCCCCTTCATCGGCGGAGGGGGATACGTCCGGATCTGTATCCAGTGGTGAGGATAGAAAGACAGTGTTTTTTTAAGGGAGAAAGATAGTGTTACCACCGCTATCTTGTTTAGATATGGAGAGGATGAGAGTGTGTGAATAGAGCAACCCTAGCAAGCAAGCGCGGAGGCTCCGGCCTATATATATACGTAGTGGGGTAGTTTTCCTTTTTCACTCCATCAAAACAATCGTTTAAAATTGTGTAAGTGCCAGTTCGCCTTTTTTAGTTGTTGATTGTTTTTTGAGATAGCTACCCGCTTATTCCAAGTGGTGTTACGGTGTGCCAGGTCACGCTTTGTATCGTTCTAATCTGGTACAAGACCCTCCATTAAATGAACAACCACCCCCTCTTAAAAATTATGAACAAGCCCATGGCTAAAGTTATCGGAAACGTGGGCTGCCCCAACATGCATTATTATTTATATTTTCTACTCCCTCCGTTCCTAAAAATAAGTCTTTTTAGACATTTCAAATGGAATACAACATACGGATGTATGTAGACATATTTTAAAGTATAGATTCGTTCATTTTGCTTCGTATGTAGTCACTTGTTAGAATCTCTAAAAAGACTTATATTTGGGAATAGATGGAGTATGTGGGAGTATCCTCAAAACAAAATGTGAGAGTACAATATTTATTGGGACCCTTTGTAATTGGTGCTAAATTTTGACAAAAGATTCAACTGACAAAATGTTAGTGCATGCATGTAGTCATAGAAATATATTTTTTAATTTGTGGTGGGGTAAATGTTAGAGGTTGCAGCAAATGGAGTATTGTACACTACAGGTCTTTTAGCCAAGTTTAGAGGCAACCATGTGGTGCCAGTGCTACGATGTGTCGCGTCAACTTGTACAACAAGGAGAAGCTTGATTTTACTACTACACGCCTTCTCCCTCGCCCATGCGCGCGGTGGCTATCCCTCCCGCACGCGGTGGACAGACATGCAGCAGTGGATTCAATACTACTGTAGAACCAGTAGTAGTAACTTCATTGTTCGTCTTCTCGAAGAGGCGAAGAGCCAAGGGCAATCCGAACGTGGCAGTTGCGAACGCTCGCGTGGCAGTCTTTGTGTAGGGGTGGGGTGTGGTGTGGAGCCTTGGAGCACGCATATAGCCAGGCTCTTGCATGAGACAAAATTGCTATTTGAGCCCACTATTGTAGTACTAGTACTTGCTAGTATAGCCATGTAAACCGGAAAGGAGTATTTGCCTTTCTAGAGATTTCACCGCATGTAGTACTGGCTCAAATCTCAAATCTCATCAACCAAGGCATTTTGTGATCGGAGGAATGTATCTCGTACTTTACAAAACTACCCTAATTAAACTCATGCATTAATTACGTAGTTCTCTCGTTTTCCTCTCCGCCTTGGTTGTGGTTCACAATACTGAGCACTCCTATATGACTAGCCGCTCTATCTACATGCGGGACATCAAAGCATCCGGGCCCGCGTGCCATCCACCAAATCACAGCGAGATGCTATAGTCGAGACTCACAGGTCACCCTGGTGTGGCCGTCATGACCCGTCATATCACAAAACCCACCTTTACCAGTAGTGGTAAAGTGGCCTCGAAGTGGCCTTTAAGTTGGACTAGACGAAGCAACCATCATTTCACTGGAATGCTCGTTGAAGCCCTTTCTCCCCTTTCTTGAAGAAAACCTCTCTCCAGGCTACTCACTTCTGCCATTTTTCTTCTGTACCGACGAAGGAAAGGTGAGCGAATCAGTGATGCTGCTATATTTCATTCCAAGAATCTTCTTTTTGCGAAGCACCGACCAATTCTCATAGCCTATTCTTTTCCCATTTTCCTTGCGATTGTGGTTTCCTTTCGATTGCTTTTTGTTTGTCAGTTCATTGATGGATCCTGGAGCACTAGCCAAAGAGTTGCCGGCGGACAACCCACTGGAGACAGCGATCTCCAGGAAGCGAGCACCGACCAACGAGTTGACCATGTTGGCGGGCCAACCCATGAGGACGAAGAACTCCAAGAAACAAGCACTGACCAAAGAGTTGACGACATTGGCGGACGAACTCCTCAAGGAAAGTTGGAAGAACAGCAAGGGCCCCACCGTGCCTACCCCATAAACTCTAATGGCCACCTATGCGAGGCTCAAGGCCGAGTTTGAGGAGATAGTCGCCGTTGAGAAGCAGTATTCCCTTGGCAAGGTGATGGCCCCCATCGAGGATGAGGAGATGCCCCCCCGGAGGGATGGGATCCCCCGGTGAGCTGCACAAGGTAAAAAATAATGGCTTACCATAGTTGTAGTTTTTGATTATTTGCAATGTGCTTGCTAATATGTTAGGGTTGTGCACGTGCCGGTGGACGTCCTTGATGATTCCGATGTCGTGGCCCGTCCTATGGACAACGTCCCAGAGATCGTTTTTGATGTCGTGGTCCGTCGTGTTGACATCGCCCCGGAGATCAATTCCGATGTCGTTGTCCATCCTGTGGACAGCGCCCCAGAGATCGATTCCGATGTCGCGGTCAGTCCTGTGGACATCGCCCCAAAGATTGATTCCCATGCCGCTGTCCGTGTTGTGGTCATTTCCCAAGAGATCGATGACACGAAATAGTTGGTCGCGTTAATCCTTCAGGGTAGTTTGCATTGCCCTGTGTTTAATTACCAGAATGATGCGTGTTATCAAACCATCTTAGGGCTAGTGCACAGCCTTGTGTGGGTGGTACTTGCTACTTTTGTTTGATAATGAATCATGCAAACCCTCTCCGAGTTATGGAAACAGATGTATCCTCACCAGCCTATGATGTAATATATCGCATGCTTAGATGTAAGTTCGAACTATTTATCATATCAGCAGGGCTTGTTTGATGATTCTTGGTGCTAGTAGGCTAGCTACTGTGCCAGCTATAGTACTTGCAAAACACTCACCGAAGAGAAATGTTAGGGCTGATGAGCTCGTGGTACGCTTATACTTATCCATCGTCGATCGTCCAATAGCCCAAGCTCCTAAAGTTGTAGGCTTAGCGATCGATCAGACAATAGTCGACACAGATACATTCAGGCCTCATGTGGCTCATAGGGTAGGAAAATCATAGAAAAAGTACAAAGACGTACAACACAAAATCATAGCAGTACAGAGACGTACTCCCTCCATTCCAAAATAGATGAGTCAACTTTGTACTACTAACTTTGAAATGGAGGGAGTACAGATCCTAGGCGAGCTAGTTTTTCCTAGTGGGTTTTAGTGATATGACGTGGTACAGTGCCGTCTAGTCTTCGCGTGTGGTAGCAGTATTGCGGGTACAATAAGTTTACTTGAAGAAGTAGAATTCAACGAAGTCATGATGGTTCCTTCGTCCGACCAACTTACAGCGGGAAAGGTTGTGCCTGCGCTACGACCGGGGTGGACCAGGATAATTTTGTGCATGGATGGTGGACCAGGATGGTCGACGTCCCACATGTCGGCGAATGGAAAGTATTATTTTCCGATATAGAGGACGAGAAACGAGTATTCATTGTTAATTTTTTGATGAAAGCTATTGTCTCCACTGTTACGATGGAGGAGTGTGAAACACGGCAGCCGAGTGAACTTGGCATGTGCACCACTCCCTCCTTCCTCATGTAATACTAGCATAGTGTTGACTATAAGGTTGGCTATAAAGGTTACAACTTTTTATCACTGTCTCTCTATCTATTTCCTCTCAAATGTTTTTTACCTTCCTTTTTTAGACACAATTGTTTTTTTGTGCCTTCTTTTTTAGAATTAGTTTTTTTATACCTAGGAGCACGCGTAGAGATGGGATCTTGCAGAGCCCACTTCTTGACTTTGTTGATGCCTCTCTCTCCTCCACATAAGTGGGCTTATAGGCCAGTATCTTACTGGTACTACTTGCTATGAATGCGGGCAATTGGCGTCTGAGGGGGGAGGGCTTGGAAGCGGTCCGGACTCCCGCATGGCCCACCTTACATTATCACCATATATTTCTTGGAGTTCGTGCGCGGCGGGCGGCAGGCGGGGATGGTTTATTCAATTGCAGTCCCACTTGTCGGTGAAATTTCAACACAACACGTGTCCCTTCTGGTGAGCGGCGTGCGAGCCTTACTATCGCGGGTGCGACGCGTACGAGTCGTAAGTGTGCCGCCTTTTCTTTTGAACTTGCAAAGTGAAACATTTTCGTGCGATCGATCGATAGAAATCTAGAATAAAATGACGAGGGTGGTGCTTTCCCGCGCGTTAGGCGGGCTAGTTTGAGTGATATGACGTTCTACAATGCCGTACACTTGCTCTATTTTTATGCAAGCAAGAGTTTACACTCTTACGTGGGAGGAGTGCGAAACACGACGGATCTGATTTTGATCGAGGGATAACTGTTCCCTGCCAAATAATGGAGCACTATTAATCTGCAGCGCTGGCCCACAAATTTACACCGGCATCTGTCCAAGGACATGCTGGATGCCATCCAATGCTGCCCGCATACCTTTCGACAACTATATGAACTAACCGGACGAAATTCGTGCAAACAAAGAAAATTTCACATTAACCGGATGAAATTCATTACATTTCAGAAACTTCTCCTACAAACTGGACAAAATTCATTACATATTTCGCACAAACCGTACTAAAACCCACTATAAACCAAATATAAACGATCGCTGGCGCCCGTCCACCATGTCCGTCCATGAACCCGAGAAAGGCGGCCATTGCCTTTGCCTCCTCCTCATCCGTCTCGATAACCTCCTCCTCCGAAGCACAAGGTTCTGAAGATTTCTGCATCCACATACCGTCAAGCGGCTAATCGGCCGCCGATGTTTATCGCACCAAGCTTGGCTTCGACTGAGTGGAGGAGCGGTGGCCTTCTTGGGAACAGAGCGGCGGCGACCTACCGTGTACTACTCTTCCTCGCTGCCGGCTGTGCCCGTGCATGAGCGCCGGCTTCATGGTAGTGGTGGCGGACGGCGGTCGGGGGGAGCCGGCGATCTCCTTCGTCTGCTCCTGCGACAGTACGTCCAAGAGAGCTTTGGAGCGCGCCCGAAGCGGAGCCACCGATGTCCTTCATCTGCTCCTGTGACTGTACGTCCAAGAGAGCTTTCGAGCGCCAGGAGGCCATGGTTGGAGTGGTGCCGACAGAAGGAAGGGACCGGAGGAGAATGAGTGTGGGTCTTTGGCTATGGCTGGGAGCTGGGGCTCAAGTTAATATAGCGGGCGAATGGCAATGAGCCACGACAGACGGATGGACGTCTGGCGCCGGAGTAGGTTCGTCGAGCGTGAATGCGGACGCTACTTCAGTGACTTAACTGCAGGTGCGTTGGGTCACTGACATGTGGGCCCAACGGGTATCTAGCCCGCATGTCAGTGACACCCCAACTGCACCTGCAGTTAAGTCCGGTGAATGCGGCATTGACGTTCTGGAGAGACGGTGACCGTTTCAGGCAGGAAATGCATAACTTACGAATAATGGACGAATCGATCAGACACACACTCGTGTGTAGTGGCACTATGGTCGGTCGCTCACGATAGTACATACTCCGTACCATAGTACCCTCTCTAGCTAGGTTGTTTTATATATTGTGATTGTGATGGACGATATACATGAGCAAGGTGCCAAGTCCCGAGTATGACCGTTGGTGTTGAGCCAGGTGAATACATGCTCGGCGTTCGCGGAGGCCTCCATCAAACACCTAAACAGTAATGTCAGGAACCACCGGGGCGCGCAGGTGACGGGCTCGCCGTTTGCGTTGCGCCATGAGCAGGAGTTTGATTGAGAGGGCAACGTGCATGCATTAGCATGGTTTGACAGTGTGAGCGTGAGCGTGAGTGTCTCCACGTGTACATGCTACTTGCCTCTATGGACGGTGTGCGCTAATATGTGCATCACGTATAATATAATGATCAAAGTGAGCTATCAACACAAGTTCGATGACCGCCAATGCATTTTACTCAGTAATAAATGACCAGGATTGAAGGGAAATCCAAATTTCCTTCGTCTTCTGTCCTTGAGCTCTTGACAAACCAATGCACTACTAGCAAGAGGCCAATGTGTTTTGCATGGAACATCAAGATGCATTTATACGAGTTTTTTATCTCGTGGGAGATGAAGGTGAACGAGGGAAGTCCTTATCTTCAAATGTGGAGAGTGGTGCGGGTATCTCTTTGCAAAAATTGTCATAGTTTGCTTTCTATCTGTCAGATATAGATCGGACGGTCTATATTGAAGGATGGCAGGCACACCATCATCACCAACTCGGTTTTTTATAAGAGTAGAGATACGGTTGTCCGGCCACTCCACCCCAGAGCTCTCACCAAGCATCGTTCATGCCACCGCGCCGAACACTAACCGGTAAGGAAGCGATGGCATCCCGCCGCACCGAGTTCCTCGCCGCCCACGACCGCACACAAAATGGTAGGGAAGTGATGGCATCCCATCGTGCCGAGTTCATTGCCGCTCGCGACCTCACACCTACGCGGGAGGAATTTGAAGCTGCGAAGGCCGAATGGGCGGTAGAGCAAGAGGCGGCCAAAGCCGCACAGAGGGAGCGGAGAAGTCAAAAAGCACTCAAGAAAAGAGAGGCCCGCCGCCGCAAGAAAGAAGAGGACGCATGCGCTACTGTAGAGAGGTCGGCGAAGATCCAAGTACGGTGGGGTGTCAGCGACAAAGCCGGGAAGGAGAACGACGGTGTCTGGCCAGCATGTGATAAGTAGTAGTACTAGTAGTAGTTTGTGTCTGTGTCTGAGTATGAGCATGTACCGGTACTACTATTTACTACTGTAGTTTTTAAAGCAAATTACCAGTACATTAGCCTAGACCTAATGGAAAATTCCTATCCTATGCATCAAATGGCATCTCTTTCTCTATAGGAATTGAGAAGCATGTCATCTCACTTCCTATGATTTTCATATTCCTATAAAATTCCTATCATATGAACGAAAGGAGGCCTCTGCTGGAGTAACTACTATAGCTAGTAGTATTGCTAGTACAATAGTTTTCTTCAAGAAGCGGAATTCAACGAAGTCGTGATGGTTCCTTCGTCTGAGCAACTTCACTGTGGGAAAGGTTGGGCATGTGATTTGACGGCTCATTAGTCATTATTACCGCGGTGCGACGACCGGGGTGACTCTCCCTTGGAGTTCTGCGTGCATGGCAAGTGGACCAGGATGGTCGACGTCCCACATGTTGGCGAACGGAAGTATTCTTTCCAATATCGAGGAGCAAGGAAACCGCGTGGTATAGTATCACTGCTGATTTTTTTCCTGATGAATGTTAGCGTTTCAACTCTTACGACGAAGGAGTGCCAAACATGGCACATGCTGGATGTCCCACACGTCAGCGGAAGGAGTGGGACATGAACAGCGTGGTAGAGCATCTCCACTTCTTCCACTTCTGGGTCGGAGACCACACGTAGTAGTACTAGTGGTATGAACGATACAAAGTGCAACCCGGAGAGAAAGACACGTCTAGTTGGAAGGTCTCGGGGCATACACGTAAACAAATATAAAACCTAATATGTGCCTCCAATTAATATAGTAGTAGTATAGTACTTACGCACGTACTCCATAACATCACCGTGCATTGCATGTACAACATTTAGTGGTACTTAGTAGACAAATGCCTATATGCCACGCATGTTCATACTATTTGTGCCTTTCTACTTCACTTACTGCGCTACATGGCTCAGGTTTGTATGTCCACTCCTGGGTACATGTCCGTCTTGTAGTTCCAGTCCCACGTGTTCTTCATAGATGGAATGATCCATATCATCGCAGTTAGTGTGGGTCCCCACAATGGAGACATCCAAACTATGGCCAGCCTCGACGCGGAGCAGTCACGTGCGGAAGCGGCGCTCTCTCGGCCGTCGCGCTGCTTCAAAGCCGGCGCCAGTGAGAGGTCGCCTCCGCTTTGGCTGGGCATTAATGCAGCACTGACGCTCCAGGGCGACGCTGACCGTTTCAGCGGGAAACGCGCGCTGGCAAGGGAGTATTGGTTTTGAACCGTTTTAGGTGTAGTACTGGAAGTTTGCAAAACTACTCAATTATTGCACTTAGTTTCCTAAGAAATTGTGGTAAAAAATGTTACTCCACAGCCCGCTTCCCTTCTCCTTCCTCTTCCACCGCCCACGCACATCCGCGGGAAGCGACCGGTCAACCCTTATATAGGAGTGCTAGCACAAAAAGATGCATGCATGACCACTAAAATTTCCAGATTAAAGCGCCGCTCCGGCGGGAGTATGGCATAGGTCGTTACCTTCGGCCGGGCCATGGCTACCGGGCGACGGCGACCAGAGAAGAAGCGGCGGGAGGGGAATGAATGCAGCTATTTTTTAGGTTCGCCGTCCGGCTTAAATAAATGCGCACCATCACGTGTACCCGCGGGTGCACAAATTGTAACATACATGTCTGCTTAAGTGGGCGTCACGTAACTGGTGTGTGTGTGATTCTGAGAGACAGAGTGCATGTGTGCGACTCTACTCTTCATACATGTACTCAACCTTTTGCATCGGGATATAAGTATAATGGTATTACACTTTAGCTAGTGATTTACGTGGCCATGTTAACGTGGTTGTGTAAAAAAATGTCACTTCATGCTCGTGATTTGCGTTATATAGTTACAAGCAAGATGCTCATGCATTGCGCGGAACATCAATATGCATTTTTTTACAAAACACCTGTTGTGATTGACCCATGCAGGAGTAATCCCATGTGTAAAAACTAATGATATCTCGAGAATTTTATCGTAAAACTGGTATCTCGAGAATTTCATCAAAAAAATGAAAGATGAGAGATAAGGTAAGGAGGAGTGGAGCGTGGTGGTGACTGGTGGTCGGACTGGGCGGGGGCATGGGGATGGACGGCGCTGGCAGGCGGCAACGACCACCTTGCTAGATTGTTCCAGAGGCTTCCTTTTTTAATTGCTCAGCAATGAGGTTGTGGGAGATAAGGATGTGGAGAGCGGTGCGGGTATCTTTTGTAAAATTATCATAGTTCGCTTTCTATCCATCAGATATAGATCGGACGGTCTATATTACAAGATGGCAGGCACACCATCATCATCAACTCGGTTTTTTATAAGAGTAGTGATGATAAGTTTGCTAACTACTAAAGTAAAGTGGAATTTGTCCATGTTATACAAGTAAATTAAGGTGATTGTTTATCATACAAGTAAGGTTGGACGAAGGGTGGTAGGAACAAATGCTCCGTCTAGAGCATGTGTGTGTGAGATGGAGTCTTAGTGTGTACGTGTGTGTCTGGTGGGGGTGGGTAGGTGTGTGTGTGCGTGTGTATGTGTGTGTGATGGAGTCTTAGTGTGTGTGGGGGGTGAGTGTGTGTGTGGGGGGGGTGCGCGTGCGTGTGTGTGTGACGCGGGGTCCTCGGTGGCAGATGTAATTTAAGTGTGTGTGGCTTCATCACAGAGAGGTGATGTGTATGGCAGAGGCCACCAACGATGGGGTGCGAGATAGAAAAGGCCCTTAGAGAGGGAAGAGAAGGTGTGTGCGTGTGAGAGGAGTCGACATCGAGAGAACGTGTTTGTTCGAGAGACACCGATGAAGACTACTATATATCAACGGTGCATGTAGGCGGGAATTAAACGAAGGGATGGTCTTATTAGTTTTGGGGATATAGGGGAAGAGTGAGAGGGGGGTAGCTAGAAGGAGATTGTCAAGTGTGAGTGTGTGTTTTACCCATCCAGACGGATGTTATGTGCACACAAGAAGAGAACAATTCGATGTGGCGTTAGGGTTGAGGGTAATTAACTACGTATGGAGACATAGAGACCTTGAACATGCATGTGCGAGAGGTATACATGTATACGTGGACGTGTGTGTGTGCGCGCGCATGATCGAGATAAAAGAACAAAGACATAAGTCATAAGATCAACGACATGGGAGAGACGGATCGGTATGACAATATGCATGCATGTGAGAGTGCAGGGAAGAAGGCCCGAGAATTGAGCATGTGTTTTTGTCTTTAAGAGATAGTGGCGTGGGCTGGAGCATGCATCTATGGCGAGCAGAGGAAGTGAGACACAACGATTGTGCAAAAGAGATCAACCTATAAATGCATGTATGGAGAGACATATATAGTGTGGGTGATAGGAAGCAAGAGTGCGTGCGAGAATGAAATGTTGACGGAGAAACTACAGATAGATATAGAGATGGAAATGCTAACTAGAGGGACATCGGCTAGTTTGAGTGTTGGCGATGACCGTCGGGTGGTTCAGAAGGTGAAGTTATGTGTGTGTGAGAGAAAGATAAAAAGAGGGCACTTGACTGCATGTGGAGAGAAACATACATAATGTGCGTGATAGGAAGCAAGAGTGAGGGCGAGAAAGAAGGTTGATGGAGAAACAGATAAATAGAAAGATAAAGATGCTAGCTAGTGTGCGTTAGAGATAGGAGTCGAGTGGATCAAAAGGCTAAGTTATGTGTGTGGGTGTGAGAGAGATGAAGAAAGGGTGCATGTGACTCACATACAAACAAATATCAGAGAGAAATGAGATCCCGAGAGACGGAGTTTTGTGTCTGCGAGAGAGAAATATTTCACAACGAGAGTGATAGCTAGAGAGATATATGAGGGAACGCAGGATATCTCTAGGGAGAGAGTGTGTGTGAGAGAGACATACAAGAGAATGGTGGAGAGATATGAGACCCTGGGAGACAGAGTTTGTGTTTGTGTGTGAAAAAGAGATATTTAAGAGGAAGAGTCGTAGCTTCTCATACCTAAGGAGTGAAAGACATCTCTATGTGAGAGGGTGTGTGCGAGTGGCACACAGGGGAATAGTAGAGAGAAATGAGACCCCGGGAGACGAAGTTTGTGTTTGTGTGAGAGAAAGAGATTTCACATGGAGAATCATAATTAGAGACACATAGCAGGGAGTGAGATATACTTAGAGACAGATAGAGTGATGGAGGTCGAGGGAGAGAGTGCCGTCAGTGTGTTACGAAGATAAAAGATCATTGTCGACATACAGGTAGCACGAGAGATACCCGAGAGACGATGAACGTGTATAGGTCTAGAGAGATACTCCTATATAAGCATGAGTGGTAGCTATATAAGACGAATATGTGGATTAAAGGGGATTTAAATATTTAAACTGGAGATCACGACATCGATAATATCATAACACAAATTGGTGTATCAAACATGCATATTCATTTGAATTTGGGGGCACGTGTAAAGTTATATAGTTTATCAATATTAGTGATCCATATATTCCTTCATTAGAGACAATGCATGGCTTATATGCAATTAATGTCTAAACGGGATTACACTATATGTTGCGTGTGTGAAACACATTATACATGTTTGAGAAGTAAAAAAATAAAAACCCGCATGAAACACACATTAATTGGATACAGTTAGCGAGGAATGCATACATTGGATTTCAACATAAAGTGGTTTCAAATATTTGAAAATACAAATTAAGATGGATACAACCTTATGAATCTGAGATCATTCCATTTGTAAACCATATTTATGTATAAAGGGTGTTGTGCTTTTGAAAGTATATATATAAAAAATGATGTATATATAATTTTATTCCAATCGAAATGGATCCTGCCGGAACAAAAATAGAATACAAACTGGATTCAAATTGAGTTGGCACGATAAACGTGCACTCTTGCTCTGCAAAAATTTGAACGAAGCGGGGACAGTCGCAGTAACCGCCCAAAACCAAAGTCTGCGAGATAGAAACTACTGCGTATCCCTGCCACGCAAAGCCTATCGGCTCGATTTCTATAGGTTTTGATACGGGTAGGTTTGTAATTTCACTCAAACATGACATAACCGCCTCTCACCCAGATTCATACACGGTGGGCGCCAAAAACAAACTCTCGTCAGCAAATATTTGGTCTATGCGAGATTACCGTCCAATCCCCAACCGACTAATGTTGTTGTGATGTAGGAAATTTTAAACGGGGGCTAAGTTTGTAAATTTCCTTGCATTTGAAACAAGCGCGCCCTGAAGACATGGTCCCCCCTTCCTCTCTCCCTCCATTTCCCCATTCATACTCCATGGGCGCCAAAACACCCTCTCCACCCCAGCCTCCTCCGTTCGCCACCCCATCCACCACTGTCCTCCTCCACCATGTCGGAGTTGATACCCCGACGCCGTCAGCCATTACAAGAGATCGACCTCTCTCATCCACGGCTTTGGACCGGGATCCTTGCATCCCGTCCTCTCGCTTCATCCCCGCCATCGTCCACCTTGTCGACGCCGCTCCCACGACTGTCTCGTCCACCGCGCCCCGTCGTCACCGTCTACCCTCCTAGATACGCTTCCATGCTGCCGACATCCATTGCTACCGCAGCACCGTCAAATTCTCAGCAGATGCATACACGGCGCCGCACTAGAGGCGGTACTCTTTCGTATCTTCTCAACTTATTTATTGCAACAAGAATATAGATCGCCACTGCTTTACTCTGATTTCTTGTCCATCACTTACTTGTTAGTTGAAAGCAAACATTGGTTGCGAAGTTGCCTTTGTCCGGTGTCGGTGTCAAAACCGGCGGATCTCGGGTAGGGGGTCCCGAACTGTGCGTCTAGGCGGATGGCGACAGGAGACAAGGGACACAATGTTTTTACCCAGGTTCGGGCCCTCTCGATGGAGGTAAAACCCTACTCCTGCTTGATTAATATTGATGATATGGGTAGTAGAAGAGTGCATCTACCACGAGATCAGAGAGACTAAACCCTAGAAGCTAGCCTATGGTATGATTGTTTTCTCGTCCTATGGACTAAAACCCTCCGTTTTATATAGACACCGGAGAGGGCTAGGGTTACATAGAGTACGTTACAATGGGAGGAGATCTACATATCCGTATTGCCAAGCTTGCCTTCCACGCCAAGGAAAGTCCCATCCGGACACGGGACGAAGTCTTCAATCTTGTATCTTCGTAGTCCAACAGTCCGCCCAAAGGTTATAGTCCGGCTATCCAGACACCCCCTAATCCAGGACTCCTCAGTAGCCCCCGAACCAGGCTTCAATGACGACGAGTCCAGCGCGCCGATTGTCTTCGGCATTGCAAGGCGGGTTCCTCCAAATTCGGTGTACCTGTTGAATAATGGCCGGCTTCTTGTGAATATTGCGCTTCTTAGCTTCCACGCCCAATAATGGCCTTCTTCCACATGTCAAATGAATGCGAAAAGTCAGGGTGTTTTTACATTTACCCCCCTAGTTGTGTAAATGAGCTGCCTATTAAAGAGACGAGGATTTAGATCCGAATCACACCATCTTCCCTCCGCGAGCATTCATCGGAGTGCATTCGACAGAGATCCATTCCATCATGGCTGGTCGTCGCAGCTCCTACTCTCGCCTTCCCATCCCTCTGCCTGGAGATTGGGAGAGATGTTCCATCCCGCACAGCGAGCTAGTGACGCTCCAAACCAAGGGAATTCTCCCCCCAGCCTGCATGGTCCCGGTTCGAGCCGGGCTTGCCACCTATAATGGCGGAGAGCAAGCGGAGAGCGTCCCTCATCCCTCCAAAGGAGAGCGGGTATGCCATGTCCCTTATTTGATAAGAGGGCTCGGATTCCCAATTCATCCGTTTCTCCGGGGGCTTCTGGAGTTCTACGGCCTCCAGTTGCACAACCTTACGCCTACCTCCATATTGCATATCACGGGCTTCGTAGCCCTTTGTGAGCTGTTTTTGGGCTGCGAGGCTCATTTCGCACTGTGGAGGAAGATGTTCTGCCTCGTGCCCCGTTCTCAGAAGGGGTCAGTATATCAAGTGGGCGGAGCCGAAGTGTGGCGCATCGCCGGGGCCGGGTATCTATCCGGAACCCCGAAGAAGGCGTCCGAAGACTGGCCCTCAGAATGGTTTTATATAGAATACGTCCCCCTACCGGATCCTATTCGGATCGGCCTCCCTGAGTTCGATAATGCTCCCTTGCAGAAGCGCCTAAGCTGGCGTCCACGGAGCCCTCAGAAGGAAAATGACAAGGACGTCCTTTACCTGATGAGCCGGATAAGGTTGTTAGCTCATTCCGGACTGACCATGATCAAAGTCGTGGCCATATGCATTATGCGGGGGGTGCAGTCGCTTCAGTATAGAGGCCACCCCATGTGGGATTTCAACGGGGAGGATGATGCCACCCGCTGTGGCCGTAAGGGGCCGAATCGGTTGCCGCTCTAACGAAGATCTTGTCCGCTTTGTACAAGGGAGAAGAGGAGGAATTTCTCCGTGTAAATCCACTGGGCGGATTTTCTATGTACAATCCTCCATGCTGGGTAAGCGGACACTTCTTCTTTGCCCATCTGTTCCATATTCCCATAGTTAAATATCCTATATTGCGATTTCGACGCAGGAACTGCTTCAGGCCGTAAAGGAGATAAACAGCCCTCCTCCACAACCTGAGGATCCGGAACGGTCCCTCGACCCGGCCTCCCAAGAGGATCCGTACATATCTGTGGAGCTGATCGATGGGGTATTTTACCAATTGAGCATCGACAATGCCTTGGTGGCTATTACAGCCGATTACCCTGGGCTACTCCCAACCTCACAGGTAACTGAGACCGAAGTCCCAGCAATTTGAAAAGGGGATCCGTTTTTGCGTATTTTCGACTACTGTATACCAACGGTGTTTTGCAGGGGAGACCCTCAAGGCGGGAGACCGAGCCTACGGTGACTAGCCAACAAGGGGCCGCGAGGCCCAGCAGGCTGAAAAGAAGTGTGGTCCGGATTGAGACGCCGGCGCAACGGTATGGGGCGCCATCTTATTCCAAGATATCATTCTCAGAGGCATACTAACGCCCATGCTCTTTTTAGGAAAAAGAGCGCTCGCCGGACTATATCCGGAGAGGTTAACAATCGCGCGTCCACCAGCCAGGCTCCAAAGCCAGGTCCGGAAGCGGAGGCGAACATGAGGCGTGCCCCGGACGCTCCTCCGACAGAGGATGCAGACAGGCTGTCTGCCACCAATTCCGAGGTGGAGAGTGCCATGAACCACAGGCGTCGCCGGACAATTCTTTGCGATGCTTGTTTCTCCCAAGAGGCGTTGGAGGCCTTCAACTCGGGAGATGCGTACCTCCGTGCTGCTCAAAATGGTCTAACAAGAGCCACGGAAAAGTATGTAAAGGACATACGTGAGAAAATTTGGTGACTATATATACCAGTAGCCCCCGAGACTTGAAACAGTTAGAATAACTGATTTAAGGATCAATTGTTATGCAGGTTCTTACAGAAAATAATACCCAACTATCCCAAGAGCTAGAAGAGTGCAAAGCCCAGCTTCAGGCCGCACTAGCCGCAGCAGGGGAGCCCATGAAGACCCCCTCTGGTATTATATGCCTCAATTGATAAGTATCATGTAAAGTGCAGCGTGTATGCAAGTCTGACAATAAAATTGCAGATGGCACCGGTTTAGATCCGGATAAGCAGCAACTCCTACGCCAGCTAAAGGCTGGTGAGAGCATGCTTACAAAGGTGAGGCAGGAGAAGAATGATCTCCAAGATGCCAACACCCAGCTGGGCGTGGAACTAAAGGATGTTCGTGCCCAACTATCGGACTCCGTTAAGGAGAATCGGCGGCTTCGACGCGGCATATTTAGTAAGTGCTTGAACGAACTTTGAAAAAGAATTTGGCGATGAAGTCTGCTAACAGAGTCATGTCTGTAGGTATGCTAACAGGTCGTCCTATAGAGGAAATTCCCGGTTCGATGGGTGACCTTCTTCCCGAGCTCTCACAACTGCACGAACAAGTTCGACAGGTGATGCAAGGCGTTGCCCAGGCCTTGTGGCCATCCGTCTCCATGCCCGAAGGCCTTGGAGAGCTTGCAGAGAAGCTGAAGGGGGCGCGGCGGCGCTTCCGATTATGGAAGATATCGGCCTGATGTTAAGGTGCCAGGGAGGCCTAGGCCATGGTGAAGACGCGGTACACGAAGGCTGACCCAAACCACATGGCCGAGGTCGGACCTATGGGGTCCGATGGGAAGGAGATCCCTGTGAGCTTAGTGTACGGCCAAGT
Organism: Aegilops umbellulata; assembly: GCA_032464435.1. Lineage (NCBI taxonomy): Eukaryota > Viridiplantae > Streptophyta > Magnoliopsida > Poales > Poaceae > Aegilops > Aegilops umbellulata. The sequence continues at coordinate 36,706,338 of CP136056.1, read as the reverse complement.
AGAATTGGCCGCAAAGTATTCCCAACAGGACTGTAAACTGGACAGCCTGTTGGATGGTATTGAAGAGGAATTTAACTAGTCAAATTGACTATGTAATTTAAGATGACATGTATAATGCCTTCTAGCAGGATTGTAGATCGCTTGTCATGGCGGACCTTTTCGCTTCAACCTCGGGACCCGATGGTCCGGAGTGTGTCCGAATACCCTCTCGGTTATGTAAAAACCGGGGCATGCATGGAGACCAAGCGTAGGGGTCATTAGTGCTTGAATAGACAAGTGCCCAACTAGTTATGTTATATTACATGGTTAGTAAGAAACATCTTCCAGGGAGAATAGTTTCATTAGGGGTTCCTTTCCCTGGGAGGCATGCCCTAAAGTGCATGTCCGGACTGCGAAAAGAGACGTAGGAAAAACATCTTGGTGCGCATAAGTAAATGAGTGAGAAATCATCTTTAGTTCACCGACCGAATATTCTCTTAAGAACGCTAGCTTTCGGCTTCACCTAATCAAAGGTACACATCTGGCTGACCCGGCAGTAACAATCGCAGAGGTGCTCCCCTTATGCCCTAGCCAAATTAATGGGAACGTAGGGCATAAATACAAGAGCCAGGCAACCCAGCTTGGCCAAAACATAAGTCATAGCGATGCATACAATGGTGAATAAAGGATACATGGGGAAGGATAACACATGTGTTGGGCATGAAGCCCGTATGAATAAGCTTCTGTTAAAGAAGCCCCCAGGTATAATGAACGCGGATAGCGCGTCCTTTGTGTGCAAACGAGACACAATTGGCCTTTTAAAGGCTGTAAGAGAAAAGAAAGGGAGAAGGATAGAAATCCAAGACATATAGTGTATAAAAAATGGACAGAGGAAGGAGACGAACACAGAGTTCGGTGCTAGGCGTAGAATCTTCGGAGTCGGGCTGCGTTCCATGGGTTCGGCTCTAGTCGATTATCGGCTGCATCCCGCAGACAGTACGCTCCACCAGTCAGGACTTGGTCAATAATGAAGGGACCTTCCCATTTGGGCTTCAGTTTGTCCTTTTTCTTATCCAGCAGGCGTAGAACTAACTCGCCAACATTGTAAGTTTTGGCCCGTACTTCTCTGCTTTGGTATCTTCGAGCCTGCTGTTGATAGAATGCGGAACGGGCTTTTGCCACGTCACGCTCCTCCTCCAAGGTGTCTAAACTATCCTGCCGATCGAGCTCGGCTTCTCTTTCTTCGTACATGCGCACTCGAGGTGAGTCATGAATTATGTCGCAAGGCAGAACCGCCTCTGCGCCGTATACCATAAAGAATGGTGTGTATTCGGTGGTGCGATTCGGCGTGGTCCGCAGCCCCCAGAGTACAAAGTCGAGCTCCTCTACCCAGTGCGTGTTAGATTCCTTGAGGGACCGCACTAATCTGGGTTTGATGCCGCTCATGATTAGACCATTTGCTCGCTCCACTTGACCGTTAGTTTGTGGGTGATAGACTGAAGCATAGTCGAGCTTGATGCCCATGTTTTTGCACCAGAGTTTTACCTCGTCGGCCGTAAAGTTCGTGCCGTTATCAGTGATGATGCTGTGGGGGACGCCGTAACGGTGTACGGCCCCGGATATGAAGTCTATCACCGGTCCGGATTCGGCCGTCTTAACAGGCTTGGCCTCTATCGATTTGGTGAATTTATCCACCATGACCAGTAAGTATTTTTGCTTGTGGGTTCCTCCTTTTATGGGGTCCAACCATGTCAAGCCCCCAAACCGCGAAGGGCCAGGTGATGGGTATAGTTTGGAGGGCGGTGGGTGGCATATGGCTTTGGTTAGCAAAGAGCTGGCAACCAACACATCGTTGGACTAAGTCCTGAGCATCTGCCCGGGCCGTCAGCCAATAGAATCATGTACGGAAGGCCTTGCTTACAAGGGCCTGGGCTGTAGCGTGGTGACCGCCGAGTTCGGCATGAATTTCAGCCAGAAGATTCCGCCCTTCCTCTTTTGAGATACACCTTTGAAGGACTCCGGTGGTGCTTTTCTTATAAAGCTCTCCCTCATGGACTTTATAGGCTTTACATCGCCGCACTATGCAGCGTGCCTCGTTTTGGTCCTCGGGAAGTTCCTGCCCGGTTAGGTAGGCTAGGAATGGTTCTGTCCACGGGGTGATGACTGCCATTACTACGTGGGCTGAGGTGTAGCGACCAGACCTCAAACAGTCTGATCTCTGTGCTCAGGTGTCATCCCTGGATCAGTAATGCTGACACCACACAGTACTTGAAGGATTTATAACAGAGTAGCAATCACACACTTATTACATCGAATGTCTCAAAAGAGAACTTATTACAATAAATATGGCTTATGGCCATCTAATAACGATAACAACGGAAGGCTTGGAAGATAAGCGAGTCCATCAACTCCAACGGCATCACTGAGTATAAAACCACGACCTAAAAGACACCTTACTCGTCGTCTGAAAAGTCTGCAACATGAAACGTTGCAGCCCGAAACGGGTCAGCACATGGTATATGCTGGCAATGTAACACATAGAGAGTAATGAATGAATAAGCCTATACTACATGCATATATGGCTGGTGGAAAGCTCTATGGTTACAGTTTTGTGTAAAGCCAATTTTTCCCTACTGCAAAGGAATAAATTTCTTTTAACTATCATGGTGGTTGTTAAACATTGAGAATGGTTGACAGCATCCTCAATCCCAATTAAAGTAATCATCTTTAAAACCCAACAATATTAATTTAAAGTAACATGATGAGATTCACATGATATCCAAGTACTAGATACTCAAAACGTCCATAACCGGGGACACGGCTAACCATGATTAGTTTGTACACTCTGCAGAGGTTTGTGCACTTTTCCCCACAAGACTCGATCGCCTCCGTTGTATTTCTCGCACTACATGGTGTTAGAGAAACGGATGACCGAGACATAGTCTTTCAGAAGCGCTAGCACCTTACGATGGATAGACCGGTACACCTACTGTCCCCTACATCTGCTACTCTACCCTGTAAGAGTTCGCACGACTTAATCAACTATGCCAGAGCCCATAATGGCTTGTGGCTGCACACAGAAGTTTCTAGTATGAATAATCTCATGATCCCTTTGAGCCTGGGTGGCGGTCCATAAATAAAAACAACAGGCAATCCTGGAATACCCAGGTACCTCAATCCACCCAGATGTGTGTTTAAGTTGCCACCTTAGATAAACCATTAATTAACAAACTCACATCTGTCATGGATATCACTCACCCAATCCACGTCTACTAGCATAGCATGGCATAATAAGCAAACGTAGAAGTAACTCCCAAAGGTTTAATAATACAACAGGTAATAGGTACTACCTCAACTACTTCCCATCCCACAATTTAATTAGATCCTAATCATGCAATGTTTGAGGATTGATCTAATGCAATAAAACTGGGTAGTAAAATAGGTATGATCAAAGTGTTACTTGCCTTGCTGATGATCCGCGAAACCTAGAGATTCGAAGTAACAGGCGGCGCACTCCGGGTATTTTATCGCAGACAAACAAACAAGCATACAATAAGTACTCATCTAATCCACAGATAAAACTCAAATAAGAGATCTAACTAGAAAGTTCAACTTAAGAACTCCGGTTTGAAAAAAGAAACAAATCGAACGAAGCAACGAAAGTCAAACAACGAAAGAAAATAACTTCGTTCTACTAATCTGGATCTAAGTCAAATTTTACAGTAGCAAAAACTTGTTTACGTTGGTTAAACGGATAGAGGGTTTCGATACGAAACTCCAGGCGCTTGAATTGCCTGATTCCGATAAACGAGCGAAAAGTTATACTAAAACGAAAATCGGATCAGAAATCGCGATCAGAATATAATCGCGGAAAATCCGAGAAAAAGAAAAACGACGAACAGATTAACGAACAAACGTTCGTTATCTGGATCTAAACAACGAATACGTTCGTTAAAACAAACAAACGAGCGAACGCTCGCTAATTAACGTAAACCGGAAAAAAAACCGATCTAAATAAAAAAAAAATGAAAACTAGAAAAAAAACGACGAAAAACCGACAGAAAAACCGAACGACTTTTCGAGAAAAAAACGGCGACACGGGTTTCGAGGCGACCTCGGGCGGCGGGTCGGTGAGGCGGCGGGCGGCGGCGCGGCGGCGGGCGGCGGCGTGCGGCGGCGGCGCGAGCGGGCGGCGCTGGCGGCGGCGGCGGCGGGGCTAGGGTTTGGGGGGTGCGGGCTGGGCTGGCCTCGGGCCTCGGGCGGGGCTTATAAAGCCTGCCGGGCCAGAGTCCCAGGCGGACACGGCCCGGTTAGGTCGGTTGCCTTTTTTTAAATAATTACGCGCAGAAGAAAAATAAAAAGAAATACTAAACGGACTCCAAAAATCCCGAAATAAATTTTACCCGACTTCTAAAATCAAGCTGGACAAAGTGAACATTTATTTGGGGCCTAAATGCTATTTTGAGAAACGCATATTTTTCCTAAATTCAAATAAAATGGCGAAAAACTCCGAAATAAAATCTTATTTGATTTTATTATTAAATCCTCAATATTTCTTTATTTTGGGAAAGTCATTTTATTCCCTCTCTCATATTTTTGTAATAGAAATAATTAATGATAAAATAAATAAAATGAAATGATCCTATTCTCAAAATTTGAGAAAACTCAAATATGAAAATAACGAAATCCCCAACTCTCTCCGGGGTCCTTGAGTTTCTTACGATTTCTAGGATCGAAACCAAAAGCAAATAAAATATGATATGCAATGATGATCTAATGTATAACATTCCAAATTGAAAATTTGGGATGTTACAAACCTACCCCCCTTAAGATGAATCTCGCCCTCGAGATTCGGGTTGGCTAGAAAATAGGTGAGGGTGGGCCTTGAGCAAATCTTCCTCTCGTTCCCAGGTGGCTTCATCCTCCGTGTGGTGGCTCCACTGAACCTTGCAAAACTTGATAACCTTGCTCCGAGTGACTCGGCTGGCAAACTCAAGAATCTTAACTGGTGTCTCCTCATAGGTCAAATTGTTATCCAACTGAATTGATTCCAATGGCACAGTATCTCTCAAGGGTATGTCAGCCATCTCCGCGTGGCACTTCTTCAACTGAGAAAAGTGGAACACATTATGAACTCCTGACAATCCTTCGGGCAATTCCAACTTCTAGGCCACTTCTCCCATATGCTCCAAAACTCGGTATGGTCCTACAAATTGTGGCGCTAACTTTCCCTTAACTCCAAAACGCTCAATTCCTCATAGTGGAGATACTCGAAGATAAACTCTGTCTCCGACTTTGTAAACTGTCTCCTTGCGCTTAGAATCTGCATAACTCCTCTGCCTGGACTGGGCTACCTTGAGTCTATCGCGAATCAACTTCACCTTCTGTTCAGACTCTTTAATCAAATCAGGTCCAAACAACTGGCGGTCTCCAACTTCATCCCACGACAACGGTGTCCTGCACCTCCTTCCGTACAAGGCTTCGAAAGGGGCCATCTTCAAACTGGTTTGGTTGCTGTTGTTGTAAGAGAACTCTGCATATGGCAAATTGTCGTCCCAACTAGACCCATAATCTAGCGCACAAGCTCTCAGCATATCCTCCAAAATCTGATTGACTCTCTCAGTCTGTCCATCTGTCTGTGGATGAAAAGCTGTACTGAACTCTAGCTTGGTACCCAAAGTTTCGTGCAACAGCTTCCAGAACTTTGAGGTAAACTGGGTTCCTCTGTCTGATACGATACTCCTCGGAACTCCATGTAGACATACGATCCTGGTCATGTATATCTTTGCCAACTTAGCGCTGGTGTAAGTGGTCTTTACCGGGATGAAATGAGCTACCTTCGTCAACCGATCAACTATAACCCAAATCGAGTCATAGCTGGAACGAGTCCTTGGTAATCCCGTGATAAAATCCATGCCTAGCTTATCCCACTTCCATTCAGGTATCTGCAATGGCTGCAACAATCCTGCTGGCTTCTGATGCTCTGCCTTTACTCTCTGACATACATCACAAACTGCTACATAATCTGCAATATCTTTCTTCATTCCGGTCCACCAGAAAGTATCCTTCAAATCCAAATACATCTTGGTATTTCCTGGGTGAATCGAATAGGGTGAGTCATGTGCCTCTTGCAGAATCAACTTCCTGATCTCCGGGTCATTGGGCACATAAACACGGTCTTCAAACCATAGGGTATCATGCTAATCCTCACGAAAACCTTTAGCCTTTCCTTCGCTCATTTTCTCTTTTATAGAGGCAATCTCCTTGTCAGTCTTCTGAGCTTCTCTGATTCTATCCATCAAAGTTGACTAAATCTCCAATGTTGCTACATAGCCTCTCGGAACTATTTCCATACATAGCTCACGAAGATCCTCGGCGAACTCCATTGGCAATTCTCCCGTCATTAGTGTATTGACATGGCTCTTCCGGCTCAGTGCGTCAGCTACTACATTGGCCTTTTCGGGATGATAATGCAATCTCATATCATAATACTTGATGAGCTCCAACCATCTCCTTTGTCTGAGGTTCAACTCCTTTTGCGTGAAAATGTACTTCAAACTCTTGTGATCCGTGTACACCTCACAATGGTTTCCAATAAGGAAATGTCTCCATGTTTTCAATGCATGCACTACGGCTGCTAACTCCAAATCATGTGTGGCATAATTTAATTCGTGAGGCTTCAGTTGTCGTGAAGCATACGAAACAACTCTTCCCTCCTGCATAAGCACTACCCCAAGTCCTCGACGTGAAGCGTCGCAATATTCCTCATAATCCTTGGTCTGGTCTGGTAAAATCAACACCGGTGAGGTAACCAAACGTTTCTTCAATTCCTGGAAACTAGCCTCACACTCCTCAGTCCATATGAACTGGGTACCCTTCTTCAGTAATTCCGTCATAGGCTTTGCAATCTTTGAGAAGTTCTCAATAAATATCAGGTAGTATCCTGCGATTCCAAGAAAACTCCGGATCTCTCCAACTGTTGTTGGTGCTTCCCAATTGGTTACAGTGTTAACCTTTGTAGGGTCAACTGCTATTCCTTCTCCGGATATAACGTGTCCGAGGAATCCTACTTCCTTCAACCAAAACTCACATTTGCTGAACTTGGCATATAACTGATGTTCTCTAAGTTTCTCCAGTACCAATCGCAAATGTTCTTTATGCTCCTCTTCATTCTTCGAATAAACCAGAATATCATCAATGAACACCACGACGAACTTATCCAAAAACTCCATAAACACTTTGTTCATCATGTTCATAAAATAGGCAGGTGCGTTTAGTCAGACCAAATGACATAATGGTATACTCATACAGTCCATATCTTGTGGTGAAAGCTGTCTTAGGTATGTCTTGCTCTCGAATCTTCAATTGATGGTACCCTGATCGCAAATCGATCTTCGAAAACACTTTAGCTCCTTGCAATCGATCAAATAGATCATTGATCATCGGTAGTGGGTACTTTTTCTTGATTGTTACCTCGTTCAATCCGCGGTAATCAACAACCATCCTTAATGATCCATCCTTTTTTCTCCACTAGGAGTACTGGTGATCCCCAAGGCAAAGAACTTGGGCAAATGTAACCTTTATCCAGTAACTCCTTAATCTGCTTCTTAATCTCCACCAAATCCTTTGCGGGCATCCTGTATGGTCTCTTCGATATTGGCCCTTGTGCGTGGCAAAAGCTCAATCAAAAACTCAATATCTCTATCTGGTGGCATGCCTGGCAACTCTTCTGGAAATACGTCAGGGAAATCCTTTACCACTCGTACTTCCTCCTGCACAACTCCTGATAAGGAATTTACTTGTGTCCTGTTTGGCGCATGCCGGGATACATACTTGATCCTTCTTCCTTCTGGCGTTGTGAGCAAATTGTCTTACTTGCGCAATCGATATTTCCTCCATACATCGACAGCCAATCCATACCGAGAATTACATCCAAACCTTGGGATTCCAGAATAATTAAATCCGTTGGGAAAACATGCCTTCCTATACTTAATGGCACTTGAAAACATCCTTGACTGGCCATGTACTCCGCTCCTGGTGAGCTTACTAGCATAGGTGTTTTAAGAATCCTAGTGGGCAGGCTATACTTATCCACAAATCCCCTTGATATGTATGAATGCGATGCACCAGTATCAAAAAGAACGAGTGTAGTAAATAACTTAACCAAAAACTTACCGATTACTGCATCCGGCTGAGCTTCAACCTCCTCCACATTAACGTGGTTCACCTGTCACCTGCTGAAAGGGTTCGGCTTCTTTCCAGAGCTTCCATTGCCATTCTGGCCTTCAGGACATTCATTGGCATAATGCCCTGTCTTCGAACATTTAAAACAGGTGACTTGGCTCAGGTCTCTCTTGGCTGGGGTTGATGGGGTGGTACGGTTCTGGACGTTGCTTCCTCCATTCCCATTACCATTCTTGGGGCCATTATGATTGTGCGAGCTACCTCCTCCATGGGTATGCTGGAAATGAACTCCCGGTTTAGGGGTAAGACGGGGCTTCTGCTGAGCTCCTGAATTATACTTCCCCTGTCCATACTTCCTCTTGCGGTTTTCAATCTGCTGCTGCTTCCCCTCAATCATAAGAGCACAATCTACCAACTCCTGGTAGTTGTTGAAGCTTGCTACCATCAACTGCATACTCAGCTCGTCATTCAGTCCTTCCAGAAACTTCTCCTGCTTAGCTGCATCCCTAGCAATGTCATCTGGGGCATAACGTGCTACCTTACTAAAGTCATCCACATACTGGCCAACTGTTCGTCCTCCTTGGCGCAAGTTGCGAAACTCACACTTCTTCATGGCCATAGCTCCTGCTGAAATATGGGTAGTACGGAAAGCTTGCGGAAACTGATCCCATGTGACAGTGTCTACAGGGTAAGTGGCTGTAAAATTCTCCCACCATGCTGTTGCGGGTCCTTCAAGCTGATGTGTGGCAAATTTCACTTTTTTCCCTATCTGTACATCCTGCAGTGGTCAACTCCCTCCCTGTCTTGCGGAGCCAATCATCTGCTACTATCGACTCGGTGCTACTGGAGAACACCGGCGGATTCAGCCTAAGAAAACGGGTTAAGTGATCAACTGGTGGTGGCGACGGTGGGTTGTTGTTGTTGTTGTTGTTGTTGTTGTTGTTGTTGTTGTTGTTGTTATTGTTGTTGTTGTTCTGGTTCTGGACTAACAACTGCATCAACGCATTCTGCTGTTGGATCAACTGAGTGAGCTCCGGTGGGAAAGCAAATCCATTGTCACGTCTCGGAGGCATCTGAGGGTTTAGAAAAGATGAGAATTAAGAATAGAATGAGGTCTAAAGAGAAAACACTACCCAAATTCACATGAGGCAAAATGCACACAAAACCACTTCATTCAATCAAACAAGGCATACAATCAGTCTAGAACTATCGCAAAAGTGCGTGGACTATACTATGTACATGGTGGAACACTACTACTGTTATGGTAGTCTACTAGAAAAACTGCTCCGGTGAAGACTCCCTGATATCTGCTCCATCTTCGTCTTCAAAATCATCATCACTAGGATCGGAATCGGTGTCATCGATGATGATGTAGTTCTCTGGACAGGTGCAATCTTCATCTTCTCCTCCGGGTGCTGAGTTCCCCATGAGTTCTTCAATCTTCTCCTTAAGATCGCCGTTTTGTCTTACTAGAGCTACAATCTCATCCATGTAGTCCTTGCGAGTGGCCTTCAGTTCTCCTTCTAGCTCAATAATCTTGGCTTTTGCTTTCTTCAACTCCATCATGTCTGCGCACATCTGGTTCTCCTGGCGTCGAATGTGCTGGTTTAACTCCTGGATGAAAGCTGCAATGGATCTATCCTTCTTGGTGCTAACTATCTCCCATTGTTCATCTCGGCGTCCGCAAATCTGGTAAATAGTATCCTTGAGGTCATCTTGGTAAACTTCTCCAATGCGTCCCATGGTTATGTGAGCTGCCATGCTCTTTCCCAGACTCCAGGTTGGTGCATTAAAAACACACTCTATGGGCTTCGTGACTGGCACGAACGTCCTTCCTGGAACTTGAGCTTGAATCTTCCAACGCTCCTCTTCGGGTAAAGTGGCGTTGTAGATCCCGGTGAAGTTCGGTATTCCAATGTTCAAGTACTGGGTGACTTCCTTCAGGTGTCGTCCAAAAGGTGTATCTTCATCCGGCTGCGTGAACTTGATCCTCGCTTCCGTCATCCTAAAAGAGTAGAAAAGATGAGGAGTCAGAAATGAGAAGAGAGTAGTGATCTAGGGCTTTAGCTTAGTGGTCATGTCCTACAATCAGCGTGTGCTCTGATACCATCTTTGTAGCGACCAGACCTCAAACAGTCTGATCTCTGTGCTCAGGTGTCATCTCTAGATCAGTAATGCTGACACCAAACAGTACTTGAAAAATTTATAACAGAGTAGCAATCACACACTTATTACATCGAATGTCTCAAAAGAGAACCTATTACAATAAATATGGCTTAAGGCCATCTAATAACGATAACAGCGGAAGGCTTGGAAGATAAGCGAGTCCATCAACTCCAACGGCATCACTGAGTATAGAACCATGACCTAAAAGGCACCTTACTCGTCATCTGAAAAGTCTGCAACATGAAACCTTGCAGCCCGAAATGGGTCAGCACATGGTATATGCTGGCAATGTAACACATAGAGAGTAATGAATGAATAATCCTATACTACATGCATATATGGCTGGTGGAAAGCTCTATGGTTATAGTTTTGCGTAAAGCTAGTTTTTCCCTACTGCAAAGGAATACATTTCTTTTAACTATCATGGTGGTTGCTACACATTGAGAATGGTTGACAGCATCCTCAATCCCAATTAAAGTAATCATCTTTAAAACCCAACAATATTAATTTAAAGTAACATGATGAGATTCACATGATATCCAAGTACTAGATACTCAAAACGTCCATAACCGGGGACACGGCTAACCATGATTAGTTCGTACACTCTGCAGAGGTTTGTGCACTTTTCCCCACAAGACTCGATCGCCTCCATTGGATTTCTCGCACTACATGGTGTTAGAGAAACGGATGACCGAGACATAGTCTTTCAGAAGCGCTAGCACCTTACGATGGATAGACCGGTACACCTACTTTCCCCTACATCTGCTACTCTACCCTGTAAGAGTTCGCACGACTTAATCAACTATGCCAGAGCCCATAATGGCTTGTGGCTGCACACGGAAGTTTCTAGTATGAATAATCTCATGATCCCTTTGAGCCTGGGTGGTGGTCCATAAATAAAAACAACAGGCAATCCTGGAATACCCAGGTACCTCAATCCACCCAGATGTGTGTTTAAGTTGCCACCTTAGATAAACCATTAATTAACAAACTCACATCTGTCATGGATATCACTCACCCAATCCACGTCTACTAGCATAGCATGGCATAATAAGCAAACGTAGAAGTAACTCCCAAAGGTTTGATAATACAACAGGTAATAGGTACTACCTCAACTACTTCCCATCCCACAATTTAATTAGATCCTAATCATGCAATGTTTGAGGATTGATCTAATGCAATAAAACTGGGTAGTAAAAGAGGTATGATCAAAGTGTTACTTTCCTTGCTGATGATCCGCGGGACCTAGAGATTCGAAGTAACAGGCGGCGCACTCCGGGTATTCTATCGCAGACAAACAAACAAGCATACAATAAGTACTCATCTAATGCACAGGTAAAACTCAAATAAGAGATCTAACCAGAAAGTTCAACTTAAGAACTCCGGTTTGCAAAAAGAATCAAATCGAACGAAGCAACGAAAGTCAAACAGCGAAAGAAAACAACTTCGTTCTACTAATCTAGATCTAAGTCAAATTTTACAGTAGCAAAAACTTGTTTAAGTTGGTTAAACGGATAGAGGGTTTCGATACAAAACTCCAGGCACTTGAATCGCCTGATTCCGATAAACGAGCGAAAAGTTGTACTAAAACAAAAATCGGATCAGAAATCGCGATTAGAAAATAATCGCGAATACGTTCGTTAAAACGAACGAACGAGCGAACGCTCGCTAATTAACCTAAACCGGAAAAAAACTGATCTAAATAAAAAAACAAAAACTTAAAAAAACCAAAGAAAAACCTACGGAAAAACCGAACGGCTTTTCGAGAAAAAAACAGCGGCACGGGTTTCGAGCCGACCTCGGGCGGCGGCTCCGGCTCCGGCAGGCGGCGGCGCGAGCGGGCGGCGCTGGCGGCGGCGGCGGCAGGGCTCGGGCGGGGCTAGGGATTGGGAGGCGCGGGGCTGGGCTGGCCTCGGGCGTCGGGCGCGGCTTATAAAGCCTGTCGGGCCAGAGTCCCAGGCGGACACGGCCCGGTTAGGTCGGTTGCCTTTTTTAAAAATAATTACGCGCAAAAGAAAAACAAAAAGAAATACTAAACGAACTCCAAAAATCCCGAAATAAATTTTCCCCAACTTCTAAAATCAAGCCGGACAAAGTGAAAATTTATTTGGGGCCTAAATGCAATTTTGAAAAACGTATATTTTTCCTAAATTCAAATAAAATATTGAAAAACTCCGAAATAAAATCTTATTTGATTTTATTATTAAATCCTCAATATTTGTTTATTTTGAGAAATTCATTTTATTCCCTCCCTCATATTTTTGTAATAGAAATAATTGATGATAAAATAAATAAAATCAAATGATCCTAGTCTCAAAATTTGAGAAAACTCAAATATGAAAATAATGAAATACCCAACTCTCTCCTTGGGTCCTTGAGTTGCTTAGGATTTCTAGGATCGAAACCAAAACCAAATAAAATATGATATGCAATGATGATCTGATGTATAACATTCCAAATTGAAAATTTGGGATGTTACATGAGGATGTTACTTCGTTGTCAGAGGCTCCAATTATATCAGAATGTTCGGTGTCGGGCAGTGCGGTTTGGTCCGGGCTGTTATTTCCGGGTTCTCCTTCCCATACTACGGATGGCTTGAACAACCTCTCCAAGAAGATGTTGGGGGGACGGCATCGCGCTTTGCGGCGATGTGTGCCAGGACGTCTGCTGCCTGATTGTTTTCTCGGGCTATATGGTGAAATTCGAGCCCCTCGAACCGAGCTAACATTTTTAGGACGGCGTTGCGATAAGCTGCCATTTTCGGATCCTTGGCATCAAAGTCTCCATTTATTTGGGATATCGCGAGGTTCGAATCCCCACGCACCTCTAGGCATTGAATGCCCATGGATACTGCCATCCGGAGACCATGTAGAAGGGCCTCATATTCGGCTGCGTTTGTTGGAGTCCATATACATTATCTGGAGTACGTACTAAACTGTATCTCCTGTTGGGGAGGTCAGAACGATGCCAGCCCCTAGACCAGCCAACATTTTGGAGCCGTCGAAGTGCATGATCCAGTTGGAATATGTGTCGTACTCTTTAGGGAGTTCTGCTTCAGTTCTGCTTTAGAGGCTACCGTTATCGAACACTCTTGAACGTAGTGTCGCAGCTTCCGGGATGCCATATATACCGCATACGCTATCTTTTGATAATGCGGGTACCGTGACTTGCATGGAGTGAGGACAGTGGACACATAGTAAACCGGCTTTTGAAGGGGGAATTTGTGTCCGTCCGTTTCTCGTTCGATGATGAGCACTGCGCTTACAACTTGATGAGTTGCCGCAATGTATAATAGCATTGGTTCGCCAATGTTTGGCGCGACCAGGACAGGGTTTGTTGCCAATATGGCTTTTATTTCTTCGAGTCCGGCCGTGGCGGCATCCGTCCACTCGAAGTGTTCGGTGCGCCGGAGGAGGCGATAAAGGGGTAATGCCTTTTCTCCCAAGCGGGAGATAAAGCGGCTTAGAGCCGCCACGCATCCGGTCAATTTTTGTATTTGTTTGAGGTCCTTTGGGATAGCCAATTGTGACAGAGCTCGGATCTTGGCTGGATTTACTTCAATTCCTCTATCGGATACAATGAAGCCCAAGAGCTTTCTGGCAGGTATGCCGAAAACGCATTTTTCCTGGTTGAGCTTGATGTCGTATGTTCGGACGTTATCGAATGTGAGCCTCAAGTCGTCTACTAGAGTTTCGACATGCTTGGTTTTGACGACCACGTCATCTACGTATGCCTCCACTGTTTTGCCGATCTGGTTTGCCAGACATGTCTGGATCATGCGCTGATATGTTGCGCTGGCGTTTTTGAGCCCGAAGGGCATTGTGTTGAAGCAGAACGGGCCGTATGGGGTGATGAATGCCGTTGCGGCTTGGTATGGCTCTACCATCTTAATTTGATGGTAGCCGGAGTATGCATCCAGGAAACACAATGAATCGTGTCCTGCGGTAGCGTCGATAATTTGATCGATGCGAGGAGGGGGAAGGGATCCTTTGGGCAAGCCTTGTTGAAGTCCTTAAAATCGATGCACAGGCGCCAGTATTTGTCCTTATTTGGTACCATCACCAGATTTGCTAGCCAGTCCGGATGTTTTATATCTCTAATGAATCCGTCCTCCAATAGTTTGGCCAGCTCCTCTCCCATGGCTTGTCTCTTAGGTTTGGAGAAACGCCGAAGAGCCTGCTTGACTGGCTTGAATCCTTTTAGGGTATTGAGGCTGTGCTCGGCCAATCTGCGTGGGATTCCTGGCATGTCTGAAGGATGTCAGGCAAAAATGTCCCAGTTTTCGCGTAGGAATTCTCGTAGTGCGACATCTACATCAGGGTTTAATTGTGTCCCGATGGAAGCCGTTTTTGTAGGGTCCGTTGGATGGACTTGGAATTTGACTATTTCGTCCGCCGGTTTAAAGGAGGTGGACTTGGATCTTTTATCGAGTATCACGTCGTCCCTGTTCACCGTGGAGCGCAGCGCAGTCAGTTCCTTGGCCGCTAGGGCTTCGCATAGTGCCTCAAGGGCCAGTGCGGCTGTCTTATTTTCGGCGCGGAGTGCTATGTCCGGATCACTAGCGAGAGTGATGATTCCGTTGGGCCCGGGCATTTTGAGCTTCATGTACCCGTAATGGGGTATGGCTTGGAAGATTGTAAGCGCCTCCCGCCCTAATAGAGCGTGGTATCCGTGACTGAACGGTGCCACTTGGAACGTGACCTCTTCAGACCTGTAATTATCCGGCGTGCCGAACACCACATCTAGTGTGATTTTTCCTGTACAACACGCTTCCCGACTGGGGATTATTCCTCTAAAGGTTGTGCTGCTTCGCTCAATGCGGTTCCAGTCTATTTCCATTTTTCGAAGGGTTTCCTCATAAATGAGGTTCAATCCGCTGCCGCCGTCCATGAGTACCTTGGTGAGTCGAAAGTCGTCCACTATTGGACTGAGAACCAATGCGGCTGGTGCTCGGGCTGTTCGGAATTTAGGTTCGTCACTGGCATTAAAGGTAATAGTCGTGTCACTCCATGGGTTTATTGTTGCCATGTGGTAGACTTCGGCAAGGTTGCGGAGTGTTCGTTTTCGCATATTATTTGATGCAAAAGTCTCGAAGACTGTTAATACCGTACTGGTATCTCTGGGCTGGTGCTCTGTGGCTTCTGGGGTTAGAAGATCTTCGCCATTTTTGGCCACCTGCCGGAGTACCCAACATGCTCTAAGGCTATGAGTTGGTGTGGCGCCCTCTGTACTGTGAATTTTACAGGGTCCATTGAGCCAGTACGGTTCCATGCCCTGTAGAGGGTTTTTGCTTTTTGGTGTTTAACCCGGGTGTCTGGCGATGATGCACCCTTTTATTTCGGACTGGGTTTGTATTCAGGGCCGGATTGTCCCAAAATTTTATTTCAGTTTTCCAGGCGCTTTCCATCGCACAATACTTTTGTACTATGGACACTAAGTCGGCGAAGCGTGTAATTTCACGGCGACTTATGGCGTTGAGGATTCCCTTGTCTGTACATTTATTGCAGAAGAATGAAATTGCGTCTTCCTCGCAGCAGTCCTTTATCCTATTCATGACCAGGAGGAATCTGGCCCAGTAGTGGTGTACTGTTTCTTCGGGCTCTTGCCTAATTTGGGATAGATCACTTATGTTTGGGTGGGTGGGTGGAATTAAATCCAAAACCTCACCCAATCTGAGACTCGAGGGCCAAGGAGTTTTCGAACTCGGAAACTTGGACTCTTGGATGTTGTCCAATGAATCTAGCCCGCTGCCTGACTTAAGGTTCAGGGCTTGAGAGACGTCCTCCCCACCGCGGGTATCCGGCTCGGAGGGATCGGGAATCTGGACATAGCTAGTCCTTAAGATAGATGAGGGGTCGCCGCATTGTTCCTCCACCACTGCAACCTGACGGGTGACCTGGGGAGAGTTGATCTCTCTCAGATCGGATTTAGGCCTAATCTGATCGTAGTCTGTAGCGACTCCCAGGGTGGCGATGCGATCCAAGAGCTCGTTTAGGGAAGAGAGCTCCATTGGATCTAACTGCTTGGCGAGTTCTGAGTTGACGTGAAGATTGCTTTTGATGACCCGAGAAGTTATCGTCGGCGCAGCGGCCGAACAGGCGGTCATAAGAAAACCACCTAGCCAGAGAGTTTGGCCGACAGCCAAAGCTCCCTTAGCAACAGTGCCGTCTTTAAAGACAGGGTCAGGCATCCCTCCTGATGGCGACATCACAGAGGAACTCTCAATGAAAGCACCAATGTCGGTGTCAAAACCGGCGGATCTCGGGTAGGGGGTCCCGAACTGTGCGTCTAGGCGGATGGTAACAGGAGACAAGGGACACAATGTTTTTACCCAGGTTTGGGCCCTCTCGATGGAGGTAAAACCCTACTCCTGCTTGATTAATATTGATGATATGGGTAGTACAAGAGTGGATCTACCACGAGATCAGAGACGCTAAACCCTAGAAGCTAGCCTATGGTATGATTGTTTTTTCATCCTATGGACTGAAACCCTCCGGTTTATATAGACACCGGAGAGGGCTAGGGTTACATAGAGTCGGTTACAATGGGAGGAGATCTACATATCCGTATTGCCAAGCTTGCCTTCCACGCCAAGGAAAGTCCCATCCGGACACGGGACGAAGTCTTCAATCTTGTATCTTCATAGTCCAACAGTCCGGCCAAAGGTTATAGTCTGGCTATCCGGACACCCCCTAATCCAGGACTCCATCATCCGGTTTGCACCTTCAGATCCGCCATGGCAAGCTCAACTCTATACTCGCTATGCTTATGGTTTTCCCCTTTTATATTCCACACTAGTTAAATGACAGTAGACTAAATTTCAAAATTGGGTCAGTCGATTTTTGAGAGCTTGTCGGAGTTCACCGGTGCGAAGGAAGGGGCTCGGATGGGGACGATGGTTGTGGGGGGCGGTGGTGGGGCCTCGCTGAATGAAGAAATCTCGACATGGGTGGGGGCGGGGCTGGGGGGTGGTGGTGGCGGAGGAACACAGGTGGTGGGGGCCGGTGGTTCGGCCGGCGGCCCGTGCGGTGTTCTGTATGGGAAGCACAGTATGTTCCTTGTCAGGAAGGGGAGCAAGGACATCTGCAGTTAACACCTCTATTGGGCCGGTTCTGCTAAATGATTTCGCACTTCGAGTTGGTCTGCCATAATACCCCGGAGATGGTGGGAGGCACATGGTCTTTGATAGACTAAACTGATAGTAATAGCTATGCGCCTTTAGATGAATAGAGCTGGCATGTAGGTGATCGATAGGATTCATATTAGTAGCGGGAAAACCCTATGTTTTCCAGCCAGTTCTGCTTTCCCGATTTATTTATGGTGGTTATGGTGTACCCCTATTATCTACACTACGATCTGCCTACTGGCTCTGCGCTCCCGTTATCATGGTTTGGCAATAAACTTTCTATACGGTATATTATGAACCTATCTTCTGCCAACTATCCTTACATCTAGGGCCCCCAACAGGGAGCCTATTTTTTTGTGTAGTTGTGCCAGATTATATTAATCTACTCACCATATTACAGCACACGTGGGCTCTCTCATCAGAATCCTGTGATAGCACAAGGGTTTATGGCGAGCCTCTATTATATTACAATATCCTCTGCATTACAAAGATAATCTCACTACTATTTGTGTTTTCATGCTTTACATATATTGTACGTAATCACAATGAATATAAGAATGCGCACATCAGAAGAATATTGCGGAACGGTTCAATGGGTAACAAACTTGGCATCAAGGGATTGAGGTCCATTGTGGGTGCAATGCAACCCACATGCTACCGACCTATAGATTCGTATTCAGAATATGATCCTAATGACTATTCTGAGCTCAAAGAGTCAAAGGTAGATGGCCTATCTGTTCACCCAATAAGGTGCATGTTCTAATTTGGCAAGGCTTTATTGGTTGCACATATCTTGCATAAGGTGTCTTGCATTTCTTTTGCTTCGTTGCACCGCCATCTTCTTAGTTTACTCATGATATATGTGAAAATGCCATGCCCATCCATTATCAACACCTATTCCATTTGTCGGCATACCATGTTTTTCCATTCAAATGTTGTTCTTGTGTTTCAGACATCCAAAAGGAAGAGGGTGATTGCAGAACCTGAAGGAGTACAAGCAAAGTCCTTGAAAAAGGTGGTGCTACCGGAGAAATCACATAGCACCCGACGTATATTGGCGATAGAACCAGCGCCAAAAAACCTAGGATATCGCAACTATGCTGGTCGCTGCTTTGCTCTTGTGAGTACCTATTGTCCTATCGCTGTCGTTACATTCATACCTGGTGGATTATGTGACATCATTGTGCATTATAGCTTGCTTATCCGTTGTTCGCTCCAAATTATCAGATCTATATTAATGCTTAAATTAATGTAGAATAAACCCAATGCCTATGAAGAAATTTAGTTCTGCATTGTTCTTGTAAGTATATGTTGTCCTTATATTTGTCAGCTAGTTCTTCATGTACACTTTGCAGCTTATTTTCCCTTGTCCTCCATTTTTCTACACATCAGATCTACATTTACTCTTGCCAAAATATTGAATAAAACCAATGTTACTGGAGAAGTTTAGCTCTGCATTGCTCTTGTCAGTGCCTTCCGCCTGTATGTTGTATTTGCATTTGTACTCTGCATCTTAAGTTAAATAATCGACATTTGTTCCCATATTTTCACATCTATATTTACTCTTAAAAATTGTAGAATAAACGCAATACTCTTGAAGAAGAGTGTGAGGTTACCTTCTTGAATTGCCCCCCCCCATCAATATGGACAAGGCCTTTATAGAACCTGTCCTCACTACTAATGTAAGTTTGTCCTCCTCGAGCCTTCAAACTTTGTTGTTTATATTTGGATAGCTATGAGTGCAAATGTTGTTTTATTTCTGTCGTCTGCATCAAATTGCTTATTCAAAGTTTATAAAGTAGAAGTACATAAACATAAGTTTGTCGTTCTCAATTTTTGTCTTTAGTTGTATAATCTAGTTCCTTATTCGTACCATGTAAATTAAACTAAACGTAGCAAGTTATCTTCTTTAGCACTATGTGTATGCTTGTGTTCTTGATCTGTAATCCAGTGGTGTGGTGAGACTACCAACAACAGCACAATGTCATATCCTGCTATGTCTCAACTATGAACAATGCCATATTATATTAATGTTATTTAAATCGTGTCTCTTTATTTACCAATCTTAAATGGTATAAATTGATAGTACACTCACCATTCATGCTTATACGTTGTTTATAACTACATCTATGCTTGTGTTCTTGATCTGTAATCCGGTGGTCTGGTGAAGCTGGCCGCTCCTGCATAATGCCATTTCCTGCCGTCTTAATTATGAACAATGCCTATTATGTTAATGCTATTTTAAACCGTGTCTCTTTATTTATGAAAAAGAAATTAGATGAATTGACAGCGATGATGCTTATACATGCAAAACCTGTTATCTACCTACTTGTTTCTCTTTCAGGGTGACAACACTACTGCTAGGAAGAACTGCCACAATGATAGTGATACGAACCCATTGTTTGTCCCTCTAACACATATTCCAGAGGAGAAGGGAAGACATATTGAGGGTAGGGATACAACCATGAAGTCACATCTTGATGTAGTGTCAAACTTACTCAGTGACACAAGCTCAATGAAGTCGCCGCCTAAATCTGTTCGATTTCTTCAGTCTAAAATTCAAGCAGAAATACGTGCTTCCGCTCAAATACGACTGGAAATCCAATCTCTATGCAAGATTAACCGTAAGTACAGGACGTTTATTGATGCTATGCAGCTTAAGTTGGTGGATATGAGCGCCAAAGAAGCGCAGTCTCATCAAGTTGCTAAGCTGCTTGCGTTGCAGCTGCTGAGCCGGGCTAACCTTTCTTGAACTGTGTTGAAGTGCTGTCGGTTCTGTCTATTATTTTGTCCGCCTGTTAACTTCCACTGGTGGAGACCTGCCCAGTTTATGTAATCTGCTGTCTGGTTGCCCTTTATTATCACTGGCGGCGAACTTTGATGCCGAGGGGATGTAATATGCTATAATATTTTTGTTGTATAGTCTAGGTTTATTCTTGGTCGGTATGCTATAATTTAGGCCGGAAGGTTCAGTGTTGTCAGTCTTCAGGGCGGCCCGTTACTCATATGGGCCAAAACGTTGGCCTATAATCATCTTGGGCCATTAGCAGGTCTAAACCTTATGGTTGTTTCCCGCCTTTAACAGGTCGAGTAAAGTTCTGGCCAGCTGGGCCAAAGAATACAATGGGCTTTTAACTGGCTGAAACCTAGATTGGGCTAGTGTTGAGCCTAAAAGTTCACGGGCCAATACAGGCCGAAACTGCCTAAGGCCCATGTTTGGCCCAAATAGGACGAGCAGTTAACAGGCCAAAATATATCTTGGGCCCGTTTGGCCCAATAAAATTATGGGCTTTAAGCAGGCCGGTATCCACGAGGGCCATAGGCCCAAAAGTGTCACGGGCCATTATCAGATGGGCTGTAAGCAGGCCGATATCCACGCGGGCCATAGGTCCAAAAGTGTCATGGGCCATTATCAGATGGGTTGTAAGTAGGCCGGATTCAACGCGGGTTGTAATTGGACCCAATTGTTACACGGGCCATTAACACGTCGATAGGCCAGTTGGGCTGAAATTTATCCACGAAGACTACGGGCGATTAAGAGGCCTAAAGTTTCTTCGGACAAGAAATAGCCCAGTTTCTGCGTGGGCCGTTAAATGGCCTAAAGTTAAACCGGGCCGACAATGTCCCAGATACTCCACGGGCCGCTAACAGGCCGAAACTCTTCTCGGGCCGAACTGGTAAATGGGCATTTAACAGGCTGAAATACAAACCTGTCTTAGAATGGGCCAAAAGGTACAATGGCCTGTTAACGGGCGAGATCCGATATGGGCCGTAATTTGGCCCAAAACTCGGCAGGCTGTGAACGGGCCTGATCTGATATGGGCCTCAATTTGACCCAAAACATGGCAGGCTGTTAATGGGCCAGCCCTCTAGTGTTTGAAAAAACATGGCGGGCCTTTAGCTGGGCTGGCCTTTTCATCGAAATGGGCCTCTATTGGCGGCCACGTGTCGATGTATCATAGGCGCCTCCTGTCCAATGAGTGGATGACATCTGTCCCAACGAGGAGCTGACAAGTGGTTCCGTCGGCCAATGAGAATTTTACATGTGGAAAATCCCCATTGGCCTGGGCTGTTAACGGGTTATCGGATCCAAAACCAGACCCGATAGCTTAACAGCGAGCCGTTACGGTTGATGCCACATGTCGGTCACCCTTGACGAAAGCACTTCTATGACGCACGATTTATCGTCATGGAAGTGGACACTTCTGTGATGATAATTTTGGTAATGTCATGGAACACTTCTACGACAGCACAGATATGACTATCTTGATTCTGTCATAAATTTTTCATGGATGTACATGCATGACAGAAAACACAACCTACTGCGACAAACACGTATCATCACGGAAGTGTATTGTTTTTGTAGTGAATACCAAAGATAAATGATAGTATGAAGTAAGTACATGTTGTGATGAATCTAATGATCGTTCCAGATGTAAATGTTTTTCTCCACATATACCTGGTTAAACTTTTCTGAGGTTTGACTTTTCAAAACATCCATATGCTTATGGACGTGAGAGAGTACCTAACTAGAGAGAGAGAGAGAGAGAGAGAGAGAGAGAGAGTGAAATAGAACGAGTGATTGAAAAAAGTGTGTGTGCGTGTGTGAAGGAGACATGGACAACAAACGATAAAAGTAGACAAAAAGCGTGTGTGTCTTATGCAAACATATCACACATGCATCTTTGACAGCGAAAGCAAGGTGAGGAGATTGTCGGTGTTCTGGGAACGGGGGTCCCCAGAATTGCCTACTGGTGGCCCACGGCATGGCTCCGCGAGCTGGCCCATACGGCCCATCTTCACCAACAAGCACTCAAGACCCTCGCGAGGGGACAAGCCTCACGAGGCGGACGACACAAGACCTCCTCGAGAGCGGCGTCACCAGGTTGGCTCGTGAGGGGCGGAGACATCAAGGCAATGAAAACCTCGCGAGGTTCTCGTGACGTGAGCCATGACGATCAAGGCCAGGCAGGCGCCAGCGCGCACAGTGTCCTTGTTTCCTCTTTGGTGCTAAGGAAGCAAGCGCAGGCGAGGAGTACCGAGGCGTCAAGCAAAGGTTTCCATATCGGTGCAACGAGACCAAGACCAGCAGGACGGAAGGACGGAGGTCACCGTGGAGGCCAAGGCGGTGTCACCACCAGAGCCTTTTGCAGGCGAAGACTGCTTTTGTCAGGATAAGCTGTACTAGCTGTCCCCTTTCAAACTCATTCAGTTCATCCTCACACACACCAAGCACAAGAACACCTCACCTCAAGAGGCTGTTCTTCCCCTTGTACTATTCATCCTCAGCCCAAGAGGCAATCCACCACCACCACAGTGGAGTAGGGTATTACACCAAAACGGTGGCCCGAACTAGTATAAATTTTGTATCCTTTGTCCTGCGAGTTCGTCGAGTTAGTCCTTGAGATCTTAGCAAACCTAGAGCGTGGATCGATGGGGGGAGATCTTCATGCGCACCCCAGTGTTCGAACCTTGAGGGTTTTGCCGGAACCCGAGATCCGACAGAGATAGTGTGTGGTTGTTTGCAACCTACAGAGAAACACCCCTAGCACGTGGCCAAGAGAGGTATGACAAACAAGGGAGGGAGGTCGAGAGAGACGTATGGAGAAAATGTAGACATGGGGAGGAGAGAGTGTGTGTGTTTGTGATAGAGAGATCCCCTGAAGATCGTGATGGGACTACATGGGTGGGAGATCGAGTGACAAGGTGTGTGCGCAATAGAAGATACCCCGAGATATATCAAGATAGATGTATGGATGGAAGGAGAAAAAATGTGTGTTCCTGATGGCTAGTGAGAGATAGTCATACTTACAGGGGAGTGTGTGCTCCTATGATGGAGTGAGGGATTATGGTACTTAGGGGGTTGCATGTCACATAGAGAGACACTGGTACGGCGAGGTGCTATACAAATGGTTTTTAACCCCTTTCCTCGACAGCATTTGGAACCATCGCCAAGTGAGTGTGGGTGATAGGGGGGTCCTTCCCACACGACCCAGAAACTGTCGGGGATATGCCCTCCTGGCACACACGCTCGGCAAAATGAGGCCTTGTGCGACCGGCGAGCGATCAAATACGGTTATATGTATAGTAGTGCTAAAAAATACAATTATACATGCAAAATCATTTCCTGCTGTAAGTACATCCCACACAGTCAGTCCTTGCTAAACGTTTCCATTCGTATATACATCCCACTCAGTCGCTCCAAGGAAAACGTTTCCGTTCGCAGGTACATCACACACGATATTAACAATTTTATCGTTTGCGTTATTGAATGCATCACACACGGTGTGTAGAAGAAACTGTGTGGCAAAGGCTGTCCATCACACACAGTTTTTATGTGGTAAACGTTTGCGCAAGGTGGCCTAACGCAAACAGTTTTCAAGAGAAGGTCATGTGTGATTGTTCATTGATCCAACACAGTTTATTCCTAGAAACTGTGTGCGTTGCCTGAGGTCATCCCCCATGGTATTTTCTCAATAACCGTTTGCAATAGCAAAACCCAATTAGCAGGCTAATTCGCCATTAGCTGGATAATTTCCCTATTATTAATAATCCATTTATTAATCTAATTGACATTCATATTAAGCACATAATATATTTCATTTTCATATTATGGAAGCAGGATTTCATAATTGAAATACATCAGAGTACAACATGATATAGCTTCAGCACTCAGCTACCGCATTACACAACTGCACCAACACCAAGTTTCACAGGCAACATGTAGAACCTTTAGAAATTAGCATTGTAGATGGTACATAGACAGATGCATCTCATCAGGAAAACTACTGAAGCGGAAGGCGAATATTGAGCCTTCATTCATATTGAAGGCCTTTGCAACTTTAGGCTAGTGCCTGTGGATGATTGACCGTCCATCCTTCATCCTCTTCAGGAACACTTCAATATTGAACCGTGGGTGTTGTATGAAAACCTTCCTCGCCTCCGGACCATGCATAGAGGTGGGTTGAGAGGTAATCAGTGAACTGCTTTGGAAAGACCTGAAAACAAGGATGTGCATAAATATCTTCTCTATATTGGAAATGGGGTAAAGGAATAAAAAAAGGCAAGGTATAATAGTTAGTACCATCTTGTAGTGAACTTATGTCTTCTTCATTGTGCAGACAAAGATCTTGTTGTTTTTTGTCGCTAATTTCTTAATCCTAACAATCTTTCCGAGTTTCTTGACTTGATCGATATTCATGGACAACTCATTTCCCCATATGCAAAAAGGGTCGAACAGTGGGTCAGAACCTCTAATAGCAGGACCTATATGTGCAAGACCAAATTGTTAAAACCAAAATATTAGAATAGTTCCTGCAATTGCATAATAATGTGCTATTAGACAACAGACCATGCACGTGCTAACCTCGATTGTAAACCTCAGTGCTTCCCTTTGTTTCCCTGCAACACATATAAGGTAGTTAGTAATCAGGTTAAGTAAGGGTTTGATACGTCTCCAATGTATCTATACTTTTTTATTGTCCCATGCTGTTATATTTTCTCTCTTGGATGTTTTATAATCATTTCATAGTCATTTTATATCATTTTTGGTACTAACCTATTGACATAGTGGCAAGTGCCAGTTGCTGTTTTCTGCATGTTTTTGACATTGCAGGAAATCAATACCAAACGGAGTCCAAACGTAGCGAAACTTTTTGTCGGTGTACTAAAGTAGGGGTACCTTAGTACCCCGAACTTGTGCACGGGCAGTCGTAGCACCCCGCGGCAAGGCTTTCCAGGTGATCGCCAAGACCCTCCATGGTCCCCTTTTGGGCCATTCAAGAACAAAGTATTTGAGCCAAGGCCCCGGCAGGAGGAGCTTGCCGTGAAGGCTACCCGAAGAGAGCGAGGCCCCGGCAAGAGGAGCTTGCCGGGACTGCCGCTCGAAGCACAAGACCCCGACAAAAGGAGCTTGCCGGGAAGGCCAACCACGGCACGACAGGAGCCTTGCCGCGACGCGCCGCGCGTCCCGGCAAGGACCGGTGAGCGACAAGCTCCCGGGCGCGACAAGACATCCACCGCGGCAAGTCGCTTGCCGCGGCAAGTTACCACCCCGTGCCTGCGCTCCAGCTCATCCACCAACGTGTCGCTCTGGGGGCATTCCAGGCGCACGTGGCAGGAGGCTGTGTAGCCAGGGGCATGCGGTGGCGAAGCGAAGCTGACAGAGTAGCCATCGTGGCAAACGGTGGCGCTCCTGACGGTCCTTTTCCTGCACCGTCTGGGCGATGCGGACGGGCATTTAATGCCCTTGTCCCCCGCCGTCAGAGTTAGGTATGATAGCACTGTACAGCCACTGTGCAGGCAGCTGTACCCACTACAGCATTCTCCCATTTTTGCCCCCATCTACGCTGCCACCTGTGGGTAACCCCTTGAGCATATAAAAGGAGGCCCCGTGCGCACGTAGAGAAGGGGAGGACACCCATTTTTACGCTCGGTCTCGCCAGCGGCTCGTGTGTACTGTAGCACCACGCGCCTCCGAGCAAGAACACAATACAAACCACGAAGCAGCAGTAGGGTTTTACGCATCCGTGCGGCCCGAAGCGGGGTAAACCCCGTGTGTGCATCGCCTCGATCCGCTCTTCGCGCGACCTCCGCCCCCCGCCGAACCAGTAAGGGGCTCGGTCCCCATAGGTGTTCGAGGAAGCCGAT
Source organism: Aegilops umbellulata (assembly GCA_032464435.1). Lineage (NCBI taxonomy): Eukaryota > Viridiplantae > Streptophyta > Magnoliopsida > Poales > Poaceae > Aegilops > Aegilops umbellulata. Next base: position 36,680,234 of record CP136056.1, on the reverse strand, counting down.
TTCCCCCGACATCTTTGGCGCGCCACGTAGGGGGCGTCGAGGTTGTGTGAACCTGATCCGGCGTCCGCGCAGGCTAGATCTCCATCATCTTCATCGACATGCCACCGAAGAAGAAGGCCCCAGAGGTGGCTGGTCCGTCCGCGCTGAACCCACCGCCCCTGGAGAAAACGGGCGGCGGGGACGGCACTGGCGGCGGGACGGATGTCGCCGAGCCAGCTCATGGTGCCACGGCGTCCGAACATGCACCGCGCCCCTCTCAGGAGGCGCGGGACCAGCAGCGTCCTGGTACTCACGGTACCATACGCTCGCTGGACCCAGATCGAGCTGGCGGATCCCAGGGCGTTCAAGGCCAGCATGCACACCAGCGTGTTGGCGCGAGCGTGGCGCGACTGCCTGGACCGGGTGCTGCTCCTTCTAACATAGTTAGAAGTTCGAGCACATCCCGCTCCACGCGCCGTTCGCCGCCGCTGCCCGCCACTCCTGCAGAAGCTCTAGCACGAGCCCAACTGCTCCTAGACTACCCTTCAACCGCGGATAAGCTCGACGACTAGAGGGCCACGATACAGAGTCTCATCGGCTTCGCTAACAGCGACACCCTGTGGCAGCACAGTGCGTCGCAGCCGCGGCTGGTCGGCCAGGCGCGAACCGATGGCGCCAAGACCGGTGGGGGTGCAACCACCGTGCATTCCCCGCCCCAGAGGCCGAGATCACCGACTCGCCAGAACCATCATGACAACGACTCCACCGCATCGTCGAATCCGCGAACTCGTCGCGATCAACGCCAAGTTCTTCATGAACGAAAGCAAGAGGACGCTCGCACTCGCATCGAGCGTCGGAGAGAAACGCGACGTCAATCAGACGAGCGCGCTGGGCCCTCCGTCGACATGCATGCGCCGGGGGGACCAGGCGACCTGCCGTACGCGGTAGGTTGCCCTGCGTTCACCCGTGAGCTGCGGCAAGTCCAGTGGCCCAGCACGAAGAATTTCAAGCCAGACGTACCAGAGAAGTACGACGGCAAGTCGCATCCGTCGGAGTTCCTCAGCATCTACACCATTGCGGTGCAGGCTGCCGGGGGGCGAGACGACAAGATCCTCGCCAACTACTTCCCGCTGGTACTCAAATCCAACGTCAGATCCTGGCTCATGCACTTGCCGGACAACTCCATAACCTCCTGGACAGACTTGTGCCATCAGTTTGTTGGCGCCTTTACAGGTGGCCACAAACCCCATGGCCAAGCGAGCGACCTTCATCTGCTCGTCCAGAAGGAGGGAGAACCTCTGTGCAAGTTCATTCAGAGATTCAGCCGTGTGCACTACAACATCCCCGATGTCCACCCTACCGCGGTCATCAGCGCGTTCCATCAGAACATGCGCAACCGCAGGATGCGGGAGGAGATGGCAATGTGCAAGATCAAAGACGTCAGCGAGCTATATGCCCTGGCCGACAAGTGTGCGCGTGCTGAGGAAGGGAGGAAACTCCCCGGAGAGAACACTGGAGCAGGAGAATCTGACAGTGAGGATACCGCCCCGGCAAGGAAGAACCGGCGGCGGAGCAGCAGGAAGAAGAAGAGCCAAGAAGTACTGGTTGTTGAGCAGTCCGGCGATGAAGGCGCCGCCAAGAAGGCCCAGGCTGGTAACTCCGGCAAGGGGGTTGCCGGATGCGCCAACTGTCAGGCCGTGGCGGTCGCCGACAAGCGGTATGGCACCAACAAACAGTACTACAAGATCCACCGCACCAAGGGCCATGACCTCCAGAGTTGCAAACAGGTCGAGCGGCTCGTCGAGCTGCAAAAGGCCGAGTACGAGCGGCGCGACAAGAAGAAAGCCCGAGGAGGTGGCAGAGGATCCGGCACGAAGCGCCCCAGCCAGGGAGGACGCCGCGACAAGGACAAGCAGCGGCAAGCAGACAGACCTCCCCGCAGCCGCGACAAGGACGAAGACGACGACGAAGATGAGGACATGGATGATGTCGAGACCAGTGAGCAGGAGTTTCAGAAAGCCACAGAGGTCTTGTGCGTAGATGGCGGTGCTTCTCTACATACTTCTCGTCGCCAGCTCAAGCAGTGGGCGCGGGAAGTCAATGCAGCGGAACCGCCCGTCGAGTCACGCAGGCCTCTGAAATGGTCCAGCACGCCTATCATCTTCGATATTGAGGACCACCCTGACCGCACAACTGCGATCGGGTGCTTGCCGATGTTGGTTTCACCGACAGTCCGCAACCTCAAGGTCACTAAGATGCTAGTCGACGGCGGGGCCGGCTTGAACCTGATCTCCTCCGTTGTGCTCCAGAAACTCCAAGTCCCCGACAGCGAGCTCGAAGAGACCGGCACGTTCCAAGGAATCAACCCGGGAAGGAGCAAGCCGAAGGGGAAGATAACGTTGCCAGTGACATTTGGCAGCGAGCTGAACTTCAGGACAGAGAGGATCACTTTTGACGTTGCCGATTTTCCGTTGCCCTACAATGGAATTCTCGGCCGTCCGGCGCTCGCCAAGTTCATGGCGGCCTCTCACTACGCATACAACATGCTCAAGATGCCAGGCCCGATAAGCGTCATCTCTGTCCCTGGCGACAAGAAGGATGCCCTTATCTGTGCCGATAAGATCTACCGGGAAGTAGCAGCCGCAGCAGATCACAAGCCACTTGCCGCTGAAGCTCCCGGAGGGAAGAAGAAAACCAAGCCCGGCAAGTGCTCTGGTGCCAACTCCGGCAAGTGCACCTCTTCGGAGTGCTGCGATGCCGTCGAGGACGCGCCATCGAGCTCCGTCGGCAAGAAGAAGACCAAGCCCGGCGAGTGCTCTGGTGCCCACTCCGGCAAGCGCACCTCTTCGGAGTGCTGCGCTGCCGTCGAGGACGCGCCATCGAGCTCCACCGGCAAGAATGAGAAGTCGATGGCAGCCCCGCCAATGACCAAGAAGGTGTCCGCCAAGGAGGACGGCACTGGTGGTACCTTCACCATCAGTGCCACTCTCGACCCCAAATAGGAAAGCGCGCTCGTTGCTTTCCTGCGGGCGAATGTCGATGTGTTTGCCTGGCAACCATCTGACATCCCCGGCGTTCCCAGGAAAGTGATTGAGCACCACCTTGCCGTCTGTCCTCACGCGCGGCCCGTCAAGCAGAGAGTCAGGAAACAAGCAGTGGAGCGCCAAGAATTCATTGCAGAAGAGATCAGGAAGTTGGAGGCGGCAGGCCTCATCAGAGGTGTGCTCCATCCGACGTGGTTGGCCAATCCTGTTGTCGTGCGCAAAGCAAACGGGAAATGGAGGCTTTGCATTGATTTTACCGATGTCAATAAAGCTTGTCCCAAAGATCCGTTTCCCTTGCCGCGCATTGACCAGATTGTTGACTCCACGGCCGGATGCGACCTGCTTTCATTTCTTGATGCATACTCAGGATACCATCAGATCTTCATGGCTGAAGAAGATGAAGAGAAGACCGCGTTCATCACTCCATGTGGCACGTACTGTTTCGTATGGATGCCTTTCGGACTGAAGAATGCCGGTTCAACATTTGCAAGGGTTGTCCACACCGCTTTTGAGCCACAAATCCACAGAAATGTGGAGGCCTACATGGATGACATAGTGGTCAACAGCAGAGACAGGACATCCCTGATTCAAGACTTAGAAGAGAACTTTGCGAACCTGCGCAAGATCAGCCTCAAGCTCAACCCCGAGAAGTGCGTGTTCGGAGTCCCTTCCGGCAAGCTTCTCGGGTTCTTCGTGTCTCAGCGGGGAATCGAAGCCAATCCCGACAAGATCAAGGCCATCGAGCAGATTGAAGCACCAACACGCGTCAAGGATGTCCGAAGGCTTGCCGGCTGCGTGGCGGCTCTCAGCAGGTTTATTTCCAAGTCTGCAGAACGCGCCCTGCCATTTTTCAAAGTTTTGAAAAAGGCGGGTCCAGTAAAATGGACTCCGGAAGCGGAGGCTGCGCTGCGGGACTTGAAGAAATACATGTCCTCCGCTCCAATACTTGTCGCGCCTAAACCACAAGAGAAGTTGCTGCTGTACCTGGCGGCAACCAATCAAGTGGTTAGTGCTGCGTTAGTAGCGGAGAGGGAGGTAGATGATGAGCTAGCAACCACGGCAAGTGCATCCAGCGACAAGCAGGGGGCTCCCCTGACAAGCTCTGGCCCCGACAAGGAGGGATCCGCGTAGGCGCAAGAGGAGGTGCAGAAGAAGAAAATGGTGCAGCGCCCAGTTTACTTTGTCAATTCCCTCTTGCAGGGGGCTAGGCCAAGGTACTCTGGTGTGCAGAAATTGCTTTTCGGCCTCCTTATGGCCTCGAGAAAGCTGCGCCATTACTTCCAAGCACACGAGATCACAGTTGTCACTCGCTTTCCGCTAAAGAGGATACTGCAGAATCCCGAAGCGACAGGTAGGATCGTGGAGTGGGCACTGGAACTGTCAAGCTTTGGCCTCGAGTTCGAGAGCACTTCAACTATCCAAAGCAGAGCATTGGCAGAGTTCATAGCAGAGTGGACGCCGACGCCAAACGAAGAAATTCCAGAGATGAGCATCCCCGGCAAGGAAGCGAGCAAAGAGTGGTTGATGTACTTTGATGGGGCCTTCTCGCTGCAAGGCGCCAGTGCTGGCGTGCTGCTTGTCACGCCCACCGGAGAGCACCTCAAGTACATTGTCCAAATGCACTTTCCCAAGGAGCAAGCAACCAACAATACAACCGAGTATGAAGGTTTGCTTGCCGGTCTCAGGATCGCGGCAGAACTTGGGATCAAGAAGCTCATTGTCAGGGGAGACTCGCAGCTTGTCATCCGCCAAGTGAATAAGGATTACCAGAGCCCGTTGATGGAAGCGTACGTTGATGAAGTGAGGAAACTAGAGAAGCGCTTTGACGGCCTGCAAATGGAACACGTTCCAAGAACTGAGAATGACGTTGCCGATGGCCTGTCAAAGCGGGCATCACTTAAGTTGCCTGTGGAACCAGGGACTTTTGTGCTCAAGCTGACTCAGCCATCCGTAACACCATCAACCGGATAGAGCAAGAAGAGGAGGTTGGTCTCCGGCGACTATCTTCCGGCAGAGCTCCCCGGAGCCGCCGCCAAGAAGGTCCCCAAGATCGACGCCAAGAATGCTGAGGTGCAGTCTGCTCCGGCAAACCCCAGGGTTTGTTCCGTAGAAGCAGGCGCTCCTGACAAGTTTCGCTCCGGCAAGCTTGCCGGGGAACATCAAGCTCCGGCTGAGCCCCAGATCCTCGCCGTGGAAGCTGGCGTTCCCGTAGCAGCAGACGCGCCTTTAGTCCTTGTCGTCGAGCCACAGGCTCCGGCATGGGCACAGCAGATCGTCCATTTTCTCCAGACAGGAGAACTTCCCGATGAGCAAGAAGAAGCAGAAAGAGTAGCCCGGCAGTCAAGTATGTACCAGTTTGTCGGCAACACACTGTACAGAAGAGGACACAACAAGGTGAAATTGAAGTGTATTCCCCGGGAAGACGGACAAAAGCTGTTGGCAGAGATACATGGAGGCATATGTGGCCACCACATTGGCGCAAGAGCACTTGCCGGCAAAGCGTTCCGGCAAGGTTTCTTCTGGCCGACAGCCCTCCAGGATGCAACTGCACAAGTAACCAAGTGTGAAGCGTGCCAGTTCCATTCCAAGCAGATACACCAGCCAGCTCAAGCTCTCCAGACGATCCCTTTATCCTGGCCATTTTCGGTCTGGGGGCTCGACATCCTCGGCCCCTTCCCCCGAGCTGTCGGGGGCTTTGAGTACTTGTACGTCGCGATCGACAAGTTCACAAAGTGGCCGGAAGTGGAACCAGTGAGGAAGGTGACAGCACATTCAGCCATCAAGTTCTTCAGGTCGATTGTTTGCCGCTTCGGCATCCCCAACAGGATCATCACCGACAACGGTACGCAATTCACGAGCCGCGCCTTCACGCAATATGTCCAAGATCTCGGCGCCAAGGTCTGCTTCGCTTCTGTTGCTCATCCCAGGAGCAATGGTCAAGCGGAAAGGGCCAATGCCGAAGTACTGCGCGGGCTCAAGACCAGAACTTTCGACAGGCTGCACAAGTGCGGAAGAAACTGGATCGAGGAGCTGCCGGTGACTCTTTGGTCGATCAGAACGACGCCAAATCGAGCCACCGGCCAGACACCATTTGCTCTAGTCTATGGAGCAGAATCAGTTACCCCCACGGAACTCGTATACGGGTCACCTCGAGTGCTCTCTTATGATGAGCTTGAGCAAGAGCGGCTGCGTGAAGATGACGCGCTGCTCCTCGAGGAAGATCGTCTTCAGGCTGCTGTGCGAGCCACTCGCTACCAGCAAGCTTTGCGTCACTACCATAGCCGCAAAGTTAGAGCCAGAAGCCTCGAGGAAGGCGACCTTGTTCTTCGGCGCGCTCCGTCCGCCAAGAGACACAACAAGTTGACGCCGAAGTGGGAAGGCCCTTACCGGGTGAGACGAGTCACGAGGCCCGGCGCTGTCCGCCTCGAGACTGAAGATGGCACTCCGGTGAGCAACTCCTGGAATATTGAACATCTTCGTAAGTTTTACCCGTAAGGCGCGGTTGTCGGACCCTGTTCGGCAACCAACCTTTTGTACAAGTCTTGCCGCAGTTGCATGTAATCCTTTGTACAAAGCCAGGCGCAGACCCTAAGCAGCAGTCAATGAAGCGCTGGCGCCCTAAGTTTTAGCATGCATGCTGAGTCGAGTCTCGTCCTTGGTTAGGGTTGATAGTGCCTGATAGTCGCTAACCCCTAGCTTAGAGGTCGAGTCTGTGTCCCTTTTTCCTGTCCTTTCGTTTCCTTTGGTCCGCAGGGTTTTGCATATCCTGGCCAGACCGCTAAAGGACGAAGAAGAGAAGAAGGGCGGGCCAACATCTGGACCCCGGCAAACCAGTGTTGCCGGGGGCTGCAAGTACAAGGATTCGCCCGCGGCAAGCCAAAGTTGCCGGGGGCTGCTATCCCAGATAAGTTTTTGCATCCCTTGTCATGCATTCTCTAATGAACTGTGGAATACGAAAACCTTGTTTCCCCCTAAAAGCTACCGTGCTCCCTTAACGACAGGCCCCAGAGCGCGTTCCTGGGGCCCGTTTTGGTAGTAGCCGCGGCAGCAAAGGGGCGAAACGAGGGGCCAAAACCCGCCTTCTCCCTGCCCCCCCCCAAGGGCGTGAGAAGGGTCGAGTGGCGCGGGAAGACGGCAGGGCCTGTTGCCGGGCGAAGAGATGTCTATCTTAACGATACAAAGGGTTCGCCCCTTGGCGTGGGTTCCACCCACGGGACAAATGGCCCGGCAAACATCCCCTTTTCATTAAAAACATTCCGCTCAGGTACAGTTCAGAGAGAATGAAAAACATGAAAGATGGGATTACAAGTTTTAAATGCAACTAAGGCCCGAGGGCTTACAGATTGAAAAAAGATAAGGTGCCCGTAATCCCTTTCTTGTCTCTCTCCTCAGGAGGTAGGGCAAGAAGGCGGGAAGGGCAAAAGGGGCGCCTAGGCGAGCTACGTGCGGCAGAAGACACCAACAGAATGCCCGGAGGGCCGTCCGGAGGCTCCGGAGGCTGGATGGTGACGGCGGCGCCGGAAATGGAGCTCGAAGATGAGGCAGCGGGACGTCAACACGCTGTCGAAGGCATCTTGCCCTCGTACTCCGAGTTGACGGCCTTGCCCCCCGCCCTCTTCCTCTTCCACAGCCTCGCCACTCCTGCCGCCCAAGAAGACGACCCCGAGAAGCTCAAGGAGCCGGCGACGCGAATGATGGGGTCGCCGGTGCCACACAGAGCTGCGACCAGCGCCTAGTCGGACCCGTCATCCCGACGACCGCTACCCTCGTCGTCATTGTCGCTCCCCTCCTCGTCACTCTCGCTCGAGGAGGAGCCTTCGCTGTCGGAGGAGCTATCCACGCAGCACCTGGCCCGGGTCCCGAAGTCCCCGAAGGCCTTGACGGAGAGGAGGTCGCCCTCCATCAATTTAAAATGGAGGGTGAATCCCTCCATCAAGCTGTGGATACGGGCGAACGTCTTCCACCCTCGACCAAGATACATCACGCTGGGGGCTGGGGACTCGACGTGGTTTCGCGCGCCACTGATCCCGCAGCCCCTCATGTGCAGTTTCAGCGTCTCGGGTTGTTCGATCTCCACCACGCTGGCGAAGGGCGCCGGGAGACGGAGGCGACGACGAGGCGCCCGGCGCAGCCTGACGAAGAACTCGCAGGGGTCGTCCCCGATGTGGACCGCCGTGAGAGGAGGGGCCGCTGGCGGAGCCGAGGCCGGCGCGTCGCCCCGTCCGCCTCGTCCCCGAGCACCTCGGCCTCGTCCACGACCTTGTCCACGACCTCGCCCCCTCCCCCTTCCCCTTACGGCTGGCTCCGCCACCACAGGTGCAAGGGGAGGAGGGGCGCGTTGCCTAGCGGCAACCCTCGCCGCCACCGATGAGGGACCAGGGTTCCCTTTCTCCATGGCGAATGGAGGGAGGGGATCAGAAGCTGAAGGAAAGAAAGGATGAAGGAGTGTGGGTTCCCGTCGCCCCCTCTTGCTCTTTATAAAGGAGCAGGGTGGGGGCTCGACCGCCCCGCTCAGCCAATCACGGCGCAGGAAGGCCAGGCGACTAGGACCGGCCTGCTGCCTCGACCCGCGGCGGCCTGGTTTCCTGCCTCCACCATCCGCAACTCTAGGTGCATGGAGGCCGCGTGGCTGGCGTGCAGGACCGAGGCGACAGATGAGGCGACCTCCCCCCACCCCGTGATCGTGGGGAGCGGACGCCTCAGAAACCGCGCCTCGGCCCCGCCCAGCAAACGAGCCACGCCTCCACGCCTCCCTCCACTTATGGAGGTATCGCGAACCGTCCCCCTTTATTGCGACGTGACGCATGCCTGCAGGGCTCAGCCCCGCGCACGCCACCCACGTCACGCACGCCTCTCCCCACGATGCCGCGTTCGACGCGTACCGTTCGAAGAGGGCGTGGCATACGCGGAAAAAGATGCGGCGTGACCCAGGCCACGCGTGCCCGTGCACTGTTTTGGGCCTGGCCCAACAGCGCTCGGCACCGTGTATGGCCCAGGCCCGGGGGCTCCTGTCGGTGTACTAAAGTAGGGGTACCTTAGTACCCCGAACTTGTGCACGGGCAGTCGTAGCACCCCGCGGCAAGGCTTGCCAGGTGATCGCCCAGACCCTCCATGGTCCCCTTTTGGGCCATTCAAGAACAAAGTATTTGAGCCAAGGCCCCGGCAGGAGGAGCTTGCCGAGAAGGCTACCCGAAGAGAGCGAGGCCTCGGCAAGAGGAGCTTGCCGGGACTGCCGCTCGAAGCACAAGGCCCCGGCAAAAGGAGCTTGCCGGGAAGGCCAACCACGGCACGACAGGAGCCTTGCCGCGACGCACCGCGCGTCCCGGCAAGGACTGGTGAGCGACAAGCTCCCAGGCGCGACAAGACATCCACCGCGGCAAGTCGCTTGCCGCGGCAAGTTACCACCCCGTGCCTGCGCTCCAGCTCATCCACCAACGTGTCGCTCTGGGGGCATTCCAGGCGCACGTGGCAGGAGGCTGTGTAGCCAGGGGCATGCGGTGGCGAAGCGAAGCTGACAGAGTAGCCATCGTGGCAAACGGTGGCGCTCCTGACGGTCCTTTTCCTGCATCGTCTGGGCGATGCGGACGGGCATTTAATGCCCTTGTCCCCCGCCGTCAGAGTTAGGTATGATAGCACTGTACAGCCACTGTGCAGGCAGCTGTACCCACTACAGCATTCTCCCATTTTGGCCCCCATCTACGCTGCCACCTGTGGGTAACCCCTTGAGCATATAAAAGGAGATCCCGTGCGCACGTAGAGAAGGGGAGGACACCCATTTTTACGCTCGGTCTCGCCAGCGGCTCGTGTGTACTGTAGCACCACGCGCCTCTGAGCAAGAACACAATACAAACCACGAAGCAGCAGTAGGGTTTTACGCATCCGTGCGGCCCAAAGCTGGGTAAACCCCGTGTGTGCATCGCCTCGATCCGCTCTTCGCGCGACCTCCGCCCCCCGCCGAACCAGTAAGGGGCTCGGTCCCCATAGGTGTTCGAGGAAGCCGATTTCCCCCGACACTTTTTGTGAAATTTTTTGGATCAAAAGACAACCAATGGGCCGAAGAAGCACCTCGGGGCTGCTCCGAGGGGAGCACCACCCACCAGGGCGCGCCTGGAGGCCCAGGCACGCCCTGGTGGGTTGTGCCCACCTCGGGTGCCCCCAGGACTGCCTCTTTACTCTATAAATACCCCAATATTCCAGAAACCCTAGGGGAGTCGATGAAAATCAATTCCAGCCGCCGCAGAGTCTAGAACCACCAGATCCAATCTAGACACCATCACAGAGCGTTCACCACTTACATTGGTGCCTCTCCGATGATGCGTGAGTAGTTGTTTGTAGACATTCGGGTCCGTAGTTAGTAGCTAGATGGCTTCCTCTCTCTCTCTCTCTCTCTCTCTCTCTCTCTCTCTCATTTGATTCTCAATACAATGGTCTCTTGAAGATCCATATGATGTAACTCTTTTGCGGTGTGTTTGTTGGGATCTGATGAACTTTGAGTTTATAATCAGATCTATCTCTTTTCATCCATGAAAGTTATTTGAGTTTCTTTGATCTCTTATATGCATGATTGCTTATAGCCTCGTATTTCTTCTCCGACATTTGGGTTTTGTTTGGAAAACTTGATCTATTTATCTTGCAATGGCAGGAGGTGCTTTGTAGTGGGTTTGATCTTACGGTGCTTGATCCCAGTGACAGAAGGGGAACCGACACATATGTATCATTGCCACTAAGGATAAAATGATGGGATCTATTTCTACATAAATAGATCTTGTCTACATCATGTCATCGTTCTTATTGAATTACTCCGTTTCCCCATGAATTTAATACACTAGATGCATGCTGGATAGCGGTCGATGTGTGGAGCAATAGTAGTAGATGTAGACACGAGTCGGTCTACTAATCTTGGACGTGATGCCTATATAATGATCATTGCCTAGATATCGTTATGATTATTTGAAGTTCTATCAATTGCCCAACAGTAATTTGTTTACCCACCGTTTGCTATTTTTCTTGAGAGAAGCCACTAGTGAAACCTATGGCCCCGGGGTCTCTTTCTCATACTATTTGCCTTTGCGATCTATTTTCCTTTGCTTTTATTTTGAGATCTATTAAACCAAAAAATACAAAAATACCTTGCTGCAACTTATTCTTATTTATTTTATTTGGCGTTCTATCTATCAATCTACTACAATTTATTCACGCTCGTTCGCCAATTTGTGGCACCGTTGCCCGAAAGGGATTGACAACCCCTTTTACACGTCGGGTTGCGAGTATTTGTTATTTGTGTGCAGGTGCCGTTTACGTATTATTGCTTGGTTCTCCTACTGGTTCGATAACCTTGGTTTCATCACTGAGGGAAATACCTACCGTCACTGTGCTGCATCATCCCTTCCTCTTTGGGGAAATACTGACATAGCTTCAAGCCGCATCAAAAGGAATTCTTGGTGCCGTTGCCGGGGAGGATCTTAAACATATACCAGGTTCCTAATCACAAATCTCATCACCTTGCAATTTACATTATTTGCCATTTGCCTCTCGTTTTCCACTCCCCCATTTCACAAAAATTTGCCTTTTATTTTGCCCTCTTTTTCGTTCACCGTTTTCTTGCCGGATCTTTTTTTAGTGCAATCTTGTTGCATAGTCATCATGGCTCAAGAGAACACCAAGTTGTGTGATTTCCCAAATACCAACAACAATGATTTTATTGGCACTCCGATTGCTCCCGCCACTAGTGCGGAGTCTTGTGATATTAATACTGCTTTGCTGAATCTTGTTTTGAAAGATCAATTTTCCGATACTCCTGATGAGGATGCCACGTAACGCCCGGATAATTAAGCTACAGTAATCCCCTGCTGATGATGCCAAGTCATCACATTTCTATTGCTAATCCTCGCTTGATCCAAATCTTAGTTCAATCTCAAAGTCAAATTAAAGCCTAGTTTTCAAATTTCTCAAACACGCAAAATAAAATGTTAATGGTGTGGGAAATATTCCATGGATAATTATGGTGGTGACCCAACACTTATGTAAAGTATTTTAATGCTCTATTGTGAATATAGCAGTGGCTAAAATAATTATTAAATGCTCTTTAAATTATAAAAATTACTAAACTATTTTATTTGCACCTCAAGCTAAATGTGGCAGTGGTATAATTAGTAAAACTAATTTAGATGATGTTCCTTTATTTTATAAAGCTGATTTCTTTTCAAAAATTAAAGAAAACTAAAAATGAAAAAAACAACAGAAAATAAGACAAAGGGAAAACCCCCCTGTTTTCCCCGCGCGTAGCCCACCAGGAGAAAAGCCCACGTGGCCCAGCTGCCCTCCCGTTGTCCTCTTCCTCGCTACAGGGAGGGGGAACCGTGGATGCCTCTGATGCCCAACACGGCCTCAGTACGTCGCCGTGGCGGCCATCCCGCGCCTCTCCCCCGTTTGCCCCGCGCGTATAAGACCGTCCCGGCCCTGTCGACGAACCCTAGATCCCCATTCACCCCTCTCCCTGCTCCCTCTCCTTGATCTGGAAGGACCCAAACCGCCGCCGCCATGAAGACCATTGCCCGCGTGTCGTGAGAGGATGTCCCGCGGAAGTGCCGTCGTCGACTACGTCGCCTTGGAGGAGTCGTTCGAGCTGGAGATCCCCGCGGTGCCCGATCCATCCTCGTCTTCCCCGTTCCCCGCCGTCGCGTCTCCGTCTCCTCTCCGACCGGCCTCGTCGAGCCTCGCCGCCCCTGTTCCCCTGCTCGTGGGTGAGCTCACCCTCCCCTCCTTCGTTCGCCTTTCTTCCACTCGTGGTAGACGTCGTAGGTCGCCGTCCCATCTCCCCTGCTCGGAGTCGCGCCCGTCACGCCCGAGCACATGCTCGCCGCGCGTCCTCATGCCCTTGGCTGCCCACGAGCCTCTCTGGCCGCCCCTACCCCGCGTGTACCGCGCCCAGGCTGCGACCAACGCGCGCGCTCCCAGCCACGTCGCCCCGCTCGCCTCTGCCTACTGCTGCTGCCGCCGCCACAGCTGCCGCGACATGCCCCGCCTCCGCCTGCAGCGCTGTGGCTGGCGCCCCCCAGCTCGCGCCCTGCCCGCGTCCGCCCGCTTGCTCTGCTACTGCACTCGCCCCAGCGCGCCCCTTGCTCCTCCTCCCCTCCCACGCGTGGCGCTGCTGCTGCTGCATCCTACTACTGCCGCTGCTTACTGTATTTTGGAGTCACTAGCTAGCTTTTCTAGTTTTACAATGACTAACACTCTAGCCAATCCCTTAACGGTGGCTAACCAACTACGAACTTGGGCAAAATTAATATGAATAGAAAGTATACATGACAAACTCCATTTTATTCTACTGGACCAAATCCTTTCGATGCCTGGATTAAATCCTATCAAAATCGCAAAATGCTTTGTCTTGTTAAAAGGGAACAGAAGTAACTCCTAGCTACGTGCACTGTGTGTGTGCGCGTGTGTGTGGCCGATGTGCCATGTGTGTGGGGCTGCCCCAAAATTAGTTTAGGTCTAATTTAATTAGATGGATTAGTTTTAGGATTCTTTTTGCCCCTTAGCTAGTTTTATTAGTGCTAAGTTACTTTAGTAGTAGATGACATGTGGGTCCCCATTTAGATAAGTTAGCTTTATTAATTTGTTTAGGAAAATAGTCTATGACATGTGGGCCACACATGCCCTTTTGACTAGTCAAATTGACTTGGTCAATTCGGATTAAACTAAATATAATAAATCCGGAAATTTCAAAAAATACTTAAAACATTGGAAAATCATAGAAAATTAACCATAACTCTGATGAAAAAACTTTGTACATGAAAGTTGCTCAGAACGATGAGACGAATCCGGATACGTAGCCTGTTCATCCGCCACCCATACCTAACCTATCGAACTCGCAACTTTCCCCCTCCGGTTCATCTGTCCGAAAACGTGGAACACCGGGAATACTTTCCCGGATGTTTCCCCCCTTCACCGGTATCACCTCATACCACGTTAGGGCACGCCTAGCTTCACTCCTTGTCATGGCATGCATCGTCATGCATTTGCTTGCATTGTATTTATTGTTTCTTCCCCTTTTCTCTCGCTAGACACCGAGAACGACGACGCTGCTACCCAGTACGACTACGGAGTTGACGACCCCTCTCTCTTGCCAGAGGAACCAGGCAAACCCCCCCTTAATCACCAGATATCGTCTATTCTTCTCTTTACTGATTGCATTAGAGTAGTGTAGCATGTTACTGCTTTCCGTTAATCCTATCCTGATGCATAGCCTGTCTTTGCTACTACTATTGTTACCTTTACCTGCAATCCTACATGCCTAGTATAGGATGCTAGTATTCCATCTGTGGCCCTACATTCTTGTCCGTCTGTCATGCTATACTATCGGGCCGTGATCACTCGGGAGGTGATCACGAGTATATACTATATACTTTATACATGATACATGTGGTGACTAAAGTCGGGTCGGCTCGAGGAGTACCCGTGAGTGATTCATGGATTGGGGGCTGAAAGGACCTTTGTCCCGACGGCCCTCTGGGTGGATCTTTGTGGCGGAGCGACAGGGCAGGTTGAGACCACCTAGGAGAGAGGTGGGCCTGACCCTGGTCGGCGTTCGCGGATACTTAACACGCTTAACGAGATCTTGGTATTTGATCTGAATCTGGCTACTGGCCTATACGCAATAACCAACTACGCGGGAACAGTTATGGGCACTCGACGTCGTGGTATCAGCCGAAGCACTTCATGACGTCAGTGACTGAGCGGCGCGTGCCGGATTGGAACGTAAGCCTGCTCTTGTATTAAGGGGGCTAGTTCTGCTTCCGGCCGCCCTCGCAACATGCAGGTGTGCTAAGGGCGATGGGCCCAGACCCCTGTGCGCTTAGGTTTAGACCGGCGTGCTGACCTCTCTGTTGTCCCTATGTGGGGCTGTGACGTGTTGATCTTCCGCGGCCGGGCATGACCCAGGAAAGTGTGTCCGGCCAAATGGGATCGAGCGTGTTGGGTTATGTGGTGCACCCCTGCAGGGAAGTTAATCTATTCGAATAGCCGTGATCTTCGGTAACAGGACGACTTGGAGTTGTACCTTGACTTTACGACAACTAGAATCAGATACTTAATAAAACACACCCTTCCAAATGCCAGATACAACCCGGTGATCGTTATCTAACAGGGCAGCGAGGAGGGGATTGCCGGATAGGTTTATGCTATGCGATGCTACTTGGAGGATTGTAGTCTACTCTCTTCTACATGCTGCAAGACGGAGGCTGCCGGAAGCGTAGTCTTCGACAGGATTAGCTATCCCCCTTTTATTCTGGCATTTTGCAGTTCAGTCCACCGATATGGCCTTTTACACATATACCCATGCATATGTAGTGTATCTCCTTGCTTGCGAGTACTTTGGATGAGTACTCATGGTTGCCTTGTTTCCCCTTTTCCCCTTTCTTTACCCGATTGCTGCGACCAGACGTTGGAGCCCAGGATCCAGATGCCACCTTCGACGACGACTCCTACTACACTGGAGGTGCCTACTACTACGTGCCGCCCGCTGACGACGACCAGGAGTAGTTAGGAGGATCACAGGCAGGAGGCCTGCGCCTCTTTCGATCTGTATCCCAGTTTGTGCTAGCCTTCTTAAGGCAAACTTTGTGTTCATGCCCATGGACATGATGTAGATCCTATCATGGAAACTTCTTGTAATAATAACCATTTCCTTGATAAATATCATCTGGTATCTGTGAATTGATCCTTTGCAACTGTGGTTCCGACCATGATTGTTCTCATTTGATTCTATTTCTCGAACAAGTTAAAGTACTTGCCTTCTGCAGATCAGTACGCCTTCCTAGCCTCTATTTTGTTCTACCTTCGAGTATTACCCACTGGTATCTTGAGGATATCAACCCATTGTACTTCATCTTATGAATTTCTGATGAAGTAGTACCTTTCCCCGTCATAATCACTCCACGGGTTCTGGGTTGTCGTCAATCAAGAATGCGATAAGTGAATCAATTCCGCACCCTGATTCAATAACTCTAAGTAATCTTCATTTCTTATGAGTTTATTAATCCTTCAAGTCATTCCTAGCCTGATCGGCAATATCATTATCGTGCAACTTTTTGACTGTGCTACCTGGTCCTTCTTCCCGGAGCACAACTTTTCAACGATGAGTTAAGCTTACGTCGACTTTCCTCGTCTTATCATTTTGCCTTGTACAACAAGCTTGATTCCGAGTTTGTGATGTACCCGTGGTTCCAATAACCTTTCGCTTCATCATTCCTTTGACTTGATGTCATCGCCGATCGATTACACCTTCATGAAATCTCTCGACAATTGTGTCGTGGTCATCATCAACATTTTGAGCTCTTCCAAGATACCCATCGAATTCATGATGAGCCATACCATCCTTGCCCCTCGATGAAGTGTGTTATCATCGACAACATTATTGCCTTCCCTCCAACACAAACTTGTTCGTGTTTTGTATTATACCTTGGGTTCCTTGCCATCCAGCTTATGTTGTGTTCTACCTTGGAGTATTACCATCTGTTATGTCGAGAATGTCATGGGAATGCCCCACCTCTTAAGGATTCTTGTTATAGTATTACTTCTCGCCATCTCCGTTCATTCTTGGTCCCCGTGTCAATTCTAATCGGAATACCGGCAATTGAACTTTGAGGTGTGAATTCAAAACTTCTAGCAACCCTATTGCTTGAAGTGAATGATCGATAGTTTCATTCTAATTCTTTGTTCATTAAGTCACCATTTTAACATTGTTCGTGCGACCCAGCCCATATTTTGGGTGCACCTTTCAACCAATGTTTAAATGAGTATGTTTCCTCGAGCATACCTCATTGTATCATTTTATCTGACAATTGTCATCCCCTTGTTTACCTAATTGTGGAGATCCATCTTTTGGAAATCTCAATGAATTGTCGCTGAGTTCATTAGCCACCCCTTCATCCTCTCCTTGGTTAAATGGTGAACTCATGATTCAGGACTTGCCTTCATAGTTGATTTCCCGAGAATCTTGCAACGCCATCCCGTCAATGTGTTGCACCTCTACTTCTCATCCCGAGTCTGAGATATCCTCACACCCATCGGAACTAGATCTCGATCAGATATGATGGTTGGGACATATTCCCAAGAGTTATAACATTGGCCTTTAAACCGATAAGGTGATGTCATGCCTAGCACACCTGGCATGAGGCCCTATTGATATAGATTCCTTTCAGTAAGGTTATCAATTCTTCCATGAGGAAATCGTAAGACTTATTCTACAAGTTATTCCTGATGGATCCTTTGAGTATCCAAGGTCTGACCTTTGCTTGAAGGCCCTGTCAATGCTATCTTGAAGCATGTCTGTGGTACTCCGATTTTCAACAAGAACATTTGGAGGTCAATGCTGAATGCTTCTTGCTCAATTATCCAAACACCATTGTATGGGTAATGTCATGAAATTCCTCTCCCATTACCTAAATGGTATTCTGTGTGATATCCTGTCATGGATATCATACTCTGCTTGTCCTTGGGAAGAATATACCCTTGAAGTATGTGTTTAAACACATTTTCCTTTCCATTGTTCAGTTTAATCTGATAATCGTATTTTCCTTTCCATTGGTTGGTTTAACGTTTCTTGTGATCTATAAGATCTAAGAAGTAATATTCTCCTGCTTATGTAAACACCTCGGTGTACAACTCTGCCAGTAAGACCCTGTTACTATTGTTGATGACATTCCGGTAGCCACTGATGGATGAGAACTTTGCCTATTGGTCCGCCTCGTTTCGACGAGCAGTAAAATTGTTCTCTTCGTCCCTCGCCCTTGGTACCAATGTTGTTGCCGACATAATCGACAAACTATCCTCTGACATGCCTTGCTTACATGGTCGTGCAAGACGTCAACGCCCGTCCTACTTTTAACATACATGGTGGGACCATAACCCAGAGTTCCACATGATCGAAACCTGACTCTCATGTACACCTCTGTCGCCAAAGATATTCCTCACACTTGGCTCCATATCTAATTCGTGAGCCACCTTCCTATTGATCTATTCTGGTATCAGACACAAGATTCATTCTTCGACGCTTTGAACCCCTTTCACTTTGTTTCAAACATCGAACGGTTGTCTATCCGCTTGGAACTCCTTATTGTACCTTCTTACTTTGCTCTCAATGTCTTTCAGTTGTTCAATTCGAGAGATACTCATCTGTTCATTCATGGGATACCCCCAGATGATTACCCCTTATAGCATTCTATCATTGTCGAGCTGCCCCTTACCTATTCGTAAGTACGATGGAGTTCCCGAAGGAAGGAGGCTGACTTCATCATGATGACCCGAAGCAGAGAAATGAAGACATCAACATAAGGGATCAACTTCTTCGAGAAGAGCAAGCAAGACCGAGAAGACCCGATAGATTCGATACCAAACCTTTCCTCTTTACACTACCTCTTAAATCTCGGGACGAGATTTCTTATAGTGGAGGAGAATTGTAATGCCCAGATAATTAAGCTACAGTAATTCCCTACTAATGATGCCAAGTCATCACATTTCAGTTGCTAATCCTCGCTTGATCCAAATCTTAGTTCAATCTCAAAGTCAAATTAAAGCCTAGTTTTCAAATTTCTCAAACATGCAAAATAAAATGTTAACAGTGTGGGAAATATTCCATGGATAATTATGGTGGTGACCCAACACTTATGTAAAGTATTTTAATGCTCTATTGTGAATATAGCAGTGGCTAAAATAATTATTAAATGCTCTTTAAATTATAAAAATTACTAAACTATTTTATTTGCACCTCAAGCTAAATGTGGGAGTGGTATAATTAGTAAAACTAATTTAGATGTTGTTCCTTTATTTTATAAAGCTGATTTCTTTTCAAAAATAAAAGAAAACTAAAACTGAAAAAAAAACAATAGAAAATAAGACAAAGGGAAAACCCCCCTGTTTTCCCCGCGCGTAGCCCACCAGGAGAAAAGCCCACGTGGCCCAGCTGCCCTCCCGTTGTCCTCTTCCTTGCTACAGGGTGGAGGAACCGTGGATGCCTCTGATGCCCGACACGGCCTCGGTACATCGCCGTGGCGGCCATCCCGCGCCTCTCCCCCATTTGCCCCGTGCGTATAAGACCGTCCCGGCCTTGTCGACGAACCCTAGATCCCCATTCACCCCTCTCCCTGCTCCCTCTCCTCGATCTGGAAGGACCCAAACCGCCGCCGCCATGGATACCATTGCCCGCGTGTCGTGAGAGGCTGTCCCGCGGAAGCGCCGTCGTCGACTACGTCGCCTTGGAGGAGTCGTTCGAGCTGGAGATCCATGCGGTGCCCGAGCCATCCTCGTCTTCCCCGTTCCCCGCCGTCGTGTCTCCGTCTCCTCCCCGACCGGCCTCGTTGAGCCTCACTGCCCCTATTCCCCTGCTCACCCTCCCCTCCTTCGTTCGCCTTTCTTCCAATCGTGGTAGACGCCGTAGGTCGCTGTCCCATCTCCCCTGCTCGGAGTCGCGCCCGTCGCGCCCAAGCACATGCTCGCCGTGCGTCCTCGTGCCCTTGGCTGCCCACGAGCCTCTCTGGCCGCCCCTACCCCGCGTGTCCCACGCCCAAGTCGCGACCAACGCGCGCGCGCCCAGTCGTGTCGTCCCGCTCGACTCTGCCTACTGCTGCTGCCGCCGCCACAGCTGCCGCGACATCCTCGCCTCCGCCTACAGCGCTGTGGCTGGCGCCCCCCAGCTCGCGCCCTGCCCGCATCCGCCCGCTTGCTCTACTGCTGCACTCGCCCCAGCGCGCCCCCTGCTCCTCCTCCCCTCCCACGCGTGGCGCTGCTGCTGCTGCATCCTACTACTGCCGTTGCTTACTGTATTTTGTAGTTACTAGCTAGCTTTTCTAGTTTTACAATGACTAACACTCTAGTCAGTCCCTAAACTGTGGCTAACCAACTACGAACTAGGGCAAAATTAATATGAATAGAAATTATACATGACAAACTTTAATTTATTCCACTGGACCAAATCCTTTCGATGCCTCGATTAAATCCTATCAAAATCGCAAAATGCTTTGTTTTGTTAAAAGGGAACAGAAGTAACTCCTAGCTACGTGCACTGTGTGTGCGCGTGTGTGTGGCCGATGTGCCATGTGTGTGGGGCTGCCCCAAAATTAGTTTAGGTCTAATTTAATTAGATGGATTAGTTTTAGGATTATTTTGCCCCTTAGCTAGTTCTATTAGTGCTAAGTTACTTTAGTAGTAGATGACATGTGGGTCCTCATTTACATAAGTTAGGTTTATTTATTTGTTTAGGAAAATAGTCTATGACATGTGGGCCACACATGCCCTTTTGACTAGTCAAATTGACTTGCTCAATTCGGATTAAACTAAATATAATAAATCCAGAAATTTCAGAAAATACTTAAAACATTGGAAAATCATAGAAAATTAACCATAACTTCAATGAAAAAACTTTGTACATGAAAGTTGCTCAGAACAACGAGACGAATCCGGATACGCCGCCCATTCGTCCGCCACCCATCCCTAACCTATCGAACTTGCAACTTTTTCCCTCCGGTTCATCTGTCCAAAAACGTGGAACACCGGGAGTACTTTCCCGGATGTTTCCCCCCTTCACCGGTATCACCTCATACCGCGTTAGGGCACGCCTAGCTTCACGCCTCGTCATGTCATGCATTTTCTTGCATTGTATTTATTGTTTCTTCCCCCTCTTCTCTCGCTAGACACCGAGACTGACGACGCTTCTACCCAGTACGACTACGGAGTTGACGACCCCTCTCTCTTGCCAGAGCAACCAGGCAAGCCCCCCCCCCCCTTGATCACCAGATATCACCTATTCTTTTCTTTACTGCTTGCATTAGAGTATTGTAGCATGTTACTGCTTTCCGTTAATCCTATCCTGATGCATAGCCTGTCTTTGCTACTACTGTTGTTACCTTTACCTGTAATCCTACATGCCTAGTATAGGATGCTAGTATTCCATCTGTGGCCTTACATTCTTGTCCGTCTGCCATGCTATACTATTGGGCCGTGATCACTCGGGAGGTGATCACGGGTATATACTATATACTTTATACATGATACATGTGGTGACTAAAGTCGGGTCGGCTCGAGGATTACCCGCGAGTGATTCACGGATTGGGGCTGAAAGGACCTTTGTCCCAACGGCCCTCTGGGCGGATCTCTGTGGCGGAGCGACAGGGCAGGTTGAGACCACCTAGGAGAGAGGTGGGCCTGGCCCTGGTCGGCGTTCGCGGATACTTAACACTCTTAACAAGATCTTGGTATTTGATCTGAGTCTGGCTACTGGCCTATACGCACTAACCAACTACGCGGGAACAGTTATGGGCACTCGACGTCCTGGTATCAGCCGAAGCACTTCGTGACGTCAGCGACCGAGCGAACGTAAGCCTGCTCTTGTATTAAGGGGCTAGTTCTGCTTCCGGCCGCCCTCGCAACGTGCAGGTGTGCTAAGGGCGATGGGCCCAGACCCCTGTGCACATAGGTTTAGACCGGCATGCTGACCTCTCTGTTGTGCCTAGGTGGGGCTGCGACGTGTTGATCTTCCGCGGCTGGGCATGACCCAGGAAAGTGTGTCCGGCCAAATGGGATTGAGCGTGTTGGGTTATGTTGTGCACCCCTGCAGGAAAGTTAATCTATTCGAATAGCCGTGATCTTTGGTAACAGGACGACTTGGAATTTTACCTTGACCTTATGACAACTAGAATCGGATACTTAATAAAACACACCCTTCCAAGTGCCAGATACAACCCGGTGATCGCTCTCTAACAGGGCAACGAGGAGGGGATTGCCGGGTAGGTTTATGCTATGCGATGCTACTTGGAGGATTGTAGTCTACTCTCTTCTACATGCTGCATGACGGAGGCTGCCGGAAGCGTAGTCTTCGACAGGATTAGCTATCCCCCTTTTATTCTGGCATTCTGTAGTTCAGTCCACCGATATGGCCTTTTACACATATACCCATGCATATGTAGTGTAGCTCCTTGCTTGCGAGTACTTTGGATGAGTACTCACGGTTGCCTTGTTTCCCCTTTCCCCTTTCTTTACCCGATTGCTGCGACGAGACGTTGGAGCCCAGGATCCAGATGCCACCTTCGACGACGACTCCTACTACACTGGAGGTGCCTACTACTACGTGCAGCCCGCTGACGACGACCAGGAGTAGTTAGAAGGATCCCAGGCAGGAGGCCTGCGCCTCTTTTGTATCCCAATTTGTGCTAGCCTTCTTAAGGCAAACTTGTTTAATTTATGTCTGTACTCAGATATTGTTGCTTTCGCTGACTCGTCTATGATCGAGCACTTGTATTCGAGCCCTCGAGGCCCCTAGCTTGTATTATGATGCTTGTACGACTTATTTATGTTTTAGAGTTGTGTTGTGATATCTTCCCGTGAGTCCCTAATCTTGATCGTACACATTTGCGTGCATGATTAGTGTACGATTGAACCGGGGGCATCACACCACGTCCCATCTTAATACCTTCATGGAATTATGTGATATGCAAAAGAAAAAAGATGTGGACAATGATATTGTGAAGATGAAATTATTTCCGTCTTCTTTGCGTGATTCTGTAAAAAAATGGTTTTCTTCTTTGCCTCGCAATAGTATTGATTCTTGGAATAAGTGCATAGATGCTTTTATCACTAAGTATTTTTCCGCCCGCAAAAATTATTTCCCTTAGAACCCAGATCATGAATTTCAAGCAACTTGAACATGAGCATGTTGCACAATCTTGGGAACGGATGAAAATGATGCTAAGGAATTGCCCAACTCATGGGTTAAATCTTTGGATGATCTATACCTACTAATAAAACAAATAGATATTCTTAGTCCTTTTGCTATTTTATAGAAAACCCCCTAATGTTTCTGACATTAAACCCACAATACATATCAAATGTTTTTTTAAAATACTCATATCTTCTAAACCGTGACTCCAAATTTAACATGTTATATATGAAATTTGATTAGAAAAGTATGTAGAATCTGAATATGATGTTATTTTACATGTTAAAAATTTATAAAATACTATCTATGCAATGTTAATCAACAATGCATTATCCATCTATTTTTCATACCGGCAGTGATTCAGATTGGGGATGAACACCTCAGCAAAATCAGGATTGGACATGAAATTAAAGATAAATTTGCTAGAGACACCCAATAAATAAGGGCATGCATGACAAGAAATAAAAGAACGACCCAATAAAAATGGGATGTCCGTTATAAAAGAAATAAAAGAGAAAATGTCGAGAAGGTCCGATAAAGATGAGATGTTGCACTATTCTCCTATATATAAGAAGAAAAAGGAGAGGACATGCATAGAAAAAGTAAAAAGGAGGCATGCATGACAAAAAATAAAATAAAAGACAAGTTTGATAAGATATAAATAGTGATGAAACAGGGACCAATACATATGACATGTATGGCAATAAATAGTGATGAAATAGGGGCGCAAGTACCTGCGTCCACACGAGACCATACAAAAATATTCTTTTCTAGACAATTTTGTTCTTTTTATGATTAAAAAATCATGTATATTTTTAAAAACATTTTTAACAACTCTTCATGTATTTAAAAATATGCATGTGAGAAAAAGAGTTCAAGAGTTATCATAAGTTGGTGATTCCTAAACTGAAAGCTGTCATTGATGCACACATGTCTTCGTAGTGTGCTAATGTGTCATCGTTTATTTTTGTTTTTTTTCTTCACTTGCCCGTAACAACACCCCATTTCGAACATGACATGAATAAATGCATGGTCACTTGCCCATTTCTTTGTACGGAGACCATCTTTTTTGGGTCGTAGCTACAAATTTTCGGATTATAGATCATTTTTTGTAAATTAAGAGCGTGTAGTATTTTTCTCCCGTTGCAACGCGCGGAACTTTTTGCTAGTCATACAAAAAAATTATGCGGGATTGAATTTTGTTTCTCGTAATCTTTTAGATTCCGCCGGGGGTAGTACTTTTGTGGGAATTACTTTGGGTGAAGCCACCAAATTGCTTTATAATATCATGGCAAATTATTCACAATGGGATACCGAAATAGCTCCTACTAGTAAAATAGTTAATTCGGTTGAAGAAATTTCTTCTTTGAGTGAAAAAGTTGATGCTCTTATGAAATTGGTTGCTAGTAAAAGGGCTCCTATTGATTTCAATGATATGCCTTTGTCTACTTTGATTGAGCAAAATAGTGATGCCGTAGATGTGAATTTTAAGTCGCAAAATAATTTCAATAACAATGCTTATAGAGGTAATTTTAATCCTAGGCCTTTTCCTAGTAATTCCTCTAATAATTATGGTAATCCCTATGGAAATCCTTCTTATAATAGTAATAGGAACACCTCTGATCTTGCGAATATTATTAAAGAATTTATCAACACTCAAAATGTTTTCAACACTACCATAGAAGAAAAGTTGAATAAGATCGATGATTTGTCTATAAGTGTTGATAGAATTTCTCATGATGTAGAAAACCACAAGATGAAAAATTTTATGCCTAAAGTTGAGGAATCAATTAAATCTATCCATGTTTCTATGGATGAAAGTAAGAAAAGAACCATTATGCTTAAAGCTAAAAGAGAATTTTTAGAAAAAGCATTTTCTAGTGATTACTTTCGTAAAAGTGATGAAGATTTTAAAATGATTGGTGTTTCTTCTGTTGATTCCTTGTTTAGTAAAGTCAAGATTGATGAAAAAGGGACTGGAGAAGAGTCAACTTTAGTTGGAAGGTGTCCCAATAATTCGGAGGGTGAAAATCTTGTTGAGAAAATTGATAAAAGTGGGTTTGAAGAGGTCAAAACTTTAACTAGTGATGTACCCACTCTTTTGGATTACAAAGACTTCCATTATGATAGTTTCTCTTTGATTGATTCTATTTCTTTGTTGCAATCCATGATAAATCCACCCCATGCTTATGAACAAAATAAAGCTTTTACTAAACATATTGTTGATGCTATGATGAAAGCTTTAGAAGAAAAGTTGGAATTAGAAGTTTCAATTCCTAGTAAATTACATGATGAATGGGAAACTACTATAAAAGTCAAGATTAAAAATTATGAGTGTTTTGCTTTGTGTGACTTGGGTGCTAGTGTTTCTACAATTCCGAAATCTTTATGTGATGTGCTTGGTCTTACCGACATTGAAGAATGCCCTTTAAATTTGCACTTGGCAGATTCTACTATTAAAAAGCCTATGGGAAGAATTAATGATGTTCTTATTCTTGCAAATAGGAATTATGTGACCATAGATTTTATTGTTCTTGATATTGATTGCCATCCGTCTTGTCCAATTATTCTTGGTAGACCGTTTTTACACACTATCAGTGACGTGATTGATATGCAAGAAGGAAATATTAAGTTCGAATTTCCTTTGAGGAAGGGTATGGAAAATTTCCCTAGAACAAGAATTTGTCCACCATATGAACCAATCATGAGGGCATCTTATGGATCTCGCAACAAAGATGATAAAACTTAGATCCTTGATTTATGCCTAGCTAAGGGCGTAAAACTATAGAGCTCGTTGGGAGGCAACCCAATGAATATTTTTTCCTTTTTGCTTGTTGTTCTTGAGTGTTAGCACAATTATGCTACTGTTATGATTGTGTTTTTTGTGTTTTAATTAGTGTTTGTGCCAAGTAAAGCCTTTAGGATCTTCTGGGTTGATAGTTGTTTGATCTTGCTAAAAAACAGAAACTTCTGCGCTCACGAAAACAATTCTCATTTCTAAAGAGGCAGCAATAAAATACCAATTCTTTTTGCAGAAGATTAATACACAAATTTCCCAGGTCATCCTAATTTTCCAGAGTTTTTGGAGTTACAGAAGTATTCGAAATATCCAGATTTCTATAGATTGTTGTGTTTTTGAAAGATTCTGTTTTCTTTGCGTTGTGTGCTTGTTTTAATGATTCTATGGTTTTCTTTGATGAGTTTTTGCCATAGAAAAGTTTGAATACAGTAGATATAATGCAAGTAGAAAAGATGAATTGGTTTTCTATAGTACTTATAGTAGTGATTTGATTTCTTATACTAACGGATCTCACAAAGGTTTTGTTGTGTTTTGTGTGATTGAAGTTTTCAAGTTTTGGGTTATCTTACGATGGATGAAGGAATAAGGAGTAAGAAGAGCCTAAGCTTGGGGATGCCCCGGCATCCCAAGATATTATCCGAAGAGAGCAAGCAACTAAGCTTGAGGATGCCCCGAGTGGCATCCCCTCTTTCTTCTAATGACCATTGGTATTTTACTCGAAGCTATATTTTTATTCGTCACATACTATGTGTTTTGCTTGGAGCGTCTTGTATGATATGAGTCTTTGCTTGTTTTATTTTGTGTTTTAAGTCTTGATTCCTTGCTGGACACACCTATTTGAGAGAGCCAAAATAATTCCATGACTTGTTAGAATTGCTCTCTATGCTTCCTCTTTGGGGAAATACCGGCGTAGCTTCAAGCCGCATCAAAAGGAATTTCTGGTGCCGTTGCTGGGTAGGATCAAGTCAAGATAGTCTCCCGGCCACGTGCCAATTTTTGGCGCCATTGCCAGGGAGGATCAAGTCAAGATAGTCTCCCGGCCACGTGCCAATTTCTAGCGCCGTTGCCGGGGAGGATCAAGCCGAAAATCTACCCACAAAAATTGGACATCGCATTGCAGAATTGAACAAAGCAGTTAACTAAATACCACAACAATGAACCAAACATTAACTGGGCACCACATTGCACAATATAACATACTCCTAATAGAAGATCGGAAAGTTAACAAACCAAGCATGCTTAACAACTTGGAAATATAGCAATTGTATTAGTTTTTCATGTATTTACTACAGCCAAATTCAATTTATTCCTCACATGGTATACAATAACAGAATGCACCCACAACTATTGAACATCGCATTGCAGAATTGAACCAAACAGTTAACTAAACACCACAAAAAATGAACCAAATGTTAACTGAGCACCACATTGCACAATATAACATACTCCTAATAGAAGACCAGACAGCTAACCAAACCAAGCATGCTTAACAACTTGGAAATATAGCAATTGCATGGTAAAATTAGATAGCACAATGCACTAGAATTTGTTAAGGAAAGGCAGGAGCAGGACACACAACGGGTAAACCGAGTATGCTTAACCAGCATAGCTAGCAAATGGCAAGGTGCTCCTCCAAGATCTGGGGTCGGCATGAATGGCAGCCATCGCGACCTCATCCGCACGTGCGGCCGCGATTTGCTTCTCTACTGCCAAATGCTCCTTGAGCTCCTGGCTATACTGTGTGCACCATGGCTTAGGGTGGCGCTTATTTGGTGGAGCTAGGGGTCGATGATTTGGGTGGAAGGTGTTGCGCTGGCGGTCGGAGCATGTGGGATGTGGAAGGAGGAGGAGGATGGGGGTCGGGTGTGGATTACCTCCCTGGATACACGAGGTCGAGCAACATGAAGGAGGGTCGCCGGCGAGGAGGTGATACGTCTCCAATGTATCTATAATTTTTGATTTGTTCCATGCTATTATATTATCTGTTTTGGATGTTTAATGGGCTTTATTATTCTCATTTATATTATTTTTGGGACTAACTTATTAACTGACGACCCAGTGCAAATTGCTATTTTTTTTGCCTATTTCAGTGTTTCACAGAAAAGGAATATCAAACGGAATCCAAACGGAACGAAGCCTTCGTGAGGATCTTTTTTGGAACAAACTCAATCCAGGAGATTCGGAGTGGAAGTCAAGGAAGCAACGAGGCGGCCACGAGGCAAGAGGGCGCGCCCCCCACCCTCGTGGGCCCCTCGTAGCTCCACCGACCTACTTCTTTTGCCTATATATACTCTTATACCCTAAAAACATCCAGGGGAGCCACGAAACCACTTTTCCACCGCCGCAACCTTCTGTACCCATGAGATCCCATCTTGGGGCCTTTTCCGGCAATCTGCCGGAGGGGGATTCGATCATGGAGGGCTTCTACATCAACACCATAGCCTCTCTGATGATGTATGAATAGTTTACCACAGACCTTCGAGTCCATAGTTATTAGCTAGATGGTGTCTTCTCTCTCTCTCTTTGGATCGCAATACAAAGTTCTCCTCGATGTTCTTGGAGATCTATTTGACGTAATACTCTTTTGCGGTGTGTTTGCCGAGATCCGATGAATTATGGGTTTATGAACTCGATTACCTATGAATATTATTTGGTTCTTCTCTGAATTCTTATATGCATGATTTGATATCTTTGCAAGTCTCTTCAAATTATTGGTTTAGTTTGGCCTACTAGATTGATCTTTCTTGCAATGGGAGAAGTGCTTAGCTTTGGGTTCAATCTTGTGGTGCTCGATCCCAGTAACAGAAAGGGAAACGACACATATTGTATTGTTGCCATCGAGGATAAAAAGATGGGGTTTATATCATATTGCTTGAGTTTATCCCTCTACATCATGTCATCTTGCCTAATGCGTTACTCCGTTCTTATGAACTTAATACTGTAGATGCATGATGGATAGCGGTCGATGTGTGGAGTAATAGTAGTAGATGCAGAATCGTTTCGGTCTACTTGACACGGACGTGATGCCTATATTCATGATCATTGCCTTAGATATCATCATAATTATGCACTTTTCTATCAATTGCTCGGTAGTAATTTGTTCACCCACCGTAATATATGATATCTTGAGAGAAGCCACTAGTGAAACCTATGGCCCCCGGGTCTATTTTACATCATATTAGTTTCCCGTCAACTAGCTATTTCTGTCGCCATTTATTTTGCAATCTTTATTTTCCAATCTATACAACAAAAATACCAAAAATATTTATCTTATTATCTTTATCAGATCTCACTTTTGCAAGTAGCCGTGAAGGGATCGACAACCCCTTTATCGCGTTGGTTGCAAGGTTCTTGATTGTTTGTGCAGGTACTAGGCAATTTGTGTGTAGTCTCCTACTGGATTGATACCTTGGTTCTAAAAAACTGAGGGAAATACTTACGCTACTTTGCTGCATCACCCTTTCCTCTTCAAGGGAAAACCAACGCATGCTCAAGAGGTAGTAAGAAGG
This sequence comes from Aegilops umbellulata, assembly GCA_032464435.1. Lineage (NCBI taxonomy): Eukaryota > Viridiplantae > Streptophyta > Magnoliopsida > Poales > Poaceae > Aegilops > Aegilops umbellulata. The sequence goes on along the minus strand of CP136056.1, from coordinate 36,651,191 downwards.
ATTTCTGGCACCGTTGCCGGGGAGATCTACGCTCAAGTCAAGACATACCAAGTACCCATCACAAACTCTTATCCCCCGCATTACATTATTTGCCATTTGCCTCTCATTTTCCTCTCCCCCACTTCACCTTTGCCTTTTCTTCGCCCTCCTTCCGTTCGATCTTGTGTTACCATGTACCTTCTTTTTGCTTGCATCTTTGCTTGCTAAAAGTTTCTGGATCCTCATGCACTTGCTAATCTCTTTAAGAGATCCAATTATGATGAACCTATTGCTAGTGAGTTGAGTGCACTAGATTATCTTTATGAGGTTTTGCTTGAAATTCGTGAATCTGAAAACTGTGATGAAGTACTTTATGAAGCAATTCACGATAGATCTTTGAATAAAAGCATGATTGCAATGATTTTATTATAAATTCTATTGATGTAAATTGTGCTAATAATATGCAAAACACTAAGCTTGGGGATGCTAGTTTTGCTATGTCCTCTACTTGTTGCAATGATCATGATTGGGGTGATAGTGCTTCTTATGATCTTAAAAATTATTTAAGCCCCATGATGAATATGAGATTGATAATAAAGTTTGCAATAATATTGAAAGTGGGTTTGGAAGAGTGTCAACTTTAGATCCCACATATTTGGAGAATGTTCAATCTTATGAAGTTTTTGATAAAAGTGGGTTTGGAGAGGTCATGACATTAGTTAATGTTAATCCCACTATTTTGGAAGGGTGTCAACTTTGCATACAAGTGGATCGTGTTAATAATATGTTTTGTGATAGCTATGTTATTCAATTTGCTTATGATCCTACATGTAATTATTATGAGATAGGAAAATATAGTTGTAGAAATTTTCGTGTTACTAAATTACCTCTTGTCATGTCGAGATTGCTATTGTTTCTTTCCGCTTCCTTGCATATGGTAGTTTTTGCTTGCCTTGATAATTTGTTTGCCTATAAGATGCCTATGCATAGGAAGTATGTTAGAATTAGATGTGTTTGTCACGTGTTTTATGATTCTCTCTTTATGCTTCAATTCTTGTCTTTCATGTGAGCATCATTGAAATCTCTTTGCCTAGCTATTGGCGTTAAACGATAGCGCTTGTTGGGAGGCAACCCAATTTTATTTTTGTTCCTTGCTTTTTCTTCATGCTTAGTAATAAATAATTCATCTAGATTCTGTTTAGATGTGGTTTATGTTTTAATTAGTGTTTGTGCCAAGTAGAACCTTTGGGAAGACTTGGGTGAAGTCTTTGCGATCTTGCTGTAAAAACGGAAACTTTAGCGCTCACGAGATTAGCTGCCATTTTTTACTGGAGAGTTCTTTTAGGTTGATTATTTCTTAATATGATTAATAGATAAATTCCTCACGTCTAAAAATTTATTTCAGAATTTTTGTAGTTACAGAAGTATACGTTTGATACAGATTGCTATAAACTGTTCTGTTTTTGACAGATTCTGTTTTTCGTGTGTTGTTTGCTTATTTTGATGAATCTATGGATAGTATCGGGGGGTATGAACCATAGATAAGTTGGAATACAGTAGGTTTAACACCAATAAATAAATAATGAGTTCATTACAGTACCTTAAAGTGGTGGTTTGTTTTCTTATACTAACGGAGCTCATGAGATTTTCTATTTAAGATTTGTGTTGTGAAGTTTTCAAGTTTTTGGGTAAAGATTTGATGGATTCCGGAACAAGGAGTGGCAATAGCCTAAGGTTGGGATGCCCAAGGCACCACAAGGTAAAATTCAAGAACAACCAAAAGCCTAAGCTTGGGGATGCCCCGGAAGGCATCCCCTCTTTCATCTTCGTCTATCGGTAACTTTATTCGAGGCTATATTTTTATTCACCACATGATATGTGTTTTGCTTGGAGCATCTTGTATGATTTAAGTATTTTCTTTTTAGTTTACCACAATCATCCTTTCTGTACACACCTTTTAGGAGAGACACACATGAATCGGAATTTATTAGAATACTCTATGTGCTTCACTTATATCTTTTGAGCTAGATAAATTTTGCTCTAGTGCTTCACTTATACCTTTTTAGAGTACGGTGGTGGTTTTATTTCATAGAAATTATTGATCATGATTCACTTATATTATTTTGAGAGTCTTTTAGAACATCATGGTAATTTGCTTCGGCTATAAAATTAGTCCTAATATGATAGGCATTCAAGATGGGTATAATAAAAACTTTCATATAGAGTGCATTAAATACTATGATAAGTTTGATACCTAATAGTTGTTTTGAGATATAAAGGTGGTAATGTTAGAGCCATGCTTGTTGGGCAATTGTAGAATTGAGAAATACTTGTGTTTAAGATTGCAAGTCCCGTAGATGCACGTTTGGTAAACATTTTGTGACAAATTTGAAGCATGGGGTGTTCTTTGATTGCTTTCCTTATGAGTGGCGGTCGGGGACGAGCGATGATCTTTTCCTACCAATCTATCCCTCTAGGAGCATGAGCATAGTGCTTAGTTTTGATGACTTGTAGATTTTTGCAATAAGTATGTGAGTTCTTTATGACTAATGTTGAGTCCATGGATTATACGCACTCTCACCCTTCCATCATTGCTAGCCTCTTCGGTACTGTGCATTGCCATTTCTCACCTTGAGAGTTGGTACAAACTTCGTTGGTGCATCCAAATCCCGTGATATGATATGCTCTATCACACATAAGCCTCCTTATATCTTCCTCAAAACAGCCACCATACCTACCTATTATGGTATTTCCGTAGCCATTCCGAGATATATTGCCATGCAACTTTCCACCATTCCGTTTATTATGACACGCTGCATCATTGTCATATTGCTTTGCATGATCATGTAGTTGACATCGTATTTGTGGCAAAGCCACCTTCATAATTCTTTCATACATGTCGCTCTTGATTCATTGCATATCCCGGTACACCGCCGGAGGCATTCACATAGAGTCATATTTTGTTCTAAGTATCGAGTTGTAAGTAAATAGAAGTGGGATGATTTTCATTATTAGAGCATTGTCCCATGTGAGGAAAGGATGATGGATACTATGATTCCCCCACAAGTCGGGATGAGACTCCGGACGAAAAACAAAGAGGCCAAAGAAGCCCAAATAAAAAAAGAGACCAAAGAGTCCCAAATAAAAAAAAATGAGAGAAAAAGAGAGAAGGGACAATGTTACTATCGTTTTCCACACTTGTGCTTCAAAATAGCACCATGATCTTCAAGATAGAGAGTTTCTTATTTTGTCACTTTCATATACTAGTGCGAATTTTTCATTATAGAACTTGGCTTGTATATTCCAACAATGGGCTTCCTCAAAATGCCCTAGGTCTTCGTGAGCAGGCAAGTTGGATGCACACCCACTTAGTTTCTTTTGATGAGCTTTCATATATTTATAGCTCTAGTGCATCCGTTGCATGGCAATCCCTACTCCTCGCATTGACATCAATTGATGGGCATCTCCATATCCCATTGATTAGCCACGTCAATGTGAGACTTTCTCCTTTTTGTCTTCTCACATAACCCCCATCATCATATGCTATTCCAACCATAGTGCTATGTCCATGGCTTGCCCTCATATATTGCGTAAAAGTTGAAAGATTTTGAAAAGGATAAGTATGAAACAATTGCTTGGCTTGTCATCGGGGTTGTGCATGAATGGAGCATTTTGTGTGACGAAAATGAAGCATGGCCAAATTATATGATTTTGTAGGGGTAAGCTTTCTTTGGCTATGTTATTTTGATAAGACATATGCTTGGTTAGCATGCTTGAAGTATTACTATTTTTATGTCAATATTAAAACTTTGTCTAGAATCTTTTGGATCTAAACATTCATGCCACAATAAAGAGAATTACATTGAAAAATTATGTTAGGTAGCATTCCACATCAAAAATTCTGTTTTATCATTTACCTACTCGAGGACGAGAAGGAATTAAGCTTGGGGATGCTTGATACGTCTCCAATGTATCTATAATTTTTGATTGTTCCATGCTATTATATTATCTGTTTTGGATGTTTAATGGGCTTTACTATGCTCTTTTATATTATGCTATTATATTATCTGTTTTTTGCCTATTTCAGTGTTTTGCGGAAAGGGAATATCAAACGGAACGAAACCTTCGCGAGGATCTTTTTTGGAACAAACGCAATCCAGGAGATTTGGAGTGGAAGTCAAGGAAGCAATGAGGCAGCCACCAGGCAGGAGGGCACGCCCCCACCCTCGTGGGCCCCTTGTAGATCCACCGACCTACTTCTTTCGCCTATATAAACTCTTATACCCTGAAAACATCTAGGGAGCCACGAAACCAATTTTCCACCGCCGCAACCTTCTATACCCCGTGAAATCCCATCTTGGGGCCTTTTCCGGCGATCTGCCGGAGGGGGATTCGATCACGGAGGGCTTCTACATCAACACCATAGCCTCTCCGATGATGTGTGAGTAGTTTACCACAGACCTTCGGGTCCATAGTTATTAGCTAGATGGCTTCTTCTCTCTCTTTGGATCTCAATACAAAGTTCTCCTCGATGTTCTTGGAGATCTATTCGACGTAATACTCTCTTGTGGTGTGTTTGCCAAGATCCGATGAATTGTGGGTTTATGACCTTGATTATCTATGAATATTATTTGGCTCTTCTCTGAATTCTTATATGCATGATTTGATATCTTTGCAAGTCTCTTCGAATTATCGGTTTAGTTTGGCCTACTAGATTGATCTTTCTTGCAATGGGAGAAGTGCTTAGCTTTGGGTTCAATCTTGCGGTGCTAGATCCCAGTGACAGAAAGGGAAACGACCCGTATTGTATTGTTGCCATCGAGGATAAAAAGATGGGGTTTATATCATATTGCTTGTTTTTATCCCTCTACATCATGTCATCTTGCCTAATGCGTTACTCCGTTCTTATGAACTTAATACTCTAGATGCATGCTGGATAGCGGTCGATGTGTGGAGTAATACTAGTGGATGCAGAATCGTTTCGGTCTACTTGACACGGACATGATGCCTATATTCATGATCATTCCCTTAGATATCATCATAACTATGCACTTTTCTATCAATTGCACGGCAGTAATTTGTTCACCCACCGTAATATGTGCTATCTTGAGAGAAGCCACTAGTCAAACCTATGGCCCCGGGGTCTATTTTACATCTTATTAGTTTCCCGTCAACTAGCTATTTCTGTCACCGTTTATTTTGCAATCTTTATTTTCCAATCTATACAACAAAAATACCAAAAATATTTATCTTATTATCTTTATCATATCTCACTTTTGTAAGTGGTCCTGAAGGGATTGACAACCACTTTATCGCGTTGGTTGCAAGGTCCTTGATTGTTTGTGCAGGTACTAGGCGATTTGCGTGTAGTCTCCTACTAGATTGATACCTTGGTTCTAAAAAAATGAGGGAAATACTTACGCTACTTTGCTGCATCACCTTTCCTCTTCAAGGGAAAACCAACGCATGCTCAAGAGGTAGCAGGAGGTGGCGCTGCAAGCAAGGAGTGAAGGTTTCAACTTGGAAAGGAAGGCGGAAATAGGGGAAATTTGGCTTTTAGTAAGGGGGAGGGGCGGGGAGGTAGATATTTCCGCGGAAGCCAATTTTTTTGAATCGGTTCAGTGAAAAAACTGGCGCTCAAAGTGTCATCATACACAGTCCCTTATTCAGAACTGTGTACGATATGTGAACATCACAAACGATTCAGATAGCGTAACCCGTGTGTGATGAGTTTGAACGTCAAAAATTTTGGTTCCAATTTCCCTGGTTACAGTGGTCATCCATGTCATTGCATAATATGGGTACACAACACACCCACACTTCTTAATCGAGCAAGTTCAGCAATTAAATAGAGCTAGCTAGCCTAAACATTACTCTAACAAATTAAAGACCGACACACTTAATTAAACAAAACAAAGAGTACTACTACGGCTGGTGCTCGTCGATCTCCGCCGCCTTCTTCATGTCCAGCTCACGCTCGACAGTCTCCTGGGGAAGGGGCTCCATGGCATCCATCACCCTATACTCGGCAAGCATCTCGCCATTCGCGTCCGCCATCCCTCTGGAAAAGGCGGCCATGAGCTGGGCGTGGGCGGCCATGATCTGGGCTTGGACGGGCTCCATTATCGCATGGTATGCGGCGGAGGAATGGACGGCTGCTCGAACGCTGTCGGCGATTGCCAACTCTTCGGTCGTGGGTTGCCGGTTGTTGTCGGAGAAGCTTCGTTTGATTTGTGCGGTGACCGCCACGAGATGGGCGTGGGCGGCCTCGACATGGTCGTGGGCAGCCTCCATCAAGGCTAAGGCCGCCGCTGCGGAACGGACAATTGTTGTGCCGCTCTCGCCAGTTGCTATCCCCGAGGCAGATGTTGTTGCCGCCATGTGAGAAGCAACAGCGGCTGTTTGGGCTGCCTTGGCCGCCCGGTTACAGATTGCGGCCGCGCTCATGCACCTTGTTAGCACGTGCATGGCGGCCGTGGCCGCGCTCTCGCCGGAGTGGGCCGCTGAAGTTGCCCTCACAACACGGGTCCACGTCCCCATCTTTCACCGGCGATGATTGAACAGTGAAATGATATTTGGGGAGCGAGCTAGTGTGCTTGACACGCCGGCTGTGGACTATAGCCGGCGCACCTTCTCGCGTAAGCCATAGGCGTACTATACACCAACGGTGCTCCAGGATATTTAGTACGACATCTCACACGGTTGGTGATAATAAACTGTGTGGGATCTAATTGATTTTTCATCTTGATTTGAATTACATAATGGGGTCACAGCGGCAATGTACGATGTATGAATTGCTAGAACTTTTATCTGCAGTGAACATGCAACTATATGTGTGTTGTAAAAAAAATTGGAATTATTCAGGGTTCGTTTGGAAATTTTATACATTAAATTGGTTTTCTAGCGATTTCAGGGGCACAATTCAAAATTAAAGCACATGCACATGCTTCGGTGCACGAACATGGGTTGTAAAATCATATATGTGTCCATGGGTTTATGCTTATGTCCCATGCAAGAAATGGGGATGAATTTCGAACACCACGACACCGTGGCTCTTTGGCAAATGTTGAGGTACTTGCTTTTGTAATTCTAGTAAATCGAAAACTCGTCAGAAATTCATGAAACTTGACATGATATCATGGAACGGCGGCGACATGCTGTGGTAAAAATATTGTCCCATTTCGGTAGGTGTGGGTATAAGCTTCTCGCAAACCAGAGTTTCCCTCACAACAAGCCTGATGGTTTCGGTAGGGTACGTGCCACCTGGGGGGACGAAACAATATCTATTGCCTCTTCTTACTTTCAAAATGTTTCTCGTGTCAACATAGAACAACACGAGTGTTGTTTCAAGTTTTGGATTTTTCGGGGTTGGCTTGGACATTTTTATACATTAACTGAGTTTTCTATGCATTCATGTGCATAATTCAAATTTGAACTGCATGCACATGCTCTAATGCATATAAATTATTTGAAAATTCAAATCTGCGTCCTTGGTTGCATGTCTACGTCACATGCAAGAAATGGGAATGTATGTCAAACACCCTAGCGTCGTCACTCGACCGCAAACATTGAGATACCTGGTTTTTAAATTCTAGTAAATCCAAAGCTTGTATGAAATTCATGAAACTTGGCATGCTATCATGGAGTGGCATCAACATGTCGTGGTAAATTTTTTGTCCCATTTGGGGCAGGTTTGGGGATATGCTTCTCACAAACCAGAGCTTCTCACAACAAGTATGATGGTTTCGGTAGGGAACGTCCCACCTTTGCGGATGAAACGATACCCATTGCCTCTTATTGCTTTCAACAATTTTCTCGTGTCAGCATAGAACAACGGGAGTGTTGTCTCAATTTTTGGGAGTTTTCGGGGTTCGTTTGGACATTTTTATGCATTAATTGAGTTTTCAATGCATTTATGTGCATCATTCAAATTTGAACTACATGCACATGCTCTAATGAATATAAATTGGTTGAAAATTCAAATATATGTCCTTGGTTGCATGCTTAGGTCCCATGCAAGAAATGGGAATGAATGTCAAACACCCTGCCACCGTCACTCGGCCGCAAACATTGAGATACCTGGTTTTTAAATTCTAGTAAATCCAAAACTCGTCTGAAATTCATGAAACTTGGCATGCTATCATGGAGCGGCATCAAAATGCCGTGGTAAATTTTTTGTCCCATTTGGGCAGGTTTGGGTATATGCTTCTCACAAACCAGAGCTTCTCACAACAAGTATGATGGTTTCGGTAGGGAACGTCCCACCTTTGGGGACGAAATGATATCCATTGCCTCTTATTGCTTTCAAAAAAATTCTCGTGTCAGCATAGAGTAGTAGGAGTGTTGCTTCAAATTTTGGGATTTTTCGGGATTCGTTTGGACAGTTTTATGCATTATTGAGTTTTCAATGCATTTATGTGCATAATTCAAATGTGAACTACATGCACATGCCCTAATGCATATAAATTGGTTGAAAATTCAAATCCGTGTCCTTGGCTGCATGCTTAGGTCCCATGCAAGAAGTGGGAATGAATGTCAAACACCCTGCCACCGTCACTCGGCTGCAAACATTGTGATACCTGGTTTTTAAATTCTAGTAAATCCAAAACTCGTTTGAAATTCATGAAACTTGGTATGCTATCATGGAGCAGCATCAACATGCCATGGTAAATTTTTTTGTCCCATTTGGGGCAGGTTTGGGTATAAGTTTCTCACAAACCAGAGCTTCTCATAACAAGTCTGATGGTTTCGGTAGGGAACATGCCACCTTTGGGGACGAAATGATATCCGCTACCTCTTATTGCTTTCAAAAAATTTCTAATGTCAACATAGAACAATAGGAGTGTTGTGTTAAACTCTGGAATTTTTTGGGGTTCATTTGGACATTTTTGTACATTAACTGGGTTTTCTAGGCATTTTGTGTGCATAATTCAAATTTGAACTACATACACATGCTCCAGTGCATATAAATTGGTTGAAAAATCAAATATTTGTCCTTGGGTGCATGCTTAGGTCCCATGCAAGAAATGGGAATGAATTTCAAACACCAGGGCACCGTTGATTGCCGGCAAAACGTTGAGATACTTTGTTTTTAAATTCTAGAAAATCCAAAACTCATTTGAAATTCATGAAACTTGGCATGCTATCATGGAATGGCACCCGACATGCTGTGGTATTTTTTGTGTCCATTTTGAGAGAAGGCGCACTCGAATAACAACCAACAAAGGCATTTTGAAACAAATAGCTGCCACTCTAACATCGCAAACGTTTGTATAATTCAAATCGTGTGTGTTATGTTAACCATTCACGCGTGACGCCAGGTGTCTTTGTTTTAATGGCTATAGGAGGTGTCGTGCGGACAGCTGCTTGACTGAACGGGAGGCGTGCGAGCACAGTCCGGTGCGCAGGCTGACCGACAGCTGCTTGAAAAAAATGCCATTGGTTTTTAAATATAAAACACTCATCGCAAACGTTTTAGTTAGGACACCCGTATGCAAACCGACAACTTCCCCAGGAAGCCAAGGGAAAATGTGCTGAGCAAGATTTGTGCAGCTCTTGATCGCAAACGTTTTAGATAGAACACCTGTATGCAAAGTCAGAGTAGGATTTGTGCATCTCTTCAACGCAAATGGTTCTTTTGGATGACCCGTGTGCAACCACTTACAAACAATTTGGTAAGATTTGCATTTGTCATATTGGGTATGTTGCCATTTGTCAAACTGGAAAGATTGACATTTGTTGATCTAGTAACATTGCCATTTGTCAACCTTGTAACACTGCGATTTGTCAAAATATGAAGCTAAAAATCACTAGCAGTATCTAATTTTTGCAACTAAATTCAGTAATTAAGCATAGATTTCATTCATAGATTAAGCAGTCGTTCTTTATACAACCAGTTCAACTCGACAGCTGAACCGACATAACTTTTCACCAATTGTAGCCAACCATGTACTGAAATAGCTAGTTCTACTTTATATACTAGCTAATTTTAAGTACGTTGTACAGTTCCACCACATCTATAGTCAGATGAAGTGAACAAAATAGCCCCTAAATGCTACTACTACTACGGAGGGGCTTTGTACTACTTCCGGTAGCCTCTCCTCTGCCGAGCACGCTCAACAAGAGGCAGAGGAGGAGGAGCCTACCGACAAGCTGGGCAACTGCAATACGATGCCTGTCGTTGCTGCACCTTCAGCGATGCTCACCTCAAACACCCTTTGCCACTCCAGACGACCCCTCTCGAAGCAGGGGTTCTCCTCGCCTGATTCCTCGCCTCTGAGGCGGCGTGTGCCACTGCCACAGCGGCGGTAAGGCTCTTTGCATGCTCGACGAGGCGCTCCTCCTCATCCCGCAGGAACTCGGTGTAGCGCGCAAGGTCGCTGACGCACGTGCGGGCATCCACCTCCGCCTTCCGCCTTCGGGCAGCGGTGGCGGAGAGGGTGATGACCACAGTGGTCGACGATGGGCTGGCGGCCACGACAGCCACCGTCCGCCTTCGGGCCGCGGTGGCGGAGCGGGCGATGGCCCTGGCTTTCGACGATGGTGTGGCGGCAACGACGGCCGACAACAGCTACCGACGGGCAGCGGCGACAGAGCGTGTGGTGGGTGTTCCGCGCACACCCAACAGGGATGCCACGCGCACTACACTACGCCGGGGACTGCGCCGCCGCCGCGGTGTAGCCTCCCAGCTGGAGATGTCCTCTGATGATGGCGGAGTGGCTGAGCGACGATGATGGACTGGTGCCATTGGCGATTATGGGGGAAGCAGACGAGATAAGATACATGGAGGGAGGGGAAAATGCGACACAGGACTTGCCGGACGTGAGGGTTTATATAGTTGGCCAGTAAGCATTGGGATTTTGGGGGATTTCACCGAGTCGGGCAGGAAGCTTGCGCGGGAACCTGCGAGGTTGAGCGGGAATGGGCTCACCGACGATTCATTGGCACCACCGTTTGGCCAAAAGAACGTCCCCACGCGCTGCGCAAGCTTGCGTTGTAAGCCGTCTGCGGCAGCGGGGTGAGAAGACGTGCGAGAGGAGGACGAAAGGCAACGTACCCCTATCCTGGTTTATAAGTAGGATTTAACTAATAAAATACGAATGCATGTCACCAAAGATTATATAGTTGGATTCATATTTGAACATAGTTTCCAATTATATAATTTTTATAACATGCATTAACATTTTGTTGGGTAAATCTGAGGGCAAACTATGGCATAGAATATAAAGGGGACTATAGACCAAGATGGAGGTAGTAGCACACGGCCGCTCTCTGCGCAGCGACGCAACTGTCGGCTGGCTTGTAGGCGACCATTTCCTACGTGTTCAACTGCTCTATGCGTGTGGTTGTTTGCGGTTGAGGCGACCGCAGCGCGCTCTGCTCGTGTCCTGCCGCGCACGCTCTACTCTCCTGTCCCTCCAGGTGCTCTGACGTCATCCCCTCATGCATGCTGCCAGTGTTTGGGGCTGGTGCACTATCACGCACGTTCGTGTGCATGAGATTGTGCCGAGCGCGGCGCGACAATGCAGTTACCCGCTGCAAAAACTGCCATGCGGACGCGCAGAGAATCCAGGCCGCCCGGCCCCCATTTATTCCTGCGGCCATTTACCTTCATCTCCTGCGTCAAATGACACAATAAGCCCACCCACGATGACACATACAGAGAGGATATCCAGCGGTTCCTATGGTGATCCCCGTGGCTCTAATGGCGCTCCCAGCGGCCGACGACGACAACGGCGGGTAGTTCACCATGCATCACGTAGTGGACACCCACATGAGGGGGAAGGCCCTCTCGGTGGTGTACACGAACGATCCGGTCTCGGTGGAGAGATCCATCCAAACTATGGAGCAATTCCTTGCCGAGGACAAGTACCAAGTGGTCGGCTTCGACCTCGAGTACACCATCGGTTGTGCCGGGCACGATCAGAAGGTTGTCATTGCCCAATTGTGCGTGTGACATGACGTCCTCATCTACCACTACCACCTGGACACAAGGCCTTGCGAGCGTTTCTCCAGGTTTATCAATGGCACCGACTATAATTTCGCTACGGTGGACACCACCAACGATCTAAAAGCGCTCAAGGTTTCGGGCTTGAAATGCCCGAATCTTGTCAACATCCAGCACCACTACAAGGTCTGGGGTAGCGATAAAAAAAACTGAACTCCCTAGTTAACCTCGCCTTGGCCATCATCGACCCCTACTACATGAAGATGAAGAATGAGAGCAAGAAGGACAAGAACGTCTGGCACAGTGTGTGGCATGAGAGACTGGATGAACAACATGTCATGTACGCGGCCAAGGACGCGTACACAAGCTACGAGATGTACATGCGGATCGTTGACATGAGGAAGTGTCTTCTTCCTGCCCCAGACGAGGGATCGAGGCACAGAGCAATGGCGGGAGCGTCACAAGAAGTAGATGACTAGACGATCATTTCTCCTACTTTAGAATGCATGCAATTGTTTATTGGGGTGTGTGCGAATGATCTCTATAGTCACTTATGTAATTGGATGTTTATTTCAGTTATATACACACACACACACACACACACACACACACACACACACATGTTATTCTTCTGTAGACAGAGCAAATCACACGGCTTATTAGCTACAATCGTCTGTGTTATTATTGGTCTTCGCACACATTTGTGATTACGGACCTGTTTGCCGCGTATCACACACATCTTGTTCAGTTGAACCGTTTCCATTGTGTTGCCTAATCACACACAATTCATCCTAGTGAACCGTATGTTGTATATCGCACACACACCTTCATCTGGCTGCCCGTTTCTTTTGTTCCTCCTCATCGCAAACAGTTAATTGAACTGAACCGTATGCCCTACATCACACACGCAACTAAAATCTGAGCCGTATTTGATGCATCCCTCATTGCAAACATTTTGCACCTTTATTGATGTTTTTTACACCACCATTTGTGATTATGGCATCGCACACAGTTTCGTCGAAGGGTCACTGATGACCCACAAGTATAGGGGGTCAACTGTAGCTCTTTTTGATAAGTAAGAGGGTCAAACCCAACGAGGAGCAGAAGGAAATGACAAGTGGTTTTCAGCAAGGTAATGTCTGCAAGTGGTGAAATTGTAAGTAGCTGAGTAGTTTGATAGCAAGATAATTTGTAACGAGCAAGTAATGATAGTAGTAGCAAAAGTGCAGCAAGGTAGACCAATCCTTTTGAGGAAAGGACAGGCCAAAACGGTCTCTTATGATAAGCAAAGCGTTCTTGAGGGTACACGGGAATTTCATCTAGTCACTTTCATCATGTTGGTTCAATTTGTGTTCGCTACTTTGATAATTTGATATGTGGGTGGACCGGTGCTTAGGTGTTGTTCTTACTTGAACAAACCTCCTACTTATGATTAACCCTCCCACAAGCATCCGCAACTACGAGAAAAGTATTAAGAATAAATTCTAACCATAGCATTAAACTTTTGGATCCAATCGGTCCCTTACGGAATAGCGCATAAACTGTATATTCATGCTGATCTCTTACGAGTCTTGTTCAGGAGTTAACGTTTTCCATAGTTCAGCTAAGAGGCTTGTTCTTTAGGTTACGATGTTCCATAGTTATCATCCATCAACCAATGCTATCCCACAGGCTGGTGATTATAGTATTATACCACTTCTAGTATTACCTATGTTGTTCTTTAATATTTTTGTGTGCCATCTAGTTAAACTTGAGTACAAATGATACATATTATGTAGCTTTCATCTGATGACGATATAGTATTATATGAGTTTCTGAGCCCCGGATGAGATCACGGACATGACAAGGAGTCTCAAAATGTTCGAGAGGTAAAGATTGATATATAGGACGATGGTATTCGGACACTGAAAGTGTTTCGGGGGTGCCGGGTACTTATAGGGTTATTGGAAGGGGTTCCGGACACCCCCGACAAAAGATATGGGCCTTATGGGCCAAGAGGGGAAACGCACCAGCTACAAGGGGCTGGTGCACCCCCCATATGGGCCGGCCTAAGGAGGATAAGGAAAGGGGAGAAGGGAAAGGTAATTGTGGATTAGGATTCCCACTTCCTTCCCTCTCCCCCCCCCCCTCTTCCTTCCCTCTCCCCCCTCTTCCTTCCCCCTCCGACAAACATGGCAGGGGGGGCGCGGCCAAGGGCAGGAGCCCAAGTAGGATTCATACCTACTTGGGGAGCCCCTTGGCCTCTCCCCTCTCCCTCCCACCTATATATATGAGGAGGGGGCACCTAGCACACACCAGAGAATTGCCTAGCTGTGTGCGGCGCCCCCTCCACCGTTTACAACCCCGGTCATATTTTTGTAGTGCTTAGGTGAAGCCCTGCGGAGATCACTTCACCATCACCGTCACCATGCCGTCGTGCTGACGGTACTCATCTACTACCTTGACGTCTTGCTAGTTCAAGAAGGCGAGGGACGTCACCAAGCTGAACGTGTGGAGAACGTGGAGGTGCCGTGCGTTCGGTACTTGATCGGTTGAAGCGCGAAGAAGTTCGACTACATCAACCGCGTTGTGAAACTCTTCTGCTTATGGTCTGCGAGGGTACATAGACATACTCTCCCCCTCGTTGCTATGCATTTCCATGGATAGATCATTGCGTGTTCGTAGAATTTTTTTTTTTGCATGCAACGATTTCCAACAGTGGTATCAGAGCCACGTCTATGCGTAGATGATATGCATGAGTAGAACAAAAAGAGTTGTGGACGGTGATAGTCATATTACTTACCACCAATGTCTTATTTTGATTCAGCGGCATTGTGGGATGAAGCGGCCCGCACCAACCTTACATGTCCGCGCACATGAGACTAGTTCTACCGACAGACATGCAACTAGTTTTGCATAAAGGTGGTTGGCGGGTGTCTGCTTCTCCTACTTTAGTTGAATCAAATTTGACAGCGACCGGTCCTCGAAGAAGGTTAAAATAGCAAACTTGACGAAACACCGTTGTGGTTTTATGCGTAGGTAAGAACGGTTCTTGCTAAAAACCCGTAGCAGCCACGTAAAACTTGCAACAACAATGTACAGGATGTCTAACTTGTTTTTGCAGGGTATGTTATGATATGATATGGTCAAGACATGATGTGATATACGTTATTGTATGAGATGATTATGTTTTGTAAGATATCTGGCAATCGGCATGAGCCTTATGGTTGTCTCCTTATTGTATGAAATACATACGCCATGTAATTGCTTTACTTTATCACTATGTGAAAGTGCAACTATTCCCTAGGTGGTTTTGGTAATTCATAACATATAGCTCATTGAACTAAAATCCTTTCAAGTTGATTATTTCAGAAAGTTCAATGATTGGCATGGCATGGATAGAGATGTGGACCCCTCAAAATGCTAAGGACAAATATTGGCAAAAGCTCAAGACTCTTCATTTCTATTTTAGTGTTCCAAGATCACATTGAGTCCATAGGAAAAGCCAATACTATTAAAAGGGGATGAGGTGTTGCTTAATGCTCTACTTGCTCAAAATGCTTAGTGATATGCTCCAAAGCCCTCAACCACTTTCTCAAATCCAGATATGTCCAAAACCTAAAGTCAAACTCGGCCCCACCGATTTGATCCATCCGGTGCCACCGAGTTCACTTGACAGAGCCGTAGCCAGAAACCCTAATCAAATCGGTCTCACCTATAGGGATCTCGGTCTCACCGAGATGGGATTGCAAATCTATGTTTCCCTTCGTAACATTTCGGTCACACCAAGATGAGCGATCGGTCCCACCGAGTTCGCAGTGCAAACTCACTATTTCCCCTTCGTAACGTTTTGGTATGACCAAAAGGAGTGATCGGTCCCACCGAGTTTGCCTGACCAACTCTTCGTTTACCTATTACTGAAATCGGTCTCACCGAGTTCACGTAATCGGTCAAACTGAGATGAATTTTTGCCCTAACCCTAGCTCATCGGTCTCACCGAGTTGATCATGTCGGTCCCACCGAAAAGCCTAACGTTCACATTTTGAACTGGATCGGTCTCACCGAGTTCATATATTCGGTCTGACCGAGTTGGCTCAAATGTGTGCAACAGTTAGATTTTGTGTGGAGGCTATATATACCCCTCCACCCTCCTCTCCAGTTGCGAGAGAGCCATCAGAATGTTCCTACACTTCCACTACTCATTTTTTGAGAGAGAACCACCTACTCATGTATTGATACCAAGACATTCCAATCCAACCACAAGAACCTTGATCTTTAGCCTTCCCCAAGTTGCTTTCCACTCAAATCATCTTTCCACCATAGCAAAATTCGTGAGGGAGAGTTGAGTGTTGGGGAGGCTATCATTTGAAGCACAAGAGCAAGGAGTTCGTCATCAACACACCATCTATTACCTTTTGGAGAGTGGTGTCTCCTAGATTGGTTAGGTGTCACTTGGGAGCCTCCGTCAAGATTGTGGAGTTGAACCAAGGAGTTTGTAAGGGTAAGGAGATCGCCTACTTTGTGAAGATCTACCCAAGTGAGGCAAGTCCTTCGTGGGCGATGGCCATGGTGGGATAGACAAGGTTGCTTCTTCGTGGACCCTTCATGGGCGGAGCCCTCCGTGGACTCGCGCAACCGTTACCCTTCGTGGGTTGAAGTCTACATCAACGTGGATGTACGATAGCACCACCTATCGGAACCACACCAAAAATCTCCGTGTCTACATTGCGTTTGCCTTTCCAAACCCCTCCCTTTACCTTCATATGCAATGTTTTACATTTCGCTGCTATACTCTTAGAATTGCATGTGTAGGTTGATTGCTTGACTTGTGCCAATTTGCTAAAATCTGCCAAGACTTAAAATTGGGAAAAGGATAAATTTCTATTTGGTCAAGTAGTCTAATCACCCCCCCTCTAGACCTACTTTCGATCCTACACTATGTGTTAGCGATAGTTGTAGAAGCAATAGTTGGCGAGACGACCACGACGCAACGATGGAGATCAAGGTGTCGAGCTGGTGACGATGGAGATCATGACGATGCTTTGGAGATGGAGATCAAAAGCACGAGATGATGATGGCCATATCTTGTCACATATTTTGATTGCATGTGATGCTTATCTTTTATGCATCTTATTTTGCTTAGTACGGCGGTAGCATTATAAGATGACCCCTTCACTAAATTTCAAGGTAAAAGTGTTCTCCCTGAGTATGCACCGTTGCTATAGTTCTTCGTATTGAGACACCATGTGATGATCGGGTGTGATAGACTCTACGTTCACATACAACAGGTGCAAGACAGTTTTGCACATGTGGAATACTTGGGTTAAACTTGACGAGCCTAGCATGTACAGACATGGTCTCGGAACACTGGAGACCAAAAGGTCGAACGTGAATCATATAGTAGATATGATCAACATAGAGATGTTCACCATTGATGACTACCCCATCTCACGTGATGATCGGACATGGGTTAGTTGATTTGGATCACGTTTCACTTAGATGACTTGAGGGATGTCTATTTAAGTGGGAGTTCTTTATTAATATGATTAATTGAACTTAATTTATCATGAACTTAGTCTTGATAGTTTTGCATATCTATGTTGTAGATAAATAGGTCGCAATATAGCTCCTATATATTTTTTGATATGTTCCTAGAGAAAACTAAGTTCAAAGATGATAGTAGCAATTATGCGGACTGGGTCCATGATCTGAGGATTATCCTCATTGTTGCACAAAAGAATTATGTCCGTGATGCACCGCTAGGTGACAGACCTATTGCAGGAGCAGAGCCAGATGTTATGAATGTTTGACAAGCTTGGTATGATGATTACTTGATAGTTTAGTGCGCCATGCTTCACGGCTTAGAACCGGGACTTCAAAAACGTTTTGAATGCCACGGAGCATATGAGATGTTCCAAGAGCTGAAATTGGTATTTCAGATTCATGCCTGTGTCGAGAGGTATGAGACCTGTGAGAAGTACTTTGCCTACAAGATGGAGGAGAATAACTCAGCCAGTGAGCATGTACTCAGAATGTCTGGGTACTACAATCGCTTGAATCAAGTGGGAGTTAATCTTCTAGATAAGATAGTGATTGACATAGTTCTCTAGCCACTATCACCAAGCTACTAGAACTTCGTGATGAACTATAATATGCAAGGGATGACAAAAACGATTCCCAAGCTCTTTGCGATACTGAAATCGGCGAAGGTAGAAATCAAGAAAGAGCATCAAGTGTTGATGGTTAATAAGACCACTAGTTTCAAGAAAAAGGGCAAGGGAAAGAAAGGGAACTTCAAGAAGAATGGAAAGCAAGTTGCCACTCCCGTGAAGAAGCCCAAAGTCGGAGCCAAGCCTGAAACTAAGTGCTTCTACTGCGAAGGAAATGGTCACAGGAAGTGGACTGCCCCAAACATTTGGCGGATAAGAAGGATTGCAAAGTGAAAAGGTTATATTTGATATAAATGTTATTTATGTGTACCTTACTAGTATTCGTAGTAGCCCCTCGCTATTTGATAATGGTTCAGTTGCTAAGATTAGTAACTCGAAACAGGAGTTGCATAATAAAAAGAGACTAGTTAAGGGTGAAGTGATGATGTGTGTTGGAAATGATTCCAAGGTTGATACGATCACCATCACACACTCCCTCTACCTTCAGGATTAGTATTGAACCTAAATAAATGTTATTTGGTGTTTGCGTTGAGCATGAATATGATTAGATTATGTTTATTGCAATACGTTTATTCATTTATGTCAGAGAATAATTGTTGTTATGTTTACATGAATAAAACCTTTTATGGTCATACACCCAATGTGAATGGTTTATTGAATCTCGATCGTAGTGATACACATATTCATAGTATTGATGCCAAAAGATTCAAAGGATATAATGATTGTAGCGACCCGACCTCAGACGGTCAAGTCTCTGTGCTTAAGTGTCATCCCTGGATCGGTATGCTGACACACACAGTACTCGTGGATTTATAACAAGAGGTAAATCACATGTATAAAATAATGTAAATACTATTACCTCAATCCAAATAGCGGAAGTAACAAGGTTGTGGATTCCCATCAACACCAACGGCAAAGTTGAGTGTAGAAATCGTAACCCTAACGTATCACTTACTCATCGTAAGAATCCTGCAACATGAGACGTTGCAGCCACAAGGGTCAGTACATTGAATGTACTGGCAAATTCACACTATAGATCAATGATCAATAATTGCTATCACTACATGCATATTTGGCTGGTGGAAAAGCTCTAAGGTTATAATGTTTTTGCGAAAAGCCAATTTTTCCCTACTGCAAAGGAATATAATTTATTTAACTACAAAGTTGGTTGAAAATATTGAGAAGGTAAACCCCCTCTCAATCCCAATTAAAAGTAATTAATAACCCAATCAAATTTTATAATTAAGAGTGATGAGATCAACATGATAATCCAAGAAACAGATACTCAAGATGTCCATAACCGGGGACACGGCTAATCATGATTAGTTTGTACACTCTGCAGAGGTTTGCGCACTTTTCCCCACAAGACTCGATCTCCTCCGTTGGATTTCTCGCACTACATGATGTTTGAGAAACGGATGACCGAGACACAGTCTTTCAGAAGCGTTAGCACCTTACGATGGGTAGACTGTACCACCTACATCCCCTACATCCGCTAGTCTACCACTGTAAGAGTTCACACGACTTAATCAACTATGCTAGAGCCCATAATAGCTTGTGGCTGCACACGGAAGTTTCTAGTATGAATAATCTCATGATCTCTTTGAGCCTGGGTGGCAGTCCATAGGAGAATCACACGGTACCCCGGGATTTCCAAAAAATACAGGCAATCACTGGAATTCCCCAGGTGCCTCAATCCACCTAGATATGTATTAAAGTTGCCACCTTAAGTTGAACCATTAATTAACAATCTCACGTATGTCATGGATACACTCAAACACAATCCACGTCTACGAGCATAGCATAGCAATATAAGCAACGTAATAGTAACTCCCAAGGTTTAAATGCAGGGCAATAGGTTCCTACCTCATCAACTACTTCCCAATACCCACATGTTATCAATCCTACTCATGCAATGTCTGAGGGTGAAACTAATGCATAAAAACTGGGTATGAAAGGGTTATGATCAAAGTGTGAACTTGCATGCAATGTTGATGAAGATGATTCGCACTCAAAACTCTTGATAGCTCTACTCGTCACACTCCAGTCAATCTATCGTAAGCAAGCAATAGTAACCACACATAAGCAATCACTCAAAAGATCAGAAAGAACGAAAAATAATTCAGAAAACATCAAAATCAAGCAAATAACTCTTGCGACATAAAACAATTTCTAACAGTACCAAAATTATGTGAATTTGGCCCTATCTGAAAGTTTAGGTCAAGAGCTTCAATTAGCAAAAAGAATCAACTAAATCGGAGTTATAAAACTCAAGTTATGATCAAACGAAGTTTGAATACAGAAATGTTTTTAATCAAATTTTAAAACTTTCAAAAAAAATGTTTGAGTTGGATTACTGGATAGAGAGGATCATAACGAAAAAGTGGGCGTTGGTTTCGTTGAATTTGGATAAACGAGCGAAAAGTAATGATCGTTTGAAAATCAGGGACTAATCTATAAATAAAGTCATCATAGATAGGTCCCTGGCCGAAATTAAAAAGAAAAAGAAAAATACTAAATAATGAACGTTCGTTACAGAACGCTAACAAATCCGTTCGCCGCGAAGACCTAACCAACGAATGTTCTCGAAATAACTAGGCTAAAAAGAAAACCGATCTAATAATATAAAACCGAACTAAAAGAAAACCTAAAAAAACTAGGTCGGTTTTTACCGGTTAAACGGGGTCCGGCCGGCGGCGGTCAGCGGCGAGGCGGGCGGCGGCTCTGGCTAGGCGAGCGACGACTCCGGCGAGAGGCGGCGAGGGGCGGCTACGTGGCGCGAGGCAGCGGCAGCGGCGTCGGCGGAAGGTGGCGTGGGCGAAGTGCGACAGTGCGGCGTAGCTCGTCGACGGCAGCGGCGCTTGCGGCGAGATGCAGGGGTGGCGGCGCAGGATGCGTGGGTGGCGGCGTGGCTCGGGAAAAGAGAGAGGGGAGAGAGAGGGCGGCAGTTATATTGGCGGGCGGGGCGGCTCCGAGGCGTGGAGGGGGCAAGCAGAGGCGGCAGCGGGAGTCTGGGAGGCGTACGGCGGCGACGACGCCGTGCGGGTGCGGGAGTCCGTCCAGAGCTCAGGGACGAGCGGGGCACGACGCTGGGCTGGGCCGGCTGGCTGGTCTTCGGCCCAGTTGGCCCGCGGGGAAAGAAGTCTTTTTAAAAAATATTTTCTCAGACAAACAAGATTAATATAAACAAAAACTAAAAATATATATATAGACATATAATATATCAAAATTTTCAGAAAAAGATTATCTACAACGTGAACATTTTTGTAGCGCCAACTAAAATCCATAAAAATTCAAATAAAGCAAAGAGTGCTACTGTTGCAATAAAATCCAATAAAAACATTTTTAAAAATACCAAAATGACTTCAAATTTATTTATCTCCAATTTTCTGATGTAGGGAATCATGTTACCCTATTTTCCATATATTTTTATTTTGGAAAAAATAATTTGAATAAAAACAAAAATAACTCCAAATTCAAAATGATTTCAAAGGGGCGTTAAATTTAGTTTCTTTGAAACTTCCAACTCATATTTCATATAATTTGAAGAAGTCATTTCATCTTCTCTCGTGAAAATCATTGAGTTGCATAAAGTTTCTGAGTTTGAAAATAGTTCCAAATGAAATACAAATATTTTCAAATACCCTTTTCATTTAATAAAATGGAGGAAGTCATATCATCTTCACTCAAGGGTTTTGTATTTGAAAAGAATTTGAATTCACGGAGATCATAAAAGAAAATGAAAGTTTGGGAAAGTCATTTTATTCCCTCTCATTTAACTTTCATAAAGTTTGAATTTCAATCACTTTCAGTCAATCAATCACACAATAATCAAACAAACAATCAAATCTATCTATTTAATATAACATTCCAAAATTTAGAATTTTGGGATGTTACAAACCTACCACCCTTAAAATGAATCTCGTCCTCGAGATTCGGAGAGGCTAGAAAGAAATAGGTTGGGTTTGGGGTCTTCTCAAAATCCAACGATCATCACAGGGAGTCTGGGGTGCTACCACCCTTAGAAGCATTGTTATGGTTCCATCCAAACTCATATACTTTATCCTTGTTCTTGACAGTGTCGGTCTTCTCAGGTTGTAAGGATAATTCCTTCTCTAGGCTCTTCCGGTAGTGGCATAATCTTTACCGCAATTTTTCTGTCCTTTTCATCTTGGTACGGTCTTCCTGTGATTGGGTCTTCTTATCTCACGGGTCTGGCGCCAATACTAATCAACTATCGATATCTCTTGGCGGTCATCCAATTATGGTTTCTCCTGCAGGAAATGGGTCTGGTTGATCCTCACCGTATAACCTACGGTTGGCAAAAGCTGCCTTGTACAAGGGGAAAATTCATATACCATTCTAAGGTTTAAACAAGGTTTAGATTGTCGTCACTCTACTAGAGGTAAGTCACTCAGATTTACCATCCCATATAGCAAGGCGAATAATAAGAGTAAGTCGGTATGGTGATCAATCCATCCCGCACCCAAATCATTACCTTGTACATGGTTTAGCGAATCTCGCATTCTAACACTCTTTCATCCTCACAAGCATTGCAGAATTTCTCTTGTCAACGAACCAAGTTCGGATAAATCCATTGATTCTGCAAGCCAAATGAACATCTATCGTTCCTTCACAACTCTCGGGTTTTGCGTTACTCTTATAAGATCGTCTGTCGATAAACGTAACTTCTTCCAGGGTTTTTCCTTCAGCAAGAGTGTGCTTGCTTCTTGGCAGGTCCTGGGGCCTGTGGGTTATGGCCCATCTCATCACTTGTAAACCTTGAACTCATCCTCTGGGCAAATGATCGTTATTCCAACATCCAACTTCCAGCTTCC
Organism: Aegilops umbellulata; assembly: GCA_032464435.1. Classification (NCBI taxonomy): domain Eukaryota; kingdom Viridiplantae; phylum Streptophyta; class Magnoliopsida; order Poales; family Poaceae; genus Aegilops; species Aegilops umbellulata. The sequence continues at coordinate 36,628,278 of CP136056.1, read as the reverse complement.
TAGCATACTTAAAATCCATCCAATTGTATTGCCTCCCTTCCTTCTATTTGTACAATACTAAGACATGATTACTCAAACTCATCATGGAGTTTCCATTGATCCATATTCCAACATCATACCTCCTTTATGTCCAGTATTAATTCATCTCTTCATCCTCGTGGGATATCCCACATACCGAGATAAAAACTTATACTTATGAAATCCATACTCTACTTCATGGAACATCATTATCCTTTCCAGGGTCAAGCGTCCTTACAGGGGAACATTGGCCATCTCTGCATGGCACTTCTTCAACTGGGAAACGTGAAACACATCATGAACTCCTGACAGTCCTTCAGGTGACTCCAACTTGTTGGCCACTTCTCCCATACGCTCGAAAACTCGGTATGGTCCTACAAATCTCGGGGCTAACTTTCCCTTAACTCCAAATCGTTTAACTCCTCGCAGAGAGGACACACGAAGACATGCTCTTTCTCCAATTTCATAGACTACCTCCTTGCGTTTTTGAGTCTGCATAACTCTTCTGCCTCGACTGAGCTACCTTCATTCTATCTCGAATCAACTTAACATTATATTCTGACTCCTTGATCACATTTGGTCCAAATAACTGACGGTCTCCAACTTCATCCCACATCAACGGTGTCTGGCTCCTTCTCCCATACAAAGCTTCAAAAGGGGGCCATCTTCAAACTGGCTTGGTAACTGTTGTTGTATGAGAACTCCGCGTAAGGTTGATTATCATCCCTACTAGATCCATAATCTAGCGCACAAGCTCTCAACATGTCCTCCACAATCTGGTTTACTCTCTCGGTCTATCCATCTGTCTGCGGATGAAAGGCTATACTGAACTCTAGCCTAGTACCCAAAGTATGGTGCAGCTGATTCCAAAACTTTGAGGTAAACTGTGTTCCTCTATCTGATACGATGGTCCTCGGAACTCCATGCAGACAATACGATCCTGGTCAAATATATCTTGGCCAACTTCACACTTGTATAGGTGGTTTTCACTGGGATAAAGTGAGCCACTTTGGTCAAGTGAATCAACTACTACCCCGATAGAATCATATCCCGTTCGGGTTCTGGGAAATCTGGTAACGAAATCCATGCCAATCTTATCCCACTTCTATTCAGGTATCGGCATAGGCTGTAGTAATCCTGCTGGCTTCTGATGCTCTGCTTTTACTCTCTCTGGCATACATCACCTACGACTACATACTCCGCAATATCCTTCTTCATACCAGTCCACCAGAAACGCTCCTTCAAATCCAAATACATCTTGGTGTTTCCAGGGCGAATCGAGTATGGTGAGTCATGGGCCTCCTAAAGTATTTACTTCCTGATCTTTGAATTATTGGGCACATATACACGGTCCTAGAACCATAAGGCGTCGTGCTCATCCTTACGAAAACCTTTGGCCTTTCCTTTGCTCATCCTCTCTTTTACCTCAGCTATCTTTTTGTCATCCTTCTGAGCTTCACAGATCTTTCCCAACAATGTAGACTGACCTTCCATTACTGCAACAAAACCTTTGGGAACAACCTCTAACCAAAGTTCCCTGAGATCCTCGGCTAACTCCTTTGGTAATCCTCCGCTTATGAGGGTAATCGTCCTTGTTTTCTTTATGGTTGTATCCTATTTCTCCACAAAGCTTGTATGCACAAGGTTTCTTCATATCCTTTCCATAAGGCCTCAACTTCTGGGACACAAGACGAGATCTTTGCAGAGTCAACTTAAATTCTTCCTAAGTGGTTACTCTTTGCCTTCCGTTGACGATTTGGTACATCCTCCACCAAGTAGCAGCAACTCTTACAAAGCACTGAAGAGCATGTTGGGTCATATCCTTTCCGACTATAGGGTTATTCCTTATATGATCCTCCATGTTCTGAATCCATTGGTCTGTCTCCAATTGACTTATCGGTCCAGAAAATACAAGCTCATCTCCATTCATCCTCTAATGGGTCCATGGGTTTGGGGTGAGATAAGGAGATGGAGAGGGATGCACATAATACAAACAATGGTTTTGAAAAGACAGATTTTATTGTGGCTGTCGAAAAAACAAATGACAGCTCACAATCATCGCATCTAACATAGGTATATAATAGGGGTTTGGTCTTCTAAAGGTCAATAAATCTTCAACGTCGCCAAACTCTTCAAGTCCTATTCATGTCTTCGATGGCTTCTTCTGATCGTGCTTGACCTTCTCAAGTTCTTTTGCCAGATCATCTCTGTTGCCGCAAAGTCTATCGTGATGTCCTTTAATATTTCTGGAGTTGCATTCTAGACTTCTAGGTTTCATCAACCTCGACATGAACCATGATCCTACTGTCCTTCAGTTCCTGTCGAATCTTTGATGTCTCAAGGTTTTGCTCCTCTAGCTTGGCTACTTTCGGCTTCTGGGTCCTGAGTTCTCCACAAAACGCTTCCTTATCAAATACTGCTTCTTGTAGGTCCATCTTTAAACTCCTGATGATATACTATAGATCCTGGCGATACACCAGCTAAGATTAAAACTGCTTCCTTTGCTGATAGGTGCTCCATCAGCCTTCTACCATCCAATCCTTATGACGAACTGCATGCTTAACTCAGCACGATGGCAATAGCATAAGCGGGCGATAACATCATGGATATCCGTGTTTCTGCTCTTGTCATTACCATGAGCTATCATTCCATAGTTGATATCTCCTGCCTTAGGGTTTCCTTGACAAAACTTTGAGTTCTAATGCTCCATGTTCCGGTCTTTCTCCGATACACCTTGATCTCGGGTATTGACAACTTCCATAGTTTGCCAAGTTCCATAAGGGTAGCCTTCCTAGATCATAAAACTCTGGGAATTCTTCAGAGCCTTCAAATTCTCCTAGTCTTCGGAGTCGTCAACTATTGTAGTTTCCATTATTCAGACGCACGGTAAAATCTCCTTCATTCCGTAGTGGTTGTGGTTGTCCGATATCTTGTACTTCTTGGAGTGGTCTCATCAGTCGAATCTTCGTGTGGTCAAAAGGAAAAAGGGGTATGGTCTCACTAAAACGGAATTTTTGAATAAGCTCAAAAGAGAAGAGAGGTAAAAGATCTTTTTGAAAAAGAAAGTTTTCGAGATAATCCTTCCTATGGGATTGCCAATTTCTAGGGTCACGTACTATAGTCAACATGTGCTCTGATACCATCTTGTAGCGACCCGACCTCAGACGGTCAAGTCTCTGTGCTTAAGTGTCATCCGTGGATCGGTATGCTGACACACACAGTACTCATGGATTTATAATAGAGGTAAATCACATGTATAAAATAACGTAAATACTATTACCTCAATCCAAATAGCGGAAGTAACAAGGTTGTGGATTCCCATCAACACCAACGGCAAAGTTGAGTGTAGAAATCGTAACCCTAACGTATCACTTACTCGTCGTAAGAATCCTGCAACACGAGACGTTGCAGCCACAAGGGTCAGTATATTGAATGTACTGGCAAATTCACACTGTAGAGCAATGATGAATAATGGCTATCACTACATGCATATTTGGCCGGCGGAAAAGCTCTATGGTTATAATGTTTTTGCGAAAAGCCAATTTTTCCCTACTGCAAAGGAATATAATTTATTTAACTACAAAGTTGGTTGAAAATATTGAGAAGGTAAACCCCCTCTCAATCCCAATTAAAAGTAATTAATAACCCAATCAAATTTTATAATTAAGAGTGATGAGATCAACATGATAATCCAAGAAACAGATACTCAAGATGTCCATAACCGGGGACACGGCTAATCATGATTAGTTTGTACACTCTGCAGAGGTTTGCGCACTTTTCCCCACAAGACTCGATCTCCTCCGTTGGATTTCTCGCACTACATGATGTTTGAGAAACGGATGACCGAGACACAGTCTTTCAGAAGCGTTAGCACCTTACGATGGGTAGACTGTACCACCTACATCCCCTACATCCGCTAGTCTACCACTGTAAGAGTTCACACGACTTAATCAACTATGCTAGAGCCCATAATAGCTTGTGGCTGCACACGGAAGTTTCTAGTATGAATAATCTCATGATCTCTTTGAGCCTGGGTGGCAGTCCATAGGAGAATCACACGGTACCCCGGGATTTCCAAAAAATACAGGCAATCACTGGAATTCCCCAGGTGCCTCAATCCACCTAGATATGTATTAAAGTTGCCACCTTAAGTTGAACCATTAATTAACAATCTCACATATGTCATGGATACACTCAAACACAATCCACGTCTACGAGCATAGCATAGCAATATAAGCAACGTAATAGTAACTCCCAAGGTTTAAATGCAGGGCAATAGGTTCCTACCTCATCAACTACTTCCCAATACCCACATGTTATCAATCCTACTCATGCAATGTCTGAGGGTGAAACTAATGCATAAAAACTGGGTATGAAAGGGTTATGATCAAAGTGTGAACTTGCATGCAATGTTGATGAAGATGATTCGCACTCAAAACTCTTGATAGCTCTACTCGTCACACTCCAGTCAATCTATCGTAAGCAAGCAATAGTAACCACACATAAGCAATCACTCAAAAGATCAGAAAGAACGAAAAACAATTCAGAAAACATCAAAATCAAGCAAATAACTCTTGCGACATAAAACAATTTCTGACAGTACCAAAATTATTTGAATTTGGCCCTATCAGAAAGTTTAGGTCAAGAGCTTCAATTAGCAAAAAGAATCAACTAAATCGGAGTTATAAAACTCAAGTTATGATCAAACGAAGTTTGAATACAGAAATGTTTGAAATCAAATTTTAAAACTTTCAAAAACATGTTTGCGTTGGATTACTGGATAGAGAGTATCATAACGAAAAAGTGGGTGTTGGTTTCGTTGAATTTGGATAAACGAGCGAAAAGTAATGATCATTTGAAAATCAAGGACTAATCTGTAAATAAAGTCATCACAGATAGGTCCCTGGCCGAAATTAAAAAGAAAAAGAAAAGGACTAAAATAATGAACGTTCGTTACAGAACGCTAACGAACGAATCCGTTCATTGCGAAGACCTAACCAACGAACGTTCTTCAAATAACTAGGCTAAAAATAAAACCGATCTAATAATATAAAACCGAACGAAAAGAAAAACCTAAAACAGTTGGGTCGGTTTTTACCGGTTAAACGGGGTCTGGCCGGCGGCGGTCAACGGCGAGGCGGGCGGCGGGCTCCTGCTAGGCGAGCGGCAACTCCGGCGAGAGGCGGTGCGGGGCGGCTACGTGGCGCGAGGCAGCGGCAGCGGCGTCGGCGGCAGGTGGCGCGGGCGAAGTGCGGCGGTGCGGCGCAGCTCGTCGGCGCCCGCGGCGGTTGCGGCGAGATGCAGCGGGCGGTGGCACAGGATGCGTGGGCGGCGGCGTGACTCCCGAAAAGAGAGGGGGGAGAGAGAGAGGGCGGCAGTTATATAGGCGGGCGGGGCGGCTCCGAGGCATGGAGGAGGGGGCAAGCAGAGGCGGCGGTGGGAGTCCGGCCGGCTACGGCAGCGGCAACATCGTGCGGGCGCGGGAGTCCGTCCCGAGCTCGGGGACGAGCGGGGCGCGATGCTGGGCTGGGCCGGCTGGTTGGGCTTCGGCCCAGTTGGCCCGCGGGGAAAGAAGTCTTCTTTAAAAAAACATTTTCTCAGACAAACAAAATTAATATAAACAAAAACGAAAAAATACATATAGGCATATAATATATCAAAATTTTCAGAAAAAGATTATCTACAACGTGAACATTTTTGTAGCGCCAAATAAAATCCACAAAAGATCAAATAAAGCAAAGAGTGCGACTATTGCAATAAAATCCAATAAAAACATTTATAAAAATACCAAAATGACTTCAAATTTATTTATCTCCAATTTTCTGATGTAGGGAATCATGTTACCCTATTTTCCATATATTTTTATTTTGGAAAAACTAATTTGAATAAAAACCAAAATAACTCCAAATTGAAAATGATTTCAAAGGGGCGTTAAATTTAGTTTCTTTGAAACTTCCAACTCATATTTCATATAATTTGAAGAAGTCATTTTATCTTCTCTCGTGAAAATCATTGATTTGCATAAAGTTTCTGAGTTTGAAAATAGTTCCAAATGAAATTCAAATATTTTCAAATACCCTTTTCATTTAATTAAATGGAAGAAGTCATATCATCTTCACTCAAGGGTTTTGTATTTGAAAAGAATTTGAATTCACGGAGATCATAAAAGAAAATGAAAGTTTGGGAAAGTCATTTTATTCCCTCTCATTTAACTTTCATAAAGTTTGAATTTCAATCACTTTCAGTCAATCAATCACACAACAATCAAACAAACAATCAAATCTATCTATTTAATATAACATTCCGAAATTTAGAATTTTGGGATGTTACAATGATAGTGCAACATATTTGTGGCACTGCCGTTTAGGTCATATTGGTGTAAAGTGCATGAAGAAACTCCATGCAGATGGACTTTTGGAATCACTTGATTATGAATCATTTGATACTTGTGAACCATGTCCCATGGACAAGATGACTAAAACTCCATTGTCTGGAACAATGGAGCGAGCTAATGACTTGTTGGAAATAATACATACCGATATATGCGGTCTGATGAGTGTTGAAGCACGCGGCGGGTATCATTATTTTCTGACCTTAACAGATGATTTGAGTAGGTATGGGTATATCTACTTGATGAAACACAAGTGTGAAACATTTAAAAAGTTCAAAGAATTTTAGAGTGAAGTGGAGAATCATCGTAATAAGAAAATGAAGTTTCTACGATCTGATTGCGGAGACGAATATTTGAGTTTCGAGTTTGGCCTTCATTTAAAACAATGTGGAATTGTTTCACAAATCATGCCACCTCGAACACCACAGCAAAATGGTGTGTCCAAACGTCGTAACCGTACTTTATGGGATATGGTGCGATCTATGATGTCTCTTACCGACTTACCACTATCGTTTTGGGGTTATGCATTAGAGACAGCCGCATTCACGTTAAATAGGGCACCATCTAAATCCATTGAGACGACACCGTATGAACTATGGTTTGGCAAGAAACCTAAGATGTCGTTTCTCAAAGTTTGGGGTTGCGACACTTATGTCAAAAGGCTTCAGCCTGATAAGATCGAACCCAAATCGGAGAAGTGCGTCTTCATAGGATACCCTAAGGAAACAATTGGGTACACCTTCTACCACATATCCGAAGGCAAGATCTTTGTTGCCAAGAATGGAACCTTTCTAGAGAAGGAGTTTCTCTCGAAAGAAGTGAGTGGGAGAAAAGTAGAACTTGATGAGGTAATCGTACATTCTCTTGAATTGGAAAGTAACACATCAGAGAAATTTGTTCCCGTGATGTCTACACCAACTAGAGAGGAAGCTAATGATGATGATCATGAATCTTTAGATCAAGTTACTACTGGACCTCGTAGGTTGAACAGAGCACGTTCTGCACCAGAGAGGTATGGTAATCCTGTTCTGGAAGTCATGTTACTAGACCATATCGAACCTACAAACTATGAAGAAGCTATGATGAGCCCAGATTCCGACAGATGGCTTGAGGCCATGAAATTTGAGATAGGATCCATGTATGAGAACAAAGTGTGGACTTTGGTGGACTCTCCCGATGATCAGCAAACCATTGAGAATAAATGGATCTTCAAGAAGAAGACTGACACTGATAGTAATGTCACTATCTACAAAGCTTGACTTATCGCAAAAGGTTTTCGACAAGTTCAAGGAGTTGACTATGATGAGACTTTCTCACCTGTAGCGATGCTTAAGTTTGTTTGAATCATGTTAGCAATTGCCACATTTTATGATTATGAAATCTGGCAAATGGATGTCAAAACTGCATTCCTTCATGGATATCTTATAGAAGAGTTGTATATGATGCAACCAGAAGGTTTTGTTGATCCCAAAGGCGCTAACAAAGTATGCAAGCTCCAGCGATCCATCAATGGACTGGTGCAAGCATCTCGGAGTTGGAATATACGCTTTGATGAGGTGATCAAAGCATATGCATGGTATTATACAGACTTACGTGAAGCATGTATTTACAAGAAAGTGAGTGGGAGCTCTGTAGCATTTCTGATATTACATGTGGATGACATATTGTTGATTGGAAATGATATAAAATTTCTCGATAGCATAAAAGGATACTTGAATAAGAATTTTTCAATGAAACTCCTCGGTGAAGCTGCTTATATATTGGGCATCAAGATCTATAGAGATAGATCAAGACGCTTGATAGGACTTTCACAAAGCACGTACCTTGGTAAAGTTTTGAAGAATTTCAAAATGGTTCAGTCAAAGAAAGGGTTCTTGCCTATGTTACAAGGAGTGAAGTTGAGTAAGACTCAAAACCCGACCATGGCAGAATATATAGAGAGAATGAAAGTCATTCCCTATGCCTCGGTCATAGGTTCTATAAAGTATGCCATGTTGTGTACCAGACCTGTTGTGTGCCTTGCCATGAGTTTGGCAAGGAGTACAATAGTGATCCAGGAGTAGATCACTGGACATCGGTCAAAATTCCTTAGGTACCTAAAGAGGACTAAGGAAATGTTTCTCAGTTATGGAGGTGATAAAGAGTTCGTCGTAAAGAGTTACGTCGATGCAAGATTTGACACTGATCCGGATGACTCTGAGTCTCAATCTAGATACATATTGAAAGTGGTTGCAATTAGTTAGAGTAGCTCCATGCAGAGCATTGTAGACATAGAAATTTGCAAAATACATACGGATCTGAATGTGACAGACCCATTGACTAAACTCTCTCACAAGCAAATCATGATCACAGCTTAGTACTCTTTGGGTGTTAATCACATGGCGATGTGGACTAGATTATTGACTCTAGTAAAATCTTTGGGTGTTGGTCACATGGCGATGTGAACTATGGGTGTTAAATCACATGGGGATGTGAACTAGACTATTGACTCTAGTGCAAGTGGGAGACTGAAGGAAATATGCCCTAGAGGCAATAATAAAGTTGTTATTTTATCTTTCCTTATTCATGATAAAGGTTTATTATTCATGCTATAATTGTATTGATTGGAAACTTAAATACATGTGTGAATACATAAACAAACAATGTGTCCCTAGTGAGCCTCTACTTGACTAGCTCGTTGATCAAAGATGGTTAAGGTTTCCTAACCATGGACATGAGTTGTCATTTGATAATGGGATCACATCATTAGGAGAATGATGCGATGGACAAGACCCATCTGTTAGCTTAGCATAATGATTGTTCAGTTTTATTGCTATTGCTTTTTTCATGTCAAATACATATTCCTTCGACTATGAGATTATGCAACTCCCGGATACCGTAGGAATACCTTGTGTGCTATCAAACATCACAACATTACTGGATGATCATAAAGATGCTCTACAGGTATCTCCAAAGGTGTTTGTTGAGTTGCCATAGATCGAGATTAGGATTTGTCACTCCGAGTATTGGAGAGGTATCTCTGGGCCCTCTCGGTAATACACATCATAAGCTTGCAAGCAAACAACTAAGGAGTTAGTCATGAGGTGATGTATTACGAAACGAGTAAAGATACTTACCGGTGACGAGATTGAACTACGTATGAAGATACCGATGATCGAATCTCGGGCAAGTAACATACTGATGGACAAAGGGAATTATGTATGTTGTCATAACGGTTTGACCGATAAAGATCTTCGTAGAATATGTAGGAGCCAATATGGGCATCCAATTTCCGCTATTGGTTATTGACCAGCGAGGTGTCTCGGTCATGTCTACATAGTTCTCGAACCCGTAGAGTCCGCACGTTTAATGTTCGATGACGATATAATATTATATGAGTTATGTGATTTGGTGACCGAATGTTGTTCGGAGTCCCGCATGAGATCACGGACATGACAAGGAGTCTCGAAATGGTTGAGAGGTAAATATTGATATATAGGACGATGGTATTCGGACACCGGAAGTGTTTCGGGGGGTACCGGGTACTTATCGGGTCATTGGAAGGGGTTCCGGACACCCCCGGCAAAAGATATGGGCCTTATGGGCCAAGAGGGGAAACGCACCAGCCACAAGGGGCTGGTGCGTCCCCTGTATGGGCTGGCCTAAGGAGGAGAAGGAAAGGGGAGAAGGGAAAGGTAAGTGTGGATGAGGATTCCCACTTCCTTCCCTCCCCCCCCCCTCTTTCCGCCCCCCTCCGACAAACATGGTGGGGGGCGCGGCTAGGGGCAGGAGCCCAAGTAGGATTCAGACCTACTTGGGGTGCCCCTTGGCCTCTCCCCTCTCCCTCCCACCTATATATATGAGTAAGGGGGCGCCTAGCACACACCAGAGAATTGTCTAGCCGTGTGCGGCGCCCCCCTCCACCGTTTACTCCCCGGTCATATTTTTGTAGTGCTTAGGCGAAGCCCTGTGGAGATCACTTCACCATCAACATCACCCGCCGTCATGCTGACGGAACTCATCTACTACCTTGACGTCTTGCTGGATCAAGAAGGCGAGGGACGTCACCGAGCTGAACGTGTGCAAAAGGTGAAGGTGATGTGCGTTCGGTACTTGATCGGTTGAAGCGCGAAGAAGTTCGACTACATCAACTGCATTGTGATACGCTTCCTCTTACGGTCTACAAGGGTACGTAGACATACTCTCCCCCTCATTGCTATGCATCTCCATGGATAGATCATTGCCTGTGCGTAGAATTTTTTTTGTTTTCCATGCAACGATTCCCAACAAGGGGATCCGGTCTCCCCTCTTCTGTGTAACTTTGTTGTTGATGCCCTTTCTCGGATCCTGTCTAGGGCTGCCTCGTGCGGCCACATCTCACCTGTCATTTCCCACCTTATCCCTGAGGGTGTTACTGATCTCCAATAAGCGGACGACACAATTATTATGGTTGAACTGAGTGATGCTTGCCTTCCTCACCTCAAATTCATTATGCTTTGTTTTGAAGCTTTATCTGGACTTAAGATCAAATTTTCTAAAAGCGAGGTCATTGTTACTGGAGTTGATGATACGGAGGCCCTGCGGGTGTCCCAGCTTCTAAATTGTTCCCTGGGTTCCTTCCCTTTAAATATCCGGGCCTTCTGATTTCCTCGGATAAATTATATGCTAAAGAATTCGCTCATGTGGTTGCTAAGGTGGGTAATAGGGTAATGCCTTGGAGGGGCAGGTACAACACCAATGCTGGTAAAGTTGCTCTCATCAATGCATGTCTCTCCTCCCTCCCAATGTTTATCATGGTATTTTATCTCCTCTCTGCTGGGATCCATGATGGTTTTGATAAGCATAGGTGTTCTTTCTACTGGAATGCTTTGGATAATAAACGGAAATACAGGATGGTTAAATGGAAAATCATTTGTGGGCCCAAAAACCTTGGGGGGTTGGGGATTCTTAACACTGCTACTATGAACAAATGCCTCATGGTCAAATGGTGGTGGAAAATCATGTCGACGGACGAGGACACCTTGTGGCTCTCCATTCTTAAGGCTTAGTATTTTCCTCACTCCAGCCCCATGTTTGCTTCTTATCGGGGAGGGTCTCAGTTTTCGAAAGATCACGTCAAGGTTCGCCCCATTTTTAAAGACCACGTTAAGTTTGTGGTCGGTAATGGTGCTTCGATTCAGTTTTGGCTCGATTGGTGGTGTGGGGATTCTGCTCTCTCCGTGGCCTTCCCCACATTGTTTTCGTACTGCCTGAACCCGGACATCTCCATCGCGGAGCTCTCTAGCAATAACTAGGGCTTGGCCTTCCACCGCTCGCTGTCTCTTGTAGAGTTGGATGATTGGCAGCATCTTGTTGCCCTCATCCCCGTGCTCTCGGAGAGAGAGGACTCGGTGGTCTGGCCCCATTCTTTGTTTGGCCATTTTTCTGTCAAGTCTTTGTACTCCAAGTTAATTGACGGTACCCCCACTAATAAGTTTAAACCTATTTGGTGTGCCCGTATTCCCCCCAAGGTGAAGATCTTTCTATGGCAAGCCTTCAGAGGCTGGTTGCCTGCGGCCGATCAAATTCGAAAACGCAATGGCACGGGCTCAGACAGATGTGTGTTGTGCGGAGACCTAGAGGACACGAACCACATTTTCTTCCATTGTGTCTTGGCCAAGATAGTCTCGTGTTGCTTTAGGTCGTGGCTTCAAGTCTCTTGGAGACCTTCATCTTTCTCTGAACTTCAGGCTCTATCTAATGGCTTGGTGAGGGTCACCAAATGTTTACTTTGGGTCGGCCTAGCTGCGGTTTGCTGAGCTCTGTGGACAACTAGAAACAAGTTTACTATTGAATAAATTTTTCCTACTAAACCTGTTGATTGCTTATTTAAGTCGTGCATGTTCCTGCAAAAGTGGAGATCATTGACTAAGACTGTCGGGGGAAAACGACACCTATGGGATCATTGGAATCCCTTCTACGGTTGGTGGGCGCGGAGTTGTGCAAAGAGCGAGTCTAGAAGCCAGCACAAAGATCGTTTACCCAAGTTCGGGCCGCGAGGATGCGTAATACCCTAGTCCTGCTTTGGTGTATATTTGAGTTCTTGAGCTTTTGAACTAGCTACGATGTGTGCGTCATCCAAAACATCTGAATCCTCTCCCAGTATGTCGCGGGCCTCCTTTTATAGGCAAAGGAGGTGCCACAGTGGCACACAGGAGGTGGAAAGTTATACAGTGCACAAGCTTATCGCCTGTCATTACAAGACAAAGTGCATTGAATGCGCTACTTAGGTGTCCACTTGCTTTATCGGGGGCGGTAAAGGTCCGTCCCGTCCCGCCGCTCTGCGTTGCTCCAGCAAGTGTCCAGGCCAACAAGGCATGCAGCGCCACGCAGGCTGGTAGGCTGCTGAGTTGGTGTGGTGGTAGGGTCTTCATGAAGATCTGCATGCCACCACACAGGTGATTGCTGAGTTAGCCTAGAGGCCGCACGTCGCCATGCAGGTGTTCGCCTAGTTGATAGGCTGGCAGATGCGTGGGAATGGTGGCGGAGCTTTGGCAGATGTGGGCCTGACTGCGGCCCCACGGATGTCTTTGGCAAGAGTCTTGCCAGGGCCCCGGCAAGGGTCTTGCCGTGGCGTTGTGGTCGTCCCCGGCAAGGGGCTTGCCGGGGGTCTCGTGGGTATCCTCCGCAAGGATCTTGCCGAGGATCTTCGTCTTCTGATTCTCATCTAATTTTGTATGCTTCTTGTCTTCACAAAGATCTGCATGCCACCATGGAGGCGCCTCACGAGCTTTGGTTCCAATGTGGTTGAGGGCATCGGAACTCTCAGGCTCGAGGGTGGCAGCCCTGCTGGTGCTGGGCAAGTTGCCTCGGCAAGGCTCTTGCCGGGGCTGTGGAGGCCGCCCCGGCAAGTGCCTTGCCGGGGGAGTCCACCTCGCCCTTCTACTCTTTGTGTTTCCGTCTTGGCGTTGATCTAGTCGTCTTGTGCCTTTGCTTCCTCTGTCCCGCCAAGCGTGGCCAGGGGCGTGGGGCTGCGATTGCCCGCGCACAAGTAAAGGGGTGCAAAAAGGGACCCCTACTTTTGTACACCAACAGGAGCCCCCGGGCCTGGGCCACATATTAGCGCCGAGTGTTATTGGGCCAGGCCCAGAACGGTGCGCGGGCACGCGGACGGTGGAGTTTTTACCGCAATAACTCCCTCGCCTGCTGCGCTTCCCCACGACCCGCGTTGAATGCGCGACGTGGGGGTCGCGCGTGACATGGGGGTCATGCGTGGGGCGGTTGCTGCCCTCATGCGTCACATCGCAGTAAAAGGTAAAGAGGCGGCCCGCGCCTTCCCCAAAAATAAAAGGGGAAACTGCAGGCGCGCTTCTCATTTACCCTTCTTGTCTCTTCAATCTCGGAACCGTTGTTCCTCTCTTCTTCCTCAAAGCAAAAAACTCTCTTGCCTCTGTTCGCTGCCGCCGCCCCCATTGCTCTTGATTGTTTGCCACCCTCCAGCTGCCATGGCCCCCAAAACCAGCAGGGGCAAGGAAGCGGCCAAGGATGCCAGGGAGAGGGAGGCGCCGGAGAGCGAATTGGCGGTTCTTCGGACGCAGCACGCCTACTTCCCCTCTACGGTTGACGTCGTCCATCTCAGGGACTACTTCAAGCCTCTGTGGGGGGCGAAGACAACGGGGCATCCGGCCACGCACATCATCCCCGCCGGTTTTGCTGAGGCCGGCCCGAATCGGTATCCTTTGTTTGTTGACTACTTCTTGTGCGGTCTCTGCCCCCCCTTCTGCGATTTCTTCAATGACGTCATGCACACCTACGGCTTCCACCTTCTGGATTTCACCCCAAATGCGGTGGCGTGCATGGCCATTTTTTCCCATCTCTGTGAGGGCTTCGACAGAGTGCATCCCAGCACGGCACTCTTCCGCCACTATCTTTACCCTCGTATCCAGAAAGGAGGCGCCATCTCTGGCTGTGTTGCCTATATTCCAAGGAGCCAGGAGAAGGGTACGTACCCGAAGGGCGCCCAGAAGGAGAGGTGGGAAGAGTGGCGGGGCCGATGGTGCTGGATTAAAGAGGACAATCCGCAGGAGTTCTGTCGGTTCCGTCAAGCGCCGCCGGTCCATAGAGATGACTGGGGAAACGTCGATACCAACGATAAGAAGCTCTCGGTCGCCAGCACCAGGATCCATTGCCTAACAGTGGCCGGGCTCAACCTTGAAATGATTGGGGCTGATTTCATCCGCTGCCGGATCGCCCCACTGCATAACAAGGGGAGGCCGGCCTGAGATTACAGGAACGCGGCTGACATCATGAGGCTTCTCCCTAGCTTGAACCACAACTTCACGGTGATGGGGCACGCCCACTTTTGCCAGAGGCTCTTTCAGCTCGACGTGGACCGCGACGGCAGGGCTGAGAGGACTGGCGAGGCCGCGAAGGCCGGCAAGGCCGTCAAGGGGCCCTTGCTTGGGTTGCCGGTGGGAGTGATCCGAGCTAGGTCGAGCCGGAAGCATAGCAGGTGCAGGACTTCTTTGATATCTTGTCGGAGAGGTACGTCCGTGATGAGCCAGCGCTTATACGAGATACCACCAAGGAGGAGCTAGATTATATTGCCGCTAGGGCGGCGGAGGCGAAGCTTGCCCGGGAGGCTGATACGTCTCCAACGTCTCTATAATTTTTTATTGCTCCATGCTATATTATCTACTATTTTGGACATTATTGGGCTTTATTATCCACTTTTATATTATTTTTGGGACTAACCTATTAACCGAAGGCCTAGCCCAGAATTGTTGTTTTTTGCCTATTTCAGAGTTTCGCAGAAAAGGAATATCAAACGGAGTCCAAACGGAATGAAACCTTCGGGAACATGATTTTTAGGAAGATTGTGATCCAGGAGACTTGGACCCTACGTCAAGAAACAAGAGAGGAGGCCACGAGGTAGGGGCGCGCCCACCCCCCCCCCTAGGGCACGCCCTCCACCCTTGTGGGCCCCCTATTGCTCCACCAATGTGCTCCTTCCTCCTATATATACCTACGTACCCCCAAACGATCAGATACAGAGAAAAAAAAACTAATTCCACCGCCGCAACCTTCTGTACCCACAAGATCCCATCTTGGGGCCTGTTCAGGAGCTCCGCCGGAGAGGGCATCCATCACGGAGGGCTTCTACATCAACACCATAGCCTCTTCGATGAAGTGTGAGTAGTTTACCTCAGACCTTTGGGTCCATAGTTAGTAGCTAGATGGCTTCTTCTCTCTTTTTGGATCTCAATACAATGTTCTCCCCCTCTCTCGTGGAGATCTATTCGATGTAATCTTCTTTTTATGGTGTGTTTGTTGAGATCGATGAATTGTGGGTTTATGATCAAGATTATCTATGAACAATATTTGAATCTTCTCTGAATTCTTTTATGTATGATTGGTTATCTTTGTAAGTCTCTTCGAATTATCAGTTTGGTTTGGCCTACTAGATTGATCTTTCTTGCAATGGGAGAAGTGCTTATCTTTGGGTTCAATCTTGCGGTGTCCTTTCCCAGTGACAGTAGGGGCAGCAAGGCACGTATTGTATTGTTTCCATCGAGGATAACAAGATGGGGTTTTTATCATATTGCATGAATTTATCCCTCTACATCAAGTCATCTTGCTTAAGGCGTTACTCTGTTTTCATGAATTTAATACTCTAGATGCACGCTGGATTGTGGTCGATGAGTGGAGTAATAGTAGTAGATGCAAGCAAGAGTCGGTCTACTTGTCTCGGACGTTATGCCTATATACATGATCATACCTAGATATTGTCATAACTATGCTCAATTCTGTCAATTTCTCAACAGTAATTCGTTCACCCACCGTAAAATACTTATGCTCTTGAGAGAAGCCACTACTGAAATCTATGGCCCCCGGGTCTATCTTCATCATATTAATCTTCCAACACTTAGTAATTTCCTTTGCTTTTTACTTTGCTTTTTACTTTGCTTTTTTACTTTGCTTTTATTTTACTTTGCATCTTTATCAAAAAAATACCAAAAATATTATCCTATCATATCTACCAGATCTCACTCTCGTAAGTGACCGTGAAGGGATTGACAACCCCTTATCGCATTGGTTGCGAGGAGTTATTTGTTTTGTGCAGGTACGAGGGACTCGCGCGTAGCCTCCTACTGGATTGATACCTTGGTGCATCACCCTTTCCTACTGGACTCGCAGGTACTGAGGGAAATACTTACGCTACTTTGCTGCATCACCCTTTCCTCTTCAAGGAAATCCAACGTAGTGCTCAAGAGGTAGCAAGAAGATTTCCGGCGCCGTTGCCGGGGAGTCTACGCAAAAGTCAACATACCAAGTACCCATCACAAACCCTTATCTCCCGCATTACATTATTTGCCATTTGCCTCTCGTTTTCCTCTCCCCCACTTCACCCTTGTCGTTTTATTTGCCCTCTCTTTTCCGTTCGCCTTCTTCTTTTTGCCCCTCGCTCTCTCTGTCGTTATGTATGAAATTGGGGAAATTATTGCCGATATGGACAATAATAATATCATCAAAAATTTTGATGCTCCTGCTAAAGAACCCCCTACCCTGCATACAAAAAGATTTCGAATTGGTAGTGGTAATATTATTGCAAAAGGAGTTATTAAAATTTCTTTACTTGTGCCGGTACTTTGCCTTCTATGGGCGGTTCTATTCTCCATAGAACTAGTAGTCTTGTGGACGCTATTACCATGCTTATAGTTGAACTTGAAAGGCAATTTATGCACATGCATCCTTGCATACAACGATTTTTTCTAGAGTTCTCTAATATTGAGCATTCTTCTGTTAAGCGTGCCGCCACTATCTTTTTGGCTCATGAGTTTAGATTTATAATAAAAGAGGCCAAAGAAACCTTTGCGCATTATAGGGTAGATGCTAGTCATCCTCCCATTGAAGCTATCCTTTTTAATCAAGAAGACATGATGCGTTTACAATCTTTAGATCATATTGCTTATAACAAAAATCTTAGGAAAATGGTTCCCGCCGATGTTCTAGTTGATAAAATTTCCGAGCTTAATGATGATTTTGCTATTCAGAATAATGGATTAGGTTTTCCTCTTGAACAAAGGCTTGTGACTTTTTGCCAAAAGAATGCTCTTAATGATGAATTGGTTGTGCATTACAAAGGGCCTAGGGAGGAACCCATACCTCCCGAGATTGATCTTGGGGACTTTTGTCCCATTAAATTTAGGCCTTTTGATTATTTTTGCTTGCCTCAAAGAAAACTTGCTGCTGAATGTAGAGAATATGAGTAAACTTTTCATGACTTTCCATACCACTATTATGGCAACATCTAGATCTATCCTTGCTTTTATGCCTAGCTAGGGGCGTTAAACGATAGCGCTTGTTGGGAGGCAACCCAATTTTATTTTTTGTTTTTTTGCTTTTGCGTCTGTTTAGGAATAAATCTTTGTTCTAGCCTCTGGTTAGATGTGTTTTTATGTTTTAATTAGTGTTTGTGCCAAGTTAAACCTATAGGATCTTCTTGGATGATAGTTATTTGATCTTGCTGTAATTTCCAAAAACTTTCTATTCAAGAAAACAATTGTTAAGAATCACCAGAACGTGATAAAATAGTGATTCCAATTGCTTCTGATCAATAAACAAATTTTCTAGGTCGTCCTATTTTGGCTGATTTTGTGGAGTTCCAGAAGTTTGTGTTAGTTATAGATTACTACAGACTGTTCTGTTTTTGACAGATTCTGTTTTTTGTGTGTTGTTTGCTTATTTTGATGAATCTATGGCTATTAAAATAGTTTATAAACCATAGAGAAGTTGGAATACAGTAGGTTTAACACCAATACAAATAAAGAATGAGTTCATTACAGTACCTTGAAGTGGTCTTTTGTTTTCTTTCGCTAACGGAGCTCACGAGGTTTCTCTTGAGTTTTGTGTTGTGAAGCTTTCAAGTTTTGGGTGAAAGATTTTGATGGATTATGGAACAAGGTGTCACATCCTACCTAGTTCATGCATTAGAGTGTGCATCATGTTTTCTTTTGACAAGAAAATTGAAATGGGGAAGGCAGAACCCCCAGCACCCCTCCTGAATCTACTAGGGTTTACTAAAATCTTTTTCAATGAACCTGAAATGCCCTTCTAAAATGTTCATCATCTTTGCTTTGGTCCTAAACCTCTGGCAAAAATAGTGCACATTTTTCTAGGTCAACAGAAGGTCATTGAATTAATGCATAATTATTTGAATTTGGGCATTTTAAATTTATAAAACATTTCAAATGCCCAAATATCTCCAAACTAAAATGTTTCTTGCTGGAAATATTCCAACTAAGGACCAGGTGCAGTTTGGTGATTTTTGGAGTTGTGCTAGTATTTTAAATAAGTCTACAAAGTTACAAAAGAAATAGAAAAGGAAACAAAAGTCAGAAAAGGACTTACCTGGCGCCTGCCAACCGGCCCACCTGCCGGCCCAGCCCAGCTGCCGCGCCAGCGAGCTACTTGGCTCGGCCAGGCAGGCACGCAGGTGCTCGACGCCGGCACCAGCGAGCGCCACGCAGCTCCCCGCCGCCCTGCTTCACCTCCTCGCCGCCTCGCTGCCCTGGATGACTTCCACGTCGTCGCCTCGAGCCCCTGGACACGCCGTTCGCCCCTGCCTCGCCTCCCTCGCTCTCCCCCGCCATGGCCGACGCCATCGTCGCCGCTCCGCCGTCGTAGCCATAGCCACCGTCGTCCCCGCGCCACCTGACCGTGTCCACGAGCTCCGCCACCCTCCTCTTCTCCGAGCAAGACGAGCCCCGAGCGCTCGCCCGCTCTGGAGTCGCCCCCGACCCCGTCTTCCCCAACTCCGGCCGCCGAGATCGCCATCATCGCCCCGCTCAGCTCCGACCTTCCCCGAGCCCGCCTCGACGCTCACTGCAACCACCGTGAGCCTGGCCACCTTCCCATCCTCCCCGTTCTCTCTCTCGAGCCCCGTAGCGATTACATGTAGCTCACCCGCACGCGCCGCCGCGGAGCTCGTTGCCGACGAGGCTCCGGCCACCCAACGGCCGCACCACCTTGTCCACTAGCCTCACCGCACACCCGGGGGCCCAACGCACCACTCCACGCGCCTCGCCGTGCCCCGTAGCCCCGGTTTCACCTTCGCCCGAGCCCCGGCGCCGCCAAACACGTCGCCGGCGCCAACTCCGGCCACCCCGACCCCAACTGACTCCACCAGTAGCCGCGGTTCGTTCCCAGGAGTGCGCAGATGCCTTCCGCGCCCCATTTGGTGGCTGGAACGGCCAAATCCACTTTGCTCCGCCGCGTCTGGCCTCGCCGGCGGCTAGACGCCGGCGAGTTGACCTTGACCTTGACCACGGGTGGGCCCTGGTTGACTCTGTTGAGTCAATGACAGGTGGGGCCCCCTTCTGTTAATCACCAGATTAGTTTTAACTAATTAAACTAGTTTAATTATCCACTGACATGCGGGTCCCACTGGTCAGTTTGACCTGGACGACTCCGTTGACCCCTGACGTCACGCTGACCTCATGCTGACGCCACAATTAATTTTCTGGATTTATTTTTGCACAGGAAATTCCAGAAATTAGTTCAAACTTCAAAAATTCATAGAAAATTATCTATAACTCCAAATGCAAAGTTTTATATATGAAAAATTATCAAAAAAATCCAACCTATCCATTGGTACTGGTTTCATGCATGTCAGAACAAGTTAAACCCACTGTTTAGGCATTACAAGTTGATACACTAATATGATCTTCATAAATGAGCTACCATTTGAATCTTTAGTTCAAATGGGTTCATTCCCTTCTGGTTTAACTTGCACTAGGTTAGGACACATTCATATTGCCATGTCATAGCATGCATCATATTGTTGCATATCGCCATGTATTGATTGTGTTCCGTTGTGCTCATCGTGGTAGGTTCTGCCTCCGAGGATATCTCCGGGTATCCAACTGAAGGGCAGTATCCCACGACCACTCCATCAGGCAAGCATCCCATTGATCATTCCGATACAAACCCATGTTCTCGCTTCTGCTCTTGTTTACTGCATTAAGGCAACGCGTTTCAAACTGCTGTGTGTTGCGGTAGTTGAACCCACTTCCTTTGCATGACCTGTCATTGCCACAGTAACTAGATGAAACCCACTAGCATGTGTAGGAGTTGATTGAGCCAATACATGTGTGTGTGTTCCTACCATGCTATGCTTGCTATGCTTAGAGTTGTGTCAGGTCTGGCTCATCGGGATGATGAACTGGAGTGAAAGGTTGTGTCGGTGACAAGAGTGAAGTGTTGAACACGATTTGGTAAAGGAATCGATGAGAGGCCATGTAGGAGTACATGGTGGGTTGTTTCATTGAGGCCGTCCTTAAGAACTGAGATCTGTGTTCGTGATCCATGATACAGTTACTACCACACATTGGGCCCTGAAATATGACCCCGCTCGACTTCTTATCCACCCTTGTCCTCTGTCCAGGAGTTGCAAGTAGTTTCTGGTGTTTGTAGTATGCTGGGGGCCGCACGCGGCGCTGACCATAGGGGTGGGCTGTGTTGCGGTAGGCATGTGGCACGGTGTACCGACTCGCCCGTTTGGTGTCTCGGGAACCCTGTTCACATCGTTCGGGGCCGTTAGTGGAAACCTCGGCCGGACTCCCTGCGGATGGAACCCGAATAGGCGATAAACCTGGACTAGAGACTTGAGTGTTTAGGTAGGTCGTGGTCTACACCCACGTCGGCTTTCGCTTGAAGTCTGCCGAGCACATGTCGTGTGCAGGCGCTAAGTGGTGGAAACATGTGTGAAGAAGTACACCCCTGCAGGGTTACAAATGATCTATTCGAATAGCCGTGTCCGCGGTGATGGACTTCTGGGTTGCCTATATCAGTTCATAGACAAGTTAAATGGATACTACAAAAAATCTCAAGATAAGTGTGAGTATCGCGGATGGCCCTCTCGTAGGATGGCGAGAGAGGATCCACGGTGGAGTATTGTGATGGTGATAGTGGACTCGTGTGCGACAAATGTTTTACAAATGGTGTCTATCGTAGGATAGTTTAGCCAAGAGTCAAAGCTGGCTTGCTGCAATAACCCCACTACCTTCTTGAGAATGTGCATGTATAGTAGGTTCCTGTTGTAAGACTTGCTGAGTACCTCCGTACTCATGTTGCTTTAATCATGTTTTTCAGACGACTGCACCAACCCCTCTGATGGGTTCTATATAGACCTCGACGTTGACGAGTGACTTATCACCCAGGTGGTGATCCAAGACTTGTGAAGGGTCATTGTAGATAGACAGGCTTCGTCAAGCCTTCTTTCTTTCTAGTGTCTGTACTCAGACTACTTTGCTTCCGCATGTGCTTGTATGTTTGTATGACTTGAGTGTTGGGTCATGTGACCCCTATCTGTATGGATGATATGTATGGCTCCTCGGAGCCTTCTAAATAAAGTACTTGAGTCGTAGAGTACTGTTGTGATGCCATGTTGTATTTACTCATATCGGGCATATTGTGTGTATGATTGAAATGCTTGGTATGAGTGGGATCCGACTATCTAGTTGTTTATCCTTGGCAGCCTTTCATATGGGGAAATGTAAGTCTTGTGCTTCTGAGCGATAGTAGTCCGCTACAGCCCGGTTCACCGGAGTCCTGCTAGCCCAGCACTACTGCTTGGACACTTGACTGGCCGGCATGTGATTCACGTCGTTCCTATGTCTGTCCCTTCGGGGAAATGTCACGCGCTGATATTCGGAGTCCTGCCTAGCCTGCTACAGCCCGGGTTACCGGAGTCCTGTTAGCCCAGTGCTACAGCCCGAATAGATACGTTGATGACCGACATGCTCGATGTGATTCATGTATGCCTGTCCTCATAGGCTAGCGCCGCTTCGGGTTCACGACTAGCCATGTCGGCCCGGGTTCTCTGTCATATGGATGCTAGCGACACTATCATATACGTGAGCCAAAAGGCGCAGACGGTCCCGGGCCAGGTAAGGTGGCACCCGTGGGAGTACCGTGCGTGAGGCCGCAAAGTGATATGAAGTGTTACACGCTGGATCGATGTGGCTTAGAATCGGGGTCCTGACAGCGTTGGTATCAGAGCCGGACTGCCTGTAGGTTCGCTAAGCCAGACTGGTCGATGTCGAGTCTAGAAATGCTTTAGTTATATGTAGGGGAATTGATTGTGGGAGGGAACGTAAGGCTCTTTTACTCCTTTACCTTATGCCCTCTATTCTGAGTCATTCTCTTCTCATTCTACGTGGGTTAAGGACTAGGCTCTCTGCTCTCTATCAGGTTCACGTGCTACTAAATCCGTAGTAACTTATAGGATTGTTGGATACAACCCAGTTCAGTTCTACTAAAGTTTAGTATGTTGCCAATTGAACCAGAACCTTGATATGATGTTGTTGAGTGGTTTCGCAAACTGTTGTGGATGTATCAAGTCTTTTTCTGAGCATTTACAGCCGTTATGCTGTCCAATTTCATCCAGAAATTCTAATGCCTTTGCACTATTTTGTGCTTTCAGATGGCTACCCGTCCCCAAAACCAAGTGGTTCCTCTGACCCGTTGCATCGGTGTATGTGGTCATACCGCCATGTTGGTTCGAGTGATGGTTGAGGCAGGTTACCGATGGTACCCTGAATACACCGTCGAAGAGCAGTTTAGAGATTTTAACCAGAGCCAATATCTGTGCACGGTCAGGATATATCCATCATATCCCGGAGCCACGGAACCACTCCACTGTTCTTATGGACTCGGGATCACTATTGGGATGTCCGTTCAAGATGCAGCCTACTCGATGATGACCATTATGCGAGCTAGAACTGCCTTGTTGAGCAACACTGAATTTCGCTACATGCCAGCATCCCTCCCTGGGGCGCATGGTTACCTTCAGGGCATGTACAGTGATGCATCCCATGAAGACTCACTCCTTTGCACCACTACTGAGATGTTGGAAGATAAGGACCGTGAAAACCGGGCCTTGCGTATGGAGCTCTTTAATGCTCGTGCTGATCATTGGGCCACCTTGACGAGGTTTGCACCTGCTGTGCAAGCCGGATACATGGACACGAGAGACTTGTACCCTGTGCGGGCTAGTCTGCCAGACTTCATGGAATGGCGTGAGGTGGGAGGCATCACCCCTCCTTGTGGACCTCTTCTGCCGCCATGTGTTGGACCGAGGCCGCACCCAAGTCCCTATGGTCCACAAGCACCGCAGGACCGTCTGTTCCCAGATGACCATGTTCCGCTCCCAGGTCTGGGTGGTGACTTCTATGAGGACTTCTACGGAGCCGTCTGAGCTAGTAGCAGTCTCGCTAGTGTTGTAATAGTTGTATGTCCACCGTCCTGCATGATTGTGGAATATAACTTAGTGTGTATCAATTCCGGAGGTGTAGAAAAATAATGTATAGGAGCTTGGAATGCCTCCGATGAGATGTAACGTCTTTCGTCTTAGTTGTACTTCAGATTGAGCTTGTACTAAACTATGTATGATGTGTATGACCGTTGGTATATATATGGCAGTTTCTATATTACCATGTCATACGGATGATCATCTCTGCATTCCTTGTTACCCATTACATTCCGCACTTCTTTGGCCAGATTTTGCCATCCTGGTTTAAATCGTTGTTCTGTTTTTCCCAGGATGGTCAACACCCGCAGCAACCCTGCTGCTTCGGAGCAGGGAGAAGCTAGTGCACCTAGAGAGGAAAGTCTGCCTCAGCCACCTTCTTTGGCCGAAGTGATGCTGGAGGCAGAGCGCAACAGGCGCGACACCAATCGCTTGCTAGAGCGGATTGAGCAGAACACTGCACGCCAGCAGAGGATCAATTCGGTGTCCATCAATGACTTTGTCAAGCTGTATCCGCCAAAGTTCAATCATTCCATCGAGCCTCTCGATGCGGATGACTGGCTCCGCAGCATCGCCCACAAGCTACGTTCTGCCAACGTGGCTGAAGATGATAAAGTCACCTTTGCTGCCTATCACCTTGAAGGTCCTGCCAGCCTTTGGTGGGAGAATTATGAAGCTATGCGCCCGGTCGGCCAACTCACTACTTGGGCTGATTTCAGTGCCGCTTTTCGTGAGCATCATATCCCGGAAGGCCTCATGGATCGCAAGAGGGAGGAGTTTTGTAACTTCACCCAGGGGAAGCTGACTGTGGATGCATACAGTCGCGAGTTTGGTAAGCTTGCACGCTATGCTCCCGAAGAGGTATCCACCGATGCTAAAAAGCAGGCAAGGTTCCGCAAGGGACTTAGCCCTGAGCTCCGACGTGACCTTCGTCTGCATGAATGCATTTCTTTTCCGAAGCTAGTCAATAAGGCCATCAGTGCCGAGACAGGGCAGAATGATTTTGAAGCTTCACGCAAGCACTCCCGTGACTATGGATCTTCATCCGACTCTGGATCTCAGAAGCGCCGGGTCTGGATCCCAAATTCTGCTATGCCACCCAGGTATACCCCGAGGCCATCTTTTGAGGCGCCTCGTCCCAACCAACAGTATGTGCCGCCCAAGACTTTTGGTGGCCCCACTGCCAATACTGCTCCACGCCCCAATATGATAACTTGCTTCAAGTGTGGTGAGCCGGGCCACTACATCCGTGAGTGTCCCCAGAACAACCCCAGTCAGTTCGGAAAGTCTGTTGGCCGTGGTAAGTCAACAGCAAAGGTGCTCGTCGCCAAGCCAGCCACCACTGCTCGTGGCCATGTCAACTACGTTTCAGCTGAAGAAACTCAAGAGAACCCCAACGTCGTTCTCGGTACGCTCCTTGTTAATTGCCATCCGGCAACTGTTCTCTTTGATACTGGAGCATCTCATTCATTTATTTCTGAGAGCTATGCTCGTTTGCACAACACCACTTTTTGTGACATGCCTACCTCCATGGTAATTCAAACCCCTGGTTCTAAGTGGCAAACCTCTAGAATCAGCCATGAAAATGAAATTCTTGTTGACAGATTGGTCTTCCTTGCGTCACTAATAGCTCTCAAGTCTTCAGACATAAACATCATCTTGGGTATGGACTGGATGTCAGCTCATTACGCCAAGATTGATTGCTCAACTAGAACTGTCCAACTTACCCATCCATCGGGCAAGACAGTCAATGTTTTGACCCGAGTATCGGAGCGTCAACTCTACTCTCTAAACGCCAATCCCCTTCCAGACCTTGAAGATATTCCGGTAGTCCGTGACTTTCCGGATGTCTTTCCAGAGGAACTGCCAGGTGTTCCACCTGACAGAGATGTCGAGTTCGTAATAGACCTTGTTCCAGGAACCGTCCCAATCTCTAGGAGACCTTATAAGATGGCACCCCTAGAACTAGCTGAGCTTAAGAAACAACTCGATGAGTCCTTGCAAAAAGGTTTCATCCGTTCTAGTTCATCTCCATGGGCTTGCCCCGTCCTCTTCGTCAAGAAGAAGGATGGAACGGATCGGATGGTTGTAGATTGCCGACCTGTCAATTTGGTCACTATCAAGAACAAGTATCCGCTCCCCAGGATCAACGACCTGTATGACCAGCTCGCTGGATCCTCAGTCTTTTCCAAGATGGATTTGAGGTTGGGCTACCATCAAATCAAAATCAAGAACGGGGACATTCCCAAAACGGCTTTCGTCACTCGTTACGGCCAATACGAGTACACCGTCATGTCCTTCGGTTTAACCAATGCTCCAACCACCTTCTCTCGGTTAATGAACTCAATCTTCATGGAGTATTTGGATAAATTCGTCGTGGTTTACCTCGATGATATACTCATCTACTCCAAGAATGAGGAAGAACATGCCGAACATCTAAGGCTGGTATTGATGAAACTTCGAGAGCATCGCCTTTATGCCAAATTCTCCAAGTGCGAATTCTGGTTGCCAGAAGTGACCTATCTGGGCCATGTAATCTCTGGCAAGGGCATTGCTGTCAATCCTGAGCGAGTTCAAGCTGTCCTTGACTGGACTCCACCTGAAACGGTCAAACAAGTTCGGAGTTTTCTTGGTTTAGCGAGCTATTGCCGCCGCTTCGTCGAGAATTTCTCCAAAGTTGCTAAGCCTCTAACTGAACTCCTCAAGAAAGATAAAAAGTTCGAGTGGACCCCACAGTGCGAGTTCAGCTTTCAGGAACTGAAAAGACGCCTGACGTCTGCTCCCGTACTGGTACCACCAGACTTCTCTAAGGACTTTGTTATCTATTGCGACGCCTCGCGACAAGGACTAGGTTGCATACTCATGCAAGATCGTCATGTGATTGCCTACGCATCTCGACAGTTGCGTCCACATGAGGATAATTATCCTACTCATGATCTAGAGCTTGCAGCAGTAGTCCATGCACTCAAAACCTGGCGACATTACCTCCTGGGTAACCGTTGCGAAATTTACACCGATCACCAAAGTTTGAAATATATCTTCACCCAACCGGATTTGAATCTCAGGCAAAGACGTTGGGTCGAGTTGATCTCGGATTACGACTTAGGAATAACCTACACCCCAGGCAAAGCCAATGTCATGGCTGATGCACTAAGTCGTAAATCTTATTGTAACAATCTGATGTTACAACAAGGTCAACCATTTCTCCACGAGGAATTTCATAAGCTTAACCTTCACATTGTTCCTCGAGGATTCCTTTCCACCCTGGTGGCGAAACCTAACCTTACGGATCAAATCATAGCTGCCCAGAAGCGCGATAAGGGCATATTTCGGATTAAGGAAAACATCGCTAGCGGAGTTGCTAAATGTTTTTCCATGGATGAACGAGGTGTTGTCTTCTTCGAGAACCGCTTGGTGGTTCCCAAGAAGCAACATTTACGTCAATTGATCCTTAAGGAAGCTCATGAATCCCCTCTCACCATTCATCCCGGTAGTACTAAGATGTATCAAGACCTACGCCAGAGGTTTTGGTGGACTAGGATGAAGAGAGAAATCGCTCAATACATTGCTAGTTGCGACGTCTGTCGTCGTGTCAAAGCAGAGCATCAACGGCCCGCTGGCACCCTTCAACCATTGCAGATTCCTGAATGGAAATGGGATAAAATCGGTATGGATTTCATTACCGGGTTTCCCAGAACCAACAGAGGGAATAATGCTAGCTTCGTTGTTGTCGATCGTCTTTCCAAAGTAGCCCACTTCTTACCTGTTCGCGAGAGTATAACTGCTAGCCAGCTAGCGGATTTGTACATCTCTCGAATAGTATCTCTCCATGGTGTTCCATTGGAAATTAATTCAGACCGTGGAAGTCTTTTCACCTCTCGATTTTGGGAAAGTTTCCAAAATGCCTTGGGAACTCGACTCTCCTTTAGCACCGCCTTCCATCCGCAATCAAGTGGTCAAGTAGAACGAGTCAATCAAATTCTGGAGGATATGCTCCGAGCTTCTGTCATCTCTTTCGGTATGAATTGGGAGAAGTGCCTTCCATTCGCCGAGTTCGCTTATAACAACAGTTATCAAGCTAGCTTGGGTAAAGCTCCTTTCGAAGTTCTTTATGGACGAAAATGTCGAACGCCTCTTAACTGGTCAGAAACCGGCGAGAGACAACTCTTCGGCCCGGACATGATCCGGGATGCAGAAGAGCAGGTTCGTATTATTCGTGAGAAGTTGAAAACCGCCCAGTCTCGACAAAAGAGTCAGTATGACCGCAAGCATAAGCCCATGACTTATGAAGTCGGCGAGATGGCTTACCTTCGGGTTACACCTTTAAAGGGAACCCATCGATTCGGTATCAAAGGTAAATTGGCTCCTCGTTACATTGGACCTTTTCGCATTCTTGCCAAACGAGGGGAAGTTGCCTACCAGCTGGAACTGCCTCCGCATCTCTCCAGAGTTCATGACGTCTTCCACGTTTCCCAACTCAGGCGTTGTTTCTCGGATCCTATCCGCGGAGTGGACCCCGAAACGCTTGATCTCCAAGATAACCTCACTTATCGAGAATACCCCATTCGTATCCTTGATCAAGCCGAGCGTACCACTCGATGCCACAATATCAAGTTTCTCAAGGTTCAATGGTCACATCATTCCGAGCAAGAAGCTACATGGGAAAGGGAGGATCGTCTTCGACTTGAGTACCCCACCTTCTTTCCGACAGATCCTAAATCTCGGGACGAGATTCTTTTGAGTGGGGGTGAGTTGTCACATCCTACCTAGTTCATGCATTAGAGTGTGCATCATGTTTTCTTTTGACAAGAAAATTGAAATGGGGAAGGCAGAACCCCCAGCACCCCTCCTGAATCTACTAGGGTTTACTAAAATCTTTTTCAATGAACCTGAAATGCCCTTCTAAAATGTTCATCATCTTTGCTTTGGTCCTAAACCTCTGGCAAAAATAGTGCACATTTTTCTAGGTCAACAGAAGGTCATTGAATTAATGCATAATTATTTGAATTTGGGCATTTTAAATTTATAAAACATTTCAAATGCCCAAATATCTCCAAACTAAAATGTTTCTTGCTGGAAATATTCCAACTAAGGACCAGGTGCAGTTTGGTGATTTTTGGAGTTGTGCTAGTATTTTAAATAAGTCTACAAAGTTACAAAAGAAATAGAAAAGGAAACAAAAGTCAGAAAAGGACTTACCTGGCGCCTGCCAACCGGCCCACCTGCCGGCCCAGCCCAGCTGCCGCGCCAGCGAGCTGCTTGGCTCGGCCAGGCAGGCACGCAGGTGCTCGACGCCGGCACCAGCGAGCGCCACGCAGCTCCCCGCCGCCCTGCTTCACCTCCTCGCCCCCTCGCTGCCCTGGATGAGTTCCACGTCGTCGCCTCGAGCCCCTGGACACGCCGTTCGCCCCTGCCTCGCCTCCCTCGCTCTCCCCCGCCATGGCCGACGCCATCGTCGCCGCTCCGCCGTCGTAGCCATAGCCACCGTCGTCCCCGCGCCACCCGACCGTGTCCACGAGCTCCGCCACCCTCCTCTTCTTCGAGCAAGATGAGCCCCGAGCGCTCGCCCGCTCTGGAGTCGCCCCCGACCCCATCTTCCCCAACTCCGGCCGCCGAGATCGCCATCATCGCCCCGCTCAGCTCCGATCTTCCCCGAGCCCGCCTCGACGCTCGCTGCAACCACCGTGAGCCTGGCCACCTTCCCATCCTCCCCGTTCTCTCTCTCAAGCCCCGTAGCGATTACATGTAGCTCACCCGCACGCGCCGCCGCGGAGCTCGTCGCCGACGAGGCTCCGGCCACCCAACGGCCGCACCACCTTGTCCACTAGCCTCACCGCACACCCAGGGGCCCAACGCACCACTCCACGCGCCTCACCGTGCCCCGTAGCCCCGGTTTCACCTTCGCCCGAGCCCCGGCGCCGCCAAACACGTCGCCGGCGCCAACTCCGGCCACCCCGACCCCAACTGACTCCACCAGTAGCCGCGGTTCGTTCCCAGGAGTGCGCAGATGCCTTCCGCGCCCCATTTGGTGGCCGGAACGGCCAAATCCACTTTGCTCCGCCGCGTCTGGCCTCGCCGGCGGCTAGACGCCGGCGAGTTGACCTTGACCTTGACCACGGGTGGGCCCTGGTTGACTCTGTTGAGTCAATGACAGGTGGGGCCCCCTTCTGTTAATCACCAGATTAGTTTTAACTAATTAAACTAGTTTAATTATCCACTGACATGCGGGTCCCACTGGTCAGTTTGACCTGGACGACTCCGTTGACCCCTGACGTCACGCTGACCTCATGCTGACGCCACAATTAATTTTCTGGATTTATTTTTGCAAAGGAAATTCCAGAAATTAGTTCAAACTTCAAAAATTCATAGAAAATTATCTATAACTCCAAATGCAAAGTTTTATATATGAAAAATTATCAGAAAAATCCAACCTATCCATTGGTACTGGTTTCATGCATGTCAGAACAAGTTAAACCCACTGTTTAGGCATTACAAGTTGATACACTAATATGATCTTCATAAATGAGCTACCATTTGAATCTTTAGTTCAAATGGGTTCATTCCCTTCTGGTTTAACTTGCACTAGGTCAGGACACATTCATATTGCCATGTCATAGCATGCATTATATTGTTGCATATCGCCATGTATTGATTGTGTTCCGTTGTGCTCATCGTGGTAGGTTCTGCCTCCGAGGATATCTCCGGGTATCCAACTGAAGGGCAGTATCCCACGACCACTCCATCAGGCAAGCAACCCATTGATCATTCCGATACAAACCCATGTTCTCGCTTCTGCTCTTGTTTACTGCATTAAGGCAACGCGTTTCAAACTGCTGTGTGTTGCGGTAGTTGAACCCACTTCCTTTGCATGACCTGTCATTGCCACAGTAACTAGATGAAACCCACTAGCATGTGTAGGAGTTGATTGAGCCAATACATGTGTGTGTGTTCCTACCATGCTATGCTTGCTATGCTTAGAGTTGTGTCAGGTCTGGCTCATCGGGATGATGAACTGGAGTGAAAGGTTGTGTCGGTGACAAGAGTGAAGTGTTGAACACGATTTGGTAAAGGAATCGATGAGAGGCCATGTAGGAGTACATGGTGGGTTGTTTCATTGAGGCCGTCCTTAAGAACTGAGATCTGTGTTTGTGATCCATGATACAGTTACTACCACACATTGGGCCCTGAAATATGACCCCGCTCGACTTCTTATCCACCCTTGTCCTCTGTCCAGGAGTTGCAAGTAGTTTCTGGTGTTTGTAGTATGCTGGGGGCCGCACGCGGCGCTGACCATCGGGGTGGGCTGTGTTGCGGTAGGCACGTGGCACGGTGTACCGACTCGCCCGTTTGGTGTCTCGGGAACCCTGTTCACATCGTTCGGGGCCGTTAGTGGAAACCTCGGCCGGACTCCCTGCGGATGGAACCCGAATAGGCGATAAACCTAGACTAGAGACTTGAGTGTTTAGGTAGGTCGTGGTCTACACCCACGTCGGCTTTCGCTTGAAGTCTGCCGAGCACATGTCGTGTGCAGGCGCTAAGTGGTGGAAACATGTGTGAAGAAGTACACCCCTGCAGGGTTACAAATGATCTATTCGAATAGCCGTGTCCGCGGTGATGGACTTCTGGGTTGCCTATATCAGTTCATAGACAAGTTAAATGGATACTACTAAAGATCTCAAGATAAGTGTGAGTACCGCGGATGGCCCTCTCGTAGGATGGCGAGAGAGGATCCACGGTGGAGTATTGTGATGGTGATAGTGGACTCGTGTGCGACAAATGTTTTACAAATGGTGTCTATCGTAGGATAGTTTAGCCAAGAGTCAAAGCTGGCTTGCTGCAATAACCCCACTACCTTCTTGAGAATGTGCATGTATAGTAGGTTCCTGTTGTAAGACTTGCTGAGTACCTCCGTACTCATGTTGCTTTAATCATGTTTTTCAGACGACTGCACCAACCCCTCTGATGGGTTCTATATAGACCTCGACGTTGACGAGTGACTTATCACCCAGGTGGTGATCCAAGACTTGTGAAGGGTCATTGTAGATAGACAGGCTTCGTCAAGCCTTCTTTCTTTCTAGTGTCTATACTCAGACTACTTTGCTTCCGCATGTGCTTGTATGTTTGTATGACTTGAGTGTTGGGTCATGTGACCCCTATCTGTATGGATGATATGTATGGCTCCTCGGAGCCTTCTAAATAAAGTACTTGAGTCGTAGAGTACTGTTGTGATGCCATGTTGTATTTACTCATATCGGGCATATTGTGTGTATGATTGAAATGCTTGGTATGAGTGGGATCCGACTATCTAGTTGTTTATCCTTGGCAGCCTTTCATATGGGGAAATGTAAGTCTTGTGCTTCTGAGCGATAGTAGTCCGCTACAGCCCGGTTCACCGGAGTCCTGCTAGCCCAGCACTACTGCTTGGACACTTGACTGGCCGGCATGTGATTCACGTCGTTCCTATGTCTGTCCCTTCGGGGAAATGTCACGCGCTGATATTCGGAGTCCTGCCTAGCCTGCTACAGCCCGGGTTACCGGAGTCCTGTTAGCCCAGTGCTACAGCCCGAATAGATACGTTGATGACCGACATGCTCGATGTGATTCATGTATGCCTGTCCTCATAGGCTAGCGCCGCTTCGGGTTCACGACTAGCCATGTCGGCCCGGGTTCTCTGTCATATGGATGCTAGCGACACTATCATATACGTGAGCCAAAAGGCGCAAACGGTCCCGGGCCAGGTAAGGTGGCACCCGTGGGAGTACCGTGCGTGAGGCCGCAAAGTGATATGAAGTGTTACACGCTGGATCGATGTGGCTTAGAATCGGGGTCCTGACACAAGGAGTGGCATGAGCCTAAGCTTGGGGATGCCCATGGCACGCCCAATATAATCTAAGGACACCAAAAAGCCAAAGCTTGGGGATTCCCCGGAAGGCATCCCCTCTTTCGTCTACTTCCATCGACAACTTTACTTGGAGCTATATTTTTATTCACCACATCATATGTGTTTTGCTTGGAGCGTCTTGTATGATTTGAGTCTTTTCTTTTTAGTTTACCACAATCATCCTTTCTGTACACACCTTTTGAGAGAGCCATACATGATTTGGAATTTGTTAGAATACTCTATGTGCTTCACTTATATCTTTTGAGTTATATATTTTTGCTCTAGTACCTCACTTATATCTTTTAGAGCACGGTGGTGGATTTGTTTTATAGAAACTATTGATCTCTCGTGCTTCACTTAGATTATTTGGAGAATCTTAAATAGCATGGTAATTTGCTTAAATAATCCTAATATGCTTGGTATTCAAGAATAGTCAAAACTTTCTTATGAGTGTGTTGAATACTAAGAAAAGTTTGATGCTTGATAATTGTTTTGAGATATAAAGATGGTGATATTATAGTCATGCTAGTTGAGTAGTTGTCAATTTGAGAAATACTTGTGTTAAAGTTTGTGATTCCCATAGCATGCACATATGGTGAACCGTTATGTGATGAAGTCGGAGCATGATTTATTTATTGATTGTCTTCCTTATGAGTGGCGGTCGGGGACGAGCGATGGTCTTTTCCTACCAATCTATCCCCCTAGGAGCATGCGCGTAATACTTTGCTTTGATAACTTGTAGATTTTTGCAATAAGTATATGAGTTCTTTATGACTAATGTTGAGTCCATGGATTATACGCACTTTTCTTCCTTCCACCATTGCTAGCCTCTCTAATACCGCGCACTTTTCGCCGGTATCATACACCCACCATAAACCTTCCTCAAAACAGCCACCATACCTACCTATCATGGCATTTCCATAGCCATTCTGAGATATATTGCCATGCAACTTTCCACCGTTCTATTATTATGACACGCTCCATCATTGTCATATTGCTTAGCATGATCATGTAGTTGACATCGTATTTGTGGCAAGCCACCATTCATATTTCTTTCATACATGTCACTCTTGATTTTTTGCATATCCCGGTACACCGCCGGAGGCATTCATATAGAGTCACATTTTGTTCTAAGTATCGAGTTGTAATTCTTGAGTTGTAGGAAAATAAAAGTGTGATGATCTTTATTTTTAGAGCATTGCCCCAAGTGAGGAAAAGTATGATGGAGACTATGATTCCCCAACAAGTCGGGATGAGACTCCGGACGAAAAAAAAGAGGCCATAAAAAAAGAAAAGAGAAAAGGCCCAAATAAAAAAATGAGAGAAAAAGAGAGAAGGGACAATGTTACTATCCTTTTACCACACTTGTGCTTCAAAGTAGCACCATGATCTTCATGATAGAGAGTCTCTCATTTTGTCACTTTCATATACTAGTGGGAAATTTTCATTATAGAACTTGGCTTGTATATTCCAATGACGGGCTTCCTCAAAATGACCTAGGTCTTCGTGAGCAAGCGAGTTGGATGCACACCCACTTAGTTTCTTTTGTTGAGCTTTCATATGCTTATAGCTCTAGTGCATCCGTTGCATGGCAATCCCTACTCACTCACATTGATATCTATTGATGGGCATCTCCATAACCTGTTGATACGCCTAGTTGATGTGAGACTATCTTCTCCTTTTTTGTCTTCTCCACAACCACCATTCTATTCCACATATAGTGCTATATCCATGGCTCACGCTCATGTATTGCGTGAAGATTGAAAAAGTTTGAGAATGTCAAAAGTATGAAAAAATTTCTTGGCTTCTCATCGGGGTTGTGCATGATTTAAATACTTTGTGTGGTGAAGATAGAGCATAGCCAGACTATATGATTTTGTAGGGATAACTTTCTTTGGCCATGTTATTTTGAGAAGACATGCTTGCTTTGTTAGTATGCTTGAAGTATTATTATTTTTATGTCAATATTAAACTTTTGTCTTGAATCTTTCGGATCTGAATATTCATACCACAATTAAGAAGAATTACATTGAAATTATGCCAAGTAGCACTCCGCATCAAAAATTATCTATTCTATCATTTACCTACTCGAGGACGAGCAGGAATTAAGCTTCGGGATGCCTGATACGTCTCCAATGTATCTATAATTTTTGATTGCTCCATGCTATATTATCTACTGTTTTGGACACTATTGGGCTTTATTATCACTTTTATATTATTTTTGGGACTAAGCTATTAACCGGAGGCCCAGCCCAGAATTGCTATTTTTTTGCCTATTTCAGAGTTTCGCAGAAAAGGAATATCAAACGGAGTCCAAACGGAATGAAACCTTCGGGAACGTGATTTTTAGGAAGATTATGATCCAGGAGACTTGGACCCTACGTCAAGAAACAAGAAAGGAGGCCACGAGGCAGGGGGCGCACCCTCCACCCTCGTGGACCCCCTGTTGCTCCACCGACGTACTCCTTCCTCCTATATATACCTACGTACCCCCAAACGATCAGATACGGAGCAAAAAAAACCTAATTCCGCCGCCGCAACCTTCTGTACCCACGAGATCCTATCTTGGGGCCTGTTTCGGAGCTCCGCCGGAGAGGGCATCCATCATGGAGGGCTTCTACATCAACACCATAGCCTCTCCGATGAAGTGTGAGTAGTTTACCTCAGACCTTTGGGTCCATAGTTAGTAGCTAGATGGCTTCTTCTCTCTTTTTGGATCTCGATACAATGTTCTCCCCCTCTCTCGTGGAGATCTATTCAATGTAATCTTCTTTTTGCAGTGTGTTTGTTGAGACCGATGAATTGCGGGTTTATGATCAAGATTATCTATGAACAATATGTGAGTCTTCTCTGAATTCTTTTATGTATGATTGGTTATTTTTGCAAGTCTCTTCGAATTATCAGTTTGGTTTGGCCTACTAGATTGATCTTTCTTGCAATGGGAGAAGTGCTTAGCTTTGGGTTCAATCTTGCGGTGTCCTTTCCCAGTGACAGTAGGGGCAGCAAGGCACGTATTGTATTGTTGCCATCGAGGATAACAAGATGGGTTTTTTATCATATTGCATGAATTTATCCCTCTACATCATGTCATCTTGCTTAAGGTGTTACTCTGTTTTCATGAACTTAATACTCTAGATGCATGCTGGATAGCGGTCGATGAGTGGAGTAATAGTAGTAGATGCAGGCAGGAGTTGGTCTACTTGTCTCGGACGTGATGCCTATATACATGAGCATACCTAGATATTCTCATAATTATGCTCAATTTTGTCAATTGCTCAACAGTAATTCGTTCACCCACCGTAAAATACTTATGCTCTTGAGAGAAACCACTTGTGAAATCTATGGCCCGCAGGTCTATCTTCATCATATTAATCTTCCAACACTTAGTAATTTCCTTTGCTTTTTTACTTTGCTTTTATTTTACTTTGCATCTTTATCACAAAAATACCAAAAATATTATCCTATCATATCTATCAGATCTCACTCTCGTAAGTGACCGTGAAGGGATTGACAACCCCTTATCGCGTTGGTTGCGAGGACTTATTTGTTTTGTGCAGGTACGAGGGACTCGCGCGTAGCCTCCTACTGGATTGATACCTTGGTTCTCAAAACTGAGGGAAATACTTACGCTACTTTGCTGCATCACCCTTTCCTCTTCAAGGAAATGCAACGCGGTGCTCAAGAGGTAGCAGAGGCCAGCAGTGTTGGCGCCGTAGAGGACGAGGCCGGCGCGGCCGCGGAGGACAAGGAGCTCGCCGGATGGGTGGAGTCTACTAGGGAAGCCAGCAGTGCCGGCGCCGGGGCTCCTATTTTCGAATATGTGGTCGAAGAGTCGACCGAGGGGGAGGCCGAGGCCAACGACCCTCCGACCCCAGGGAGGAGACATGTCATGTGCCGGGCTCGTTCTGGCGAACCTGTTCAGCCCGGTAGGGCCATGTCGTGGCAACAGGTTCAGGAGCAGTCCGTGCGCCTGACGAGGGTCGTGGCAGCGAAGAAGGAGGTGAAGGCCGTGATGGCGAAGAAGAAAGCGACTGCCTCTTCTTCATCCAAGCGTCGCCGGGCTCCATCCTCTTCCCCTCCTACCGTAGATGTCGACATGGAGGTCGTCTTCGATTTTGGGTCTCTAACCCCATGGAGGAAGAGGAAGCCGGTGGAGGAGGTGGAGGAAGAGTAAGTATCTCGCCCCCCCCCCCCCCACATTATCTCCCGACTTTACTCATGTGTCATCTTTCTTTGATTTGATGTTGTCTTCTCAGGGACACGGAGACGCTGGCGCAGAGGGTGGCGAAGAGGGCCAAGGCCTCAACGGGCGACAAGCCCCCGACGGGTACTTCGAGTACGCCGCTGGTGGTGGAGAGCAGCCCGGACAGCAGCCCCCGCTTCAGCCCCCAGCATGAGTCCACCACTCACTCTTCCATTGATGAACTGTGGGGTGTGAATCCTTGGTGCCGATCTTGTCGGGTTTGCCGGAGAAGAACGGCAACAGGAGGAGCCGCCGAGGGCCACCCCCAACACGCCGCCCCTCTCGACTACGCCGCCCCGAGGGGCGTCCCCGGCAAGGGCATCCACTGCCGAGCCCACGCCTATGGAGGAGGAGGAGACGAACTTGGGTGCCGGTGGTTCCACCCCGGCAATGAACACTCGCGGGGAGGGTGCCACTTCTTCCCAGACCGGTGCTGGTAAGTTTGCTTGCTTCCCGTCCCTGTTCTTTCTTCTTCTTCTTTTGAAATCTTTTGAACTTTGATTTGGCTCTGCCTCATTCTCCTTCTTGGCATCTAGGCACTTCCTCGGCGGACTAGGAGAACATCGATACCATCATTGAGGAGGACGCTAGGGACGCCGAGGCCGAGGCAGACAAGATCGCCGCCAAGACTGCCGCCAAAGAGGCTGCCAAGGGGCCTGCCGGGGATGCCGGCAGGGCCGCTGCCGAGGAGGCCGGCACAGGGCCTGCCGGGGAGGGGGTGGTTGACGACCAACCTTCCTCCTCCGCTGCCTCTGGCCCGGGTAAGTACCTTAAGGTGAGCGACGACTTGTTCGTCCACCTCCTAGGGACGGCGAGCACCAGGGCGCCCATCGAGGGCGAGGTGTTCGATGACGAGGTGCTCGCCGCCACCGGTCTTGAGGTTGTTGACGAACTGAGCGCCGGTGGCGGCGGTTCCCAAGAGGAGCAGCTCCTTTGGGCCATGAGCTCCAACTTCCAGAAGCTCCAGACGCTTCACCGTGCCCGCCTGGACAAAGCAAAGTCGAGGATGGCGGCGGTGGACAAGGCGGAGGTGGACCTCGCGGGGCGCATCACCGAGGCGCAGGCCTGGTTCCGCCAGGCCCATGAGGAACTGAAGGTTGCCCAGGATCTGTTGGCTGAGCGCAAACAAGAGCTTATCCTGCTGAAGGCCGACGTTGAAAAAGCCTAGGAGGCGGCGAAGGGACATGCCGCCAAGGACGAGGCCGCTCGGCACCAGCACCAGGCCGAGCTGAACCCCCAAGAGGAGGACCTTGTCGCTCGTGAGGGGGCACTCGCCGCCACCCTCCGCGGCAAGGATGAGGAGGTCAAGAAGCTTGCCGCGCAGCGGACCCAGGAGCTGGAGTAGAGGCACAAGGAGGCACTCAATGCTCAGGCCCAGGTCCATGCCGGCAGGGTGAAGGAGCTGGAGGTGGAGCGGGATGGGCTGAAGGAACAGGTCCTGGGACTGGCGAGGGAGAAATACATGCTCAACGGCGCCTTGGTGGAGGCGCAGGCGGCAGTCCTCGGCAAGGCTGAGCAGCTCTCCAAGGCCAACGACTCCGTCAAAGACATTGAAGCTGAAGCTGGAGAGTCTTGAGGGGACGCTTTCGGAGGTCAGGGCCCGGGAAGAGACCCTGACCAAGGCCCTGGAGGACGAGAGGCAGCTCCGGAGGAATGGCGCCGCCAACCACGAGGATTACGTGAAGGGCGAAAACCTCTGGATCAGCCGCCTCGCCGACGTCGCCGGCAGGATCACCATGAAGCTGGCGGCCATGGGGATGTGATACGTCCCCAACGTATCTATAATTTTTTATTGCTCCATGGTATATTATCTACTCTTTTGGACAATATTGGGCTTTATTATCCACTTTTATATTACTTTTGGGACTAACCTATTAACTGGAGGCCCATCCCAAAATTGTTGTTTTTTTGCCTATTTCAGAGTTTTGCAGAAACGGAATATCAAACAGAGTCCAAACGGAATGAAACCTTCGTGAACGTGATTTTCTCACCGAATGTGATCCAGGAGACTTGGACCCTAAGTCAAGGAAGCTTCAAGGAGGGCACGAGGTAGGGGGCGCCCCCCAGGGCGCGCCCTCCACCCTCATGGGCCCCATGTTGCTCCACCGACGTACTTCTTCCTCCTATATATACCTACGTACCCCCAAACGATCAGACGGAGCCAAAAACCTAATTCCACCACCGCAACCTTCTGTACCCACGAGATCCCATCCGGGGGCCTGTTCCGGAGCTCCGCCGGAGGGGGCATCCATCACGGAGGGCTTCTACATCAACACCATAGCCTCTCCGATGAAGTCTGAGTAGTTTACCTCAGACCTTCGGGTCCATAGTTAGTAGCTAGATGGCTTCTTCTCTCTTTTTGGATCTCAATACAATGTTCTCCCCCTCTCTCATGGAGATCTATTCGATGTAATCTTCTTTTTGCAGTGTGTTTGTTGGGACCGATGAATTGTGGGTTTATGATCAAGATTATCTATGAACAATATTTGAATCTTCTCTGAATTCTTTTATGTATGATTGGTTATCTTTGCAAGTCTCTTCAAATTATCATTTTGGCATGGCCTACTAGATTGGTTTTTCTTGCAATGGGAGAAGTGCTTAGCTTTGGGTTCAATCTTGTTGTGTCCTTTCCCAGTGACAGTAGGGGCAGTAAGGCACGTATTGTATTGTTTCCATCGAGGATAACAAGATGGGGTTTTATCATATTGCATGAATTTATCCCTCTACATCATGTCATCTTGCTTAAGGTGTTACTCTATTTTCTTGAACTTAATACTCTAGATGCATGCTGGATAGCGGTTGATGAGCGAAGTAATAGTAGTAGATGAAGGCAGGAGTCGGTCTACTTGTCTTGGACGTGATGCCTATATACATGATCATACCTAGATACTCTCATAACTATGCTCAATTCTGTCAATTGCTCAACAGTAATTCGTTCACCCACCGTAAAATACTTATGCTCTTGAGAGAAGCCAGTAGTGAAATCTATGGCCCCGGGGTCTATCTTCATCATATTAATCTTCCATCACTTTATTATTGCCTTTGCTTTTTTACTTTGCTTTTATTTTACGTTGCATCTTTATCACAAAAATACCAAAAATATTATCTATCATCTCTATCAGATCTCACTCTCGTAAGTGACCGTGAAGGGATTGACAACCCCTTATCGCGTTGGTTGCGAGGAGTTATTTGTTTTGTGTAGGTACGAGGGACTCGCGCGTAGCCTCCTACTGGATTGATACCTTGGTTCTCAAAAATTGAGGGAAATACTTACGCTACTTTGCTGCATCATCCTTTCCTCTTCAAGGAAATCCAACGCAGTGCTCAAGAGGTAGCAAGAAGAATTTCTGGTGCCGTTGCCGGGGAGTCTACGCAAAAGTCAACATACCAAGTACCCGTCACAATCCCTTATCTCCCGGATTACATTATTCACCATTTTCCTCTTGTTTTCCTCTCCCCCTTGCCGTTTTATTCGCCCTCTCTTTTTTGTTCGCCTCTTTTTCGCTTGC
This sequence comes from Aegilops umbellulata, assembly GCA_032464435.1. Classification (NCBI taxonomy): domain Eukaryota; kingdom Viridiplantae; phylum Streptophyta; class Magnoliopsida; order Poales; family Poaceae; genus Aegilops; species Aegilops umbellulata. The sequence goes on along the minus strand of CP136056.1, from coordinate 36,587,967 downwards.
TTGTCGTTATGGCTAGTCCTCTATCCACTCCATTGTCCCCTGAGTTTGAAGTCTTTCACTTCGAACAAAGACAAGGAGAAAACTTAAAAGATGCCTGGTGGAGAATAATGGAGTCTTATCTTAATTGTACCTTTGAAGTGAACCTGAGAATTTTGCTTCGCAACTTTTATGTTGGATTAAATATGTCTCATAGACAACTCTTGGATTGCGTTGCCAAAGGTAATTTTATTGAAATTGATCCCCATATTGCGCTTGAAGTTATAGAAGGTATAGTGGGAACACTACCTCAACAAAAGGGGCCTCATCCTACTCAGGAAGAGACACAAGTTTTTGAAAAAAATTGCGAAGTAACTAAGATTTTACAGAAGTCTCTTGAACCTCTTAAGAACGTTAGCGGAAATATTCACCGTATGAATATGTTGATTACTCTTTGCAATAAGCCGTTGGATTATTTAGATCTAAAAATTTCAGAATATGAAGGGAAATGTAAAGAACCTCCCGGATTCGAGCTTGATTCCGCTAAAAAGTTGAAAACCAAAGATGGCAATACCTAGTTCTATCCTTGCTTTTATGCCTAGCTAGGGGCGTTAAACGATAGCGCTTGTTGGGAGGCAACCCAATTTTATTTTTAGTTTTTTTTGCTTTTTGCTTCTGTTTAGGAATAAATATTTGATCTAGCCTCTATTTGTATATGTTTTTATGTTTTAATTAGTGTTTGTGCCAAGTTAAACCTATAGGATCTTCTTGGATGATAGTTATTTGATCTTGCTGTAATTTCCAGAATCTTTCTGTTCACGAAAACAATTGTTACAAATCACCAGAACGTGAATAAATAGTGATTCCAATTGCTTCTGATCAATACACAAATTTCCTAGGCCGTCCTATTTTGGCTGGTTTTTTGGAGTTCCAGAACTTTGCGTTAGTTACAGATTACTACAGATTGTTCTGTTCTTGACAGATTCTGTTTTTCGTGTGTTGTGTGCTTATTTTGATGAATCTATGGCTAGTAAAATAGTTTATAAACCATAGAGAAGTTGGAATACAGTAGGTTTAACACCAATATAAATAAAGAATGAGTTCATTACAGTACCTTGAAGTGGTCTTTTGTTTTCTTTCGCTAACGGAGCTCACGAGATTTCTGTTGAGTTTTGTGTTGTGAAGTTTTCAAGTTTTGGGTGAAATCTTTTGATGGATTATGGAACATGGAGTGGCAAGAGCCTAAGCTTGGGGATGCCCATGGCATCCCCAAGCTAATCTAAGGACACCAAAAAGCCAAAGCTTGGGGATGCCCCGGAAGGCATCCCCTCTTTCGTCTACTTCCATCGGTAACTTTACTTGGAACTATATTTTTCTTCACCACATGATATGTGTTTTGCTTGGAGTGTCTTGTATGATTTGAGTCTTTGCTTTTTAGTTTAACACAATAATCCTTGCTATACACACCTTTTGAGACAGCCATACATGATTTGGAAATTGTTAGAATACTCTATGTGCTTCACTTATATCTTTTGAGCTAAATAGTTTTGCTCTAGTGCTTCACTTAAATCTTTTAGAGCACGATGGTGGATTTGTTTTATAGAAACTATTGATCTCTCATGCGTCACTTAGATTATTTTGAGAGTCTTAAATAGCATGGTAATTTTCTTAAATAATCTTAATATGCTAGGTATACGAAAATAGTAAAAGCTTTCTTATGAGTGTGTTGGATACTAAGAAAAGTTCGATGCTTGATGATTGTTTTGAGATATGGAGGTGATAATATCAAAGTCGTGCTAGTTGAGTAGTTGTGAATTTGAGAAATGCTTGTGTTGAAGTTTGCAAGTCCCGTAGCATGCACGTATGGTAAACGTTATGTAACAAATTTGAAACATGAGGTGTTCTTTGATTGTCCTCCTTATGAGTGGCGGTCGGGGACGAGCGATGATATTTTCCTACCAATCTATCCCCTAGGAGCATGCGCGTAGTGCTTTGGTTTTTGATGGCTTGTAGATTTTCGCAATAAGTATGTGAGTTCTTTATGACTAATGTTGAGTCCATGGATTATATGCACTCTCACCCTTCCATCATTGCTAGCCTCTTCGGTACCGTGCATTGCCCTTTCTCACATTCAGAGTTGGTGCAAACTTCGCCGGTGCATCCAAACCCCATGATATGATACGCTCTTTCACACATAAACCTCCTTATATCTTCCTCAAAACAGCCACCATACCTACCTACTATGGCATTTCCATAGCCATTCCTAGATATACTGCCATGCAACTTTCCACCATTCCGTTCATCATCACACATTCATCATTGTCATATTGCTTAGCATGATCATGTAGTTGACATAGTATTTGTGGCAAAGCCACCGTTCATAATTCTTTCATACATGTCACTCTTGATTCATTGCATATCCCGGTACATCGCCGGAGGCATTCATATGGAGTCATACTTTGTTCTAGCTGAAGGAAATATGCCCTAGAGGCAATAATAAGGTTATTATTTATTTCCTTATTTCATGATAAATGTTTATTATTCATGCTATAATTGTATCAACCGGAAACATGATACATGTGTGAATACATAGACAAACAGAGTGTCACTAGTATGCCTCTACTTGACTAGCTCGTTGATCAAAGATGGTTATGTTTCCTAGCCATAGACATGAGTTGTCATTTGATTAACGGGATCACATCATTAGTTGAATGATCTGATTGACATGACCCATTCCATTAGCTTAGCACCCGATCGTTTAGTATGTTGCTATTGCTTTTCTCCATGACTTATACATGTTCCTATGACTATGAGATTATGCAACTCCCGTTTACCGTAGGAACACTTTGTGTGCTACCAAATGTCACAACGTAACTGGGTGATTATAAAGGTGCTCTACAGGTGTCTCCGAAAGTATTTGTTGGGTTGGCGTATTTCGAGATTAGGATTTGTCACTCCGAATGTCGGAGGGGTATCTCAGGGCCTTCTCGGTAATGCACATCACATAAGCCTTGCAAGCATTGCAACCAATAAAGTTAGTTGCGAGATGATGTATTACAGAACGAGTAAAGAGACTTGCCAGTAACGAGATTGAACTAGGTATTGGATACCGACGATCGAATCTCGGGCAAGTAACATACCGATGACAAAGGGAACAACGTATGTTGTTATGCGGTATGACCGATAAAGATCTTGGTAGAATGTGTAGGAGCCAATATGGGCATCCAGGTCCCGCTATTGGTTATTGACCAGAGATTTGTCTCAGTCATGTCTACACTGTTCTCGAACCGTAGGGTCCACACGCTTAAGGTTACGATGACAGTTATTATGAGTTTATGTATTTTGATGTACCGAAGTTAGTTCGGAGTCCCGGATGAGATCACGGACATGACGAGGAGTCTCGGAATGGTCGAGACATAAAGATTGATATATTGGACGACTATATTCGGACATCAGAATGGTTCCGAGTGATTTCAGATAAAACCGGAGTGCCGGAGGGGTTACCGGAACCCCCCGGGGAAGTAATGGGCCTTATTGGGCCCAAGGGGAGAGAGAGGGCAGCAGCCAGGAGGTGGCGCGTGCCCCCCTCATGGGAGTCCGAATTGGACAAGGAGGGGGGGCGCGGCCCCCTTTACCTCTCCCTCTTCCTCTCTTTCCTCCCCCCCTCTCTTCCTAGTTGGACTAGGAAAGGGGAGTCCTACTCCCACTAGGAGGAGGACTCCCCCCTCCCTTTGGCGCGCCCCAATAGGGCCGGCCGGCCTCCCCCTTGCTCCTTTATATACGGGGGCAGGGGGCACCCCAAGACACACAAGTTGATCTTCGTGATCGTTCCTCAGCCGTGTGCGGTGCCCCCCTCCACCATATTCCACCTCGGTCATATTGTGGCGGTGCTTAGGCGAAGCCCTGCGTCGGTAGTTCATCAAGATCGTCACCACGCCGTCGTGCTGACGAAACTCGTCCCCGAGAGCTTTGCTAGATCGGAGCCCGGAGAACGTCATCGAGTTGTACGTGTGTCAAGAACTCGGAGGCGCCGGAGTAACGGTGCTTGGATCGGTCGGATCGGGAGGACGTACGACTACTTCCTCTACGTTGTGTCAACGGTTCCGCTTTGGTCTACGAGGGTACATAGACAACACTCTCCCCTCTCATTGCTATGCATCACCATGATCTTGCGTGTGCGTTGGATTTTTTTTGAAATTACTACGTTTCCCAACAGTGGTATCAGAGCCAGGTTTTTATGGTTTGATGTTATATGCACGAGTAGAACACAAGTGAGTTGTGGACGATATAAGTCATACTGCCTACCAGCATGTCATACTTTGGTTCGGCGGTATTGTTGGATGAAGCGGCCCCGACCGACATTACGCGTACGCTTACGCGAGACTGGTTCTACCGCCGTGCTTTGCACACAAGTGGCTGGCGGGTGTCAGTTTCTCCAAGATCCTTGCGAAGGTTAAAACGGAGTCTATTTGACAAACTATCATTGTGGTTTTGGTGCGTAGGTGAGATTGGTTCTTGCTTAAGCCCGTAGCAGCCACGTAAAACTTGCAACAAACAAAGTAGAGGACGTCTAACTTGTTTTTGCAAGGCATGTTGTGATGTGATATGGTCAAGACATGATGCTAAACTTTATTGTATGAGATGATCATGTTTTGTAATCGAGTTATCAGCAACTGGCAGGAGCCATATGGTTGTTGCTTTATTGTATGCAATGCAATCGCCCTGTAATGCTTTACTTTATCACTAAGTGGTAGCGATAGTCGTAGAAGCATAAGATTGGCGAGACGACAACGATGCTACGATGGAGTTCAAGGTGTCGCGCCGGTGACGATGGTGATCATGAAGGTGCTTCGAAGATGGAGATCGCAAGCACAAGATGATGATGGCCATATCATATCACTTATATTGATTGCATGTGATGTTTATCTTTTATGCATCTTATCTTGCTTTGATTGACGGTAGCATTTTAAGATGATCCCTCACTAATTATCAAGAAGTGTTCTCCCTGAGTATGCACCGTTGCGAAAGTTCTTCGTGCTGAGACACCACGTGATGATCGGGTGTGATAGGCTCTACTTTCAAATACAACGGGTGCAAAACAGTTGCACACGCGGAATACTCATGTTATACTTGACGAGCCAAGCATATACAGATATGGCCTCGGTACACGGAGACCGAAAGGTCGAGCGTGAATCATATAGTAGATATGATCAACATAGTGATGTTCACCATTGAAACTACTCCATCTCACGTGATGATCGGACATGGTTTAGTTGATATGGATCACGTGATCACTTAGAGGATTAGAGGGATGTCTATCTAAGTGGGAGTTCTTAAGTAATATGATTAATTGAACTTTAATTTATCATGAACTTAGCCCTGGTAGTATTAGCATTTCTATGTTATAGATCAATAGCTCGCGTTGTTGCTTTCATATGTTAATTTTGATATGTTCCTAGAGAAAATTGTGTTGAAAGATGTTAGTAGCAATGATGCGGATTGGATCCATGATCTGAGGTTTATCCTCATTGCTGCACAGAAGAATTATGTCCTTGATGCACCGCTAGGTGACGGACCTATTGCAGGAGCATATGCAGACGTTATGAACGTTTTGCTAGCTCAATATGATGACTACTTAATAGTTTAGTGCACCATGCTTAACGGCTTAGAATCGGGACTTCAAAGACGTTTTGAACGTCATGGACCATATGAGATGTTCCAGGAGTTGAAGTTAATATTTCAAGCAAATACCCGAGTTGAGAGATATGAAGTCTCCAACAAGTTCTATAGCTAAAAGATGGAGGAGAATCGCTCAACTAGTGAGCATGTGCTCATATTGTCTGGGTACTACAATCGCTTGAATCAAGTGGGAGTTAATCTTCCAGATAAGATAGTGATTGACAGAATTCTCTAGTCACCATCACCAAGTTAGTAGAACTTCGTGATGAACTATGATATGCAAGGGATAACGGAAACGATTCCCAAGCTCTTCGTAATGCTGAAATTGACGAAGGTAGAAATCAAGGAAAACATCAAGTGTTGATGGTTGACAAGATCACTAGTTTCAAGAAAAGGGCAAAGGGAAGAAGAAGGGGAACTTCAAGAAAAACAGCAAGCAAGTTGCTGCTTAAGTGAAGAAGCCCAAGTCTGGTCCTAAGCTTGAGACTAAGTGCTTCTACTGCAAAGGGACTGGTCACTGGAAGCGGGACTGCTCCAAGTGATTGGCGGATAAGAAGGATGGCAAAGTGAACATAAGTATATTTGATATACATGTTATTGATGTGTATTTTACTAGTGTTCGTAGCAACCCCTCGGTATTTGATACTGGTTCAATTGCTAAAAACGGGAGTTGCAGAATAAACAGAGACTAGTTAAGGGTGAAGTGACGATGTGTGTTGGAAGTGGTTCCAAGATTGATATGATCATCATCGCATACTCCCTATACTTTCGGGATTAGTGTTAAACCTAAATAAGTGTTATTTGGTGTTGAGCATGAATATGATTTGATCATGTTTATTGCAATATGGTTATTCATTTAAGTAAGAGAATAAATTGTTGTTCTGTTTACATGAATAAAACCTTCTATGGTTATACACACCAACGAAATGGTTTGTTGGATCTCGATCATAGTGATACACATATTCATAATATTGAAGCCAAAAGATGCAAAGTTAATAATGATAGTGCAACTTATTTGTGGCACTGCCGTTTAGGTCATATTGGTGTAAAGCGCATGAAGAAACTCCATGCTGATGGAATTTTGGAATCACTTGATTATGAATCACTTGATGCTTGCGAACCATGCCTCGTGAGCAGGATGACTAAGACTCCGTTCTCCGGAACAATGGAGCGAGCAACAGATTTGTTGGAAATCATACATACTGATGTATATGGTTCGATGAATATTAAAGGCTCGCGACAAGTATCATTATTTTCTGACCTTCACAGATGATTTGAGCAGATATGGGTATATCTACTTGATGAAACATAAGTCTGAAACATTTGAAAAGTTCAAAGAACTTCAGAGTGAAGTGGAAAATCATCGTAACAAGAAAATAAAGTTTCTACGATCTGATCGTGGAAGAGAATATTTGAGTTACGAGTTTGGCCTTCAATTAAAACAATGTGGAATAGTTTCACAAACTCATGCCACCTGGAACACCACAGCATAATGGTGTGTCCGAACGTCATAACCGTACCTTATTGGATATAGTACAATCGATGATGTTTCTTACCGATTTACCAATATCGTTTTGGGATCATGCATTAGAGACAACTACATTCACATTAAAAAGGGGCACCATCTAAGTCCGTTGAAGCGACACAATATGAACTATGGTTTGGCAAGAAACCAAAGTTGTCGTTTCTTAAAAGTTTGGGGCTGCGATGCTTATGTGAAAAAGCTTCAACCCGATAAGCTCGAACCCAAATCGGAGAAATGTGTCTTCATAGGATACCCAAAAGAGACTGTTGGGTACACCTTCTATCACAGATCCGAAGGCAAGACATTTATTGCTAAGAATGGATCCTTTCTAGAGAAGGAGTTTCTCTCGAAAGAAGTGAGTGGTAGGAAAGTAGAACTTGATGAGGTAACTGTACCTGCTCCCTTATTGGAAAGTAGCACATCACAGAAATCTGTTTCTGAAGCACATACACCAATTAGTGAGGAAGTTAATGATGATGATCATGCAACTTCAGATCAAATTACTACAGAACCTCGTAGGTCAAACAGAGTAAGATCCGCACCAGAGTGGTACGGTAATCCTATTCTGGAAGTCATGCTACTAGATCATGATGAACCTACGAACTATGAAGAAGCGATGGTGAGCCCAGATTCCTCAAAATGGCTTGAAGCCATAAAATCTAAGATATGATCCATGTATGAGAACAAAGTATGGACTTTGATGGATTTGCCCGATGATCGGCAAGCCATAGAAAGCAAATGGATCTTCAAGAGGAAGACGGACATTGATAGTAGTGTTACTATCTACAAAGCTAGAATTGTCGCAAAAGGTTTTCGACAAGTTCAGGATGTTGACTACGATGAGAGTTCCTCACTCGTATCTATGCTTAAAGTCTGTCCGAATCATGTTAACAATTGCCGCGTTTTATGAAATCTGGCAAATGGATAAAACAAAACTACATTCATTAATGGATTTATTAAAGAAGAGTTGTATACGATGCAACTAGAAGGTTTTGTCAATCCTAAAGGTGTTAACAAAATATGCAAGCTCCAGCAATCCATTTATGGACTGGTGCAAGCATCTCAGAGTTGGAATATACGCTTTGATAAGTTGATCAAAGCCCATAGTTTTATACAGACTTGCGGTGAAGCCTGTATTTACAAGAAAGTGAGTGGGAGCACTACAGCATTTCTGATAAATATATGTGAATGACATATTGTTGATTGGAAATAATGTAAAATTATTCTGCAAAGCATAAAGGAGTGTTTGAAAGGAGTTTTTCAAAGAAAGACCTCGGTGAAGCTGCTAACATATTGAGTATCAAGATCTATAGAGATAGATCAAGACGCTTGATAAGTTTTTTCAATGAGTACATACCTTGACAAGATTTTGAAGTAGTTCAAAATGTAATAGTCAAAGAAAGAGTTCTTGCCTGTGTTACAAGGTGTGAAATTGAGTAAGACTCAAAACCCGACCACGGCAGAAGATAGAAAGAGAATGAAAGTCATTCCCTATGCCTTGGCCATAGGTTCTATAAAGTATGCCATCCTGTGTACCAGATCTATTGTATACCCTACACTGATTTTGGCAAGGGAGTACAATAGTGATCTAGGATTAGATCACTGGACAACGGTCAAAATTATCCTTAGTGAAATAAGGATGTGTTTCTCGATTATGGAGGTGACAAAAAGGTTCGTCGTAAAGGGTTATGTCGATACAAGTTTTGACACCAATCTAGATGACTCTAAGTCTCAATCTAGATACATATTGAAAGTGGGAGCAATTAGCTAGAGTAGCTCCGAGCAGAGTATTGTTGACATAGAAATTTGCAAAATACATACGGATCTGAATGTGGTAGACCCGTTGACTAAGATTCTCTCACAAGCAAAACATGATCACACCTTAGTACTCTTTGGGTGTTAATCACATAGCAATGTGAACTAGATTATTGACTCTAGTAAACCCTTTGGGTGTTGGTCACATAATGATGTGAACTATGGGTATTAATCACATGGTGATGTGAACTTTTGCAGTTAAATCATATACCGATGTGAACTAGATTATTGACTCTAGTGCAAGTGGGAGACTGAAGGAAATATGCCCTAGAGGAAATAATAAGGTTATTATTTATTTCCTTATTTCATGATAAATGTTTATTATTCATGCTAGAATTGTATCAACCGGAAACATGAAACATGTGTGAATACATAGACAAACAGAGTGTCACTAGTATGCCTCTACTTGACTAGCTCGTTGATCAAAGATGGTTATGTTTCCTAGCCATAGACATGAGTTGTCATTTGATTAACGGGATCACATCATTAGTTGAATGATCTGATTGACATGACCCATTCCATTAGCTTAGCACCCGATCGTTTAGTATGTTGCTATTGCTTTTCTCCATGACTTATACATGTTCCTATGACTATGAGATTATGCAACTCCCGTTTACCGTAGGAACACTTTGTGTGCTACCAAACGTCACAACGTAACTGGGTGATTATAAAGGTGCTCTACAGGTGTCTCCGAAAGTATTTGTTGGGTTGGCGTATTTCGAGATTAGGATTTGTCACTCCGAATGTCGGAGGGGTATCTCAGGGCCTTCTCGGTAATGCACATCACATAAGCCTTGCAAGCATTGCAACCAATAAAGTTAGTTGCGAGATGATGTATTACAGAACGAGTAAAGAGACTTGCCAGTAACAAGATTGAACTAGGTATTGGATACCGACGATCGAATCTCGGGCAAGTAACATACCGATGACAAAGGGAACAACGTATGTTGTTATGCGGTCTGACCGATAAAGATCTTGGTAGAATGTGTAGGAGCCAATATGGGCATCCAGGTCCCGTTATTGGTTATTGACCAGAGATTTGTCTCAGTCATGTCTACACTGTTCTCGAACCGTAGGGTCCACACGCTTAAGGTTACGATGACAGTTATTATGAGTTTATGTATTTTGATGTACCGAAGTTAGTCCGGAGTCCCGGATGAGATCATGGACATGACGAGGAGTCTCGGAATGGTCGAGACGTAAAGATCGATATATTGGACGACTATATTCGGACATCGGAATGGTTCCGAGTGATTTCGGATAAAACCGGAGTGCCGGAGGGGTTACCGGAACCCCCCGGGGAAGTAATGGGCCTTATTGGGCCCGAGGGGAGAGAGAGGGCAGCAGCTAGGAGGTGGCGCGCGCCCCCCCTCATGGGAGTCCGAATTGGACAAGGAGGGGGCGCGACCCCCTTTCCCTCTCCCTCTCCCTCTCTTTCCTTCCCCCCTCTCTTCCTAGTTGGACTAGGAAAGGGGAGTCCTACTCCCACTAGGAGGAGGACTCCCCCCTCCCTTTGGCGCGCCCCAATAGGGCCGGCCGGCCTCCCCCTTGCTCCTTAATATACGGGGGCAGGGGGGCACCCGAAGACACACAAGTTGATCTTCGTGATCGTTCCTCAGCCGTGTGTGGTGCCCCCCTCCACCATATTCCACCTCGGTCATATTGTCGCGGTGCTTAGGCGAAGCCCTGCGTCGGTAGTTCATCAAGATCGTCACCACGCGGTCATGCTGACGAAACTCGTCCCCGAGAGCTTTGCTGGATCGGAGCCCGGAGAACGTCATCGAGTTGTACGTGTGTCAAGAACTCGGAGGCGCCGGAGTAACGGTGCTTGGATCGGTCGGATCGGGAGGACGTACGACTACTTGCTCTATGTTGTGTCAACGCTTCCGCTTCGGTCTACGAGGGTACGTAGACAACAGTCTCCCCTCTCGTTGCTATGCATCACCATGATCTTGCGTGTGCGTAGGAAATTTTTTGAAATTACTACGTTTCCCAACACTAGCATTGAGTTGTAATCATTGAGTTGTAAATAAATAGAAGTGTGATGATCATCATTTTCTAGAGCATTGTCCCAAGTGAGGAATAAAAAAAGGCCATAAAAGAAAGAGAAGGCCCAAAAAAATGAGAGAAAAAGAGAGAAGGGACAATGCTACTATCATTTGCCACACTTGTGCTTCAAAGTAGCACCATAATCATCATGATAGAGAGTCTCTTGTTTTGTCACTTTCATATACTAGTGGGAATTTTTCATTATAGAACTTGGCTTGTATATTCCAATAATGGGCCTCCTCAAGTTCCCTAGGTCTTCGTGAGCAAGCAAGTTGGATGCACACCCACTTAGTTTCTTTTGTTGAGCTTTCATACATTTATAGCTCTAGTGCATCCGTTGCATGGCAATCCCTACTCCTTGCATTAACATCAATCGATGGGCATCTCCATAGCCCATTGATTAGCCTCGTTGATGTGAGATCTTCTCCTTTTTTTGTCTTCTCCACATAACCCCCATCATCATATTCTATTCCACCCATAGTGTTATGTCCATGGCTCGCGCTCATATATTGCGTGAAAGTTTATAAGTTTGAGATTACTAAAGTATGAAACAATTGATTGGCTTGTCATCGGGGTTGTGCATGATGAGAGCATTCTTGTGTGACGAAAATGGAGCATGACTAAACTATATGATTTTGTAGGGATGAACTTTCTTTGGCCATGTTATTTTGAGAGGACATAATTGCTTAGTTAGTATGCTTCAAGTATTATTATTTTTATGTCAATATGAACTTTTATCTTGAATCTTTCGGATCTGAATATTCATACCACAATTAAGAAGAATTACATTGAAATTCTGCCAAGTAGCACTCCGCATCAAAAATTCTGTTTTTATCATTTACCTACTCGAGGACGAGCAGGAATTAAGCTTGGGGATGCCTAATACGTCTCCAATGTATCTATAATTTTTTATTGCTCCATGCTATATTATCTACTGTTTTGGACAATATTTGGCTTTATTATCCACTTTTGTATTACTTTTGGGACTAACCTATTAACCGAAGGCCAAGCCCAGAATTGTTGTTTTTTTGCCTATTTCAAAGTTTTGCAGAAACGGAATATCAAACGGAGTCCAAACGGAATGAAACCTTCGGGAACATGATTTTCTCACCGAACATGATCCATGAGACTTGGACCCTAAGTCAAGGAAGCTTTGAGGAGGGCACGAGGTAGGGGGCGCCCACCCCCCCCCCCAGGGCGTGCCCTCCACCCTCGTGGGCCCCACGTTGCTCCACCAATGTACTTCTTCCTCCTATATATACCTACGTACCCCCAAACAATCAGACGGAGCCAAAAACCTAATTCCACCGCTGTCGTGGTTTTGTCACGGCAGATGTCCTCATGAAAGGACTTAGTCGTGGATCCATCGCTACGGGTTAGCTTGAAGGGGTTAAAGTGGACACAGGGACGCAAGGGAGTTTTATACTAGTTCGGCCCCTTCGATGAAGGTAAAAGCCTACGTCTAGTTGTGATGGAATTGATGGGGTTTCGATGACTAGGGAGCAAACAAGCTTTGCCTAAGTCTCGAGCTGTTGTCTGTTGTCCATGAACCGCCGCCGGGTCGTCCCCTTATATACACGGGTGGCGCCCGTCGGTTTACAGAGTCCCAACCCGGCTCATACACGTATCCGGTTTGGTCTCTACTTATTCCTAACTTACAACACAAGTTTACATACCAACGCCGGTTTATAGCTATAGGCCTTAAACCGATCGTGGGCTTTAAGCCCTCTTCTACCTTCATGGGTTTTAGCATACTTAACTACTGATAAACTTAACCTGGCCCAGATAGGCCGGTTTACGCCCAGTAGTAATATCCCCAACATTAGGCCCCAGATTGATTTGAACGGGTTCATGTCAATCCTTAGCAAAAAAAACTTCATCTTCAACATCTTCTTGTAGTTTGGTGAACCATCTTGAGGTCATCTTCTTCGATTGCTGTAAACCGGAGTGATGTCATCTGTCATAAAGAAACTATCCATGATACCTTCTTGTTTAATAGATCCGCGATAACCGAGGTGAAAACTCTGTTTCCAAACTCGCAGCCCCTTGATTTACGCGCCTGACACATGCCCCTTGCCTTATAAATAGGACCGAAGGGTCATTTCTTTTTTTCCCTTCGTACCTTTCTGCTTCGTCTTCCTCGCGTCGCCCTAGCTTCGCAGCTCCGCCACCGCCGTCAACATCTGCATCAACCTTGGCCGCTGCATCACCCTGAACGTACCAGAGCACCGCGGCGATCTTCCGCATCTTCCTCAGCTCTGGTAAGTCTTCTATCCTTTCCACCTCAGATCTGTTCTAGGGTTTCACAGTTCTTCAATGTTCATTGTCCGCTGCTTGTTTATACGATAGCTCTTTATATGAACCTGCAAATCCATGCTTTGTGTAGTGGTAGTTGTTTATCCTCCGTCTTTACTTACACATCTCAAAGCCATAGATCTACCTGTACCTTTGCTCATTGGTTCAGTATTACTCTATTTAAACTTGAATATTCATCCCTTTTCTAGACATGTTCCAGATCCAAAATTGTAGTATAACTTTGTGAGATCTGCTTTTGCATACTTACTCATCTGCAATCTTGACTGTTCCATGGTTAAACTGGGCGGTTTAACTTTGTAGAAAAATTGACAAACCGGTATATGTACCATTAGTCCCCTTGTTGAACCGCCGGAATTCCTTATCCAGACACCGCCGCTTTGCAAAAACTCCGGTTTAGAAATAATTGTCTCCGGTTTAGTAATATGCGCATCAGGGTATACCTTTCCAACATCTTCTTGAACCGGCAATTGCTACTTTACAGACTGCACTATGGCCAAACAAGTGTATGAGTGCAACTGGGTTCCTTCTCGTGTGACTGAGACTCAACTGACCAATTTAGTTAAGACTGGCGCTTTAAGCAGACAGGATGTTATCCATTGGAGGGTCCCAGGCACAGAATGTCCTCCCCAGCCTAAAGAGGGAGAGGTGGTCGTTTTTGCTGATCATCTAGCCCGGGGCTTCGATCCTCCCGGTTCAAAATTTTACCGGGACGTCCTAGCCAATTTCCAACTCCGTCCGCAAGATACAGGCCCAAACTCCGTAACCAACATCTGTCACTTTCAAGTGCTCTGTGAGGTGTTCTTCTAAGAGGAGCCCACAGTTGAATTATTCAGAGATTGCTTCCATTTAAACTACCGCACTGAATTCACTGATGGTCCCAACACAGAGTTAGGCGGTATGGCGATGCAAAGAGGAAACAGGTCACTTACCCTCACACCAAACTGCACAGCCATCCCAAAGAGTGGAATCAAACATGGTTCTACTGCAAAGATACCTCTCCTTCTGACGAAAATCCTTTGTCGGGCTACCGTCCAGAGCAGCCAAGCAACACACATCCCTTCCCGCAAAGGCTGACCGCTAAGGAGAGAAGCAAATATGCTCCTCAATTATCCAAACTCAGGGCCTTCATGGCTAATGGGCTGACAGGGGTCGACCTTGCTCGCTGCTGGATATCATGGAGCTTATTGCCCTTAAGCCAGCGCTCCGGTTTGATGTGCGAGTACACAGGAAGTGAAAAGGACCCTCTTAGACATATGGATATCCAGCTCACAGACGACGAAGTTACAGAAGCTATGAAAAAGATACTGAATGAACCGGAAGATGTCTGTGCTCAAACCGGCCTGGCTCCCTTTTGTGCCATTAACAAACCGCCAGCTCTAAGACTCATACCTTGTACTTTTTATTGAATCTGCCTGTTCAAATTATCAACTGTTAACATCAACATCTTTCAAACAGGGCGATGATCCATTTTGGAGCAAGAAACCTCCACAAGAGAAACCGGAGAAGCCGGAGAAACCGGAAAGACCAACCCGGCCCAAAACCAGAGTTGTGAAGAGGCCCGCTAACAGGAAGAAAACCAATGCGTCTTCTGATCCGGCAGCTGACGATGATGTGGGTAACCTGGACCTTGAGGTATAGCTTGATTCACTTGGCTTATTTTTCACACGCCTTATTGATAATGACCATTGTCAGGATGACGCGGAAGGCAGTCATGCTGATGTTGTAGAGTTAATCACTCTATCCTCCGATTCAAACCCTTTGCCTTCACTAAAAATCCGTCAGGCAAACCGGAAAGTTTAATTTTCTCATCCTCTTGCTTATTTGGATCCAAACTTCCTTGTGAAGACACAACAGCACGAAGCCCGCCGCACAACCCGGCACAGCGGCCAGGTAGTTACCTCCACCGGTTTACCGAACAGTCCGGTTCGAAAACGCCGTTCAGAGGTCTCTAACTCTCTTGTCAATGCTTGTCCTAAAGCGGGTTGTTTTCGTCAACCTCTTAATCCATCTGACTCCGATTATCAGGGCACTTCTCATTCGTCGTCTGGCGAGTCATCAGCCACCCAGCTTCCACCACTCAAAACGGTACTTGGATGAGTCATATTTCTTATAATATTTCTGATGCATTACTTTGTAACATATACTATACTGATCCTTCTTATTCCTTTAAGGGCCAAACCTAGGCCAAGCAAAAAGGCTCGTCTGGACAAAGCGGCGGAAGAAATACCGTTCCTGAACCGGACAGAATACCAGATCCTGAAGCGGCTATTCGTGAAGATGTGCCGAATGATCCACCACTGCAAGACCATGACTTCGTTACTGAAGAGGCACATATTGATACCACAGGCTCTATTGATCAGCCCACAAGCCCTGTCCAGATTGACAGAACAGCTAGCCCGAAGCGAACTAACAAACCGGCGACTCCATTACGAACCGGCAAAGCAAAAGATGATGATGTTATTATTACTGGCATTGGTCGCACAGAGCCAAGCAATCCTGTCGCTTTATCCAAACATACTGCCAAAGAGGAATTTGCTGCAATTGGCAAAGGTAAATGGAATGCCGACTTGGCCACTTACGCCGCTCTGAAGGCCCAAGATCTCCATTCCGGCTATCTGAACCGGCTGTATACCAGCCGTGACTATGAAGCCGGTCTGGTTAATATGATGAAAGACAAATATGAGGTAACTTCCGTATACTTCTCTGTTTGTATATTTGAATTTGTCAACTCCCATAGCCCCAAGGGCCGGTTTAAAATATCGACTTAAACCGGGACTTAGCAATATGAACTACACTGTGTTTGAACTTTGCTGATGTAGCCCCCAAGGGCTGGTTCAACTCAATGAAGTTGAACCGGGACTTTAGGTAATAAAGATTGCAGCATCATTAATTTTTTGAGCAAATAGCCATTAGCCCCCAAGTGCCAAGTTGAATACTTGTATTGAGCTTGGGACTTTATAAAAGATTGTAGGATCAAGAGCAAATATGCATTAGCCCCCAAGTACCAAGGGCATAACTTGTTATGTGGTTGGTACTTCAATTCTGTACCGTCACTTGAATCATATTATGGTCTGTATGCAGGCTGAGCTGAGCAAAAGGGAAGGCCAAATTGCTGATCTGCAAGAAAATCTGAAGTCCCAACAAGCTGAAACATCCAAGGCAAAAGAGGAATTAACCAGCGCTTTAAGCGCCATGGAACAGCTTAAGGAGGGCTTCAACAAAGAGCGGGCGGATTGGGCCACTAAAAAATCCGCTTTAACCCAGCGAGCAGAGAATGCCGAGGCTGCACTCAAACCGGTAGTGGATGAACTGACCAGCATAAAGCAGCAAGTGCATGCCATGACCGCTGCTGTCTTTGGTAAGCCTTCTTGATTTCTGAAGTGATGAGGCCTTCTTATGTAACTGTCGGTTTATTAACCCATTGTATGACACAGGGACACGCATTGGTCACTTGGGATCAGACGTGCGGAAGAAACTGAAAGCCGCTTATACATTGATAGAGCAATTGTATACTGGTGCGCAGCGGATCATCTCTACTGCTTCTCACAACAACCCGGCGCCTGCCTTGATCCAAGACACCCTTAAAAGGTTGTCTATGCTTTCTACCCGGGTTGAAGAGCTGAAGAAATCTGCTGCTCGAACCGGTGCTATAAACGCCTTGATCCGGGCAAAAGCGTGGGTGCCGGATTTCGATCCTGTTGAAGCGGCTCAGGGCTATCCCAGCTTGAAGGAGGATGGGTCACAATTCAGTGAAGAGGATCTGCGAGCGATAAACCGGGAGGTGCGCCCTCTAGCTTGTCAATTGGTTGAAGAGGCAGATTTGTCTCACTATCAAGCCCAATATGATGACCAAAACAAATGAGTGGCCGCACCAATTCCTGAAGCGGAGAACCTTATCCCTCCAATCCGTAAGCATACTTACGCTCCTGACATTGAACCGTCATTGATGATCCATGATGAAGCTGTCTTTCAAGCATTAACTGGAATCGACTGGACAACTGTTGATTTCCAGCCGCTTGGTAGAGAAGCAGAAGTTGAAGCGGCGTGGGATGACCCGCAACCTTCAGGCCAAGTGGGTGACCAAGCTTGAACCGGATACCGGTTTAAATTACTGCTCCTTTGTGTGATGCAGAAACAATGATCGTATCTGGGCACCATGTTGCCTTGTAATAGGCTAGCCGATGTACTTAATTTTGGTATGCCTTCGTGCATAGCTATTGCAACTTGTGCTTCCTTTGGATGATCAATCTCCAGACTATTTTCTGCAACCAAAAAATCTTAAAGCGCCGCTGCGGTTGTACCGCCGGGCGGGTTATGATATCGAATATTTTTAGATTTAAGCATATGATCAAATATTGTGATACATAATACCTGCCATTGTTGGGCATGAAGTTGGCTTTGCCAATCGTGAAGCGGAGTATGATAAACCCATACTATTGGAGGAGAAAACAGCTCCTGTGTATATAATGTCGGTTTACTAGGTAAACCGTTCCGGGTTATGATAAACACCGGTGCTACTCCATAATAGGATGTTAACAAAAAATCAAACCGGGTGAATAGTCTCCGGATTAAGAATTGACCGTGTTCCGTCAATCGACAGTTGAACCGGTTTAAGAATTTGCCGGTTTAAAAACACAGCAAAAGAAACATTTATCATAAGAGAAACAAAATTCAAACAAAGGCAAAGACAAAACCATTTGCAAAAAGAGGCTTGTTGAGCCGATCAAGTGGCATTACCATGGTCGGACACGACCAAGCTCCAAATAGGCGTAGCTACGGTTCAAGTCCGCCAGGTCCCCAAATGATGCATTGGCATTACACCGATCAAGAGGTGTAGCGATGGTTCGGGTTCGACCAAAGCCCCCAAGTGATTTTGTGGCCTTAGGCCGATCAAGAGGCGTGACTGGTTCAGACGTGACCAAGTCCCCAAGTGATTATGTGGCTTTCGCCTATCAAAAGGTGTTGCATTGGTTCGGACACGACCAAGCCCCCAAGTGACATGATTTAAGGCTTGTTGAAAAAAGCTAACTCAAGGGGTAAACCGGAGGCCGCTTTAAGACAAAAACTCCGTGTAACCACACATGATGTAAAAATAACATATACCCCGCTTTAGCTGAGGCTCCGGTTTATTGCATTGATCATAATATGTACATTGTCATAATATGTACATAAGTAGAGTCGATGGCTCAGGTATAGTAAGGCCGAAGATGAGCTATGTTCCACGGCCTATTGGTCTCCTCCTCTAATGTACGTGAGTCTTTATGCTCCCAAATGTCGATCGGGTAGTATGACCCGTTGTGCAGATTCTTGCTGACCACGAAAGGTCCCTCCAAAGGTGGGGATAGCTTGTGCATATCAGTCTGGTCTTGCATGAGCCAGAGTACCCAATCTCCCTCTTGAAAGGTTCTGGTTCTAACTCGGCGACTATGATAGCGACGGAGATCTTGCTGGTAAATCGCCGAACGGGCGGCCGCTATGTCTTGCTCCTCATCCAACAAGTCCAAAGCATCTTGCCGTGCTACCTTGTTGTTCGCTTCAACATAAGCTGCTACACGAGGTGAGTCATGATGGATGTCACTGGGGAGAACCGCCTCCGCTCCATAGATCATGAAGAACGGCGTGTATCCTGTCGATCTGTTGAGTGTGGTGTTAATGCTCCATAATACAGATGGTAATTCTTCAAACCCAACAACCCGGCATCCGTTGCAAAGGAACCATAAGCCGGGGCTTGATGCCTCGCAAGATCTCTTGATTAGCCCTCTCTGCTTGACCATTGGACTGTGGGTGAGCCACTGATGAAAATGTCAAGCCGGATGTGCTCACGTTGACAGAACTCCTTCATAGCACCCTTGGACAAGTTGGTACCATTATCAGTGATGATGCTGTGTGGAAAGCCAAACCGGAAGATCACCTTTTTGATGAATTGAACCGTCGTAGCTGCATCACACTTGCTAACTGGCTCTGCTTCCACCCACTTTGTAAACTTGTCAACCGCCACCAAAAGGTGGGTCTTCTTGTCCTTGGACCTTTTGAAAGGCCCAACCATATCCAGCCCCCAAGTTGCGAATGGCCAAGTAATTGGAATCATCCTCAATTCTTGAGCCGGCATATGAGCACGTCTTGAGAACTTTTGACAACCATCACATCGTCTGACCAGGTCTTCCGCATCAGCATGAGCAGTCAACCAATAGAAGCCGTGGCGAAATGCCTTAGCCACCAAAGACTTTAAACCGGCATGGTGACCACAATCTCCTTTGTGGATCTCACGCAAGATTTCACAGCCTTCCTTAGGAGACACACAACGTTGAAATGCCCCTGATACACTGCAATGATGCAACTCGCCATTGACAATAGTCATGGACTTGGAACGCCGGATTATCTGCCTGGCCAGAGTCTCATCTTCTAGTAACTCGCCCCGGTTCATATATGCAAGATACAGAACTGTCCAATCCGGGATGACATGAAGAACCGCCACCAATTGAACCTCCGGATCAGGAATAGCCAAATCCTCTTCACTAGGGAGCTTGACAGACGGATGATGCAGGATATCCAAGAAAACATTAGGCGGGACCGGTTTACGTTGAGAACCCAACCGGCTTAAAGCGTCCGCCACTTCATTCTTCCACCGGTCCACGTGATCCACCTGATAACCTTTGAAGTGACCCGCAACAATATCCACCTCACGACGATATGCTGCCATGAGCGGGTCCTTGGAATCCCATGTGCCAGACACCTGTTGAGCCACCAGGTCCGAGTCACCAAAGCACTTAACTCGGCTTAGATTCATCTCCTTAGCCATCCGGAGACCATGGAGTAAGGCTTCATACTCAGCTGCATTGTTAGTACAAGGGAACATTAAATGGAAAACGTAGAAGAACTTATCACCTCGTGGGCAAGTTAACACGACTCCAGCCCCCGAGCCCTCCAATTGCCTGGATCCATCAAAATGAAGAGTCCAATAGGTGTGATCCGGCTTCTCTTCACGTGCTTGCAGTTCTGTCCAATCATTGATGAAATCCACAAGTGCTTGAGACTTGACCGTCGTTCGAGGCACATATTTCAACCCATGAGGTCCAAGTTCTATAGCCCACTTAGCAATCCGGCCAGTTGCTTCTCTGTTCTGGATTATATCTCCCAAGAGCGGAGCTGACCACTGTGATGGGATGACCTTGGAAGTATTGCTTAAGTTTCCGGCTTGCCATAAAAACTCCATATACCAGCTTCTGCCAATGCGGGTACCTTTGCTTGGACTCAATAAGCACCTCGCTGATATAGTAAACCGGACGCTGAACCGGATACTCCTTGCCTGCCTCCTTGCGCTCCACCACAATAGCTACGCTGACTGCACGAGCATTAGCTGCCACATATAATAGCAGCGGTTCTTTGTCAATTGGAGCAGCGAGAACAGGTGGATTGGCTAACTGCCGCTTTAAATCCTCAAACGCTTTATCAGCCACGGCACTCCAAATGAATTGATCCGTCTTCTTCAGCATCTGATACAAAGGAATCGCCTTCTCACCGAGGCGGCTGATAAACCAGCTCAATGCGGCAATCCGGCCTGCCACGCGTTGAAAATCATTGATACACTTTGGTTTAGCCAAAGAGGTGATAGATGTGATCTTCTCCGGATTAGCCTCAATCCCCCTGTTGGATACCAGAAAACCCAATAACTTGCCCGCCGGTACACCAAAGACGCATTTGTCCGGGTTGAGCATCATCTTGTATGTTCGTAGGTTATCAAAGGTTTCCCTCAAATCATCAACCAGAGTTTCTTTCTTCCTTGACTTAACCACAATATCATCCACATAGGCATGCACATTATGGCCAATCTTCTTATGAAGGCAATTCTGTACACACCGTTGATAAGTTGCCTGGGCACTTTTGAGTCCAAAGGGCATAGACACATAGCAGAAGGCTCCAAAAGGAGTTATGAACACCGTCTTCTCCTGGTCCTTAACTGCCATCTTAATCTGATGATACCCAGAATATGCATCCAGAAAACATAAACGCTCACAACCGGCCGTAGCATCAATAATTTGATCAATACGGGGTAGGGCAAAAGGATCTGCTGGACAAGCCTTGTTAAGGTCTGTGTAGTCCACACACATGCGCCAGGTGCCATTTTTCTTAAGGACCAGCACTGGATTAGCTAACCATTCAGGATAGAAAACTTCAACGATAAAGCCAGCCGCTAAGAGCCTGGCCACCTCCTCTCCAATAGCTTTGCGTCTTTCTTCATTAAACCGGCAGAGAAACTATGTCACCCGTTTGTTCTTGGGATCAACATTAAGAGTGTGCTCAGCGAGTTGCCTCGGTACACCTGGCATGTCAGAAGGCATCCATGCAAAAATGTCCCGATTCTCACGGATGAACTCGATGAGCGCGCTTTCCTATTTTGGATCCAAGTTGGCACTAATACTGAACTGCTTGGACGATTCGCCAGGTACGAAGTCAACAAGCTTAGTCTCAGCTACTGATTTGAACTTCAGGGCCGGATCATGCTCCGTAGTTGGCTTCTTCAACGGAGTCATGTCTGCCGGATCAACATTGTCCTTATAGTATTTCAGCTCCTCTGTGGCACAAACCGACTCTGCATAGGCCGCATCACCTTCTTCACACTCCAAAGTGACCTTGTGGCTTCCATGAATAGTTATTGTTCCCTTGTGACCTGGCATCTTGAGCTGTAAATAAACATAACAGGGCCGTGCCATAAATTTGGCATAAGCCGACCGCCCAAATAGGGCGTGATATGGGCTCTGGATTTTCACCACCTCAAAAGTCAATGTTTCTGACCTGGAAACATGATCATCTCCAAAGGCCACTTCCAGAGCTATCTTGCCAACAGGATATGCTGACTTACTAGGTACCACACCATGGAATACCGTATTGGACGGTTTAAGATTTTTATCTGTTAATCCCATACGGCGGAAGGTTTCATAGTATAGGATGTTAATGTTGCTCCCTCCATCCATGAGTACCTTGGTGAATTTGTAACCTCCCACCTGAGGTGCCACCACCAACGCCACCTGACCCGGATTGTCAACCCGGGGAGGGTGATCCTCTCTGCTCCATACAATTGGCTGTTTAGACCAGCGTAAATAACGGGGCACGGCCGGTTCAACAGAGTTTACCGCCCGCTTATGCAGCTTCTGGTCTTGCTTATCCAAGCTAGTGGTGAAGACATGATATTGCCCACTATTCAACTGCTTCAGGTGGCTCTGATAACCCGACTGCTGCTGCTGATTGTAACCCCTTTGATTACCTTGATTGTGTTGTCCGCCCTGATTGCCATTAAAGCCTGAAACGGAGTTTCCTCCGCCGTGACCCGGCCCATGAGACCCCGACGCTGAACCGCCACCTGACCCGTGATCATACCGGAAAGTGTTAGAATTCTTGAACTCTTGCATGATGTAACAATCTTTCCAAAGGTGGTTGGCCGGCATCTCCTTCGTCCCATGCTTCGGACAAGGCTGGTTTAACAGGTAATTCAAACAGTCCGGGTTGGGACTAGGCGCACCGCTGCGATTCGGCGATTTACCCTTTCGTCGCTGGCCCTTGTCCTGTGCGTTGGTGTTAGCCACAAAGTCCATGTTGCTATCCGCTTTACGCTTGCCTCCGTTTCCATGACCCGCCGAGTTGTGCGGCTGTCCCTTGGAGTTGCCGCTCTTCTTTCCCTTCCTTGCCTTATCATCGTCAGACTCGGGATCCTTGGTACTATCGGAGTCAGCATACTTCACTAGTGCAACCATGAGGGTTCCCATATCATTGCAATGGCGCTTCAACCGCCCCAATTTCAGCTTCAGAGGCTCAAACCGGCAGTTGCCTTCTAAAGTTATCACCGATGTATTGGCATTGATGCGGTCTGATGAATGCAAGATTTTTGAGACCCGGTGCACCCATCGGGTTGTCGATTCTCCTTCCTCCTGGACACAGGCCGCTAAGTCCACTATTGACATAGGCTATTTACATGTATCCTTGAAGTTCTGCATAAACCGGGCTCGCAATTGGGCCCGTGAACTGATAGAGTTGGCCGGCAAACTTTTTAACCAAGTGCGGGCCGTCCCTTCAAGCATCATGGTGAAGTACTTTGCACACGCCGCCTCATCCACATCAAGCATCTCTATGGCCATCTCATAACTCTCCACCCATGTTTCTGGAGACAAGTCGGCAGTGCAATTTGGCACTTTGCGCGGGCCCTTGAAATCCTTGGGCAGGCGCACATTATGTAAAATGGGGACAAGGCACGGCACCCCCAAAGAGCTAGAAGTAACTCCTGGCTCGACCGACGTGGTCGGACGAACCGGCGTGAGCTGACGAGCCTCATACTGCGCCGCTAACTTGGCCTCCCTGCGCGCTCGGGCCCGGTCCACCACTTCCTGGGCATCACCAATACCACCTGCCGGGTTGTTGCCACGGGGCACTTCACGGTTTCGTGCATTGCTTGACACGGCCGGTTCATCCATACGCCTGCTGTAGCTCCGGCTTGGGCGAAGGGTAGATGAATCCGGTCGCGGCTGTATGAATACGCTTCCTGTTGAATCAAAGCTGTTCGAAGGAGCTCCTTAACCCGGCGCGTCTCCACCGCCTGCGGAGAATCACCTTCAATTGGGATGGCCTCCAACTGCGAAGCGGCAGCAACAAGATTGTCCATCGGATTGGAATAGTGACCCGGGGGTGTCAGGATAGGTTGTGGTATGATAGTGTTCTGATGAGGCGGACCCATCAGGCGAGGCTGAACCGGCGCTCCCGTCGTTGGTGCTTCCGCCCGGTTTACCACCGGCGGGTTACTGGTTCCTGCCCCAGGAGTATTAAAGAGATCTCTGGCTTCGAAAACCAGAGGCAAGCGAGACCGGTGCTTCCTCTTTAGGACTTCATGCAACGCATTCTGATCCAGCATAAGCCGGTAGGCCTGCGCATCCAAAGCGGCCCGCTCTGCAGTCATCCTGGCATTCTCAGCTGCCAGATCAGCCTTGGCTTGAGTAATCTGATCCCTCACCTTTGCAATTTCTGCGTGGTGGGCGTCCTGGTCTGCCGGGTTAGCCTCTGCCATAAGTGTAGCCAGCGCATCAAATAGATCAGATAAAACTTGAGCCGGCGGGCGCACAGGGCCTCCTGCCTCGGCAGCCGTCGCCGCTACTGACCCGGAGATCATTGCTTCTACGGTCGAAGAGTGATTCGCCGCCTGTGTCCCGGCCATGAATATTCCAACCCGGTTGGGCAGATCGGAGGGGTCCGGAATACTGTCGCCATCGGAACAGCCCCCAATCCGGCCATCTTGTAGCTGATACAACGATTCGGTTTCTTCGGTTGACGATTCGTTGCCAGAATAAACGACGGTCTCACCACCAGATTCCGACCCATCCTCATAGTCTCCTCCATGGATGACTCCCACGAAGGCACGCTTCACGGCCAGTTTAACCTGGGCGGATCGTGCACGCTGAGCCGTCTCGACGAGGTCGGTGCAGATGTCCGGCTCAGGGCCCGGTACACCAGTCTCGCCAATGAAGACATGTATGCCACCAAAGGGGACCCGGTACCCGTACTCAATCGAGCCGGCCTCGGGGCCCCATCCTGCATCGTCGATGTTGAGCTTGCCGCGATGACTCTTGGTCATCCGGCCCACAGCGTAGCCCTTGAGTCCTTCGAAGTTGCCCTCCAAGAACTTGAAACCATCGTGCGATAGCCCCACGGTGGGCGCCAACTGTCGTGGTTTTGTCACGGCAGATGCCCTCATGAAAGGACTTAGTCGTGGAGCCATCGCTACGGGTTAGCTTGAAGGGGTTAAAGCGGACACAGGGACGTAAGGGAGTTTTATACTAGTTCGTCCCCTTCGATGAAGGTAAAAGCCTACGTCTAGTTGTGATGGAATTGATGGGGTTTTGATGACTAGGGAGCAAACAACTTCGCCTAAGTCTCGAGTTGTTGTCTGTTGTCCTTGAACCGCCGCCGGGTCATCCCCTTATATACACGGGTGGCGCCCGTCAGTTTACAGAGTCCCAACCCGGCTCGTACACGTGTCCGGTTTGGTATCTACTTATTCCTAACTTACAACACAAGTTTACATACCAACGCCGGTTTACAGCTACAGGCCTTAAACCGATCGTGGGCTTTAAGCCCTCTTCTACCTTCATGGGTTTTAGCATACTTAACTACTGATAAAGTTAACCCGGCCCAGATAGGCCGGTTTACGCCCAGTAGTAATATCACCAACAACCGCCGCAACCTACTGTACCCACAAGATCCCATCTAGGGGCCTGTTCCGGAGCTCCATCGGAGGGGGCATCCATCATGGAGGGCTTCTACATCAACACCATAGCCTCTCCGATGAAGTCTGAGTAGTTTACCTTAGACCTTCGGGTCCATGGTTAGTAGCTAGATGCCTTCTTCTCTCTTTTTGGATCTCAATACAATGTTCTCCCCCTCTCTCGTGGAGATCTATTTGATGTAATCTTCTTTTTGTGGTGTGTTTGTTGAGACCGATGAATTGTGGGTTTATGATCAAGATTATCTATGAACAATATTTGAATCCTCTCTGAATTCTTTTATGTATGATTGGTTATCTTTGCAAGTCTCTTCGAATTTTCAGTTTGGTTTGGCCTACTAGATTGGTTTTTCTTGCAATGGAAGAAGTGCTTAGCTTTGGGTTCAATCTTGCGGTGTCCTTTCCAAGTGACAGTAGGGGCAGCAAGGCACATATTGTATTGTTGCCATCGAGGATAACAAGATGGGGTTTTTATCATATTGCATGAATGTATCCCTCTATATCATGTCATCTTGCTTAAGGCGTTACTCTGTTTTCTTGAACTTAATACTCTAGATGCATGCTGGATAGTGGTCGATGAGTGGAGTAATAGTAGTAGATGCAGGCAGGAGTCGGTCTAATTGTCTTGGACGTGATGCCTATATACATGATCATACCTAGATACTCTCATAACTATGCTCAATTCTGTCAATTGCTCAACAGTAATTCGTTCACCCACTTTAAAATACGTATGCTCTTGAGAGAAGCCACTAGTGAAATCTATGGCCCCCGGGTCTATCTTCATCATATTAATCTTCCATCACTTATTATTGCCTTTGCTTTTATTTTACTTTGCATCTTTATCACAAAAATTTGAAAAATATTATATATCATCTATATCAGATCTCACTCTCATAAGTGACCGTGAAGGGATTGACAACCCCTTATCGCGTTGGTTGCGAGGAGTTATTTGTTTTGTGTAGGTACGAGGGACTCGCGTGTAGCCTCCTACTGGATTGATACCTTGGTTCTCAAAAACTGAGGGAAATACTTACGCTACTTTGCTGCATCATCCTTTCCTTTTCAAGGAAATCCAACACAGTGCTCAAGAGGTAGCAGGATGCCAAACGTGAGGTACGCCGCGGAGCCGAACATGAGTCCCAACGCCAAACTGACCTTGTGCTTCGAGGGCATTCTTGGAGCCCTGGAGCAGTTTCGCTCTAACAGAGCGACTTCCCTGGCCAACGAGGCCCGGAAGCTTTGTCGGGGTGCCATGACCAAGATTCTCACCAAGGTGGCGTACTAGAACCCCAACCTCGACTTCGACGTTGTGCTGGAGAGCTTGCTGGAGGATGTGGACCTTGCGACGCTCGAGGAGCGTATCGAGCCCATCATCAGCCGTGTCGACGGAGTTCGGAGGATAGAGGGCCAGAGCCAGGACTAGGCACCTGGTTTCTCATCGCCACTGCAGGTTCTTGATCAAGACAATTTTTATCTTTAGTTAGAACTGCAGCAACAATTGATGTAATATAACTCTGCAGTACTTTGAAACAATGCATGTTATTTTCCTGTTTGATCTCTCTTTGTATGTCCACCCTACGTTAATTGGGTAGGCTTGCCGACGCGTAAACCAAGCCGCGGCACCTTGAGGATAGATCCCCAATAGCCTGCCGGGTGTGCTTGCTTCCAGGCAAACCACCTTATCGCTCTCAACGCAGTCGCTCGAACCGTCGAGTGGACTTGAGACAGAACGAGGGCGTTGCCAATAGCGGAAGGCCACCCCGCCAATCTCGACTCGGCCGTTCGAACTGTTGAGCGGACTCGAAACGGAACAAAGGCATTGCCAATAGCGGAAAGGCCCCATTGCGTACAGGTTTTTCATACAAAGAGCGTGATCTCCGAGGAGAATAACCTTATACATAACAGAATTATTCAAAGTTTTGCATGACTTATCTTTTCTGTCGCCATACGGGCAGTTGCTATGTCTGTGGATGATGTCGCTCGCTTGGTCATCTTCTTCCTCGGAGCGACGACCATGACAAAGCCGCTGCGCCCACTAGACCGGATTTTCACAACTGCGCCTCCTACCTGGCGCGCCAAGGATGTCGGGGGGAAACGACACCTATGGGATCACTGGAATCCCTTCTATGGTTGGCGGGCGCGGGGTTATGCAAAGAGCGGGTCTAGAAGCCAGCACAAAGATTGTTTACCCAGGTTCGGGCCGTGAGGATGCATAATACCCTAGTCCTGCTTTGGTGTATATTTGAGAGTTCTTGAGCTTTTGAACTAGCTACGGTGCGTGCGTCGTCCAAAAGATCCGAATCCTCTCCCAGTACGCCGCGGGCCTCCTTTTACAGGCAAAGGGACTGCCACAGTGGCACACAGGAGGTGGAAAGTTATACAGTGCACAATCTTATCGCCTGTCATTACAGGACAAACTGCATGAAATGCGCTACTTAGGTGTCCACTTGCTTTATCGGGGGCGGTAATGAGGTACGTCCCGTCCGTCGCTGCTCCGCCTTACTCCAGCACATGTCCAGGCCAACGAGGATGCAGCACCACGCAGGCTGGCATGCTACAGAGTTGGTGTGGTGGTAGGATCTTCATGAAGATCTACATGCCACCACGCAGGTGCTTGCTGAGTTGGCCTAGAGGTTGCATGTCGCCACGCAGGTGTTCGCCTAGTTGATGGGCTGGCAGCTGCATGGGAACGGTGGCGGAGCTTTGGCAGATGTGGGCCTGGCTGCGGCCCCGCGGATGTCTTCGGCAAGAGTCTTATCGGGGCCCCGGCAAGAGTCTTGCCGTGGCGTTGTGGTCGTCCCTGACAAGGGGCTTGCCGGGGGTCTCGTGGGTATCCTCGACAAGGATCTTGCTGAGGATCGTCGTCTTCTGATTTTCATTTGATTTTGTATGCTTCTGGTCTTCACAAAGATCTACATGCCACCATGTAGGCGCCTCCCCGAGCTTTGGTTCCAATGTGGTTGAGGGCATCGGAACTCTCAGGCTCGAGGGTGGCAGCCCTACTGGTGCTGGGCACGTTGCCCCGGCAAGGCTCTCGCCGAGGCTGTGGAGGCCGCCCCGGCAAGGGCCTTGCCAAGGGAGTCCACCTTGCCCTTCTGCTCTTTGTGTTTCCATCTTGGCATTGATCTAGTCGTCTTGTGCCTTTGCTTCCTCTGCCCCGCCAAGCGTGGCCAGGGGCGTGGGGCTGCGACTGCCCGCGCACAAGTAAAGGGGTGCGAAAAGGGACCCCTACTTTTGTACACCGACAAAGATGGAAGACCGCCATGCTTTCGACCTCCTATCTTCCAAAATTCGGGCTTCGGCGTCTTCTATCTCGCGGCAGGAGCCAGGTGGCTAGTTGTCCTGGGTGACCTTTTGGCTTTCGTGATGTCTTCGCGCGGTTTCCTTTTATTTCCTCTCAGTTCCAGCCTGCGTGCCAATGTTATGGGTTGTGCGCTCTGTAGCCCCATACCTTATTTTGCTTCTGATTATGCACTACACAAAAGACACATCCGTGACATTTTGGGCCGAACGAAAAAAATTTCTGTCATACATATGACACTTCTATGACGATAATTGTGACAAAACCCGGTATCATCATAGATGTGGTGGGCTCCTACTTCTATGACAAAAAATCATGACAGAAAATGGGCTTTTCGTCCTGGGCGGGCCGGAGACGCAGCTGCATGACATTCTTTGGGCCGTCCATGATGGAAAAAACCGTGGTAGAAGCGAGGGGGAGGAAAATTTCGGGGAGTTCCCGGTTACGGTGGGTGATGAAGATATGTACCTAGGGTAGGGGCATGGGCCTGTCTTAAATGTCCTACCCAAGGACATCCCTAGAAGAAGTCACCTTTCAATCAACTTGGAGGTATCCCACTCGACGGAGTCAAGACACTCGACCATGGAGCTATCAGTCGACCACGAAGCCAACCACTCGACTGCCAGGAGATCTAAAGTCACTCCGCACGCAAACGGTCGGTCATTAAGTAGCCTTTATGGTCATCATAGCACTTTATTAGGGACGTTACCAGTAACTCCCAGTCTTAATGTACTTTAAACCCCGCATTACCGAGGGTCAGAGGGGCCTGGCGAACTCTATATAAGCCACCCCCCTCCTCAGTATCAAGGGTTCGCACCCCTGTTATTCACACACCTATAATCCAATCGACCGCCTCCGGGCACCGAGACGTGGGGCTGTTACTTCCTCTGCGAAGGGCCTGAACTCGTAAACATTGTGTGCTTACAACTCTTCCATAGCTAAGATCTAGCCTCTCCATTCATACCCCCCTACATCACTGTCAGAGTTAGAACCACGACAGTTGGCGCCCACCTTGGGGCTAGGAGTCTTAGCGCCTAGTTGGAGAAGTTGCGATTTTTCCGATCCCTTTGATCATGGTTTCAGGCGGAGCTTCGGTGGAGGGCCGCGAGATCCGTCTCGACGCGCTCATGTTCATCGCCGACGACTCCGCTTGGCTTCAGGAGGCTCCACTCGACATCGACGTGCTCCCCATCCACTGCGCGACGCACTTTCGCGCGTGTGTCCGTGGCGTCCTCCTACGGCAGCCGTCGACCCAATATTGGTCGGCTCCCGTTTCATCCCCCCGCCTCGTTTCTCGCCGGTGCAGGCGCTCTGGTCGATCGAGACTTCAGAGGTGGGTGAGGCATGCGGTGGCTCGCCAGTCGGCCACCCCGCAAGTCGCGGCAATCGAGCCCGACGAATCCCTCTACGGCCTGTTCGACTAGCTCCGCAGAGACTGCATCTGAGTGCGACAGCAGCGACCCAGCGGCGGAAGTTCTGGTGATCGATGGGCCACGCGGTCCTCCCGGTTTCCCTCGCGCTGACGGAGGCGCAGATGGGGACGACCCATCGCGTCTCCATGAAGAATATCTCCCCGAGCCTCTCACGTCACTGCAGCGAGAAGAGCTTTGCCGCCGGAACGTGGATGCACTTCACACTCCTATCGTTGGAGAAACCCCCGAGGCCCGGGCCTTGGAGGATGCGCACTTGGCTAACTTGGCCGAGCGCACTCGACTGGAGAATCTCCAGCGAGTACTAGACGAGCGACCGCATCAACGGGCTCCCGAATCCAGTCGACGTCAGCTCTTCCCGCCTACGCAGGTATATCGAACTCCGGTTCAGAATTTGGCGGCTGCGGCCCGTATAGCAGAGTCGATTCAGCCCTCCCAGTCAGAGGCTGGTAGGGGCTTGTTGCAAATCAGAGCGTTGCTCCGGGCAGCGGGAAACCAGAATTCCGCTGTTTCTCAGTCACGGAATAGAATTCATAGTCGATCCATCACAGCGGATACAGTCCAGTCGGCTCACAGCACAAGATCGCCCCCGAGGCGTGAGGGACGTGGAGACCGGCATGATCAGTATAGAAGGAATGAGCAGTATGATCAACGATTCGATCGTGATGATCGACGTCGAGTGCCAACCCCTCCCCCGAGGAGCGGATCATATGCGCCTCGACAGCAGGATGACAGACGTCCTCACAGTGTTAGGCGGAGAATTCCAGTCGACGCCAGAGAACCAGGCTTTGATGCGAGATCCATTCTCGTTCAAGGTTTGGTCGACAGGAGCAGAGCTCACCGAGAAGGCCACGACAGAGATGCACCTACCAGTAGCAGGGTACATGTTTCAGGACCCGAGTGTTTCAGTCGAGCCATCAGAGCCGATGTGATTCCTCCCAACTTCAGGTTGGCGACTGGAGTTAGTAAGTTCACCGGTGAGTCTAAGCCTGACACTTGGCTCGAAGATTACCGAGTGGCTGTCCAGATTGGCGGTGGCAATGATGAGGTAGCTATGAAGCATTTGCCTCTCATGTTAGAAGGTTCAACCAGAGTGTGGCTAAATCAGTTAGCGCCCAGCAGCATCTATACTTGGGAGGACCTCTCCCGAGTGTTTGTCACTACCTTTGAAGGAACATGCAAGCGACCTGCAGGCCTTACAGAATTGCGGTCTTGCGTGCAGAAACCGAGTGAAACTCTGAGGGATTACATTCAGAGGTGGATCACGTTGCATCACACAGTTGAAAATGTGCCTGATCATCAAGCAGTTTGTGCCTTTAAAGAAGGCGTTAAATACAGAGAATTGAATCTGAAGTTCGGTCGGACCGTAGAGATGTCTCTTAATCGGATGATGGAGATCGCCACCAAATACGCTAATGGTGAAGATGAGGATCGACTCCGGAGTGGTAAGCTCAAGGCAATCGCCCAGGAAACCGGAGGAAATTCCAGTCGGACACAAAAGCGGAAGGCCGAGCCAGCCGCTCCTGGGGAGGCCCTGACCGTGACCCAGGGAAAATTTAAGGGAAAACCCAAGGGGCCTTGGAACCCCAAGAAAGTTAAGGACCAGGATGGAAATGATGTTTTGGATCTGCCGTGTCACATCCACACCAAGAAAGACGAAGAGGGTAAACTCATTTACCCAAAGCATACCACTCGACAGTGTCGGCTCCTGATCCAGCAGTTTTAGGGCAAACAGTCCAAAGATAAGGAAAAGGAGTCGGACAAAGTTGAGGACAACGAAGATAGTGACGATGGATACCCCCAGGTCAATTCCACCTTGATGATTTTTGCTAATGTTGAAAGCAAAAGTCAACTGAAAGTCATTAACCGCGAGGTGAATATGGTTGCCCCGGCAACACTCAGTTATCTGAAGTGGTCTCAGACTGCCATCACATTCGACCAGTCTAATCACCCAACGCACATTGCTACCCCTGGGAGGCAAGCTTTGGTGGTCGACCTAGTTGTCGAAGGCACTTGACTGACTAAAGTCCTGATGGATGGTGGCAGCGGTTTGAACATACTGTATGCAGAAACACTGAAAGGGATGGGCATTCCGATGTCCAGGCTTAGTACGAGTAACATGAGTTTCCATGGAGTCATTCCTGGGAAGAAAGCCGAGTCACTCGGCCAGATTGCTCTTGATGTGGTTTTTGGTGACTCCAAGAATTACCGAAAGGAAAAGTTGACATTCGAGGTTGTGGATTTCCAAAGTGCTTATCATGCTATTCTGGGCAGGCCAGCTTATGTACGCTTCATGGCTCGACCATGTTATGTGTATCTCAAGTTGAAGATGCCTGGTCCCAGAGGGGTGATCACCATTACAGGCAATCGGAAGAAAGCAGAAGAGTGTTTCCAAAAAGGCTCAAAGATCGTTGATGCCCAAATGGCAGTGGTCGAGCTGCAAGAGTACCAGAAGACTGGTCATCCGAGTGAGTTGCTACGAGCCAAGAAGCCTGCTTCAGAATCAGCCTTTCAGTCGTCTGGTGAACCGAAGCCAGTTCACATTCACCCGACTGATCCCAATGTTGCTCCGACTCACATCTCAACGACACTCGATTCCAAATAGGAAGAAGCGCTCATCCAGTTCCTCCGTGAGAACTGGGACATCTTCGCATGGAAGCCTTCTGACATGCCTAGAGTTCCCAGGGGGCTGGCTGAGCACCGTCTACGAGTCGACCCAAAAGTTAAACCTGTGAAAGAACATCTTCGATGGTCCGCCGTCCAGAAGAGGAAGGCCATTGTAGAGGAGGTAGCTCGGCTCTTAGCAGCGGAGTTTATTCGAGAAATTTACCACTCCGAGTGGCTCGCCAATGTTGTCATGGTTCCCAAGAAGGACAAGTCACTTCGCATGTGCATTGACTTTAAACATATCAATCGGGCCTGCCCGAAAGATCATTTTCCTCTCCCCCGCATCGATCAGATAGTTGACTCGACCGCGGGGTGTGAGCGTTTGTCTTTTCTAGACGCCTATTCCGGGTACCATCAGATCCGTCTGTACGGGCCCGACGAGATCAAAACAGCTTTCATCACTCCATTCGGGTGCTTCTGTTATGTCACCATGCCCTTCGGCCTCAAAAATGCCGGAGCCACGTTCATGAGGATGATTCAGAAGTGTTTGCTCACTCAGATCAGTCGGAATGTGGAGGCATACATGGATGATATTCTGGTTAAGTCACGGAAGGGTTCCGACCTGCTGACTGACCTTGCTGAAACCTTTGCCAACCTCAGGAGGTATGGTATCAAGCTCAAACCATCAAAGTGCACATTCGGAGTTCCAGGTGGGAAGTTACTCGGTGTTCTCATTTCCGAACGGGGAATCGACGCCAATCCTGAAAAAATTGGTACCATACTCCGGATGAAGCGTCTCGTGCGTGTACATGACGTTCAGAAGCTTACAGGTTGCTTGGCCGCTTTAAGTTGATTCATCTCTCGTCTTGGTGAAAAGGCATTGCCTCTTTACCGACTGCTGAAGAAGTCCGACAAGTTCGAGTGGACTCCAGAAGCTGATGCAGCGTTTGCAGAGCTCAAAACTCTTCTCTCCACCCAGCCAGTGCTTGATGCCCCAATCAGCAAGGAGCCTTTGCTGCTTTACATTGCAGCCACAGGACAAGTTGTCAGTACAGTACTTACGGTCGAGCGGGAAGAAGAAGGAAAGGCCTTCAAAGTTCAGCGCCCAGTATATTATATTTCTGAAGTTTTGACTCCTTCAAAGCAAAGATATCCTCATTACCAGAAGCTTTTATATGGGATTTATATGACCACGAAGAAGGTTGCACATTACTTCTCTGATCATTCCATTACAGTCGTCAGCGACGCCCAACTTTTAGAGATTTTGCACAACAGAGATGCAACTGGTCGAGTGGCCAAATGGGCTATTGAACTTCTCCCCCTAGATATCAAGTTTGAGGTAAAGAAAGCTATCAAGTCCCAAGCAATTGCAGATTTCATCGCCGAGTGGATCGAACAGCAACTTCCGACTCAAGTTCACTCGGAGCGCTGGACCATGTTCTTCGATGGATCCAAGATGCTGAATGGTTCCGGTGATGGGGTAGTATTGGTTTCCCCCCGAGGAGATAAGCTCAGATACGTTCTCCAGATCCACTTCGATTCCTCCAATAATGAAGCAGAATATGAAGCACTTTTGTATGGGTTGCGCATGGCCATTTCACTCGGCGTCCGTCGCCTCATGGTCTATAGCGACTCAGATTTGGTGGTTAATCAGGTGATGAAGGAGTGGGACGTCAGAAGTCCAGCTATGATTGGTTATTGCAATGTAGTGAGAAAGTTAGAGAAGAAATTCGAGGGGTGAGAGCTTCATCATATCCCCCGACTGAAAAATCAAGCGGCTGCTGATTTGGCAAAGATAGGCTCCAAGAGAGAAGCCATCCCCAGCAATGTGTTTTTGGAACACATCCACTCGCCATCAGTCCAAGAAGATCCTTTTACGGATGAAACCCTGCAGCCAAAGAGTGCCACGGATCCGACTGAAGTTGAAATTCCGGCAGTGGTCGACCTAATCATGGAAGTTTTGGCAATCATCCCCGACTGGACGGTACCGTACATCGCGTATATTCTGATAAAGGAACTCCCGGAGGAAGAAGAAGAGGCTCGACAGATCGTTCGTCGATCCAAAGCCTTTACAGTCATAAAGGGACAGTTGTACAGAGAAAGCGCGACTGGAATCGGTCAGAAGTGTATAACACCAGAGGAAGGTCAGATAATCCATGATGATATCCACTCGGGGACCTGTGGTCATCATGCGTCCTCTCGGACCATTGTGGCTAAAGCATACTGAGCAGGATTTTACTGGCCAAGAGCTAATGAAATGGCAAAAGAGATAGTCGACAAGTGTGAAGGGTGCCAGTTCTACTCCAACATGTCACACAAACCTGCATCAGCCCTGAAGACCATTCCAGTCGTCTGGCCCTTCGCTGTTTGGGGACTAGACATGGTTGGTCCATTGAGAACAGGAAGGAGCGGCTACACACATGTTCTTGTGGCAGTCGACAAGTTTACCAAATGGATTGAAGCTAAACCTATCAAGAATCTTGATGCTTGCACTGCTATCAGTTTCATCAGGGAGTTAACATTCAGATATGGAGTCCCGCATAGCATCATCACTGACAATGGGTCAAACTTTGATTCAGACAAGTTCAGAGCTTTTTGCGCCTCTCAAGGCACACGAGTCGACTACACGTCGGTCGCCCACCCCCAGTCGAATGGACAAGCAGAAAGGGCAAATGGTCTGATTCTCAAAGGACTAAAGCCTCGGCTGATGCGTGATGTCAAGCATGCAGCAGGCGCTTGGGTCGACGAGCTTCCGTCAGTCCTGTGGGGATTAAGGACCACCCTGAATCGGTCGACTGGAAGAACTCCGTCCTTTCTGGTTTACGGAGCGGAAGCGGTCCTGCCGAGTGATCTACTTCACAATGCACCCCGAGTCGAGCTTTATACCAAAGATGAAGCAGAGCAAGCCCGGCAAGATGCAGTTGACCTCCTAGAGGAAGAAAGAGAAATGGCAATGATCAGATCGACCATTTATCAGCAAGACTTGCGTCGATTCCATGCCAGAAATGTGAAGAGTCGAGCCTTCCAAGAAGGAGATTTGGTCCTCCGAGTGGATCAATAGAAACCACACAAGCTTGCTCCTACTTGGGAACGCCCCTTCATCGTCACCAGAGTCCTCCACAATGGAGCGTATCACCTTTACAATGTCGATCGCCAGATCGACGAGCCACGAGCTTGGAATGCGGAACTGCTCCGCCCCTTTTACACTTGAATTCTCACTCGGATGAGATGTAATAAGAAAATCTTCTGTAGTTTATTTTCATCAAAGACAAGAGTATTCCAATTTCTCCTATAATTGTTGTCACTTTTGTTTACGTATGAAATCCCCCAGTGGGTGACTTAGCTGCGAATCCGTTTCGCCTAAGTTTGTAAAAAAAATCCTACCGAGTGGTGTGCCAGACTCCCACTCGGGGGCTTAGCTACAGCCCAGTGCTCGCCTAAGTGTTTAAAAATCCTACCGAGTGGCGAGCCAGACTCCCACTCGGGGGCTTAGCTGCAGCCCAGTGCTCGCCTAAGTTTTTAAAAATCCTACCGAGTGGAAAGCCAGACTCCCACTCGGGGGCTTAGCTGCAGCCTAGTGCTCACCTAAGTGTTTAAAAATCCTACCAAGTGGAGAGCAAACCTCCCACTCGGGGGCTTAGCTACAGTCCAGTACTCGCCTAAGTTTGAAAAAAATCCTACCGAGTAGTGAGCCAGACTCCCACTCGGGGGCTTAGCTGCAGTCCAGTACTCGCCTAAGTTTGAAAAAATCCTACCGAGTGGAGAGCGAACCTCCCACTCGGGGGCTTAGCTGCAGTCCAGTACTTGCCTAAGTTTGAAAAAATCCTACCGAGTGGAGAGCAAAACTCCCACTCGGGGGCTTAGCTGCAGCCCAGTGCTCGCCTAAGTTTGAAAAAATCCTACCGAGTGGAGAGCAAACCCCCACTCGGGGGCTTAGCTGCAGTCCAGTACTTGCCTAAGTTTGAAAAAATCCTAGCGAGTGGAGAGCAAACCTCCCACTCGGGGGCTTAGCTGCAGTCCAGTGCTCGCCTAAGTTTGAAAAAATCCTACCGAGTGGAGAGCAAACTTCCCACTCGGGGGCTTAGCTGCAGCCCAGCGCTTGCCTAAGTATGGAACACATCCCAATCTGCAAGGACGATGAGGTGCGAATCGACTGCTACCTTCTCCTTCGGAGCTGCACCACAAATACGAAGTTATTTCGAGTGAAGATCAAGTTCCACTCGACAGTTAATCCATAAAGATACTCAACGATAAATTAAGTTCGGATAAGATCCCAAGGGTCCCGGACCGCAGATCAAAGTACTCGAGCCTCCGGCTCGGCAGAGTTTAACGGTTACAAAATCCACTCGGCATTCCGAGGCAAATTTAAAGTGAAGCATAAAAAGTTTTTTATTCCTCAGGCGGAGGACTGGAAGGGGCAACGAAATCGTCCAAGTCGATCCCGTCTGCAATACGAGTGGCAGCAGCAATGAAAGACTCCATGAAGTCTTGAAAGTTGTGCTTCCTGGTATTGGCAACTTGGATAGCAACCAGCTTTTCCTCTCGCGCCTCCTTGCAGTGGACGCGGACCAGGGACAGAGCGACATCAGCACCACACCTTGCGGAGGATTTCTTCCATTCCGTCACTCGACCAGGAACGTCATTCAGTCGAGTCATCAGAGACTCGAGGTCATTCGGAAGCGTCATCCTGGGCCAGAGCGACGTGTCGATCCGCGACACCGCAACCTTCAGTCGGGCCAGATAATCAACCACACTTGCAACACGAGACTCCAGTCGGAGCACGTTCATAGCAGCTTCATCTTTCACTGGGGAGTTAATGGGATCCAAATCTCTCTCCACTCGACTGGTCTCCTCCTCGAAGTTCTGGCAAAATTCTGTAAACACAAGTCAAAGATAAGACAGCGACCCTGCATGAGCTCAGTGACGACAAGCCAGCCAGGTGAAAATTGTTACCCTCAAGCATGACGAATAGCTTCTTGGCGAGTCCCCCGAGATAAGCCTCAAGATCGTTCTTCTTCCCCACTAGTTCACTGGCCTTGTCACCCATAGCTATCTTGTCATTTTTCAGACGGCTGACTTCTTGGTTAGCCGCATCAAGAGCAGTTTTCAGTCTGGAGTTCTCCTTCTCAAGAGTTCCGACTGAAGTCAGCTTTTCTTCAGCAAGCTTGGTCTTGTTCAAAGCTTCCTTCTATGCTTCGGCGAGGTCATGGTCCTTCTTCTTCAGAGCTTCCTCCAGTTTATCTACGGAACATCAAGTAAGATCAACATCAAGAATGGACAAGAAAGAAAAGTCACTCGTCAAGAATGGAGAACCTCACCAGCCATACCTTTTGCTTCTTCTCGCGCCTTCTGCAAGTTCTCTTGAGCAAGCTTCAAGTCAAGGTTGAGCTGGATCTGCTTATTCTCCAACTCAGTGTAGCGAGCCACAAGTTCGCAGGATTTCTGCAAAAAATCAGTCGACAGACGTCCAAGATAAGTTGCTTCCGAGTAACTAAGAGACAATGATGGCATTTCTAAGACTACAACCGAATCAAAAACATTCGACAGTAGTCTCGGGGACTACACCCAGTGGGTGCACTTAGCGTGCCCCCACTCATCCAAAAATGAACAGTCACACCCAGTGGGTGTACAGAAATAAAGATCTTCGGAAAAGAGGTTCTTCACACAGCATATCCTAACAGAACAAGTGTTGAATCGACTGACCTGGATGTTGCTCTGAAGAGCTGAACTCGCGTCATAAGCTGCTTGGCTGGCTTCCCGAACTACCTTCACTATCTCCATCATGATTCCCGCCTGGCGTATAGCCTCTTTAGCGGCACCCACTTGGTCCTCAGGGACGGGGTATGTCGCAAAAAGCGAAGGCGGATTTGCAGTCGATGTCGAAGGCCGCACGCTCGTCAGAGGAACAGCGAAAGTCACAGAAGCCCGAGTGGTATCACCACCATCCCGAGCTATGGCCTCAGGCGCCGGGGCAGTTTGTGGGGTCTTGCCAGCCGACGCCCTCCTGTTTCTTCTCACTCTCAGCGGCACTTCGTCGTCGTCATCAGGGAGGTCAATGACATGAGGAGGAGCTACAAGGAAAAATTCAATCGACCGGAGTTATAACAAATTGTCAGTCGACTCCGAGCAGAGCATCAGTAATCATACCAGGGTTGGAGGTAACAGCGTCTTCCATCTCTTGATCATCATCCTTGGCGGAGATCTCCGAGGTGGCAGCACTGCAAATTTCGAAAGTCAGTCAGTTTGCTCAATGAGTCGACCAAGAGTCGGTCGCATTCGGCAAAGGAAAACAAATTCTACTATTACCCAGAAATGGTGGGGACAGTCATCTTCATCTTGGGAAGAGCCTTAGGCGGATTGGATGGCGTCCCACGTGGATGCTTGGGAGCTTTTTCAGTTGGCGCTGGAGAAGAGGTCCGAGGGCGCTTCGACGACTGCCCAACAGGGGCAGTCACCTTACCACGTTCCCACGCAGGGTCGTGTGTAAGCTTAGATCGCCTTTCCGAGCGGGGGGGTTCAACTTCCTCCTCCTCCTCTTCGCTGGAGTCAACGTCGTCGTCTTCCTCTCCTTCGCCGTCAGATTCCCACTCTCCTTGTTCGTCTCCACTTTCGCCTCCGCTCGCCTCCCCTTCCTCGGCCTGCTCCTGTGCTCCATTGGGTGTCGAGTACATCTCAGTAGTTGCCTGGAGAACAGCAGACAAGACAAAGTCAATCGACCGATTCAAAGAGAACGAATAAAGAAAGCAAGATCTCAGTCGGAAACACAAGGTCAGACCTGGTCCACTTCGTATGTGTTGTCGAGTGGAGGAATCCGCCTGGCTCCTCGGGGGTTGTCTTTGTTCCCTGTGATGATCGACAGCCACCCTTCCAGCATCTCGTCAGTGACCTCCTCTGGATGAATCCGAGTGTTATCCTCGAGACCCGAGTACAACCACCTCGGGTGGTCACGAGCCTGAAGCGGTTGGATGCGCCTCCGAAGGAAGACCTCCAGCAAGTCCATGCCGGTCACGCCCTCACGGACAAGCTGAACCGCTCGACGAACTAACACCTTGACTTGCGCCTTTTCCTCCGGCGCCACTTTCAGAGAGGAAGGTTTTTGCGCTCGGTTCAGAGAGAAAGGGGGAAGCCCAGTTGAATGTCCTGGGGTCGCCTGGTCTTTACAGTAAAACCAGGTCGACTGCCAACCATGGACCGACTCGGGAAAAGTGATAGACAGAAAAGAACTTTTTCCCCTCATCTGGATCGCCAGGCCCCTGCACAGCTGGATCACCTGTGTTCGTTCGTCACTCGACTTGGCCTTCTTTACCGATTGGGAGCGACAAGTGAAGATGTGCTTGAAGAGTCCCCAATGGGGGCGGTAACCCAAGAAATTTTCACACAAGGAAACGAAAGCAACAAGATACACGATGGAATTGGGAGTGAAGTGATGGAGCTGCGCTCCGAAGAAGTTCAAAAAGCTCCGGAAAAAAGGATGAGGAGGCAGAGAAAATCCGCGATCAATATGGGTGGCGAGGAGGACGCACTCACCGTCAAGAGGTTGGGGTTCGACTTCTTTCCCCGGGAGACGCGCAGATTCGTGGAGAATGAATCCCCCTCGACCATATCATCAAGATCGTCCTGCCGAATCACCGATGGCATCCAGTCGCCCTGGATCCAATCCTTGGGTAGAGCAGTCCTCTAGGAAGATCCGCCCCGAGCAGACTTCTTCCCCTTCCCCTGCACCGCCGCCTTCTTCGCGCGCTCCAGAGCTGACGTCTTCTTCTTCACCATCGTCGCCGGCGAAGCTCGAACAGGACGACGGCACCGAGGTGAGGGCAGGGGTGGCGGAGGAACTTGTGAAGGGAGAAGGAAAAGTGAGGGCGCACTGTTCGAAGGTCCCGAGCCGGCAGCTTATAAGATGTCGCTTCCAAGTGGCTGACTGGTAGGCCCGGGTAATCCCGACAAATCCCGCAACAGGCGCGCGCGTGGTACGTGGCGAAAAAGGTGGCACTGGGATCGAGGAGCTTCCGTCTTATCCCATCCGATTACTGCGGCCACCCCCGTCCCGCGCGCTTCTCGAAATTCAAATCCCGCAAAATCCGCGGGTTGCAGAAAAACTCATCAGACAGAAGATCCCTTTCACACCATCACTCGGAACTTCACAAGTAAAGAAATTCACTCGACGAGAGGCCTAGAATGGATCAAGGCGACTGAAAGAAGTTGATAACGTCATCCGTGACAATTGATCCGAAACAAGGTGCTCATATCGCACAGAAAACCAGTCGGAAGGATCCACAACTCCTTCCCCACTCAAACCTCGATCCATTCGGGGGCTAATGATGAAGATATGTACCTAGGGTAGGGGCATGGGCCTGTCTTAAATGCCCTACCCAAGGACATCCCCAGAAGAAGTCACCTTTCAATCGACTTGGAGGTATCCCACTCGACAGAGTCAAGACACTCGACCATGGAGCTATCAGTCGACCACGAAGCCAACCACTCGACTGCCAGGAGATCTAAAGTCACTCCGCACGCAAAAGGTCGGTCATTAAGTAGCATTTATGGTCATCATAGCACTTTATTAGGGACGTTACCAGTAACTCCCAGTCTTAATGTACTTTAAACCCCGCATTACTGAGGGCCGGAGGGGCCTGGCGAACTCTATATAAGCCACCCCCCTCCTCAGTATCAAGGGTTCGCACCCCTGTTATTCACACACCTATAATCCAATCGACCGCCTTCGGGCACCGAGATGTAGGGTTGTTACTTCCTCCGCGAAGGGCTTGAACTCGTAAACATCGTGTGCTTACAACTCTTCCATAGCTAAGATCTAGCCTCTCCGTTCATACCCCCCCTACATCAATGTCAGAGTTAGAACCATGATAGTGGGAGGTAGGAGGCCGAGCGATGCGCGTTTCTCTCGTACACGTACACGCGTGTGTGCGAGGCGTTGGCTCTAACTGAACCGAGCGAGGCGTTGGGCTCTAACTGAACCCGAGCGATTGCACTGCAGGCTACACATTACTGAACCTGAGCGATCGATCGATGGCTGTTAACTGAACCCGATCAAGCGATTCCTTGGCTACTGCTGCTAACTGAAGCCGATCGATGCTGCCTCTGGATGAACAGTGAGCGTTGTGGGGGGGTTGGATGAACAGTCCCCGGTGGGGGTGGATGAACAGGACCCCGTGGTGTTGCCTCTGGATGAACAGGACCCCGATCGATCGAGCCAGTTGGGGCTGGATGAAAAGGACCACGTGGAGGGGTGGATGAACTGGACCACCCCATGGAGGGCAGGATGAACTGTAGACGGTGGAGGGGTGCCCGTGGAGGGGTGGTTGAACAGGACCCCGTGGTGTGGAGGGCTGGATGAACAGTAGACGGTGGAGGGTGGTTGAACAGTAGCCGGTGGAGTAGCGCGCGGTGGAGGCTGGATGAACAGGAGCCCGTGGAGGCTGGAGGAGGTCGACGGTGGATGAACAGTAGCTCGTGGATGCTGGAGGGGGTCGACGGTGGAGATGAACAGTATCCCGTGGAGTCCCGTTTTGCGGTACGCCACACCCCTCCCGATGAACAGGACCCCCGTTTCGACCGTAGCGCTCCAATACAAGTCTGTTTCCTCCGTTTTGCGGTACGCCACACCCCTCCCGATCAACAGGACTCCCGTTTCGACCGTAGGAGGTCTGTTTCCTCCGTTTTGTGGTACGCCACACCCCTCCCGATCAACAAGACCCCCGTCTCGACCGTAGGAGGTCCGTTTCCTCCGTTGTGCGGTACGCCACACCCCTCCCGATCAACAGGACCCCCGTTTCGACCGTAGGAGGTTTGTTTCCTCTGTTGTGTGGTACGCCAGGACACGTTTCCATCGCCTCTTCCATCCAAGCCCTCCCGATGAACACGACCACGCATTCCATTCCGACCCAGCCACGTTGCCTCCCGATGAACACGACCACGCATTCCGTTGCCTCCCCATGAACACGACCACGACGATGTTTCTCCGTTCCAACCTAGCCATGTCAACGAGCCCTCGTTGTACGTATGCGCGAGTAGGCATTCGAGACCCCGCCCGTATGTACACATACGTGGCCGTATTTTCTTTCTTGCACCCTGGCCGCTGTACGTCCGTGTACATGCTACGTGCGCGCCTCTACTACGACGCGTGCGCGCCTCTACTACGACACGTGCGTGCCTCTACATCGACCAGTATATATGTACGTACACGTTCGCGACCAGAATGACAACGCTACGTGCGCTTCGACCAGGTGGGTCCCGACTGTCAGGCACTTCCTTGCCTGCGAAGATGTAGCTAGTGGGTCCCAACAGTCAGGGGGGCGAAATACGGTGGCCCGTCCGGTGGGTCCCCGCTGTCAGGTGGAGGAATAATTATTTTGCACGTAATAAGGAGGCACTTCCTTGCTGCGGCCGTGGACCCAGCTGTCAGCCTCTCCACGTACAGTCCATGTCCGATGGAAGCCGTTCCTTGACCACGTTGACCACGCCGTGCCGACAGCACCAGGGCGGTGGACGACGGCGAGGCCTAGGAAGGGGACGACACGGAGCCGGGGAAGACGCGGCAGTGGATGCCCATGCGTAGAGGAGTACGAGGGTTCACTGGTTCGCTGCGGTGTGAGGCTGTCGTCGCCGCAGAATAATAGGGGGTGTGGGTGAGTGGAGGGATGACCTGGCCAGCCGTGGGAGTAGTAGGGGCGGTGAGGCCTCCTCCGCATCGCAGCCGGCCACGGGAGGTAGGAGCACGAGGCACGACCGGCGCTGGTTTGGGCGGCTGGATCAAGAAGACCAGAGGTTGAAGAAGCACTACGGCCGTTGGATGGACATCGTACGGTCACTGGAGCTAGAATCGTGCATATTGACTAAGTTGACAAAGCCCTCTGTCCCCGTCAACTTAGTAGGCCCACAAGTCAGCCTCCCACCAAGGTGGGTCCCAGCTAGCAGGGGGTATTCATTTTTTTGCGTAATAAGGAGGCACTTCCGGTGGGTCCGAGCTGACAACAAGGGGAACGTTTTTTTTCATGAAATACGGTGGCTCGTTGGGTGGGTCCCAGCAGTCAGGGGCAAACGTTTTTTCGCGATATACTGGTGGGCGTCCGGTGGGTCCCCGCTGTCAGGTGGAGGAATAATTATTTTCCGCATAATAAGGAGGCACTTCCTTGCGGCTGCCGTGGACCCAGCTATCAGCCTCTCCACGTACAGTATTCTTCCAATGGAATTCGGTCGTTGACCACATTGACCACGCCGCGCCGACAACACCACAGCGGTGGACGACCGCGAGGCCTAGGAAGGGGACGACGCGGAGCCGGGGAAGACGCGGCAGTGGATGCCCACGCGGAGAGGAGTACGAGGGTTCACTGGTTCGGCTGCGCTGCCATCGCCACAGAATAACAGGGGTGTGGGTGAGTAGAGTGGAGGGATGGCCTGGCCAGCGGTGGGAGTAGTATGGGGGCGGTGAGGCCTCCGCGGCAGCATAGCCGGCCATGGGAGGCGGGAGCAGGCAGCACAACCGGCGCTGGTTTGGGCGGCTGGAGCAAGAAGACCAGAGGTTGAAGAAGCACTATGGCCGTTGGATGGACATCGTACGGTCAGTCGAGCTAGAATCGTGCATATTGACTAAGTTGACAAAGCCCTTCGTCCCCGTCAACTTAGTAGGCCCACTATACTGGGTCCCAGCTAGCAGGGGGAGTATTCATTTTTTTGTGCATAATAAGGAGGCACTTCCTTGCGTGCGGTAACGTTTTTTCGCGA
The DNA here is from genome assembly GCA_032464435.1 of Aegilops umbellulata. Classification (NCBI taxonomy): domain Eukaryota; kingdom Viridiplantae; phylum Streptophyta; class Magnoliopsida; order Poales; family Poaceae; genus Aegilops; species Aegilops umbellulata. The sequence goes on along the minus strand of CP136056.1, from coordinate 36,543,268 downwards.
AATACAAAGGCCGTTTCGGTGGGTCCCAGATGTCAGGTCGAGGAAATCATTATTTTGCGCGTAATAAGGAGGCATTTCCTTGCGTGCGGCCGTGGACCCAGCTGTCAGCCTCTCCACGTACAATCCACTTCAGATGCATGTCGGTCGTTGACCACACCACGCCGAGAGCACCAGGGCAGTGGACGACGGCGAGGCCTAGGAATGGAACGACACGGAGGCAGGGAAGACTCGGCCATTGTCTTTGTTTCCCACGCAGAGGGGAGTACGACTGTACGAGGGTCTACTTGTTCGTCTGCCGTCGCCGGAGAATAACAGCAGGTGTGGGTGAGTAGAGGGATGGCTAGGACAGCGATGGGAGTACGGTGGGGCGGTGAGGCATGCGTGGCAGCAGAGCCGACTGCGGGGAGGAGGGAGCAGGCAGTCCCGCCGGCACCTGTTTGAGCGGCTGGAGCAGGAAGAGCAGAGATTGAAGAAGCACGACAGCCGTTGGATGGCCATCCAACAGTCACTGCTTGTGCGTCAACCTTTTTTTTTGGAAAGCCTCAAATCTGTGGAAAACAGCATACAGCCCATCTGCCATTATTTCTAATAATTTATAGCCCATTTGCTAATTATTAAGGTTATTTTTTTAGCCCATATTCTTTTTGTTAGCATTACAGCCCATATTGTGGCCACGGTTAAAAAATTATACGAAATTTTGCATATTTCGGTGCGGTCTGAACTGTTTTTAATCCCGAAATTTCGACTCACATTCAAACTGATTTTAAAAATAAATGTGTATCAATATAAAATCCAACAAATTCTCCACGCATAAAAATTAATGTAATTTCAAATCTCGAAATGAAAAAAAGATATTTGAAACTAATTGTCGGTTTGATGTGTTTTAAAAATGTACAACCCATTTCTCATTACTGATGGGCCATTTTCTCGGCCAGCCAAATGAAAGCTCTCCTCGTCTTGAAAGATTTGCAGCCCAACAGGCCTGACAAAGCGACTTACTTGGCAAATCACAAAAAAAAACGGGCTGTGGCCGTGGACCCAGCTGTCAGCCTCTCCATGCACAGTACTCTTCTGATGGAATGTCGTTAACCACGTTGACCACGCCGCGCCGAGAGCACCAAGGCGGTGGACGACGGCGAGGCCTAGGAAAGGGACGACACGGAGCCGGAGAAGACACGGCAGTGGATGCCCACGCGGAGAGGAGTACGAGGGTTCACTGGTTCGGCTGCGGTGTGAGGCTGCCGTCGCCGCAGAATAATAGGGGGAGTGGGTGAGTGGAGGGATGGCCTGGCCAGCGGTGGGAGTAGTATGGGGACGGTGAGGCCTCCGCGGCAGCACAGCCGGCCACGGGAGGCAGGAGCATGCGGCACGACCGGCGCTGCTTTCGGCGGCTGGGGCAAGAAGACCAGAGGTTGAAGAAGCACTACGGCCGCTGGATGGACATCGTTGACCATGCCGCGCCGAGAGCACCAGGGCGGTGGACGACGGCGAGGCCTACGAAGGGAACGACACGGAGCCGGGGAAGACACGGCAGTGGCTGCCCACGCGGTGGAGAGTACGAGGGTTGACTGGTTCGGCTGCCGTCGCCGGAAAATAACAGGAGGTGTGGGTGAGTAGAGAGATAGACAGGCCAGGGATGCGAGTATGATGGGGCCGTGAGGCCTTCCTGGCAGCACTGCCGGCCACGGGAGGCGGGAGCAGGCGGTTCCGACAGTGTTGGTTTGAGCGGCTGGGGCAGGAGGATCAGAGACTGAAGAAGCACGATTGCCGTTAGATTGACATCTAACGGTCTGACGCTGGTAGAGTCGATTGTTGACTAAGTTTCTTTTTTGAGAAACCTTGTGTACACATGAACTTAGTAGGCCCACAAGTCAGCCTCCAATTCTGTGGCAGACAACATAAAGCCCATTTGCTATTTTTTATAATTTGCAGCCCATTTGCTAATTCTTAAGTAATTTATTACAGCCCATTTTCTGCCTAGGACCACGGTCAAAAAGTCCAATATTATTTTGCATATTTCAGTGGAGTCCGAACTGTTGTAATCCCGAAATGATAAACATTTTTTTAAGAACTTATTGATTTGCCAAAAAATCGTTTTGTTTTTGTAAGAAAATAAGACGTGGGACAAATTTAGTTGGTTTAAGGGAAAACCAGTGGTAAAAAAATCAGCGCTGGGTGGGAAAAAACAACAAAATTAAGGATGTAAATATGAAAAGGGAATTTTATGTGCTTTAAATATAATGATACGTGTATATGAACTAGTAGAACTATAGGTAGAGCTTAGAAAACGGATGTAGGACATGCGTTTCAAGAGGAAAATAGAACTGGGTTGTGTGTTTGATTCAGTAAAAAAATTGCCTGTGGATGTTGTAAGACAAAATATAACTAACGCTGGCGGGCCAGAGGCCAGTAGATACCTGCTGGATCTTTGTGCCCCGTTGTCGTCATGGGCTGGGCCTGTTAAAAACAAAACAACCCTGGGCAATCTACAGCCCAGTTGAAACTTGCTCGACCTGAAAAAACAATATACGTGCTCAATAAACGAGAGAATTCTGCAAGTACAGACTGATAACTGGGATGCAGCACGGATATTGTTTTTTTATCGTGATAATGAGTGCATGCACTTGTTTCGAAAAAAAATGGAGAACTGGGAATTCGAACGGCGGGTGCTTATGCTACCCATGAAATAAAAATCAGGTGCCTGAAAATTTGTTTCGAAAAAATGATTCAGCTTTATATCCACGTCGACCCTCGGCATGATGGTTGGAAGCAAATGCAAGTTCATACCAAAAGATCGTTAACAGCAATACCTACTCGCGGATGACAAGGTAGTACAACTACCAATACCAAACTAACTAATCTTTTTACTCCTGGCCCTAGTGTTCGTCTGGTAGAAAATCTTGCAGAGGACCAGCTCCCGCTCCTTCTCTTGCCCCAGGTCCCTGAGGTGGTACTGGTGCATCACCCAGTTGGTCCTCTGCTGGTCGAAGTTCTTGTTGGTGTGCAGCACTAGAACCTTTTTTGCTGCCCGTCTGCCGGCCGTTGACCATCACCGGCAAGGTATTGTCGGTCTTGTGCCACATCGCGTGCATGCAGCACTCCGACTGTATCTTGCGACGCGTCCACGCGCCCCTTTTGAACGCCCTGGAATTGCGCTGGAAGAAATGCTTCCGGCCACTCAGTGTGATACCTGCAGTATTGTGGAATACAGGTTTTAGTGTACCTAGTTGGCATTTTCATAACATCTTTGGCATGTTGCAATCACTTGTTTCACTTTTTATTAACTGTCAAATTGTAATTGCTTCACCAGGTCTGTGTGTAAAAAGAAAAATAGAGCTATAAACAAAGGAATATGTTTGTGCAAGTAGACGGCCGATCGGTGTCTTACCTGGAAGTTTATCAGGTTGGGTGTAACATATGCCGTGCTCGCTGTCGATGGTTGGTATGAACAAATCGATGAGAGACTGAAATCTCACGCTGTCAGCACTCACTTTGGCCTCAAGGTGCTCGATCACCTCCAGATCCGTGGGATCGAACTTGACGCCAGCCGGCAGCACGGGCCAATCCTTCTTCGACTTGCACCGGTAATTCCAGTTATATGGTACTCAATGTATGATCAATCGACTGTTTTAAGTGAATGATGAAAGATTTCGACAAATAAGTGGTACTCCAAATCTGAAGTCCAGAATACCCGAACACGCCGCCGGGATTCTTGTGTCACCTCACGCGCAGCGTGTTGTCACATCAATTCAATGTGTGGACATGATGAATAATTTGACCGACGTATACTAGTACTGCTACTGTACTACTTACTAGTCGTATTTAGTGTCACAATTTATACATAGGTTTAACTAACAAGTATGCACTTGAAGCCTAACTGATATATATATGGCTTCTGCACAGCATCTCCATCATCATTATCAGTACATCCTACGCGGGTGAGTTAGGATGCACTTGATCCCACGAAGGTATCTATCCTTCAAACCAGAGGAGTGCTTCAAACTAACAACAGTACATAATATCCAACAAAAGAGGGTCGTGCTATAGCAGTAGAATACATGGCTCAGTCTAGATATCAGCACGAATCAAGTTGTGCATATTTGCTGTTGGCATGAACCACATCGCCGCATGTCGGGTTTGCAAAAGCCATCCATCGCATGGAAGCTTGATGCCTTTCACACACTGAAGGTTATCTGGCAACAAGCTGTGTCGACGAATCTCTGGATATGGTGATTCATGAAACCCATGGTATGATGTGTAAACACAGCCCCCCCTCGCGAATGGAAGTTGCATAGCACAGTAATCATCGCCGGTGATATGATCGATGATTGGTTGGATTATCGGATAATTGAGCCCGAGGAACAAGGAGTGGTTGTCGAGGCTGTAAACCCGCCTCCAGTTGAATACGCCTGGCCCAACGGAGCTGGGATCTTTCTCGAACATGAAGCAGCCATAGCCATCAATGTCACGAACGCCCCACGCATTGTACTTCATGTGGTTTGATGTAATGGTTTCGTCAATTTGGTACGTGCGAATGAGCATCAAATGACCGCCGTCAGCTGAACGAGCGATAAACCACCACCCATCGGCTGGTATGATTCCAGGTCCTGGAATCATGAATGCCAGCGCATTTGCGTCTGCTGCAACAATTCAAATTGGAGACCAAAAGGACAAAAATAAACAATCATGTTCAGAGTATGTGTGGAATTAAGATTATTATAACAGTGACACATATCATAGACAGAGAATTTCAATGCCGTGGTCATAATCATACCCCAAGTTAAAAAAAGCCAATGGCTTTCATATTCTAGCAATATGTCATGGTTCAAACATCATGTAACAATGAGAGGAAAACAGTTATGACAGTGCCTACTCATATTCTACCATAGCACTTACTACTATTGTTCTCATATCAACTCTAAGCAATAACATGCGTTGTTATAAAAATCTTGTAAAGGAGAGTAAAATATAACAATCATGATGTTATGCTCATAATATGTATTCTAACAATCATTAAATGCCAATTGTTCTCATATCAACTCTAACAATAACATGTGTGGTCATAAAAATCTAGGAAATGAGAGGAACATATAGCAATGATGTAGTTACAGACATGCTATGCATTCTAAATTTGTAACAAATGAATAGGCAGTTGTGTTCATAAGGTAAAGATGAGATGAGATAGAACAATTACACGACGATAGATTCCACCAGTATAGGTAGCCAATCTGTGCGTCGACCGCGTAAACGATGCCATCGTGCACTATAGCATCAGACAGAAATGTTTCCTCAACAGTATTGATGATGAGCCATAACCATGTATGGCGACCGGATTCTAGATAGACTAATCCCTTGTTGAACAAGGCAATGAGCTTGTAATCCATGTAGTCTTCTGATGGTGTGGGCACTTCGCAGATTACAACTTTCTGCAAACAGAGGTCGAGCCAAAAGCTTGACGCGTCTCGTGCGTAGTAGGCAGGAGTATCCGGCGGGCCACGAGGCTCGATGGCGGCGGTATCCAAAGATGGAAGGGTGATCTCTCGCTGGGTGTAGATATCCACGAGATGCCATGGACTACCAGATTGGTGGATGAGGATGACCCAGTTGGCCTTCATGCCTGCCCAGTAGTGGCCGCGCATGAAGGGCAGGTGGACGGGTAGTGGTAGCATGTCGAGGGGCACCACGGCAACCTCCGTAGGATCGTCAAGTCGGTGTCTGGGCCACCTGCGAGGATCGGGCATCAGCAAGCAGGGTGTCTTGAAAAGAGCCGGCCGGTTGCAGACGAGTAGACGGTACAAAGACACCGAGCATGCGGCCAGACAGACGGTGCTGAGTAGGTCCATACGACTACAGATCTGCTCCAAGAGAACATCGGGGAGGGAATTCCAATCGCGGATCTACGTGTCAGTCGGTTCAGCCATTGGGGTTTTCGGTGCCTGCGAGCCAGCGGGGAAGTGGATTCGAGCGGGCGAGCGAAGAAGCTTCTCCTCGTGTGGCCGAGCAGTGAGTGGGGGATATGGTACGCGCGAGCTACCAAGGAAGATGGCACGGGCGGGCGAGCAGTGAGCGGGGGTAAATGGTGTGCGGCCGACGAAGGGGGAGAGAGGAGGAAGAAGAGTGGAAGACGGGGAAGAAAGTGCATTCAGTCTCAATTCTACTAGTACTACTACCAGGATATACGGTCCTTCGGAGTGTAAATAGTTACACCGATGACATGTGGGTCTACCACAACTGGGCCCATATGTCAGTTAATGGAGGACAAAGGTGCGTAGGCGTATTTGAGGAAGCATGCTCTACTGGCAAACATGATGGCAGTACTGGGTAAGGCTGATTTAGTAACACCAACACGCTGTTTCAGCTTATTAATTACGTGTCCCATCTGCTGCAGCGTGTATTGTCACTTCACTGCGAAGACTAGTTGAATAGTTCTCTCTGACCGAGATGGGGAATAAATGGATCACGAGGACTTCCTTTCTATAGTATTCCTATGCCTCTACACTCACTTCACTCATTTTGCTCCGTACCTAGTCACTTGTTGAAATCTGTAGAAAGACAAATACTCCGTATTTGAGAATAGAGGGAGGCTTTTACTCCGTACTACTCCCTCCGTTCCAAAATAGATGACTCAACTTTGTACTATATTTGGGAACAGAGGGAGTATCACCATATGGAGGGAACAGAGGAAGCTTGAAATATGAACATGTCAATGGGAGGGAGTAAGCCCCATGCATGCATGCATGCATGCAACATGTACCACTCACACGTACACATGGACGCACGCAACACTCACGCACCCATGCGGCACACAGCACACGACGCAACACACACGCTCACGCTCAAGTGCTCAACCTACTCCCTGCGTCCGTGAAAGACTGTACATTTAGAGATTTACTGATGAGGACATGACTACCTTGGATACGACCAAAAATATTGCATACATTGACCAGGGCATAATTAATGCCCAAAAGTAGCAGACTTATGTGTCCATGCGACCATTGAGATAAGAAGATTAAATGAAGGCCGTTGCATGCTGTAATTAAGGATAGACATGTAGCCTATACCTACAGCACAAGTTGGTGCATTAGTCAATCAATATCGATTTAGTAGATTAAAGGCTAAATGCATTGGAAGTGTAGATGTACATCATGTAGTACACTCTTTGTTGGAAGACCGAGGGAGGACACGTGCATGCACTCACATACATAGCCAGGGCGGTTCGCGCGCAAGGGTTGGACTCGTGTCGCGCCTGCGTAAAGTTTTGTTTAACTGATTTCTTTGCTCTGCCAACTGACAGGTGGGACCCAGAAACCAGGTGACAATTTAACCAGTCAACAAAGTGCCATGTCGACTATGTGGCCGGTCAGTAGGGTGCAATACGGTGCTCTACAATGAGCTAGTGATCGCATAAGGGCATGTACAATGGTTCTATCTTAGGACTGCCATGTAGGATAAATGATGAGGTGGAGGAGAGATAAATGATAAGAAAAGGCTTGTCTTCTCTTATTTAAGAGAAGACAAGAGATAATCTCTTAGCACAATCTGTATCACCACGTTTTTAGGAATAGCTAGTTATTGGAGATAAGGCTAAGAGATGACCCATTATAGACATGTTTTTTGTCATCTCTAAACTACATGCAAGACTTAAGATAAGACTATCTTATCAACCATTGTACATGCCCTAATCACCGCAAAACTATATAGAGTGACCGTAATGAGCGTATTGTTACATACGTTAACCGCCAGTGTATTTTTCTCGTTTCAAATTAAGCCATATTAATCAGAAAGGACGCAGTATGGACTACTACTACTAGTACTAGTACTGCTTTGATGTGTCCCGTCAACTCACCGAACGAGGAGAAGCTTGCTTACTACGCCTCTCCCTCGCCCACGCGCGCGGTGGTTCGCAGGACGAGGAGAGGGTTTTGACTACAGCGCCCTCTCCCTCTCCCTCCCCCTCGCCCTTGCCCTCACGGTGGACGTGCAGCAGTTCAATTGGTGTCAGATTGCCAGAAGCATATTGTACTATAGAATCATCATTGTTGGACCTTACGAAGAGGTGAGGAGCCAAGTGCAAGGTTCACACGAGTACGAACTGTTGAACCTCCCAAAGAGGCAAAGAGCCAAGCGCAAGGTTTTATAGGAGTTGTCGTCCTAGTAGGAGTGTACTAGTACAACTATAGCGAACGATGCTACAGTATGATGCCGCCACGTCACGTATTTCCAAAGTTGTGCCACCTTTTTTTCCCAAAGAGCGTGTTGGAGCCCGTGCAACAACCACACAAATTGCACGTAGACATAACACATTTACTAGTAATAAATTCTAAAGGACAAATGCAAGTATGCCACACAAGTTCATCTCCAACTCATGTGATAAATTTGTGCACGACTAGTCTACATATATTCACAGCGCTACCGTTCACAATTACCGTACTCCACTTACATGTTATAGATGGGCTACATGTCCTCCTCCAGGTTCCAGTCCCAGGTGTTCTTCATGGATGGCACGATCCATAGCGATGGGCAACGGGAATCATTGTCGCAGCTTTCTAGTCCGGTTCCACACGATGGAGACTCATCCAAGCTGAAGCGGCATAAATCAGGGATAGCGTGTCCCAGCATGTCGTTCATCCGGCGGTGCGCACTGAAGACACAACCATGCTTCATGAACGGCAGGCCTTCCGTGTCGTGCACGGAAGGTGGCATCTGCTTCACAATGGGGTAGCTGTCCCCGATAAAAACCGAGTACTCTCGAAGAGTGTTCCTCGGCACCCACGTAGCATCACAGGGGTCGAACTCGGAGCCGTTCATCTGGTACACGCGGCATCCCAGATCTGGACACATGGTATAGAGGAAGTAAAATAACCGGCTTATTATATATAGCCACTCTTGGCTACATGGATGAGATAGTAAGACATGGAAAAACAAAAATGGTGGCAGCTAGTGGGTTCAAGTCTTCAAGGGCCTAGCTAGCTATACGCGTCCTCCAAGGTAAAAAGTACTCCTACTAGTACTACAAAGTATACTACTAGTACAACAATGAAAGAGAAGGTGAGAGGGTTAAAAATGGAATACCTGGGTAGATGGTGACGGTCCGATCGTGGTAGATTATGTGACCATGTTGCACATCAGTGGTACCATGGGTAACGACTGCTAAGATAGTTGATCCCAATATGCCAAAGTCAACTACAAGGTTCCAGGTTAGACCGAATCGCGAATGGAAATGCACATCCAGGATCGGCGATCTTATTTTGATTGGGGGATGACTGGTCCCTGCAAAATAATGGAGTACCGTTAGGGATGCAAATGATGGTTTGTGCATTCCGTTTGTAATCTCCCGTACTGTAGGATGTCAACCAGATGAAACAAGTCCCCTGGCTTGTCACCGCGAAGATGCGGCCTAGATGGCGCACGGCATCTTCGAACGTGTAGGGGTACAAATCTGCCGCTGCCAACATGCGCCAGCCTCTGCCGTTACTGCCTCCTGCATTGATGGCAATCCTTATGTCGAACACCATGATGAGATAGTAATCGTCGTAGCGGTGTCGCTTTGTCGGCGGGTCCGCAATTGCTATCTTCTTCAATCTCATGTAGGCATCATCATACGTATTCTTGCCTAGCCAGTCCGGAAGGCCGATCCCAATGGTGGAGAAGGGGTCTACCGGAACGGCCGCACTGCTGTGGATGTTGTGCAAAATCATGGTGGTATCTGGCCGGAGGTATGCAAGCCAATCTTTGTTGGCACCGACCCAGACCTATATATAAGACGGTGGGCAGCAGAGAAATTACGGGATGGAAATGGAATAACTAAGTACAACATGATCAAACTCCATTACTGACCTGCTCATCGGACAAAATCCGACTACCTCTCAACGTCGTCAACTCTAGCAGAGTCAACGTGCAACCATGGCCAGGGAGCGGTGGACTGTTCGAGAATTGTCCCATAGAAGAACCTTCTCCTCGAGGACGCATGGAAGACCAACAAGCATGGCCTTTTCCCAATCCTGCTTAAGCAGCATCTTGAAAAAGTTGGTGCAGGAAGCACCGAGTATTGTGGCGGTGAGGACGTCGGAGCGGCGTGCGATTTCTCCCAGAGAATCATCGTCCAAGGTCTCCCAGCCCCGACGAGGAGGAGAACCGCCTGGCGAATCCATGGGAGCAGCAACGAACTGCCTTCTCTTCGGGGGGAGGGGAACTGGCGAGGAGGAGACAAGAGCGTAGTAACCGCAGGGCCTCGTCCCTTCCAACTGTAGATCGTTCCTCGGCGAAGGGGTGAGGCTATTATTTACTACTCTAAATAATAGCACTAGTAAATAATAGCACTAGTAAGAAATTTTTGGCACTAGGTAGTAGTTTTTGGTACCATGGAGTACTAGTACTAGCATTATGGAACGTTATGGGATTGCATTATACTGTAAATAATAGCACTAGTAAGAAATTTTTGGCACTAGGTAGTAGTTTTTGGCATGGATTAAGAAATTTTGGGTATGTTTTTGCCATTTTTTGTACACGCCAACTAGTGTCAAAAAACTTCATACATTATGTGACGGAGGAGTACGTACTCGTACTGTAGCAGTACTAGTACTACTTTTCTCAACTACTCAAAAAAGCACCCAATTAATGATCTTGTTTTCCTCAAAAAAGTATGTTTACCAATGCATTAATTGCAATACATGCATGCATAAATTACATTCATTGGTCAATTTTCTCTTAATACTTGCGTGCAATGATTTAATGCACCTTGGAATCTGAACATGTGATGGGAAACAACCAAATTGACCCTTATAAAATGGAAAAACAAAAACTTTGAGATGAGCCCTACAAACCGGAAAGGAGGGAGTATTGTACTTCTAGTGTAGTCTTGTATAGTGCACCAGTTTTGAACTCTTGAATCTCAGGGCCAAGGAGCTACAGTTGGAAGTGGAGGGTACTATTGTTCTCTAGAACCATCACTGTACTATCAATGCAGGGGAAGTACACCTGCGTAGTGGCCTAGTGGGTACTCTCGGTGCTCTATTCAGTCGCTCCTCTCACGTAGCTGGCCTACTCAGCCGCTCCTCTCACGCACACACTAGCAGCCTGTTTATCAGCGACGATTACTGCGGGGGCAGAACATTTGAGTTATTTGATACAGCGAGACTAGGCTTTTCGCTTCCATTTGTGGAGGTGTAATGGATCTCGTCGAACTTTGTTAGTAGTTCCTTCTTTATGAATGAGATGAAGCAAAGCTTTTGCCTCTGTTTTAAAAAAACACGTCAAGAGGAATTTCTTTTATAGTAGAGCCGATAATGGAGTGAATTCCATGCATGCAACGCCACAAGCTATGAAGTAGTAGTAGAGCACTTTACGTACAGAGCCATATTGCACAGTTCCCAATGCCCCGCCAGGCTTTTCCGGCTCCTCGAGCTTAATTGGGAGGCGCTAGTTTAAATATGCTACTAGCTGGAAGCTGCAAGCGAGGTGCGGCTAGGGCGAGCACGCGAGCCACGGGATTCTAGGAAGGAAAACCCGTTCATGTGGCTAGGCTGTCCAGTGCACCCAGATTGTGGGGCCGCACGTCCGTTTCACTTCAAAACTCAAACTACCCGTGTAAAATATTGGCTCGCAGCGAAGTGTAGTAGTATACTATTTTTTTAAAAAGGCCGTCGTGCGTTCGGCCGGGATCGAACCCACAAAACGAAGTATACACTCCCGCGACCACTAGTAGTACTCGTTGGAGTACAACGCAACCTAGAATTGCCTTTTGTCGCTAGTAGTACATACATTGTTCCATACAAGAAACCCCTAAGAGCATGGTTAATAGTATAGCCAGCTGTTGGCTATAAGCCAGTGCCATGTCATCTACAGCCCATCTTATAGCCAACATGTAGTAGTAGTTAATTTCTTATAGCCCGCTGACTTAGCTCTATTGTACTTGCTCTAATAATGCAAGAAACCACTAAAATGCCAAGAAACTACTACCACTTGCATACGTGGCAGACTTAAGATAAGACTGCCTTATCAACCATTGTACATGCTCTTACCAACAAAAATCCTCGAGTGACCTCCTACCTCCGGCCCGTCCACCTAGTCGTCCTCGGCCATGGGACGCAGCTACCGCCGCCGGTAGAAGGCGAGGTCAAAACCATCGGCGGTGCGGAGCCCATGTTGCGGCAGCCCAGATGCCAGCTCCGTCCGGCGCTCGCGGCCGCTAGCTAGCCAAGATAGCTCCGTCCAGCTGCTTGTCTGCAAGGGTTTGCTAGCTAGATTGGCACGGCAGCGCGGCGGCTTGCTCACGCGCGCCGCTCTAAGGCCAACCATCTGGCTCGAGCGAAGGCCAGCGTGGCGGCTTGCTCGCTCGTGAGTCACACTCGGGCCAACCTGCCAACCCGTGCGAAGGCCAGCGTGGCGTCCGGCCCGTCCGACGGAGCGGCGGCCAACTCGCTCATCACCGGCGCCACCGATGAACACGCATCAGTACTGTTTGAAGTAATGTTCAGGAAAAATAATGATTTGAGGAGGAATAATATGATAGAAGGTCAGATGTGGGTCCCTCGTGTCAACGGTCAAACAAAATGTGTTGGTTTAAGCTGCCTCGTCAGCACGGACATGTGGGCCAACCCTGTCATAAATGGGTTAAAACGAACCTAATCGGTAGGAGTACTAGGTAGTTTTTGGCGTGGATTAAGAAATTTTGGGTATGTTTTTGCTATTTTTTGTACAATAGATTCCTCCTAGGGCTGGTTGAAGGTGGTAGTTTTTTGTTAAATACTCTACATATTGTAAGTAGGAGTGGAAGTTAAGCTTTGGAAGCCAATAAGCAAGGCTAGTTACATAGTGCATATGTGTACATGATTGAAAGTAAATATCAACCATGAGTGACTAATATCTTGATGGAAAACTCGAAACTATGGAATACTAGGAAAATAAATGCATGGTTGGAAATACTAGCAATGTTCATGTCCGTTGCAACGAATCATAATTAGAATAATACTTATTCACAAACTTGGTACAAAACACTCTAATTTCGATATACATATGTCACTAGAGATATATTATGTTTCAATTAGAATATATTCCTTAGGCTATTTTGGTGAGGTAAGGGAGGGATGTGGTTGGTTTTAAGATACTAATTATGGGTTTTTCTGCAAATTGGTAGACAAGTGGGATGTTGGTGAGAAAATGCAACAACTTACCTCACAATCGTTAGATGTATATCTAATGGTCAGAAACGACGGATGGCAAACACACCAGCATCACCAACTTAGTCTTGTGTAGGAGTACTAGCAAGATCTGTGCATTGCACGGAACATCAAGATGCATTTTTTTATAAAACACTTGTTATGATTGACCCTTGCGGGAGTAATACCATGTGTAAAAACTAATGATATCTCGAGAAATATGAGATAAGGTGAAGAGGAGTGGGGTGTGGTGGTGGTTGGTGGTCGGACTGAGCGGAGGCATGGGGATTGACGACGCCGGCAGCGGCCACCACGCCAGTTTGTTCCAGAGGCTTCCTTTATTAATTTCTCAACAATGAGGTTTGTTGGAGATAAGGATGAACGGGGGAAGGCCTTGTTTGCAAATGTGGAGAGGGGTGTGGGTATCTTTTAGTTTAATTTCCATCCATCAGATATAGATCGGACGGTCTATATTGCAAGATGGCACACGTACCATCATCACCAACTCGATTTTTTATAAGAGAAGAAATATAAGTATGGAGATACAAACGTATTATCGATACTTGCTTCCGTAAACTAGCATCTACATTCTATTCAACGCCTCGGCATGTGGGGCCTTAGCACAATGACTTCTCGACTGTGTAAACGAAGATTTTCCCCTCGCCGACAAGGATGGGGTGACGGCGGCGCGCTTTTTGACTTGCTCTAGTCCTAGTAGTCATACTAGGTGCTCTAAGCATGTGTAGATTTATTATTTCTCACGTCTCGTATTCGCCGTACTGCCATGACTGTTCATGAATAGACGGTAAGTTATTCACGGGGAAACCCTTGTTGAGCGTGTTTGCGCGAGAGAAATAGAGAGAGAGAGAGTGTGTGTGTGTGTGTGTGTGTGTGATATGTTAGAGACTAAGGCAATGATAACAGATTCTTTGTGTCTATGTGTGTGGAGGATAGAGAGAGACATGTACATGGGGCTTTGTGTTATCTAACGTGGAGACACATATACATAATTAGAGAGTGAGTGTGTGAGATACACATGCGGACATGAGGAGAGATGAGGATCCAGGTAAATGGGTGTTTGTGCGTGTCTGTGTGTGTTTGTGCACGCATTTGTGTGTGAGAGGCAGAGAGTGTATGTGGAGTAGAGAGACCACTGATGATGTAAACCTAGTATAAGGGAAGGGGGATGGTGTGACATGTGTAGTAGCGAGATAGCACGGGTGTGGGCAGGGGGAGCAGACTATTTGGAAGAGACATCGAGTGTGTGTGTGGGAGAGGGGTGTGAGAAAGAGAGAAAGAGAGAGCTAGCGATGGAGAGAGAGAGAGGAAGAGAGGGGGCGAGAGGGGTCGTTTGTGTCCATAAATGGCGTATAGATAGGGAGAAAATGTTGATGTCCAAAATTGGCCTATGAACGGAGAAGCAAGGGAAGCAAGTCATCGTGTGTGTGATAGGGACTTCATGAGAGATCTCGAATAGATGGTGTAGAGAACAATGTGTGAAATCGAGAACGATTATACATTAGGGAGCTATGCAAAGAGTCACGACATATATGTATACAGGGAAAGAGCTGGGGCGGGTCCGCATGTGGGAGAGATAGAAAGAGGAGAGTGGTGCACAAGGAGACAAAGTGTGCTTGTTTGCAGTGGGGGTGGTGTGTGAGGTGAGTGCGCGAGAACCACATAACTAGGGAGATAGACGTTTGGGGGTGACGTTTTGTGTGTATGGGAAATATACACTCTACATAGTGCGTGTGCTTGGGTAAGGGAGATAGCGGGAGACCTAGAGAGTGAGGGAAGAGATGTGTGCATGCCCGAGAGACAAAGAGATAGAGACCTATGTTGGGGTCCGGACTTTACAAGAGAGAGGGGTGTTAATGTGCTCGTGTGTTCGTGTTTGGGGGAGAGAACGACTTCTCTCTCTCTCTCTATGTGTGTGTGTGTGTGTGGTGGGGGGGTTGACTTCAGATAAATAGTGAGGTGTCTATATTTGAGGGACTTTAGCGTAATTGAGATATTGTGCACTCATAGTTGATCAATTTGTTTCGCAGTTTGTACTATGAGATAACGATACTTTTGAACATGCGTGATATACCTTGATGTACCAGAATTACAAACCTAAGATTGGAATTTTGGAATTCGACTTCATCATTAGCTTTTGTAATTCATTTAAACGGAGGTACATTTTTTAAGCCGGGATTTCATGATTTCAAATTCATATATCAAACCTAGAGATATACACATACGGGCATGTTCAAACTTTATAATCATCCACTTTATTCATACACATACACATTTTTTTTGCTTTTGTCATCATATTTAGGATAAACACATTTGGAATTTCATTTGAATTGGACCGTATGATGGTATTTGCTTGTAGTAGCTCAATGATCCATATTTGAATTGAATGGACAATCTAAGTTTCGAGTTGGAGACATTGATTTTCAAAACTTGCACATTTTTTTGCGTGCAAAACAAACAAATTGTCGGCCATGATATCATAGTCGGCCGTACGAGAGCAGAATACTTATAATTTTAGGCGCCAAAAGCTTTCAAACTTCCCGCTCACATCGAAATATCACGCGCCCGAAAGTTTAGCCCTGCGATATTCCTGTTTTACCCCTGCCACATGAACGGAAAAGGGTTGCTTTGGTAACTCCATTGTTTTCGCCTCTTTGCCCCCAACATTCTTCCCCAGAGCCCCTCCCCTTCCCCTCCCCGACCCCCCCCCCCCAACCACGGCAAGCCGCCGAATCTAGTCCGCCGCCGCAGCGGTGGACCTCACACCCCGCCAGATCTACCTTCCGCACCTTGGAACCCCCAACTGCCAACTCACCACTTCATCGAAGCCGCTTCAGCGACTGGCTTGTCCACCGCTCCAGATCTCCTTGACCGCCATCATGGTCCACCGCACCGGATCTGCTTAACCGGCGCCCTCGTCCACCACAGTGTAGGCCCTTCACTGACTCCCTCGCCCGCCCCTTCGCTGGCCCTTCATACAAGCCCTCGTCCACCGCAACATATCCGCCTCACCGAAAGCACTGTACAACGCGCCCGCCGAAGCCTTCGTCCACTGCACCAGACCCGCTCCACGGATGCCATATTCAACTCCACCGGCCCTGCTTTACCGACGCCGCAACCTCATCAGGTTATTTCGATTTGTACTCCTTCGGTTTTTCTCTTTATCATGCAACTGTTCACTTACCACAGATGAGCTTTCTTATATGTCGACAGGCGCCGCAACCGTAGCACCGGAGCTGCTTCAGCGACGGCGACAGCCGGCCCAAACTCAACCGCAACACGAGCACCATCGACGATCCTTAGCTATCAAGTATGACAACGATACCCATACGCCGTCGAGAATCAGGTACTATTATCCAACGGTCGGCGCCTACGTTCACTTTTCTAGAATAAGCAGCGCACCTTTGAATTTCTTCAGGGCATCATTCAGTTTTTCATGAGACGCATTATTCTGCTTGCACCTGTAGGGCCATACTTCTGGCAGTGAACATGTTACATGTGCTAAATTACATACCAGTGCACATATAGTTAATATGCTTTAGTTTTGTTCTGATGCCACCTATTGGTTCCATCAGACTGCTTAATGTTCTCTATGCTTAATTACACATCAGCAAACTAGCATGTGGTTCTGCTGCCTTTTGTTCGTTTTACCCTACATTTTCTGATGCTAGCTATTACATCACTGCTCCGAGCCTCTGTTCATTACTTGTTTGTGTGTTCTTGATCTTCCCAAGTTGCATGACTAATTTGATGCTTCTATTAATTATGGAGCTGCCAACCCCATCAAGCAAAATATTTGTTCTTTTGGGGCTGGCACCTCGAACAAGCATAAAAATAGAGGGAAGCAGATATACTCCCTCCGATTCTATTTACTCTGCACATAACTCTTGACCCGCATACCAAGGAGGGCACTGGTTTAATTTTTCTGGACTAATTTGCCAATTAATTAGGGCAGAGGCGGATGGGGCGGGGCACAAAAGGAAACCAGCGCTAGGAATCGGCAACGTGCAGACTAATACGAGAAAACTGAGAAAAAGTTATGCGCAAAGTAAAAAGAATCGGAGGGAGTATTGTCGTGTATGCACCCACCCTTCTTTCATTAGTTTAGATGAACCATTGATGATCAATTCGGACCAGTGCATGCAATTAAAATTAATTTTACCTAAATAGATGGTGCAGAATAAACTACAACAACTAGATTTACAACCACGGGATGCTGACGGTATCTTCAAAGAACATTGCAACAGCAGCTAGGCTTCACAGCAACATATGGTAAGTCAGTGTGTTTTAGTACATGTGAAATGTAATGCGAGTGGGCTGCTTTCTTGGCTTGTGCCCTCAACGTGTAATCCTACCGAATTACAAATAGTTCAGTTGTCTGCTTTGCTGCATTGCTTGATTCGAATGCTTATTTGTTGTTACGCTATACCTGAGTTGGCCAATATGTCAGCAGTGCATGTTGTACTATCGTAAAGAAATGCATGCCTATTTCATTTGAGTCCTTAACTTTTCCTCTCAACTTCATCACAAGAATGTCTTCGTAGTTTATATGAGGCCACACTGTTAAGTGCTTTCTCATATTATTTCAACTGCTTAGATGCCTTGGCAACTTAAATATAGCGGCTGTACACTCCCTTTCAACTAGGGATGTCAACTGGGTCCGGTTTAATCCCAATTAAAGTCCACTAGTGGTATGATAGTTCAAAAGAGTTTTTTTTTGAGGAAAATGAACTAGGGAGGTAGCAAAAACTGACTAGATGGGACTGGCGGATTTCGTTTATTTGCCACTTACATCCTTAGTTTCATCTTACCATTTTAATTTCTTTTCGGCTGATGCTACTTCGAACCATTTAAATATAGTTTGCCATGCTCGGCAATAATTCGTCCGTCGTTTACCATGTAAGCTTACTGCCAAGATCATACGACAACTATCTCTTACTGATGTCCAGCGGAAACCTTTTAGGATGCCATTCACACTAGGACACAATGTACAACCCCAGAATCTATTTGTGGAAGCGGTGCGCCATCCATGTTACCAGATGGTAGCAGTTCAGAGGCAACACCGCCGGAGAGCAGTCTGAGCATAGATATTATAGTGCTTGAGGCTCTACTAGAGGCAGAAAGAGATGGTGTGGCTGCCATGAATGAGGTAATCTTTATCTTGAGGCTGGAAATTACGGAATTAGCGGCACGCATTATGCAAGCAACCCAAGAATTGGAGGAAGTAAGAATGTTGCATTTGAAGACAAAGGAGGTCCTGCTGTTTCTGCTATCTGAAGCGCAAGATAATCCCGGTTCTTCTTTAGATACCAGTTGAAATTTTCATTAGATTATTGTACTTGCATGTTGTGTCATGTCCCTGAATGGATTATGTTGCAAGACCCCCTATGTTGTCCATGTGTTGTAATGATCCGAATTTTTTAGGCGAGGTAATCCTCAGTACTTGTATGATTGACATAAGGTGAACTGTTTTTCGTGTGAGCATATTGTATTGGATGAAATAACTGTTTGACTCAGAGTGTATCCAACCTACTGAATTCGAAGATCACGGCATTTCTAAATCATAATCATATATAAAGGTGGAATAAATCTTTGTTGTGGTTTTGAAGAAATAAATAACAAAACGTAAAATTATCTATGGATATTCATAATCGAATACAAATTGGATTTGAATTTAGTTTGCCAGGTCCCAGGGCAAACGTGAATGCTAATTCTCCCAAGTTTTGAACGAAGCGGCTAAACACCCACTATAATTTGTGGGCTTCCCGAAGCAAGTGTTTGCGAGATGGAAATTACTGTCTACCCCTGACACTTGACATCCTTATCGACAGGATTTACACTGCTGTCGATAGGGGTAGACTAGTAACTTCAATCAGACGTGACACGACGGCCTCTGAGCCCATTCAGACACGGTGGGCGCCAAACGTGGGCGGCAAAACACATTTGATTCAAGCTCGTCCGAAAGACATGTGTCTCTTCCTCCATTTCCCCATTCATACACGGTGGGCGGCAAAACAAACTCTCCTCGTCCGAAATCGATGTAGGCTTATATTTTAAATAGGGGCAGATGTGTAACTTCCATAAGACGTGACACAACCGCCCTACCTGTCAGCCCCGTTCATACACCGTGGGCGCCAACCATGGGCGGCAAAACACCCTCTCCTCGCCCGAAATAGTTACCGGCAAATATTTGGGAGATGCGAGATTACCGTCCTATCCCCAACCGACGCGATGTCCGAAATTTTAAACGGGGGATAAGTTCGTAACTTTCCCCCATTTCAGAGAAGCGCATCCCAAAGTTTGAGATCCCCCTCTCCCCTCCATTTCCCCATCCATACACCGTCGGCGGCACGACAACCTCCGCACTACGGCCTGCCTCCTCCGTCCGCCACCCCATCCTCCACCTTGCCGGAGCCGCTACCCCTACCCCGTCGTCCACTGCAAGAGATGGACGTCTCTCATCCACGGTGCTGGACCAGGATCGTTTCATCGCCTCCTCTCGCTTCATCGGCGCCATCATCCACCTTGCCGTTGCCGCTCGTATGACCGCCTCGTCCACGTCAACAGGATATATCCCCCGACCCGGCCGTCTGCCGTCTAAAGTCTTCTTCCCCGCCGCCAACAGCCATCACACCCGCAGCACCCTCAACGTATCAGCATAGGCCTACACAGCGTCGCAAGAGAGCTGGTACTCTTCCATATGTGCTTAAGTTATTGATCTCACCCGGAAAATAGATCGTAATTTGTTTACTGTACTTTTCTTGTCCGTACCAAATCGTAGTGGCTAGTTGAAAGCAAACATTGGTTGTGAAGTAGCTTTGTCCGGTTTGCACCTTCAGATCCGCCATGGCACGAGCACTATACTCGTAAAGCTTATGGTTTCCCCCCTTTATATTCACTACCATCATCGTAGGTGCTTCGTGTCGTGCTAGCACTGCTCCTCAAGACCTCAACCCAAAGCTACGTGTTGAAATACGAATCTGATATGATGCTCATATCACTAAAACAGAGAACGTTTAATTGGTCACCTAATGTTCCTATATTCGTTCCGAAAAGCATGTGCGCCACCCACTGGTCCAGCTAGTTCCACATTCCTGATTTTTCTCTTGATGCTTAGGGTTTTCCCCTTTTATCTACTCTACTATGATCTGCGTAGGTGCTTTCTGTCGTACTAGCATTACTCCACCCTTCAAGCTAAACAACACAACACTCAGAATTCGAAAGCTTAGTTGTTCAAATATGACTGTGATATGATACTGATATTAGTTAACCGACACATTTAATTGGTTAGCTAAAGGTCCCACTTGAGTTTCCAAATGCATGTCACGACATATAGAGAGACAGCATAATTGCATTTCTTTGTCACTTGTTGACCGTACTTTCTTGTCCATACCAAATCTTAGTTGTTATTTCAAAGCAAACATCGGTTGCTAACTACCCTTTGCGCGGTTTGCAGCTTCAGATCTGCCATCCCACTGTCACGGTCAACACTGTACTCATCATGCTTATGTTTTCCCCATTTTATGATGACCACAATCAGCCTACATGGTTCGTGTCATAATAGCACTGCTCCACCCATCGAGCTAAACAAGCTTAGTTGTACAAATTCATATCTGATATTATTGCTGATATTAGTAAAACTGAGAGATCTTTAATTGGTTAGCTAAATGTTCCTACTTTAGTTTTGAAATGCATGTGAACCACATATGGAGAGACCGGAAAGAATAGTATTTCTCTGTGCGCTCTGGTTCATCATGGGTGGCCAACTGACATTGTATTAAAAGACTTGTAATATCTTCAATCTGCTTGCTCTTCTGCTCTTCTTTAAGATGATACTCTTCTCTTGCGGTCGACTGGTCAGGTCGAGTTGTTCTCCCTTAGTATATTTTGAATCTGTCAGGTCAGGTCGACTTGTTCTTCTTTACTATATGTTGAAGCTATCATCTGCGAAGTGTCATCACTTCTGGAGCTCTCATATTTTGAGTAGTAGGCCACATTGTATTAATGCACACAACAAATTACAGCATGCATGGCATCTTTTAAAAGAATTGCAGAGATAGCACAAAGGGGTTTACAGGGAGGCGGTATTGGATTAGAATCACTTCTGCATTACAAAGAAAATCTCACTTGTTTTTATGTTTTCATGCATGTCAGATATTGAACATTATCAAAATGAATATGAGAATGGGCGCACGAGAGGAATATTGCGGAACGATCCACTGGCTATCAAACTTGGCATGGTGGAGGATGGCCTATCTTATTCACCCATCAAGGTGCTTGCTCTAACTTTGCAAAGTTGTATTGGTCGCACATATTTTGCATCTGACCTCTTGCATTACTTCTACTTTGTTACACCATCTGCTTAGTTTAAGCATCATATATGAGTATATGCCATACCTATCCATTTTCTGTACCTATTCCATGTGTCGTCACACTATGTTTTTCCAGTTAGATGTTGTTCTTTCGTAATAGGTGTCCAAAAGGAAGAGGGTGAGTGCAGGTCGTCAAGGAGTACAAACTAGGTATTTGGAAAAGGTAGTGATACCTGTTAAATCAGATAGATCAGCAGCCACAAAAAACACAGGCCCAACTATACCACACTTTACCCCTACTCCAGTGGCCAAACCCCTATTAGAACTGCTGGGAGCCCAGCGTCAGGTACTGTCTATGATATCAATTCAAAATTTGAACTCCTAAATTTCTGCTTGTGCCTTACCTTCTCTCTTGTATGAAAACTAATTTCAGATGAATCTCCTTGCTCAAAGGATCATACGATCTCAAAACAATAATGGGCTCTGCATTGCTCTTGTCAGTACCTCTCTCCCTTTTGCCTTGTAACGCTGTACTTAATTAATTGCTATTTGATTATGTATCATCAGTCTGCACCTGAGCTTCATTATCCTCTGTTTCTTCCAATATTATTTGATCTATATTTACTCTTTGCAAAATGTAGAATAATGGCAACGCTTATAAAGAATTTTCTTTGGGGAATTTATTGAATTATCCTTCCATCAACATGGAGAAGGGCTTTGTCCAGCCCGTGTTAACATGTAATGTAAGTTCATCCTTCTCAAGCCTTCATACTTTGTTCTAGTATAGATTAGGATAGGCATCATTTCCTCCACTGCTGTTTGCTTTGCTGTTTACATCTGATTGGATGTTTGCAACAACTACCAGTTTCAAATTGTAGTTGTAAAAACATGTTCCTTATGCAGAACAGATCCATTTATTTGCTTATATAATTGTGAAACATGTTACGTGTCTCCTTGTTTCTCTTTCAGATTCGTATCTCTTACGCCAGGCAGAACTTTAGGGAAGATAGTAAGCCAAACCATTTTGAGGATAGCGAGATGACCCCAAGGTCCTGTCTTGATGAAGACGGTGAGTTGAAGCTACTCACCAACAGGTGTGAGACAACCTCTGTGCAGTCGCTGCCTCAATCAGTTCGACTTCTTCAGTCTCAACTTAAAGCGGAAAGGCTTGCTTCAGCTCAGCTCCGACTTGAAGTCAAAGATGCAATGTAGATGTCAGAGGACTGCCGTGCGCACCATCATGCCTTAAATCTAGTGTTGATGCATCTATCGTTGACACAACTGAGGTCTACTTAGCTTCTTTAGGGGCGACCTGGCCAGGCCTAGTGCCTTCTGAAGTGCTCTCAGTTTTGTATATTCTTTTGTCGGCGCGTTTATTTGCACTGGTGGCGAACTTTGATGCCCAGTGGATGTAATATGTGTGATAGCCGTGATAGCCTAGCGTAAGTTGCTTGCTTATTTATTTCCTTGTTGTCTTGTTTATTTGTTTGCTTCTAGTCATTGCAGTTCTTTTTCCGCGGTTTGCTAGTGGCTGCATTAACCTATTTTTTAAAACTAGGCCACAATAACCATGGGCTAATATTTACTGTAGTGACACTGGGCCTCCTACAGGCCGTAGAAACAGTGGGCCTTCTACGGGCCGTAGAAACAGTGGGCCTTCTACGGGCCGTAGAAACAATGGGCCCTCTACGGGCCGTAGAAACAATGGGCCTTCTACGGGCCGTATCATCAATGGGCCTTATACGGGCAGTATGATCGATGGCCAAACATGGGCCAATAACAGGCCGCATTATGGCCGTAAACGAGCTAGAGTTGGAACCGTCCGTTCATGGGCCGACCATAACGGGCCATCATTAATAGGTCGTATTTGATGATGCATTGAAAACGGCCCAACATATTAACGGACCACAAACGGGCCGACTGTAACCACGGGCTGAATTTGGCCCACAAGCAGAAAATGACAGTAACGGGACGTAAGTAAACGAATGCTGGAAATGAGCCCAAGAATAAACGGTCTCTGAGAAGGCCGAAAGATAACATGGGCTGGAAACGGCCCAACGGAATAACGGGCCGTTAATGAGTATAAAGTGATACACTGTTCGTCACGGGCCAGTTTCACCACGGGCCGTTAATGGGTGTAAAGTGATACACTGTTCATTACGGGCCAGTTTCACCACGGGCCGTTAGTAGACCAAGAGTTACATAGGGCCTCATATGGGCCGAAAGACGTCATGGGCCATACATGGGCCAGAAGTGAAAACGGGATGGAATCATATTGGATGGCCCAGATGACACTACTGGGCCTAATTCGGATAGGGCGTAACGGGCCTTGGGTTAGTGGGCTGTAAATGGGCTATATTCGAACAAGCCGTTAACAGGCTTTCCATGGGCCGGCCCGCCAGCTTTTGACCAAGTCAAATGGGCCGGCCTTTACACAGGAATGGGCCTTTGTTGGGCCATGCCACGTGTCGAAGTATCATAGGCGCCTATCTGACCCACTGACGAGCTGACACATGTTTCGTCCGGCCAATAAGAATTTTACACGTGGAAATTTCCCATTGGTCGGGGCTGTTAACAGGTTATCGGATCCAAAACCCGACCCGATAGCTTAACGGCGTTCCGTTACGGTGGATGCCACGTGTCGGTCATCCTTGACGAAAGCACTTCTGTGACGCGCGATTTATCGTCATGGAAGTGGACACTTTCGTGATGATAATTTTGGTAATGTCATGGAACACTTCTACGACAGCACAGGTATGACTATCTTGATTCTGTCATAAATTTGTCATGGATATACATGCATGACAAAAAAAGCGACCTACTATGACAAACACTATCATCACGGAAGTGTATTTTTTTGTAGTGGTGGACGAATGTTTGCCTGGTTGTCTTGAATGCTGCCTGGTGTATTTATAAAGTCGGGTTGATGCCTTTCCTCTAATAAAAGGTACAAGAGTGAGAGAGAGTGAGGGTAAAAGTGAAAAAACATAAAAGTTTCATAGAGATTTCAACGTGCAAACAAAATGACTTATATTTCGGTTTGGAGGGAATATATTATCGTAACCAGCCATTGTTTTGCGTTTGGCTCGCTCTTGGCGATCAGATTTTTTTTAGCGGTAAACCATCACTTTATTTAAGACGGGGTTCGGTTTACAGGAAGAACAAACGGGTCATGGGCTAAGCCTAGCCGCACATGGCGACCCACTGCTAAAGATGAAGAAAACTTGGCCAAACTATGAGCCTCAAAATTCAAAACACGACTTTCAAAAATAAAAACGCATCTATCAAACTCCCTAGCTGAAGCTTCAATCTCCTTAATGATCACACTTTCAGAGCCAGCCGATCCCTTATGAATCTCTTCCACCACTGTTTTGCAATCACATGCGATAACGATTCTTCTTGAAGAGAAATCTTGCGCAAGGGCCATAGCTTCTCTGCATGCAAGAACTTCTAGAGTCGCTGGGTCATGAATATCACTAAAGACCATCGGCGACGAGCCCAGGTAGGTGCCATCCTGGTCCCGGCACAATGCTATTGAAGATCCTCCATTCCCGACCCTCGCCGGGCCCCCATCAACGTGGATCTTTGCCATGCCAGGATCTGGTGCCCTCCATTCATACCTCGCCTCTACACTCCTTGGTGCCACGGTCCCCTAACGAGGTTGTTGCTTGTTTGCTTCGTTAATGGCTTCAAGTTCCGCAATGAAACTGATAACAAAGGAGTTAGTGGCGTGAGGACTCTGAAGAATCCCTTCATGTATTGCTTTGCGACGCGCCGACCAAATCGCCCACAGCGTCACCACAGTTTTGATTAAAAGTGCATGCGGCAGAAGTTCTATCAATGAAAAGATCCATCTCTTAGCATTCCCTTCTGTTGTAGGCTATAAAAGAGACAATATGTCATCATTTGTGAGAGCCCACACGCATCGAGCCATAGTGCATTCCAGAAGGGAATGGCTCCATGAGTCCTGTGCCCCGCATATCTGGCACTGATCCGTGGTCGCCATTTTTCTGTGTAGCCTCACGTCTTCTATTGGGATCGAGTGCTTTGCTACTCTCCATAGGAAATTCCTAATCTTTCCAGGTACTTTGACTGACCACAACGATTTCCATGATCTCGCTTCTGCTTCAGAGTTTGAGCTTCCTGCCCTTCCTTCAAGCCAATCTTCCCTTCTTCTCTTTGTATCAACAAGCATGTGATAAGCAAAGCGTACCAAAAAAACACCATTCTTCTCATGATTCCATGCCCAAAAATCGGTCATTCTCCTTGTGCTCGGAGGGATCCCTAGGATTATATTTGAATCAGCAGCAATGAAGATCTGTTCCACCAATTTCCTTCCTCCAAGAAGCATTTGTACTATCTATCAAGTCCCTTACTAGCAGCGGTGGGTTGGCTGAAAGACAAGCTATCGGCCTCATCGTCCCGTTTCAAGGTATCCAATTATCTTGCCATATCCGAGTGGTGGCACCATCACCAACTCTCCTTATTAGACCCTAGAGCAAAACATCACGGCCTTCCAAGATTTCCCTCCATACCTGTGAGGGGTGTCCCCCAAGCTCAGCCGAGAGTATGTTGGAGTCAGGAAAATATATAGCTTTAAGCATGCGAGCACACAGCGAGTCCGGCTGCTGCAACAAGCGCCATGCCTGACGTGCTAAGAGGGCTAGATTAAATAGCTCAAAATATCGGAATCCAAGTCCTCCCATAGATTTTGGTTGTGTCATTGTGTGCCAAGATACCCAATTGGGTTTTCTCTTCCCCTCCTTGCTTATCCACCAAAATTGGCGAATTAGTTTGTTCAGGTGCTCACATAAGCCTCTAGGGAGTTTAAAGCAGGACATGGAATATACCGCCACTACCTGTGCAACTGACTTCACCAGGACCTCCTTCCCTGCTGAAGAAATAGTTTTCTCGATCCACCCTTTCACTTTACTCCACAATCTGTCCTTTAAATATTTGAAATCCCCATTCTTAGAGGCACCTACATCAATAGGCATCCCTAGATACTTGTCCTTTAAAGTTTCATTTGGGACGTACAAGATTGTTTTAACCACCTCCTTCACACCAGCTGGGCAACCTTTGCTAAAAAAAATAGTAGATTTCATTGGGTTAATTATCTAACCCCGATGCTTGACAGTAAGTTTCCAACAGGTTTGACACCTCCGCCGCCCCTTCACCATTTTCTTCGAAAAACAGCAGGCTATTATCTGCAAACAAAAGGTGATTAACTGGTGGTGTCGTAGGGGCCACCTGTATCCCACCCATCTGAGATGACTGATTCACATTCTTCAAGAGGCACAAAAGGCCCTCTGCTGCTAACAAAAACAGGTAAGGGGAGATTGGATCTCCCTGGGAATACCTCTGCTCGGTTTGAATTCATCCAACTTCTTGCCATTGAGCAAAACCGAAAAGGACACTGAGCTTAAAAGATGCATGACAATGTTTACCCATCTCTCCGAGAAGCCCAGCTTTAACATGATCGCTCTTAAGTACTCCCATTCATATATGTCGTAAGCCTTCATCATGTCCAGCTTGAGTGCGCAATGGCGATGTTTGACAGCCCGAATGCGCTTCATAAAATGCAAATACTCATAGGCAACAATAATGTTATCAGTAATCATACGCCCCGGGACGTAAGCTGGCTATTCTGCAGAAATAATCTCTGGAAGCACCTCTTTTAAGCGATTGGCAATGACCTTTGAAGCTATCTTATATAGGACGTTGCACAAACTTATCGGCCAAAACTATGAAAGAAGGGTCGGGTCTTTTACCTTTGGGATTAGCACCAAAAAGGTTTGATTAATACCTTCCGCACTCTCCTTTCCCTCTACAATCTTCAGAACAGCAGCCGTCACCTCCGCTCCAAAGATGGCCCAGTGTTTCTGAAAAAAGTGGGCCGGAAAGTCGTCCGGACCCGGCGCCTTTGTCGAGTACATCTGGTACAACTCCTTCTTCACTTCTTCTTCGGAATATTCAGCATCAAGTCGGGCTCGCATATCATCATTTACTTTTGTTGGGACCGCGTCCAATACATCCTTCATATTATTACATCCTTCAGAGGTATACAACTCCTTATAGAACTGCGTTGTCATCGTCTCAATCTCGTGCACGTCATCTGTCAACTGTCCATCAGGTTTTGCTAACATAGATATCCTGTTTTTCTTTCGCCTCAACGCTGCTCTTCTCTGAAAATACTTTCTGTTCTTATCACCATGTGTCGGCCAGTTTACTCTTGATCTTTGTTTTTCTAGAATTTCTTCTCTCTGGTACAACTCAACCAGCCTGTCTGTCACTTTTATCTCCAAATGGCTCGGTCCCACTCTTCCCGGAACACTTCTTAAGACCTCAAGTTCTCTCTTCACACGTTTTATTTCTCCCTTGACATGACCAAAAGTATTCCTATCCCAACTGGGTAAATTCTCGCCCAAACTTCTGAGCTTTGTCTGTACTTCTTTGACTAACGAACCAGCATCCATTCTCCCCCACTCGGACTCAACGAAAGTTGGTAACTCGGGATGTCTCTCCCACATCAACTCGTACTTAAAGCTTTTCGGTGCTCGTCTGTCGACCACTTCCCTCAAGAGAGTCATAACAATCGGACCATGATCCGACGCCGTTGAGGTTATATTTTCCACCTCCGCATCCGGAAACAAACCACTCCAGGATGGGTCAGCTACAACTCTGTCCAGACGAACCCTGGTGTATGTGCCACCCGCTACTCTCTTTTCAAAAGTCCACATCCTTCCCTTGTATCCAAGATCAACGAACCGCAAATATCCATCGCTTCCCGGAAAGAGTCCATCTGTCCATGGGCGCGCGGATTGACACCCTCATGCTCTGCTTGAAACAACACCTCGTTAAAGTCTCCGAGTGCCATCCACGGTAGATTTGAACTCCCTGCTATGGAACACAAGGTATCCCATGTCTTGTAGCGCTCAGCTACTTGGGCCTCACTGTATATGCATGTCAACCTCCATGGCGCCGGGCTAAGTTAGCAATAGTTGTATCAATATGATACCTCGAGTAACCGGCAACTTCTAACTTTATTGAATCATTCAAGAATATTACAATGCCTCCACTCCTCCCCGTACTCCCAACCGCAAAAGAGCTATCAAAACCAAACAACTGAGCTAAAATTTCAGCACGTGCTTTACTTATTTGGGTCTCAACAAGACATAGCACAACCGGGGTAAATTTTGCCGTGAGTTCACGGGCTTCACGAACTGTCACGGGGTTACCCAAACCACGACAGTTCCAACTTAGCACGTTCATTGGGGTCGGCGGTCCTCCCCTGAAGAGGCCGCCACATTCATTGGATCTTGAACTTCCACCTCTTCCCCGCCCTGTCTCCTCCTCTTGACGATAGGCACCTTCCCAGGCGAAGCGGCTATTGTCTCTGCACTTGACGTCATTGGTGCTCCTTCAATCCTCAGAACAGTATCAACTACCTTGCCCATTAGATGAGGCAAAGCTTGCCCCCTCACATTGATGGTGCCATCCTGCGCAACTAGGCGCTTGCGAGTGTTTCTTTCTTCTGTCCCGTTGATGTCTTGACTTGTATAAACCATCTCCTCGTGTGATCTTCCTCCCTCTTCCTCATGCCACTCCCCTCCCGTACCTCCTCCTCCATGTCTTCCACCTCGGGTTCCTCTTCCTCCCGTTCTTCCCCGCATACCACCTCTAGCTCCCCTCCCCCCAGCAAAAGGCCTAGCCGCTGGTGGCTCAAAGTTCCACAACAGCCACTCCCCCCACTCATATGTCCAGGGATCATGCACTCCATCTCCACACTCCTCCGCTAGATGACCCATTATGCCGCATAAGAAGCAGAAGTCGGGAAGCTTTTCATAGAAAACAGGGTATCTTTTCAGTCCTCGCAGCGTTATCGGGACAAACCTAACCAAAGGCTTCTCAACATCAAGAAAGACCTAAATACCCAAATAGTCCAGAAACCCTAGGGGAGTCAACGAAAAACGATTCTAGCCGCCGCAAGTTCCAGAACCACGAGATCCAATCTAGAGCCCTATTTCGGCACCTTGCCGGAGGGGAACACGGTCACGGAGGAGTTCATCATCCTCATTGGCGCTCCTCCGATGAAGCGTGAGTAGTATAACACAGACCTACGGGTTTGTAGGCAGTAGCTAGATGTCTTCTTCTCTCTTTTTGATTCTCAATACAATGTTCTCCTCGGTGTTCTTGAAAATCTATTTCATGTAATGACCTTTTGCGGTGTGTTTGTTGGGATCCGATGAATTGTGAGTTTATGATCAGATATATCTATGAATATTATTTGAGTCTTCTTTGATCTCTTATATGCATGATTATTATAGCCTCGTATTTCTTTTCCGAAACTTTGGTTTGGTTTTGCCAACTAGATTGATTTTTCTTGTAATGTGAAGAGGTGTTTTGTAATGGGTTTAATCTTGCGGTGTTCAATTTTAGTGACGAGAAGAGTTTACATAAAGGTCAAGAAAGAGACTTGGCCTTGAGCCTTGACCCACCAGGCCCCTAGCCCCCGCCCTTTACCAAGAGTCCAAGAAGCAGCAAATCGGTTACAGCCCAAACCACGCCACCACCGATCGCATCGCGACCATGGACGATGTTGTCACCGACGCGCCGCCGCCGTCCCGCTTCTCCCCCGACGACCTCGACAACTTCGCCGCACCCCTGCCGCAGCCCACCCCCATACTCGTCGTCTCCCCAAACCCTAGCCCCGCCCCGCGGCTCCTCGTCGTCCTCATCTCCCCCACCTCCCTCGCCCTCCTCCCCTCCCCGCCGCCTCCTCTCCACGCCTCCCTCCTCCTCCCAGACCTCCCCTTGAAGGAGTCCCGCGCGCCCATCCGCATCTACCTCCACCCGTCCTCCGGCGCCCTCCTCGCCGTCGCCCACGGCGCCATCCCCGCCCACCGCACGCGCGCCGCCGCCAGGAGCCTCATCTCCGGGCTCCAGCCGGAGGAGGTCCTGGTCCTCGACGCGGTCCGCAGCGGGGCGTACAGGGGCAGGCTCTCCGCGGACGAGCTGGTGGAGGGGAAGCTGGAGACCGGGGCGGCGCGGCGGCGAGGAGGCGTGGGCGCGGCCAAGGGCGTCGCGGCGCTGGCGCCTCCGGGGAGCGTGATGGACGGGCTCGGCGCCGCCGTGATGACGGAGTGCGAGATCCGGGGGAAGGCCGCGAGCATGGTGGTGACTTGGCCGGCGGCCGCCAGGCCCTCCGACTTCGGGGTCATGCGGCGCGTGGCGGCTGGGCTCGGCGTCGATCTGAAGGCCGCGGCCAGGGTCTCCGGCCGGGCCGGGTTGGGCGCGCTGTATACTTAAGATGATATCCCTTCCACTTCTCTGTGCTCATGGTTCGTCAGTGGTGTTGTTTGGGGAACTTCCGTTGTTTGGCTTGTGCATTTGAGAAGCGAACTGAAGAGAAAAATCCGAGATGTAGTATCAGGAATTCAGTATTCAGCAATGTCGTCTGCAAGAGGATTATGGACACGCAAATTTAAATTACATTTCAGTATTAACTTGTGTGTAGCTGTCGCTTCTGCGTTGAGAACTTGCTGCCTATGTGTTGTTTCGAGACCCTGCTGTGCCGCACTTGACATTTGATCAATGATCATGCACAACTGCCCGTTCCCCTTTCGTGAGAGAGGCGATAGTTAGGCTACAGTTTCCTCCTTGTGATCCTTGCGTGAGAGAGGCGAAAGCTACAGTTGCCT
This sequence comes from Aegilops umbellulata, assembly GCA_032464435.1. Taxonomy (NCBI): domain Eukaryota; kingdom Viridiplantae; phylum Streptophyta; class Magnoliopsida; order Poales; family Poaceae; genus Aegilops; species Aegilops umbellulata. The sequence continues at coordinate 36,512,080 of CP136056.1, read as the reverse complement.
CCTTGTGATCTCTCGCGAGTCGACGGCCTCCGCGTAGTTCATAGATTAGGGATAGTTTTCGAGTTGCGGTGAGGGGGGCGCATCGAATAATTTGGCCTCAGATTCTCCCTCACCACGGTGACGCTCTCCACGCTGGAGTCGAGGAGCTGATGGTCTCGTGTGTTTATCGTGCACTCAGAGCGTCCTTTATGCGCCTGTTTGTGCAGGGATGCTGCTTTTTGAAAGTCACAACCTCACTTTATTAATCTATCGTAGGGATCTCGTCTGAGACAGTACGTAAAATACAATCTGGAGGAACTAAGTCCTAAAAAGCGGAAGTACGAGAACTAACTCCTAATTTAGCAAGCAAATGGGCTGCTCCATTCGCCGTCCTCCTAACCCAGGAGATCTTGAAATTATCCCTAGTCCTGGCCAAAGCTTTCACCTCTTCTACCACTTGTCCCACTGGCGACAAGTTCCGTTCCTTCTCCGCGATTATCTTAGCGACCACCTGTGAGTCCGTTTCGACGTGCAGCTTCTGAATTCCCCTCTGAATTGCCAATTGCACCGTCTTTCTACATGCTAGAACCTCCGCAGTTTCTGGCTTGGTGCAATCTGGGAAGAATTGGGTGGCCGCCCCTCTGAATGCGCCATCCTCATCGCGGAAAATAACACCAACACCACCTCCCATTCCTTCCCGCACCGTAGCTCCATCAACGTTGGCTTTAACCCACCCACCCTCGGGTGGTTGCCATTTTTCCCTAACAGCCTGTTGTACAGGTAGAGCCCGGACCCCATGAACCTTATTCCATTCTTCCATCAGTGCCGCTACCCTTCTCGCAACCTGCATGGGGTCTTCAATCCTCCTGCCCTCTCGCACCTCATTTCTAGCCAGCCAGAGTGCGTATAGTCCCTGTATCATCATAGATTTTGCTTCTTCATCCGCCTCCGACAGCCACTGCAACATCCACTCAGCGAGTCGACTCTGGGAGCACGCCGAAACCGGTGGGTTAGCCACCTTCGCCCCCAACACCGAGCCCAACTCTTTCCAAAATTTTGACGAGTGGTAGCATAACCAGAACCGATGGTGCAATGACTCCTCTCGCCCACACGCTGGACAAAACACCCCATCCTTTATATGCCTTCGCCGAAGCTCCGTTCCTACCGCCAACCCGTTTTTCATAAGTCTCCACATATGTATAATAGCCTTGCCTGGAGCACAAGTTCCCCATAACGCCAGCCAGCCTCTATGCTTCGCAACAGACGACGAGGAGCCCGGCTGTCCGGTTCTTGCTCTCTTCTTGTCCATGCATAAATGATAGCCGACCTGACCGAAAACTGCCCATTGTTTGTATAGTTCCAAGCTGGAACGTCCTCCATTCAATGACCACCAACAGTGATCTGTAATATATCATCCACATCATCAGGAGTAAACATAGCTTCCAACTTGGCTCGGTCCCATGCATTACCGTCATCATTTAACAGATCACACACCCTTGATATCCCATGCAGGTAGATCTGGCCCAGTGGCCGAAGATATCCATGCCGAGGTATCCAATTATCATGATGTATTCTTATACTCGTTCCATCCCCCACTCTCCAAACCAAGCCCTCCAGCAAAAGATCTCACCCATGCAAGATACTTCAAAACGTGTACGACCCCCCACTCGGGCAAGTAGCATTTAGGATCGACCCCTCTGGGTAATATCTCGCCTTCAATACTCTGGCACAAAGAGAAGACGGGGAGTGCAGCAACCTCCACGCTTGTTTGGCCAAAAGATCCTGGTTGAAAGCCTCCATATCTCTGAAACCCATTCCTCCATCTTTCTTGCCCATGCACATCTTCTTCCATGCTATCCAATGAACCTTCTTTTCACCATTTGCTTCCCCCCACCAAAAGTTCGAAGAGATAGATGTCAGGTTCCCGCACAATTTCTTGGTGAGTTGGAAGCAGCTCATGGTGAAAGTTGGGGTTGATTGGAGTCCGGATTTTACCAACACCTCGCGTGCCTTCTTCGACAAACCTGAAGGAAATATGCCCTAGAGGCAATAATAAAGTTATTATTTATTTCCTTATTTCATGATAAATATTTATTATTCATGCTAGAATTGTATTAACCGGAAACATAATACATGTGTGAATACATAGACAAACAGAGTGTCACTAGTATGCCTCTACTTGACTAGCTCATTAATCAAAGATGGTTATGTTTCCTAACCATAGACAAAGAGTTGTTATTTGATTAATTGGATCACATCATTAGATGAATGATCTGATTGACTTGACCCATTCCGTTAGCTTAGCACTTGATCGTTTAGTTTGTTGCTATTGCTTTCTTCATGACTTATACATTTTCCTACGACTATGAGATTATGCAACTCCCGTTTACTGGAGGAACACTTTGTGTGCTACCAAACGTCACAACATAACTGGGTGATTATAAAGGTGCTCTACAGGTGTCTCCGAAGGTACTTGTTGGGTTGGCGTATTTCAAGATTAGGATTTGTCACTCCGAATGTCGGAGAGGTATCTCTGGGCCCTTTCGGTAATGCACGTCACTTAAGCCTTGCAAGCATTGCAACTAATGAGTTAGTTGCGGGATGATGTATTACGGAACGAGTAAAGAGACTTGCCGATAACGAGATTGAACTAGGTATAGGATACCGATGATCGAATCTAGGGCAAGTAACATACCGATGACAAAGGGAACAACGTATGTTGTTATGCGGTCTGACCGATAAAGATCTTCGTAGAATATGTAGGAACCAATATGAGCATCCAGGTTCCGCTATTGGTTATTGACCTGAGACGTGTCTCGGTCATGTCTACATCGTTCTCGAACCGTAGGGTCCGCACGCTTAACGTTACGATGACAGTTTCATTATGAGTTTATGTATTTTGATGTACCGAAGGTTGTTCGGAGTCCCGGATGTGATCACGGACATGAAGAGGAGTCTTGAAATGGTCGAGACATAAAGATCGATATATTACATGACTATATTCGGACACCAGAAGTGTTCCGGGTGATTTCGGAGCAAACCGGAGTGCCGGAGGGGTTACCGGAACCCCCCGGGGAAGTATTGGGCCTTAGTGGGCCTGAGGGGAGAGAGAGGGCAGCAGCCCAGGAGGTGGCGCCCCCCCCCCCATGAGGAGTCCGAATTGGACTAGGGAGGGGGGCGCGGCCCCTCTTTCCCTCTCCCTCTCCCTCTCTTTCCTTCCCCCTCTCTCTTCCTAGTTGGACTAGGACAGGGGAGTCCTACTCCCACTAGGAGGACTCCCCCCTCCCTTTGGCGCGCCCCATAGGGCCGGCTGGCCTCCCCCCTTGCTCCTTTATATACGGGGGCAGGGGGGCACCCTAGAACACACAAGTTGATCTTCGTGATCGTTCCTTAGCCGTGTGCGGTGCCCCCCTCCATGATATTACACCTCGGTCATATTGTAGCGGTGCTTAGGCGAAGCCCTGCGACAGTTGAACATCAAGATCGTCACCACACCGTCGTGCTGACGGAACTCCTCCCCGAAGCTTTGCTGGATCGGAGCCCGGGGAGCGTCATCGAGCTAAACGTGTGCCAAGAACTCGGAGGTGCCGGAGTAACGGTGCTTGGATCGGTTGGACCGGGAAGACGTACGACTACTTCCTCTACGTTGCATCAACGCTTCCGCTTTGGTCTACGAGGGTACGTAGACAACACTCTCCCCTCTCGTTGCTATGCATCACCATGATCTTGTGTGTGCGTAGGAAATTTTTTGAAATTACTACGTTCCCCAACAGTGGCATCCGAGCCTAGGTTTTTATGGTTTGATGTTATATGCACGAGTAGAACACAAGTGAGTTGTGGGCGATATAAATCATACTGCTTACCAGCATGTCATACTTTGGTTCGGCGGTATTGTTGGATGAAGCGGCCCGGACCGACATTACGCGTACGCTTACACGAGACTGGTTCTACCGCCGTGCTTTGCACACAGGTGGCTGGCGGTTGTCAGTTTCTCCAACTTTAGTTGAACCGAGTGTGGCTACGCCCGGTCCTTGCGAAGGTTAAAACAGCACCAACTTGACAAACTATCGTTGTGGTTTTGATGCGTAGGTAAGATTGGTTCTTGCTTAAGCCCGTAGCAGCCACGTAAAATTTGCAACAACAAAGTAGAGGACGTCTAACTTGTTTTTGCAGGGCATGTTGTGATGTGATATGGTCAAGACATGATGCTAAATTTTATTGTATGAGATGATCATGTTTTGTAACCGAGTTATCGGCAACTGGCAGGAGCCATATGGTTGTCGCTTTATTATATGCAATGCAATCGCCCTGTAATGCTTTACTTTATCACTAAGCGGTAGCGATAGTCGTAGAAGCATAAGATTGGCGAGACGACAACGATACTACGATGGAGATCAAGGTGTCACGCCGGTGACGATGGTGATCATGACGGTGCTTCGGAGATGGAGATCACAAGCACAAGATGATGATGGCCATATCATATCACTTATATTGATTACATGTGATGTTTATATTTTATGCATCTTATCTTGCTTTGATTGACGGTAGCATTATAAGATGATCCCTCACTAAATTATCATAGTAAAGTGTTCTCCCTGAGTATGCACCATTGCGAAAGTTCTTCGTGCTGAGACACCACGTGATGATCGGGTGTGATAGGCTCTACGTTCAAATACAACGGGTGCAAAACAGTTGCGCACGCGGAATACTCAGGTTTAACTTGACGAGCCTAGCATATAACAGATATGGCCTCGGAACACGGAGACTGAAAGGTCGAGCGTGAATCATATAGTAGATATGATCAACAAAGTGATGTTCACCATTGAAACTACTCCATCTCACGTGATGATCGGACATGGTTTAGTTGATATGGATCACGTGATCACTTAGAGGATTAGAGGGATGTCTATCTAAGTGGGAGTTCTTAAGTAATATGATTAATTGAACTTCAATTTATCATGAACTTAGTACCTGATAGTATCTTGCTTGTCTATGTTGATTGTAGATAGATGGCCCGTGCTGTTGTTCCGTTGAATTTTAATGCGTTCCTTGAGAAAGCAAAATTGAAAGATGATGGTAGCAATTACGCGGACTGGGTCCGTAACTTGAGGATTATCCTCATTGCTGCACAGAAAAGTTACGTCCTGGAAGCACCGCTGGGTGCCAGGCCTGCCGCTGATGCAACTGACGACGTTAAGAACGTCTGGCAGAGCAAAGCTGATGACTACTCGATAGTTCAATGTGCCATGCTTTACGGCTTAGAACCGGGACTTCAACGACGTTTTGAACGTCATGGAGCATATGAGATGTTCCAGGAGTTGAAGTTAATATTCCAGAAGAATGCCCGGATTGAGAGATATGAAGTCTCCAATAAGTTCTATTGCTGCAAGATGGAGGAGAATAGTTCTGTCAGTGATCGTATACTCAAGATGTCTGGGTATTGTACTCACTTGATTCAACTGGGAGTTAATCTTCCGGATGATAGCGTCATTGACAGAATTCTCCAATCACCTCCACCTAGCTACAAAAGCTTCGTGATGAACTATAATATGCAAGGGATGGATAAGACAATTCCCGAGCTCTTCGCAATGCTAAAGGCTGCGGAGGTAGAAATCAGGAAGGAGCATCAAGTGTTGATGGTCAACAAGACCACTAGTTTCAAGAAAAAGGGCAAAGGAAAGAGGAAGGGGAACTTCAAGAAGAACAGCAAGCAAGTTGCTGCTTAGGAGAAGAAACCCAAGCCTGGACCTAAGCCTGAAACTGAGTGCTTCTACTGCAAGCAGACTGGTCACTAGAAGCGGAACTGCCCCAAGTATTTGGCGGATAAGAAGGATGGCAAGGTGAACAAAGGTATATGTGATATACATGTTATTGATGTGTACCTTACTAATTCTCGCAGTAGCACCTGGGTATTTGATACTAGTTCTGTTGCTAATATTTGCAACTCGAAATAGGGGCTACGGATTAAGCGAAGATTGGCTAAGGATGAGGTGACGATGCGCGTGGGAAATGGTTCCAAAGTCGATGTGATCGCGGTCGGCACGCTACCTCTACATCTACCTTCGGGATTAGTATTAGACCTAAATAATTGTTATTTGGTGCCAGCGTTGAGCATGAACATTATATCTGGATCTTGTTTGATGCGAGACGGTTATTCATTTAAATCAGAGAATAATGGTTGTTCTATTTATATGAGTAATATCTTTTATGGTCATGCACCCTTGAATAATGGTCTATTCTTGATGAATCTCGGTAGTAGTGATACACATATTCATAATGTTGAAGCCAAAAGATGCAGAGTTGATAATGATAGTGCAACTTATTTGTGGCACTGCCGTTTAGGTCATATCGGTGTAAAGCGCATGAAGAAACTCCATACTGATGGACTTTTGGAACCACTTGATTATGAATCACTTGGTAATTGCGAACCGTGCCTCATGGGCAAGATGACTAAAACGCCGTTCTCCGGTACTATGGAGAGAGCAACAGATTTGTTGGAAATCATACATACAGATGTATGTGGTCCGATGAATGTTGAGGCTCGTGGCGGATATCATTATTTTCTCACCTTCACAAATGATTTAAGCAGATATGGGTATATCTACTTAATGAAGCATAAGTCTGAAACATTTGAAAAGTTCAAAGAATTTCAGAGTGAAGTTGAAAATCATCGTAACAAGAAAATAAAGTTTCTACGATCTGATCGTGGAGGAGAATATTTGAGTTACGAGTTTGGTGTACATTTGAAACAATGCGGAATAGTTTCACAACTCACGCCACCCGGAACACCACAGCGTAATGGTGTGTCCGAACGTCATAATCGTACTTTACTTGACATGGTGCGATCTATGATGTCTCTTACAAATTTACCGCTATCATTTTGGGGTTATGCTTTAGAGACGGCCGCATTCACGTTAAATAGGGCACCATCGAAATCCGTTGAGACGACGCCTTATGAACTATGGTTTGGCAAGAAACCAAAGTTTTCGTTTCTTAAAGTTTGGGGCTGCGATGCTTATGTGAAAAAGCTTCAACCTGATAAGCTCGAACCCAAATCGGAGAAATGTGTCTTCATAGGATATCCAAAGGAGACTGTTGGATACACCTTCTATCACAGATCCGAAGGCAAGACTTTTGTTGCTAAATTCGGAAACTTTCTAGAGAAGGAATTTCTCTCGAAAGAAGTGAGTGGGAGGAAAGTAGAACTTGATGAGGTAACTGTACCTGCTCCCTTATTGGAAAATAGCACATCACAGGAACCGGTTTCTGTGACGTCTGAACCAATTAGTGAGGAAGTTAATGATGATGATCATAGAACTTCAGATCAAGTTACTACAGAACCTCGTAGATCAACCAGAGTAAGATCCGCACCAGAGTGGTACGGCAATCCTATTCTAGAAGTCATGCTACTAGATCATGATGAACCTACGAACTATGAAGAAGCGATGGTGAGCCCAGATTCCGCAAAATGGCTTGAAGCCATGAAATCTGAGATGGGATCCATGTATGAGAACAAAGTGTGGACGTTGGTTGACTTGCCCGATGATCGGCAAGCAATTGAGAATAAATGGATCTTCAAGAAGAAGACTGACGCTGACGGTAATGTTACTGTCTACAAAGCTCGACTTGTCGCAAAAGGGTTTCGAAAAGTTCAAGGGATTGACTATGATGAGACCTTCTCACCCATAGCGATGCTTAAGTCTGTCCGAATCATGTTAGCAATTGCCGCATTTTATGACTATGAAATTTGGCAAATGGATGTCAAAACTGCATTCCTGAATGGATTTCTGGAAGAAGAGTTGTATATGATGCAACCAGAAGGTTTTGTCGATCCAAAGGGAGCTAACAAAGTGTGCAAGCTCCAGCGATCCATTTATGGACTGGTGCAAGCCTCTCGGAGTTGGAATAAACGCTTTGATAGTGTGATCAAAGCATTTGGGTATACAGACTTTTGGAGAAGCCTGTATTTACAAGAAAGTGAGTGGGAGCTCTGTAGCATTTCTAATATTATATGTGGATGACATATTACTGATTGGAAATCATATAGAATTTCTGGATAGCATAAAGGGATACTTGAATAAGAGTTTTTCAATGAAAGACCTCGGAGAAGCTGCTTACATATTGGGCATTAAGATCTATAGAGATAGATCAAGACGCTTAATTGGACTTTCACAAATTACATACCTTGACAAAGTTTTGAAGAAGTTCAAAATGGATCAAGCAAAGAAGGTTTCTTGCCTGTGTTACAAGGTGTGAAGTTGAGTAAGACTCAATGCCCGACCACTGCAGAAGATAGAGAGAAAATGAAAGATGTTCCCTATGCTTCAGCCATAGTCTCTATCATGTATGCAATGCTGTGTACCAGACCTGATGTGTGCCTTGCTATAAGTCTAGCAGGGAGGTAGCAAAGTAATCCAGGAGTGGACCACTGGACAGCGGTCAAGAACATCCTGAAATACCTGAAAAGGACTAAGGATATGTTTCTCGTATATGGAGGTGACAAAGAGCTCATCGTAAGTGGTTACGTTGATGCAAGCTTTGACACTGATCTGGACGATTCTAAATCACAAACCGAATACGTGTTTACTTTAAACGGTGGAGCTGTCAGTTGGTGCAGTTCCAAACAAAGCATCGTGGCGGGATCTACGTGTGAAGCGGAATACGTAGCTGCTTCGGAAGCAGCAAATGAAGGAGTCTGGATGAAGGAGTTCATATCCGATCTAGGTGTCATACCTAGTGCATCGGGTCCAATGAAAATCTTTTGTGACAATACTGGAGCAATTGCCTTAGCGAAGGAATCCAGATTTCACAAGAAAACAAAGCACATCAAGAGACGCTTCAATTCCATCCGGGATCTAGTCCAGGTGGGAGACATAGAAATTTGCAAGATACATACGGATCTGAATGTAGCAGACCCATTCACTAAGCCTCTTCCACGAGCAAAACATGATCAGCACCAAGACTCCATGGGTGTTAGAATCATTACTGTGTAATCTAGATTATTGACTCTAGTGCAAGTGGGAGACTGAAGGAAATATGCCCTAGAGGCAATAATAAAGTTATTATTTATTTCCTTATTTCATGATAAATGTTTATTATTCATGCTAGAATTGTATTAACCGGAAACATAATACATGTGTGAATACATAGACAAACAGAGTGTCACTAGTATGCCTCTACTAGACTAGCTCGTTAATCAAAGATGGTTATGTTTCCCAACCATGAACAAAGAGTTGTTATTTAATCAAAGATGGTTATGTTTCCTAACCATAGACAAAGAGTTGTTATTTGATTAATGGGATCACATCATTAGATGAATGATCTGATTGACTTGACCCATTCCGTTAGCTTAGCACTTGATCGTTTAGTTTGTTGCTATTGCTTTCTTCATGACTTATACATGTTCCTATGACTATGAGATTATGCAACTCCTGTTTACTGGAGGAACACTTTGTGTGCTACCAAACGTCACAACATAACTGGGTGATTATAAAGGTGCTCTACAGGTGTCTCCGAAGGTACTTGTTGGGTTGGCGTATTTCAAGATTAGGATTTGTCACTCCGAATGTCGGAGAGGTATCTCTGGGCCCTCTCGGTAATGCACGTCACTTAAGCCTTGCAAGCATTGCAACTAATGAGTTAGTTGCGGGATGATGTATTACGGAACGAGTAAAGAGACTTGCCGATAACGAGATTGAACTAGGTATAGGATACCGACGATCGAATCTCGGGCAAGTAACATACCGATGACAAAGGGAACAACGTATGTTGTTATGCGGTCTGACCGATAAAGATCTTCGTAGAATATGTAGGAACCAATATGAGCATCCAGGTTCCGCTATTGGTTATTGACCTGAGACGTGTCTCGGTCATGTCTACATCGTTCTCGAACCGTAGGGTCCGCACGCTTAACGTTACGATGACAGTTTCATTATGAGTTTATGTATTTTGATGTACCGAAGGTTGTTCGGAGTCCCGGATGTGATCACGGACATGAAGAGGAGTCTTGAAATGGTCGAGACATAAAGATCGATATATTACATGACTATATTCGGACACCAGAAGTGTTCCGGGTGATTTCGGAGAAAACCGGAGTGCCGGAGGGGTTACCGGAACCCCCCGGGGAAGTATTGGGCCTTAGTGGGCCTGAGGGGAGAGAGAGGGCAGCAGCCCAGGAGGTGGCGCCCCCCCCCATGAGGAGTCCGAATTGGACTAGGGAGGGGGGCGCGGCCCCTCTTTCCCTCTCCCTCTCCCTCTCTTTCCTTCCCCCTCTCTCTTCCTAGTTGGACTAGGACAGGGGAGTCCTACTCCCACTAGGAGGAGGACTCCCCCCTCCCTTTGGCGCGCCCCATAGGGCCGGCCGGCCTCCCCCCTTGCTCCTTTATATACGGGGGCAGGGGGCACCCTAGAACACACAAGTTGATCTTCGTGATCGTTCCTTAGCCGTGTGCGGTGCCCCCCTCCATGATATTACACCTCGGTCATATTGTAGCGGTGCTTAGGCGAAGCCCTGCGACAGTTGAACATCAAGATCGTCACCACACCGTCGTGCTGACGGAACTCCTCCCCGAAGCTTTGCTGGATCGGAGCCCGGGGAGCGTCATCGAGCTAAACGTGTGCCAAGAACTCGGAGGTGCCGGAGTAACGGTGCTTGGATCGGTTGGACCGGGAAGACGTACGACTACTTCCTCTACGTTGCGTCAACGCTTCCGCTTTGGTCTACGAGGGTACGTAGACAACACTCTCCCCTCTCGTTGCTATGCATCACCATGATCTTGTGTGTGCGTAGGAAATTTTTTGAAATTACTACGTTCCCCAACAAAACCCTGTCCCTTCCATCCAGTAACCTTCCCCTTGGCGCTTTCCTTGACATATTTGAACGTCCCTTCCTTTGAGCTGCCCACTACAGTAGGTAGCCCCAAGTATTTTTCACTTAACGCTTCCGAGTGAATTCCTATGACTTCTTTGAGCTATTCTTTGTGTGTGTCTGAGCTACCTTTCCCGAAGAATATAGAAGATTTTTGCATATTCACTTTCTGACCGGAAGCCACTTCATAAGCCTGCAAAATATCTTTAAGTTTCTCGATGTTACCCCGAGAGCCCTCAAGAAACACAATACTGTCATCGGCGAAAAGAAGGTGGGTTACCGTGGGGCCAGTGCTCCCAAACGACACCCCCTTGAGCTCACCAGCCCGCTACGCCTGTTTTAGCAGTGCCGAGAATCCTTCCACACAGAAAAGGAACAGATACGGTGACAAGGGGTCCCCTTGGCGGAGGCCCCTCGACGGCAGAAAACTATGTGAGACCCCTCCATTAAGCTTGACGGTGAAGCGAGCCGACGTAACACACCGCATGATCATTCGGACCCAAACCTCAGCAAAACCAAACTTAGACATCATCCTTTCCAAAAACGACCACTCAACCCGGTCGTAAGCCTTCATCATGTCCAGCTTCACAGCACAAAACGGTTTCTTCCGGGTTCTCCTCCTAATAGCATGCACACACTCATAGGTGACCAGAATATTATCTGTGATAAGTCTCCCCGGTACGAACGCGCTTTGCTCCTCCGAGATCATGATTGGGAGAATCCGTTTTAGCCGGTTGGTGAGCACCTTCGTGGCAATTTTATACAACATGTTGCATAAGCTAATCGGTCTAAACTGTGACATCAACTCCAGTGAGTTGACTTTAGGGATCATGACAATGACCGTATCATTAAAAGTCTCCGGCGTTGCTATCCCGTACAAAAAATCCTTCACCACAGAGCACACATCACCCTTTAACAACGACCAGTGTCGTTGATTTTATAGCTGGGAAACCATCCGGCCCTGGGGCTTTGGTTGGCCCCATTTGAAACAACGTCGTCTCGATTTCTGCATCCAAAATCTCTGCCGTAAGCCTTGTGTTCATCTCATCGGAAACCATGCCTTCAATGTGTTGTAAAAGACGCTCTCCTTCTGCCGAACCTTCTGACGAAAATAGGTCCGCATAAAACTTAGCTGCGAGCACCCTCATTTCGTCATTCGATGTGCACCGGGTCCCATCCTCTCTGAGCAACGCCTTCACTGTATTTTTCCGTCGCCGATGTGATGCATGATTTTGGAAATACCGTGTGTTCTGATCCCCCCATTGAAGCCAATCAACTCGCGACCTTTGTCTATAATATATCTCCTCCTTTTCATAGAGATCGTGTAGTTGACCTTCGAGGTCTTTTACCTCTCCAAAAACGCCAGTCAGCAGCGACCTCTCTTTGGCATCTTTCAGCTGTGATTTAAGCTTCGAGATCTGTCGCCGAAGCGAGCCAAACACCTCCCTACTCCATCCCTGCATGGCCTTGGACATAGCACCCAACTTTTTACTCATATCCGTCGTGTGCCCCAGCTCTTGATTGATTCCCTCCCATGCAGACAGAACCATTTCCTCATAATTCTCATGCCGCGTCCATGCCTCTTCAAAACGAAAGCTTCTTTCCATCGTCGAGCTGCCCGCATCCAGTGATGCGGCCGCTCTAATGATCAATGCAGCATGGTCCGACTCCTCCGTTATCATGTGTTGCACCGCCGTCTCTGGGAACATATGCAGGAAATCGTCATTGCATGTAGCCCGGTCCAGCCTCACCTGGATGTTTGCATTTGCATCTTGCTTATTATCCCATGTAAAAGGGTATCCAGTGAAACCCAAGTCAGCCAAGCCGCAGTCAGCTAGGCATTCTCTGAAACCCTCCATTTGTGTGAAGCTCCGCAAGTTATCCCCTCTCTGCTCCGTTTGAAAGAGTATTTCATTAAAGTCGCCTGCACATAGCCATGGTAGATTATCTTGTCTCCTCAGGTATCGTAAAGCCTCCCATGTTTTACTCCTAAGCTCCGTACGGGGTTCCCCATAGATTCCAGTGAACCTGAAGGATTTACCCTCATACGATATCACGGCATCAACATAGTACTGGCACCATGGACGAACCATCACTTGAATGTTGTCTCTCCACCATAAGGCAAGTCCACCACTTCTGCCCACACAATCCACCGCCATACCATTACTAAAGCCCAAACTCCATCTCAACTTCTCCATAGCCGCCGCTTTCTTCTTCGTCTCGCTCATGAACACCATCGCTGGGTTGTAGGACCGTACCAGGTCTCTCAACTCGCCAACTGTCGGGTCCAACCCCAATCCCCGACAGTTCCAGGCCAAGACGATCATTGGTCGCGGCGGCCCCGGTTGCCGGGGTCCGCCAAAGTAGCACCGCGATCACCAACACGCTCAAAGACTGACGCCACCTTCTGCCTCTTCTCGCCAGAGATCCCCTCGCCCCCCTCCCTCCTTGCTCCATCGCTTTTTGGCACCCACATCTGTCGGGAAGGCCTCTTCCTTTCCCGAGGCATATACTGCATATGGTCGTCCCTCTGTCGGGCAGCACCCTCTTCCTGTCTTGGTCTACGAACATAGTACCCTGGTCTCCTCTGGCCTCCCACAATTGTTCTCTCCCCCTGTTCTTGCGTCTTCCCCTTGTAATCAGCATGTTTCTTTGGGGATATGATACCATCCCTAACCTTCTGTTTCAGTTCATTACGCATCTCTTTCTCCCTCTTTGCTTCAAGGTCCTGTCGCAGATCCCGTTCTTGCCCGCTGCCCACGCCAGTGCGTGTTTTATTTGGGCTTTGGACCTCCTCCTGCTCCCTCCTGTTATGCGTCGTCCCACCAGTGTGAGAGTCTGCCGAGGGGGTATAGTCCCTGTAGAGTGGACGACGCGTGGGCAGGTCTCGAACTGACCCAAACCTTTTGGAGCCATATTCACCTGCGCTAGACATAGATCCTTCTTTGCTGAAGCCCTTACTTGATCCCCCCCCCCCCGTTTTTTCTCATATGTTGCCGACGAAGATCTGCCCGGGGATGCACGTAGCCATTCACCCCACTGGGATAAAGGATCAACCGGGGGGTCACATCGGCCATCAACATGCACAAGCCTCCCACAGTCAAAACAAAAGTGAGGTATCTTCTCATACTCAAAATCGAACCAAGTTTGTTCTTCGTCCTCCGGTTTCTTCTTGAGATAAAACCCACGAACTTGTGGCTCATGCAAAGCAATCTTGGTCCTCGCTCTAAGCTGTGCACCCCTTGCCATTCCGTCCTCACCCACATCTACTCTTACTGTTTTGCCCGGCCAGTTACCCAGAGCCTCTCCAAACAAACTCCTTTGTTCTCTTGTCCAAGGGTAGATCATCAACACGCACCCATACATCAACCGTATCAAAAATCATCTCCGACGGCCTAGTCCATGCATCGTAATCCTTCAGAGCAACCACATTGAAATCAAACTGCCATGGGCCATTGAACAAAGCATGCTTCCAGTCCCCCTCGCTACCGAACTTGATCATGAACACATTGCTGCCTAGGTCCTGAAACTTCGCGTCCTGGTGGAGCCCCCAAGCCTTCTGCATCGCCCTCTCAAACGCATGTCTACTTAGGGGTCGCGGGGAGAAACACTTCCCAACGACCGCCCACTTAGGAGCTTGCTTCTGCGTCGGGCCTGGATCGCTGAACACAAAGCCGGCCGCCTCTTTGTCCATCAGAGCCAGTCCCCCCATCTTCGCTGATAGGGATGCAGCCTCCTCCGATACCTTACCATCCGGGGATGCCGACGATCCCTTCTTTGTCCCATCGATCTGCCCCGACTTCTCGGCCGCCGCCACTTTCGACGGAGTCGCCGTCGTCGAGGGCGTCTTCCCTCCCCTGCTCGAAGAGGACGCCATGGGCACCGCCTTCAAAGTGGGAGAACAACACCGTAGCCAGCCGAGTCCACGACGCCGTCGCCGCGGATCCGCTGCCCGAGATCACAACCACCCGACGTTCAAAACCCTAACCCTAGACGTCGCCTTCCGATCGCCTCGCGATCGCCTCTCGGTCGCCACTTAGGGAGAAAGAACGTGGTGGACCCGCACCATATATCCGCATGGACGTCTGTTTTTTTGTAGGGATGCTGCTTTATGTGCCTGTTTGTGTTGGGATGCAGCAGTAAGTGTCGTGTCCTTGCAGCACAGATGAAGGTACGGTGGCAGCGGATTTGGCTTTCCTCCCTCTCATTGTCGGCGGCGCCAAGTGGCGGATTCAGATCCTTGACGCATCATCAAACGCCTGTTCTATAAGCCCGGTCACACCTTTATGGCTATGGCGTTGGCCTGATCGTGTGACTGCGAAAGTCTGTCTCTTCTTCCGTCGAGTCTCACGACGACGCCAGTGGTCGATGGCAGTTTCGATGTTGGTTATCTGCACGGGGCCCTAGAGACTCAATTGTAGTGTTCTTTTCTTTGGGTTCTTTCTGCTTAGTCTCCAAGACACATGTTCTATCCTGGTATCTCTAGAAGTTTTTGCATCCATTTGTGTTATGTACTCTGTTATTTGGTTAATGTAATGTGTTTGATTTCTCCCAACAATACCGACTGTAAGAAGGGAACGGCGTTTTGGGGGCAGCCTCACATGAGTCCCGGCGTGAACCATAAAATCATGAAAAATAGAAAAAAAACAAAAAATAATTGTGATGCAAGATGCTCAAATACATGATGTTCGTGCAAAATTTCATGAAGTTTGGATATTGGAGGAGCTCATGGCAGGAAAAAAATGTGGTGCATGATGTTCATGTAAAATTTCATTAAGTTTGGATATTCAAGGAGGTCATGGCGGAAAAAGCAATTTTCGGGTTTGTGTGTAACATTTGAAAACAACATTGTTCACACCTGATTCTGTCTTTTTTCCCATGCACTCCTCGAATGCCTAAACTTCACCACATTTTGCACAAACATAGCACACATGCACATCCTGTTTGCAATTTTGGGGGGGGGGGGGCTATTTTTGGTGATTTTACTGTTCGGACTAGTGTAAGAAGCACTATAATGATAGTTCAGGAGGATTGAACCTTGCTGCCACAAGAACAAGCCGTGTTCATAAACCATAACCGTGTGAGAAAGCACTTTATTTTTTAAAGATTAACAGAAGCCAGATTTCAGTTCTTTTTTTACACTTCATAAGATTTTATGTTCTAACTTGATCATAAACCAGACAGACGTCTACTAGATTAGAGAGGATAAGAAAACTCAGACCCAAAAAAACAGAAAAAGAATCAAGGTTTGGTTTCTTTTTTCTCCATAACCTGTTTATGGGAACTAAAAGCAAAAACCCAAAAAATAGTGGGAATTTTATTTCATTTTTTTGCAACAAAAAACAACGATAAACCTACCTCATTACTGGTTGCTACCAAAAGAAAAGTTGCATGGCAATTTCAGATTGAAAAACTCTATAAAAAATCATGGGATGGAGAAGACAACTTTTATTATTGATCGCTGCCACACACACTGCGGCAGAACAAGGAACACACTGGAGAATGCTGCCAATTCTCCAAGAGAAACAAAATATGGTGGGGAAAAAGAAACGCATGGGAGGTACCAGCCGAAGGAGATGGGATACTAATTGGAGCAATAAATGGAATAAATTGTTTTAAGTACTCCCAGGAGAGCAAGGTATCCGGTTAAAATTAACCCTACAACCTGGCATGACATCCTCGCACGACTGAGAACCAGAGGCAAATGTAGCATCAGAAATGACACCAGAAAACTGCTCTTTCGAAACGTCAGGAACACTGCTTACCGAGCTGCAACAAGGTTGCAAAGCTTTGGGAGGGAGGAGCTCTCCCTCACCGTTGCTCGGAAATTGCAGCTCCTCAGTATCACAAGCATGCCCCTCAGCATGGTTGACGCTGAGGCTTTTGTCCTCAACATCTGAGCCAACCTTGTCTTCTCCTGTGTAGCTGCAATCTTTTGCCAGCTCAGCTTTACCAGGCATGCTATCAACCGCTGCATGATGAGGCCCGCCGTTATTGTGCACTTCGTCACACATATCAGTACAAGGCAATGCCTGATCCTGGCTGACAGGAACATTTTTTCCCTCCACCATGTCCGCAGAAGCCTCCTTAATCATCTCTTCACTTTCTGGTTGTGAAGACGATGTGAGAGCTTTGGACTTCCTAGAATCAGTGCTCGAACTATAAAGCTTCATGGCATTCTGTAGGAAGTTAAAACACATCAATAATCAATACGGGTTCAACAAGAGTAATGCATTCAAAAATTGTTAGTATTCTTTATGGCAGAGGGCTATAACCGAAGTTAGAGAAACAATAGATGCAACATTAAGAAGGTTCTGATGTAATAAGTCCCAGACGTAATATAGTTGTTCCATTAACCTCATAGCCATTAACACAAAGATACTTCATTACGCTGCTGAACAAGCCACAGTAACATTATTGCTGTACTGGATTTAAACTTTAAAGTAATGTAAACATGTTTGCTAAAAAAACGATGATAGTAAGCTCATACAGGACAATAATTTCAAGTCAAACAAATCAACAGAAAAAGCTAGTTAAGGTTTAAAGACTCTAGGTTGTCCAGGCTGTGGATTAAACATGCAACATAGGCATTGTGGCATACTTCATGGACAAATTTTAGACTTTCCAGTGCCATGTATCCTAACACAAATCAAATTTTGGGAACAGCCAGCGCTATGGTTCAACACATAGGTGGCTCAGTCTGGCCTTTCAGCTTAGAAGCCATATAACCTATTCCACGCAGGTATAGAGATTATGGTTTTCTTAGCATTATCACGTGATGAAAAATGCCCCAACCGAGAAGCTTGAATAATATGGTGAACAGCAGATGTGACAAATATTAAACATAATCATTTATGCACTGGCCAATTGTAAAGGTTTGTAAGTGAGTCATCCAAAAAAACATAGTTAATCTTGGGAGAAATGTACCTCAAATACAGAAGTTGCTTTCCCTGAAAATATGGACTTCATCATGCATTTGAAACCTTGAGCTTGATACCCGTGCTGATCTTTATTATTCTGAAAAAGGGAACATGATGCTTGGTCAATGTTGATAAAATGGAACTTTTTAAAACAGTAAACTAAACACGTAAATCATTCCAGCTACCTTCAAGCACTGATGCATGGTAGATTCACACGATCCAGCCAGCTCCAACTCCCCCGCCATTGTACTACATTTTTGGTACAGCTCTGGTGAAGCAAGGCTTGTCGAAATATCAAGCCTCTTAAAGTAGTTAGAGCAAAACCGAGAATCCACTTTTACATTAGAAGGCCCAGGAGTTGCGTCAGATCTATTTTTTGGAGCATGTGCATCAGTTTTTTCAGCATTGGTCCCAACTGTTTTCACTTCAGAGCTTTGTCTTTGATTTTCAGCTGGGAGTTGCATTAACGAGGGCTTGACAAGAGTATGAGATGGAAATGGCACCTCCGACTCTGACTGCTGATGAAAATTAGGATCATTATTCCGGCCCAGTTCTTGCCTGCCATAGTTGTGTGAGTATTCATCAAAGACACTTCTATTTGCATCCCAACCAGGTACCCGAGAGAGATAAGGGTCTTCTGCAGGATTGTGCCACGGAAATGGTTGTGCACAATGTGGAAAACTTTCAGGATGTCCATGCAAAGGATAATGCATCCCAGCATGATTCGTATCCATAGATGGCCGCATCCCAAATAAAGATTGAGGAAACTGGTGGATAGCTGGGTGAAAACCAGGGATTGGAGGCCCATGCTGGAAAGGACCAAAACCACTTGGTGCTGGTGAAGGCCATGAAGACGGATTATTCCAAGTGTTACCATGCCCTCTTGCATTATCAACAGTACCACTTCTTCTTGAGCGGCTGCTTGATCTGCGTTCTCTAATCTGGCTCCTATTATCATCATCAAAGGATCTTTGATTGTCCATCTCAGGCCTATCACATGGCAGATGGAGATGCCCTGGTGATGCACTTTGATAGTTCTCAGTAGCTTGACGATTCAATAACTCATGATTTCTGGTATTACCTTTCTTCATTGAGCCATCAACAGCATCATGATTATGCCTCAGATTGCTCCGGTTCGAAACTTGACAATCACTCGCTGATGGTGGTCTGTCATTAAAATGGATTGGTCGGCCATCGGATCTCAAACTTCTACCATCTTTCGAGAGAAGAGAGGATTCATTGTTATTTGCATCAGTTTTACTAAGACCCTCAACTGATTGAAAGTCAGATGTTCGTCTATGTCTTCCAAGAGCAGCACCATTCTCCCTGGGTGAGGATTCTTCTTGTTTAGAGATATGCCTGAAATAAATAATAATTTGATAAAACTCTAGATATCCACATCAGTGCAACTTGTAACTTCTAACGACTTATAGTTTTACGAACATAAGCCTTTTATAAAATAGAGAAAAGAAGCTTAGAATTTCAGTACCAGTCATATGCAGGAACAGATGATGATAAGTGCCCACAATTACTAGAACTACCTACATGTTTTCACTCTTACCAGTTCTAAGCTCTGTTAGAAACAGGCCATAAATACATGTCAGAAAAAGAAAATGGAACTGAATTTGGATTTTGGACTCAAGTAATCTCTCATCAGATCCATCTCCAATAGACAAATCAGGTCCATCAATAAACACTACCCAAGATTAGCTTAACACAACTTTCATATAATCTAGATCTCTTCATAACGAGTCGGTGGTGCTTTTACTACTTGCCACAGGAGACCTGGATTTGTTTACTTCAGTTGTTGATCTTCCTATGCTTATGTATTTGCAGCATTATAGAACATAATAAATTTATTCAAACAAAAATCGAATTCAAAAGATACAAAGGTAGATATCAAGATGCGCTCACTCCAACTTGAACAGTTGAAATGTAATGTAATGCGGAGAAGAATGTAGATATCAAGGTTTTAGAATTACCTGCTTTGCTCCTTCACAGGATATATGCTGGATCTGGTGGGGCTCTTCCTCTCAAAATCCCTCCTCCGAGAATCAACCTTCTCATATTCCCGTCTACGGTCTTCACTGGATACAAATGAGCCTACATCAGACCTGCGTTTAGCATCTCCATGATATTCTTTTGCATTCCTGGGTTCCAGATCACCATTATGAATGCCTTCTTCATAAGACCTTTTCTTCCCTTTGCTGTCATCTCTATACTTAGAGCTCCTACGATCAGCAGCAGATGTGTCAACCTCATTGTCATGGAGTCTATTTCTATTGTGCCTGCTCTCTGAGTAATTATGTTCCTCTTTGCAATGCTTTTCCAATGACCTGTCTCTAGTGTTGTCCTTTGAGGATCGCACATCCCATGACCCACCATCTTGACTCCTATGATGTCTATAACTATCATCTCGATGTTTCTCTCTAGAGCTGTTATCAGATCTTTCATTCCTAGGTTTCTCTTCATCTCTAGGCTTATCTTTGTATCTTTCGTCCTTATATCTGTCGTCCTCTTTAGATCTTTCCCCTTTGTATTTTACATCCCTATGTCTATCTTCGTGTCTCAACCTTTCCTCTTTGTACCTTTCATCTCTATGCAGTTCCTCATCTTTATGTCTATCATCTTTGTGTCTGTCATTGTTATGCCTATCCTGAGCTTTGGACCTATCATCTCTATATTTTTCTTCTCTGCGTTTTTCCACACCTCTAGGCATGTCATCTTTCAATTTCTCATCTGTGTGTTGCTGCTCATAACATCCATCAGTTTTGGTACGAACATCCCGAGGCATGGTTTGCCTTCCCTTGCTGCCACTTTGTAACTCATCTTTCGCAGCAGACTGATCCTTTGTTTTCCTGTGCCTCCCATTCTTTTCCAAATCTCCACCATGTAACTCATCTTCACGATGACGGTCTGCTAATAGAAGGAAAAATAATATGATGTCTATAGAAATTATAATATAAATGCTTCATAAAAAATATACACGATCAGAAAGAAGGTCGAACTCGCAACAAACCCACACTAATACTCTCTTGATTACTATGGTATCAGTACTAAGATTATGACCATAATACCAGTTGCTGGATTTTGGAGGCTAATTAAACCATAGCATATAATCAGGATGTAGGCTGTATCCTTATGAGAAGAAATATACAGAGCATACACAAATATACAAATGAAGTGATGGACAAGACTAGATAATTGATGAGTGGCTATGACAATCCGAGAGCTTATTTTTAAAATTGAGAATAATAAATAAATAACAAATAAGACAGCATAAGCTATTTCAAATCACGTCCATTCTAACACTTCATAGGAACAAGTCACAAATAACTTACTACACATTGAATCCATCTTCACAACTCAAAACATGGTTCATTTATAAATTATACATTCCCTCCGCCCAGAAATGTAAACCCGAATAACTGTGTGTGCAGTCTAACACAATCCTAATAATCAAAACAAACTAGACAGTTGAAAATTCTGCGAACTCCCACATGTCTGTACATACAATGTACAAGTTCAATATTGTACAAAAGCATGCAACATTTGCGCAGACTTTAATGAGCAAAGATTTGTCACCAATTTTGCACAACTACTCACTGACATGTGGTGCTCAATGTAAATTTTAGATCTAGGCCCTTGTATGCACTCAATCCCCATGGAAGGTGAATGACTCATGGGTAGTACCAACATATGTTTATACCATTGGGAAGGATGCCAAGAGAAGCAGAGCCATAAGTAATTTGCAAGGTTCATGGAAACTAAAATTTTAGCTAGCATTTAGTATGGATTTCTGGTTGAAGCGGAGGAAATACACACGTAGAATAGCATCGACAAACAACATAGTAACACCAACTCTCACTAGCCTGGGGGCAAAGCTATAATACTGCAACTCGTGAGTCATACCTACATGAAACAAAAGCTAGGGATTCCTCCTATATTACAAAAACCACTAGTCAAGGAAGTACAAGACAAACAGATGTAAGATATGACCAGATTAAGGCAAATGTTACATAATAAGAGGTTATGTTCTCCGTGATGAGTAAAATCAGACAAAAATCAAGCAAGGAGAATCTTCATATGGTCATAAACTCATAATATCATATAATATTAGATTCTAGTATAGTTTTAAGTTATAATAAGTAACTTAAGCATTTGAAGTTTCTCCTTCTGTTACCAAAATCTTAACAAGATCTATGCAATCTGATAGGCTTTCATGTTCCATATGATGCTTTGGCCAGTATAGCAAGTGATACTTCATAATGACTAGCTACCAAAAAGTTTAAACTATGAAGAGCAAGCTGAAAAATACCTACCATCAGTTCCTCCATTAGAATAATTCTTGGTTTTATCGCTGTCCAAATCTCGTGTTTTCACCTCTTTGTTTCTTGGCGTAGCTTTCAATGATGCATCATGCCTGCCCTCACTCCCCTTTTCATGATCCTTACTCCTATCCTTGACAATCTTATACTGCTGATCCATACCGTCTTCCTTCAGCATCAACACTTGCTTGCTTTCCTTCGACCTCTCTACCTCATACTCCCTCCCCTTCTCCTTCACTCGGTGATGCTCGCCACCACTATGCTCCTCCAAAAATAATGTATCTTTATCTGACTTCCTTCTGACAACCTCATTGGACCTATCATATTCCTTGCTAGACTTCCTTGCAGACTTCCCCTTCACATCGCCATCTGAACTCCTGGACTTCTTCGAGTCATGGTAACTGACCCTCTCATCTTCTTCGCCGTGACTCCACCTGTCATCCCCGGTGGCATTATCCTTCTCCCCTCTGCTCTTCCTCTTCTTCTGCCCATCGGCCGACGAACCAGATGCCTCGCCCGCAATGGGAAGCTTTGCCGGCCGCTTCTCGTGGCCCTCCGAGCCCTTGGAGGCCCTGCCGGCGGACGCCTTCCTATCCTCCTGCTCCCGCGGCCGCGGATCCTCGTCCGAGTCCGACCTGTCCCGCTCCTCCCGGTCGTGCTTGCGGGACCTGCGTCGCGTGCTCCTCGGCATCGTGCCCTCCAAACCTCAACCCCACGACCAAAGGTTCACCAGAGCCGCGCCTATTTGGAACCCTGCGGCCCCTGAATCCTCAACAGCGGGGTGGAGCCCAAGCAGACCGTAGGCAAATCCGCCGGAACTCCTCGTCTAGCCGCAGGAACCGCCGAGGATACTTCAATCAAGCATATATAAGCAAGCAGATGCAAAAACTTCCGGGGATTCACCGGGGCTCGAGTCCGACGACGCGGCGGCGGGGGAGTGGGGCTGGACTAGGATTCGGATATCGGCGGCGGCGGCGGGTGGAGGCTTGGACGAATCGAATCGAATCGAATCGAATCGGAATGGAACACGAGCAGCGGCCGGATAGGCGGAGGAGGGATTGGGATTGGGAATTGGAGGAGGGGAACGGGCGGGGGGCGAGAAGGGACGCGATCGCGGATTTTTGGGGGATTTATCTTTTTTTTTTTCCCTTCCAAACAAAGTTTCTGTTTCCGCTAGGGCGTCGCGTGTGGCGTGTGGCGTGTAGCAGGTGGGCGTGACGGAAATACCCACCGTGCGGTTGCGTCGGCTGAGCGTGGGCAGCGGTTAGTATTAGCCCCGGTTCGGGGGCAGCGCGGTAATTTTGGTGGAACTTTCCGTCCGCTTGTGTCCCGTTTTCGTTTTCGATCTCAACCTTGATGATCTTTTCTCGCGCAGTTCTTTTTTTTAACTTCTCGCGCAGTTGTTTCTCGTGCGCTTAATGGAGGAGAATTTGGAGCATGTGCTTCCCAAAATGCCAATTGTCACGCTAGCTTTACGAGGACCTCCTATTCATCGCCTTTCGTCGTGCGCTACACCACCGTCGCTTGAAGCAAATTGGCGTGTGCGAGCCTACGTCAATGGTGTGTTTGGTTGATTGCGTAGCATCCATCCAAGCTCCGGAAGAGCAAATTTGGTTCATTTGGTTATTTGCATGCTCGGTTTACTTGCGCTCTCGGCTAGGCCAACATCACACGTTCCTCAAAGTAGTCCAGTGTCTGGCTCTGGATAAACTGTTGAATCGAGACTTTCCAACGATCCATGCTTGAGCGAGCGCAAAGAGGGCTTGCTACATGCATGGGGATAACCGAGAGACGACGCAGTGTTTCTCGAAGGCTGGCCATAAATGCCCTTATTGCTCTCTAACTGCTCACTCGTGTCGAGCTTCATGGTCTTCATTGTTGTGCAGTCCATGTATTAGGGTGATCGATCGCCCGTACGAGGGTTGGTTCTACACGTTGTATCTCTTATCCTTATACCAGCTCTCATCTTTTATATGATATCATGCAATGAAGATCATTCAAACTTTACCAAGTGATGCATGCTCACCATTGTTTGTCCCAATGCTTACGCATGTAGTGATGCATTGTACTTGTTCACATTGCTAGTCTTGATGCATGTTTCTTCATTGTTGTGTAGTCCGTGTGTAATATGCTAGAAATGTGGTGGTGTGTTGAGATTTATGTCTTCACTGTAGTGATTTGTCGTCAAGATCGTCCTCGGTGATGCCGCTTAGGATAGCTGCTCTAAGGATGTAGGAGAAGTCAACCATCCAAGAGGTGGATGGGGAGTCCAACAAAGGTTGTCCACTTCCATGAGGAAGTATCTCGAGCCCACTTATGCAAGGTGCTCTTAGCACCTGGCTTAGAATTGCTTCCAATCTTTGATACCTTTGGTCCTTGCTTGGGTACCATCCTAGGGTCCGCTATTCTATGGTGAATATTGACTATTGGTGAGGCTTAGGGATGTCAAGGGGAAGGTTTCCATGAATCAAGGGTGGCCAAGTTTCATCATTGTCCACAAGTTGTAGATCGGCTACTTTTTGACCTTCAAGATCCCGACCCATGATGCTTCCAGGGTCATCGTCTGCAACCGTTTATGTGCATACGTGATCATCAAGTGCGTAGAGCACGAGCCAAACCTTGACATGGTCAATGAGTGAGGTTTTATAATTTATGTTCATTAGTGTGTGGGGTTGAACTAGCATGAATGTGGTTTAATGTTGTTATTGCTACTTCGATGATGTGTATGCTTGTTTAGTAATGTGGTTTAGTCTATGTATGTTGTTGGCTGCTACTATTATCCATACTAGATGACCCATTGTGCCATTGACGCAAAGACCAAGTGCTGCCAAGAAGTTAAGCAAGTTGTGGGCAAGATGTTTAATAAATGTTCGTTTTATAAATTATCCCCAAAGGGCGTCAGCATGAATAAGAATACTGATGACCCACAAGTATAGGGATCAATCGTAGTCCCTTCGATAAGTAAGAGTGTCGAACCCAACAAGGAGCAGAAGGAAATGACAAGTGGTTTTTAACAAGGTAATTTCTACAAGCACTGAAATTGTCGTAACAGGTAGTTTGATAGTGAGTTTGTAACGGACAAGGAACGATAACGGTAAATAAAGTGCAGCAAGGTAGCCCAATCCTTTTTGTAGCGAAGGACAGGCCAAACGGTCTCTTATAATAAGCAAAGCGTTCTTGAGGGCACACGGGAATTCCATCTAGTCACTTTCATCATGTTGGTTTGATTTGCGTTCGCTACTTTGATAATTTGTTATGTGGGTGGACCGGTGTGTTGTTCTTACTTGAACAAGCCTCCCACTTATGATTAACCCCCTCGCAAGCATCCGCAACTACGAGAAAAGTATTAAGACAAAATCTAACCATAGCATTAAACATATGGATCCAAATCAGTCCCTTACGAAGTAGCGCATAAATTAGGTTTAAGATTTTGTCACTCTAGCAACCAATCATCTAATAACTACTCCATAATGCATCCCCTTAGGCCCAAAAATGGTGAAGTGTCATGTAGTCGACGTTCACATAACACCACTAAGGAAATCACAACATACATATCATCAAAATATCAAACACATATCGAATTCACATGATTACTTGCAATGTGACTTCTCCGTGACCTCAAGAACAAAGGTAACTACTCACAAATGATATTCATGCTCAAGATCAGAGGGGTATTAAATAGCATAATGGATCTGAACATATAATCTTCCACCGAATAAACCATATAGTAGTCAACTACAAGATGTAATCAACACTACTAGTCACCCACATGTACCAATATGAGGTTCCGGTACAAAGATCGAACACAAGAGATGAACTGGGGTTTGAGATGAGATGGTGTTGTTGAAGATGTTGATGGAGATTGGCCTCCCAAAGATTATAGGGTTGTTGGTGATGACGATGGCTTCGATTTCCCCCTCCGGGAGGGAAGTTCCCCCGGCGGAATCGCTCCACCTGAGGGCAAAAGTGCTCCTGCCCAAGTTCCGCCTCGAGACGACGGTGCTTCGTCCTGAAAGTCATCTCCTTATTTTTTCTAGGTCAAAAGACCTTGTATACCAGAAGATGGGCACCGAAGGTGGGCTGGGCTACCCACCACCCAGAAGGGCGCGCCTGGGGGGCCTGGCGCGCCCTGGTGTCTTGTGGGCACCAGGCAACCCCCCTCTAGTGGTTATTTGCTCCAGTTATATTCCAAAATAATTTTCCGTAAAATTTTAGCTCATTTGGAGATGTGCAGAATAGGTATCTTTGACGTAGCCTTTTCAGGTCCAGAATTCCAGCTATCGGTATTCTCCCTCTTTGTGTTAGAATTACTCCATAAAGCATTATTATGCATACAAACATTATGAATAACAGTAGGAAAACATGATGCAAAATGGAGGTATCAACTCCCCCAAGCTTAGACCTTGCTTGTCCTAAAGCGAAAGTCGATATCAAAGATCATGTCCACGTGTTTAGAGAGAGAGAGGAGTCGATAAAAACAAAATATGGACATAGTAGCATCATGCTTATTATTATAACAACAACAAACTTTATCTTAAAGCTCTGTCATATGACTTCTCATGAACAAGTAACAATTCATCACAACATCGAAGTAAAAAGCATAATCTTCATTGAAAACCAACAAACTATGTTCTCAGTCAACTTTGCAACTACAATTCATCATATTTTCAGGAAGGGTCACGTATCGGAGCCTTTTGGCAAGTTCACATACTCAACCATCATTTAATCCTCTATGATTACTAACACTCACAACATATATATGAGCAAAAAGTTTCAACCGGACACATATAAAGATGGGGGCTTATAGTTTCGCCTCCCAACTTATTCACCTCAAGGGTGATGTCAACAATAATAACTTATGATCACTCACATCCAACTAGATATATGTGCCTAGATCTTTCCCCACCACATGATGCATGCCAAAGAGAAAACAATAAAAGGAATAGAGGAAAATACTTTGACTCTTGCATAAAAAGTAAATACATAAAAGTAAAAGATAGGCCCTTCGCATAGGGAAGCAGAGGTTATCATGCGCTTTTTTGTTTGTATGCACAATCTCTTAATGCAAAAGAACGTCACATTATATTGCCCCTTATGATAGCAACCTTTATTATGCAGTCCGTCGCTTTTATTACTTTGCCATCACAAGTTCATAGAACGCTTAATTTCTCTTGCACTAAATGATCAAACACATTTAGAAGCAAATTGTATTGCCTTATTGCACCGATGACAACTTACTTGAAGGAGCTTACTCAATCCATAGGTAGGTATGTTGGACTCTCAAAACAAGAGTTTGGGTTTAAGGTCTTTTTGGATGCACAAGAAGTATCTCTACTTAGTGTGGAATTTTGGCTAGCAAAGATATTGAGCAAGCACCACATGTTGAAGGATCTATGACAATATAACTTCTATGCGAATATGAATAAACATAAATCATTATGTTGTCTTCCTTGTCCAACGTCAATAGTTTGGCATAAGATATTTAATGGGGGCTCAAAATCATAAAAATGTCCAAGAAAGTGTATTTGCATGTGAATCTTCTATTCCCTTATTAATTCTTTCATGAATTGCATTATTGACCAATGCTATGTTTGTCAACTTTCAACAAATTTTACCACTTCTACTTTTCCTTATGTGATGTCATTACTTACCATAAGATTAGCATATGATCTTTTTTATCATTTCCTTTTATTTTGATTGAAATATAAAAGTAAAGAAGCAAAAACTCAAACTAAACTTTATTATATAACTCTCACTCAATTACATAGATAGATAGATCACGAAAGTAGCACTCGAAAATAGATCATATTAAACTTTTATTCAACTAAATCATGAAATGGCTAAAGATCGAACTAAGATAGCTAAACGTAATAAAAGTGATGGTGATATGATACCGGGGCATCTCCCCCAAGCTTGGCAAAAACCAAGGGGAGTGCCCATACCCGTGTACTCAAGTCTCCTTTGGTGGGGAAGAAGAAGATGGTGGTGGTGATAATGAGGTAGTAGCGTCACACTTCAAGCTCAATAGGTACTCCAATCTATGATGATGCCCCGAAGGGTGATGATTTGCTCTTGTAACAAAATATTTTCACGAGTGAGATATTTATTCTGAACACAAACTGTTTCAAAGGCCCTAAAAGCTTCAATTTCAGTAGGGGTGAGATGGTTGTAGTATGGTTGAAGGATATCTTCTTCTTCCTCTATTAGCATGGCCTGCCCTCCCGCCTGAGCTTGATCTCCCGCAACTTCCTTGCCCTTGTCCTCCTTGGTGGCTTCATTTAGTCCCTCTCCTTTCAATTCCATCTTCATCAGCCAAGCATCTTCTTCTACATTGTTGGAGGAGGGAGAAGACATGATGCCTGGCTTGTTATATCTGACATAAAAACATCATGAAATAAGAATAGAGGATTTCTCCGCGATATGGTGGTAAAATCGCCCGGGAGTATATATAAAGATTTTTTATCTTGGGAAACAAGCATACGGAAGGAAAACGGAGTCAGGAAGGTGCCCGAGGGGGCCACCACCCACCAGGGCGCGCCAGGTGGGGCAGGCACGCCCTGGTGTCTTGTGGGCACCTGGGTTGCCTTCCCAGTTGTTTCTTATTTTCCTATTTTTTCTAATATTCCAAAGCTGACAGAAAATATTTTTGCGGATTTTTCGAAGTCCGTTTACTTACCGTATAACGTACCTCCTTCTTTCCAAGGTTCTGGAGTGTTCAGGAAGGTTCCTTTTATGTGTTCCTCTGGTGTCATGGTTTCAATAATATTGGTTTCTACATTAATTGGCGTACTTGAGATATAGTGTTTAATTCTTTGTCCATTGACCACCTTCGGGTTAGTACCATCGACATTATTGATCTTAATAGCTCGAGAGCGATAAACTTCTTCGATGATATATGGTCCTTCCCATTGAAGAAAATATGCCCTAGAGGCAATAATAAAGTTGTTATTTATATTCCCTTATATCATGATAAATGTTTATTATTCATGCTAGAATTGTATTAACCGGAAACTTAGTACATGTGTGAATACATAGACAAACTGAGTGTCCCTAGTATGCCTCTACTTGACTAGCTCGTTAATCAAAGATGGTTAAGTTTCCTAGCCATGGACATGTGTTGTCATTTGATGAACGAGATCACATCATTAGAGAATGATGTGATGGACAAGACCCATCCATTAGCTTAGCATAATGATCGTTTAGTTTTATTGCTATTGCTTTCTTCATGACTTATACATGTTCCTCTAACTATGAGATTATGCAACTCTCGAATACCGGAGGAACACCTTGTGTGCAATCAAATGTCACAACGTAAATGGGTG
Source organism: Aegilops umbellulata (assembly GCA_032464435.1). Taxonomy (NCBI): domain Eukaryota; kingdom Viridiplantae; phylum Streptophyta; class Magnoliopsida; order Poales; family Poaceae; genus Aegilops; species Aegilops umbellulata. The sequence goes on along the minus strand of CP136056.1, from coordinate 36,482,664 downwards.
ATTATAAAGATGCTCTACAGGTGTCTCCAATGGTGTTTGTTGAGTTGGCATAGATCGAGATTAGGATTTGTCACTCCGTGTTTCGGAGAGGTATTTCTGGGCCCTCTCGGTAATGCTCATCACTATAAGCCTTGCAAGCAATGTGACTAATGAGTTAGTTGAGGGATGATGCATTACGGAACGAGTAAAGAGACTTGCCGGTAACGAGATTGAACTAGGTATGATGATACCGATGATCGAATCTCGGGCAAGTAACATACCGACGACAAAGGGAACAACATATGTTGTTATGCGGTTTGACCGATAAAGATCTTCGTAGAATATGTAGGACCCAATATGAGCATCCAAGTTCCTCTATTGGTTATTGACTGGAGATATGTATCGGTCATGTCTACATAGTTCTTGAACCCGTAGGGTCCGCACGCTTAACGTTCGATGATGATTTGTATTATGAGTTATGTGATTTGATGACCGAAGTTCGTTCAGAGTCCCAGATGATATCACAGACATGACGAGGAGTCTCGAAATGGTCGAGACATAAAGATTCATATATTGGAAGGTTACATTCGGACACCGGAATGGTTCGGGTCGTTTCTAATAAGTTGCGGAGTACCGGGGGTTACAGGAACCCCCCGGGAAGTTCATGGGCCTTAGTGGAAAGGATAGGAGGTCCACAAGGGAGGCCGCACCCCCCCATGGCCAGTCCGAATTGGACTAGGGAGGGGGGCGGCGCCCCCTCTTTCCTTCTACCTTCTTCCTCCTTCCCTCCTTCTCCCTCTCTTGGATGGAAGGGGACTCCAACTAGGATTGGGAATCCTAGTTGGACTCCCCATGGCGCACGCCCCTCCTTGGCCGGCCTCCTCCTCCTCCCCTCCTTTATATACGTGGGAGGGGGGCACCCCAAAGGACACACAAGTTTCTCTTAACCGTGTGCGGTGCCCCCCTCCATAGTTACACACCTCGGTCATATCGTCGTAGTGCTTAGGCGAAGCCCTGTGTCGGTAACTTCATCATCTCCATCGCCATGCCGTTGTGCTGACGGAACTCCCCCTCGTCCTCAAATGGATCAAGAGCCCGAGGGACGTCATCGAGCTGAACGTGTGCTGAACGCGGAGGTGCTGTACGTTCGGTACTTGGATTGGTTGGATCATGAAGACGTTCGACTACATCAACCGCATTACTAAACGCTTCTGCTTTCGGTCTACGAGGGTACGTGGACACACTCTCCCCGCTCGTTGCTATGCATCTCCTAGATAGATCTTGCGTGATCGTAGGTAAAACTTTTGAAATACAACGTTCCCAACAGTGGCATCCGAGCCAGGTCTATGCGTAGATGTTATATGCACGAGTAGAACACAATGAGTTGTGGGCGATAATAGTCATACTGCTTACCAGCAACGTCTTACTTTGATTCGGCGGTATTGTTGGATGAAGCGGCCTAGACCGACATTACATGACCGCGTTCATGAGACTGGTTCTGCCGACGTGCTTCGCACACAGATGGCTAGCGAATGTCAATTTCTCCAACTTTAGTTGAATCGAGTTTGACTACGCCCGGTCCTTGTTGAAGGTTAAAATAGCACACTTGATGAAAAATTGTTGTGGTTTTGATTCATAGGTAAGAACGGTTCTTGCTAGAAGCTCGTAGCAGCCATGTAAAACTTGCAACAACAAAGTAGAGGACGTCTAACTTGTTTTTGCAGGGCTTCCTGTGATGTGATATGGTCAAGACGTGATGATATATAAATTGTTGTATGAGATGATCATGTTTGTAACAGTTATCGGCAACTGGCAGGAGCCATATGGTTGTCGCTTTATTGTATGAAATGCAATCGCCATGTAATTGCTTTACTTTATCACTAAGCGGTAGCGATAGTCGTAGAAGCAATAGTTGGCGAGACGACAACGATGCTTCGATGGAGATCAAGGTGTCAAGCCGGTGATGATGGCGATCATGACGGTGCTTTGAAGATGGAGATCAAAGGCACAAGATGATGATGACCATATCATATCACTTATTTTGATTGCATGTGATGTTTATCCTTTATGCATCTTATTTTGCTTACTACGGCGGTAGCATTATAAGATGATCTCTCACTAAATTTCAAGGTATAAGTGTTCTCCCTGAGTATGCACCATTGCTACAATTCATTGTGCCGAGACACCACATGATGATCAGGTCTGATAAGCTCTGCGTTCACATACAATGGGTGTAAGCCAGTTTTGCACATGCAGAATACTCGGGTTAAACTTCACGAGCCTAGCATATGCAGATATGGCCTCAGAACACTAAGACCGAAAGGTCGAGCGTGAATCATATAGTAGATATGATCAACATAGTGATGTTCACCATTGAAAACTACTCCATCTCACGTGATGATCTGACATGGTTTAGTTGATTTGGATCATGTGATCATTTAGATGACTAGACGGATGTCTATCTAAGTGGGAGTTCTTAAGTAATATGATTAATTGAACTTTAATTTATCATGAACTTAGTACCTGATAGTATTTTGCATGTCTATGTTTTTATAGATCAGTGGCCCATGCTACAGTTCTCTTTGGATTTTAATGCGTTCCTAGAGAAAGCTAAGTTGAAAGATGATGGTAGCAACTACACGGACTGGGTCTGTAACTTGAGGATTATCCTCATTGTTGCACAGAAGAATTACGTCCTGGAAGCACCGCTAGGTGCAAGACCCATTGCAGTAGCAACTCCAGATGTTATGAACGTCTGGCAGAGCAAAGCTGATGACTACTCGATAGTTCAGTGTGCCATGCTTTACGGCTTAGAACCGGGACTTCAACGCCGTTTCGAACGTCATGGAGCATATGAGATGTTCCAGTAGTTGAAGTTAATATTTCAAGCAAATGCCCAGGTTGAGAGATATGAAGTCTCCAATAAGTTCTACATCTGCAAAATGGAGGAGAATAGTTCTGTCAGTGAACATATACTCAGAATGTGTGGGTACCACAACCACTTGACTCAACTGGGAGTTAATCTTCTTGTTAATAGTGTCATTGACAGAGTCCTTCAATCACTGCCAGCAAGCTACAAAAGCTTCATGATGAACTATAATATGCAAGGGATGGATAAGACAATTACCGAGCTCTTCGCAATGCTAAAGGCTGCGGAGGTAGAAATCAAGAAGGAGCATCAAGTGTCGATGGTTAACAAGACCACTAGTTTCAAGAAAAAGGGCAAAGGGAAGAAGGGGAACTTCAAGAAGAACGACAAGCAAGCTGCTGCTCAAGTGAAGAAACCCAAGTCTGGACCTAAGCCTGAGACTGAATGCTTCTACTGCAAAGGGACTGGTCACTGGAAGCGGAACTGCCCCAAGTATTTGGCGGATAAGAAGGATGGCAAAGTGAAAGGTATATTTGATATACATGTTATTGATGTGTAGCTTACTAATGCTCATAGTAGCGCTTGTGTATTTAATATTGGTTCTGTTGCTCATATTTGCAACTCGAAACAGGGGCTATGGATTAAGCGGAGATTGGCTAAGGACGAGGTGACGATGCGCGTGGGAAATGGTTCCAAAGTCGATGTGATCGCTGTCGGCACACTACCTCTACATCTACCTTCGGGATTAGTTTTAGACCTGAATAATTGTTATTTGGTGCCAGGGTTAAGCATGAACATTATATATGGATCTTGTTTGATGCGAGAGGTTATTAATTTAAATGAGAGAATAATGGTTGTTCTATTTATATGAGTAATATCTTTTATGGTCATACACCCTTGATGAGTGGTCTATTTTTGTTGAATCTCGATAGTAGTGATACACATATTCATAGTATTGAAGCCAAAAGATATAAGTTTAATAATGATAGTGCAACTTATTTGTGGCACTGCCATTTAGGTCATATTGGTGTAAAGCGCATGAAGAAACTCCATGTTGATGGGCTTTTGGAATCACTTGATTATGAATCACTTGCTGCTTGCAAACCATGCCTCGTGAGCAGGATGACTAAGACTTCATTCTCTGGAACAATGGACCGAGCAACAGACTTGTTGGAAATAATACATACTGATGTATGCGGTCCGATGAGTGTTGAGGCTCGCGGCGGGTATCGTTATTTTCTGACCGTCACAGATGATTTGAGCAGATATGAGTATATCTACTTGATGAAACATAAGTCTGAAACATTTGAAAAGTTCAAAGAATTTCAGAGTGAAGTGGAAAATCATCGTAACAAGAAAATAAAGTTTCTACGATCTGATCGTGGAGGAGAATATTTGAGTTACGAGTTTGGCCTACATTTGAAACAATGCAGAATAGTTTCGCAACTCACGCCACCCGGAACACCATAGTGTAATGGTGTGTCCGAACGTCGTAATCGTACTTTACTAGATATGGTGTGATCTATGATGTCTCTTACTGATTTACCGCTATCGTTTTGGGGTTATGCTTTAGATACGACTGCATTCACGTTAAATAGGGCACCATCAAAATCCGTTGAGACGACGCCTTATGAACTATGGTTTGGCAAGAAACCAAAGTTATCATTTCTTAAAGTTTGGGGCTGCGATGCTTATGTGAAAAAGCTTCAAGCTGATAAGCTCAAACCCAAATCGGAGAAATGTGTCTTCATAGGATACCCAAAGGAGACTGTTGGGTACACCTTCTATTACAGACCCGAAGGTTAGATATTCGTTGCTAAGAATGGATCCTTTCTAGAGAAGGAGTTTCTCTCGAAAGAAGTGAGTGGGAGGAAAGTAGAACTTGATGAGGTAATTGTACCTGCTCCCTTATTGGAAAGTAGTTCATCATAGAAAACAGTTCCAGTGATTCCTACACCAATCAGTGAGGAAGCTAATGATGATGATAATGAAGCTTCAGATCAAGTTACTATCGAACCTCGTAGGTCAACCAGAGTAAGATCCGCACCAGAGTGGTATGGTAATCATGTTCTGGAGGTCATGTTACTTTACCATGACAAACCTATGAACTATGAGGAAGCGATGATGAGCCCAGATTCCGCGAAATGGCTTGAGGCCATGAAATCTGAGATGGGATCCATATATGAGAACAAAGTGTGGACTTGGGTTGACATGCCCGATGATTGGCAAGCCATAGAGAATAAATGGATCTTCAAGAAGAAGACTGACGCTGACGGTAATGTTACTGTCTACAAAGCTCGACTTGTTGTGAAAGGTTTTCAACAAGTTCAAGGTGTTGACTACGATGAGACCTTCTCACCCGTAGCGATGCTTAAGTCTGTCTGAATCATGTTAGCAATTGCCGCATTTTATGATAATGAAATTTGGCAAATGGATGTCAAAACTGCATTCCTTAATGGATACCTTAAAGAAGAGTTGTATATGATGCAACCAGAAGGTTTTGTCGATCCAAAAGGTATTAACAAAGTGTGCAAGCTCTGGCGATCCATTTATGGACTGGTGCAAGCCTCTCGGAGTTGGAATATATGCTTTGATAGTGTGATCAAAGCATATGGTTTTATACAGACTTTTGGAGAAGCCTGTATTTACAAGAAAGTGAGTGGGAGCTCTGTAGCATTTCTGATACTATATGTGGATGACATATTGCTGACCGGAAATGATACTGAATTTCTGAATAGCATAAAAGGATACTTGAATAAGAATTTTTCAGTGAAAGACCTCGGTGAAGCTGCTTATATATTAGGCATCAAGATCTATAGAGGTAGATCAAGACGCTTAATTGGACTTTCACAAAGCACATACCTTGATAAAGTTTTGAAGAAGTTCAAAGTGGAACAGTCAAAGAAAGGGTTCTTGCCTGTGTTACAAGGTGTGAAGTTGAGTCAGACTCAATGCTCGACCACTGCAGAAGATAGAGAGAAAATGAAAGTCATTCCCTATGTCAGCCATAGGTTCTATCATGCATGCAATGCTGTGTACCAGACCTGATGTGTGCCTTGCTATAAGTTTAGCAGGGAGGTACCAAAGTAATCTAGGAGTGGATCACTGGACAGTGGTTAAGAACATCCTAAAATACCTGAAAAGGACTAAGGATATGTTTCTCGTTTATGGAGGTGACAAAGAGCTCGTCGTAAATGGTTATGTCGATGCAAGCTTTCACTCTGATCCGGATGACTCTAAGTCACAAACCGGATACGTATTTATATTGAATGGTGGAGCTGTCAGTTGGTGCGGTTCCAAACAAAGCGTCGTGGTGGGATCTACGTGTGAAGCGGAGTACATAGCTGCTTCGGAAGCAGCAAATGAAGGAGTCTATATGAAGGAGTTCATATACGATCTAGGTGTAATACCTAGTGCATCGGGTCCAATGAAAATCTTTTGTGACAATACTGGAGCAATAGCCTTGGCGAAGGAATCCAGATTTCACAAAAGAACCAAGCACATCAAGAGATGCTTCAATTCCATCCGCGATCTAGTCAAGAAGGGAGACATAGAAGTTTGCAAAATACATATAGATCTGAATGTTGCAGACCCGTTGACTAAGCCTCTTCCACGAGCAAAACATGATCAGCACCAAGACTCCATGGGTGTTAGAATCATTACTATGTAATCTAGATTATTGACTCTAGTGCAAGTGGAAGACTGAAGGAAATATGCCCTAGAGGCAATAATAAAGTTGTTATTTATATTTCCTTATATCATGATAAATGTTTATTATTCATGCTAGAATTGTATTAACTGGAAACTTAGTACATGTGTGAATACATAGACAAACAGAGTGTCCCTAGTATGCCTCTACTTGACTCGCTCGTTAATCAAAGATGGTTAAGTTTCCTAGCCATGGACATGTGTTGTCATTTGATAACGAGATCACATCATTAGAGAATGATGTGATGGACAAGACCCATCCGTTAGCTTAGCATAATGATCATTTAGTTTTATTGCTATTGCTTTCTTCATGACTTATACATGTTCCTCTGACTATGAGATTATGCAACTCCCGAATACCGGAGGAACACCTTGTGTGCTTGAAGGAAATATGCCCTAGAGGCAATAATAAAGTTATTATTTATTTCCTTATATCATGATAAATGTTTATTATTCATGCTAGAATTGTATTAACTGGAAACATAATACATGTGTGAATACATAAACAAGCAGAGTGTCACTAGTATGCCTCTACTTGACTAGCTCATTAATCAAAGATGGTTATGTTTCCTGGCCATGAACAAAGAGTTGTTATTTGATTAACGAGATCACATCATTAGTTGAATGATCTGATTGACATGACCCATTCCATTAGCATAGCACCCGATCGTTTAGTATGTTGCTATTGCTTTTATCCATGACTTATACATGTTCCTTTAACTATGAGATTATGCAACTCCCGTTTACCGTAGGAACACTTTGTGTGCTACCAAACGTCACAACGTAACTGGGTGATTATAAAGGTGCTCTACAGGTGTCTCCGAAGGTACATGTTGGGTTGGCGTATTTCGAGATTAGGATTTGTCACTCCAATTGTCGGAGAGGTATCTCAGGGCCTTCTCGGTAATACACATCACATAAGCCTTGCAAGCATTGCAACCAATGAGTTAGTTGCGAGATGATGTATTACGGAACGAGAAAAGAGACTTGCCGGTAACGAGATTGAACTAGGTATTGGATACCGACGATCGAATCTCGGGCAAGTAACATACCGATGACAAAGGGAACAAACGTATGTTGTTATGCGGTCTGACCGATAAAGATCTTCGTAGAATATGTAGGAGCCAATATGGGCATCCAGGTCCCGCTGTTGGTTATTGACTGGAGACGTGTCTCGGTCATGTCTACATTGTTCTCGAACCCGTAGGGTCCGCACGCTTAAGGTTTCGATGACAGTTATATTATGAGTTTATGAGTTTTGATGTACCGAAGGAGTTCGGAGTCCCGGATGAGATCGGGAACGTGACGAGGAGTCTCGAAATGGTCGAGACATAAAGAATTATATATTGGAAGCCTATGTTTGGACATCGGATGCATTCCGGGTGAAATCAGGATTTTACCGGAATATCGGGAGGGTTACCGGAACCCCCCGGAAGCATAATGGGCCAACATGGGCCTTGGAGGAAAGGTGAGAGGGCAGCCCTAGGGGCTGCGCGCCTCCCCCCCTTCCCTAGTCCTATTAGGACTAGGAGAGGTGGGCGCCCCCTCTCTCTCTCTCTCCCCCTTGGAGAATCCTAGTCCAACTAGGATTGGGGGGAGGAATCCTACTCCCAGAGGGAGTAGGACTCTCTGGCGCGCCCTGGCTTGGCCGGCCAGCCCCTCCCCCTTGACTCCTTTATATACGGGGGCAGGGGGCACCCCAGAAACACACAAGTTGATCTACGGATCGTTCATTAGCCGTGTGCGGTGCCCCCTTCCACCAAATTCCACCTCGATCATATCGTTGCAGTGCTTAGGCGAAGCCCTGCGCCGGTAACACATCAAGATCGTCACCACGCCGTCGTGCTGACGGAACTCTTCCTCGACGCTTTGCTGGATCGGAGCCCGGGGATCGTCATCGAGCTGAACGTGTGCAGAACTCGGAGGTGCCGTACGTTCGGTGCTTAGATCGGTTGGATCGCGAGGAGAACGTACGACTACTTCCTCTACGTACGACTACTTCCTCTACGTTGTGTCAACGCTTCCGCTTCGGTCTACGAGGGTACGTAGACAAACACTCTCCCCTCTCGTTGCTATGCATCACCATGATCTTGCGTGTGCGTAGGAAAAATTTTGAATTTACTGCGTTCCCGAACAGTGGCATCCGAGCCTAGGTTTTATGGTTGATGTTATTTGCACGAGTAGAACACAAGTGAGTTGTGGACGATACAAGTCATACTGCCTACCAGCATGTCATACTTTGGTTCAGCGGTATTGTTGGATGAGACGATCCGGACCAACCTTACGCGTACGCTTACGCGAGACCGGTTCCCTCGACGTGCTTTGCACAGAGATGGCTTGCGGAAGACTGTCTCTCCAACTTTAGTTGAACCGAGTGTGGCTACGCCCGGTCCTTGAGAAGGTTAAAACGGAGTCTATTTGACAAACTATCGTTGTGGTTTTGATGCGTAGGTAAGATGAGTTCTTGCTTAAAGCCCGTAGCAGCCACGTAAAACTTGCAACAACAAAGTAGAGAACGTCTAACTTGTTTTTGCAGGGCATGTTGTGATGTGATATGGTCAAGACGTGATGCTAAATTTTATTGTATGAGATGATCATGTTTTGTAACCGAGTTATCGGCAACTAGCAGGAGCCATATGGTTGTCGCTTTATTGTATGCAATGCAATCGCGATGTAATGCTTTACTTTATTACTAAGCGGTAGTGATAGTCGTAGAAGCATAAGATTAGCGAGACGACATCGATGCTGCGATGAAGATCAAGGTGTCGCGCCGGTGACGATGGTGATCATGACGGTGCTTCGAAGATGGAGATCACAAGCACAAGATGATGATGGCCATATCATATCACTTATATTGATTGCATGTGATGTTTATCCTTTTATGCATCTTATCTTGCTTTGATTGACGGTAGCATTATAAGATGATCTCTCACTAAATTATCAAGAAGTGTTCTCCCTGAGTATGCACCGTTGCGAAAGTTCTTCGTGCTGAGACACCACGTGATGATCGGGTGTGATAGGCTCTACGTTCAAATACAACGGGTGCAAAACAGTTGCACACGCGGAATACTCAGGTTTAACTTGACGAGCCTAGCATATACAGATATGGCCTCGGAACACGGAGACCGAAAGGTCGAGCGTGAATCATATAGTAGATATGATCAACATAGTGATGTTCACCATTGAAACTACTCCATCTCACGTGATGATCGGACATGGTTTAGTTGATTTGGATCACGTGATCACTTAGAGGATTAGAGGGATGTTCATCTAAGTGGGAGTTCTTAAGTAATATGATTAATTGAACTTTAATTTATCATGAACTTAGTACCTGATAGTATCTTGCTTGTCTATGTTGTGTAGATAGATGGCTCGTGCTGTTGTTCCGTTGAATTTTAATGCGTTCCTTGAGAAAGCAAAGTTGAAAGATGATGGTAGCAATTACACGGACTGGGTCCGTAACTTGAGGATTATCCTCATTGCTGCACAGAAGAATTACGTCCTGGAAGCACCGCTGGGTGCCAGGCCTGGTGCAAGAGCTACGCCAGATGTTATGAACATCTGGCAAAGCAAAGCTGATGACTACTCTATAGTTCAGTGTGCCATGCTTTACGGCTTAGAACCGGGACTTCAACGACGTTTTGAACACCATGGAGCATATGAGATGTTCCAGGAGTTGAAGTTAATATTTCAAGCAAATGCCCGGATTGAGAGATATGAAGTCTCCAATAAGTTCTATAGCTGTAAAATGGAGGAGAATGGTTCTGTCAGTGAGCATACACTCAGAATGTCTGGGTATAACAATCACTTGATTCAACTGGGAGTTAATCTTCCAGATGATTGCGTCATTGACAGAATTCTCCAATCACTGCCACCAAGCTACAAGAGCTTCGTGATGAACTATAATATGCAAGGGATGACCAAAACTATGCCCGAGCTCTTCGCGATGCTAAAAGCCGCGGAGGTAGAAATCAAAAAGGAGCATCAAGTGTTGATGGTTAACAAAACCACTAGTTTCAAGAAAAAGGGCAAAGGGAAGAAAAAGGGGAACTTCAAAAAGAACAGCAAGCAAGTTGCTACTCAAGAGAAGAAACCCAAGTCTGGACCTAAGCCTGAAACTGAGTGCTTCTATTGCAAGCAGACTGGTCACTGGAAGCGGAACTGCCCCAAGTATTTGGCGGATAAGAAGGATGGCAAGGTTAACAAAGGTATATGTGATATACATGTTATTGATGTGTACCTTACTAATTCTCGCAGTAGCACCTGGGTATTTGATACTGGTTCTGTTGCTAATATTTGCAACTCAAAACAGGGACTACGGATTAAGCGAAGATTGGCTAAGGACGAGGTGACGATGCGCGTGGGAAATGGTTCCAAAGTCGATGTGATCGCGGTCGGCACGCTACCTCTACATCTACCTTCGGGATTAATATTAGATCTAAATAATTGTTATTTAGTACCAGCGTTGAGCATGAACATTATATCTGGATCTTGTTTGATGCGAGACGGTTATTCATTTAAATCAGAGAATAATGGTTGTTCTATTTATATGAGTAATATCTTTTATGGTCATGCGCCATTAAAGAGTGGTTTGTTCTTACTTAATCTCGATAGTAGTAACACACATATTCATAATGTTGAAACCAAAAGATGCAGAGTTAATAATGATAGTGCAACTTATTTGTGGCACTGCCGTTTAGGTCATATCGGTGTAAAACGCATGAAGAAACTCCATACTGATGGACTTTTGGAGTCACTTGATTATGAATCACTTGGCACTTGCGAACCGTGCCTTATGGGCAAGATGACTAAAACACCGTTCTCCGGTACTGTGGAGAGAGCAACAGATTTATTGGAAATCATACATACCGATGTATGTGGTCCAATGAATGTTGAGGCTCGTGGCGGATATCGTTATTTTCTCACCTTCACTGATGATTTAAGCAGATATGGGTATATCTACTTAATGAAACACAAGTCTGAAACATTTGAAAAGTTCAAAGAATTTCAGAGTGAAGTGGAAAATCATCGTAACAAGAAAATAAAGTTTCTACGATCTGATCGTGGAGGAGAATATTTGAGTTACGAGTTTGGTCTACATTTGAAACAATGCGGAATAGTTTCGCAACTCACGCCACCCGGAACACCACAACGTAATGGTGTGTCCGAACGTCGTAATCGTACTTTACTGGATATGGTGCGATCTATGATGTCTCTTACCGATTTACCGCTATCTTTTTGGGGTTATGCTCTAGAGACGGCCGCATTCACGTTAAATAGGGCACCATCAAAATCCGTTGAGACGACACCTTATGAACTGTGGTTTGGCAAGAAACCAAAGTTGTCATTTCTTAAAGTTTGGGGCTGCGATGCTTATGTGAAAAAGCTTCAACCTGATAAGCTCGAACCCAAATCGGAAAAATGTGTCTTCATAGGATACCCAAAGGAGACTATTGAGTATACCTTCTATCACAGATCCGAAGGCAAAATTTTTGTTGCTAAAGTCGGAAACTTTCTAGAGAAGGAGTTTCTCTCGAAAGAAGTGAGTGGGAGGAAAGTAGAACTTGATGAGATAACAGTATCTACTCCCTTATTGAGAAGTAGTACATCACAGAAATCTGTTTCTGTGACACCTACATCAAATAGGGAAGAAGCTAATGATAATGATCATGAAACTTCAGATCAAGTTTCTACTGAACTTCGTAGATCAACCAGAGTAAGATCCGCACCAGAGTGGTACGGTAATCCTATTTTGGAAGTCATGTTACTAGACCATGGTGAACCTACGAACTATGAAGAAGCGATGGTGAGCCCAGATTCCGCAAAGTGGCTTGAGGCCATGAAATCTGAGATGGGATCCATGTATGAAAACAAAGTGTGGACTTTGGTTGACTTGCCCGATGGTCGGCAAGCAATTGAGAATAAATGGATTTTTAAGAAGAAGACTGACGCTGATGGTAATGTTACTGTCTATAAAGCTCGACTTGTTGCAAAGGGTTTTCGACAAGTTCAAGGAATTGACTACGATGAGACTTTCTCACCCGTAGCGATGCTTAAGTCTGTCCGAATCATGTTAGCAATTGCCGCATTTTATGATTATGAAATTTGGCAAATGGATGTCAAAACTGCATTCCTGAATGGATTTCTGGAAGAAGAGTTGTATATGATGCAACCAGAAGGTTTTGTCGATCCGAAGGGAGCTAACAAAGTGTGCAAGCTCCAGCGATCCATTTATGGACTGGTGCAAGCTTCTCGGAGTTGGAATAAACGCTTTGATAGTGTGATCAAAGCATATGGATTTATACAGACTTTTGGAGAAGCCTGTATTTACAAGAAAGTGAGTGGGAGCTCTGTAGCATTTCTGATATTATATGTGGATGACATATTGCTGATCGGAAATAATATAGAATTTCTGGATAGCATAAAGGGATACTTGAATAAGAGTTTTTCAATGAAAGACCTCGGTGAAGCTGCTTATATATTGGGCATTAAGATCTATAGAGATAGATCAAAACGCTTAATAGGACTTTCACAAAGCACATACCTTGACAAAGTTTTGAAAAAGTTCAAAATGGATCAGGCAAAGAAAGGGTTCTTGCCTGTGGCACAAGGTGTGAAGTTGAGTAAGACTCAATGCCCGACCACCGCAGAAGATAGAGAGGAAATGAAAAATGTTCCCTATGCTTCAGCCATAGGCTCTATCATGTATGCAATGCTGTGTACCAGACCTGATGTGTGCCCTGCTGTGAGTTTAGCAGGAAGGTACCAAAGTAATCCAGGAATGGATCACTGGACAGCGGTCAAGAACATCCTTAAGTACTTAAGAAGGACTAAGGATATGATTCTCATTTATGGAGGTGACAAAGAGCTCGTCGTAAACGGTTATGTCGATGCAAGCTTTGACACTGATCCGGACGATTCTAAATCGCAAACCGGATACGTATTTACATTAAACGGTGGAGCTGTCAGTTGGTGCAGTTCAAAACAAAGCGTCGTGGCGGGATCTACATGTGAAGCTGAGTACATAGCCGCTTCGGAAGCAGCTAATGAAGGAGTCTGGATGAAAGAGTTCATATCCGATCTAGGTGTTGTACCTAGCGTATCGGGTCCAATGAAAATCTTTTGTGACAATACTGGTGCAATTGCCTTGGCAAAGGAATCCAGATTTCACAAAAGAACCAAACACATCAAGAGACGCTTCAACTCCATCCGGGATTTGGTCCAGGTGGGAGACATAGAGATATACAAGATACATACGGAGCTGAATATTGCAGACCCGTTGACTAAGCCTCTTCCACGAGCAAAACATGATCAGCACCGAGACTCCATGGGTGTTAGAATCATTACTTTGTAATCTAGATTATTGACTCTAGTGCAAGTGGGAGACTGAAGGAAATATGCCCTAGAGGCAATAATAAAGTTATTATTTATTTCCTTATATCATGATAAATGTTTATTATTCATGCTAGAATTGTATTAACTGGAAACATAATACATGTGTGAATACATAAACAAGCAGAGTGTCACTAGTATGCCTCTACTTGACTAGCTCATTAATCAAAGATGGTTATGTTTCCTGGCCATGAACAAAGAGTTGTTATTTGATTAACGAGATCACATCATTAGTTGAATGATCTGATTGACATGACCCATTCCATTAGCATAGCACCCGATCGTTTAGTATGTTGCTATTGCTTTTATCCATGACTTATACATGTTCCTTTAACTATGAGATTATGCAACTCCCGTTTACCGTAGGAACACTTTGTGTGCTACCAAACGTCACAACGTAACTGGGTGATTATAAAGGTGCTCTACAGGTGTCTCCGAAGGTACATGTTGGGTTGGCGTATTTCGAGATTAGGATTTGTCACTCCAATTGTCGGAGAGGTATCTCAGGGCCTTCTCGGTAATACACATCACATAAGCCTTGCAAGCATTGCAACCAATGAGTTAGTTGCGAGATGATGTATTACGGAACGAGAAAAGAGACTTGCCGGTAACGAGATTGAACTAGGTATTGGATACCGACGATCGAATCTCGGGCAAGTAACATACCGATGACAAAGGGAACAAACGTATGTTGTTATGCGGTCTGACCGATAAAGATCTTCGTAGAATATGTAGGAGCCAATATGGGCATCCAGGTCCCGCTGTTGGTTATTGACTGGAGACGTGTCTCGGTCATGTCTACATTGTTCTCGAACCCGTAGGGTCCGCACGCTTAAGGTTTCGATGACAGTTATATTATGAGTTTATGAGTTTTGATGTACCGAAGGAGTTCGGAGTCCCGGATGAGATCGGGAACGTGACGAGGAGTCTCGAAATGGTCGAGACATAAAGAATTATATATTGGAAGCCTATGTTTGGACATCGGATGCATTCCGGGTGAAATCAGGATTTTACCGGAATATCGGGAGGGTTACCGGAACCCCCCGGAAGCATAATGGGCCAACATGGGCCTTGGAGGAAAGGTGAGAGGGCAGCCCTAGGGGCTGCGCGCCTCCCCCCCTTCCCTAGTCCTATTAGGACTAGGAGAGGTGGGCGCCCCCTCTCTCTCTCTCTCCCCCTTGGAGAATCCTAGTCCAACTAGGATTGGGGGGAGGAATCCTACTCCCAGAGGGAGTAGGACTCTCTGGCGCGCCCTGGCTTGGCCGGCCAGCCCCTCCCCCTTGACTCCTTTATATACGGGGGCAGGGGGCACCCCAGAAACACACAAGTTGATCTACGGATCGTTCATTAGCCGTGTGCGGTGCCCCCTTCCACCAAATTCCACCTCGATCATATCGTTGCAGTGCTTAGGCGAAGCCCTGCGCCGGTAACACATCAAGATCGTCACCACGCCGTCGTGCTGACGGAACTCTTCCTCGACGCTTTGCTGGATCGGAGCCCGGGGATCGTCATCGAGCTGAACGTGTGCAGAACTCGGAGGTGCCGTACGTTCGGTGCTTAGATCGGTTGGATCGCGAGGAGAACGTACGACTACTTCCTCTACGTACGACTACTTCCTCTACGTTGTGTCAACGCTTCCGCTTCGGTCTACGAGGGTACGTAGACAAACACTCTCCCCTCTCGTTGCTATGCATCACCATGATCTTGCGTGTGCGTAGGAAAATTTTTGAATTTACTGCGTTCCCGAACAGTGCTATCAAACGTCACAATGTAAATGGGTGATTATAAAGATGCTCTACATGTGTCTCCAATGGTGTTTGTTGAGTTGGCATAGATCGAGATTAGGATTTGTCACTCCGTGTTTCGGAGAGGTATCTCTGGGCCCTCTCGGCAATGCTCATCACTATAAGCCTTGCAAGAAATGTGACTAATGAGTTAGTTGCGGGATGATGCATTACGGAACGAGTAAAGGGACTTGCCAGTAACGAGATTGAACTAGGTATGATGATACCGACGATCGAATCTCGGGCAAGTAACATACCGATGACAAAGGGAACAACGTATGTTGTTATGCGGTTTGACCAATAAAGATCTTTGTAGAATATGTAGGAGCCAATATGAGCATCCAGGTTCCGCTATTGGTTATTGATCGGAGCTATGTCTCGGTCATGTCTACATAGTTCTCGAACCCGTAGGGTCCGCACACTCAACGTTCGATGACGATTTGTAATATGAGTTATGTGATTTGATAACCGAAGTTTGTTTGGAGTCCCGGATGAGATCACAGACATGACGAGGAGTCTTGAAATGGTTGATACATAAAGATTCATATATTGGAAGGTTACATTCGGACACCAGAATGGTTCGGGTCGTTTTGGATAAGTTTCGGAGTACCGGGGGTTACAGGAACCCCCTCCACCCCGGGAAGTTCATGGGCCTTCATGGGCCTTAGTGGAAAGGAGAGGAGGTCCACAAGGGAGGCCGCATCCCACCCATGGCCAGTCTGAATTGGACTAGGGAGGGGGCGGCGCCCCCTCTTTCCTTCTCCCCTCTTCCTCCTTCCCTCCTTCTCCCTCTCTTGGATGGAAGGGGACTCCAACTAGGATTGGGAATCCTAGTTGGACTCCCCATGGCGCGCGCCCTCCTTGGCCGGCCTCCTCCTCCTCCTCCCTTCCTTTATATACGTGGGAGGGGGAACCCCAAAGTACACACAAGTTTCTCTTTACCGTGTGCGGTGCCCCCCTCCACAGTTACACACCTCGGTCATATCATCGTAGTGCTTAGGCGAAGCCCTGCACCGGTAACTTCATCATCACCTTCGCCACGCCGTCGTGCTGACAGAACTCCCCCTTGTCCTCAACTGGATCAAGAGCCCGAGGGACGTCATCAAGCTGAACGTGTGCTGAACGCGGAGGGGTCGTACGTTCTGTACTTGGATCGGTTGGATTCTTTTGTCATGCCATCTTTTAACTTTTTATTTAAATAGTTTGACATTTTTATAAGCTTGGGTTCTCCATTCATCTAGTGAGCTAATATCAAATAACCTCTTTTCACCGACAAGTTTGAAGTCATAATTGAGTTCTTTGATTGCCCAATATGCTTTATTTTCTAACTCAAGAGGCAAATGACAAGCTTTTCCATAAACCATTTTATATGGAGACATACCCATAGGATTTTTATAGGCTGTTCTATAGACCCAAAGTGCATCATCTAATTTCTTAGACCAATTTTTTTGAGGCCTATTGACAGTTTTTTGTAATATTAATTTTATTTATCTATTGCTAAGTTCAACTTGACCACTAGATTGAGGATGATAGGGTGATGCAACTCTATGGTTAACATCATATTTAGCAAGCATTTTATAGAAAACACCATGAATAAAGTGTGAACCACCGTTAGTCATTAAGTATCTAGGGACTCCAAACCTTGGGAAAATAACTTCTTTAAGCATTTTAATGGAGGTGTTATGATCAGCACTACTAGTTGGAATAGATTCTACCCACTTAGTAACACAATCAGCAGCAACCAAAATATGTGTATACCCATTAGAGGAAGGAAAAGATCCCATGTAATCAAAACCCCAAACATCAAATGGTTCGACAATAAGTGAATAATTCATAGGCATTTCCTGATGCTTACTGATATTACCTATTCTTTGACATTCATCACAAGACAAGACAAACTTACGAGCATCCTTGAAAAGAGCAGGGCAATAAAAACTAGATTGTAATACCTTGTGAGCAGTTCTATCTCCCGCATGATGTCCTCCATAGGCTTCAGAGTGACATTTCCATAGGATTTGTTCCTGTTCATGCTCCGGTACACAACGTCTAATAATACCATCTACTCCTTCTTTATAAAGGTGTGGGTCATCCCAAAAGTAATGTCTTAAATCATAGAAGAATTTTTTCTTTTGTTGGTATGTGAAACTAGGTGGTATAAATTTAGCAACAATGTAATTAGCATAGCCAGGATACCAAGGAGTATTATGAGAAGCATTTATTACGGCTAGTTGTTCATTAGGAAAGCTATCATCAATAGGTAGTGGGTCATCAAGAATATTTTCTAACCTAGATGAGTTATCAGCTACGGGGTTCTCAGCTCCTTTCCTATCAGTGATATGTAAGTCAAATTCTTGTAGCAAGAGAACCCACCTAATGAGTCTAGGTTTAGCATCTATCTTTTCCATAAGATATGTTATAGCAGCATGATCAGTGTGAACAATTACTTTGGAATCAACAAGGTAAGATCTGAATTTATCAAAAGCAAACACAACTGCTAAAATTCCTTTTCAATAGTAGCATAATTTCTTTGGGCACTGTCTAGAGTTTTACTAGCATAATTGATAACATTTAATTTCTTATCAACTCTTTGTCCTAGAACAACACTAACATCATAATCACTAGCATCACACATAATTTCAAAAGGCAAGTTCCAATCAGTGGTTGAACAATAGTGCAGAAGTTAAGGCTTTCTTAAGTGTTTCAAAGGCTTCTACACAATCATCATCAAAAACAAATGGAGCATCCTTTTGTAAAAGATTAGTAAGAGGCCTAGAAATTTTAGAGAAGTCTTTAATAAACCTCCTATAGAAACCAGCATGACCATGGAAACTACGAATACCTTTGATGTCCTTAGGACATGGCATTTTCTATATTGCATCAACTTCAGCTTTATCCACCTCAATACCTCGTTCAGAAATTTTATGCCCCAAGACAATGCCTTCATTAACCATAAAGTGGCACTTCTCCCAATTCAAGACAATATTAGTTTGTTCACATCTCTGCAAAACTCAATCAAGGTTGCTTAAGCAATCATCAAAAGAAGTTCCATAAACGAAAAAATCATCCATGAAAACCTCAGCGGTCTTTTAAAAAAATAGAGAAGATAGCAGTCATACATCTTTGAAAGGTAGCAGGTGCATTATATAAACCAAAGGGCATACATCTATAAGCATAAGTTCTAAAAGGACAAGTAAAAGTGGTTTTCTCTTGATCAGGTTGTGAAACAGGTATTTGAGAGAAACCAGAATATCCATCAAGAAAACAAAAGTGTGTGTGCTTAGAAATTTTTTCTAGCATCTAATCAATGAAAGGCAAAGGGTAATGATCTTTTCTAGTAGCTTTATTTAATTTCTAAAATCAATTATCACTATATAGCCAGTAATAATTCTTTGTGGGATGAGTTTATTTTTATCATTAGGAACAACAGTAATACCTCCTTTCTTAGGGATACAATGAACGAGACTTACCCATTGCTACTTCTTGAGCTTGCGTTGGTTTTTCCCTTGAAGAGGAAAGGGTGATGCAGCAAAGTAGAGTAAGTATTTCCCTCAGCTTTTGAGAACCAACGTATCAATCCAGTAGGAGACAATGCACAAGCCACCGAATACCTGCACAAACAAACACCAACTTGCACCCAACGCGACAAAGGGGTTGTCAATCCCTTCACGGTTATTTGCAAAGTGATATCTGATAGAGATGGATAAACGGTAAAGTAATATTTTTGGTATTTTTGGTTTGTGGAACGGAAAGTAAAAGATTGCAAAAGAAGCAAACCGGAAACTGAAATTGCAGATCGGGAACTTATATGATGGAAAATAGACCCGGGGGCCATAGGTTTCACTAGAGGCTTCTCTCAAGATAGAAATTATTACGATGGGTGAACAAATTACTGCCGAGCAATTGATAGAAAAGCGCAAAGTTATGATGATATCTAAGGCAATAATCATGAATATAGGCATCATGTCCGTATCAAGTAGACCGGCTCCTGCCTGCATCTACTACTATTACTCCACACATCGACCGACTCATGCCTGCATCTAGAGTATTAAGTTCATAGAACAGAGTAACGCATTAAGTAATATGACACGATATAGCGGGATAAACTCAAGCAGTATGATGAAAACCCCATCTTGTTATCCTCGATGGCAACAATACAATACATGTCGGTTCCCCTTCTGTCACTAGGATCGAGCACCACAAGATTGGACCCAAAGCTAAGCACTTCTCCCATTGCAAGAAAAAACAATCTAGTTGGCCAAACCAAACCGATAGTTCGAAGAGACTTGCAAAGATATCAAATCATGCATATAAGAATTCAGAGAAGATTCAAATGATATTCATAGATAAGCTGATCATAAATCCACAATTCATCGGATCTCGACAAACACACCGCAAAAGAGTATTACGTCGAATAGATCTCCAAGAACATCGAGGAGAACATGATACTGAGAATCAAAGAGAGAGAAGAAGCCATCTAGCTACTAGCTATGGACCCATAGGTCTGTGGTAAACTACTCACGCTTCATCGGAGAGGCAATGGTGTTGATGTAGAAGCCCTCCGTGATCGAATCCCCCTCTGGTAGGACGCCGGAAAAGTGAAAGGACATGCGGTGCCCCATGTGTGGTTTTGGTAATTGATGACATTCTCTATGGACTAATGGTTGCATTGAGTTATATTTGAAAGATTTGTCCACATGCTTTTCTTGAAGTCCATGTGTTGGTTTCAAGGAGTTTATGAGTTGACCAAGGTGCTATTAAGGAATTATCAAAAGATTGGTCATGTGAGTGTTGAGCTTATTGCAAGCATGTCTTGAAGAAGAAGAAGACTGTGTGATCATTCATGTCTATCTTCAAGGAATCATCCAAATGAAGAGAGTTGGAAAGGTTCAAGGTTGATCAAGACTAAGTCAAGAGTGAATCAAGTTGATCAACACACAGAGCATACAAGATGTATCGAGGGATCAAGTGATCCCATGATATGGTAAGCATTGTCCATTACGCTTTGTGTACTAACCCATGGTATTCGCGAGAGTTCTTTGTGGGGTTAGGTTGCAGTGTGCAAGTTCAAGTGGAGCATCACACAGAGATCATCCTTGAAGCTTGTCGTCCATTGATGTGCCAAAGAGCGGCTCACCCATAGTAGAGTATGGGGGAGCAAACATCTAGTCTTCATCGAGCCAACGCAATCAAGAAAGGTGGTCCATGTCGGTGTCAAAACCAGCGGATCTCGGGTAGGGGGTCCCGAACTGTGCGTCTAGGATCGATGGTAATAGGAGACGGGGGACACGATGTTTACCCAGGTTTGGGCCCTCTCTATGGAGGTAATACCCTACTTCCTGCTTGATTGATATTGATGAGTATGAGTATTACAAGAGTTGATCTACCACGAGATCATAATGGCTAAACCCTAGAAGTCTAGCCTATATGACTATGGTAATGTGTATCTATCCTTTCCAGACTAACCCCTCCGGTTTATATAGACACCGGGGGAATCTAGGGTTTACATAGAGTCGGTTACATAAGAAGGAATCTTCATAATTGGTCGCCAAGCTTGCCTTCCATGCCAAGTAGAGTCCAATCCGGGCGCGGGTACAGTCTTCGGCCTTCATGTCTTCGCAGCCCATCAGTCCGGCCCATGGATAACAGGCCAGACGCCCGAGGACCCCTTAGTCCAGGACTCCCTCAGTAGCCCCTGAACCTGGCTTCAATGACGAGGAGTCCGGCGCGCAGATTGTCTCCGGCATTGCAAGGCGGGTTCCCCTTTCCGAACTCCAAGATAGTCTTCTGACGTGATGATAGTATCCGGACCTGCCGCATACACACCATACGTAACCGCATAGAGAATATATATATATATATATATATTTTACACGAGTCCTATCCGCTGGCAGCTTTTTATAACACGGCATCACGTCTGTCCGGTCATAATTTCGAACCGTTTTTCGTCTGTCGCTCCACATTTTGAGAGGCGGTTGCCATTGGCACGTCTTATTAAAGCAGAGATCATGTCCCCTTATCGCGGGATTCTCAACAATGCGGGCATGGGTAACCCAACCGTGCCATTTATACGGCCCTTGGGAATAGGCGAGTTTTCTGGGCGAGTGAGGAGGCGTTTAATATTCGATGCCTTTATAAGGGGATAAGGACTCCCTCTTCCTCTCTCACGCCCTCTCTCTGTCTCCGTCTTTCCAATCTTGAGCTCCAGCGCCCAAGTATTCATCTCCTTTCCACTCAAGCAACCATGTCCAGATCCGGAGGTCAGGGCAAGTGGATGGTATCCTCCATCAAGTAGGAGGACATTACTGAGCTTCGGGCAGCTGGGTATTTGGCGAAGGAGATCACCCACCGTCTGCCGGCCGAGGGACAAGTCGTCCCCACGCCGAAGCCCACCATTCACCCCCCAATTCTTTCGTGGGCTAGGGTTTCCGCTCCACCCTTTCGTCCGCGGGCTGATGTATTATTACGGGATAGATTTCCATGATCTGTCCCCGAATTCCTTCCTCAACATCTCGGCGTTTATCGTCGTGTGCGAGGCCTTCCTCCACATCCAACCCCACTTCGGGCTATGGCTCAAAGTCTTCAACATGAAGCCGAAGGTGGTGGACGGCCAGCACACGGAGTGCGGAGGAGCCATGGTGAGCAAGCTACCCAATGTCTCCTGGCCGAAAGGTACTTTCGTGGAGATAGTGAAGGAGTGGCACAGACAATGGTTCTACATCACAGAACCCCGCGGCACCACCTGGGCCGCGGCTGCCGAATTCCACTCCGGCGCCCCCATGCGACTCACCTCCTGGGTCGAGAAGATTCCGGATTGATGTTCGCCCGATGAGCTGATAGCGTTGCAGACGCGTGTCTAGAGCATGATAGCCAAGAACGTCAAGCTCATCGATGTGATCCAGGTGATGCTAGTTCGCTCGATTCTCCCATGCCAGCACAGAGGTCACCCTTTGTGGAATTTCAATCCGAAGAAGCATCAGACCCTGGCGAGGCTCTTCGAGACCACCCACGAGGATGCCTGGAAGTTGCTTTTTAAGGGCAACGAGAAACCGCCGGCCACAGATTCAGATCGTGGTCACGATTGTAAACACCCCGCCAGCGAGGTATGTTATTTTTTATGTATCCCCAACTTAATTGTTTCGAGGATGATGTTTGAGCTTTTATTATTGCTCTTTCAGGACTGGATGGAGAGGGCGAAGCGGATCCAGTGTCCGGCTCCGCTGCCCGAAGAACCGGTCATCCCGCGCCTAGCAAAGATGCTGGTGTCGGTGCCGTATAAGGCGTCGGAGAAGAAGGCCAAGAAGAAGGCCAAGGGGGCCAAGATTGGCCCTCGTCGCAAGGGCACTTCAGACGTAATGTCCGAAGACGACGAAGCTCATTCCTCTATCCCTGAGGACAATGATGAGGAAGAGGAGCACGAAGAGGAAAAAAACCCTCCCCCTGAGGAGAGGAGGAAGAAGAGTGTGGCTTCAGTGCATCTGGAAGCGGAAACACCCAAGAAGGGGAAGGGTGCCCCAGCGGTCAATACCGCGTGGGACGTTGACAGTAGTCCGGAGCGACGCCCCCGCACTAAGCCCCAGGCCGCATCGTAAGTGACATGGCTCGTTGATGCGCACACCCAGCCCTTTCTCTTCATTATTTTAACATAGTTAACTGTACTATTGCAGTCCAACCCGTGACCTTATCCAGTGATCTTCATCCGGGGGTTCGCTGGCTCCGTCGGAGATGGCGAGCATGTCACCACCGCCTGCCTATTCCCCCGGGGCCAGGGACGACACGGAGGTGTTGTCCCGGAGGATCGCTCCGAACCGGGGAGGAGCCCAGGACGCTGTCCGGGAGGCGCCACGAGGCGAGACCTCCACTGCCGGACACCTGGGGGAGCCGATCCCCATGGAGATTGGCGAAGAGGGCCGCATCCAGTTCGGCCCTCAGCTGAATATGATTCAGGAGACTCATATAGCCCCGGAGTCAGGTGAGCAGCCCCCTTTGAAAGAGGGGGGTGCGCCTCTCCCACCGGTGGCCCCCTGTCCATCCAGGGGCGCCGGATAACCTGATGGAGGCGCTACAAGGCGCCTCCGTCGTGGACGAGCACCGTGTCCTTATGGGTGCGGTGATCGAGAAGGTTCAGTCTGCCAAGAGCAGACTGAATGAAGCCTGTAGCAACCTGTTGACAGGTTTTGAGGTAAGAGAGAGAAAAACCCCATGTAGACCGTAGCCCCTGAGACACTGTCCGGTGTTCGGCGAGAAGAACCGGACAGAGGATCAATCCTTAGCTGTAGGAGACTAACTGAATATGTATCGATAAGCAGGCGTCACTGTTGGCCGCAACCTCGCATGCTGCCGAGGTCTCTGAACTGAAGCAGAGGCTGGAGTGGACCAAGAACGAGCTCGGCGAGGTTAAAATTCAGCTCCAGGAGAAGCAAGGTGAATGAAGACTTGCTATGTGTTCGGAAAAGAATAAGCACTGTATATTGACCGCGGTGTCATGATATGTGCAGGAGCCGCGACCGAGGTCGAGGCCCTGAGGAAGGCCTTGGGCGAGGCCGAGGAGAAGGCTGTCCAGTAGCAAGCCACCCGTAAGAAGCTCAAGGCCCGGGTCAAAGAGGTCCAGCAGGAGCTCCAGGATGCGGTGAAAAAATGTGAGACCTTGGAGCATGATGCATCGGCTCAAGGGGCCGAACTCACCAAGGCTCGTCAGAGCGTGGAGACAGCACGGAATGAGGCCCAGGCCGCCCTCCAGGAGACCCAGGAGGCCAAGAAGATCACGGCGGGTAAGGCTTTTAAGATGCAAAGCAAGTATGCGGAGAAGCAGTACCTTTTACTAACCCGGGTTCAGAGTTCCCCAGGGGCTTTCGCTGATTTACCACAAAGTGTATCGGATGCCGTGGAGTTCTATCGAGCCAAAGGAGGGGGTTCTACGGAGAAGCTCTTCTGGTTGCAATATGCGGTGTCAGAGCCTCCCGTGTCCTTCACCGATAAGCTGAAACAGCTGGTGGAGCTGCATAGGGTGGCCGAATTGTTGGGGAACGTAGCAATGATTCAAAATTTTCCTACGTGTCACCAAGATCAATCTAGGATATGCTAGCAACGAGAGATAGGGAGTGCATCTTCATACCCTTGAAGATCGCTAAGCGGAAGCGTTACAAGAACGCGGTTGATGGAGTCATACTCGCGGCGATTCAAATCGCGGAAGATCCGATCGAGCGCCGAACGGACGGCGCCTCCGCGTTCAACACACGTGCAACCCGGGGATGTCTCCTCCTTCTTGATCCAGCAAGGGGAGAGGATAAGTTGAGGGAGGACTCCGGCAGCACGACGGCATGGTGGTGGAGCTTGTGGTATTCCTGCAGGGCTTCACCAAGCTCTACGAAGGAGAAGGAAGAGTTGGAGGAGGGAGGGGCTGCGCCAGGGATGGGGTGCAGCTGCCCTCTCTCCCTCACTATATATAGGGGGAAGGGGGTGGAGGAGGCGCCCTAGGGTTCCCTAGTGGAGGGGGGCGGCCACAGGGGAAACCCTAGATGGGTTTGGGCGCCCCCACCCCTATGAAACTTGCCCCCCAAGCCGGGAGGGGAGGCTGCCCTAGGGGAGGCGCCCCCACCTCTCCAGGTTACGTGAGAGGGGTTGGTAGGGGCGCACAACCCCTTAGTGGGCTGGTGTGCCCCCTCCCCTTGGCCCATAAGGCCCCCCAACGCTTGCCGGGGCCTCCGAAACACCTTTCGGTCACGCTGGTCATTACCCGGTACACCCAGAACAATTCCGGACTCCAATACCCTTCGTCCAATATATCGATCTTCACCTCCGGACCATTTCGGAGTTCCTCGTCACGTCCGGGATCTCATCCGAGACTCCGATCAACCTTCAGTAACCACATACTATTTCCCATAACAACTCTAGCGTCACCGAACCTTAAGTGTGTAGACCCTACGGGTTCGGAAACCATGCAGACATGACCGAGACGTTCTCCGGCCAATAACCAACAGCGGGATCTGGATACCCATGTTGGCTCCCACATGTTCCATGATGATCTCATCGGATGAACCACGATGTCGAGGATTCAATCAATCCCGTATACAATTCCCTTTGTCTATCGGTATGTTACTTGCCCGAGATTTGATCGACGGTATCCCTATACCTTGTTCAATCTCGTTACCAGCAAGTCTCTTTACTCGTTCCGTAATGCATGATCCCGTGACTAACTCCTTAGTCACACTGAGCTCATTATGATGATGCATTACCGAGTGGGCCCAGAGATACCTCTCCGTCATACGGAGTGACAAATCCCAGTCTCGATTCGTGCCAACTCAACAGATACTTTCGGAGATACCTGTAGTGCACCTTTATAGCCACCCAGTTACGTTGTGACGTTTGGTACACCCAAAGCATTCCTACGGCATCTGGGAGTTGAACAATCTCATGGTCTAAGGAAATGATACTTGACATTAGAAAAGCTCTTAGCAAATGAACTACATGATCTTGTGCTATGCTTAGGATTGGGTCTTGTCCATCACATCATTCTCCTAATGATGTGATCCCGTTATCAATGACATCCAATGTCCATGGTCAGGAAACCATAACCATCTATTGATCAACGAGCTAGTCAACTAGAGGCTTACTAGGGACATGTTGTGGTCTATGTATTCACACATGTACTACGGTTTCCAGTTAATACAATTGTAGCATGAACAATAGACAATTATCATGGACAAGGAAATACAATAATAACCATTTTATTATTGCCTCTAGGGCATATTTACAATAGTCTCCCACTTGCACTAGAGTCAATAATCTAGTTCACATCACTAGGTGATTGTAATGAATCCAGCACCCATGGGGTTTGTTCATATCTCGCTTGTGAGAGAGGTCATTAGTCAACGGGTCTGAACCTTTCAGATCCGTGTGTGCTTTACAAATCTCTATGCCATCTTGTAGATGCAACTACCACGCACTACTTGGAGCTATTCCAAATAACTGCTCTACTATACGAATCCAGTTTACTACTCAGAGTCATTCGGATTAGTGTCAAAGTTTGCATTGACGTAACACTTTACGACGAACTCTTTTACCACCTCCATAATCGAGAAAATTCCTTAGTCCACTAGTTACTAAGGATAAGTTTGACCGCTATCATGTGATCCATTCCTGGATCACTCTTGTACCCCTTGACTGACTCATGGCAAGCACACTTCAGGTGCGGTACACAGCATAGCATACTGTAGAGCCTACGTCTAAAGCGTAGGGGACGACCTTCGTCCTTTCTCTCTCTTATGCCGTGGTCAGGTCTTGAGTCTTACTCAATACTCACACCTTGTAACACAGCCAAGAACTCCTTCTTTGATGATCTATTTTGAATTCCTTCAAAATCTTGTCACAGTATGTATTCATTTGAAAGTACTATTAAGCGTTTTTTGATCTATCCTTATAGATCTTGATGCTCAATGTTCAAGTAGCTTAATCCAGGTTTTCCATTGAAAAACACTTTTCAAATAACCCTGTATGCTTTCCAGAAATTCTACATCATTTCTGATCAACAATATGTTAACAACATATACTCATCAAAAATTCTATAGTGCTCCCACTCACTTCTTTGGAAATACAAGTTTCTCATAAACTTTGTAAAAACCCAAAATCTTTGATCATCTCATCAAAGCGTACATTCCAACTCCAAGATGCTTACTCCAGTCCTTAGAAGGATTGCTGGAGCTTTTCATACTTGTTAGCATATTTCAGGATTGACAAAACCTTCTGGTTGTATCACATACAACCTTTCCTCAAGAAAATCGTCGAGGAAACAATGTTATGGACATCCTATATCTGCAAGATTTCATAAATAATGCAGTAACTGCTAATACAATTCCAACAGACTCTTAGCATCGCTACGAGTGAGAAAGTCTCATCGTAGTCAACTCCTTGAACTTGTCAGAAAACATCTTAACGACAAGTCAAGCTTTCTTAATGGTGACACTTACCATCATTGTCCGTCTTCCTTTTAAAATCCATCTACACCCAACAACCTTACGACCATCAAGTAGTTCTTCCAAAGTCTATACTTTGTTTTATACATGGATCCTCTCTCGGATTTCATGGCCTCGATCCATTCGTCGGAATCCGGGCCCACTATCGCTTCTCCATAGCTCGTAGGTTCATTGTTGTCTAGCAACATGACTTCCAAGACAGGATTACGTACCACTCTGAAGTAGTACACATCCTTGTCGACCTACAAGGTTTGGTAGTGACTTGATCCAAAGTTTCATGATCACTATCATAAGCTTCCACTTCAATTGGTGTAGGTGCCACAGGAACAACTTCCTGTGCCCTGCTACACACTAGTTGAAGTGACAGTTCAATAACCTCATCAAGTCTCCACCATCCTCCCACTCAATTCTTTCGAGAGAAACTTTTCCTCAAGAAAGGACCTGTTTCTAGAAACAATCACTTTGCTTCCGGATCTGAAATAGGAGGTATACCCAACTGTTTTGGGTATTCTATGAAGATGCATTTATCTGCTTTCGGTTCGAGCTTATCAGCCTGAAACTTTTTCACATAAGCATCGCAGCCCCAAACTTTTAAGAAACGACAGCTTAGGTTTCTCTAAACCATAGTTCATACGGTGTCGTTTCAACGGAATTGCGTGGTGCCCTATTTAAAGTGAATGCGGTTGTCTCTAATGCCTAACCCATAAACAATAGTGGTAATTCGATAAGAGACATCATGGTATGCACCATATCCAGTAGGGTGCAGTTATGATGTTCGGACACACCATCACACTATGGTGTTCCAGGCGGTATTAGTTATGAAACAATTTCCACAATGTCTTAATTGTGTGCCAAACTCGTAACTTAGATATTCATCTCTATGATCATATCATAAACATCTTATCCTCTTGTCACGATGATCTTCAACTTCACTCTGAAATTACTTAAACCTTTCAATAATTCAGACTTGTGTTTCATCAAGTAAATATACTCAGCATCTACTCAAATCATCTGTGAAGTAAGAACATAATGATATCCACTGCGTGCCTCAGCACTCATTGGACTACACACATCAAAATGTATTACTTCCAACAAGTTGCTTTCTTATTCCATCTTATTGAAAATGAGGCCCTTCAGTCATCTTGCCCATGTGGTATGATTTGTATGTCTCAAGTGATTCAAAATCAAGTGAGTCCAAACGATCCATCTGTATGGAGTTTCTTCATGCATATCTACCAATAGACATGGTTCGCATGTCTCAATCTTTTCAAAAACGAGTGAGTCCAAAGATCCATCAACATGGAGCTTCTTCATGCGTTTTATACCAATATGACTCAAATGGCAGTGCCACAAGTATGTGGTACTATCATTACTATCTTATATCTTTTGGCATGAACATGTGTATCACTACGATCAAGATTCAATAAACCATTCATTTTAGGTGCAAGGCCATTGAAGGTATTATTCAAATAAACAAAGTAACCATTATTCTCCTTAAATGAATAACCATATTGCGATAAACATAATCCAATCATGTTTATGCTCAACGCAAACACCAAATTATTTAGGTTTAACACCAATCCCGATGGTAGAGGGAGCGTGCGATGTTTGATCACATCAACCTTGGAAACACTTCCAACACATATCGTCATCTCACCTTTAGCTAGTCTCTGTAGCCTTTTATTTCGAGTTACTAACACTTAGCAACCGAACCGGTATTTATTACCCTGGTGCTACTAGGAGTACTAGTAAAGTACACAATAATATAACATATATTCAAAATACTTCTGTCGACCTTGCCAGCCATCTCATCTACCAAGTATCTAGGGTAGTTCTGCTTCAGTGACCGTTCCCCTCATTACAGAAGCACTTAGTCTCGGGTTTGGGTTCAACCTTGGGTTTCTTCACTAGAGCAGCAACTGATTTGCCATTTCATGAAGTATCCCTTCTTTCCCTTTCCCTTCTTGAAACTAGTGGTTTTACTAACCATCAACAATTGATGCTCCTACTTGATTTCTACTATCGCGGTGTCAAACATCGCGAATTGCTCAAGGATCATCATGTCTATCCCTGATATGTTATAGTTCATCACGAAGCTCTAATATCTTGGTGGCAGTGACTATGGAGAACCATCAATTTCTCATCTGGAAGATTAACTCCCACTTGTTTCAAGCGATTGTAGTACTCAGACAATCTGAGCACATGCTCAACGATTGAGCTTTTCTCCCTTTGTTTGCAGGCTTAAGAAACTTGTCAGAGGTCTCATACCTCTTGACGTGGGCACTAGTCTGAAATCCCAATTTCAGTCTTTGGAACATCTCATATGTTTTGCGACGTTTCAAAACCGTCTTTGGTGCCACAATTCTAAACCGTTAGCATCACAAACTGAACTATCACGTAGTCATCAAAACGTGTATGTCAGATGTTTCGCAACATCTACAGACGACGCTCGAGGTTCAACACACCGAGCGGTGCATTAAGGACATAAGCCTTCCGCGCAGCAATGAGGATAATCCTCAGTTTACGGACCCAGTCCGCATAATTTCTACTATCAACTTTCAACTAAATTTTCTCTAGGAACATATCTTAAATAGTAGAACTAAAGCGTAAGCTACGACATAATTTGCAAAGACCTTTTGACTATGTTCATGATAATTAAGTTCATCTGATTATTTAATGAACTCCCACTTAGATAGACATCCCTCTAGTCATCTAAGTGATACATGATCCGGGTGAACTAGGCCGTGTCCGATCATCACGTGAGACGGACTAGTCATCATCGGTGAACATCTTCATGTTGATCGTATCTACTATATGACTCATGTTCGACCTTTCGGTCTCTTGTGTTCCAAGGCCATGTCTGTACATGCTAGGCTCGTCAAGTCAACCTAAGTGTTTCGCATGTGTAAATCTGGCTTACACCCGTTGTATGCGAACATTAGAATCTATCACACCCGATCATCACGTGGTGCTTCGAAACAACGAACCTTCGCAACGGTGCACAGTTAGGGGGAACACTTTCTTGAATTTTTTAGAGAGGGATCATCTTATTTATGCTACCGTCGTTCTAAGCAAATAAGATGTAAACATGACAAACGTCACATGCAAATCATAAAGTGACATGATATGACCAATATCATCTTGCGCCTTTTGATCTCCATCTTCGAGGTGCGGCATGATCACCTTCGTCACCGGCATGACACCATGATCTCCATCATCATGATCTCCATCATCGTGTCTACATGAAGTTGTCTCGCCAACTATTACTTCTACTACTATGGCTAACGGTTAGCAATAAAGTAAAGTAATTACATGGCGTTTTTCATTGACACGCAGGTCATACAATAAATTAAGACAACTCCTATGGCTCCTGCCGGTTGTCATACTCATCGACATGCAAGTCGTGATTCCTATTACAAGAACATGATCAATCTCATACATCACATATATATTTAATTCATCACATCCTTTTGGCCATATCACATCACATAGCATACCCTGCAAAAACAAGTTAGACATCCTCTAATTGTTGTTGCATGTTTTACGTGGCTGCTATGGGTTTCTAGCAAGAACGTTTCTTACCTACCCAAAAGCCAACGGTGATATGCCAATTTCTATTTACCCTTCATAAGGAACCTCTTCATCGAATCCGATCCGACTAAAGTGGGAGAGACAGACACCCGCTAGCCACCTTATGCATCAAGTGAATGTCAGTCGGTGGAACCTGTCTCACGTAAGAGTACGTGTAAGGTTGGTCCGGGCCGCTTCATCCCACAATTCCGCTGAATCAAGATAAGACTAGTAACGGTAAGCAAATTGAACAAATCATCGCCCACAACTACTTTGTGTTCTACTCGTGCATAAAATCTACGCATAAACCTGGCTCTGATGCCACTGTTGGGGAATGTAGCAATAATTCAAAATTTTCCTACATGTCACCAAGATCAATCTAGGAGATGCTAGCAACGAGAGAGAGGGAGTGCATCTTCATACCCTTGAAGATCGCTAAGCGAAAGCGTTACAAGAATGCGGTTGATGGAGTCGTACTCGCGGCGATTCAAATCGCGGAAGATCCAATCTAGCGCCGAATGGACGACGCCTCCGCGTTCAACACACCTACAGCCCGGGGACTTCTCCTCCTTCTTGATCCAGCAAGGGGAGAGGAGAAGTTGAGGGAGGACTCCGGCAGCACGACAGCGTGGTGGTGGAGCTTGTGGTATTCATGCAGGGCTTCGCCAAGCTCCACGGACGAGAAGGAAGAGTTGGAGGAGGGAGGGGCTGCGCCAGGGATGGGGTGCAGCTGCCCTCTCTCTCCCTCACTATATATAGGGGGAAGGGGGTGGAGGAGGCACCCTAGGGTTCCCTAGTGGAGGGGGCCGGCCACAGGGGAAACCCTAGATGGGTTTGGGCGCCCCCACCCCTAGGAAACTTGCCCCCCAAGCCGGGAGGGGAGGCTGCCCTAGGGGAGGCACCCCCACCTCTCCAGGTTACGTGAGAGGGGTTGGGAGGGGCGCACAACCCCTTAGTGGGCTGGTGTGCCCCCTCCCCTTGGCCCATAAGGCCCCCCAACGCTTGCCGAGGCCTCCGAAACACTTTTCGGTCACGCTGGTCGTCACCCGGTACTCCCAGAACAATTCCGGACTCCAATACCCTTCGTCCAATATATCGATCTTCACCTCTAGACCATTCCGGAGTTCCTCGTCACGTCCGGGATCTCATCCGGGACTCCGAACAACCTTCGGTAACCACATACTATTTCCCATAACAACTCTAGCGTCATCACCAAACCTTAAGTGTGTAGACCCTACGGGTTCGGGAACCATGCAGACATGACTGAGACATTCTCCGGCCAATAACCTACAGCGGGATCTGGATACCCATGTTGGCTCCCACATGTTCCATGATGATCTCATCGGATGAACCACGATGTCGGGGATTCAATCAATCTCGTATACAATTCCCTTTGTCTATCGGTATGTTACTTGCCCGAGATTCGGTAGACGGTATCCCTATACCTTGTTCAATCTCGTTACCGGCAAGTCTCTTTACTCGTTCCATAACGCATGATCCCACTACAAAAAAAATACACTTCCGTGATGATACGTGTTTGTCACAGTAGGTCGCTTTTTTTGTCATGCATGTACATCCATGACAAATTTATGACAGAATCAAGATAGTCATACCTGTGCTGTCGTAGAAGTGTTCCATGACATTACCAAAATTATCATCACGGAAGTGTCCACTTCCATGACAATAAATCGCGTGTCACAGAAGTGCTTTCGTCAAGGGTGACCGACACGTGGCATCCACCGTAACGGAACGCCGTTAAGCTATCGGGTCGGGTTTTGGATCCGATAACCCGTTAACAGCCCTGACCAATGGGGATTTTCCACGTGTAAAATCATCATTGGCTGGAGGAGACACGTGTCAACTCATCCAATGGGCGAGACGCGCCTATGATATGTTGACACGTGGACCCACTACAAGAAATATGTCAACTTGTGACCTTCTGTCAGTGACCCTGAAAGAATTGGTCATGGATCTATGACCATTTCAGACCAATTGGTCAAAAGCTGTTCGGGGGGCTCCAAACCCTAAACCATTGCGACCATTTTGGTCAAAAAGGTCGTAATTTCCTTACACGAAATGGTCATAAAGCAAACAACGCTAGTCCGCTGCCTTATTTCTAGTTGTTAACGACCAATATAGATGGTCATAGCCTTGTAAATTGTGGTGGGTTGCTATGACTAGGCGCCACCTCATCAGTTTTGCCTATGTGTCATGTCCATGTGGCAATTTTTGCCCTCGGTTGTGAAGCAACCTATATTTTTGTCATTCCCAAAATTCCCAAAAAAATCTCATAAATTCTTTGGGTCATATCTTCGTCAAACATGTAAAAACCTTCCTTGTCTAGTTCAAAAATAATTCAAAAATATTCATTTTCCTATTCTGTTCAGAGTAACAGTTTGTGAAGGAAGTACCACTTTGGCATGTACAAATAGTATCCATTTTCTACAGTGCTTTCCTATGCCCAAATAACCATCCTCCACCAAATTCCAGCTCAATCCATTCATTATTTTGAGTCGAGCTTCAACATTCGTATTTATGTCCAGTGTGGTGGTTTGCAAAGTAAGTACCACCTAGGCTCCTCCTTTTGAGCTGAAAATTTGTGAAGACGGTCTTCTTAGTAACTGATCATCCTCGGCCAAAACTCATGCCCATTAGCCATGTACATTTCTCGTACTGCTAATCAAACACTTGGCTGCTTATTCATGTTTGAGCATCGATCGGTCTCCTTGTGAGAATCTTATGTTGTGATTTTATTCCTAGCACCTACCTGGGGAGTGCCCAACCCACTAGACATGCCTAGGCCGCCCAGAACACATGACAATGCCATGGTCACGCGGTGACCATGCGGCGGGCATGCGAGCTTACGCGCTCTAGAGTTGGGGCCCTCGGCCACCGTCCAAACCTCGATGTCTCTCCATCAAACCATGTATTTCTGATTAAATAGATACTTATTTACCTAGAAATGATTTTTGAAAAAAATAAAGAGCAAACTATGACGCAACTGCAGTTCAAATTTGACCCGCTTCCAACTAAATCGACGGGAATTTGTCTTTTTCACCAGAGGTGGATCAAAAATTTTGACACCCAACCATTTTGTCAATTGTGCATTAAATATGGCCTAGTATTTTATAAAATTGCTTAGGTCCAATTTTGCAACAAATATATGGTAGGTCCTTCACAAAAAAAACTCATTTCAGGCACTCAGAAAATGGAAAATGGTTTTTTCGTCCAAAGAAAATGAAAACTTCCTTAGGCAACATTGTTTGCCATTTCAATATGCACCCTTGTGCACAATATGAGATCATTTGAACAAACTATGCCATGAATGTGGCCATAAGATTGATCATTTGGCTTGAAAGCCATGAATCTTCATACTTGATAGCTCATTTCTGAGAACACTTTTTAAAAATAATTACTATATTACAATTTTGTTATTTTTCCTGGGAACTTGTTCACATATAATGACACAATGCGAAGGTTTTCCAATTTTTTGATTTTTTTTGAATTTTTTATGCCCGTTTCAAAATGCGGTCAAAACATCGGGCTTGACCGTTCCTAGCTAGTGGTTGAATCTTGTAATTTTTTTGGTGTTTCTATGATTAAATAGATACTTATGTACCTAGAAATGATTTTTGGAAAAAATAAATAGCAAACTATGAGGCAGCTGCAGTTCAAATTTGACCCGCTTCCAACTGAATCGGCAGAAATTTGTCTTTTTCACGAGAGATGGATCAAAACTTTTTACACCCAAACATTTTGTCAATTGTGCTTTAAACATGGCCTAGTATTTTATAAAATTTATTTGGTCCAATTTTGCAACAAATATATGGTAGGTCCTTCACAAAAAAAACTCATTTCAGGCACTCGGAAAATGGAAAATGGTTTTTTCGTCCAAAGAAAATGAAAACTTCCTTAGGCAACATTGTTTGCCATTTCAATATGCACCCTTGTGCACAATATGAGATCATTTGAACAAACTATGCCATGAATGTGGCCATAAGATTGACCATTTGGCTTGAAAGCCATTAATCTTCATATTTGATAGCTCATTTCTGAGAACACTTTTTAAAAATAATTACTATATTACAATTTTGTTATTTTTCCTGGGAACTTGTTCACATATAATGACACAATGCGAAGGTTTTCCAATTTTTTGATTTTTTTTGAATTTTTTATGCTCGTTTCGAAATGCGGTCAAAACGTCGGGCTCGACCGTTCCTAGCTAGTGGTTGAATCTTGGAATTTTTTTGATGGTCTCTATAATTAAATAGATACTTATGTACCTAGAAATGATTTTTGGAAAAAATAAATAGCAAACTATGAGGCAGCTGCAGTTCAAATTTGACCCGCTTCCTCCTGAATCGACGGAAATTTGTCTTTTGCACCACCGGTGGATCAAAACTTTTTACACCCAACCATTTTGTCAATTGTGCTTTAAACATGGCCTAGTATTTTATAAAATTTATTTGGTCCAATTTTGCAATAAATATATGGTAGGTCCTTCACAAAAAAACTCATTTTGGGCACCCGAAAAATGGAAAATCAAAATTTTCGTCCAAAGAAAATGAAAAATCCCTTAGGCAACATATTTTTCCATTCCAATATGCACCCTTGTGCACAATATAAGATCATTTGAACAAACTATGCCATGATTGTGGTCATAAGATTGATCATTTGGCTTGAAAGCCATAAATATTCAGAGATGATAGCTCATTTCTGAGAACACTTTTCTAAAATAATTGATGTATTACAAGTTTGTTATTTTTCCTGGAAACTTGGCCACATATGATGGCACAATGCGAAGGTTTTCCAATTTTTTTGATTTTTTTTGAATTTTTTATGCCCGTTTCAAAATGTGGTCAAAACGGCGGGCTTGACCTTTCCTAGCTAGTCGTTGAATCTTGGAAACCTTTTGATGTTTCTCTGATTAAATAGATAGTTATGTACCTAGAAATGATTTTTGGAAAAATAAAGAGCAAACTATGAGGCAGCTACAGTTCAAATTTGACCCGCTTCCTCCTGAATCGACGGAAATTTGTCTTTTGCACCACCGGTGGATCAAATCTTTTTACACCCAACCATTTGGTAAATTATGAATTAAATATGGCCTAGTATTTTAGAAAAATGATTTGGTACCCTTTTGCAACAAATATATGGTAGTTCTTCACAAAAAACCGATTATTGGCACTCCAAAAATTGAAAAATGATTTTTTGTGCAAACAAAATGAAAACCCCTCAAATCAACATTGTTTGTCGTCCCAAGATACGCAAATGCGAAAAATATTGGGCCATTTGAAAAATTTATATAAACGGGTAATATGTTGAATGTTTATCCAGTATAAGAGGGTACAAAATATAAGAAAACAAAAGGAAAAAAACAAAATTACACTAGCTGAATTATGATTGGTGCAATCTGTTGTGGCATGGATCAGTGACATGGCAAACATCCATCCATCCATCCATTCATGCAGGCCACCGCAGTAAACATCCGTCCATCGATCCATTCATCCAACCTTTCTCCCTCTTGCGCGAACCCTAGAGCTCCGCTCCTACGCATCCACAGCCGCCGCCTCCAACCATCTCCCTCCCTCAGATCTCGATCCGCCGCCGCCCCCAACCCCATCCCCACCGCCACCGTCGACGACCCTCACCGTAGACAAGGTCGAGGCTGACCCAAGATCGAGCCCATGCCCAGATTCATGAGTGGAGCCCCGCGAAGCTGCCCGCAAACTGCTCCTCTTCCCCACCCCGATTCCTCTCCAATCTCCGCCGCCACCGCCGATCCCCTCCCCCACCGGCGACCTCGTCTCCCCGTCTCCGGCCCCATCCCCACCTCCGGCCGACCTCCCTCCTCATCTCGTCCATCCACCCATGGAAACCCCCTTTTCCACGGATCCACCCACCCACCCACGCCCACCCATGGATGGATAGATGGGGCGCACCAGTTCCGGCGACGGCGGCGCCGGATCCGCACCCACCTGCGTGATGGAGGCCGGCCGCATCGGGACCCACCGCCTGCTCTCGGTCTGGTGCGGCAACGGTGGTCGTCGACGACGGCGCATCTCCGGCGGGACCTAGATGCCCAAGGTATGTACGCCGTCCTTACCAAGTCTTCCATCTCCTCTCATGTACTGCGGGACCTAGACTGATTACATTCATCTTGGGCATGCATACGTGGTTGGTGACCTCGCGTGCCGCCATTACCGGAGGCTGGCTGGCTGGATGGACGGGCGTCCGCGGTGCCGGTGTTTTGCAACCTTACATCTCAGGTGTGGTTTGTTCCTACTGTCGTCCGGCACTCGTCCCTTGCTGTTCTAAATTTTCGTGAGGCTTGTGTTTGACATCTCTCGTCGGTGCTGTTTCCATCGCAGGGAAGACGCTTGCTAAAATGTGTGCATGCCAAGATTCCTGCGGTTCCAGACTGATTGGTGAGATTACATTCGTACTGAAGTGTTACGCAAATGTTATCTGCTATGCTAACTGAACATACAAAGCCGCTTCCAAGTAAATAAAATCGTTTTGCTATGGTTCCTACTGCCTTCAGAATTTGGAAACGTGTCCTACATAGGATAGCCGCTTGAGATCTCTAGGGACACCGCAATCGAGGAATCGACCCGTGCAACCGTTCCCTCGGCTCCATCATAGATAGCTAGTCGTACTCTACAGTACCCAAATTTTGCTGATAGGCACAAGGTTGTGTAGCAACCATCAAGATCAAGTGTCTCATTAATTTGTCGATGGGTGAAGGTTGTATAAACCATCGACATCAAGCATCTCATTAATTTGTCGCTCGGTACAAGGTTGCGCATACTTATCAGGAACCATCAACATCAAAGTATCTAATGAGGATACAATTTAAGCCTGGCGATAGCATGACCCATTGTGATGTTTTGTCCCCTACTGCTTGTACCATTTGTCCAGTATGCATATGCGTCCACATATTCCAGGCTGCTATAGAACCACTGCTTATCCTTTATTCTCTTCTCTAGGCTCAGGTTCCACGAAAATACTCCTCTGTAATCGGCATGTAACATCATAAGCTTGTCTTTTCCACATGGCTGACAGCTATGTCATGTTTATCAGTAAAGATGTGTCTGGTTATTTGTATGTTAGCATAGCAGATAACCAGACTGATTGGTGATACTAAAATGTGTGCATCCTCTCGTTTGTTGTTACGCAAGAAGATGATGATGGAAGAGACATTACTTACATTCGTACTGAAGTGTTACAGTATGCATGTTTCGCGTTAGTTGAAAAATCTGAGATATCATACTGAAGAGCATGCGAATGATGTTCACTCTGTTATGCTTCTAAAGCATCTGAATGATGTTCATTGCTGTTTAAATGATGTTCATCTGCTATGGTTTGCTTCAGCTGGTGCGGATGAGAGGTGGATGCCTGCACGGATCCGGTGTCTCCGACCTCGGCATCAACAAGGAGGAGCGGCGACAATTACATACCCAACCATGGGGCAGCAGCAATACATGGTTGAGCCTCCCTCTACCTCTCTCACATTCCCTGATTTTGCTGCTGCTCTAAATTCACTTTCACTTGATTGAATCTAGTGCTACTGCTGTCAGTCCCTAGTCCCTAGTGCTACTACTCTAAATTCACTTGCATGTTTGACTAAATTCACTTGGCATTGCACTGCTTGCCAAATTGAGTTGCTTTCTTGCTGCCACCAAAAGTCAGTACTCCCTAGTGTTAATCCAGTATTTACATGCTTGCAAATATTGGTCTGAATCTGCGATGCTCCCTAAAGTTGACTAAATCTCATGGAGTAGATTTCATTTTACCAATTGGTCTGAATCTATTTATACGCTTTACTGAATCGGCGGAAATTTCATTTTATAAGCTTTACCAATTGGTCTGAATCTATGTACTTTTGACAGTTTTGGGCGGCGAGCTTCTAACTGAAAAACGAGTTCGTTATGCTCTTAATTTCAAGTTGACCTCTACATATGAGTTGCAAACCATGTTCTAAGGTTTCCGTAGAGTACTTATTTGCTTCGTTTGGATGTACGTTTGAGAGCAGCCGTCTATTTTAGTTTGCTGTCCAGAAATATAGTACCGTTTTTCTGTGTAAACATAGTTAGCACATCTGTTTTTGAAGTAGTTCCTTACTTACCTCAGTTTTTGAAGTAGTTCCTTACCTCTGTGTAAACTGAATTTGGTTCAGTTGAAAAACAGCACTACCTGACAGTTTTGGACAGCGAGCTTCTAACTAAAAAACGAGTTCGTTATGCGCATAATTTCAAGTTGGCCTCTACATATGACTTGTAAAGCATGTTCTAAGGTTTCCGTAGAGTACTTATTTGCTTTGCTTGGATGTACGGTTTGAGAGCAACCGTCTATTTAGTTTGCTGTCTAGAAATATAGTATAGTTTTTAAAAGCAACCAATTCATGATAAGACTTGGTGAGGCTGATGCACATAGCTACTTTCAGTACCTTGTTAACAGTGTTGAGGACAAGCTAAATCCTGTATCAGGGTCCTGTTCTTGTAAACATTATGTAAAGCTAAAATTCTTCCGTGTCTTGCTCTTTTGCTGGTGCCACTATACATGTTAGAATGCTAGATGTACTTGTTTCCATCTCAAATTACTTGGGTGTCATTCATATGTACATAAGATAATTGTATTGCAAAAAGAACTTCTATATAAATTCTGTTGGCTAACTTTCCATCTCAAATTAATTGTTTTCATCTCATGTACTTTTAGTTTTTATTTTAAAAGTATTCATGTAATATTTCTTATATCAATGACATACTTTTTGTTCTCTTTTGAATGCCCCGATGTTTTGCATCAGCCTGTCATTGCTAAGGAAGAAGCAGTACTTGAAGAAGCAGACTACATGTTTTCTTGTTGTGAAGCACTAGATAGTTCTATTTATTCTTTCCTGTTCTAGAGTATTTCAGCAGCTGAATGCTTGAATACGTAATGTTGTAGGTTGCTTGGATCTGTATAAAATACGGATGTGATGGAAATTTGTAGAATGTGAGTTTTGAGATATTTCTGTAATATTCAGCTAATTGGTGGTGATTCATATTGTTATTTAAACTGGTTTGAAAATGTTCGTTAAATGGGCTGGAGTTGGACCTTAAAAGGCCACAGATCAAATTATATTGGACAAATATTTTGGGTAAAAAATGAAATGAAAATAAATGAATATGGAAAGGCCAAGGCCCAGGAAAGAAAAAGCCTGAAAAATATTGGGCTGGGATCATTTGGTTAAACATAATTTGGCAGAAAAAAAAGATAAAAGGCTGAAATGTAGGGCCTGGCCCATGTGGCTGACTAAAATTAATAGGAAAAAAACACAAATAGGCTGAATTAATGGGCTCGGCCCATGTAAAACACCCAATTGGATCGGGCTGAATCTTGTGCCACGTCAGATTGCCACGCTGGATGCCTACGTGGCCTGGGGAGGTTGCTAGTGACCAAAACGCCACAGTAGACGTATTTTGGTCATAAACATCTTCGACCATTCCAGAAGAAAGGTCGCTATAGTCAGTTTACGACCGCCAGCTTTTGACCTTTCGTTTTTGGTCACAAAAAGGTCGTAAATGGAAATTTGTGACCTTTCAGTGACCAATAGTGGTGGTCACAAGTTGACATATTTCTTGTAGTGACCGGCCCATCAAGTTTAAATGGGCCGACCCAACTGAAGGCCCACAAGATTTTGCGGACCATAATGGGCTGGCCCAACTGAAGTCCCACAAGATTTTGGGGACCATAATGGGCCGGCCCAGCTAAAGGCCCATGAGATTTTGCGGACCATAATGGGCTGGCCCAGCTAAAGGCCCACAAAATTTTGCGGGCCATAATGGGCCGGCCCAGGTAAAGGCCCACAAGATTTTTTTGTGCCATAATGGGCCGGCCCAGGTAAAGCCCACAAGATTCTTGCGGGTCATAATGGGCCGGCCCAGCTAAAGGCCCACGAGATTTCGCCGACATTAATGGGCCGGCCCAGCTGTAGGCCCACAAGATTTTGTGGACCCTAGTAGGCCGGCCCATTAACTGCCTGCCATGTTTTGGGCCAAATTACGGCCCATATTTGATCCGGTCCATTAATGGCCTTCCACGCTCCGGGCCTAATAGTGGCCCATATGAGATCCGGCCCATTAAAGGCCTACCATGTTCTGGGCCAAATTACGGCCCAGATCAAGTCCGGCCCTTTAAGAGGCTTTGGGCTCAATTATGGCCCATATCAGATTCAGCCCGTCAACTGGACACTATGCTTTTGGGCCGACTTGCTAAAGGCCCACTTAGTAATTTGGCCTGATATTAGTTTTGCCCATTTAATGGCCCGTTTAACATTTTGGCCCTATATTAATTTTAGCCCGTTAAAAGCCCGTCATACAGTTGGGCCTAACTACGACCCGGTTTGCATCCGCCTGCTCGCAGACGATATCTGGTTGGGCAAAACAAGGATCGAGACAATTTTTCGGCCTGTTAAAAGCCCGTGATTTGATTCGCACAATCATGGGCCGGGGTTCATTTCGGGCTGCTTCCGGCCCGTGAGCTGATCGGCACATTTTCAGGCCCAACCTACATCGTGATTGCACGACGGCCCGATTATGTACCGTAATTTTATAGTTTGGCCGGTTTACTACGAAGACAGGATATATATACAGTAAAATAACTGCAACTTCGTGAATAAGAAAAAACCTAGACTACACAATAAAGAAATTACGACATATTACATCCACTGGGCATCAAAGTTCAGCACTATGATAATAAAGCACAAGCAGACTGCAGATTACATACACTGGGCATCAAAGATCGCCACCAGTGCAAATAAACACGCCGACAAAATAATATACAAAACCGACAGCACTTCAATAGAGTTCAAGAAAGGTTAGCCCTGCTGGGGAGCTGCAGCGCAAGCAGCTGAGCAAGATGATGAGACTGCGCTTGTTCAACACTTATATCTTCCTCACTCTGAAAGATAAACAAGCAGACAGATGACAGGTTTTGCACATAAAAGTATCAGTGCTAACAATTCATCACATTTCTTACTGCCGAATAAAGTGACACAGTTTAAATTTGCATTAACACAATATGGTATTGTTCAGGTCAAGACATGGCAGGAAATGACATTGTGAAGGAGTTGGCAGCTTCACGACACCACTGGATTACAGATCAAGAACTCATAAGTATCAATGGTTAGTGTGCTGTCAATTTATACCATTTCAGATTGGCAAATAAAGAGATGGTTTAAATAATAGTAGAATGATATGACATTGTTCATAGTTAAGACATTGCAGAATATGACATTGTGCTGTAGTGGGTAGGTTCACCACACCACTGGATTACAGATGAAGAACAGAAGCATACATGTAGTGCAAAAGAAGGTCACTCGCTCTGTATAGTTTAATTTACATGGTATGAAGAAGGAACTTGGTTGTACAACTGAAAACTTAAATTGAGAAAGGACGAACTTTTGTTTATGAACTACATATAATAAACTTTAAACAAGCAATTTGATGCAAACACCAAGAATAAACAGCTGTTGCAGTCATGCCTAACCAAATATATACAACAAAGTTTGAAGGCTTGAGATGGACAAACTTACATTATTGGTGAAGACAGGCTCTATAAAGGCCTTGTCCATGCTGATGGGGGGGGGGGCAATTCAAGAAGTTTACCACAGAATCTTCTTCAAAAGCATTGCCTTTATTCTACATTTTGTTAAGAGTAAATATAGATGTGATAATATACAAAAAAATGGAGAATATTTAAGATAAGATGAAGAGTGATGCTACATAACCAAGTAGCTATAAATGTAAGTGCAGCGATACAGGCAAAAGGTATAGCCAAGAGTGATGCACAGCTAAACTTCTTCAGTACCAACCTTATGGTAAGAGTAAATATAGATATGATGTGTAGAAAATGGAGGGCAAAGGAAAATAAGCTGCAGAGTGATGGTACATGAACACCTACCTGTCATTATAAGTACACTGATAAAGGACAGCATGTACTTACAAGAACAATGCAGAGCTAAAAAAACATTGGCATTGGATATATTCTACACTAATGTAACCATTCATACAGATCAGATAATTTGGAGCGAACAATTGATAAGCAAGCTATCATGCAAACTGTTGTCACATAATGAACTAGGTATGTATGCAAGTACAGTGATACAGGACAACAGGTACTAACAAGAGCAAGCAGTGGGCAGCATATTTGCGATATCATGTCGTTCTTGTCAAATCGGAATTCTTCTTCGAGTAGATTTCCTGCAAAAAAGATCTGTAAGGCACATGCGGAAAAGTAGAAGTTCAAATTGTCATGTGATTTCATAGACAATACCTAATCCTGGTAACGAGACCAGTGCATAACAAGGTTTTTCCATTCAATGTCTTCTAAATTTAGCACAGGAGACTTGACAGGAAATTCGTTTATAGACTTGCCATCAAAGTGTGATTTCCTCAGGTAACACCGATACTGCTGCAATGCTTCCTTGAAAAGCACAAGCAAGCTTTGCTCATCATGACTATCCAGATTGACCCTCGCCTAGTTACAACAATGTAATGTAAATCATTGATGTGTTCAATCAGCAGAAAACAGGAAAATAATAACCATGAATAATAGCACTTACACGTAAGTTGGACAGGAAGATGTGAAAATGGTGTTTGTCTTCACAATAATCTTCCCATGATGGGAATATATGCACGTAGTCCCTAACAACATTGAAAGCATTGTCTTTTAAACTGGGAATAAATGGAATGGGGTTCCAATCTGCAGGAATTGGCCGTCCCTGCAGTTGGGATAGGTCTTCGGCCGGTGGACTTGCTGTACTTTTTGCTGGAGTGGGATTTTTCTGTGGTACAGCTGGTGCTATGGCAAATGAAATCGGTATACCTTTTGCTGTAGTGCAGGTCCTGTGTGGTGGGGCTAGTGGTGTGGCCAGTGAAGTATGGGTACAGTCTGCTGGAGTCGGTCCTACATTTTGTGTCATTGGTTGTACAGCCAATATAAGTGGGGTGCTGTCTGATTTCTCCGGCACCACCACGTTTTTCAAGGACTTTGCTGGTGCTCCTTTAGGTTCGGCAATCACCCTCTTCCTTTTTGATGTCTGATGCACCAGAACAGCATTTGAGTGGAAAAACATGGTACGATGATAGATGGAATATGTATTGATAATGGATGGGCATGGCATCTCGACATATATGATGAGTAAACTAAGCAGATGGCGGTGCAACAAAGTAGAAGAAATGCAAGACAACATATGCAAGATACGCGCAATCAATAAAACCTTGCCA
This sequence comes from Aegilops umbellulata, assembly GCA_032464435.1. Classification (NCBI taxonomy): domain Eukaryota; kingdom Viridiplantae; phylum Streptophyta; class Magnoliopsida; order Poales; family Poaceae; genus Aegilops; species Aegilops umbellulata. The sequence goes on along the minus strand of CP136056.1, from coordinate 36,438,125 downwards.
AATTAGAACAGGCACCTTGATGGGTGAACAGGACAGGCCATCTTCCTTTGACTCCTCGAGGTTAGAATAGTCATTAGGATGATATTCTGAACAAGAATCAACAGGTGGGGAGCGTACGAGTTTCATTGCTTCCAGAATGGCACTCAATGCCTTGGTGCCAATTCTGTAAGTCATTGCAGTGTCCCACAATATTCTTCTGATGCGCGGATTCTGATATTCACTGTAATTGCGTATGATATCTGAGAACCATGAAAACATAAATAGTTGTGAGATTATCTTTGTAATGCAGATGATATTCTAATATAGGGGCGCCCCTGTAAACACTTGTGTGCTATCACTGGATTCTGATGAGAGAGCTCATGTGTGCTGTAATATGGTGCGTGCATTTATATAATCTGGCACAAGTACACAAAAAAAATAGGCTCCAGAAGTAAGGATAGCTGGCAGATGATAGGTTCATAATATACTGTATAGAGAGTTTATTGCCAAACGATGATAACAAGAGCACGCATCAACTAGGCAGATCATAGTGTACATAACAGGGGTACACCATAACCAGGATATATAAATCGGGAAAGTGGAACTGGCTGGAAATTACGATGTTGTATTGCCACTAGTAATTGAAAGCCTATCGATCACGTACAGGCCAGCTCTATCAGCTGTTAGACTGCAGATGTCCCTGATCCCCTTCCTGACAAGGAACATACTGTGCTTCCCATACAGAACACCGCACGGGCCGCCGGCCAAACCACCGGCCCCACCGCCTGTGTTCCTCCGCCACCCCCACCCCCAGCCCCGCCCCCACCCGCGTCGAGTTTTCTTCGTTCGACGAGGCCCCACCACCGCCCCCCAAAACCACCGTCCCCACCCAAGCCCCTTCGATCGCACCGGCGAACTTCGGCGAGCTCTGAAAAATCGACTGACCCAATTTTGAAATTTAGTCTACTGTGATTTAACTAGTGTGGAATATAAAAGGGGACAACCATGAGCATTGCGAGTATGGTGTTGAGCATGCCATGGCGGATCTGAAGGTGCAAACCGGACAAAGGCAACTTCGCAACCAAGACAAGGAATCAGAGTAAAGCAGTGGCGATCTATTTTCTTGCTGCGATAAATAAGTTGAGCAGATACGAAAGAGTACCGCCTCTGGTGCGGCACCGTGTACGCATCTGCTGAGAATTTGACGATGCTGCGGTAGCGATGGCTGTCGGCGGCGTGGAAGTAGATCTAGGAGGGTAGGCGGTGGCGGCGGGGCGCGGTGGACGAGACGGTCGTAGGAGCGGTGCCGGCAAGGTGGACGACGGCGGGGATGAAGCGAGAGGACGGGATGCAAGTATCCCGGTCCGAAGCCGTGGATGAGAGAGGTCGATCTCTTGTAATGGACGACGGCGTCGGGGTATCAGCTCCGGCATGGTGGAGGAGGACGGCAGTGGATGGGGTGGCGGACGGCGGCGGACGGAGGAGGGTGGGGTGGAGAGGGTGTTTTGGCGCCCATGGAGTACGAATGGGGAAAAGGGAGGTAGAGAGGAAGGGGGAACCATGTATTCAGGGCGCGCTTGTCTCAAATGCGAGGAAATTTACAAACTTAGCCCCCGTTTCAAATTTCTACTACATCACAGCAACACTAGTCGGTTGGGGATAGGACGGTAATCTCGCATACACCGAATATTTGCCGACGAGAGTTTGTTTTTGGCGCCCATCGTGTATGAATATGAATCGGGGAGGGAGTCGATTTCGGCCGAGGACACACTGTGTTTTGGCGCCCACCGTGTATGAATCCGGGTGAGAGGCGCGTTTGGGTGAAATTACAAACCTACCCCTATCGAAACCTATAGAAATCCAGCATATAGGCTTTGCGTGGCAGGGATAGGCAGTAGTGATTTCCATCTCGCAGATTTTGGTTTCGGGCGCTTGCTGCGGCTTTCCCCGCTTCGTTCAAATTTTGTAGAGTGCACGTTTACCGTGCCAACTCAATTCGAATCCCGTTTGTATTTTTTTCGGGCAGGATCCATTTTCAATTGGAATTACATTCTATATACATCATTTTTTATATATACTTTCAAAAGCACAACACCATTTATACATAAATATGGTTTACAAATGGCATGATCTCAGATTCATAAGGTTGTATCCATCAATTTGGATTTCCAAATATTTGAAACCACTTTATGTTGAAATCCAATGTATGCATTCCTCGGTAACTGTCTCCAATTAATGTGTGTTTCATGCGGGTTTTTTTACTTCTCAAACATGTATAATGTGTTTCACACACGCAACATATAGTGTAATCCCGTTTAGACATTAATTGCATATAAACCATGCATTGTTTGTAATTGAAGAATCTATGGATCACCAATATTGATAAACTATATAACATTACACGTGTGCCCAAATTCAAATGAACAAATTAGAAATTATTACGATGGGTGAACAAATTAGTACCGAGCAATTGATAGAAAAGCGCAAAGCTCTGATGATATCTAAGGCAATGATCATGAATATAGGCATCACGTCCGTATCAAGTAGACCGACTCCTGCCTGCATCTACTACTATTACTCCACACATCGACCGACTCCTGGCTGCATCTAGAGTATTAAGTTCATAGAACAAAGTAACACATTAAGTAAGATGACATGATATAGCGGGATAAACTCAAGCAATATGATGAAAACCCCATCTTGTTATCCTCGATGGCAACAATACAATACGTGTCGGTTCCCCTTCTGTCACTAGGATCGAGCACCGCAAGATTGAACCCAAAGCTAAGCACTTCTCCCATTGCAAGAAAACCAATCTAGTTGGCCAAACCAAATCGATAGTTCGAAGAGACTTGCAAAGATATCAAATCATGCATATAAGAATTCAGAGAAGATTCAAATAATATTCATAGATAAGCTGATCATAAATCTACAATTCATCGGATCTCGACAAACACACCGCAAAAGAGTATTACATTGAATAGATCTCCAAGAACATCGAGAACATGGTATTGAGAATCAAAGAGAGAGAAGAAGCCATCCAGCTACTAGCTATGGACCCGTAGGTCTGTGGTAAACTACTCACGCTTCACCGGAGAGGCAATGGTGTTGATGTAGAAGCCCTCCATGATCGAATCCCCCTCTGGCAGGATGCCGAAAGTGACCCCTAGATGGGATCTCACGGGTACAGAAGGTTGCGGTAGTGGTAAAGTGTTTTCGTGGCTCTCCTGGTAGGTTTTGGAATATTTGAGAATATATAGGCAGAAGAAATAGGTCGGTGGAGTCACGAGGGGCCCACAAGGGTGAGGGGTGCGCCCTCCGTCCTCGTGGGTGCCTTGTGGCTTCCCTGACGTGTAATCCAAGTCCTCTGGATGTCTCCTAGTCCAAGAAAAATCATCGCGGAAGTTTCATTCCGTTTGGACTCCGTTTGATATTCTGTTTATGCGAACTCTAAAACTAGGAAAAAACAGGAACTGGCACTGGGCTCTAGGTTAATAGGTTAGTCCCAAAAATAATATAAAATAGCATAATAATGCATATAAAACATCCAAAACAGATAATATAATAGCATGGAACAATAAAAAATTATAGATACATTGGAGACGTATCACCCATCTACCATCAGCTATGGGATAAATTATACCTGCTTCCAGAAGCTTTAGTATTTCAATTCTTACCACTTCTTTCATCTTAGGATTCAATCATCGTTGGTGATCAACAACGGGTTTAGCATCAGGTTACATATTAATCTTGTGCTGACAGAGAGTGGGACTAATGCCCTTAAGATCATCAAGAGTATATCCAATAGCAGCAGGATGCTTGCTCAGAATTTATAATAATCTTTCTTCTTCATGTTCTGAAAGGTTATCACTAATAATAACAAGATATATCTTTTTCTCATCAAGATAAGCATACTTCAAAGTGTCACGTATTACTTTAATTCGAACACATGATCACCCTTAGGTGGAGGTGGTCCTCCTAGAGTTTCAATAGGCAAATTGTGTTTAAGGAGAGGTTGTTGTTCAAAGAAATATTTATCTATTTTACTTCTTTCATGCGAGTGCATATGATTTTCATGGTCTAGCAAATATTGTTCTAGTGGATCAGTAGGAGGTACGACAATAGAAGCAAGACCAATTATTTCATCATTACTAGGTGATTCTTTATCATGATGTTGTCTATGAAACTTGCAGAAATTAAACTCATGAGACACATCACCAAAATTAACACTGACAGTTTCTTTAAGGCATCTATTTTAGCATTGACAGTGTTCAAGAAGGGTCTACCAAATATTATGGGACAAAAGTCATCTTGTGGGGAACCAAGAACTGGAAAATCAGTAGGATATTTTATTTTCCCACACAAGACGCCAACATCTCTAACAATCCCAAGTGGTGTGATGGTGTCTCTATTAACAAGTTTAATAGTAACATCTATGTATTCTATTTCAGCGGTGTCGGTGTACTAGAATAGGGGTACCATAGTATCCTGAACTTGTGCACGGGCAGTCACAGCCTCCCGCGGCAAGGCCTGCCAGGTGACCGCCAAGGTCCTCCGTGGTTCCTTTGGAGCCATTCAAGAACAAAGTATCTAAGCCAAGGAGGCAAGGCCCCGGCAAGAGGAGCTTGCCGGGAAGGCCACTCAAAGCACAAGGCCCCGGCAAGAGGAGTTTGCCGGGAAGGCCACTCAAGGCACAAGACCCCAGCAAGAGGAGCTTGCCGGGGAGGCCAACCGAGGCATCTCAAGGATCTTGCCGCGACGCGCCTCGCGTCCTGGCAAGGCCTAGCGAGCGACAAGCTTCCGGACGCGACAGGACAACGACCGCGGCAAGGCGTTTGCCACGGCAAGCGTCCACTCTGTACCTGCGCTCCAGCACACCCACCAACGTGTCGCTCTGGGATCCTTCCAGGCATATGTGGCGGGAGGCTGTGCAGCCAGAGGTACACTATGGCAAGCGGCGCTGACAAGATTGCCATCGTGGTGAACGGTGGCGCCCCTGACGGTCCCTTTTCTGCACTGTTTGGGCGACGTAGATAGGCATTTAATGCCCTTGTCCCCTGCCATCAGGGTTAGGTATGATACACTGTATAGGTAGCTGTACCAACCGCAGCACCTTTTCCATTTTTGCCCTTGCCTACGTTGCCACCTGTCGGTGATCCCTTGAGCATATAAAAGGAGGCCCATGCGCAACGTAGAGGGGGGGGGAACATTCACGCTCGGTCTCGTTAGCTGCTTGAGTGTACTGTAGCACTCAGCGCTCCCGGGCAAGAACACAATTCAATCCACAAAGCAGCAGTAGGGTTTTACGCATCCGTGCGGCCCGAAGCTGGGAAAAACCGCTCGTGTGCCTCGCCTCGATCCGCTCTTCGCGCGACCTCCGCCCCCCGCCGAACCGAAAAGGGGCTCCGTCCCCATAGGTTCTCGTGGAGCCAGTTTCCCCGGCATCTTTGGCGCGCCAGGTAGGGGGCGTCGAGGCTGTGTGAACCTGATCCGGCGTTCACACGAGCTAGATCTTCATCACCAACATCGACATGCCGCCGAAGAAGAAGGCCTCGGAGGCGGCTGATCCGTCCGCGTCAAACCCACCACCGCCGGAGCCAACGGCTGGTGGGGCAGGCGTCGGCGGAGGAACGGGCGTCGGTGAGGAAGCTCACAATGCCGCAGCGTCCGAACATGTACCGCGCCCATCTCAGGAGGAGCGGGACCGACAGCATCATGGTACTCACGGTACCATACGCTCGCTAGACCCGGAACGAGCTGGCGGATCTCGGGACGCTCAAGGCCAACATGCTGGCGCGAGCGAGGCACGGTCGCCTGGATGAGATATTGGTCCTTCTAACGCAGTTAGGAGTCCGAGCATATCCCGCTCCTCGCACCATTCGCCACCGCTACCCGCCACTCCAGCAGAAGCTTTGGCTCGAGCTCAACTGCTCCTAGACTTCCCTCCAACACCGGACAAGATCGACGACTGGAGGTCCACCATTCAGAGTCTCATCGGCTTCGCCAACGGCGACACTCCATGGCAGCCGAGTACATCGCAGCCACGGCGAGCCAGCCAGACGCGAGCCGATGGCGACAAGACCGGTGGAGGTGCGACCACCGTGCACTCTCCGCCCCGAAGGCCAAGATCGCCGACTCGCCGGGTCCACCACGATGGCGACTCCATTGCTTCGTCAGATCCGCGAGCTCGTTGCGATCAGCGCCACGTTCTTCACGAACGACAGCAAGAAGACGCTCGTACTCGCATCGAGCGTCGAAGAGAAGCACGGCGTCAATTAGACCGGCGCGCTGGGCCCACTGTCGACATGCATGCGCCAGGGGAACCGGGCGACCTGCCCTACGCGGTAGGTTGCCCTGCGTTTACCCCTGAGCTGCGGCAAGTCCAGTGGCCCAGTACGAAGAACTTCAAGCCAGACGTACCAGAGAAGTACGACGGCAAGTTGCATCCGTCGGAGTTCCTCAGCATCTACACCATCGCGGTGCAAGCTGCCGGGGGGCGAGACGACAAGATCCTTGCCAACTACTTCCCGCTGGTGCTCAAGCCCAACGTCAGGTCTTGGCTCATGCACTTGCCGGACAACTCCATATCCTCCTGGGCAGACCTGTGCCATCAGTTTGTCGGCGCCTTTACAGGCGGCCACAAGCCTCATGGCCAGGAGAGTGATCTTCATCTGCTCGCCCAGAAGGAAGGAGAGCCTCTGCGCAAGTACATCCAGAGATTCAGCCAAGTGCAACGCAACATCCCAGATGTCCACCCTGCCGCGGTTATCAGCGCGTTCCACCAGAACGTGCGTAACCGCAGGATGTGGGAGGAAATGGTGATGTGCAAGATCAGAGACATCAGTGAGCTGTATGCCCTGGCCGACAAGTGTGCACGTGCTGAGGAAGGGAGGAGACTCCCCGGAGAGAATACAGCAGCAGCAGGATCTGACAGCGATGATGCTGCCCCGACAAAGAAAAACCGGCGGCGGAACAACAGGAAGCAGAAAGGCAAAGATGTGCTAGTTGTTGAGCAGTCCGGCAACGAAGGTAGCGCCAAGACAGCCAAGACTGGTAGCTCCGGCAAGGAGGTTGCCGCATGCACCAACTGCCAGGCTGTGGCGGCCGCCGACAAGCAGGACGGCACCAACAAACAGTACTGCAAGATCCACCGCACCAAGGGCCATGACCTCCAGAGCTGCAAGAAGGTCGAATAGCTTGTCGAGCTGCAAAAGGCCGAGTACGAGCGACACGACAAGGAGAAAGCCCAAGCAGGTGCCGGAGGATCTGGCACGAAGCGCCCAGCCCGGGGAGGACGCCGCGGCAAGACCAAGCAGCGGCAAGGAGATAGACCTGCCCGCGGCCGCGACAAGGATGAAGATGACGACGACGACGAAGACATGGATGATGACGAGACCAGTGAGCAGGAGTTTCAGAAAGCCATAGAGGTCTTGTGCGTTGACGGCGGTGCTTCTCTGCATACTTCACACCGCCAACTCAAGCAGTGGGTGCGGGAAGTCAATGCGGCAGAACCACCCGTCGAGTCGCGCAAGCTTCTGAAATGGTCCAGCACGCCTGTCATCTTTGATATTGAGGACCACCCTGATCGCACAACCGCGGTCGGGTGCTTGCCGATGTTGGTTTCACCAACTATCCGCAACCTCAAGGCCACTAAGATGCTAGTTGACGGTGGGGCCGGCTTGAACCTGATCTCCTCCGCTGTGCTCCAGAAACTCCAGGTCCCTGACAGCGAGCTCGAAGAGACCGGCACATTCCAAGGAATCAACCCGGGAAGGAGCAAGCCAAAGGGGAAGATCACGTTGCCGGTGACATTTGGCAGCGAGTTGAACTTCAGGACTGAGAGGATCACTTTTGACGTTGCCGATTTTCCATTGCCTTACAATGGAATTCTCGGCCGTCCAGCACTCGCCAAGTTCATGGCGGCCTCTCATTATGCATACAACATGCTGAAGATGCCAGGCCCGATAAGCGTCATTTCTGTCCCTGGCGACAAGAAGGATGCTCTTATCTGTGCCGACAAGATCTACCGGGAAGCAGCAGCCGCAATGGATCGCGAGACACTTGCCGCTGAAGCTCCCGGGGGAAAGAAGAAGACCAAGTCCGGCAAGAGCTCTGATGCCCACTCCGGCAAGCACACCTCTTCGGAGTGCTGCGCTACCGTCGAGGACGCACCATCGAGCTCCACCGGCAAGTGTAAGAAGACAATGGCACCTCCGCCAGCGACCAAGAAGGTGTCCGCCAAGGAGGACGGCACTGGTGGTACCTTCACCATCAGTGCCACTCTCGACCCTAAATAGGAAAGCGCGCTCATTGCTTTCCTGCGGGCGAACGTCGACGTGTTTGCGTGGCAACCGTCTGACATCCCCGGTGTTCCCAGGAAAGTAATTGAGCACCACCTTGCCGTCTGTCCTCATGCGCGGCCCGTCAAGCAGAAAGTTAGGAAACAAGCAGTGGAGCGCCAAGAGTTCATCGCAGAAGAGATCAAGAAGTTGGAAGCAGCAGGCCTTGTCATAGGAGTGCTCCATCCTACGTGGTTGGCCAATCCTGTAGTCGTGCGCAAGGCAAACGGGAAATGGAGGCTTTGTATCGACTTTACTGATGTTAACAAAGCTTGTCCCAAAGATCCATTTCCCTTGCCGCGCATTGACCAGATTGTTGACTCCACGGCCGGATGTGACTTGCTTTCATTTCTTGATGCTTACTCAGGATACCATCAGATCTTCATGGCAGAAGAGGATGAGGAGAAGACCGCATTCATCATTCCGTGTGGCACGTACTGTTTCATACGGATGCCTTTCGGTTTGAAGAATGCTGGTTCAACATTTGCAAGGGTAGTCCATACCGCTTTTGAGCCATAGATACACAGAAATGTGGAAGCCTACATGGATGATATAGTGGTCAAGAGCAAAGACAAGTCAACCCTGATTCAAGATCTAGAAGAGACTTTTGCAAATCTGCGCAAGATCAGCCTCAAGCTCAACCCCGAGAAGTGCGTGTTTGGAGTCCCTTCCGGCAAGCTTCTCGGGTTCTTCGTGTCTCAGCGGGGAATCGAGGCCAATCCCGACAAGATCAAGGCCATCGAGCAGATCGAAGCACCAAAGCGCGTCAAGGATGTACGAAGACTTGCTGGTTGCGTGGCAGCTCTCAGCAGGTTTATCTCCAAGTTTGCTGAGCGCGCCCTGCCGTTTTTCAAAATTTTGAAAAAGGCAGGTCCAATGAAATGGACTCCGGAAGCGGAGGCTGCGCTGCAGGACTTGAAGAGATACCTGTCCTCCACTCCAATACTTGTCGCACCTAAGCCACAAGAGAAGTTGCTGCTGTATCTGGCGGCAACCAATCAAGTGGTTAGTGCTGCGTTAGTAGCGGAGAGGGAGGCAGATGATGAGCCAGCAACCACGGCAAGCGCATCCAGCGACAAGCAGGGGGCTTCCCCGACAAGCTCTGGTCCCGACAAGGATGGATCTACGCAGGCGCATGAAGAGATACAGAAGGAGAGAATGGTGCAGCGCCCAGTTTACTTTGTCAGCTCCCTTCTGCAGGGGGCTAGGTCAAGGTACTCTGGTGTGCAGAAATTGCTTTTCGGCCTTCTCATGGCCTCGAGAAAGCTGCGCCATTACTTCCAAGCACATGAGATCACAGTTGTCACTCGCTTTCCGCTGAAGAGGATATTGCCGGATCCAGAAGCAACAAGCAGGATTGTCGAGTGGGCACTGGAACTGTCAAGCTTTGGCCTCAAGTTTGAAAGCACTTCAACTATCCAAAGCAGAGCATTGGCAGAGTTCATAGCAGAGTGGACGCCAACACCAGATGAAGAACTTCCAGAAACGAGCATCCCCGTCAAGGAAGCGAGCAAAGAGTGGCTGATGTACTTTGATGGTGCATTCTCGCTGCAAGGCGCCGGTGTTGGCGTGCTGCTTGTCGCACCCACCGGAGAGCACCTCAAGTACGTAGTCCAGATGCACTTTCCCAAGGAGCAAGCAACAAACAATACTGCAGAGTATGAGGGTTTGCTTGTCGGTCTCAGGATCGCGGCAGACCTTGGGATCAAGAAGCTCACTGTCAGGGGTGACTCGCAGCTTGTCGTCCGCCAAGTGAACAAGAATTACCAGAGTCCGTTGATGGAAGCTTACGTTGATGAAGTGAGAAAGCTAGAAGAGCACTTTGTCAGCCTACAGATGGAACACGTTCCAAGAGTTCAGAACGACATTGCTGATGGCCTGTCAAAGTGTGCAGCACTTAAGTTACCTGTGGAACCAGGGATCTTTGTGCTCAAGTTGACTCAACCATCTGTTACACCATCAACTGGACAGAGCAAGAAGAGGAAGTTGATTTCTGGTAACTATCTTCCGGCAGGGCTTCCCGAAGCCGCCGCCAAGAAGGTCCCCAAGATCGACACCAAGAATGCTGAGGAGCAGTCTGCTCCGGCAAACCCCATGGTTTGTTCCGTTGAAGCAGACGCTCCCGACAAGTTTTGCTCCGGCAAGCTTGCCGGGGAACATCAAGCTCCGGCTGAGCCACAGGTTCTCGCCGTAGAAGCGGATGTTCCCGCAGCAGCAGAAGCGCCTTTGGTCCTTGTTGTCGAGCCGCAAGCTCCAGCATGGGCACAGCAAATTGTCCGTTTCCTTCAGACAGGAGAACTTCCCGAAGAGCAAGAAGAAGCGGAAAGAGTAGCCCGGCAGTCAAGTATGTACAAGTTTGTCGACAACACACTGTACAGAAGAAGACTCACCGGTGTGAAATTGAAGTGTATTCACCGGGAAGACGAACAAAAGCTGTTGGCAGAGATACATGGAGGCATATGTGGTCACCACATTGGCGCAAGAGCTCTTGCCGGCAAAGCTTTCCGGCAAGGTTTCTTTTGGCCGACAGCCCTCCAGGATGCAACTGCACAAGTAACCAAGTGCGAAGCGTGCCAGTTCCATTCCAAGCAGATACACCAGCCAGCTCAAGCTCTCTAGACGATCCCTTTATCCTGGCCATTTTCGGTCTGGGGGCTCGACATCCTCAGCCCCTTCCCCCGAGCTGTCGGGGGCTTTGAGTTCTTGTTCACAAAGTGGCCAGAAGTGGAAGTAGTGAGGAAGGTGACATCACAGTGAGCAGTCAAGTTCTTCAGGTCGATTGTTTGCCGCTTCGGGATCCCTAACAGGATCATCACCGACAACGGTACGCAATTCACGAGCCGCACCTTCATGCAGTACGTCCAAGATCTTGGCGCCAAGGTCTGCTTCGCTTCTGTTGCTCACCCCAGAAGCAACGGTCAAGCGGAGAGGGAAAATGCTGAAGTGCTGCGTGGGCTCAAGACCAGGACTTTCGACAGGCTGCACAAGTGCGGAAGAAATTGGATCGAGGAGCTGCCGGTGGTTCTTTGGTCGATCAGGACGACGCCAAATCGAGCCACTGGCCAGACACCCTTTGCTCTAGTCTATGGAGCAGAGGCAGTTATCCCCACGTAACTCGTATACGGGTCACCTCGAGTGCTCGCTTATGATGAGCTTGAGCAAGAGCAGCTGCGAGAAGATGACGCGCTGCTCCTTGAGGAAGATCGTCTTCAGGCTGCTGTGCGAGTTGCTCGCTACCAGCAAGCTTTGCGCCGCTACCATAGCCGCAAAGTTAATGCCAGAAGTCTCGAGGAAGGCGACCTTGTTCTTCGGCGCATTCAGTCCGCCAAGAATTCCAACAAGTTGACGCCAAAGTGGGAAGGCCCTTACCGGGTGAAACGAGTCACGAGGCCTGGCGCTGTCCGCCTTGAGACCGAAGATGGCATTCCGGTGAGCAACTCCTGGAATATTGAGCATCTTCGTAAGTTTTACCCGTAAGGCGCGGTTGTCGGACCCTGTTCCGGCAACCACCTTTTTGTACAAGTCTTGCCGCTGTTGCATGTAATCCTTTGTACAAAGCCAGGCGAAGACCCTGTGCATAAATAAACCTCATGTGCTCCGCACATCTTGTCAATTTCATGCTTTTTATTTTTGCATGAGTTATCTGACACTTTGTGCAGCGCCAAACCCCGGTAAGCAATAACGAGCCACAAGGCTCCATATCTTTATTTTCCCTTCTTTCTTTTTTCTCAAGGAAAGCAAGGTTCCCTCGCCCACAAGTTTGCCGGGGGGGGGGGGGAAGGAGAAGTGAAGATAATGGTATGGACCAGGCATCGTTCAAGGAAGATTGCGCCTTGCCGGAAAGCAAACAACAGAAAAGCTAAGTTGCCAAAGTTTGAGCAATCAGTTTTTTTTAATTTTTATGTTATCTTCCTTGAACGACCATGCTTTGTATGGAAAACCTGTGCGCGGAGGAACCAACTCATGGCTAGTTGCGCCCTTACTTTGTTTCGAGTTTGCTCAACAACTTAAGTGTGCTGCAACTAGAGTTGCGCCCTTACTTTGTTTCGAGTCCGCTGAACAACTTAAGTGAGCTGCGACTAGTTGCGACAAGGTTTCTTGTCGGTAATGGCACCGCCAGCAGGCCGCTGAGGTCCCGCACTCGGCGCTCGCGGCAAAGGTGCCTGCACTGGCAAGTTCCCTATAAGCGTAGGGCAAAAACATACAAAGGAAGGAATCAAGTAAAGGAAATAATGTCGCAATCATGCCCAAAATAAAGTTATATATTACAAGATAGCTTGTTGCAGCTCTAATAGATTGTTTTCATAACACGACCAGCAGCGACGAGAAAAGAAGAAAATAGGCGGCCTAGTCCACGCAGTCGCCCTCAACCCTCTTGATCCCGCTCACCCTGTCCACAATGGGTGCGACGAGGGCCTCAAGCTCCTCCAGATCAGCTTCCGGCGGCAGGGACCTGAGGACGTTGGTGAGGCGGAGGCCCGGGTTGCGGAAGGCCACCTTCATCAGCACCTTTTGGAGAGCTCCCGCGCAGATCTCGCGCGACTCATCGGCCAGCTGCTTTGGGATCCTCTCCCGGAGTCGCTGGAGAGCCGTCGCCACGCCTTTGAAGAACAAGGTGAGCTTGGCGCTGGAAGGGAGGTTCTCGTCGGAGGGATACCCGAGATCCTCCATGCCCAACAGCGGTAGCTCCTTGTTGATATCTGTGGCAGCGTTCACAAGACCCTCCGTCCACTGCTCCACAGTCTCTCTGAAGGTGTTCTGGGTGGTAGCAACGCTCTCCAGCAACGCCTTGTCGGCCTTGATCTCCTTCTTCAAGGCCGCCTCCTGCTCCCTGGCGCCGTCCAGCGTCTTGGTCAAAGCATCCAGCTTTAGCTCAAGATCGGCGTTGGAGTCCTTGGCGGCGCTGAGCTCCTTGACCTTCTCGGCGAGACGACCCTGCAGCTCACCAAAGGTGTAGGCGTCCTTCTCGCGCTCATGTTTGAGCACGGCAAGATCTTCACCGCTGGCCTTGAGATCGGTCTCCAGCTGCGCCACCTTCGTCTCCAGCTCCTTCTTGGCGGCCTCGGCAGCTGCGACAGCGTCCTCTGCTTCCTTGAGAGTCCCGCCAAACGTTTGCTCGCGCGCAACAAGCTCCTCCTCGTGGCTGTCTAGGATAACATTCAGCTGCGCCAAATCACCCTCCTGCGCAGATAGCTTCTCAGCGGCAAGCCGCTGTTGCTCTTCAACTTCAGCCTTCTCGAGGATGAAGGCCTTCTGCGCCTCGACGAGCTGTGCCCGCTCCGCCGCCAGGGCCCGGAGAGCTTCCTGGTTGAGACCCCGGAGCTCCTCTGCGCGCTTCTCCATGTTAGCTCCCGCCTTCGCGACAAGCGCCTCGCGGGATTCCAGCTTGGCCTGCCGAGCGCGGTAAAGCGACACCAGCTTCCAGAGCAGCCGCTCCTCCTCAGACTCGCCGCTGCTGCTGCTTGGCGCGTCGACCAGCGTCAGCCCAGCGGAGGCGAGCACCTCTCCATCCAAGATCTCTCCTTCAACCGGCGCCCTGGAGCTTGACTCCCAGGGGAGCTTGATGAAGACACCATCGCCGGCCTTCAAGTAGGCGCCGGGCTGGGGCTCTTCGGAGCCTGACGCTGTGGCAGAGGCGGGGGGATCGACGGTCCGCGTAGCGCCTGTCGCTCCTGCGGCCCCAGGGCCGTCAGTGCGATCGCCAGACTCCTCGTCAGCTGCTGCGGCAGCAGCCTTGGCGGCCCCTTCGCCGGCGGGATCGTCAGAGTCGGCCGCTTCTTCGGTGGCAGCGGCGTCATCCACGGTGACCTCGGTCTCCATCGGCTCCACAACAGATGGGTCTACTGGCCGAAGAAGGAAGGAAGGTCAAGCAAAACCCAAAAAGAAGATCAAACGAAGGAGAACCCAAGGGAAGTTTCGAAGCAAGAGGTTTTACCTGGCTCTGCGGTTGTGATCTCCGCCGCCGGGGGAACGCTGGTGCTGTCCCTTGCCGGAGACTCATCCCTTGCCGGAGACTCCTCCCTTGCCGGAGAGCTCCCCCTTGCCGGAGAGCTCTCCCTTGTCGGAGGATCCTCCCTTGCCGGAGATCTCTCCCTTGGCGGCGTAGTCGAAGCAGGTGGCGTGTTGGGGGCGGTCTCCCGACGTTCCTGGTGGGGCTGCTCTGCTCCTACACAAATCAACAATCAGGTATCAGCAAACAGAGAGTATCCATGCGCGCCTAACAGCGGGAAGTAAACCATATACTTACGCTGGGGGCTGCGCTGGGGGCTGCTCTGAAGATCAGTTGCCGGGTCTTGCAAGGTCGTCTCAGGCGCACCCCCAACTGTCACGGTGGGCTGTCATCGATGATAACCCACGGGACCTTGGCTCTCTTTGCCGCTCTCTGGGCCAGAGTCCTAAGAAGGAATAAGTTTAGAGAAAAGCAAATGAGATACAAGATGAAACAACAAGAATTGAAGAAATACAAGTACAACAAGGGGCTTACTCATCTTCTTCTTCCTCGTCGGAGCTAAGCGCGGAGAAGTCGAAGCCTGGCTCGCCTTCGGCGCGAGGGCGCGGAGGAGTAGGTTCCCTTGGTCGCTTGGCGGGAGAAGCGGTGGTCCGGGAAGACCCTGCTCCAGTTGCCGCAGCAGCGTGAGGTGCTCCAGTGGCACCAGAACTTGCCGCGGTAGAGCGCGTCGCGCGGCGCGGCAGCTGTTGACCCGTATGCTGCTCCGCTACGTCTCCAGCCTTGCGGAGACGCCTTCTTGGTGGAGCCGGGGGCTCTGCTTGCGACGAGCTGCCCAAAGGTGGGGCGTAAGAGGAGTCTATCTCCGGCAAGCCACTCGCATCCTCGGCGGGCTCGGCGTCATGTCCGGCAGGCCCTTCCTCGCCGGCAAGCTCCGCTCGCTCGACAAGGTTCGCCGCCTCTGCTGCCTCTGCCTCCTCCACGGTGAACCCGAATTCGCCCGCAGCTGCAGCTGCCGTCGCCTCTTCCAGCCTAGTGGCGATGCCCTTCAGCTCCTCGTCGGTGATGTCGGGAATGAGGCTCTTCTGCTCGTCGGGGCGGATCGGCACTTCGACCAAGCTATCAAAAAACGCCTGCACGATGTCGTCTGCGGGCTCTTGCCATGTTGGGTCAATTCCGTGCGAGTCGCACAGCGACATCATTGCACGGATGCGGCTGAGCGAGGAGTTGTTGCACAACGGAACGACACCCTGCGGCAGCCTGAACCATTCGGGATGCTCAGGGTCGTGCATGAATAGCTCCTTGAGCATCGCATCGAGTTCCAGGACAGTAAAGTTGAAGTTGAGGCCCGGACGCAGCCTCATGATATCCGCCGCGTTCCTGAACTCCCAAGCAGGTCTCCTCCTCTCCTGCAGGGGGGCGATGCGGCGGCGAAGGAAATCTGCGCCAACAGCGCCTACAGTGAGTCCGGCAAGCCTGAGGCGTTGGATCCGGGCGGTGGCAATCTTCAGCCTGTCATCGTCCGGGGCCGCATTGCTCCAGTCGCTGCCGCGCACCACCGCAGTTTGGCGCAGAGCGGTAAACGGCTGCGGATGCTCCTCGACAACCCAGCACCAGTCTGCCCTCCATTCCTCCCACTTGCTGCGGAACTCCCCCTCCAGATAAGCTTCCTTCTTGCCGCTTTTTGAGATCCAGGCGATTCCGCCGGATAGAGACTCTCCTCTCTCAACACGAGGCATGAAGAAGTGGCGGAAAAGGGCTACATTGGGATGGACTCCGACAAAGTTTTCGCAGAGATGTGCGAAAACTGCCATGGTCAGGACAACATTAGGGGTGAAGTCAAGGAGGTGGAACCCGTAGGTGTTCATGATATCGCAGAAAAATTCAGAGAAGGGCGGACAGAGCCCGCAGTAGAAGAACAAGGCGAAGAAGGGATATCCATTTGGAACCCGTCTTGAAGCAACGGCTGGGAGTACCTTCGTGCGCGGATGCGCTCGCGTCTCCGTCGACTAGAAGAGGTAGTAGTACTCCTTCAGCTCCTTCGCGGCGAGCTTGGGGGGGGGGGGAAGATTGCCCGCTCCTTTTGCAGCGCCTCGAGTCGCTGCGCCTCGAGTCGCTGCGCCTCGGCTGACTTCACGGCTTTCCCCTTCCCCGACGCTTTCGGAGCCATGGCGGAGGTGGTGAGGGAAGTCGACGGCGTCGGTGGCGCTGGTGGCGATGGGGGCGGAGCGCTGCTCTCTTTCGGCTTTGGGAAGAAGGGGAGTGGCGGAGATTCTCAAGGAAGGAATAGCAACGGGTAGATGGACGAACCGCCCCTGTTTCCCCTGCTTATAAGGAGGGAGGGAGCGGACGTTTCGCCTTTCCGAACAAAGAAACCACCCACGATCTCTCCCACGACGCCGCAATCGACGCGTGCCGTTCGGGGAGGGCGCGGTGGATGCGGAGTTAGGTACGGCGTGACCCAGGCCGCGCGTGCCCGTGCCCTGTTTTGGGCCTGGCCCAACAGCGCTCGGCACCGTGTATGGCCCAGGCCCGGGGGCTCCTGTCGGTGTACTAGAATAGGGGTACCCTAGTATCCCGAACTTGTGCACGGGCAATCACAGCCTCCCGCGGCAAGGCCTGCCAGGTGACCGCCAAGGTCCTCCGTGGTTCCTTTGGAGACATTCAAGAACAAAGTATCTAAGCCAAGGAGGCAAGGCCCCGGCAAGAGGAGCTTGCCGAGAAGGCCACTCAAAGCACAAGGCCCCGGCAAGAGGAGCTTGCCGGGAAGGCCACTCAAGGCACAAGACCCCGGCAAGAGGAGCTTGCCGGGGAGGCCAACCGAGGCATCTCAAGGATCTTGCCGCGACGCGCCTCGCGTCCCGGCAAGGCCCGGCGAGCGACAAGCCTCCGGACGCGACAAGACAACGACCGCGGCAAGGCGTTTGCCGCAGCAAGCGTCCACTCTGTACCTACGCTCCAGCACTCCCACCAACGTGTCACTCTGGGATCCTTCCAGGCGTACGTGGCGGGAGGCTGTGCAGCCAGAGGTACACTGTGGCAAGCGGCGCTGACAAGATTGCCATCGTGTTGAACGGTGGCGCCCCTGACGATCCCTTTTCTGCACTGTTTGGGCGATGTAGATAGGCATTTAATGCCCTTGTCCCCTGCCGTCAGGGTTAGGTATGATACACTGTATAGGTAGCTGTACCAACCGCATCACATTTTCCATTTTTGCCCTTGCCTACGTTGCCACCTGTCGGTGACCCCTTGAGCATATAAAAGGAGGCCCATGCGCAACGTAGAGGGGGGGGGGGACATTCACGCTCGGTCTCGTTAGCTGCTTGAGTGTACTGTAGCACTCAGCGCTCCCGAGCAAGAACACAATTCAATCCACAAAGCAGCAGTAGGGTTTTACGCATCTGTGCGGCCCGAAGCTGGGTAAAAACCGCTCGTGTGCCTCGCCTCGATCCGCTCTTCGCGCGACCTCCGCCCCCCCGCCGAACCAAAAAGGGGCTCCATCCCCATAGGTGCTCGTGGAGCCAGTTTCCCCGGCAAGCGGGTGCTATATCATTCATAATTTCTTGGTATAAGGTAAAATGAATAGCACTCACACTAGCACCTAAATCACGTAAGGCATAATAACAATGATCTCCTATTTTAACTGAGACAACATGCATTCCAACAATAGGTCTATGTTTGTCTTTTTCATCGGGTTTGGCAATTCTAGCAGCTGCATCACAAAAATAAATAACATGCCCATCAATGTTTTCGACCAAGAGATCTTTTACCATAACAACACTAGGTTCTACTTTGATTTGTTCACAGGGTCTAGGTGCCTTAATATTACTTTTGCGAACCACGGTTGATACCTTAGCATGTTCCTTTATCCCAACAGGGAAAGGTGGGTTTTCAATATAAGCAGTAGGCACAACTGGATCAACATTGTAAATGATAGTTTCATCTTTAGCTATAACCGGTTCTTTAATTTATTTTTTAATAGGGGGATGATATTTAAACTACTTCTCCTTAGGGAGATCAACCTGAGTAGCAAATGATTCGCAAAAAAGTCTACCATCTCAGAGTCAAGTCCATATTTAGTGCTAAATGATACGTCTCCAACGTATCTACACTTTTTTATTGTTCCATGCTATTGTATTATCTATTTTGGATTTTGTGTATGCATTAATATGCTATTTTATATTATTTTTGGGACTAACCTATTAACCTAGAGCCCAATGCCAGTTTCTGTTTTTCCTTGTTTTTGACTTTTACAGAAAAGGAATATCAAATGAAGTCCAAACGGAATAAAACTTTACGATGATTTTTCTTGGACTAGAAGACACCTACGTGGCTTGGAGAGAGGGCTAGAAGAGTCCCGAGGAGGCCACAAGACCTGGGGCGCGCCTCCCTGGCTTGTGGGCCCCTCAGGAGTCCCCTAACCCTAGTCCCACCTCTATATATTACCAAATATTCCCCAAACATAAGAAGCATCCATCAAAATACTTTTTCCCGCCGCAAGCCTCTGTTCTCGTGAGATCCCATCTTGGGGCCTTTCCCGGCACTCTGCCGGAGGGGGATTCGATCACGGAGGGCCTCTAGATCAACCTTGTTGCCCTTCCAATGAAGCGTGGGTAGTTTACCACAGACCTACGGGTCCATAGCTAGTAGCTAGATGACTTCTTCTCTCTCTTTGATCTTCAATACAATGTTCTACTCGATGTTCTTGGAGTTCTATCCGATGTAATCTTCTTTGCGGTCCGTTCGTTGAGATCGGATGAATTGTGGATTTATGACCAGATTATCTATGAATATTATTTGAGTCTTCTCTGAACTCTTTTATACATGATTAAGATAACTTTGTATTTCTCTTTGAACTATCGGTCTGGTTTGGCCAACTAGATTGCTTTTTATTGTAATGGCCTAATGGGAGAGGTGCTTAGTTTTGTGTTCAATCTTGCGGTGTCCTCACCCACTGACAGAAGGGGTAGCAAAGCACGCATTGTATTGTTGCCATCAAGGATAAAAGATGGGGTTTATATCATATTTCCTGAGTTATCCCTCTACATCATGTCATTTTACTTAAAGCGCTGCTGTGTTCTTATGAACTTAATACTCTAGATGCAGGCAGGAGTAGGTCGATGCGCCGAGTAATAGTAGTAGACGCAGAATCATTTTGGTCTACTTGTCACGGACGTGATGCCTATATTCATGATCATTGCCTTAGATATCGTCATAACTATGCGCTTTTCTATGCTCAACAATATTTTGTTTACCCACCATATGTTTTCTTTCAAGAGAAAAGTCTCTAGTAAAACCTATGGCCCCCGGGTCTATTTTCCATCATATATTTTCAGATCTATAAACCAAAAAACCCAAAAATACCTTGCTGCAATTTATTTATATTTACTTTAGTTTGCTCCTTTATTTATATTTTATACCTATCTCTATTCGATCTCACTCTTGTTCGTGACCGTGATGGGATTGCCAACCCCTTTTTCGCGTTGTGTGAATTTTTTTTAGTTTGTGCAGGTGCATATATTGGAGACTTGCTTGTGCCTCCTACTAGATTGATACCTTGGTTCTTAACTGAGGGAAATACTTATCTCTACTTTGCTGCATCACCCTTTCCTCTTCAAGGGAAAAAACAACGCAAGCTCAAGAAGTAGCACTAAACTTGTGAAAAGCATCGGCATTCATAAAAGATTTAACACAATCAAACTCAAGCTTAATACCTGACTCTTTACCTTTGTCGAGTTCCCAATCTTCAGAGTTGCGTTTAATTCTTTCTAAAAGATCCCACCTAAATTCAATAGTCTTCTTCATAAAAGAACCAGCACAAGAAGTGTCGAGCATGGATTGATCATCATGAGAAAGCCGAGCATAAAAATTCTGAATAATAATTTCTCTTGAGAGCTCATGATTGGGGCATGAATATAACATTGACTTAAGTCTCCCCCAAGCTAGAGTGATACTTTCTCCTTCACGAGGCCAAAAAATATATATATAATTCCGATCACGGTGAACTAGATGCATTGGATAATTTTTTGGTGAAATTCCAATTTCAATCGATTCCAGTTCCATCAACGCTTTTCCCTTCAAATATAAATGTAAAAACTTCTTCTAACTTCATCTCCGAGTAAACCTGCAAGCTCAAATAATCCACAAAATTTATCCACATGTATCAGATACATATCAGGTTGTTTAGTTCCGTCTCTTGCATAAGGATTAGCTAGCAGTTGTTCTATCATACCCGAAGGAATTTCATAACCAATATTTTCAGTAGGTTGAGGGGCAGCTCTTTGTGTTTCCGGTTGAGGTGAAGATACCCTGAATAAACCCCTCAATGGATGGATTTCCATAGTAACAAGTGACAATAAATTTCAGCACGTAATATAAATTTTTCCTTACCGACTTCCACTTACCAAGGGCGCTTCACTCCCTGACAATGGTGCCAGAAAAGAGTCTTGATAACCCACAAGTATAGGGGATCAATCATATTCCTTTCGATAAGTAAGAGTGTCGAACCCAACGAGGAGCATAAGGAAATGACAAGTGGTTTTCAGTAAGGTAATTTCTACAAGCATTGAAATTGTCGGCAACAGGTAGTTTTACAGCGATATAATTTCTAACAGACAAGTAACGGTAACGGTAAATAAAATGCGACAAGGTAGCCCGATCCTTTTTGTAGCAAAGGGCAGGCCAAAACAGTCTCTTATAATAAGCAAAGCATTCTTGAGGGCACACGGGAATTTCATCTAGTCACTTTCATCATGTTGTTTGATTTGTGTTTGCTACTTTGATAATTTGATATGTGGGTGTGATATGTCTCCAACGTATATATACTTTTTGAAGTATTCATGCTGTTATATTATCATTCTTGGATGTTTACAATCATTTTATAGCAACTTTATATCATTTTTTGAAACTAACCTATTGACATAGTGCCTAGTGTCAGTTGCTGTTTTTAGCTTGTCTTTTACATCGCAGAAAATCAATACCAAACGGAGTCCAAACGCAACGAAACCTTTTGGAGATTTTTTCAGATCACAAGACACCCGGTGGGCCAAAGAACTACCGGAGGGGAGCTCCGGGGGGAGCACAACCCACAGGGTGCGCCTGGGGGACCAGGCGCGCCCAGGTGGGTTGTGCCCACCTCGGTGGCCTTCCGCACCGCCTCTTCGCCCAATAAATTGTCAAATATTCCAAAAACCTCGGGATAACCCTAGATCAGAAGTTCCATCGCTGTAAGCCTCTGTAGCCACGGAAAACCAATCTAGACCCCGTTCCGGCACTCCGCCGGAGGGGGAAATCATCACCGGTGGCCATCTTCATCATCCCGGCGGCCACCATGATGAGGAGGGGGTAGTCCACCCTCGGGGATGAGGGTTTGTACCAGTAGCTATGTGTTTAATATCTCTCTCTCTCGTGTTCTTGAGACGGCACGATCTTGATATATCGCGGGCTTAATATAGTTGGATCATATGGTGTTTCTCCCTCTCTATCCTGTGTGATGAATTGAGTTTTCCCTTTGAGATTTCGTTCTTATCGGATTGAATACTTTTATGGATTTGAGAGCACTTGATATATGTATTGCATATGAATACCCGTGGTGACAATGGGGTATTATATTGATTCATTTGAGATATGTTTTGGGACTCAACTCGCGGATTCCCGAGGTGAAATTGGGGTAATCTATGCATAGGGGTTGATGCACGTTCTCGTCTTTTGTTTCTCCAGTAGAAATCTGGGGGCACTCTTTGAGGTTCTTTGTGTTGGATTGAGTATTATGAATCTGAATTTGCTTTGGTGTTATTTTAGTACGAACTCTTGATAGATCGATCGGAAAGAATAACTTGGTGTTATTTTAGTACGAACTCTTGATAGATCGATCGGAAAGAATAACTTGGTGTTATTTTAGTACGAACTCTTGGATAGATCGGTCGGAAATAATAGCTACAAACAATTTATTCTTATGTTCTCCGCTAGATAAGAACTTTAGAGTGATTCTTCATCGCACTTTGAGGGATGGTTATATGATCCAATTAGATTAGCATTGTTGAGAGATTGCACTAGCGAAAGTACGGACCCTAGGCCTCATTTTCAAGCACTGCAATACTGTTTGTGCTCCGTTTTATCAATTTCTACATCGCTGTTTTTTATTGTTTCTATTATAAAAATCGATAGCTACTATCATTACTACGCTTGTATCACCATCTCTTCACCGAACTAGTGCACCTATACAAATTACCAGTGTATTTGGTGTGTTGGGGACACAAGAGACTTTTTATTATTTGGTTGCAGGGTTGTTTGAGAGAGACCATCTTCATCCTACGCCTCCCATGGATTGATAAACCCTAGGTCATCCACTTGAGGGAAAATTGCTATTGTCCTACAAAACGCCGCGCTTGGAGGCCCAACACAAATCTGCAAGAACAAGTTGTGTAGTAGACATCAGGGTGGACCGGTGCTTGGGTGTTGTTCTTACTTGAACAAGCCTCCCACTATGATTAACCCCCTCACAATCACCCGCAACTACGAGAAAAGTATTAAGACAAAATCTAACCATAGCATTAAACATACGGACGCAAATCAGTCCCTTATGAAGTAGCGCATAAACTAGGGTTTAAGTTTCTGTCACTCTAGCAACCCATCATCTAATAATTACTCCACAATGCATTCCCTTAGGCCCAAAAATAGTGAAGTGTCATGTAGTCGATGTTCACATAACACCACTAATGGAATCACAACATACACGTCATCAAAATATTGAACACATATCAAATTCACATGATTACTTGCAATGTGACTTCTCCTGTGACCTCAAGAACAAAGGTAACTACTCAAAAATGATATTCATGCTCCAAGATCAGAGGGGTATTAAATAGCATAATGGATCTGAACATATAATCTTCCACCAAATAAACCATATAGTAATGAACTACAAGATGTAATCAACACTACTAGTCACCCACAGGTACCAATCTGAGGTTCCGGTACAAAGATTGAACACAAGAGATGAACTAGGGTTTGAGATGAGATGGTGCTGTTGAAGATGTTGATGGAGATTGGCCTCCCAAATATGAGAGGGTTGTTGGTGATGACGATGGCTTCGATTTCCCCCTTCGGGAGGGAAGTTCCCCCGTGGAATCGCTCTACCAGAGGGCAAAAGTGCTCCTACCCAAGTTCTGCTTCGAGACAACGACTCTTCGTCCTGAAAGTCCTCTCCTTATTTTTTTCTAGGTCAAAAGACCTTATATACCAGAAGATGGGCACCGGAGGTGGGATGGGCTGCCCACCACCCACTGGGGCGCGCCCGAGGGGCCTGGCGCGCCCTGGTGTCTTATGAGCACTAGGCAACCCCTCTTTGGTGGTTATTTGCTCCAGTATTTATTAATATTCGAAAATAATTCTCCGTAAAATTTTAGCTCATTTGGAGATGTGTAGAATAGGTATCTCTGACGTAGCTTTTTCAGGTCTAGAAGTTGTCGGTATTCTCCCTCTTTGTGTAAACCTTGTATATTATGATAGAAAAGGCATTAGAATTACTCCATAAAACATTATTATGCATAAAAACATTATAAATAACAATAGGACAACATGATGCAAAATGGACGTATCAAATACATATAATAATTTTACTGTTAAGATAACTTTGCGTGGGAAGAGACCTAGAATCTGAGGAATTACTCAAGGACGGTAAAAGCTTCTACCAAGAGCAAGTATAAAAACTTGGAGGGGATCCTTGTATGCCTGAGCTGTGAGCTCCTTAGAAACAACTTGACCACTGCAAGGAACAAATTGAGGACTTGTTGAACCGGCTTACAAGACGGATGACCGAGCATGGAGAACAACTCAGAAGAATCGAGGAGCACCCTCGGCTTGAGGACCGGTTCAGGGGTCGCTGATGTGTCCTAGACTAGGTGGTGCTTGGCCCATAGTTTTCTGACCATATGGGCCGCGCCGGGGACCCCCCATGACGATCAATCTTGTGAAGTTTTGTTAACATCCTTTTGTGGTCCAAAAATTTCAGAAATTTGTTCTTAGGAAAATGAACTTCTTTAGGAGGATCTCTTCAAGGAGGAGGTCCTCAGAGGGATCCTCGAGCAAAAGCTCGGCATGCCAAGCGTATTGATGAGTCTAATTTACGTGATGTTTTTCCTTTATATTTTATGCCCACAAGGTGGGCTTTGTGGAATTTTACCGCGTCCACGTACTTCTTTTTGTTGATGATCCTTCATGTTACGTCTTGTGGAGCAATATTCATTTTATGGAGAAACCACCCAAATATGGCAGTGGAATCACGTATTAAAGGTGATAAACACATTCCATAAAAATCAAGGAAGGGTGCCAAAGAAACAACCTTCGTTGCACCTCAGAGCGAACAACGACATTCTATGCGACCATGCGCGCTCGCATGAGCGGTCGTTTGGCGCGCCGCCACCTCTAGGGGATCAGCTATTTTCACCCCGTGGAAACAAATCGTGGGGGGAGGAACACAAACTTTGGAAACTCATCCAAAATGCGGAACCCTAGCCTCTGGATCCCATCTGGAGGGAGAATCGACCGGCAGAAGAGGGGATTCCTCACAGGAGGAACGACATCATCATCAACATCTACATCACCACCATCTCCATCATCATCATCCACATCCTTATCATCTGCCACATCAAGAACCCTAGCGGATCCTTCAGTGTATCAGTTGAATCTCTCGTCCATGTATCCCATTACCATCCTCATGATGCTTGTTGTTCTTATGTGTGAGTAGATCCCTAGTTCTCGGGGATATGGATGAAACCTTGGTTTATGTAGGATTTGAAATGTATAATATGGATATGAGATCACCTGTTGAACGCTTAGTTTAATAACTTCATGAATGCTATGAAGGTTCCCCACTCAGCATTTGTGCCTTTGTAGGCCACGAAGTATATCACTGTCTTTGCATATGTTTCGGACGTGGAGGTAATTTGAGGTGACAGTAAAAGCCTATGACTCCTAACCTTTACAATTGACCGGGGACCATAGAGAATCCTTAGTGAGGCTACATCCATGGGGTAAACCCTTAATTGTCATGAGCTGTAACCCTCTGGGGGAGGCTATGATGGTAGCGTGCGTGGCACGAAGTCTACCACGAGTAGAACATATTCTGTACCTGGCTTCGCCCAGCATAACCGTCAACAGTGGCTCAAGCATCCATTCCATGCCATGCTTATGCATAGTAGTACTAGAAACATACCAATGAGAATTCTAGATTCCTTGAGAACGCCTTTTAATTCTGTTATTTGATGACCCACAAGTATATGGGATCAATTGTAGCCTTTTCGATAAGTAAGAGTGTCAAACCAAACGAGCAGAAGGAAATGACAAGTGGTTTTCAGCATGGTAATGTCTGCAAGTGCTAAAATTGTAAGTAACATAGTAGTTTGATAGCAAGATAATTTGTAACGAGCAAGTAATGGTAACGGTAACCAAAGTGTAGCAAGATAGCCCAATCCTTTTGAGGCAAAGGACAGACCAAAACAATCTCTTATAATAAGCAAAGCGTTCTTGAGGGTACACGGGAATTTCATCTAGTCACTTTCATCATGTTGGTTCAATTCGTGTTCGCTACTTTGATAATTTGATATGTGGGTGGACTGGTGCTTAGGTGCTATTATTACTTGAACAAACCTCCTACTAGATTAACCCCCTCGCAAGCATCCGCAACTACGAAAAAAGTATTAAGAATAAATTCTAACCATAGCATTAAACTTTTAGATCCAATCGGTCCGTTACGAAATAGTGCATAAACTAGGGTTTAAGCTTCTATCACTCTCGCAAACCATCATCTAATAACTACCCCACAATGCATTCCCTTAGGCCCAAATATGGTGAAGTGTCATGTAGTCGACGTTCACATGACACCACTAAGGGAATCACAACATACATACTATCAAAATATCGAACACATATCAAGTTCACATGATTACTTGCAACATGATTTCTCCCATGACCTCAAGAACAAAAGTAACTACTCACAAATGATAACCATGCTCAAGATCAGAGGGGTATTAAATAGCATATTGGATCTGAACATATAATCTTCCACCAAATAAACCATATAGTAATCAACTACAAGATGTAATCAACATTACTAGTCACCCACAAGCACCAATCTAAGTCCCGGTACAAAGATTGAACACAAGATATGAACTAGGGTTTGAGAGGATATGGTGCTGTTGAAGATGTTTATGGATATTGCCTTCCCCAAGATGGGAGAGTTGTTGGTGATGATGATGACGATGATTTCCCCCTCCAGGAGGGAAGTTCCCCCGGCGGAATCGCTCTGCCAGAGGGCAAACGTGCTCCTGCCCAAGTTCCTCCTCGAGACAACGACGCTCTAATTACCCACAAGGATAGGGGATCATTTGTAGCCTTCTTCGATAAATAAGAGTGTCGAACCCAACGAGGAGCTAAAGGTAGAACAAATATTCCCTCAAGTTCTATCGACCACCGATACAACTCTACGCACACTTGACGTTTGCTTTACCTACAACAAGTATGAAACTATTTTGCAAGAATAAAACTATGAGTACTTTGCGAGAATAAAACTATGGATAAATTGCAAGGTAATAAAAGTAGATAACTTTTGTCAACGAGAAAGTCATTTGTTCCTAGGCAATCGATAACAAGTACCGGTAATCATTCTTGTAATTCTATATGAGGGAGAAGCATGAGCTAACATACTTTCTCTACTTGGATCATATGCACTTATGATTGGACCCCTAGCAAGCATCTGCAACTACTAAAGATACTCTAGGTCGTGAAACCCAACCATAGCATTAAGTATCAAGTCCTCTTTATCCCATACACAACAACCCACCTACTCGGGTTTAAGCTTCTGTCACTCTCGCAACCCACCATAATAAAATCATGAACATATTGCAACACCCTACAGCGGGGACCCCTCACATTTGCGCGATATGGAGGGCACCGTAGGACAGCATCATAAATAAAATATACGATCATACCAACCAAGATCACGATTAACCCATAGGACAAAACAGATCTACTCAAACATCATAGGATAACCATAGATCATTAAGAAATAATATATGGAGTTGAGCACCATGTTTAAGTAGATGTCACATCTCTAGCTAGGCCATGCATTAGAGTGTGCATCATGTTTAAATTCTATTAATTCTGAAATGGGAAATGCCAGAACCCCCAACACACACTTTCCCCCCCCCCCTGGAAATAACTAGGGTTTACTAAAATTATTTTCAATGAACTTGAAATGCCCTTCTGAAATGTTCACCCCCTTTGTTTTGGGTTTAAACCTTTGACAAAAGTGGTGCACAATTTTCTAGGTCATCCTAAGGTTTTTTTGAATTAATTCATAAGTATTTGAATTTGGGCAATTAAATGCTATTAAATAATTTAAATGCTCAAATAATTCTGGAAGTAAATGTTTGCTGTTGGAAATAATCCTAACAGAAGACACAAATATTTTCAGGATTTTTGGAAATGTTCTAGTATTTTAAATAAAGCCCAACAGTTTCTGTTAAATAGAAAAAACAGAAACTAATCAATTAAAAAGAGGGAAAGGCCACCTGGGCCTTACCTGCGCTGGCCAGCCCACCTGGCTCGGCCCAGCCAACTGGCGACGCCAGTCGTCGTCCTCCTCGCGCCAGAAGGACGCGGAGCGCGTGGCCGGCGCCCGCGGCCACACGCCGGCCACCTCCTGCTTCCGCCGACGCCCCGAGCCGCCCTGGGTCGCCACGTGACCCCCACGTACCCCTCTCGTCCCCGCTCACTCTCCCCCTCGTCTCCCTCTCCCTCTCCCGAGATGGCCGACGCACCCATCGCCGTCTCGCCGCCATAGCCGCGCCCATCGTCGCCCCCTCGCCCCTCTGACCTGCCCAGAGGCTCCGCCACTTCTCCCTCGCCCTCCCCACCGAGCCACGCCTCGCCGGAGGCCCTGCATCGCCGCCATCAGCTCGTCTCCGACCCCGGTGCCCGCCGACCGCCGTTCTTCGATTCGCGCCGCTCCGTTCGCCCCGAGCCCGCTGAGCTGCTCGTCGACCTCCCTGTGAGCTCCCGCACCTTCTCCCCCTCCTCCCATGCCTGCTAGCTCGCCGTAGCGCCCGTCCCCGACGAGCCCGAGAGCTTGGCTCCGCCGGCCATGGCGCCACCGTGGCCATAGCCCCTGCCAACCGCGCCAGAGCGCGTCAACGTGCTCCTGGAGCCTCCAGGAGGCCAAAACAGCCACCAGCCGGCCCCCTAACGCACCGTAGCGCCAAAGCCGACCCCGCACGAACTCCGGCGCCGCCCCGAGCTCGTTTCCGGCGAGCTCCGGCCGTCCCCGCTGCAGCCACGCGCCGTGCTGGATGCGCACGAGCCCCAGCTTCCCGTAGATGGCCCCGGCCGTCGTTTTGGTCGCCGGAGCGCGAAACCCGCGCTGCCCCGCCGCGCCTGGTTGTCGCTGGCGGCTCAACGCCGGCGGAGCCAACCCCGCTAACTCCAGTTGACCACGGGTGGGCCCAGTTTGACCCTGGGTCAATGACAGGTGGGCCCAGCCCTGTTAATTAGTTAGGATTAGTGCTAATTATTTTTTTAGTTTAACTAAATCACACTGACACACGGGACCCACGTGTCAGGTTTGACCTGGACCGGGTCAGTTGACCGCTGACGTCACACTAACGCCAGACTGACGCAGTAAATCTTTTTCTAGATTTATTTATTTCAGGAAAATCCAGAAAATGTTACAAACTTCAAAAATTCATAGAAAATTATCTGTAACTCCAAATACAAAGTTCTATATATGAAAAATGATCAGAAAAATCCAACCTATCCAATGGAACTGGTTTCATGCATGCTAAAACAAGTTAAACCCACTGTTTAGGCATTATAAGATATTGCACTAATATGATCTTATAAATGCACTACCATTCAAAGATTCAAATGGGGTTTTTCCCTTCTGGTTTAACTTGCACAAGACCAGGACACATTCATATTGCCATGTCATTGCATGCATCATATTGTTGCATATCGTCATGTATTGATTGTGTTCCGATGTGTTCATCGTGGTAGGTTCTGCCTCCGAGGATATCTCCGAGTATCCAACTGAAGGGCAGTATCCCACCACCACTCCATCAGGCAAGCAAACCATTGATCATTCCGATACAAACCCATGTTCTCGCTTCTGCTCTCGCTTACTGCATTAAGACAACGCGTTTCAAACTGCTGTGTGTCGCGGTAGTTGAACCCACTTCCTTTGCATGACCTGTCTTTGCCACAGTAACTAGATGAAACCCACTAGCATGTGTAGGAGTTGATTGAGCCAATACATGTGTGTGTGTGATCCTACCATGCTATGCTTGCTATGCTTAGAGTTGTGTCAGGTCTGGCTCATCGGGATGATGATCCGGAGTGAAAGGTTGTGTCGTTGTCAATAGTGTGGAAGTGTTGTACACGATTTGGTAAAGGAATCGATGAAAGGCCATGTAGGAGTACATGGTGGGTTGTTTCATTGAGGCTGTTCTTAAGAACTGAGATCTGTGTGTGTGATTTAAGACTCAGATACTACCACGCATTGGGCCCGAAACCAATGGACCCTCTCGGCTTCTTGATCACGCTTGTCCCCTGTCCAGGAGTTGCAAAGTAGTTTCTGGTGTTTGTAGCATGCTGGGGGCCGCACGCGGCGCTGACCATCGGGATGGGCTGTGTTGCGGTAGGCACGTGGCACGGTGTACCGACTCGCCCGTTTGGTGTCTCGGGAACCCTGTTCACATCATTCGGGGCCGTTAGTGGAAACCTCGGCCGGACTCCCTGCGGATGGAACCCGAATAGGCGATAAACCTGGACTAGAGACTTGAGTGTTTAGGTAGGCCGTGGCCGACACCCTCGCTGGGCTTCCGCTTGAAGGTTGCCGAGTACATGTCGTGTAAACGGCGATAAGTGGTGAGAGCGTGTGTGAAGAAGTACACCCCTGCAGGGTATAAATCTATTCGAATAGCCGCGTCCGCGGTAAAGGACTACTTGGTCACCTATACAGTTCATAGATAAGTTAATTGGATACTACTAAAAATCTCAAGATAAGTGTGAGTACCGCGGAGGGCCCTCTCGTGGGATGGCAAGAGAGGATCCACGGTGGAGTATTGTGATGGTGATAGAGGACTCGTGTGCGACAAATGTTTTGCAAATGGTGTCTATCGTAGGATAGCTTAGCCAAGAGTCAAAGCTGGCTTGCTGCAATAACCCCACTATCTTCTTGAGAATGGGCATGTATAGTAGGTTCCTGTTGTAAGACTTGCTGAGTACTTCTGTACTCATGTTGCTTTAATCATGTTTTTCAGACGACTGCACCAACCCCTCTGATGGGTTCTATGTAGACCTCGACGTTGACGAGTGACTTATCACCCAGGTGGTGATCCAAGACTTGTGAAGGGTCGCTGTAGATAGACAGGCTTCGTCAAGCCTTCTTTCTTTCTAGTGTCTGTACTCAGACTACTTTGCTTCCGCATGTGCTTGTATGTTTGTATGACTTGAGTGTTGGGTCATGTGATCCCTATCTGTATGGATGTTATGTATGGCTCCTCGGAGCCTTCTAAATAAAGTACTTGAGTCGTAGAGTACTGTTGTGTTGCCATGTTGTATTTACTCATATCGGGCATATTGTGTGTATGATTGAAATGCTTGGTATGAGTGGGATCCGACTATCTAGTTGTTTATCCTTGGCAGCCTTTCATATGGGGAAATGTAAGTCTTGTGCTTCTGAGCGATAGTAGTCCGCTACAGCCCGGTTCACCGGAGTCCTGCTAGCCCAGCACTACTGCTTGGACACTTGACTGGCCGGCATGTGTCTCACGTCGTTCCTATGTCTGTCCCTTAGGGGAAATGTCACGCGCTGATATTCGGAGTCCTGCCTAGCCTGCTACAGCCCGGGTTACCGGAGTCCTGTTAGCCCAGTGCTACAGCCCGAATAGATACGTTGATGACCGACATGCTCGATGTGATTCATGTATGCCTGTCCTCATAGGCTAGCGCCGCTTCGGGTTCACGACTAGCCATGTCGGCCCGGGTTCTCTGTCATATGGATGCTAGCGACACTATCATATACGTGAGCCAAAAGGCGCAAACGGTCCCGGGCCAGGTAAGGTGGCACCCGTGGGAGTACCGTGCGTGAGGCCGCAAAGTGATATGATGTGTTACACGCTGGATCGATGTGGCTTAGGATCGGGGTCCTGACAGCGTTGGTATCAGAGCCGGACTGCCTATAGGTTCGCTAAGCCAAACTGGTCGATGTCGAGTCTAGAAATGCTTTAGTTATATGTTGGGGAATTGATTGTGGGAGGGAACGTAAGGCTCTTTTACTTCTTTACCTTATGCCCTCTATTCTGAGTCATTCTCTTCTCATTCTACGTGGGTTAAGGACTAGGCTCTCTTCTCTCTATCAGGTTCACGTGTTACTAAATCCGTAGTAACTTATAGGATTGTTGGTTACAACCCAGTTCAGTTCTACTAAAGTTTAGTATGTTGCCATTTGAACCAGAACCTTGATATATTGTTGTTGAGTGGTTTCGCAAACTGTTGTGGATGTCTCAATTCCTTTTCTGAGCATTTACAGCCGTTATGCTGTCCAATTTCATCCAGAAATTCTAATGCCTTTGCACTAATTTGTGCTTTCAGATGGCTACCCGTCCCCAAAACCAAGTGGTTCGTCTGACCCGTTGCATCGGTGTATGTGGTCATACCGCCATGTTGGTTCGAGTGATGGTTGAGGCAGGTTACCGATGGTACCCCGAATACACCGTCGAAGAGCAGTTTAGAGATTTTAACCAGAGCCAATATCTGTGCACGGTCAGGATATATCCATCATATCCCGGAGCCACGGAGCCACTCCACCGATCTTATGGACTCGGGATCACTATTGGGATGTCCGTTCAAGATGCAGCCTACTCGATGATGACCATTATGCGAGCTAGAACTGCCTTGTTGAGCAACACTGAATTTCGCTACATGCCAGCATCCCTCCCTGGGGCGCATGGTTACCTTCAGGGCATGTACAGTGATGCATCCCATGAGGACTCACTCCTTTGCACCACTACTGAGATGTTGGAAGATAAGGACCGTGAAAACCGGGCCTTGCGTATGGAGCTCTTTAATGCTCGTGCTGATCATTGGGCCACTTTGACGAGGTTTGCACCTGCTGTGCAAGCCGGATACATGGACACGAGAGACTTGTACCCTGTGCGGGCTAGTCTGCCAGACTTTATGGAATGGCGTGAGGTGGGAGGCATCACCCCTCCTCGTGGGCCTCTTCTGCCGCCATCTGTTGGACCGAGGCCGCACCCAAGTCCCTATGGTCCACAAGCACCGCAGCACCGTCTGTTCCCAGATGACCATGTTCCGCTTCCAGGTCTGGGTGGTGACTTCTATGAGGACTTCTACGGAGCCGTCTGAGCTAGTAGTAGTCTCGCTAGTATTGTAATAGTTGTATGTCCACCGTCCTGCGTGATTGTGGAATATAACTTAGTGTGTATCAATTCCGGAGGTGTAGAAAAATAATGTATAGGAGTTTGGAATGCCTCCGATGAGATGTAACGTCTTTCGTCTTAGTTGTACTTCAGCTTGAGCTTGTACTAAACTATGTATGATGTGTATGACCGTTGGTATATATATGGCAGTTTCCATATTACCATGTAATACGGATGATCATCTCTGCATTCCTTGTTATCCATTACATTCCGCACTTCTTTGGCCAGATTTTGCCATCCTGGTTTAAATCGCTGTTTTGTTTTCCCAGGATGGTCAACACCCGCAGCAACCCTGCTGCTTCGGAGCAGGGAGAAGCTAGTGCACCTAGAGAGGAAAGTCTGCCTCAACCACCTTCTCTGGCCGAAGTGATGCTGGAGGCAGAGCGCAACAGGCGCGACACCAACCGCTTGTTAGAGCGGATTGAACAAAACACTGCACGTCAGCAAAGGGTCAATCCAGTGTCCATCAATGACTTTGTCAAGCTGTACCCGCCAAAGTTCAATCATTCCATCGAACCTCTCGATGCGGATGACTGGCTCCGCAGCATCGCCACAAGCTACGTTCTGCCAACGTGGCTGAAGATGATAAAGTCACCTTTGCTGCCTATCACCTCGAAGGCCCTGCCAGCCTTTGGTGGGAGAATTATGAAGCTATGCGTCCGGTCGGCCAACTCACTACTTGGGCTGATTTCAGTGCCGCTTTCCGTGAGCATCATATCCCGGAAGGTCTTATGGATCGCAAGAGGGAGGAGTTCTGTAACTTCACCCAGGGGAAGCTGACTGTGGATGCATACAGTCGCGAGTTTGGGAAGCTTGCACGCTATGCTCCCGAAGAGGTATCCACCGATGCCAAGAAGCAGGCAAGGTTCCGCAAGGGACTTAGCCCTGAGCTCCGACGTGACCTTCGTCTGCATGAATGCATTTCTTTTCCGAAGCTAGTCAATAAGGCCATCAGTGCCGAGACGGGGCAGAATGATTTTGAAGCTTCACGCAAACACTCCCGTGACTATGGATCTTCATCCGATTCTGGATCACAGAAGCGCCGGGTCTGGATTCCAAATTCTGCTATGCCACCCAGGTATACCCCGAGGCCATCCTTTGAGGCGCCTCGTCCCAATCAGCAATATGTGCCGCCCAGGACTTTTGGTGGCCCCACTGCCAATACTGCTCCACGCCCCAATATGACTACCTGTTTCAAGTGTGGTGAGCCGGGCCACTACATCCGTGAGTGTCCCCAGAACAACCCCAGCCAGTTCGGAAAGTCTGTTGGCCGTGGTAAGTCAACAGCAAAAGTGCTTGTCGCCAAGCCAGCCACCACTGCTCGTGGCCATGTCAACTACGTTTCAGCTGAAGAAACTCAAGAGGACCCCAACGTCGTTCTCGGTACGCTCCTTGTTAATTGCCATCCGGCAACTGTTCTCTTTGATACTGGAGCATCTCATTCATTTATTTCTGAGAGCTATGCTCGTTTGCACAACACCACCTTTTGTGACATGCCCACCTCCATGGTAATTCAAACCCCTGGTTCTAAGTGGCAAACCTCTAGAATCAGCCATGGAAATGAAATTCTGGTTGACAGATTGGTCTTCCTTGCGTCACTAATAGCTCTCAAGTCTTCAGACATAAACATCATCTTGGGTATGGACTGGATGTCAGCTCATTACGCCAAGATTGACTGCTCAACTAGAACTGTCCAACTTACCCATCCATCGGGCAAGACAGTCAATGTTTTGACCCGAATATCGGAGCGTCAGCTCTACTCTCTAAATGCCAATCCCCTTCCAGACCTCGAAGATATTCCGGTAGTTCGTGACTTCCCAGATGTCTTTCCAGAGGAACTGCCAGGTGTTCCACCTGATAGAGATGTCGAGTTCGTGATAGACCTTGTTCCAGGAACCGTTCCAATCTCTAGGAGACCTTATAAGATGGCACCCCTAGAACTAGCTGAGCTTAAGAAACAACTCGATGAGTCCTTGCAAAAAGGTTTCATCCGTCCTAGTTCATCTCCATGGGCTTGCCCCGTCCTCTTCGTTAAGAAGAAGGATGGAACGGATCGGATGGTTGTGGATTACCGACCTGTCAATCTGGTCACTATCAAGAACAAGTATCCGCTCCCCAGGATCAACGACCTGTATGACCAGCTCGCTGGATCCTCAGTCTTTTCCAAGATGGATTTGAGGTTGGGCTACCATCAAATCAAAATCAAGAACGGGGACATTCCCAAAACGGCTTTCGTTACTCGTTACGGCCAATACGAGTACACCGTCATGTCCTTCGGTTTAACCAATGCTCCAGCCACCTTCTCTCGGTTAATGAACTCGATCTTCATGGAGTACTTGGATAAATTCGTCGTGGTATACCTCGATGATATACTCATCTACTCCAAGAATGAGGAAGAACATGCCGAACATCTAAGGATAGTATTGATGAAACTTCGAGAGCATCGCCTTTATGCCAAATTCTCCAAGTGCGAATTCTGGTTGCCAGAAGTGACGTATCTGGGCCATGTAATCTCTGGTAAGGGCATTGCTGTCAATCCCGAGCGAGTTCAAGCCGTCCTTGACTGGACTCCACCTGAAACGGTCAAGCAAGTTCGGAGTTTTCTTGGTTTAGCGAGCTATTGCCGCCGCTTCGTCGAGAATTTCTCCAAGGTTGCTAAGCCTCTAACTGAACTCCTTAAGAAAGATAAAAAGTTCGAGTGGACCCCACAGTGTGAGTTCAGCTTTCAGGAACTGAAAAGACGCCTGACATCTGCTCCCGTACTGGTACCACCAGATTTCTCTAAAGACTTTGTTATCTATTGCGACGCCTCGCGACAAGGACTAGGTTGCATACTCATGCAAGATCGTCATGTGATTGCCTACGCATCTCGACAGTTGCGTCCACATGAGGATAATTATCCTACTCATGATCTAGAGCTTGCAGCGGTAGTCCATGCACTCAAAACCTGGCGACATTACCTCCTGGGTAATCGTTGCGAAATCTACACTGATCACCAAACTTTGAAATATATCTTCACCCAACCGGATTTGAATCTCAGGCAAAGACGTTGGGTCGAGTTGATCTCGGATTACGACTTAGGAATAACTTACACCCCAGGCAAAGCCAATGTCATGGCTGATGCGCTAAGTCGTAAATCTTATTGTAACAACCTGATGTTACAACAAGGTCAACCACTTCTCCACGAGGAATTTCATAAGCTTAACCTTCACATTGTTCCTCGAGGATTCCTTTCCACCCTGGTGGCGAAACCTAACCTTACGGATCAGATCATCAAGGCACAAAAGGTGGATCTGGGAATTTCCCGTATCAAGAGAAACATCAAGAAGGGAGTTGCAGATTGTTTCTCCATTGATGATCAAGGTGTTGTGTTCTTCGGAAACCGTCTAGTGGTTCCCAAGGTACGCAACTTGAGGCGATTGATCCTTAAGGAAGCTCATGAATCCCCTCTCACCATTCATCCCGGTAGTACTAAGATGTATCAAGACCTACGCCAGAGGTTTTGGTGGACTAGGATGAAGAGAGAAATCGCTCAATACATTGCTAATTGCGACGTCTGTCGTCGTGTTAAAGCAGAGCATCAACGGCCTGCTGGCACCCTTCAACCATTGGAGATTCCTGAATGGAAATGGGATAAAATCGGTATGGATTTCATTACCGGGTTTCCCAGAACCAAAAGAGGGAATAATGCTATCTTCGTTATTGTCGATCGTCTTTCCAAAGTAGCCCACTTCTTACCTGTTCGCGAGAGTATAACTGCTAGCCAGCTAGCTGACTTATACATCTCTCGAATAGTGTCTCTTCATGGTGTTCCATTGGAAATTAATTCGGACCGTGGAAGTCTTTTCACCTCTCGATTTTGGGAAAGTTTCCAAAATGCTTTGGGAACTCGTCTCTCCTTTAGCACCGCCTTCCATCCGCAATCAAGTGGTCAAGTGGAACGAGTCAATCAAATTCTGGAGGATATGCTCCGAGCTTCTGTCATCTCTTTCGGCATGGATTGGGAGAAGTGCCTACCATTCGCCGAGTTCGCTTATAACAATAGTTATCAAGCTAGCTTGGGCAAAGCTCCTTTCGAAGTTCTTTATGGACGAAAATGTCGAACGCCTCTTAACTGGTCAGAAACCGGCGAGAGACAACTCTTTGGCCCGGACATGATCCAGGATGCAGAAGAGCAGGTTCGCATTATTCGTGAGAAGTTGAAAACCGCCCAGTCTCGACAAAAGAGTCAGTATGACTGCAAGCATAAGCCCATGGCTTATGAAGTCGGCGAGATGGCTTACCTTCGGGTTACACCTTTAAAGGGGACCCATCGATTCGGTATCAAAGGCAAATTGGCTCCTCGCTACATTGGACCCTTTCGCATTCTTGCCAAACGAGGGGAAGTTGCCTACCAACTGGAACTACCTCCGCATCTCTCCAGAGTTCATGATGTCTTCCATGTTTCTCAACTCAGGCGTTGCTTCGCGGATCCTATCCGTGGAGTGGACCACGAAACGCTTGATCTCCAAGATAACCTCACTTATCGGGAATACCCCGTTCGTATCCTTGATCAAGCCGAGCGTACCACTCGACGCCACAATATCAAGTTTCTCAAGGTTCAATGGTCACACCATTCCGAGCAAGAGGCTACCTGGGAAAGGGAGGATCGTCTTCGACTTGAGTACCCCGCCTTCTTTCCGGAGGAACCTAAATCTCGGGACGAGATTCTTTTGAGTGGGGGTGAGTTGTCACATCCCTAGCTAGGCCATGCATTAGAGTGTGCATCATGTTTAAATTCTATTAATTCTGAAATGGGAAATGCCAGAACCCCCAACACACACTCCCCCCCCTGGAAATAACTAGGGTTTACTAAAATTATTTTCAATGAACCTGAAATGCCCTTCTGAAATGTTCACCCCCTTTGTTTTGGGTTTAAACCTTTGACAAAAGTGGTGCACAATTTTCTAGGTCATCCTAAGGTTTTTTTGAATTAATTCATAAGTATTTGAATTTGGGCAATTAAATGCTATTAAATAATTTAAATGCTCAAATAATTCTGGAAGTAAATGTTTGCTGTTGGAAATAATCCTAACAGAAGACACAAATATTTTCAGGATTTTTGGAAATGTTCTAGTATTTTAAATAAAGCCCAACAGTTTCTGTTAAATAGAAAAAACAGAAACTAATCAATTAAAAAGAGGGAAAGGCCACCTGGGCCTTACCTGCGCTGGCCAGCCCACCTGGCTCGGCCCAGCCAACTGGCGACGCCAGTCGTCGTCCTCCTCGCGCCAGAAGGACGCGGAGCGCGTGGCCGGCGCCCGCGGCCACACGCCGGCCACCTCCTGCTTCCGCCGACGCCCCGAGCCGCCCTGGGTCGCCACGTGACCCCCACGTACCCCTCTCGTCCCCGCTCACTCTCCCCCTCGTCTCCCTCTCCCTCTCCCGAGATGGCCGACACACCCATCGCCGTCTCGCCGCCATAGCCGCGCCCATCGTTGCCCCCTCGCCCCTCTGACCTGCCCAGAGGCTCCGCCACTTCGCCCTCGCCCTCCCCACCGAGCCACGCCTCGCCGGAGGCCCTGCATCGCCGCCATCAGCTCGTCTCCGACCCCGGTGCCCGCCG
Organism: Aegilops umbellulata; assembly: GCA_032464435.1. NCBI lineage: Eukaryota > Viridiplantae > Streptophyta > Magnoliopsida > Poales > Poaceae > Aegilops > Aegilops umbellulata. The sequence goes on along the minus strand of CP136056.1, from coordinate 36,399,758 downwards.
GCCGCCGTTCTTCGATTCGCGCCGCTCCGTTCGCCCCGAGCCCGCTGAGCTGCTCGTCGACCTCCCTGTGAGCTCCCGCACCTTCTCCCCCTCCTCCCATGCCTGCTAGCTCGCCGTAGCGCCCGTCCCCGACGAGCCCGAGAGCTTGGCTCCGCCGGCCATGGCGCCACCGCGGCCATAGCCCCTGCCAACCGCGCCAGAGCGCGTCAACGTGCTCCTGGAGCCTCCAGGAGGCCAAAACAGCCACCAGCCGGCCCCCTAACGCACCGTAGCGCCAAAGCCGACCCCGCACGAACTCCGGCGCCGCCCCGAGCTCGTTTCCGGCGAGCTCCGGCCGTCCCCGCTGCAGCCACGCGCCGTGCTGGATGCGCACGAGCCCCAGCTTCCCGTAGATGGCCCCGGCCGTCGTTTTGGTCGCCGGAGCGCGAAACCCGCGCTGCCCCGCCGCGCCTGGTTGTCGCCGGCGGCTCAACGCCGGCGGAGTCAACCCCGCTAACTCCAGTTGACCACGGGTGGGCCCAGTTTGACCCTGGGTCAATGACAGGTGGGCCCAGCCCTGTTAATTAGTTAGGATTAGTGCTAATTATTTTTTTAGTTTAACTAAATCACACTGACACACGGGACCCACGTGTCAGGTTTGACCTGGACCGGGTCAGTTGACCGCTGACGTCACACTGACGCCAGACTGACGCAGTAAATCTTTTTCTAGATTTATTTATTTCAGGAAAATCCAGAAAATGTTACAAACTTCAAAAATTCATAGAAAATTATCTGTAACTCCAAATACAAAGTTCTATATATGAAAAATGATCAGAAAAATCCAACCTATCCAATGGAACTGGTTTCATGCATGTTAAAACAAGTTAAACCCACTGTTTAGGCATTATAAGATATTGCACTAATATGATCTTATAAATGCACTACCATTTGAATCTTTGATTCAAATGGGGTTTTTCCCTTCTGGTTTAACTTGCACAAGACCAGGACACATTCATATTGCCATGTCATTGCATGCATCATATTGTTGCATATCGTCATGTATTGATTGTGTTCCGATGTGTTCATCGTGGTAGGTTCTGCCTCCGAGGATATCTCCGAGTATCCAACTGAAGGGCAGTATCCCACCACCACTCCATCAGGCAAGCAAACCATTGATCATTCCGATACAAACCCATGTTCTCGCTTCTGCTCTCGCTTACTGCATTAAGACAACGCGTTTCAAACTGCTGTGTGTCGCGGTAGTTGAACCCACTTCCTTTGCATGCCCTGTCTTTGCCACAGTAACTAGATGAAACCCACTAGCATGTGTAGGAGTTGATTGAGCCAATACATGTGTGTGTGTGATCCTACCATGCTATGCTTGCTATGCTTAGAGTTGTGTCAGGTCTGGCTCATCGGGATGATGATCCGGAGTGAAAGGTTGTGTCGTTGTCAATAGTGTGGAAGTGTTGTACACGATTTGGTAAAGGAATCGATGAAAGGACATGTAGGAGTACATGGTGGGTTGTTTCATTGAGGCCGTTCTTAAGAATTGAGATCTGTGTGTGTGATTTAAGACTCAGATACTACCACGCATTGGGCCCGAAACCAATGGACCCTCTCGGCTTCTTGATCACGCTTGTCCCCTGTCCAGGAGTTGCAAAGTAGTTTCTGGTGTTTGTAGCATGCTGGGGGCCGCACGCGGCGCTGACCATCGGGGTGGGCTGTGTTGCGGTAGGCACGTGGCACGGTGTACCGACTCGCCCGTTTGGTGTCTCGGGAACCCTGTTCACATCGTTCGGGGCCGTTAGTGGAAACCTCGGCCGGACTCCCTGCGGATGGAACCCGAATAGGCGATAAACCTGGACTAGAGACTTGAGTGTTTAGGTAGGCCGTGGCCGACACCCTCGCTGGGCTTCCGCTTGAAGGTTGCCGAGTACATGTCGTGTAAACGGCGATAAGTGGTGAGAGCGTGTGTGAAGAAGTACACCCCTGCAGGGTATAAATCTATTCGAATAGCCGCGTCCGCGGTAAAGGACTACTTGGTCACCTATACAGTTCATAGATAAGTTAATTGGATACTACTAAAAATCTCAAGATAAGTGTGAGTACCGCGGAGGGCCCTCTCGTGGGATGGCGAGAGAGGATCCACGGTGGAGTATTGTGATGGTGATAGAGGACTCGTGTGCGACAAATGTTTTGCAAATGGTGTCTATCGTAGGATAGCTTAGCCAAGAGTCAAAGCTGGCTTGCTGCAATAACCCCACTATCTTCTTGAGAATGGGCATGTATAGTAGGTTCCTGTTGTAAGACTTGCTGAGTACTTCTGTACTCATGTTGCTTTAATCATGTTTTTTAGACGACTGCACCAACCCCTCTGATGGGTTCTATGTAGACCTCGACGTTGACGAGTGACTTATCACCCAGGTGGTGATCCAAGACTTGTGAAGGGTCGCTGTAGATAGACAGGCTTCGTCAAGCCTTCTTTCTTTCTAGTGTCTGTACTCAGACTACTTTGCTTCCGCATGTGCTTGTATGTTTGTATGACTTGAGTGTTGGGTCATGTGACCCCTATCTGTATGGATGTTATGTATGGCTTCTCGGAGCCTTCTAAATAAAGTACTTGAGTCGTAGAGTACTGTTGTGTTGCCATGTTGTATTTACTCATATCGGGCATATTGTGTGTATGATTGAAATGCTTGGTATGAGTGGGATCCGACTATCTAGTTGTTTATCCTTGGCAGCCTTTCATATGGGGAAATGTAAGTCTTGTGCTTCTGAGCGATAGTAGTCCGCTACAGCCCGGTTCACCGGAGTCCTGCTAGCCCAGCACTACTGCTTGGACACTTGACTGGCCGGCATGTGTCTCACGTCGTTCCTATGTCTGTCCCTTAGGGGAAATGTCACGCGCTGATATTCGGAGTCCTGCCTAGCCTGCTACAGCCCGGGTTACCGGAGTCCTGTTAGCCCAGTGCTACAGCCCGAATAGATACGTTGATGACCGACATGCTCGATGTGATTCATGTATGCCTGTCCTCATAGGCTAGCGCCGCTTCGGGTTCACGACTAGCCATGTCGGCCCGGGTTCTCTGTCATATGGATGCTAGCGACACTATCATATACGTGAGCCAAAAGGCGCAAACGGTCCCGGGCCAGGTAAGGTGGCACCCGTGGGAGTACCGTGCGTGAGGCCGCAAAGTGATATGATGTGTTACACGCTGGATCGATGTGGCTTAGGATCGGGGTCCTGACAGTAGAGATCATAGCGGGGATAAGGGGTGTTACACCGCTGCATAGAGGGGGAGAAAGTTGGTGTTGACGGTAGCAAGATTGTTGATGTACATCGCCGTCACGATCCTTGCCCCGGCGGCACTCCGGCACCACCGGGAGAGAGGGGGAGAGAGCCCCCTCCTTCTTATTCTTCCTTGGCCTCCCCCTAGATGGGGGGAGAGTTCCTCCTCTGGTCCAGATTGGATCTCCCTCTCTCTTTTCTTCTATTTCGGGTTCTCCAGATCTGGCCGAAAACTGTTTCTTATATTCTGGGAGATTCGTAACTCCGATTGCGCTGAGATTTTAACACGATTTGTTTCCGGATATAAGCTTCCTTGCGCCCAAAGTAGAGCTCCAACCAACGTTCGAGGAGGGCACAACCCACCACCACGCGCCAGGCACCTCTGGCTCGCCCTGGTGTCTCGTGGGCTGTGTGGGCCTCCGTTTGCATTGATTCCAACTCCCAAAAATCACATATATTCCAAAATAATTCACCATAAAATTTTATTGCATTTGGACTTCGTTTGATATGGATTTTCTACGATACAAAAAAGATGCAAAAAAGGAACTGGCACTGGGCACTGGATCAATAAGTTAGTCCAACTAAATCATATAAAATGTTGCCAAAAGTATGTAAAACTTGTATAATATTAGCATGAAACAATAAAAACTTATAGATACGACGGAGACGTATCAGCATCCCCAAGCTTAATTCCTGCTTGTCCTCGAGCAGGTAAATGATAAAAAAGATAATTTTTAATGTGGAATGCTACCTAGCATAAACTTGATCATGTCAAATTATAGACTCTCCATATGAAAAACATGGTGCTACTTTGAAGCACAAGTGTGGTAAAGGATACTACCAATGACCCTTCTCTCTTTGTTTGTTTATTTATTTATTTTTCCTTTCCTTTTTATTTTTCTTTCTTTCCCCTTCTTTTTATCTCTCATTGTCCGGAGTCTCATCCCGACTTGTGGGGGAATCATAGTCTCCATCATCCTTTCCTCACTGGGGCACTGCTCTAAAAATGAATAATGATGATCATCACACTTCTATTTACTTATAACTCAAAAGAAATAAAAATTACAACTCGATACCTATAACAAAGTATGACTCTATATGAATGCCTCTGGCAATGTACCAGGATGTGCAATGATCTAGCGTAACATGAATGCTCAAGTCATCAAACGGAAGCGGTGGAAGTTGCATGGCAATATATCTCGGAATGGCCATGGAAAAGCCATAATAGGGGGGTGTGGTGGCTGTTTTGAGGAAGATATAATAAGGCTTATGTGTGATAGAGCGTATCATATCATGGGGTTTGGATGCACCTGCGAAGTTTGCACCACGTCTCGATGTGAGAAAGGGCAATGCACGGTACCGTAGAGGTTAGCAAATTGCGGAAAGGTAAGAGTGCGTATAATCCATGGACTCACATTAGTCGTACAGAACTCATATACTTATTGCAAAAGTTGATTAGCCCTCGAAGCAAAGTACTACTACGCATTCCCCTAGGGGGATAGATTGGTTGGAAAAGACCATCGCTCGTCCCCGACCACCACTCATAAGGAAGACAATCAATAATAAATCATGCTCCAACTTCATAGCATAACGAGAGACTATACGTGCATGCTTCGGAAATCACAAAACTTAACACTAATATTCTTACTAACCACAACCATTTACTAGTACCTCCCACATATTACCATCTCTATATCGCAAAACTATTGCAAGGAATCAAACATATCATATTTAGTGATCCATAAGTTTTATGTAGGATTTTATGACTAACCATGCAAATGACCAATTCCTTTTGATTCTCTAAATAGATATAAGTGAAGCATGAGAGTTTAATTCTTTCTACAAAAGACCATGCTATAATAAATATAAGTAAAGCAAAAGAGCATTCTTCAAATAACGGTTTTCTATGTTAAGAGAAACAGGAAATCCACACTTCAAATGATATAAGTGAGGCACATGAAGCATTCTATAAAGCCATACTCAAAAGATATAAGTGAAGTGCAATGAGCATTATATAAATCAACCATGGACTATCTCATACCAGCATGGTGCATAAAAGAAAAATGAAAACTAAACACAAAAGACGTTCCATGATTTACACATATCACATGAACGAAACAAAGACGAAAACATACCGATACTTGCTGAAGAAAGATGGGATGCCTTCCAGGGCATCCCCAAGCTTAGACGCTTGAGTCTCCTTGGATATTTACTTGGGGTTCCTTGGGCATCCCCAAGCTTGAGCTCTTGCCTCTCCTCCTTCTCCTCATATCGATACCTCCTTGATCTTTGATCACTTCATGCACACAAAACTCAACAGAAAGCTCGGTAAGATCCGTTAGTATAATAAAGCAAATCACTACTCTAAGTACTTTTGCAAACCAATTCATATTTTGTTTTTGCATTGTAGCTACTATAATATAACTTTTTCATGGCTTATTACACTGATAGAATTGATAGTTTCATCAAAACAATGCATCAAAAACAGAATATGTCTTAAACAGGACAGACTATAGTAATCTAAACATTCACCATACTTCTGCTACTCCAAAAATTCTGAAAAAATTCTGAAAAAATAAAAAAATTGTATAGCAAGACTGTGCAAAAAGTTTCATAAGATTTTGATGTTCCAATAAAAAAATGTAAAATCGCACGCTACAGCTAAAGTTTCTGTTTTTGCACCGCACATACCAACAAGCAATCTACTCATCCTAAAGGCAGATCTTGGCACATTATTTTTATAATACAATGGATTTGTACAAGGGGATAATTATTTTTGTTGAGAAGTTTATGTAATTCAAGATTCACAAAGTTTCCATGGGCATGAACAAATTTCAAGGCATGCTCCCGCTTCCATGGTGCTCGTCTATCTCACTTTCACTTTTCTTTTTGTGAAGTTTTAAGTTACCCTCTATATTTTTTTGGTTTTTAAACTTTATAAAAGCACTCATCATAAATAAATGAATCTCTAAAACTTCCAAGTTGTCTCCCTGGTAGCACTTTCTTTAAAGCCATTAAGCTAGGCATAAAGTGCTCAAGTAATGGATCCACCTGGATTCCAAGGTATATCAAAGCCAATTTTAATTAACAATGATTTGGCATTTAGTAGTGAGCACAAAGCAAGATATATCATGCAATGACGAAGTCTAACTCTCTTCCTATGCATCGGCATGTCATACAAGAACAATTCATGCACATCAAGTAAAGGCCAATACATAGTATAAACAGTTTCTTGCAATTTTATCGTGTTGGAAACATAGAGAGGTGGAGATGTAGTTCCTCTCTCATAATAATTGCAAGTAGGAGCAGCAAGCACATGCATATTATACTCATCAAAATTATCATGTGTAGTGGTAGAAAGCAACCCACCAATGTAATCCTTAATAAGTGCAAACTTCTTCGATATAGTGTAGTTGGGAGAATTCAAAAAGATAATAGGACTATCGTGTATGGATGCAATAGCAACAATTTCATTCTTAACATAAGGAACTATAGCAAGTTCATCTCCATAAGCATAATTTAAATTTGCGTCATGGCCACAAGCATAGCAAGCATCATCAAAAAGGGATATTTAAAATGAATCAACAGGATCATAGCAATTATCATGGCATTCATCCTTCAGTAAGAACGAAGGGAAATTAAATAATGTATGAGTTGAAGAGTTACTCTCATTAGAAGGTGGGCACGGGTGACCAATCCGCTCTTCCTCCTTTTGTTCTCTGCTCTCCTCCTCATCTTTCTCATCCAATGAGATCACAGTTTCATCAATTCCTTCTTCCATAGACTCCTGCAAAGTATTAGTCTCTTGTTGGACAGTGTATACTTTCTCAATAAATGCATCAATATCGGAATTGAATTTATAATTATCATAGCAATATTTAAGGATAGCAAAATTTTCAGGTCTATAAATTGAATCATCAAAATCTTCAAACTTTTAAACAAAGATTCAATTTCATAAGCACCCTTAAAAGCAACAAATTTTTCTATTCGTTCCACATCATAGTAATCATATATACCATTAGCATAAGAAGCCAAGGTTTCATTATCATTAAATTTGCATGAAAAAGGAAGATGTGGAGCGTTCATCCTAGAGCAACAAGTATAATCATATCTCAAGCATAGCTCCCGAGCATACCAATGCAACATATGAATTTGATCCCATAACAATTTCCCCTTATGAGTCAAGCGATAACCCCTAAAGTATTCACGTTGATCTGACTTTACTCCCATTATATAGTTGAATGGGGTTTTCTCAGGATTATCAAAGTAGTGCATAATATCTTTTACATAACGAGCATCGAGGGTTTTAGGAGGTTCCCCATCTCCATGAGTAGCAAGTACCACTATTTTTTTGGTGTTTCGTGTTCCATATCCATAACTAAAGATAGAGAACAACCTAGAATAGGAAATAAAAACTACTTAGTGATAAAGCAAACAAGCACACATGAGAATATTCACCCCACGCTATTGCTCCCCAGCAACGGCGCCAGAAAAAGGTCTTGATAACCCACAAGTATATGGGATCGTTTGTAGCCTTCTTCGATAAATAAGAGTGTCGAACCCAACGAGGAGCTAAAGGTAGAACAAATATTCCCTCAAGTTCTATTGACCACCGATACAACTCTACGCACACTTGACGTTTGCTTTACCTAGAACAAGTATGAAACTATTTTGCAAGAATAAAACTACGAGTACTTTGCGAGAATAAAATTATGGATAGATTGCAAGGTAATAAAAGTAGATAGCTTTTGTCAACGAGAAAGCCATTTGTCCCTAGGCAATCGATAAAAAGTACCGGTAATCACTCTTGCAATTCTATATGAGGGAGAGGCATGAGCTAACATACTTTCTCTACTTGGATCATATGCACTTATGATTGGACCCCTAGCAAGCATCCACAACTACTAAAGATCATTAAGGTCGTGAAACCCAACCATATCATTAAGTATCAAGTCCTCTTTATCCCATACGCAACAACCCACCTAATCGGGTTTAAGCTTCTGTCACTCTCGCAACCCACCATAAGCAAATCATGAACGTATTGCAACACCATACAGCGGGGACCCCTCACGTTTGCGCGAGACGGAGGGCACCGTAGGACAGCACCATAAATAAAATATACAATCATACCAACCAAGATCACGATTAACCCATAGGACAAAACAGATCTACTCAAATATCATAGGATAACCATAGATCATTAAGAAATAATATATGGAGTTGAGCACCATGTTTAAGTAGAGATCACAACGGGGATAAGGGGTGTTACACGGCTTCATAGAGGGGGAGAAAGTTGGTGTTGACGGTAGCAAGATTGTTGATGTAGATCGCCGTCATGATCCTTGCCCCGACGGCACTCCGGCGCCACCGGGAGAGAGGGGAGAGAGCCCCCTCCTTCTTCTTCTTCCTTGGCATCCCCCCTAGATGGGAGGAGAGTTCCCCGTCTGGTCCATGGCCTCCATTTCGGTGGAGGGGCGGGAGCCCCTCTGAGATTGGATCTCCCTCTCTCTTCTCTTCTGTTTCGCGTTCTCCAGATCTGGCCGAAAATCGTTTCTTATATTCTGGGAGATCTGTAACTCCGATTGCGCTGAGATTTTAACATGATTTTTTTCGGATATAAGTTTCCTTACGCCCGAAGTAGAGCTCCAACTGACGTTCGAGGAGGGCACAACCCACCACCACGCGCCAGGCACCTCTGGCTCGCCCTAGTGTCTTGTGAGCTGTGTGGGCCTCCATTTGCGTTGATTCCAACTCCCTAAAATCACATATATCCCAAAGTAATTCTCCGTAAATTTTTATTGCATTTGGACTTCGTTTGTATGGATTTTCTGCAATACAAAAAACATGAAAAAAAGGAACTAGCACTGGGCACTGGATCAATAAGTTAGTCCAAATAAATCATATAAAATGTTGCCAAAAGTATGTAAAACTTGTATAATATTGGCATGAAACAATGAAAAATTATAGATACGATGGAGATGTATCACGCTCCGTCCTGAAAGTCCTCTACTTATTTTTTCTAGGTCAAAATGACTTATATACAAGAAGACGGGCATCAGAGGTGGGCCGAGGGGAGCACAACCCACCAGGGCGCGCCTGGGCTCCCTGGTGTGCCCAGGTGGGTTGTGCCCACCTGGTGGGCCCCCTCTGGTACTTATTGGCTCCAATATTTCTCATATATTCCATAAAAATTCCCCGTGAAGTTTCAGCTCATTTGGAGTTGTGCAGAATAAGTGGCCTGACGTAGCTTTTCCAGGTCCAGATTTCCAGGTGCCGAAATTCCCCCTCTTTGTGTGTACCTTGCATATTCTAAGAGAAAAGGCATTAGAATTACTCGAAAATCATTATTATGCATAAAAGCATTATAAATAATAGTAGGTAAACATGATGTAAAATGGACGTATCATTATTGTACTGTTCTTTACTGTCCTTTCCTTTACTTTATTTTCATGTTATTTAGTTACACATCACCATTTTGCTCAATCCTTATTTAAATCCACCCTCACTCTGCTTCAAGTCTACAATTATTTGCAGGCACAAAGCTAAATAATTCTGTACAAGGGTCCAAAGCCTAATTCCTGTGCTCCCTGTGGGATCGATACTCTTACTTTGAAAAGGCTACAACTAAACCGTGTGCACTTGCATGCTATCAAGCTTTTTCTGGCGCTGTTGCTGGGGTGCTGAGCACTTTTGGGCCTTGCCTTGCATTTTGAGTTATTTTGTGATCTAACGGTTTTTGCAGACGAAGAGCAGCCATGGTCTCACAAGAACAAGTTTATTAGGTAGGTGCTGAGTTAGTGGCAGGACCGTCTCAAGGAGAAAATACATAACCACTGATCCTGACCTACGTGGTAAATTATATGAGATAAAACCCCGGTTAATTGCTATGCTAAAAGAAAATGTATTCCGAGGTGAAGCAACTGAATGTCCTTATGAGCATATTGATAATTTTGATCTTTCATGCGGAACCCTTCTGTTGCAGGAGTTAACTAATGACGAGCTTAAAGCGAAAGTATTTCCCCATTCTCTCTAGGGAGCAGCAAAAAAAGGCTAAGATGTCAAGATATAAATACCTTGAGTAGTTGGCCAAAATGAAGGGCTGTTTTTTTCCTCTCATTACTATCCTCAATAGAAACTAAACCCAACCCCCTTCCCGATCCATTCATTTCTGCAAGCAGGCGGGATCCAGAGCTAAGCCCCCCTCCTATTCGAAGCCGGGTTTGGCCTCACTCTTACGACTTGTTGGCGGCGACTGACAGGATGCCCCTGCGAGTGCTATTCCATGTGCTGGCACTGGTACAACAAGGTGTATACAAACGGTTTTTAACCCCTTTCCGCGATGGCATTTGGAACCATCGCCAAGTGAGTGTGGGCGATAGGGGGGTCCTTTGACGTGGGGTGAAACCCTAGATGGACGATCTTTCACGAAAGGAGCAAGATCCCTCGAGGAACACGACGAACACGGGGAAGAACGGAGGGAAAAACACAAGAGAAACACTCAACCAATAAGAAATAGATCACACATATGCTAGATCGATGAACATAAAGAGGTACACAATGATCCAAGGTCAACAAAGGACGATACAAAGTAACCGCGTTCTTCTCCATATAGGAGGTCTTGAGGGGGCCACCCAAGAGGGGGTCTTGAATCCAATGATCTTCTCCGAAGAGGGGCCGCAGTCTCTCTCGAGGAGGAGATCCGTATGGATGAGCGAAGCTCTATCTCACAATATGAGCTAAACCAACGCTAACCCTAGAAAGAGGAAGGGGATGGAGTATATATAGTCTACGGGGCGAAAGGGTACATGGGCTTCAGCCCTTCACTGTTCACGCGTAGGCGAGGCCGGATGTTCGAGCGTCGGGCCGGATGTCCGGTGGTTCAGGAGGAGCCGGATGTCCGGGCTGGGGGGGGGGGGCGGATGTCCGGGCTGGCGGTGCAGGCTTTGGTGTTCCCTGGATAGGCGAGGCCGGATTTTTGGGGTGTGGCCCGGATGTCCGGGGCTTGGTGGAAGGTCGGATGTCTGGGGCTCGGGCCGGATGTCCGGGCCAAAGTGGCCAACCTACGGGTGTCTTGTGTCGCTGGGGCCGAATATCCGGGCTGGGGGGGCCGGATGTCCGGGGGTTCCGAAGGGGCCAGATGTCCGGGCTTGGGGGCCGGATGTCCGGGCCCTGGAGCTTCCTTTGCCTCCTTCCGTCGGTTCTCTTCATCCGTGGACTTGGCGGCTTGTCCGTCTTCATGTGCATCTTCGGGGGGTTCCTCTTGACACCTGATCATGCATATCATATCGGACTTAGGTAGTAGCCATGTCTCGAGTGGATCATATGTGATATCACTAAGGAAAGAAGTCACCTCGTTCTCGAGAGCTCTAGCTCGTGCTTGTGTCATGGGTCCTCTTGGCTCTTGATGAGACGGTTGTAGGTGCATGGGGATGATCGTGGGATGCTCCGCATCATCTCCCCTCCCTTGGGAAAGATCCGACCTCGGATCAAAATCCTCATCACCATGGTACGGGGAGAGATCTTTGATGTTGAAGGTGTCGCTCATGGAGTACTTGTCGCGTGGGATGTCGATCTTGTATGCATTGTTGTTGTAGCGTGCAAGCACCTTGAAAGGTCCATCCGCTCGGGGTAGTAGCTTGGACTTGCGTTCATTGGGGAAACGATCTTTGCGAAGGTGTAGCCACACAAGATCTCCAACATGGAACATCATGGGATGTTTGTTGATGTTGAGCTTGGTCGCGAGTCGTTGTACTTGGCGCTCGATGGTGTTCCTTGTATCTTCATGCATCTTCTTGAGAAAGTTGGCTCGAGCACTCGCGTCCAAGTTTGTGCGCTCTTGAAGCGGTAGAGGTAGAATGTCCAATGGGGACAACGGATTGAAGCCATAGACGACCTCGAAGGGGGACTTTCCGGTAGTCGAATGTCTTGCTCGGTTGTAGGCGTACTCGGCGATGGGTAGGCATTCTTCCCACTCCTTGATGTTCTTCTTTATCAACACGCGTAGGAGGGTGGAGAGCGTACGGTTGGTCACCTCCGTTTGGCCGTCGGTTTGTGGATGGTATGCCAAAGAGAACAAGAGCTTGATTCCAAGCTTGGCGCACAAGGTCTTCCAAAAGTAACTCAAGAACTTGACGTCGCGGTCCGAGACAATCGTCTTTGGCACTCCATGAAGGCGCAAGATTTCCCTACAAAACAAATTTGCAATATGTGAAGCATCATCTATCTTGTTGTAAGGAATGAAATGAGCCATTTTGGAGAAACGGTCCGCAACAACAAAAACTGAATCTTTGCCATTTCGAGTTCTAGGCAAACCAAGCACAAAGTCCATGCTAATATCTTCCCATGGTTGATATGGAATTGGAAGTGGCATATAGAGGCCATGAGATTGAGCTTTGGACTTAGCTTTGCGACATGTAGAACACCGGTTGGTGAAGCGATTGACGTCGCGATGCATCTTGGGCCAAAAATAATTCTTGGAGAGCGTAGCAAATGTCTTTTCGCGTCCGAAGTGTCCCATGAGTCCACCGCCATGAGATTCCTGCAAAAGCAACAAACGCAAAGAGGACTCGGGGATGCAAAGTTTGTTAGCTCTCATAAGATATCCATCTTTGATGTAGTATCGATCCCAAGAAGTATGCATCAAACACTTGGCATAGGGTATTGCAAATGTAGGATCATGTTCATACAATTCTTTGATATGCTCAAAACCAATGACATTCAACTCAAGGGTGGTGACAAGCATGCATATACGGGAAAGCGCATCCGCCACGACATTTTCTTTACCCTTAATGTACTTGATGACATAAGGAAATGATTCAATAAATTCACTCCATTTAGCATGACGCTTGTTCAACTTAGTTTGAGCCTTAAGGTATTTAAGTGTTTGATGGTCGGTATGGATGATGAACTCATGTCGGCGAAGGTAATGTTCCCATTCATGCAAAACTCGCACTAAAGCATATAGCTCTTTGTCATAGATGGGGTAATTGAGTTGCGTTCCGGATACTTTCTCACTAAAATATGCGATGGGGCGCTTCTCTTGTGTTAACACACCTCCTATGCCATTACCACTAGCATTGGAATGAATTTCGAAAGGTTTGTCAAAGTTGGGTAATGCAAGCACGGGGGCATGAGTAAGCAAACTCTTAAGCTCATTGAAAGCAATATCTTGAGATGTTCCCCAAACAAACCGTGCATTTTTCTTACTCAAAGCATGCAAAGGTGAAGCAATGGTGCTAAAATCCTTCACAAATCTACGGTAGAAACCGGCTAAACCAAGAAAACTACGCACTTGTTGCAAATTGGTTAGTTGGGGCCAAGTTTTAATAGCATTGATCTTAGTTTCATCAACATGAACACCCTTAGAAGAAACTACGAAACCCAAGAAAACAAGCTTATCAACACCAAATAGGCAATTCTCCATATTAGCATAAAGTTGCTCTTTTCGAAGAGTTTGTAGCACGGTGCGAAGGTGGGTGACATGCTCTTTGAGAGATTTGCTAAACATAAGGATATCATCAAAGTAGACAACAACAAATTCACCAATGTAAGGGCGAAAGACGTAATGCATAAGACGCATGAAAGTACCGGGTGCTTCCGATAAACACATAGGCATGACTAACCACTCATATAGACCAAACTTTGTTTTGAAAGCGGTTTTCCATTCATCACCCTATTGTATGCGGATTTGATAGTAACCACTTTTAAGATCAATTTTAGAAAAGATAGTGGCACCGCTAAGTTCATCAAGCATATCATCAAGGCGTGGAATGGGGTACCTATATCTAACGGTGATAGCATTGATAGGTCTACAATCGGAGCACATGCGAAAGCTACCGTCACGTTTTGGCACAAGAATGACCGGTACGGCACAAGGACTCAAGCTTTCACGGACATGTCCATGGTCTATGAGATGCTTTACTTGCCTTTGTATGTCTTTGGTTTCTTCGGGGTTGACGCGGGATGGTGCTTTGTTGGGAAGCGGCGCTCCGGGGATGAGATCAATTCGGTGCTCAATCCCTCGTAGTGGAGGTAGACCCGGAGGTAGCTCATCGGGGAAAACATCTTGGAATTCCTGTAATAGAGAAGATAACACCAAAGGTAGATCGTGAGAGTTGTTAGTTTTTGTGACCTCGTCCTTGCACAATAGGACATAGTGTAGGACACTTGATGGGTTCTCACACACTTCTCTCATCTCACGTTTGGTGGCAGAGAGAACTAAGTTTTTCTTGTCGCTCATCGTGGAGGCACTCAATTTGGGCTTGTGGCGCTCACTCTCTTTTCGGTGGTTCGCTCTCTCACTATTCTCTCCACGATGGGTGGTTTGCTTGTCGGCGAGCACTTGGCTTGGAGACATAGGACGTAGCACGAACTCTTTCCCTTTCATCTTGAAGCTATAGTGATTTGTACGCCCATTGTGGATGACACCTCGGTCAAATTGCCATGGCCGTCCAAGGAGGAGGTGGCAAACAGTCATCGGAAAGACATCACATTCCAATGTGTCTTCAAAGGCGCCAATCTTGAAAGAGACTTGTACTCTATGCTCGACTTGTATGGTGCCAGTGTCGCTTAGCCATTGAACTTTGTAGGGGTGAGGGTGCTTCATCTTGACCAATTGGAGCTTGGAGCAAAGTTCTTCACTTGCTAAGTTGTGGCAACTACCTCCATCAATGATGACCTTGACGGAACGTCCATTGATGCCGACCTTTGTGTGGAAGATATGGCATCTTTGATCTTTGTCTTGTTGATGTTGAAGAGTCAATACCTTGGAGACAACAAGAGCGGGACTTGAATCTTCATCACAAAAAACTTGGTCATCTTCATCTTCATTGTTCACTTGTCGGTGCATGGCCACTTGCTCAAGAGTTTCTATTTCTCCTTCACTCATGGAGTCATAGGTGCCGTCGTCGTTGAGGATCATGGTGCGCTTGTTTGTGCACTCGAAGGACTTGTGGCCTCGGCCGCCGCATGTGAAGCATTTGATAGAACTTGTCTTGACGGTCTCATCGGGTGGGGTAGATGATGATGAAGCTTTCTTGAAGTTGCTTGTAGTAGGGGGACGACTTGAGTTTGTCGAAGCTTTCTTGTAACTTGACTTGTCGCCGTTGCTTGTAGAAGGCTTTGTAGTGGTAGAAGGTGTTGGAGTCGTCAAAGCTTGCTTGTTGGAGAGGCCGTAGGACTTGGATGAGAACTTGGCGTACTTGAAATCGTCTTGTACTTGTCGTTCCGCTTTGGTAGCTTGATGCACTAGCTCGATGAGGTTCGAGTATGGTTGGAAGTCGGTAATCTTCTTGATAGGATAATTGAGTCCATTCAAAAACCGTGCCATAGTTTGCTCATCATCTTCCTTGGCGTTGGCTCGTATCATGGCAATCTCCATTTCCTTGTAGTACTCTTCAACGCTCTTGGTTCCTTGTTTGAGTCGTTGAAGTTTCTTGAAAAGGTCGCGGTTGTAGTAGTTTGGCACAAACCGTGCTCTCATGACATCCTTCATTTGTCTCCAAGTGGTGATGGGTGGTTCACCTCTTGCCGCTCGGCGCTCAATGATTTGTTCCCACCAAATGAGGATGTAGTCTTGGAATTCAAGGGATGCCATTGCGATCTTCTTCTCTTCTTCGTAGTTGTGCAAGCGGAAGATTTTGTCAACCTTCAATGCCCATGAGATGTACTCTTTGGTGTCATTGCTTCCGTTGAACTTGGGCATGGTGAACTTTAGCTTGCCATATCGTTGCTCTTCATTGTGTTGGGGTCGGGGATGATGACGCTCATGTCGTCGAGGATTGACATTGTCAAGTCGCTCTTGACGAGGAGGATTGTCGACCTCATGTTGCTCTTGGCGAGGAGGATTGTCGACCTCATGTTGCTCTTGGCGATGATTGTGTCCATTGTCTTCTTGCTCTCGATGGACTTGACATTCTTGTCTCGCTTGAGGAGAAACTTGTCTATCTTGACGAGGAGCTTGTCAATGCACACGTGCTTGGTAAAGCCTTTCTTGAGCTTCATCGCGAAGTGCTTCTTGATGTAGTCGACCTTGTCGGCCTTGATTGGCTACGGCACGACTTGAGTCACGAAGGGCACGTTGCGCTTCAAGTGCTTGAGCTTCGCGTAGTTGTTGTTCTTGGCGTTCCGCCTCGGCGTCTTGTGCATCTTGATGTTGTCGCGCGCGCTCCTCTTGTTCTTGCTGTCGTTGACGTTGCCGTTCTTGTGCTTGTGCGAAAGCGGTTTGGTTTTGGCGATGTCGATGCTCTTGAGAGTCGGAGTCGTGTAGAGGATTGCGGTTAGCTTGACGGTCTTGACACGCGGCACGACGAAGAGTGTTCGATGTCGGTGTACTTGAACCAGAGATGGTGTCGTCGGAGTGTCGACTTGAGCGGCTCCTTCTTGACGAAGTCGAAGGAGACGAACGAAGCAACAAAGCTCGAATCTCGTCCATTCTTGCGTCATTCTCGTGCTTGTGTTCGTCGAGCTTGTTGTCGAAGTAATCCCTTGTACGATTCTCGGATTGTCGTAGGTCGGTGGCGAGATTGTCGATGCGGTCGCCCAAAGCAAGTTGTTCTTGATGCAAAGCCCGTTGTGCACCAAATAGTTGATTCTTGGTGACGAAGGAAGACATGTCGTCGTCTTGCTCCAATAAGAGGGGGTTGGTAGAAGTACTTGGCCTATCCATCATTCCAAACAAAGATATGTGAGTGGGAGAAAAGGAAGAACCAATATCCAATGTACCTTGACCGATGTTGACAATGGATCAAAGATGACTCCAATGTGTAGCAAGGAAATAGCACAATTGGTACCAATTCTTGTCGGTTCTCACACCTACACAAGTAAAAGCTTATGGTGCAGCTCGGTTAGGATGGTGGCACAAAATTTGATGCAATTGTAAGTGAGACTTAATAATGTTGGAAAAGATTCACAAATTTGCAAATGCAACAAGTAGACCAATAGCAAGATATGGTACACGGAAACACACATGCAAATAGATAAGATGGGGTTATGCAACCAAGGATGAGCCAAAATGTGGAATTCACCAAGATGCTCTTGTTGCACAACACTAGAGAGACGCTAGCACGATTGCACAATAGGCGGATACGAACTTGTGCACAACCTACTAAGCAAAAATGCAATGACTTCTATCGCAAGTATGCTATATGTATGATGTTCCTATGCTTTGATCCAAGATGATCGAGTATGACAATCTTAATGTTGTATAATGCTATGGTTCTTGCTTATAAGCTCTTTGCTTATCTTTCCTCTTTTGCTTAAAGCTTGTTTGGCTCTTTGATGTTTGAGCTCTTTTCTCATGCAATGCTTCACGAACCAAGATATCAATTGTGTATGCGACAACAACTTTGTGACACAAGTGATGATACCGAGATATGCAACACGATGATAGTATGTATGCTATGGGAAGTATGAACACTAATGTGCACAAGTTACGTTGCCGGCAATACTCAAGGGCTAGTCTCGATGGGTAAGTGACGCAAAAGTAAGGCCATGGTGTTATCAATGCAATTACAAAAGAGTATGATGATATGACGATACCAAGCTGATATCCAAGATAAAGGTGATACCAAAATGATGTTGATGTAGCCGATCGTAGTAGTCCTTGGCGAAGATGAGCGGTGGTGATGTTGATGTTGAACCGTACCTAGATAGCCGAAACACAAAAGGACACGGAAACCACAACTCAATCTCTCAAAGCAAAATTTGGCAAAATTGTTGGAGTTGGTAGCGGGAAAGGCTATGGTGGTGTTATGCGGAAGTGTTGGATGTATGCGGAAGTGTATGTGGCATCGGGACAAAATTTGACGAAAGTTAGGCGGAAAACAGATGGTGGATGGGTGGTTTTGCTGCCAGGGGCCGGATGTCCGGGGTGCCGGATGTCCGGGCTGTTCGGGCCGGATGTCCGGGTTCACGATCCATGGACTTTTTCGAAGAACACCGCAGGGAGATGGCAAATTCGGGCAAAATTGGGACAATTTTGTGGATGGAAATTGGGGAAAAGGTGGGGGAAAGCTAGATCTACCTGTAACACACGAAATCCGCGGATCAAATCCAACAAAACTTCATCACACCAACAAATCACAAAAAAATTTGGGGCTATTTTTGTGGGGCAATTTTCGGATTAGGACGAAAAACAACAAAATCAAGCTAGAAAACAAAGAGAGGGGGCTCCGAAATCGTGATCAACGTGGCTCATGATACCAAGATGATGTGGGGTGAAACCCTAGATGGCCGATCTTTCACGAAAGGAGCAAGATCCCTCGAGGAACATGACGAACACGGGGAAGAACGGAGGGAAAAACACAAGAGAAACACTCAACCAACAAGAAATAGATCACACATATGCTAGATCGATGAACACAAAGAGGTACATGATGATCCAAGGTCAACAAAGGACGATACAAAGTAACCTGGTTCTTCTCCGTATAGGAGGTCTTGAGGGGGCCACCCAAGAGGGCGTCTTGAATCCAATGATCTTCTCCGAAGAGGGGCCGCAGTCTCTCTCGAGGAGGAGATCCGTATGGATGAGCGAAGCTCTATCTCACAATATGAGCTAAACCAACGCTAACCCTAGAAAGAGGAAGGGGATGGAGTATATATAGTCTACGGGGAAAAAGGGTACATGGGCTTCGGCCCTTCACTGTTCACGCGCAGGCGAGGCCGGATGTTCGGGCGTCGGGCCGGATGTCCGGGGCTTCAGGAGGAGCTGTATGTCCTGGCTGGGGGGGCCGGATGTTCGGGCTGGCGGTGCAGGCTTCGGTGTTCCCTGGATAGGCGAGGCCGGATTTCCGGGGTGTGGCCCGGATGTCCGGGGCTTGGTGGAAGGCCGGATGTCCGGGGCTCGGGCCGGATGTCCGGGCCAAAGTGGCCAACCTACGGGTGTCCTGTGTCGCTGGGGCCGGATATCCGGGCTGGGGGGCCGGATGTCCGGGGGTTCCGGAGGGGCCGGATGTCCGGGCTTGGGGGCCGGATGTCCGGGCCCTGGAGCTTCCTTTGCCTCCTTCCGTCGGTTCTCTTCATCCGTGGACTTGGCGGCTTGTCCGTCTTCATGTGCATCTTCGGGGGGTTCCTCTTGACACCTGATCACGCATAGCATATCGGACTTAGGTAGTAGCCATGTCTCGAGTGGATCATATGTGATATCACTAAGGAAAGAAGTCACCTCGTTCTCGAGAGCTCTAGCTCGTGCTCATGTCATGGGTCCTCTTGGCTCTTGATGAGACGGTTGTAGGTCCATGGGGATGATCGTGGGATGCTCCGCATCATCCTTCCCACACGACCCAGAAACCGTCGGGGATAGGCCCTCCTGGCACACACGCTCGGCGAAATGAGGTTGTGTGCGATCGTGCGAGGCATCAAAACCCAATCGTTTCCGTTCGTATGTACATCCCACATAGTCAGTCAAAAACAAACGTTTCAGTTTGTTATGTACATTCCACACAGTCAATCCAAGGAATTTGTTTTTGTTCTTATGTACATCCCACACAGTCAATCCAGGGAGAACATTTCCGTTCGTATGTACATCCCACATAGTCAATCCAGGGTAAACGTTTCCGTTCGTATGTACATCCCACATAGTTTTATGTATAGGCTCGTGTGTGATAGGTGTAACTATCACACACGCTCTGCCTTGATTAACCTTTGCTTTTATTCAACTACATCACACACGATTTGATGAAGAAAACTGTGTGGCATTAGGCTATCCATCACAAGCGCTTTTACTGCTAGAACCGTTTGCAAAGTTCCATGACCCATTTAGCAGGTTTATTAGTTTACAATTAATAAATCCAGTATTATGCAAATTCACATTTCATATCGAATAGCTATTTGCCAATGTCATATCAGGCACATAAATATATTTTAAAATCACAATACGATAGCTACTTGAAAACAGCATATAGCTAGTTCAGCTTCATAAGAACAATATATTCATTTCCCTAATCGAGATCATCCAAGCTCGTCTTATTCACCTGTGCTTTCAGTTCAGTAACAACCTATTTTGCACTGGCCAACTGGGAAAGTGCCTCCTCCTTCGCCAACACCATTTTAGCAAAGTATGATTAAAAAAAATCTAAGCTCATTCTCCACCTTACTCTTTTTATCCTGCATCTTCAAATATTCTTCAGCGTTGACAACACTTTCTCTAAGCCTACCCCTGTTCTCTTCCTCATACATGCTCCAGAGCTTTGCTAGGCACATCTTCAAAGACCGTGGCCACTCTTGATCAACCCACTCCAAGTAAGAACACTTCCGCTCATCCTATAATATTTAAAACTAGATCAGTAACAATTGTAGGGGAAATGGGTTTATAGCAACATAGAAAATCACCAATACTTATTTTGAAAAACTGAAGAAACAGGTTAATTATGACATATCTTCTCAAATAGATCAATGTGCAAATGAATTAATTGCTACCGAGACAACAACCAAATTCGGAAACATCAGAAGCTATAATTAACTACAACAACGCTATAAGTTCTTACTCATGTACTATAAATAACAAATTGAACATTTTATGAGGAAGGTAAATATAGCTGCAATAGCATAGCGACAGTGTTTGGATGACAACAAATTGATACTAGCAGGTGTGTACATGCACAAATTTAGTAACATAGAACTAATAGCACCAACGCCATCCACTATGTATGCCAAAACCGGTGTAAAGACAACAGTTGCTACATCTCGCACCGGTGCCCTGCACTGGCGAGCCAATGCAGCGGAAAAAAATTAGGGACCCGGACTCTCGAGCACCTATTTGCTCCGATGCCCAGTTCCTTCATGCCATAAAGATTTAGTATTTTACTGCTTGGCTTCTCGAATGTGTGGACCAAAGTTGGCTGCACAAACTGCTGAAGCGGTGCGAAATAATTTTCTAATGGCACCGCTGATGAGATGGCAAAATTTTTAGATACTAGGTACAAACTGTGACACTGTCTTAGGATGCATTTGGTTGAAGGTGTGGTCTGAATGGGTTGGGACCATGACAGTGTCTGAATCACAACATCTAACAAATGATTTGTAACAACGAAAGAGGGTCTAACCTTCTCTGCACATGCCATAAATTTCCTCCCACTATCCATAGATTCAAACGCAACTAGCTTTACGCATGGAGATTGATGGTGACAACGAGCAGACAGATCTTCAGCCACCCCGCTCCATTCGTTGCAAGTGATGGTCCTAGGGAGCGAAAAGAGGAAGAAATGACTCAACTCGACCGCTGGGTTAAAATCCTTCATTCCAAGTCATAGCCCGAGAGAGAGAAGAGAGGCATACCCGGGTGGTGAACGAGCCGTCAGAGGAGGAGGAACCGTTGGAGAGGTCATTGAAGAAGACCATGGCGACCCCAGCGGTAGGATGCGAGACGACGAGAGCGAGGAAGAAAGTGAGGAAGCGGTTATAGCTTAGGAAGGAAGGAGGAAACAAGGGAAATGTGACTTGTGGTCATGGAGAAAAGAGGGTGGGGAAGGGGGGTAGATATTTCGGCGGTAGGTCAAAAATTCCGAAATGTGGAGGGAAACTTTGCGTTGGTGCCGCTGGACACCATTCACTTTGAACGATTGTGTGAATTGCAAACGATTCTTCTGCTTTACGCGCATGGGATGAGTTTGATAATTCAAATTTTGGTGGAAATTTCCTCGGGTACGTCATTGCATAATTTAACATTGCTGGCTAATTTGGGCACACAAAAGAGCGTACAGCATACAGACCACACATACTGAATCAAGCAATTTTAGTAATTAAACAGAGCCAGTTGACCTAAACATTGCTCTAACAAAAGACCAACATTAAAAAGAAAGCCTAAATACACATAATTTCAACAAATCTGCCACCGTGCCGGCCTATGCATTACTGGTGTGAGATGAGACGTCGATGACTTGTCCTGGCAACATGCCGCCGTTGGTGGACTCCACGTCCACCCTGCTGAAGTCAAACACGTCCTCGTCCTCGTCCTCGGCGCTGCCCTCAAGGTTGTAGTACTCATAGTAGGGGCTACGCCAGAGCTCGCGTTGGTACTCCATCGCCGATTGCTCGACGGACAGACTCTTCTCTACCTCGGCCTCGGCCACGCGCAACTCCTCCTCCCGGCGCTCCTCAATCTCCGCCACCTCCTGCATCTCCTCCTCCCGCTCGGCGATCTCCACCGCCACCTTTTCGGGCATGGGTTGCATGCTGGATTCCGAGGTGGCCTGGAATATCTTGGCGTGTGCGTCCTTGATCTTCGCGTGGATGGCCTCGCCCCGGGCCAGGGCGACATCAGCGGCATTGATGGCACCTCGAGCGCTCCCAGCATTTGCGGCCGCGGTCAATGCGGATGGGCGGCACTCTCAGCGCAGGCGGTCGTGCTATCGGCGCAGGCGACAACGCTCGGGGAGGACGCGGGCACCGTACGGGCCTTCACGAAGCGTTTCCATGATGTCAGGTTTGCAAGAAGGGGTTGCGGGAATGGGGATCAGGACTCATGGATTTGGGGGTTGCTGGCACAGGAGCAAACGAGCCGGCGAAGCATAGGGAGGAAGACTTAAATAGACCCAGGAATTTCGTCGCAAACGGTTCCTAGAAAAAACTGTGTGTGATGTTGTAGATATTTTTTATTAGCTGTGAAAGACGAGTTTGGAGTAAAGTGGCAACGGATGGTGTTTTAAATGTATGAGAAAATTGGTAGTACTAATACAACTGTCATGTCAAATTTTGGAAAATTCCAGGGGTCATTTGACCTTTTAAGACATTTAAGTGATTTTCTAGCCATTTAATGACCGTAATTCAAATTTGAACTAAATGTACATGCAACAACTAACCATAACTGTTTGAAAAGTCATATTTTTTGTACTTGTGTGTGATTTAATTCCATGTGCACTAAATTGGAAGGAATTTTCAAACATATTGGTCTAATGACTATGACACAATTAAGCATGGAGTGCCATGGCATTTAAATTCCAAATCATAAAAAAATATCAGAAACACATGAAACCTTGCTTGATATAATGTCATGCCACCAAGGCGATGTGGTAAAAAATTGGCATGTTTGACGAAAGTTTGGACACACACCCCTCACAAACCGGAGCAACTCACTAGAAGGCTCGTGGTTCCGAGAGAGAACAATGCATATCTGATGACGAATGGGAGATAGCTTCCTCTTGCGGTCTTCAAATTGTTCTATGTTTAACATGCATTAATACAACTGTCCTGTGAAAATTTGGAAAATTCTAGGGGTCATTTGACCTTGTAAAGACATTTAAGAGATTTTCTAGCCATTTAATGACCGTAATTCAAATTTGAACTACATCTACTTGTAACGGCTAACCATAACGCTTTGAAAAATCATATGTGTGTACTTGTGTGCAAGTTAATTCCATGTGCAGTAAATTAGAAGGAATTTTGAAACATATTGGTCTCACTTCAATGACACGTGCATGGAGTGCCATGACATTTTAATTCAAAATAACTAAAAAATAATTAGAAAAACATGAAACACTACTTAATGTAATGTCATGCCACCAAGATTATGTGGTAAAAAAATTGGCCTGTTTGACGAATGTTTGGACACACACCCCTCACAAACCGGAGCAACTCACTAGAAGGCCCATCCGAGAGGGAACAATGCATGTCTGATGACGAACGGGAGATAGCTTCCTCTTACGGCCTTCAAATTTTTTCTACGTTTAACTTGCACAAATACAACTGTCACATGAAAATTTGGAAAATTCTAGGGGTCATTTGACCTTTTAAAGACATTTTGTGATTTTCTAGCCATTTAATGACCGTAATTCAAATATAGACTACATCTACATGAAACGGCTAACCATAACGGTTTGAAAAATCATATTTGTGTACTTGTGTGCGAGTTAATTCAATGTGCAGTAAATTAGAAGGAATTTTCAAACATATTGGTCTCACGGCATGGAAACATGCATGGAGTGCCATGGCATTTTAATTCCAAAATATTAAAAAATGATCAGAAAAACATGAAACCTTGCTTGATGTAATGTCATGCCACCAAGATGATGCGGTAAAAAATCGGCCTGTTTGACGAAAGTTTGGACACACACCCCTCACAAACCAAAGCAACTCACTAGAAGGCTCGTGGTTCCGAGAGGGAACAATGCATGTTTGATGATGAACGAGAGATAGCTTCCTCTTACAGCCTTGAATTTTTTTCCTAGGGATAATTAGATTTATGACCGTAGTTGTGTCCCACTCTTCTGTTTTACCCCTAATTCCCAAAAGTCATCGGTTCTGTCCAAGTCACTTTGCTCCTCTTATGCTTTTGACCTTTGATCGTTTGACCGTGAGTTTGAAAACTTCATAACTAATTCATACTAAATCAGAAAAATGCAAATAAGATACCAAAATGTTCAGAAAAACATCACCTATATGTCAGTGTCATTTGCATTCATGATAAAAGTGTTGGAAAGTGCACATCCGAGTTTTAGCTCTTTTGATACCACCATGAATAGTGAAATCTAAAAAAAATCAAAAAAATCAAAAAAAATATGGTGGCCAAGAACGACAAATGTTCTAAGTGCTTGCCAAGTTTCATGAAGGAACAATATTCGTGGAAGTCCTGGCAAAAAAATAATCTATTTTGGAGTGCTGACTGTTTTTTTCGCGGCACCCACGAATGTTATTCCCTGATGAAACTTGGCAGGCACTTAAAACATTTGTCATTCTTGGCCACCAATGTTTTTTTGAATTTTTTGAACTTTTTTAGATTTTACTATTCATGGTGGTAGAATAAGAGCTAAAATTCGGATGGGCACTTTCCAACACTTTTTTCATGAATGCAAATGACACTCACATATATGTGATGTTTTTTTGAACATTCTGGTATCTTATTTGCATTTTTCTGATTTAGTATGAATTAGTTATGAAGTTTTCAAACTGATAGTCAAATAGTCAAAGGGCAAAAGCATAAGAGGAGCAAAGTGACTTGGACAGAATCGGTGACTTCTGGGAATTAGGGGTAAAACAGACGAGTGGGACACAACAAGGGGAATAAATCTAATTATCCCTTTTTCCTATGTTTAACGTGCCCTAATACAACTGTCATGTGAAAATTTGGAAAATTCTAGGGGTCATTTGACCTTTTAAAGACATTTAAGTGATTTTCTAGCCATTTAATGACCGTAATTCAAATTTGAACTACATCTACATGCAACGGCTAACCATAACGGTTTGAAAAATCATATTTGTGTACTTGTGCGCGAGTTAATTCCATGTGCAGTAAATTAGAAGGAATTTTCAAACATATTGGTGTCAAGGCATGGACACGTGCGTGGAGTGCCATGGAATTTTAATTCCAAAATAATTAAAAAATGATCAGAAAAACATGAGACCTTGCTTGATGTAATGTCATGCCACCATGATAATGTGGTAAAAAATTGGCATGTTTGATGAAAGTTTGGACACACACCCCTCAAAAACCGGAGCAACACACTAGAAGGCCCGTGGTTCCGAGAGGGAACAATGCATGTCTGATGACGAACGGGAGATAACTTCCTCTTACGGCCTTCAAATTTTTTCTACGTTTAGCGTGCATTAATACAACTGTCATGTGAAAATTTGGAAAATTCTAGGGGTCATTTGATCTTTTAAAGACATTTCGTGATTTTCTAGCCATTTAATGACCGTAATTCAAATTTGAACTACATCTACATGCAACGGCTAACCATAACGGTTTGAGAAGTCATATTTGTGTACTTGTGTGCGTGTTAATTCCATGTGTAGTAAATTAGAACGAATTTTCAAACATAATGGTCTCACAACATGGACACATGCATGGAGTGCCATGGCATTTTAATTCCAAAAAATTAAAAAATGATCAGAAAAACATGAAACCTTGCTTGATGTAATGTCATGTCACCAAGGTGATGTGGTAAAAAAATTGCCCTGTTTCACGAAAGTTTGAACACACACCCCTCACAAACCGGAGCAACTCACTAGTAGGCTCGTGGTTTCGAGAGGGAAAATTGCATGTTTGATGACTAACAGGAGATAACTCCTCTTACAGCCTTCAAATTTTTTCTACATGTAATGTGCACTAATAACAATTGTCATGTGAAAATTTGGAAAATTCCATGGGTCATTTGACCTTTTAAAGACATTTAAGTGATTTTCTAGCCATTTAATGACCGTAATTCAAATTTAAACAACATCTACATGCAATGGATAACCATAATAGTTTGAAAATTCATATTTGTGTACTTGTGTGCGAGTTAATTCCATGTGCAGAAAATTAGAAGGAATTTTCAAACATATTGGTCTCACGGCATGGACACATGCATGGAGCCATGGCATTTTAGTTCCAAAAAATTAAGAAAATTATCAGAAAAATATGAAACCTAGCTCAGTCTAATGTCATGCCACCAAGATGATGTGGTAAAAAAATTGGCCTATTAGACGAAAGTTTGGACACACACCCCTCACAAACCGGAGCAACTCACTAGAAGGCTCGTGGTTCCGAGCGGGAACAATGCATGTTTGATGACGAACGGGAGATAGCTTCCTCTTACGGCCTTCAATTTTTTCTACTTTTAACGTGCACTAATACAACTGTCATGTGAAGGTTTGGAAAATTCTAGGGGTCATTTGACCTTTTAAAGACATTTTAGTGATTTTCTAGCCATTTAAAGACCGTAATTCAAATTTGAACTACATTTACATGCAACGGCTGACGGATTGAAAAATCATATTTGTGTACTTGTGTGCGAGTTAATTCCATGTGCAGTAAATTAGAAGGAATTTTCAAACATATCGGTCTCACGGCATGAACACCTGCATGGAGTGCCATGGCATTTTAATTCCAAAAAATAAAAAATGATCAGAAAAAGATGAAACCTTGCTTGATGTAATGTTATGCCACCAAGATGATGTGGTAAAAAAATTGGCCTGTTTTGACGAAAGTTTGGACACACACCCCTCATAAACCGGAGTAAATCACTAGAAGGCTCATGGTTCCGAGAGGGAACAATGCATGTCTGATGACGAACAGGTGATAGCTTCCTATTACGGCCTTCAACTTTTTTGTACATTTAACGGGCACTAATACAACTGTCATGTGAAAATTTGGAAAATTCTAGGGGTCATTTGACCTCTTAAAGACATTTTGTTATTTTCTAGCCATTTAATGACCGTAATTCAAATTTGAACTATATCTACATGGAATGGCTAACCATAACGGTTTGAAACATCATATTTCCGTACTTGTGTGCGGGTTAATTCCATGTGCAGTAAATTAGA
Source organism: Aegilops umbellulata (assembly GCA_032464435.1). NCBI lineage: Eukaryota > Viridiplantae > Streptophyta > Magnoliopsida > Poales > Poaceae > Aegilops > Aegilops umbellulata. The sequence continues at coordinate 36,372,250 of CP136056.1, read as the reverse complement.
AGGAACTTTCAAACATATTGGTCTCACGGCATGGACACATGCATGGAGTGCCATCGCATTTTAATTCCAAAAAATTAAAAAATGATCAGAAAAACATGAAACCTTGCTTGATGTAATGTTATGTCACCCAGATGATGTGGTAAAAAATTGGCCTGTTTGACGAAAGTTTGGACACACACCCCTCACAAACCGGAGCAACTCACTAGAAGGCTCGTGGTTCCGAGAGGGAACAAGTCATGTGTGATGACGAACGGGAGATAGCTTCCTCTTACGGCCTTCAATTTTTTTTCTATGTTTAACATGCACTAATACAACTGTTGTGTGAAAATTTAGAAAAGTCTAGGGGTCATTTGTCCTTTTAAAGACATTTAAGTGATTTTCTAGCCATTTAATGACCGTAATTCAAATTTGAACTACATCTACATGCAACGGCTAACCATAATGGTTTGAAAAATCATATCTTTGTGCTTGTGTGCGAGTTAATTCCATGTGCAGTAAATTAGAAGGAATTTTCAAACATATTGTTGTCACGGCATTGACACGTGCATGGAGTGCCATGACATTTTAATCCAAAAAAAATAAAAAATGATCAGAAAAACATGACACCTTGCTTGATGTAATGTCATGCCACCAAGATAATGCGGTAAAAAAATTGGCCTGTTTAACGAAAGTTTGGACACACAACCCTCATAAACCAGAGCAACTCACTAGAAGGCTCGTGGTTCCGAGTGTGAACAATGCATGTCTAATGACCAACGGTAGATAGCTTCATCTTACGGCCTTCAAATTTTTCTACGTTTAACGTGCACTAATACAACTGTCATGTGAAAATTTGGAAAATTCTAGGGGTCATTTGACCTTTTAAAGACATTTTGTGATTTTCTAGCCATTTAATGACCGTAATTCAAATTTGAACTACATCAACATGCAACGGCTAACCATAACGGTTTGAAAAATCATATTTGTGTGCTTGTGTGCGAGTTAATTCCATATGTTGTAAATTAGAAGAAATTTTCAAACATATTGGTCTCATGGCATGGACACATGCATGGAGTGCCATGGAATTTTAATTCCAAAAAATTAAAATATGATCAGAAAAACATGAAACCTTGCTTGATGTAATGTCATGCCACCAAGATGATGTGGTAAAAATATTGGCCTGTTTGACGAAAGTTTGGACACACACCCCTGATGTCTACTATGCAACTTTATTCTTGTAGACTCGTGTTGGGCCTCCAAGCCTAGAGTTTTGTAGGACAGTAGTAATTTTCCCTCAAAAGGAGGTTTATCAATCCGTGGGAGGTGTAGGATGAAGATGGTCTCTGTCAAACAACCCTGCAACCAAATACAAGAAATCTCTTGTGTCCCCAACACACCCAGTACAATGGCAAATTGTATAGGTGCACTAGTTCGGCGAAGAGATGGTGATAAAAGTGTAATATTGATGGTAGAAATATATTTTAATAGTCTGAATAAATAAAAATAGCAAGGTAGCAAATAGTAAACATGCACAAAAGCGGTATTGCAATGCTTGAAAATGAGGCATAGGGTCCGTACTTTCGCTAGTGCAATCTCTCAATAATGCTAATATAATTGGATCATATAACCATCCCTCAAAGTGCGATGAAGAATCACTTCAAAGTTCCTATCTAGCAGAGAACAGAAGAATAAATTGCTTGTAGGGTACGAAACCACCTCAAAGCTATTCTTTTTGTTCGATCTATTCAAGAGTTCATACTAAAAGAACACACAACTATTCTTTCCATTCGATCTATCCTATAGTTTGTACTAAAATAACACCAAAGCAAACTCATATTCATAATACTCAATCCAAAACAAAGAACTTCAAAGAGTGCCCCAAGATTTCTCCCGGAGAAACAAAGACAAGAACGTGCATCAACCCCTATGCATAGATTACCCCAACGTCACCTCGGGAATCCGTGTGTTGAGTGCCAAAACATATATCAAGTGAATCAATACGATACCCCATTGTCACCACAAGTGCTCAATTGCAAGACATATATCAAGTGTTCTCAAATACATAAAATTATCAATCCGATAACAACAAAATGTCAAAGGGAAAAACTCAATTCATCACAACAAGATAGAGAGGAGAAAACACCGTATGATCCGACTATATTAACAAAGCCCGCGATACATCAAGATCGTGACATCTCAAGAACACGAGAGAGAGAGAGAGAGAGATTAAACACATAGCTACTGGTACAAACCCTTAGCCCCGAGGGTGGACTACTCTCTCCTCATAGTGGTGGCCGCCGGGATGATGAAGATGGCCACTGGAGATGATTCACCCCTCCGGCAGGGTGCCGGAACATGGTCTAGATTGGTTTTCGATGGCTACAGAGCCTTGCGGCGACGAAACTTCTGATCTAGGTTCACCCCGAGGGTTTTTGGAATTTTTGGGAATTTACTGGATAAAGAGGGGGTGCGGGAGGCCTCCGAGGTGGGAACGACTCACCTGGGCGCGCCTGGGCCCCAGGCGTGCCCTGGTGGGTTGTTCCCCCCTTGGGGCACCCCAGGTGGTTCTCTGGCCCATCCTGAGTGTTCTGGTCCATAAAAAATCTCCAAAAGTTTCACGGTGTTTGGACTCCGTTTGATATTGATTTCTTGCGATGTAAAAAAAAGCAAAAAAACAACAACTGGCACTAGGTCAATAGGTTAGTCCCAACAAATGATATAAAGTTGCTATAAAATGATTGTAAAACATCGAGGAATGATAATAAAACAGCATGAATACTTCATAAATTATTGATACGTTGGAGACGTATCAGTATCCCCAAGCTTAATGCCTACTCATCCTCGAGTAGGTAAATGATAAAAGAAATAACTTATGAAGTGTGAATGCTAGCAAAGTGCATAAGTTTTATCAATGATAATTTCTATCACTTTTCCTAGCATCATGACAACAACTCTTTCTTATAAAATTTCTCATGTTTAAAGTAGCAACCAATTCACATGTTAAGGTTCAAACAATGAACTCTCTTGAAACTCAACAACCTATGTTCTTAGTCACCAAGCAATTGCAATTCAACTTATTCAACGGAGTTTAAGTAAGAGCTCCACATACTCAACCATCTTATAGTCTTCTATGATTGCTAACACTCACCGCATACACATGAGCAAAACATTTCAACCAGACACATAGAAAGATAGGGGCTTATTATTTTGCCTCCCAGCGTATTCACCTCAAGGGTGGTTTCAACAATAATAACTCATGCTACCCATATCCAACTGGATATATGTGCCTAGATCTTTACTCACCACATGATGCTTGCCAAAAGAGAAAAAATAAAATGGAATAGAGAAAAAACTTTGACTCTTGCATGAAAGTAAATACATAAAAGTAAAAGATAGGCCCTTCGCAGAGGGAAGCAGATGTTGTCATGCGCTTATTTGTTTGTATGTGCTACCTCTTGAGCTTGCGTTGGATTTCCCCGAAGAGGAAAGGATGATGCAACAGAGTAGCGTAAGTATTTCCCTCAGTTTTTGAGAACCAAGGTATCAATCCAGTAGGAGGCCACGCACAAGTCCCTCGTACCTACACAAAAGCAATAACTCCTCGCAACCAACGCGATTAGGGGTTGTCAATCCCTTCACGGTCACTTATGAGAGTGAGATCTGATAGAGATGAAATATAATATTTTTGGTATTTTTGATATCGAGATGCAAAGTGAAAAGTAAAAGGCAAAGTAAAAAAGGAAAGCAAAATTAAAGTGATGGAGATTGATATGATGAGAATAGACCCGGGGGCCATAGGTTTCACTAGTGGCTTCTCTCAAGATCATAAGTATTCTACGGTGGGTGAACAAATTACTGTTGAGCAATTGACAGAACTGAGCATAGTTATGAGAATATCTAGGTATGATCATGTATATAGGCATCACGTCCGAGACAAGTAGACCGAAACGATTCTGCACCTACTACTATTACTCCACTCATCGACCGTTATCCAGCATGCATCTAGAGTATTAAGTTAAAAACAGAGTAATGCCTTAAGCAAGATGACATGATGTAGAGAGATAAATTCATGCAATATGAAATAAACCCCATCTTGTTATCCTCGATGGAAACGATACAATACGTGCCTTACTGCCCCTTCTGTCACTAGGAAAGGACACCGCAAGATCGAACCCAAAGCTAAGCACTTCTCCCATGGCAAGAACTACCAATCTAGTTGGCCAAACCAAACGGATAATTCGAAGAGACTTGCAAAGATAACCAATCATACATAAAAGAATTCAGAGAAGATTCAAATATTATTCATAGATATACTTGATCATAAACCCACAATTCATCGGCCTCAACAAACACACCGCAAAAAGAAGATTACATCGAATAGATCTCCACAAGAGAGAGGGAGAACATTGTATTGAGATCCAAAAAGAGAGAAGAAGCCATCTAGATAATAACTATGGACCTGAAGGTCTGAGGTAAACTACTCACACTTCATCGGAGAGGCTATGATGATGTAGAAGCCCTCCATGATGACGACCCTCTCCGGCGGAGCTCCGGAACAGGCCCCAAGATGGGATCTCGTGGATACAGAAATTTGCGGCGGTGGAATTAGGTTTTTGGCTCCGTATCTGATCATTTGGGGGTACGTAGGTATATATAGGAGGAAGAAGTACGTCGGTGGAGCTTCAGTGGGCCCACGAGGGTGGGGGGCGCGCCTGGGGGGTAGGGCGCGCCCCTTACCTCGTGCCCACCTCGAAGCTTCCTTGGCGTAGGGTCCATGTCTCCTGGGTCATATTCGATGAGAAAATCACATTCCCGAAGGTTTCATTCCGTTTGGACTCCATTTGATATTCTGTTTCTTCGAAACACTGAAATAGGCAAAAAACATCAATTCTGGGCTGGGCCTCCGATTAATAGGTTAGTCCCAAAAATAATATAAAAGTGGAAAATAAAGCCCAATATAGTCCAAAATAGTAGATAATATAGCATGGATCAATCAAAAATTATAGATACGTTGGAGACATATCAGGCATCCCCAAGCTTAATTCCTGGTCGTCCTCGAGTAGGTAAATGATAAAAAAGAGAATTTTTGATGCGGAGTGCTACTTGGCATAATTTCAATTCAAATCTTCTTAATTGTGGTATGAATATTCAGATTTGAAAGATTCAAGACAAAAGTTCATATTGACATAAAAAATAATAATACTTCAAGCATACTAACAAAGCAATTATGTCTTCTCAAAATAACATGGCCAAAGAAAATTATCCCTACAAAATCATATAGTCTGGCTATGCTCTATCTTCACCACACAAAGTATTTAAATCATGCACAACCTCGATGACAAGCCAAGCAATTGTTTCATACTTTAACATTTTCAAAACTTTTTCGATCTTCACGCAATACATGAGCGTGAGCCATGGATATAGCACTTATATGTGGAATAGAATGGTGGTTGTGGAGAAGACAAAAGGAGGGGAAGATAGTCTCACATCAACTAGGCGTATCAACGGGCTATGGAGATGCCCATCAATAGATATCAATGTGAGTGAGTAGGGATTGCCATGCAATGGATTTACTAGAGCTATAAGTATATGAAAGCTCATGAAAAGAAACTAAGTGGGTGTGCATCCAACTCGCTTGCTCATGAAGACCTAGGGCAATTTTGAGGAAGCCCATCATTGGAATATACAAGCCAAGTTCTATAATGAAAAATTCCCACGAAAGTGACAAAATGAGAGACTCTCTATCATGAAGATCATGGTGCTACTTTGAAGCACAAGTGTGGTAAAAGGATAGTAACATTGTCCCTTCTCTCTTTTTATGTCATTTTTTATTTGGGCCTTTTCTCTTCTTTTTATGGCCTCTTTTTTTCTTTTTTTCTTTTTTTTCGTCCGGAGTCTCATCCCGACTTATGGGGGAATCATTGTCTCCATCATTCTCTCCTCACTTGGGACAATGCTCTAAAAATTGATGATCATCACACTTTTATTTTTCTTACAACTCAACAATTACAACTCGATACTTAGAACAAATATGACTATATATGAATGCCTCCGGCGGTGTACCGGGATATGCAATGAATCAAGAGTGACATGTATGAAAGAATTATGAACGGTGGCTTTGCCACAAATACGATGTCAACTACATGATCATGCTAGCAATATGACAATGATGGAGCGTGTCATAATAAACGGAACGGTGGAAAGTTGCATGGCAATATATCTCGGAATGGCTATGGAAATGCCATAATAGGTAGGTATGGTGGCTGTTTTGAGTAAGGTTTATGGTGGGTGTATGATATCGGCGAAAAGTGCGCGGTATTAGAGAGGCTTGCAATGGTGGAAGGATGGGAAAAAGTGCATATAATCCATGGACTCAACATTAGTCATAAAGAACTCATATACTTTTTGCAAAAATCTAGAAGTTATCAAAGCAAAGTATTACGCGCATGCTCCTAGGGGTATAGGTTGGTAGGAAAAGACCATCACTCGTCCCCGACCGCCACATAAGGAAGACAATCAATAAATAAATTATGCTCCGACTTCATCACATAATGGTTCACCATACGTGCTTGCTACGGGAATCACAAACTTTAACACAAGAATTTCTCAAATTCACAACTACTCAACTAGCATGACTCTAATATCACCATCTTTATATCTCAAAACAATTATCAAGCCTCAATCTTTTCTTAGTATTCAACGCACTCAAAAGAAAGTTTCAGAAATCTTAAACACCAAGCATATTATTATTAAGCAAATTACCATGCTATTAAGACTCTCAAAATAATCTAAGTGAAGCCTGAGAGATCAATAGTTTCTTTAAAACAAACCACCACCGTGCTCTAAAAAATCTAAGTGAAGCACATAGAGCAAAATTATAACGCTCAAAAAGATATAAGTGAAGCACATAGAGCATAACTACATAGCTCAAAAGATATAAGTGAAGCACATAGAGTATTCTATCAAATTCCAATTCATGTATGGATCTCTCAAAAGGTGCGTACAGCAAGGATGATTGTGGCACACTAACAAACAAAGGCACAAATAATACAAGATGCTCCAAGCAAAACACATATCATGTTGGTGAATAAAAATATAGCTCCAAGTAAATTACCGATGGAAGTAGACGAAAGAGGGGATGCCTTCCGGGGCATCCCCAAGCTTTGACTTTTTGGTGTCCTTGGATTATCTTGGGGGTGCCATGGGCATCCCCAAGCTTAAGCTCTTGCCACTCCTTGTTCCATAATCCATCAAAAGAATTCACCCAAAACTTGAAAACTTCACAACACAAAACTCAATAGAAATCTCGTGAGCTCTGTTAGAGAAAGAAAACAAAAGACCACTTCAAGGTACTGTAATGAACTCATTCTTTATTTATATTGGTGTTAAACCTACTGTATTCCAACTTATCTATGGATTATAAACTATTTTACTAGCCATAGATTCATCAAAATAAGCAAACATCACACGAAAAATAGAATCTCTAAAAAACAGAAGAGTCTGTAGTAATCTGTAACTAACGCAAACTTCTGGAACCCAAAAAATTCTACCAAAATTGGAAGACCTAGACAATTTGTTTATTGATCAGCAGCAATTGGAATCAGTATTTTATCACGTTTTGATGAGTTTTAATAATTCAGGCACTGAGCGCAAAGTTTCTGGAAATTACAGCAAGATCAAATAACTATCATCCAAGAAGATCCAATAGGTCTAACTTGGCACAAACACTAATTAAAACACAAAACCACATCCAAACAGAAGGTAGATGGGTTATTTATTCCCTAACAGAAGAAAACACAAAAAACTAAAAATAAAATTGGGTTGCCTCCCAACAAGCGCTATCGTTTAACGCCCCTAGCTAGGCATAAAAGCGAGGATATATCTAGGTATTGCCATCTTTGGTAGGCAATCCATAAGTGGCTCTCATGATAGTTTCATATGGCAATTTTATTTTCTTTCTAGGAAAGTGTTCCATGCCCTTTTTAAATGGAAATTGGAATCTAATATTCCCTTCCTTCATATCAATAATCGCACCAACCGTTCTAAGGAAAGGTCTACCAAGAATAATAGGGCAAGAAGGATTGCAATCTATATCAAGAACAATGAAATCTACGGGCACATAATTCCTATTTGCAACAATAAGAACATCATTAATTCTTCCCATAGGTTTCTTAATAGTGGAATCCACAAGATGCAAGTTTAGAGAGCAATCATCAAAATCACGGAAGTCTAGAAAATCACACAAAGTTTTGGGGATAGTGGATACACTAGCACCCAAATCACACAAAGCATAAAACTCATGATCTTTAATTTTAATTTTAATAGTAGGTTCCCACTCATCATAAAGTTTTCTAGGGATAGAGACTTTCAGCTCAAGTTTTTCTTCATAGGATTGCATCAAGGCATCAACAATATTGTCGGGGGAAATCGGCTTCCTCGAACACCTATGGGGACCGAGCCCCTTACTGGTTCGATGGGGGGCGGAGGTCGCACGAAGAGCAGATCGAGGCGATGCACACACGGGGTTTACCCAGCTTCGGACCGCACGGATGCGTAAAACCCTACTGCTGCTTTGTGGTTTGTATTGTGTTCTTGCTCGGAGGCGCGTGGTGCTACAGTACACACGAGCCGCTGGCAAGACCGAGCGTAAAAAATGGGTGTCCCCCCCCTCTACGTGCGCATGGGGCCTCCTTTTATATGCTCAAGGGGTTACCCACAGGTGGCAGCGCAGGTGGGGGCAAAAATGGGAGAATGCTGTAGTGGGTACAGCTGCCTGCACAGTGGCTGTACAGTGCTATCATACCTAACTCTGACGGCGGGGGACAAGGGCATTAAATGCCCGTCCGCGTCGCCCAGACGATGCAGGAACAGGACCGTCAGGAGCGCCACCGTTTGCCACGATGGCTACTTTGTCAGCTTCGCTTCGCCATCGCATGCCCCTGGCTACGCAGCCTCCTGCCACGTGCGCCTGGGATGCCCCCAGAGCGACACGTTGGTGGATGAGCTGGAGCGCAGCCACGGGGTGGTAACTTGCCGCGGCAAGCGCCTTGCCGCGGTGGATGTCTTGCCGCTCCCGGGAGCTTGTCGCTCACCGGGCCTTGCCGGAGCGCGGGACGCGCCGTGGCGAGGTCCTTGTCATGCCGTGGTTGGCCTTCCCGGCAGGCTCCTCTTGCCGGGGTCTTGTGTTTCGAGCGGCAGTCCTGGCAAGCTCCTCTTGCAGGGGCCTCGCTCCCTTCGGGTGGCCTTCCCGGCAAGCTCCTCTTGCCGGGGCCTTGGCTCAAATACTTTGTTCTTGAATGGCCCGAAAGGGGACCATGGAGGGTCTTGGCGATCACCTGGCAAGCCTTGCCGCGGGGTGCTACGACTGCCCGTGCACAAGTTCGGGGTACTAAGGTACCCCTACTTTAGTACACCGACAGGAGCCCCCGGGCCTGGGCCATACACGGTGCCGAGCGCTGTTGGGCCAGGCCCAAAACAGTGCACGGGCACGCGCGGCCTCGGTCACGCTGCATCTTTTTCTTCGCATCCGTCGCGCCTTCCCCAAATGGCACGCGTCGAACGCGGCGTCCTGGGGGAGAGGCGTGCGTGACGTGGGTGGCGTGCGCGGGGCTGAGCCCCGCAGGCGTGCGTCACGTCGCAGGTGATTTGTTTATTCGTAAAGGCGAATCGCCCCCCTCCTCTCCTTATAAGCAGGGGAGACAGGGGCAATCCGCCCACCTGCCAGTTGCGATTCCTCGAAAACCTCCGCCACTTCCCAAGAGAAGCAGCGCTCCGCCCCCTTCGGCCGCCACCAGTGCTACCGACGCCGTCGACCTCCCCCCCTCTTTCCGCCATGGCCCTGAAGGGCGACAAGGGGAAAGGGAAGGCCGTGAAGTCGGCCGAGGCGCAGCAGCTTGAGGCGCTGCGAAAGGAGCAGGCGACCTTCCCCCCTGAGCTTGACGCGTTGGTCCTGAGGGAGGAATACTACCTCTTCTGGTCGGCGAGGACGCGAGCGCATCCGCGCACGAGGGTTCTTCCCGCCGCCGCCCAGAAGGAGTATCCGACCGGGTATCCCTTCTTTGCTGTGTTCTTCTATTGCGGGCTTTGCCCGCCCTTCTCTGAATTCTTCTGTGACATCATGAACACCTATGGCTTCCATCTTCTTGACTTCACCCCCAACGCCGTTCTGACAATGGCGGTTTTCGCACACCTCTGCGAGAAATTTGTCGGAGTCCACCCCAACGTAGCCCTCTTCCGCCACTTCTTTTCTCCTCGGGTGGAGAAAGGAGATCCTTTGTCCGGCGGGGTCGCCTGGATCTCCAAGACAGGCAGGAAGGAGGCTTATCTGGAGGGGGAGCTCCGTAGCAGATGGGAGGAATGGAGAGCAGACTGGTGCCTGATTGTCGAGGAGAACCCGCAGCCATTCACCACCGTGCGCCAAACCCCTGTGGTGCGCGGCAGGGATTGGAGCGCCGTGGCTCCGGACGACAACAAGCTGCGGATTGCCGTCACCTGGATCTTGGGGCTCAGGCGTGCCGGGCTCACAGTTTGCGCCGTAGGTGCAGATTTCCTCCGCCGCCGCATTGCTCCCCTGCAGGAGAAGGGGAGACCCGCCTGGGAGTTCCAGAATGCGGCGGACATCATGAGGCTGCGCCCTGGCCTCAACTTCAATTTCACCGTCTTGGAGCTTGACGGGACGCTAAGGGAGCTGTCCAAGCACGACCCCGACCACCCCGAATGGTTCAGGTTGCCGCGAGGCGTCGTCCCGTTGTGCAACAATTCGTCGCTCAGCCGCATCCTTGCAATGATGCCGCTGTGCGACTCGCACGGGATCGACTCCACTTGGCAGGAGCCCGCTGACGATGTCGTGCGGGCGTTCTTTGATGACTTGGTGGAGAGGCCAGTCGACGCCGACGAGCAGAAGGGCCTCACCCGAGACACCACCGACGCGGAGTTGGCGTACATCGCCTCCAGGATGGAGGAGGCCACGGCAGTCGCGGCCGTGGGCGAATTTGGCTTCACATTGGCGGAGGTGGAAGCAGCGGAGGCGGAAAGCCTTGCCGATCGAGCGGAGTTTGCCGGCGAGGAAGAGCTTGCCGGGCACGATGCCGAGGGCGAGCCTGCCCAGGACACGAGCGGCTTGCCGAAGGTCGGCGCCTCTTCCTCCCGTCCCCCGGGCAGCTCGTCGCAAGCAGAGCCCCCTGCCCAGCCACGGAGGCGTCTCCGCAAGGCTGGGGAGGTGGTGCGGCAGATGAGCCAACAACCGCAGCGCCGCGTGACACGCTCCTCTGAGGCAGCAGGAGCGGGGTCTTCGCGGGCCGCGGCTTCTGCTCCTGCCGCTTCTCGCGCCGCGGCGGCAGCTGGAGCGGAGTCGTCTTCTGCTCCCACCAAGCGGCCACGGGAGCCTACTCCCCCGCCTCCTCGCGCCAGGAGCAAGCCGGTCTTCGACTTCTTCGCGCTTAGCTCCGACGAGGAAGAGGGAGAGGAGTAAGATCCCCGCTGTTCTTGTGTCTCTTCAATTCTTGTAGTTGTGGCTCGCATCTCATTTGCTTTCCTCCGAATTTGGTCCTTTTCAGGACTCTGGCTCAGAGGGCGACAAAGAGAGCCAAGGTCCCGATGGTCATCCTTGACGACGAGCCCTCCGTGGTGGCAGGGGGTGCGCCTGAGATGACCTTGCCGGACCCACCAACTAATCCTCAGAGAAGCCCCCAGCGCAGCCCCCAGCGTAAGAATATGGCCTGCTTCCTGCCGTTGGGCGCGCCCGGGTACCCTTCGCTTTTCCTGACATCTGGCTGACGATTTGTGTAGGAGCAGAGCAGCCCCACCAGGAGCGTCCGGAGACCGCCCCCGATGAGCCACCCGCTACAACTACACCGCCAAGGGGGAGTTCCCCGGCAATGAAGGAGCCCCCGGCGAGGGAGCCGTCCCCGACAAGGGAGCAGTCTCCGGCGAGGGAGCAGTCCCCGGCAAGAGAGCAGTCCCCGGCAAGAGACGACGCAGGCGGCCCCTTGGCGACGGAGACCGAGACTGCAGACCCTGGCCCAGGTAACCTTCTTGCCTCGGAACTCCCCTGGGGTTCTTCTTCTTTGGATAGTTGCTTGACTTCTCCCCCTATTTCGACCTTCAGACCCGCCCGCCACGGACCCGATGGAGACCGAGGTCGTCGCCGAGGAGGACGCGCGTGGCCACACTGACGACGTGGCCGCCATCGGAGAGGCGGGTGGTGTTGAAGATCCGGTCGGCGAAGAGGCCGCCAAGGCCACCACGGCAGCCGCGGGCGAGGGGGCCGGCGATCGTACTGACGGCCCTGAGGCCGTAGGAGCGCCAGGCACTGCGCCGACCGCCGAACCCGCCTCCGCAGCGGCGTCGGGCCCCGAGGAGCCCCAGCCAGGCGCCTACCTGAAGGCCGGCGACGATATCTTCATCAAGCTCCCCTGGGAGTCGACTTCCAGGGCGCCGGTCGAGGGGGAGACCTTGGATGGAGAGGTGCTCGCCTCCGCCGGGCTGACGCTGGTTGACGCGCCAAGCAGCAGCGGCGGCGAGCCTGAGGAGGAGCGGCTGCTCCGGAAGCTGGTGTCACTCTACCGCGCCCGACAAGCCCGGGTGGAACGCCGGGAAGCGCTTGTCGCGAAGGCGGGAGCGGACATGGAGAAGCGCGCCGGGGAGCTCCGGGAGCTCAACCAGGAGGCCCTCCGATCCTTGGCGGAGGAGCGAAGGCAGCTCGACGAGGCGCGGACGGCCTTCATCCTCGAGAAGGCAGAAGCCGAAGAGCAGCAAAGGCTTGCCGCCGCGGGGCTGGCCGCGCGGGATGGCGAGCTGGTGCAGCAGAAAGCCAGCCTCGCCAGCCACGAGGAGGAAGTCGCCGCACGCGAGCCAGCGCTTGGCGAAGCCCTCAAGGAAGCGCAAGATGCCGCCGCGGCCGCCGAGGCCGCCACGGAGGCACTGGAGGCGAAGGTGGCGCAGCTCGACACCGATCTGAAGGCGAGCGGTGAGGAGCTCGTCGCGCTCAAACAGGAGCGCGAGAAGGGCGCCCACACCCTTGGCGAGCTGCAGGGCCACTTCGCCGAGAAGATCAAGGAGCTCGACCCCGCCAAGGACTCCAATGCCGATCTCGAGGTGAAGCTGGGCACCTTGACCAAGGCGCTGGAGAGCGCCAAGGAGTGGGAGACGACCTTGCGGAAAGAGGTCGCGGACAACGAGGCGCTGCTGAAAAGCGCCACCGTTACCCAGAACAACCTCAGGGCGACGGTGGAGCAGTGGACTGAGGGCCGTGTGGACATCGCCGCCGCCATCGACAAGGAGCTGACGCTGCTGGGGATGGAGGGCCACGAGTATCCCTCTGGCGAGAACGTCCCACCCAGCGCCAAGCTCACTTCGTTCTTCAAGGGCGTGGTGGCGGCCCTCAAGCATCTCCGGAATGCGATCCCAGAGCAGCTGGCCGGCGAGACGCGCGAAGCCGTCGCCGGAGCCCTCGAGAAAGTGTTGGTGAAGGTCGCCTTCCGCAACCCCGGCATCAGGCTCACCAACGCCCTCAAATCCCTGCCACCAGGCGCTGATCTGGAGGGGATCAGGGCCCTCGTCGCGCCCATTGTGGAGAAGGTGGCCGGGATCAAGAGGATCGAGGGCGACCGTGTGGATTAGGTGCCTGCCCATCTCTTTTCTTGTCGCTGCTGGTCAAGTCATGAGGGCAATTCATTAGGGCTGCGACAAGCTTGCCTTTGTAATATAACTCTATCTTAGGTAGTGACTGCACTGTTATTTCCCCTACTTGACTCTGTGCTTTGTATGTTTTTGCCCTACGTTTTTGGGGACTTGTCGGCGTAGGCCTCCGCCTTACCGCGGGCTCTGAGTGCGGGACATCAGCAGCCCGCCAGCGGCGCCAATACCGGCAAGAAACCTTGTCGCGGCTAGCTGCAGCTCACTTAAATTGTTGAGCAGGCTCAAAGCAAAGTAAGTGTTGCGACTGCAGTCGCAACACACTTAAGCTGCTGCGCGAGCTCGAAACAAAGTAAGGATGCCACTCTGGTTGTAGCACACTTAAGTCGTTGAGCGGACTCGAAACGAAGTAAGGGCGCAACTAGCCACGAGCCGGTCCCTCCGCGCACAGGTTTTCCATACAAAGCACGGTCGTTCGAGGAAGATAACCTCAAAATTTTAAAAACTCGATTGCTCAAGCTTTAGCAACTTAGCTTTTTCGCGGTTCGCCGCCCGGCAAGGTCGCTTTCCGGCAAGGCGAAACATAGGGCTCGCCGTCGCTTACCGGGGGTCAGTGCTGCACAGAGTGTCAGATAATGCATGCAAAGAATGAAGAGCATGAAATCGACAAGGTGCGCGGAGCACATGAACCCAATCTGCGCACAGGGTCTGCGCCTGGCTCGGTACAAAGGATCACATGCAACAGCGGCAAGACTTTGTACAGAAGGGTGGTTGCCGGACGGGGTCCGACAACCGCGCCTTACGGGCGAAACTTACGAAGATGCCCAACGTTCCAGGAGTTGCTCACCGGAGTGGTATCTTCGGTCTCAAGGCGGACAGCGCCAGGCCTAGCGACTCGTTTCACCCGGTAAGGGCCTTCCCACTTCCTCGGAACTTCTGGCACTAACTTTGCGGCTATATAAGCGGCGCAAAGCTTGCTGGTAGCGAGCAGCTCACACAGCGGCCTGAAGACGGTCCTCCTCGAGGAGCAGCGCGTCATCTCGACGCAGCTGCTCTCGCTCGAGCTCAGCATGAGCGAACACTCGAGGTGGCCCGTACGCGAGATCCGTGGGGCTAACTGCCTCCGCTCCGTGGAATAGAGCGAAAGGTTGCCTGGTCATACCAGGGCTTACCTGCGCCGAGGGGTGTCGGCGTAGGTTTGGACGCCGTAGCGCCATGAGCTCGGTGCATGTTTGGACGCCGTGGCGCCATGAGCTGGCTCGACGACGTCCGTCCCGCCGCCGACGCCGTCCCCACCACCCGTTTGATCCAAGGGCGGCGGGTCCGACGCGGACGGACCAGCCACCTCCGGAGCCTTCTTCTTCGGTGGCATGTCGATGAAGATGACGGAGATCTAGCCTGTGCGGACGCCGGATCAGGTTCACACAACCTCGACGCCCCCTACCTGGCGTGCCAAAGATGTCGGGGGAAATCGGCTTTCTCGAACACCTATGGTGACCGAGCTCCTTACTGGTTCGGTGGGTGGCGGAGGTCGCACGAAGAGCAGATCGAGGCGATGCACACACGGGGTTTACCCAGCTTCGGGCCGCACGGATGCGTAAAACCCTACTGCTGCTTTGTGGTTTGTATTGTGTTCTTGCTCGGAGGCGCGTGGTGCTACAGTACACATGAGCCCCTGGCGAGACCGAGCGTAAAAAATGGGTGTCCCCCCCTGTACGTGCGCATGGGGCCTCCTTTGATATGCTCAAGGGGTTACCCACAGGTGGCAGCGCAGGTGGGGGCAAAAATGGGAGAATGCTGTAGTGGGTACAGCTGCCTGCACAGTGGCTGTACAGTGCTATCATACCTAACTCTGACGGCAGGGGACAAGGGCATTAAATGCCCGTCCGCGTCGCCCAGACGGTGCAGGAACAGGACCGTCAGGAGCGCCACCGTTTGCCACGATGGCTACTTTGTCAGCTTCGCTTCGCCATCGCATGCCCCTGGCTACGCAGCCTCCTGCCACGTGCGCCTGGGATGCCCCCAGAGCGACACGTTGGTGGATGAGCTGGAGCGCAGGCACGGGGTGGTAACTTGCCGCGGCAAGCGCCTTGCCGCGGTGGATGTCTTGCCGCGCCCGGGAGCTTGTCGCTCACCGGGCCTTGCCGGAGCGCGGGACGCGCCGTGGCGAGGTCCTTGTCGTGCCGTGGTTGGCCTTCCCGGCAAGCTCCTCTTGCCGGGGTCTTGTGTTTCGAGCGGCAGTCCCGGCAAGCTCCTCTTGCCGGGGCCTCGCTCCCTTCGGGTGGCCTTCCCGACAAGCTCCTCTTGCCGGGGCCTTGGCTCAAATACTTTGTTCTTGAATGGCCCGAAAGGGGACCATGGAGGGTCTTGGAGATCACCTGGCAAGCCTTGCCGCGGGGTGCTACGACTGCCCGTGCACAAGTTCGGGGTACTAAGGTACCCCTACTTTAGTACACCGACAAATATGTTCGGTAAAGGCTTTCTTTTGACTATAAGCATGAGGAGAATTTAGCATGGATTGCAACAAGGAAATACAATCAATTAAAGAGCAACTTTCATAATTAAATTCCTTGAAATCCAATATAGTGGGTTTAGCAACATCTAGATTATTTCTTTCAATCCCACTTTCATCAATTTCATCATAAAGATCTAAATACTCCGAATTTTTGGAATGCCTTCTAGGTAAAGGAAGATCAAATTCAGTTTCATCAATATTCATATTGCAAAACAAAGATTTGATAGGGGACACATCAATAACTTTTAGGTCTTCATCTTGATTTTCATAGGAATTGGAAGAACACGCTTTAATAAAGGCATCTTTCGTAGCATGCATCCTAGCGGTTCTTTCCTTGCACTCATCAATGGAAATTCTCATGGCTTTTAGAGACTCATTGATATCATGCTTAGGAGGAACAGATCAAAGCTTTAAAGAATCAACCTCAAGAGAAATTCTATCAACGTTCCTAGCCAAATCATCAACTTTAAGTAATTTCTCCTCAAGCAAAGCATTAAAATTCTTTTGTGAATTCATAAACTCTTTAACACTATTCTCAAATTCAGAGGGAATCTTATTATAATTTCCATAAGAGTTGTTGTAGGAATTTCCATAATTATTAGAAGGATTACTAGGATAAGGCCTAGGATTAAAATTCCCTCTATACGCGTTGTTACCAAAATTATTCCTACCAACAAAATTCACATCCATAGATTCATTGTTATTCTCAATCAAAGTAGACAAAGGCATATCATTAGGATCAGAAGAAGCACTCTTAGTAGCAAATAATTTCATAAGTTCATCCATCTTTCCACTTAAAACATTAATTTCTTCTATCGCATGCACCTTTTTATTAGAAGATCTTTCAGTATGCCATTGAGAATAAATAACCATAATATTATCTAGGAGTTTAGTAGCATCTCCTAAAGTGATTTCCATAAAAGTGCCTCCCGCGGCCAAATCTAAAATATTTCTAGAAGCAAAATTCAATCCTGCATAAATTTTTTGTATAATCATCCATAAGTTCAAACCATGAGTAGGGCAATTACGTATCATTAATTTCATTCTCTCCCGAGCTTGTGCAACATGTTCATGATGAAGTTGCTTAAAATTCATAATGTCGTTTCTAAGAGAGATGATCTTAGAGGGAGGAAAATACTTAGAGATAAAAGCATCTTTGCACTTGTTCCAAGAATCAATACCATTTTTAGGCAAAGACGAAAACCAAGCTGTAGCACGATCTCTAAGCGAAAAAGGAAATAGCTTCAATTTAACAATGTCATTATCGACATCTTTTTTCTTTTGCATATCACATAAATCAATGAAGCCATTCAGATGAGTAGCGGCATCTTCACTAGGAAGGCCGACGAATTGATCTTTCATAACAAGATTCAACAAAGTAGTATTGATTTCACAAGATTCAGTATTGGCAAGAGGAGCAATCGGAGTGCTAAGGAAATCATTATTATTGGTATTGGTGAAGTCACACAATTTGGTAGTATCTTGAGCCATCGCGACAAACAAGCAATCCAACACACGAGCAAACAAAAGGCAAGCAAGAAAAAGGCAAACGCAGAAAGAGAAGGAGAAGGAGAAGGAGAAGGAGATTTGGAAAGAGAGGGCAAATAAAACGGCAAGGGTGAAGTGGGGCAGAGGAAAACGAGAGGCAAATGGCAACTAATGTAATGCGGGAGATAGGGATTGTGATGGGTACTTGGTATGTTGACTTTTTGCGTAGACTCCTCGGCAACGGCGCCAAAAATTCTTCTTGCTACCTCTTGAGCTTGCGTTGGATTTCCCCGAAGAGGAAAGGATGATGCAACAGAGTAGCGTAAGTATTTCCCTCAGTTTTTGAGAACCAAGGTATCAAACCAGTAGGAGGCCACGCGCAAGTCCCTCGTACCTACACAAAAGCAATAGCTCCTCGCAACCAATGCGATTAGGGGTTGTCAATCCCTTCACGGTCACTTACGAGAGTGAGATCTGATAGAGTTGATAGATAATATTTTTGGTATTTTTGATATAGAGATGCAAAGTGAAAAGTAAAAGGCAAAGTAAAAAGCAAAGCAAAGTTAAAGTGATGGAGATTGATATGATGAGAATAGACCCGGGGGCCATAGGTTTCACTAGTGGCTTCTCTCAAGAGCATAAGTATTCTACGGTGGGTGAACAAATTACTGTTGAGGAATTGACAGAATTGAGCATAGTTATTAGAATATCTAGGTATGATCATGTATATAGGCATCACATCCGAGACAAGTAGACCGAAATGATTCTGCATCTACTACTATTACTCCACTCATCGATCGCTATCCAGCATGCATCTAGAGTATTAAGTTAAAAACAAAGTAACACCTTAAGCAAGATGACATTATGTAGAGAGATAAATTCATGCAATATGAAATAAACCCCATCTTGTTATCCTCGATGGCAACGATACAATACGTGCCTTGCTGCCCCTTCTGTCACTAGGAAAGGACACCGCAAGATTGAACCCAAAGCTAAGCACTTCTCCCATGGCAAGAACTACCAATCTAGTTGGCCAAACCAAACAGATAATTCGAAGAGACTTGCAAAGATAACCAATCATACATAAAAGAATTCAGAGAAGATTCAAATATTATTCATAGATAGACTTGATCATAAACCCATAATTCATCGGTCTCAACAAACACACCGCAAAAAGAAGATTACATCGAATAAATCTCCACAAGAGAGGGGGAGAACATTGTATTGAGATCCAAAAAGAGAGAAGAAGCCATCTAGATAATAACTATGGACCTGAAGGTCTGAGGTAAACTACTCACACTTCATCGGAGAGGCTATGATGATGTAGAAGCCCTCCGTGATGACGGCCCTCTCCGGCGGAGCTCCGGAACAGGCCCCAAGATGGGATCTCGTGGATACAGAAAGTTGCGGCGGTGGAATTAGGTTTTTGGCTCCGTATCTGATCGTTTGGGTGTACGTAGGTATATATAGGAGGAAGAAGTACGTCGGTGGAGCTTCGGTGGGCTCACGAGGGTGGGGGGCGCGCCTGGGGGGTAGGGCACGCCCCTACCTCGTGCCCACCTCGAAGCTTCCTTGGCATAGGGTCCAAGTCTCCTGGGTCATATTCGCTGAGAAAATCACGTTCCCGAAGGTTTCATTTCGTTTGGACTCCGTTTGATATTCCGTTTCTTCGAAACACTGAAATAGGCAAAAACAACAATTCTGGGCTGGGCCTCCGGTTAATAGGTTAGTCCCAAAAATAATATAGAAGTGGAAAATAAAGCCCAATATAGTCTAAAATAGTAGATAATATAGCATGGAGCAATAAAAAATTATAGATACGTTGGAGACGTATCAGTATGCTCAACCCCTTAGTGCAAAAGAACGTCACGTTATATTGCTCCTTATGATAGCAACTTTTATTATGTAGTCTATCGCTTTTATTCTTTGCCATCATAAGTTCGTACAACGCTCAATTTTCTCTTACACTAAATGATCTAACACTTTTAGAAGCAATTTTTATTGCCTTATTGCACCGATGACAACTTACTTGAGGGATCTTATTCAATCCTTAGGTAGGTATGGTGGACTCTTGAAAATAAGATTTGGGTTTAAGGGTTTTTGGATGCACTAGTAGTATCTTTACTTGGTGCCGAATTTTTGGCTAGCAAAGATGGGGGGCAATCACCACATTTTGAAGGATCTATGACAAAATAACTTCTATGTGAATATGAACAAACATAAACAATTACATTGTCTTCCTTGTCCAACGTCAACAATTTTGGCATATAATATTTTGATGGGGGCTCACAATCACAAAAGATATCCAAGATAGTGTATTTGCATGTGAAAGTTCTCTTCCTTATACTAATTATTCATGAATTGCTTGTATGACCAATATTGTGATTATCAAGCCTCAAAAGATTTCACTTTCTAAACCCAATGTGAAGCTACCACTAGGCATGATATGATTTCAACTTCATGACATCCAATTCATTCAACAATTTACTCATAGGATATAAGTGAAGCACAAGAGCAAATGACAAGCTACTCCAAAAATATATAAATGAAGATCATGAGCATAATATTTAGTTCTCTCAAATTAATTTAAGTGAAGCAAGAGAGAATTTCTTCAAAAATACTAAAGCACACCGTGCTCAAAAAGATATAAGTGAAGCACTAGAGCAATTCCACAGAAAAGAGCTTCGTTGACGGGATGTGCGTGCCGCTTACCTAGCCTTCCTAGCAACTATTTGAGGACTCTATTTTATTTAAAAACTTTCAGATCTAAGTATTTTATTAAAACAACAAGCAAAAACAAAAAAAATGCAATTCCAAGAATATCACACATCATGTGAAGAAGCAAAAACTTAGGTTCAACCGATACTAACCGATAATTGTTGAAGAAGAAAGGTGGGATGCCTACCGGGGCATCCCCAAGCTTAGCTTTTGTGTCACCTTAATTCCTCTGATATCACAGTTTCCCTAAATCTTAAAAACTTCATCCACACAAAACTCAACAAGAACTCGTGAGATAAGTTAGTATAAACCAATGCAAAAACCTTATCATTCTCTACTGCAACAAGTCACTAAATTTATTATTCAACATTGCATACTAAATGCCTCTGCATATTTAGTACTCCTATCCTCAAATAGAATCATTAAACAAGCAAACATATGCAAACAATGCAAACATAACAGCAATCTGCCAAAACAGTACAGTTTGTAAAGAATGCAAGATTCATCATACTTCCATAACTCCAAAAATTATGAAAATTTGCCACAATGTAGAAAATTTATCAGAGCTCATTTTGCAAAAAGTTTCAACATTTTATCACATTCTGAATTTTCTAGGGAATTTTTGCAACAGCGGTAAACTTTCTATTTTCAAACAGTAACATGTAGATTTGGAAAATAAGCATGGCAAATGCTATACTTGACATTTTTTATTGAAAATAAAGATGCAAAATATTATTCTAAATGACAGCAAGCAAATCCTAACAAAAAAATTGACGCTCCAAGCAAAACACATATCATGTGACGAATGAAAACATAGCTCCAAGTGAGGTTACCGTAATGTTCGGAGACGAAAGAGGGGATGCCTTCCGGGGCACCCCCAAGCTTAGTTGCTTGGATATTCCTTTAATATTACCTTGGGGTGCCTTGGGCATCCCCAAGCTTAGGGTCTTGTCACTCCTTATTCTCCTCATATCGATATCTCACCCAAAACTTGAAAACTGTAATCACACAAAATTTAACAGAACTTCGTGAGATAGGTTAGTAGATAAAGAGCAAAACCACCCACTTTTGGTACTGCCAAAGACAAGATTCATAATTTTTCTCACACAATTCCTACTATAGCATATCATTTCCACAATTTATATTGATCAATATAAACCATAGAAACTAGAAAACAAGCAAGCTATGCATTGAAAACAGAATCTGTCAAAAACAGAACAGTCTGTAGTAATCTGTACTCCAACCATATTTCTGCTACTCCAAAAATTCTGAAAAATTAGGAAAACCTGGGAAATGTGTATATTAATCTTATGCAAAGAGAATGAACTCAAAATCACTCTTCTGTTAAAAATTAGAATTATTTTCGTGAGCGCAAAAGTTTCTGTTTTTCAAAAAGATCAAATCGACTATCACCCAACATGATCCCAAAGGCTTTACTTGGCACTTTATTGAAACAAAAGCAATAAAACATGATCAATAAAGTAGCATAATCATGTGAACACACAAAACCAGTAGGTAAAAGTGTTGGGTTGTCTCCCAACAAGCGCTTTTCTTTAATGCCTTTTACCTAGGCATGATGATTTCAATGATGCTCACGTAAAAGACAAGAATTCAAACAAAAAGAGAGCATCATGAAGCATATGACTAGCACATTTAAGTCTAACCCACTTCCCATGCATAGGGATTTTGTGAGCAAACAACTTATGGTAACAAGAATCATCTAGCATAGGAAGGCAAAACAAACATAACTTCAAGACTTTCAACATATAGAGGGGAAAATTGATATTTTTGCAATATGTAAAAGCATATGTTCCTCTCTCATAATAATTTTCAGTAGCATCATGAAGAAATTCAACAATATAACCATCACATAAAGCATTCTTTTCATGACACAAAAGCATAGAAAAGTTATTACTCTCCACATAAGCAAATTTCTTCTCATCAGTAGTAGTGGGAGCAAACTCAACAAAATAACTATCATGACAGTGAAAATTAAAATCATGATGACAAGTTTCATGGTTATTCATTATTCTTTATAGCATACATGTCATCACCATAATCATCATAGATAGCAACTTTGTTATCATAGTCAATTGAAGCCTCATCCAAAATGGTGGATTCATCACTTAATAAAGTCATGACCCCTCCAAATCCACTTTCATCATTATAATCATCATAAATAGGAGGCATGCAATCATTATAACAAATTTGCACATCAAATCTTGGGGGACTAAAAATATCATCTTCATCAAACATAGCATCCCCAAGCTTATGGCTTCGCATATCATTAGCATCATGGATATTCAAAGAATTCATACTAACAACATTGCAATCATGCTCATCATTTATACCAAACATTCTATTGAATTCTTCTTCTATCAATTGAGCACAATTTTCCTTTCCATCATTTTCACAAAATACATTATAAAGATGAATAATATGATGTGACCTCGATTCCATTTTTTTGTAGTTTTCTTTTATGAACCAAACTAGTGATAAAACAAGAAACTAAAAGATTCGATTAAAAGATCTAAAGATATACCTTCAAGCACTCATCTCCCCGTCAACGACGCCAGAAAAGAGCTTGATGTCTAGTACGCAACTTTATTCTTGTAGACTCATGTTGGGCTTCCAAGCGCATAGTTTTTTTAGGACAGTAGCAATTTTTCCCCAAGTGGATGACCTAAGGTTTATCAATCTGTGGGAGGCATTGGATGAAGATGGTCTCTCTCAAACAACCCTGCAACGAAATACAAGAAATCTCTTGTGTCCCCAACACACCCAGTACAATGGCAAATTGTATAGATGCACTAGTTCGGCGAAGAGATGGTGATAAAAGTGTAACATTGATGGTAGAAATATATTTTTATAATCTGAATAAATAAAAACAGCAAGGTAGCAAATAGTAAACGGGCACAAAAACGGTATTGCAATGCTTGAAAATGAGGCATAGGGTCCGTACTTTCGCTAGTGCAATCTCTCAACAATGCTAATATAATTGGATCATATAACCACCCCTCAAAGTGCGATGAAGAATCACTCCAAAGTTCCTATCTAGTGGAGAACCGAAGAATAAATTGTTTGTAGGGTACGAAACCACCTCAACGCTATTCTTTCCGTTCGATCTATTCAAGAGTTCGTACTAAAATAACACAAAGCTATTCTTTCTGTTCGATCTATCCTAGAGTTCGTACTAAAATAACACCAAAGCAAATTCATATTCATAATACTAAATCCAACACAAAGAACTTCAAAGAGTGCCCCAAGATTTCAACCGAAGAGACAAAGACAAGAACGTGCATCAACCCCTATGCATAGATTACCCCAATGTCACCTCGGGAATCTGTGAGTTGGGTGCCAAAACATATATCAAGTGAATCAATACGATACCCCATTGTCACCACAAGTATTCAATTGCAAGACATATATCAAGTGTTCTCAAATACATAAAAGTATTCAATTCGATAACAACAAAATCTCAAAGGGAAAAACTCAATTTATCACAACAAGATAGAGAGGGGAAAACACCACATGATCCGACTATATTAACAAAGCTCGTGATACATCAAGATCGTGACATCTCAAGAACACGAGAGAGAGAGAGAGAGAGAGAGAGAGAGAGAGAGAGAGAGAGAGAGAGAGAGAGAGAGAGAGAGAGATTAAACACATAGCTACTAGTACAAACCCTCAGCCCTGAGGGTGGACTACTCCCTTCTCATCGTGGTGGCCACCGTGATGATGAAGATGGCCACCGGAGATGATTCACCCCTCTGGCAGGGTGCCAGAACGAGGTCTAGATTGGTTTTCGATGGCTATAGAGCCTTGCAGCGATGGAACTTTTGATCTAGATTCACCTCGAGGGTTTTTGGAATTTTTGGGAATTTATAGGGTAAAAAGGGGGTGCGCGAGGCCTCCGAGGTGGGCACAACCCACCTGGGCGCGCCTGGGCCCTGGCGCGCCCTGGTGGGTTGTGCCCCCCTCGGGGCACCCCCAGGTGCTTCTCTGGCCCATCCTGAGTGTTCTGGTCCATAAAAAAGTTCCAAAAAGTTTCGTGCTGGTTGGACTCCGTTTGATATTGATTTCCTGTGATGTCAAAAACAAGCAAAAAAACAGCAACTAGCACTGGGCACTGGGTCAATAGGTTAGTCCCAAAAAATGATATAAAGTTGCTATAAAATGATTGTAAAACATCCAAGAAGATAATAAAACAACATAAATACTTCATAAATTATTGATACGTTGGAGACGTATCAACCCCTCACAAACCGGAGCAACTCACTATAAGGCTCATGGTTCCTAGAGGGAACAATGCATGTTTGATGACGAACAGGAGATAACTTCCTCTTACGGCCTTTAATTTTTTTCTATGTTTAACGTGCACTAATACAACTATCATGTGAAAATTTGGAAAATTTCAGTGGTCATTTGACCTTTTAAAAATATTTAAGTGATTTTCTAGCCATTTAATGACCGTCATTCAAATTTGAACTACATTTACATGCAACGGCTAACCATAACGGTTTGAAAAATCATATTTGTGTACTTATGTGCGAGTTAATTCCATGTGCAGTAAATTAGAAGGAATTTTCAAACATATTGGTCTAACGGCATGGACACATGCATGGAGTGCCATGGCATTTTAATTCCAAATATTTAAAAAATGATCAGAAAAACATGAAAGCTTGCTTGTTGTAATGTCATGCCACCAAGATGATGTGGTAAAAAAATTGGCTTGTTTGATAGAAGTTTGGACACACACCCCTCACCAACCGGAGCAACTCACTAGAAGGCTCGTGGTTCCGAGAGGTAACAATGCATGTTTGATGACGAACGGGAGATAGCTTCCTCTTATGGCCTTAAATTTTTTTCTACTTTTAACATGCACTAATACAACTATCATGTGAACATTTGGAAAATTCTAGGGGTCATTAGACCTTTTAAAGACATTTTAGTGATTTTCTAGCCATTTAATGACCGTAATTCAAATTTGAACTACATCTAACTGCAACGGCTAACCATAATGGTTTGAAAAATCATATTTGTGTACTTGTGTGCGAGTTAATTCCATGTGAAGTAAATTAGAAGGAATTTTCAAACATATTGTTCTCACGGCATGGACACATGCATGGAGTGCCATGGCATTTTAATTCCAAAAAATTAAAAATGATCAGAAAAACATGAAACATTGCTTGATGTAATGTTATGCCACCAAGATGATGTGGTAAAAAAATTGGCCTGCTTGACGAAAGTTTGGACCCACACCCCTCACAAACTGGAGCAACTCACTACACGGCTCATGGTCCCAAGAGGGAACAATGCATGTCTGATGACGAACAGGAGATAGCTTCCGCTTACGACCTTCAAATTTTTTCTACGTTTAACGTGCACTAATACAACTGTCATGTGAAAATTTAAAAAATTCTAGGGGTCATTTGACCTTTTAAAGACATTTTGCGAGTTTCTAGCCATTTAATGACCGTAATTCAAATTTAAACTACATCTACATGCAATGACTAGCCATAACGGCTTGAAAAATCATATTTGTGTACTTGTGTGCAAGTTAATTCCATGTGTAGTAAATTAGAAGGAATTTTCAAACATATTGGTCTCACGGCATGGACACATGCATGGAGTGCCAATGCATTTTAATTTCAAAAAATAAAAAAATGATCAGAAAAACATGAAACCTTGCTCGATGTAATGTCATGCCACCAAGATGATGTGGTAAAATATTGACCTATTTGACGAAAGTTTGGACACACACCCCTTACAAACCGGAGCAACTCACTAGAAGGCTCGTGGTTCCGAGAAGGAACAATGCATGTGTGATGACGAACGGGAGATAGCTTCCTCTTACGGCCTTCAATTTTTTTCTATGTTTAACGTGCACTAATACAACTGTCATGTGAAAATTTGGAAAATTCTATGGGTCATTTGACCTTTTAAAGACATTTAAGTGATTTTCTAGCCATTTAATGACCGTAATTGAAATTTGAACTACATCTACATGCAACGGCTAACCATAACTGTTTGAAAAATCATATTTGGGTTCTTGTGTGCGATTTAATTCCATGTGCTGTAAATTAGAAGGAGTTTTCAAACATATTGGCCTCATGACATGGACACATGCATGGAGTGCCATGGTATTTTAATTCCAAAAAATTAAAAAATGATCAGAAGAACATGAAACCTTGCTTGATGTAATGTCATGCCACCAAGATGATGTGGTAAAATAATTGGCCTGTTTGACGAAAGTTTGGACACACACCCCTCACAAACCGGAGCAACTCACTAGATGGCTCGTGGTTTTGAGAGGGAACAATACATGTTTGATGACGAACGGAGATAGCTTCCTCTTACGGCCTTCATTTTTTTTCTATGTTTAACATGCACTAATACACCTTTCATGTGAAAATTTGGAAACTCTAGGGGTCATTTGACCTTTTAAAGAGATTTAAGTGATTTTCTAGCCATTTAAAGACCATAATTCAAATTTGAACTACATCTACCTGCAACGGCTAACCATAACGGTTTCAAAATCATATTTGTGTACTTATGTGCGAGTTAATTCCATGTGCACTAAATTAGAATGAATTTTCAAACATATTGGTGTCACGGCATGGAGACGTGCATGGAGTGCCATGACATTTTAATTCCAAAAAATAAAAAAATGATCAGAAAAACATGAGACCTTGCTTGATGTAATGTCATGCCACCAAGATAATGTGGTAAAAAAATTGGCCTATTTGACGAAAGTTTGGACACACACCCCTCACAAACCGGAGCAACTCACTAGAAGGCTCGTGGTTCCAAGAGGGAACAATGTATGTTTGATGACGAAATTGAGATAGCTTCCTGTTATGGCCTTCAATTTTTTTCTACATTTAACATGCACTAATACAACTGTCATGTGAAAATTTGGAAAATTCTTGGGGTCATTTGACCTTTAAAAGACATTTAAGTGATTTTCTAGCCATTTAATGACCGTAATTCAAATTTGAACTACATCTACATGCAATGGCTAACCATAATGGTTTGAAAAATCATATTTTTGTGTACTTGTGTGTGAGTTAAAAAATAATCAGACGATGTAAATATCTGGTGCTCAAAAAAGAAAATGTAAAGATCTGGCAAGACAACCGGCCCCACACGATTGGCACTCTATTTCGCACCTCGAGGTTTGGAAGGTGACTGGCGGGGGTTATTAATCAGACATGGTTCTGTATTGGAAACGGTCAGCTATTAAGTTCACACACGGATTTTGCTGCGAGAATTGTGTGTAATTCAAAATACAGTCCTTGTAAATTTCGGCGACCGACGTGTGTACTGTTCCCGTCGATCCTGCCTGCATTCTCATCTACATCCTCCCCTCGCTCGCCCTCTCTCTCGCTCGCTCTCTCTCTCTCTCTCTCTCTATCTATCTATCTATCTCTATCTCGAATCTCTGCCATGGCGCCGCCAATCTTCCCACGCGCTGACGAGGAGTCACCGCCCTCCGAGGACGCTTAGTCGAAGAGCAGCGATGAGGAGGACCCCTATGCGCTGCCCGACGAGGTTGCGCCGGACCCCCAACTTTCGATTGGTTTTGGGGCTAGTACAATCTGTGGAAGTCACTACCGCCGGTTGAGAAAGCCACGCAAGTTGTGTTCAACAAGGAGATGGTGGAGGAAGAAGTCAGGTACCAGGCGGTCTGTGAAGCCCGTGATGCCACCTGGAAAAAGGAGGCGGTGGAGCTTTGGGGCGGGCGCGTCGTCATGAGGAGGAGGTGTACGAAGACGGGTACTTCGCGAGAAAGGTCAAAGGCGCTAGGTACCTCATCGCTGCGTGGAGGTGGGCTGGTAAGCTCCAGCGTGCCACCGACGAGGAGCTCCGGTGGGCGCCCAATGAAATGGCAAGATCGTTCGCGCTCGTCCGCCAGCAAGAGGCAGATCGGTACGTCAAGCGCTGCGAGGCAGAGGAGGCGGATTACTGCCTCCTCGCTGGGAAGACGCCACGCACCAGGAAGCTGCTGGCGAGGGGCTACCGGAATACTGCCCCCAAGAGGGATTATTAGTTTTAGGATTGTTCGTTTTCAATTTTATGCATTGTACCTAGTAGTTAAGTATCATCACGTACATGTGATGATATTATATATGTTCTATGATGAACTAATGAACAATTAATATATATATTATGAATTCCATTTTCTATCTGTTTTTGTATACTAATTCGTATCTAGCTGTTAACATCCACATATATAGAATGGAAAGCGTATACACACACATTGAATCAAAACATATAAGAACGGAAAACAGAGTACACACATTGAAACAGAGTAATAAACAGAGCAATATCATGATTGCTGTGAATACATAGCGATCCACATTGAAATGACTCAACAAAATAAAACGCGTCCATGAGACCATGACCAGCATCCCTTGCCTATAGTAGCTCTTGGCTTTGCCTGAACTCGTGCAAGCATTCGTCCAAGCGGTCGACACGCTCGCGATACATCTGGAGCGCGATCTTGAGCTTCAAGTTGGCTATTTCTTCATAGAACACCATCTCGAGGATGCAACGGCCATGTTCCTCTACTGCGCCCAGGTGGACACCTTGGCCAAGGAGGCGGTCGAGCCTACCGACCAGCGCGTTGGCATCAAGCGGGCCGCGGACAAGGCGAACGGCGCGACGGGCGTCTGGTGCAAGTACGACGCGGCCGACCTCTGGTGCAAGTACGGCGCAGAGGGCCTCCCGACAAGCGCTATTGTTTAACTCCCCTAGCTAAGCATGATGATTTCAATGATGCTAACATAAAAGATAAGAATTGAAACATAATGGGAGCATCATGAAGCATATGACAAGCACATTTAAGTCTAACCCACTTCCTATGCATAGGCATTTTGGGAGCAAACAAATTATGGGAACAAGAATCAACTAGCATAAGAAGGCAAAACAAGCATAACTTCAAGATTTTTAACACATATAGAGGAAACTTGATATTATTGCAACTCGTACAAGCATATATTCCTCCCTCATAATAATTTTCAGTAGCATCATGAATGAATTCAACAATATAACCATCACATAGAGCATTATTCTCATGATGCACAAGCATATAAATTTTACTACTCTCCACATAAGCAAAATTCTTCTCATTCGGAATAGTGGGAGCAAACTCAACAAAATAACTACCATGTGAGGCATAATCCAATTGAAAATTAAAATCATGATGACAAGTTTCATGGTTATCATTATTCTTTATAGCATACATGTCATCACAATAATCATCATAGATAGCAACTTTGTTCTCATAATCAGTTGGAACCTATTCCAAAACGGTGGATTCATCACTAAATAAAGTCACAACCTCACCAAATCCACTTTCATAAATATTATAAGATTCAAAACCCTCCAAAATAGTGGGATCATTACCAAGAGTTGACACTCTTCCAAACCCACTTTCAACGATATAATCGTCATAAATAGGAGGCATGCTATCATCATAATAAATTTGGTCATGAAAACTTCGGGGACAAAAAATATCATCTTCATCAAACATAGCATCCCCAAGCTTATGGCTTTGCATATCATTAGCATCATGGATATTCAAGAAATTCATACTAACAACATTGCAATCATGCTCGTCATTCAAAGAATTTATGCCAAACATTTTATGAACGTCTTATTCTAACACTTGAGCACAATTTTCCTTCCATCATTTTCACGAAAGACATTAAAAAGATGAAGCATATGAGGCAACCTCAATTCCATTTTTTTGTACTTTTCTTTTATAGACTAAACTAGTGATAAAACAAGAAACTAAAAGATTCGATTGCAAGATCTAAATATATACCTTCAAGCACTAACCCCCCGGCAACGGCGCCAGAAAAGAGCTTGATGTCTACTACACAACCTTCTTCTTGTAGACTCGTGTTGGGCCTCCAAGGGTACAGTTTTGTAGGACAGTAGCAAATTTCCCTCAAGTGGATGACCTAAGGTTTATCAATTTGTCGGAGGCGTAGGATGAAGATGATCTCTCTCAAACAACCTTGCAGCCAAATAACAAAGAGTCTCTTGTGTCCCCAAGACACCCAATACAATGGTATATTGTATAGGTGCACTAGTTCAGCGAAGAGATGGTGATACTAGTATAATATGGATGGTAGATATAGGTTTTTGTAATCTTAAATATAAAAACAGCAAGGTAGCAAGTGGTAAAAGTGAGCGAAAACGGTATTGCAATGCTTGAAAACAAGGCCTAGGGTTCATACTTTCACTAGTGCAAGTTCTCTCAACAATGATAACATAATTAGATCATATGGCAATCCCTCAACATGCAATAAAGAAACACTCCAAAGTTTCTATCGGAGAACGTAGGACAAAAATGTGCATCAACCCCTATGCATAGATTACCCCAATGTCACCTCGGGAATCCATGAGTTGAGTGCCAAAACATACATCAAGTGAATCAATAGAACATCCCATTGTCACCACATATATCCCATCGCAAGACATACATCAAGTGTTCTCAAATCCAATACTCAATCCAACATAACGAAACCTCAAAGAGCAAGAATCAATTCATCACAAGAAGGTAGAGGGGGAGAAACACCATATGATCCAACTATTATAACAAAGCTTGCAGTACATCAAGATCGTGCCAAATCAAGAGCACGATAGAGAGATCAAACACATAGCTATCGCACATACCCTCAGCCCCGAGGGTGAACTACTCCCACCTCGTCATGGAGAGCACCGAGATGATAAAGATGGCCACCGGTGATGGTTTCCCCCTCTGGCAGGGTGTCGGAACGGGATCACGATTGCTTTTCGTGGCTACAGAGGCTTACGGCGGCGGAACTCTCGATCTAGGTTTCTTTCTAGGGGTTTCCGTTTTATAGGAATTTTTGGCGGTGGTTTCACGTCAAGGGGTCCACAAGGCAGCGGCAAGGTAGGGGGGTGGGCGCGCCTTCCACCCTTGTCGTTGCCTCGAAACTCTTTTGGCCCAACTCTTGTGCTTCGGGGGCTTCTTCTGGTCCATAAAAAATCATTGTAAATTTTCAGCTCGTTTGGACTCCATTTGATATTTCTTTTCTGCAAAACTCAAAAGCAAGGAAAAAGCAGAAACTGGCACTGGGCTCTAGGTTAATAGGTTAGTCCCAAAAATAATAGAAAATAGCATATAAATGCATATAAAACATCCAAGATGGATAATATAATAGCGTGGAACAATAACAAATTATAGATACGTTGGAGATGTATCAATGGTGCCACGGGAGTGAAAAATATTATGGCGCTGCCCTTTCTCTTCTCTAGCTGCATTGACACTAAGCACACAACGGGAGACAAAGCAATCTCCCATGTTGGCTTGAATATCACAACCACCCTTCTCACTTTCTTCATCCTCATGATCATCCGATGCTCCACTATCTTCTTGTTCACTCTCAGATTCCCATTCACATTGTTCATTGACAAATAGAACTCTCTTGTTTCCACACTCGGATGAAATGTGACCATGCCCTTTGCACTTACAATACTCAATATCTCGACTTTGAGATGATGGTATAGCTGTGGGGTTAGAAGTACTTCTTGCATCAGAAGGAGCATGCTTGCAACGCCCTCGATGCGGCTATATCTCCCACGTGTCGAGGCACGACTTAGAGGCATAACCGCATTGAAAGCAATGTCGCAAGTGAGGTAATCTTCACACAATCCATGTAATAAATAAAGGGGAAAGATACATAGTTGGCTTACAATCGCCACTTCACACAAGTACATAAATAACATCCATCAAACAGATTACACTCAAGGTCCGACTACGGCACCAAAATGAAAGAAGACTACCCCAAATGCTAAACAGATCCCCGGATCACCCAACTGGGCTCCACTACTGATCATATGGAAAAGAAACATAGTAACGGCCACGTTCCTCATCGAACTCCCAAGTGAGCTCGGTCGCGTCATCTGCACTGACATCGTTGGTACCTGCAACTGAGGTGATAATATCTGTGAGTCACGGGGACTCAGCAATCTCACACCCGCGAGATCAAGACTATTTAAGCTTAAAGGTGGGAAAGGGGTTTATGAGGTGGAGCTGCAGCAAGCGACTAGCATATGGTGGCTACAGCGCAAAAGAGAGCGAGAAGAGAAGGCAAGGCACGGTCGAGGAACTAGAAGTGATCAAGAAGTGATCCTGAAACAACCTACGTCAAACATAACTCCAACAACCGTGTTCACTTCCCGGACCTCGCCGAGAAGAGACCATCACGGTTACACACGCGGTTGATGTGTTTTAGTTAAGGTCAACTTCGGGTTTTCTACAACCGGACATCAACAAATTCCCATCTGCCTCATAACCGCGGGCACGGCTTTCGAAAGATAATACCCTGCAGGGGTGTCCCAACTTAGCCCATGATAAGCTCTCACGGTCAACGAAGGATATTCCTTCTACCGGGAAGACCCGATCAATCTCGGAATCTCGGACTACAAGACATTTCAACAGCAATAAAACAAGTCCAGCAAAACCGCCCGATTGTGCCGACAAATCCTGATAGGAGCTGCACATATCTCGGTCTCAGGGCACATCCGGATAAGTCAAGCTACGAGTAAAACCAGCCCTCGAGTTGCCACGAGGTGGCCCCGCAGGCTGCTCGGTTCGAACCAGCACTTAGAGAAGCACTGGCCCGGGGGGGGGGGGGCTAAAATAAAGATGACCCTCGGGCTCGCGAAAATCCAGGGGAAAAAAGGGTAGGTGGTGGCAAATGGTAAAACCAATGTTGGGCCTTGCTGGAAAAGTCTCATTCAAAGTGAACTGTCAAGGGGGTCCCATAAATCACCCAACCGTGTAAGGAACGCAAACTCCGGGAACATAACACCGGTATGACGGAAACTAGGGTGGCAAGAGTGGAACAAAACACCAGGCATAAGGCCGAGCCTTCCACCCTTTACCAAGTATATAGATGCATTAATTAAATAAGAGGTATTGTGATATCCCAACAAGTAAACATGTTCCAACAAGGAACAACAAGATCATGTTCCAACAAGGAACAAACTTCATCTTCACCTGCAACTAGCAACGCTATAAGAGGGGCTGAGCAAAGCAGTAACATAGCCAAACAACGGTTTGCTAGGACACGGATGGTTAGGGGCTGACATGGCAATATAGGAGGCATGATATAGCAAGTGGTAGGTATCGCAGCATAGGCATAGCAAAAGAGCGAGCAATCTAGCAAGCAAAGATAGAAGTGATTTCGAGGGTATGGTCATCTTGCCTGCAAGGTTCTCAAGAGTTGTCGAAAGCTTGGTCCTCGTAAGCGTTCTCAACAGGTTCCTCGTTCACGTACTCGTCTCCCGGCTCTACCCAAGACAAGAAAACAAGCAAAGGGGACAATATCAACCACGATGCAATGCGCAAGCAACATGATGCAAAACATGGCATGATATGCGAGAGGTGATATGCAATGCGAATGCATGCTCCGGAAGGACAAGGGGGAACAGGGCATAATCTTGGCAAACCAAGCATGCCACTGAATAGATGAGGTGATTTCGGTTGAAATCGATATAAAATACACCGGAATCGGATGCACGGTTTGCAAATGGCAAGCAATACAAGAATGACACGAATCTGCCATAAACAGCATGATGCTACTTAGCAAGCAACAAATAATTAAGCTACTGCACCCAAACATGGCAACAAAGCATATGAAAGTAATCTACACAAGATGGACGACAAAAGATGAACACTGAGCTACGGCTCAATCACATCAAAACAGGTCCAAACAAGCATGGCAAAAGTGCAAACGATAACAGGTTCACAGACTTGGTGAAAATAACAAGAAGCAGAAACTAACATCAGGATGACATGTTCGGAGCAACGAAACAACATGCTACAGGTTCAGAACATAGCAAAGTAAGGCATGTCGTGAATCTATTCATAGCACTTGACAAAAGTCTCTTACTGAACATAAGCCAAAAAGGAACAGAAAATATGATTACGCCCATGTCAATTAAGCAAGTTTCGTTACAGGTTGCAGACTTAGCAGAAAACTGGACATGGCAGAAAACTGATAACGACTAGGCATGTTCGTGAGCTCGATGCACTCACTACAGAGCAATTCATGATAAACTAAGCATACATACATCAATAATACATGGCATAGTAACTATAAATGGCAAGAATAACATCATATCATGCAAGGATCAACTACACCAAGCTTGGCAAAATCGAATAACACGTAAACAATCTGCCAGCAATATTTTGAAGCAAAAGTAGAGCTCGATTGACTCAAGCTATGGCACTCCATAATTGCAAACAAAGGCATGGATGGATTAAGCAAATACTCAAGTTCAAAAGTCCCTTACTGGTCATGCTCAAATTATGCATAGATCACTCAGAAACAACATGAATACATGGCACGAAAATAACAGCAGTCAGGGACTTAGTGAAATCACTAAGTCTCTGAAATCAGCAACATCAAGACACCTAGTTTGCATGCTTGTGCTAGTCACCACATAGATCATAAAAATACATGGCAAAATCCTCTGGATAGTTAACATGGCATATTACAAAACTCATGTAGGACTCAACTTCATAGGAGGTACACATCAATCATGGCAAAAATGACAAAAGTGCATGTTCAGATAAGATTCAGCAACTAACATCAACTAGCCCCCTTCTAACAGAATTTCGGGCATCAGGATGACCTCAAATGAAAATGACGCAATGGAACAAAGTGATGTACTCTTCGAGACAAACAAACCGACATATTATACGCGCGAAACGGAGCTACAGATGCAAAGTTATGGCACTAGGAATATGGCATGATGATGATGAGATTAAAGACTTAGAAATAAAACGAGGGGAGGAAGAAGTCAACCGATCCGGGATCCAGATCGGATCTGGCGACTCCGGCGACGGCGCGGAAGCCGAGGCGGCGACGGCGGGGTGGGGAGGCACCACAGGGGCGCCGGGACGGCAGGGACGGCGCGGGCGCGGCGCGGCGACGCCGGGAGGCGACGGCGGCGGCGGGGCGAGGCGGCGCCGGCGCGAGGGCGGCGGAGAGGCGCGGCGCGGGCGAGCTCCGGCGACGGCGGGGCGCGGCGCGGAGGGAGGAGCGGCGGGGGGCGGCGCGCGGGGCAGAGCCGGGCGGGCGGCGGCCGCGCGCGGGCCGGGAGGGCCCGGTCCGGGCCCCGGCGGGCTTCGGCGGCGGTCGGGAGGCGCGGGCGCCACGTGGCAGCTCGCCACTGGCTGCGGGCAGCGGCGGCGATTCGTCCGGCGCGCCCGGACACGTCCGGCGGCGCGTGGGCGACGGGGATCTAGGGTTAGGGGTGTTTTTGCCCGGATTTGGAGGAGGGGGCACATATTTATAGGTAGAAGGAGCTAGGAAGCTCCAAATGGAGAGCGATTTTCGGCCACGCGATCGTGATCGAACGGCGGAGGACATGGGAGTGTCTTAGATGGGTTATTGGGCTGTTTTGAAGGGGTGTTGGGCTGCAACACACACAAGGCCTTCACGGTTACCTGGTTAACCGTTGGAGTACCAAACGAACTCCGATTGACCCGAAACTTGACAGGCGGTCTACCGGTGCTATACCAAGGCCACATGTCAAACCTCGGTCCATTCCGAGAATGTTTAATACCCGCTCACGAAAAAATGTAAAAGGGGACGCCGGGAGGCAATGGAGCGCCGGATTGCAAAACAGACAACGGGAAAGATGCTCGGATTTATGAGACGAACACGTATGCAAATGCGATGCACATGATGACATGATATGAAATGCATGACATGACCAAAATGCAAAACGGAGAGAACCCAACCACGGAGGGAAAAATCATAACACATAGCCGGAAATGGCAATAGTTGGATTACAAATATGGCAAGTTACATCGGGGGCGTTACAACACACCACCACTACGAGAGGATCTCGTCCCGAGATCTAGGACTGAAAGAACTCCGGGTACTCGGAACGTAGGTGGTTTTCACGCTCCCAGGTGGCTTCTCGGTCTGAATGATGTGACCATTTCACTTTGAAGAATTTGATTGACTTGTTGCGAGTCTTGCGCTCAGTTGTCTCAAGAATAGAAACTGGGTGCTCATGATAAGACAAATCTTCTTGAAGATCAATCTCTTCGAAGTTGATGGTGCCCTCAGGCGTCTTGAAGCACTTGCGAAGCTGTGACACGTGGAAGACATCATGCACATTTGCAAAGTTGGAGGGGAGCTCAAGTTGATAGGCGAGATCGCCTCGTTTCCCGATGATCTTGAAGGGACCGACGTATCGCGGGGCAAGTTTCCCCTTGATACCGAAGCGACGAGTTCCTTTCATTGGAGAGACGCGGAGGTAAACATGGTCTCCTATCTCGAATGCCACATCTCGGTGTTTGCTATCGTAATAGCTCTTCTGGCGCGACTGCGCTGCTTTGAGGTTCTCACGAATCACCTTGCACATGGCCTCAGCCTCTGAGATCAAATCATTGCCGAGCAATTGACGTTCACTGGTTTCAGACCAGTTGAGAGGAGTACGGCACTTTCTGCCATAGAGAATCTCGAATGGGGCTTTGCCCGAGCTGGCTTGAAAACTGTTGTTGTAAGAGAACTCAGCATAAGGAAGACAATCCTCCCACTTCATGCCGAAAGAGATAACACAGGCTCTGAGCATATCTTCAAGAATTTGATTGACACGCTCGACTTGTCCACTAGTCTGAGGGTGGAAAGCTGTGCTGAAGCGAATGTTGGTGCCCATGGCCTTCTGAAAAGAATCCCAAAACTTGGAGGTAAAGATGCTGCCACGGTCTGAAGAGATCAACTGTGGAATACCATGCAAGGAGACAATTCTGGAGGTGTAGAGCTCTGCCAGCTGCGCTGCTGTGATAGACTCTTTGATAGGAAGAAAATGAGCCACTTTGGTGAGCTTGTCGATGACGACGAAGATAGCATCATTTCCACGCTTGGACTTAGGAAAACCAGTCACGAAGTCCATTTTGATATGATCGAACTTCCATTCAGGAATAGCAAGAGGTTGGAGAAGTCCAGCTAGTCGTTGGTGTTCTGCTTTCACCCTTCTGCAGACATCACACTCATTCACGAATTGAGCGATTTCTCGCTTCATTCGAGTCCACCAATACGACTGCTTGAGGTCATGGTACATCTTCGAACTTCCAGGATGAATTGACAGAAGAGAATTGTGCGCTTCGTTCATAATGACTTTACGAAGATCACCCTTTGGAACCACGATCCGGTCCTCGAAGAAAAGAGTATCTCTGTCGTCAACTCGATAGCACTTGTATTTGGGAATGCTCTTTTCAATACCACGTTTCACCTTCTTCACCATGGTATCCAACAATTGTGCCTCACGAATCTGATCCTCCAAAGTAGGAGAGACAACGAGGTTGGCAAGAACACCTTGAGGAACAACTTGGAGATTCAACTTGCGGAAAGCTTCACAAAGATCTGGTTGAAAAGGCTTGAGGATTAAGCTGTTGCAGTAAGCCTTTCTGCTCAAAGCGTCTGCAACCACATTAGCCTTGCCTGGAGTATATTCAATACTCGGATTATACTCTTGAATCATTTCGACCCATCGAGTTTGCCTGAGGTTGAGATGAGGCTGAGTGAAGATATACTTGAGGCTCTTGTGATCTGTGAAAATGTCCACTTTCCTTCCCAACAGGAGATGTCTCCATGTTATTAGTGCGTGGACAACTGCCGCCAACTCAAGATTGTGAGTGGGGTAGTTCCTTTCATTGGGCTTCAACTGGCGAGAGGTATAGGCAACAACCTTCTTCTCTTGCATTAAGATGGCACCGAGGCCCTGGAGAGAAGCATCACAGAATACTTCATAAGGCTTTGACTCATCAGGAGGAGTCAGAACTGGAGCAGTGATAAGTTTCTCTTTGAGAGTGTTGAAAGCAACGTCACACTCAGGAGACCAGACATATTTCACATGCTTCTGGAGGAGGTTGGAAAGAGGCTTTGCAATCTTGGAGAAATTCTCAACGAATCTTCTGCAATAGCTTGCAAGTCCAAGGAAACTGCGAAGCTGCTTGACATTCTGAGGAGGATTCCAATTCAAAACTGCAGACACCCTTTCTGGATTAACAGCGATGCCCTTGGCAGAGATGATATGGCCAAGATAAAGAACTTCATCAAGCCAGAATTCACATTTGGAGAACTTCGCATATAATTGATACTCTCTGAGCTTGTCGAGTACCAATCGCAAATGTTCAGCATGATCCTTCTTATTCTTGGAGAAGACCAAAATATCATCGAGATAGACCAAGACAAATTCGTTGATGTAGGGGTTGAAGATAAAATTCATCAATCGAGTGAAATACGGAGGAGCATTGACAAGGCCGAAAGACATGACCGTATATTCATAAGAACCAAAGCTTGTTCTGAATGCTGTCTTGGGAATATCTTCTTCACGAATGCGAATCTGATGATAACCCATACGAAGGTCAAGCTTGGAGAACACGTTAGCACCTTTGAGTTGCTCAAATAGCTCATTGATGTTAGGAAGTGGGTACTTGTTCTTGATAGTCTTCTTGTTCAATGGACGGTAATCGACGCAAAGTCGGTCCGTGCCATCCTTCTTCTTGACAAAAAGAACACCACAACCCCAAGGAGAAGAACTTGGTCTGATCAGACCCAGACGTTCTTGTTCATCGAGTTGAATCTTCAATTCCTTGAGCTCATCTGGTCCAAGCTTGTAAGGACGCTTGCAAACGGGTTCCGTGCCAGGCTCAAGCTCAATAACGAATTCAACTGGCCGACGGGGAGGCATACCCGGAAGCTCTTCTAGAAAAACATCTTGGTACTCACAAACGACTGGAATCTGAGAGATAGCCTCCATTTCACCCATCTCATTGAGAGAAAACAACCGAATGGTATCATCACGAGAAGCATAGATGATCACATCGTTCGAAGTGTGAGTCAATTTGATTTCCCTGGCAGCACACTCAAGCTGAGCCTTGTGCTTAGAAAGCCAGTCCATCCCGAGAATAAGATCAATATCAGAATCACCAAGCACCATTGGAGAAGATAGAAATTTGTAATCACCCATCTTGATGGAAACATTCGGAACCACCAAACTAGAGCTCAAACGCTTGCCCGGAGAAACGATATCCATGGGTTTACCCAAATTTGAAGAAGAGAACTCATGCTTGGCAAAGAATGGTCTTGACATGAAACAATGCGATGCACCAGTATCAAATAAGACTTTTGCAGGAATATCATTAACAGGAAGATTACCCATGATCACTTCAGAAGACTCCTCTGCTTGAGCTGCATTCAACATGTTCACCTTGACATGCTTAGGATTATGCTTGACCACTGCATTGCTGGAAGATTTCATAGGAGGAGGAGGCGGAAGGCGCCTCTGGTTGAAGCACTTGTTCGCATAGTGACCCTTCTGCTGGCATTTGTTACAAGTCACCTCTGAGAGCGGACGATGATAAGGAGTGCTTGGCCTTGGAGCTTGGTTCTGAGACTTGTTCTGATAGCCAGGGTTGGGTGGGTGGGAAGATCCACGACCACTTGAGTTCTTCTGTTGATAAGGCTGACGGAACGGAGGAGGAGGAGGCAACCAGAACTTCTGTTGCTTAGCTGCCACAAGTGAAGAAGAAGAAGACTGAACTGGGTCTCTGACTCTCTTCTTAGAAGCCTCACACTTGAGCTGAGCAGCTTCTTGTTTCAGTGCCATGTTGTAGAATTCATCATACTTTAATGGCTCGAAAAGCACGAGAGCAAGCTGCAGATCTTCTCTGAGACCACGCCTGAACTGGTAGATCATACTCTTCTCATCAGGGATGTCTTGCCTTGCAAAACGAGAGAGCTTCTGGAACTGAGTGTTGTATTGGTAGACAGTCATGTTGCCTTGCTTGAGATTGCGGAATTCCTCACGCTTAAGCTCAACAACACTTTCTGGAATGTGGTGCGCTTTGAAGTCACGACGGAAATCATCCCAAGTGATCACACGACCTCCTCTGGAATCTTTGTATTGCTGGAACCACTCAGCAGCTTGATCTTTGAGTTGAAAAGAGGCAAACTTGACAAAGTCCTCAGGTCTCACATTGCTGCACTCGAAATGTTTGCTGATGTCCACGAGCCAATCATCAGCGTCTGTGGCCTCGACACAGTAGCTGAAGGTCTTTGGCTGATTAGCAAGGAACTGGTTCAGTGAAGCGAAAAGCGGCTGATTGTTGCCTTGGCCTTGATTCTCTTGATTAGCTTGCCCTTGGTTGCGATCTTGCAAGAGCTGAATCAGAATCTGAGCATTGGCATTTGTGGCAGTCATCAAGGCCTGCCAAGCTTCCGGAGGTGGAGGCGGTGGCGGAGGGTTAGCCTGATTCCCGTCATTGCGTTCCGGATTCTGACGCGTTGGTGGAGCCATCCTGAAGAGGGTGACATCCATTAGCATCTTGACAGAGATATATTGAAGTTGAATCAAAGGAACGAAATTGCAACATATAGTCTTCACAATTAACATTCGAACGAGAATACGAATGAATTCCAATGTAAAATATCACACTTCCACAAGCTGAGAAGCCACTAAGAACATGGTAAGGAATAAAATCAACAAGGTACGGATATGAACAAATACTTGGTAAGGATTACCCAATCACAAACCAAATATCTGCGGAAGAAATACTAAAGCTACAAGAATTCCCACTTATAAACTCCCGAAACTTTCTGGTTATGCAATCAGGTGTTGGGGATACAGGGGAAGCATAATATCTCACCCAAACTAGCAAATCCTACAACCAGCTGTATCCATCCTTCAACACATAACCAAGAAACCTTCGGAAATCGTCTACCTCAACCTTCGAAAACACATCCGTTATACAAGTCATGGCAATACCCCTGCACTCGCCACAGTACTGGGCTATCAGAGTTATCTCACCAACAACTGTACAAAAGAGATTTTCGATGTCGGTCGTACTAAACTCAGGTATTCCAAAACCGCAACGATAAGATTATGACGACAACACCTCGGAGCTCAACTCCCCGGGACACTGCCACAACCCCTAAATGTCAGGAGGCAACCAAGACAATGTTGTCATCATAAAACCATCGGAACGATTGTAATATACCCGCGTGATCCTAAATTTTTTTTAGTGAAATTTGAGAAGAGAAGAGTCAAACTCTACGTCAGGATGCCTTACCAGAAGGTCGAAGGGACTGGGGAGTAAAAAGAATTCCTAAACTCTCCGATATATAATTCCTAAAAGACTCAAAACATTTTTCTAGACACAACTCGGCCACTAAAGACGATCAAACAGTGGGGGCTCCTAAGGTCGGGAAAGGCTCTGATTACCAACTTGTAACGCCCTCGATGCGGCTATATCTCCCACGTGTCGAGGCACGACTTAGAGGCATAACCGCATTGAAAGCAATGTCGCAAGTGAGGTAATCTTCACACAATCCATGTAATAAATAAAGGGGAAAGATACATAGTTGGCTTACAATCGCCACTTCACACAAGTACATAAATAACATCCATCAAACAGATTACACTCAAGGTCCGACTACGGCACCAAAATGAAAGAAGACTACCCCAAATGCTAAACAGATCCCCGGATCACCCAACTGGGCTCCACTACTGATCATCTGGAAAAGAAACATAGTAACGGCCACGTTCCTCATCGAACTCCCAAGTGAGCTCGGTCGCGTCATCTGCACTGACATCGTTGGTACCTGCAACTGAGGTGATAATATCTGTGAGTCACGGGGACTCAGCAATCTCACACCCGCGAGATCAAGACTATTTAAGCTTAAAGGTGGGAAAGGGGTTTATGAGGTGGAGCTGCAGCAAGCGACTAGCATATGGTGGCTACAGCGCAAAAGAGAGCGAGAAGAGAAGGCAAGGCACGGTCGAGGAACTAGAAGTGATCAAGAAGTGATCCTGAAACAACCTACGTCAAACATAACTCCAACAACCGTGTTCACTTCCCGGACCTCGCCGAGAAGAGACCATCACGGTTACACACGCGGTTGATGTGTTTTAGTTAAGGTCAACTTCGGGTTTTCTACAACCGGACATCAACAAATTCCCATCTGCCTCATAACCACGGGCACGACTTTCGAAAGATAATACCCTGCAGGGGTGTCCCAACTTAGCCCATGATAAGCTCTCACGGTCAACGAAGGATATTCCTTCTACCGGGAAGACCCGATCAATCTCGGAATCTCGGGCTACAAGACATTTCAACAGCAATAAAACAAGTCCAGCAAAACCGCCCGATTGTGCCGACAAATCCTGATAGGAGCTGCACATATCTCGGTCTCAGGGCACATCCGGATAAGTCAAGCTACGAGTAAAACCAGCCCTCGAGTTGCCACGAGGTGGCCCCGCAGGCTGCTCGGTTCGAACCAGCACTTAGAGAAGCACTGGCCCGGGGGGGGGGGGCTAAAATAAAGATGACCCTCGGGCTCGCGAAAATCCAGGGGAAAAAAGGGTAGGTGGTGGCAAATGGTAAAACCAATGTTGGGCCTTGCTGGAAAAGTCTCATTCAAAGCGAACTGTCAAGGGGGTCCCATAAATCACCCAACCGTGTAAGGAACGCAAACTCCGGGAACATAACACCGGTATGACGGAAACTAGGGTGGCAAGAGTGGAACAAAACACCAGGCATAAGGCCGAGCCTTCCACCCTTTACCAAGTATATAGATGCATTAATTAGATAAGAGGTATTGTGATATCCCAACAAGTAAACATGTTCCAACAAGGAACAACAAGATCATGTTCCAACAAGGAACAAACTTCATCTTCACCTGCAACTAGCAACGCTATAAGAGGGGCTGAGCAAAGCAGTAACATAGCCAAACAACGGTTTGCTAGGACATGGATGGTTAGGGGCTGACATGGCAATATAGGAGGCATGATATAGCAAGTGGTAGGTATCGCAGCATAGGCATAGCAAAAGAGCGAGCAATCTAGCAAGCAAAGATAGAAGTGATTTCGAGGGTATGGTCATCTTGCCTGCAAGGTTCTCAAGAGTTGTCGAAAGCTTGGTCCTCGTAAGCGTTCTCAACAGGTTCCTCGTTCACGTACTCGTCTCCCGGCTCTACCCAAGACAAGAAAACAAGCAAAGGGGACAATATCAACCACGATGCAATGCGCAAGCAACATGATGCAAAACATGGCATGATATGCGAGAGGTGATATGCAATGCGAATGCATGCTCCGGAAGGACAAGGGGGAACAGGGCATAATCTTGGCAAACCAAGCATGCCACTGGATAGATGAGGTGATTTCGGTTGAAATCGATATAAAATACACCGGAATCGGATGCACGGTTTGCAAATGGCAAGCAATACAAGAATGACACGAATCTGCCATAAACAGCATGATGCTACTTAGCAAGCAACAAATAATTAAGCTACTGCACCCAAACATGGCAACAAAGCATATGAAAGTAATCTACACAAGATGGACGACAAAAGATGAACACTGAGCTACGGCTCAATCACATCAAAACAGGTCCAAACAAGCATGACAAAAGTGCAAACGATAACAGGTTCACAGACTTAGTGAAAATAACAAGAAACAGAAACTAACATCAGGATGACATGTTCGGAGCAACGAAACAACATACTACAGGTTCAGAACATAGCAAAGTAAGGCATGGCATGAATCTACTCATAGCACTTGACAAAAGTCTCTTACTGAACATAAGCCAAAA
Source organism: Aegilops umbellulata (assembly GCA_032464435.1). NCBI lineage: Eukaryota > Viridiplantae > Streptophyta > Magnoliopsida > Poales > Poaceae > Aegilops > Aegilops umbellulata. Next base: position 36,328,256 of record CP136056.1, on the reverse strand, counting down.
AGGACCAGAAAATATGATTACACCCATGTCAATTAAGCAAGTTTCGTTACAGGTTGCAGACTTAGCAGAAAACTGGACATGGCAGAAAACTGATAACGACTAGGCATGTTCGTGAGCTCGATGCACTCACTACAGAGCAATTCATGATAAACTAAGCATACATACATCAATAAGACATGGCATAGTAACTATACATGGCAAGAATAACATCATATCATGCAAGGATCAACTACACCAAGCTTGGCAAAATCGAATAACACGTAAACAATCTGCCAGCAATATTTTGAAGCAAAAGTAGAGCTTGATTGACTCAAGCTATGGCACACCATAATTGCAAAAAAAGGCATGGATGGATTAAGCAAATACTCAAGTTCAAAACTCCCTTAATGGTCATGCTCAAATTATGCATAGATCACTCAGAAACAACATGAATACATGGCACGAAAATAACAGCAGTCAGGGACTTAGTGAAATCACTAAGTCTCTGAAATCAGCAACATCAAGACACCTAGTTTGCATGCTTGTGCTAGTCACCACATAGATCATAAAAATACATGGCAAAATCCTCTGGATAGTTAACATGGCATATTACAAAACTCATGTAGGACTCAACTTCATAGGAGGTACACATCAATCATGGCAAAAATGACAAAAGTGCATGTTCAGATAAGATTCAGCAACTAACATCAACTAGCCCCCTTCTAACAGCATTTCGGGCATCAGGATGACCTCAAATGAAAATGACGCAATGGAACAAAGTGATGTACTCTTCGAGACAAACAAACCGACATATTATACGCGCGAAACGGAGCTACAGATGCAAAGTTATGGCACTAGGAATATGGCATGATGATGATGAGATTAAAGACTTAGAAATAAAACGAGGGGAGGAAGAAGTCAACCGATCCGGGATCCAGATCGGATCTGGCGACTCCGGCGACGGCGCGGAAGCCGAGGCGGCGACGGCGAGGTGGGGAGGCACCACAGGGGCGCCGGGACGGCAGGGACGGCGCGGGCGCGGCGCGGCGACGCCGGGAGGCGACGGCGGCGGCGGGGCGAGGCGGCGCCGGCGCGAGGGCGGCGGAGAGGCGCGGCGCGGGCGAGCTCCGGCGACGGCGGGGCGCGGCGCGGAGGGAGGAGCGGCGGGGTGCGGCGCGCGGGGCAGAGCCGGGCGGGCGGCGGCCGCGCGCGGGCCGGGAGGGCCCGGTCCGGGCCCCGGCGGGCTTCGACGGCGGTCGGGAGGCGCGGGCGCCACGTGGCAGCTCGCCACTGGCTGCGGGCGGCGGCGGCGATTCGTCCGGCGCGCCCGGACACGTCCGGCGGCGCGTGGGCGACGGGGATCTAGGGTTAGGGGTGTTTTTGCCCGGATTTGGAGGAGGGGGCACATATTTATAGGTAGAAGGAGCTAGGAAGCTCCAAATGGAGAGCGGTTTTCGGCCACGCGATCGTGATCGAACGGCGGAGGACATGGGAGTGTCTTAGATGGGTTATTGGGCTGTTTTAAAGGGGTGTTTGGCTGCAACACACACAAGGCCTTCACGGTTACTCGGTTAACCGTTGGAGTACCAAACGAACTCCGATTGACCCGAAACTTGACAGGCGGTCTACCGGTGCTATACCAAGGCCACATGTCAAACCTCGGTCCATTCCGAGAATGTTTAATACCCGCTCACGAAAAAATGTAAAAGGGGACGCCGGGAGGCAATGGAGCGCCGGATTGCAAAACGGACAACGGGAAAGATGCTCGGATTTATGAGACGAACACGTATGCAAATGCGATGCACATGATGACATGATATGAAATGCATGACATGACCAAAATGCAAAACGGAGAGAACCAACCACGGAGGGAAAAATCATAACACATAGCCGGAAATGGCAATAGTTGGATTACAAATATGGCAAGTTACATCGGGGGCGTTACATTGCTTGTCAACATTCCTAGGAGCTGGTGATGATGTGAAGCCGCTGTTCGTCGGGTGGAAGTAGGGTGTGAAGTATGCTGAAACTGAGAACTACCATGAGAGGTACTCGGCTGTGACTTTTGCCATGTTGCGGTGGTGCGGTTGTGAGATATTCTTCCATGACCACTCCGTTGCACCTTCCTCTCCGTGCGCTTCGCTTGCTCTAGAATATCTTGTAGAGTGTTATAGGGAAACATCTCCACAAAATCAGAAATTTCATTGTTGAGTCCATGCAAAAATCTTGCCATCTTTGAGTCCTCATCTTCATGAATACAAGCACGAACCAGCAACAATTCCATCTCTTTATAGTACTCATTGATACGTCCATTTTGCATCATGTTTTCTTACTGTTATTTATAATGTTTTTATCCACAATAATGCTTTTTGGAGTAATTCTAATGCTTTTTCTCTCATAATTTGCAAGGTACACACCAAGAGGGAGAATTCCGGCAGTTGGAAATCTGGACCTGGAAAAGCTACGTCAGGCCACCTATTCTGCACAACTCCAAACAAGCTAAAAGTTCACGGAGATTTTTTATGGAATATTTAAGAATTATTGGAGCAAATAACCACCAGAGGGGGCCCACCAGGTGGGCACAACCCACCTGGGCGCGCCAGGGAGCCCAGGTGCGCCTTGGTGGGTTGTGCCCTCCTCGGCCCACCTCCGGTGCCCATCTTCTGGTATATAAGTCATTTTGACCTAGAAGAAAAATAAGGAGAAGGCTTTCGGGACGGAGCGCCGCCGTCTCGAGGCGGAACTTCGGCAGGAGCACTTTTGCCCTCCGATGGAGCGATTCCGCGGGGGGAACTTCCCTCCCAGAGGGGGAAATCATCGTCATCATCGTCACCAACAACTCTCCCATCTTGGGGAGGGAAATCTCCAACAACATCTTCAGCAGCACCATCTCATCTCAAACCCTAGTTCATCTCTTGTATTCAATCTTGTTACTGGAACTATAGATTGGTGCTTGTGAGTGACTAGTAGTGTTGATTACATCTTGTAGTTGATTACTATAAGGTTTATTTGGTGGAAGATTATATGTTTAGATCCATTATGCTATTTAATACCCCTCTGATCATGAACATGCTTATCATTTGTGACAAGTTACTTTTGTTCTCGAGGTCACGAGAGAAATCATGTTGCAAGTAATCGTGTGAACTTGATATGTGTTCGATATTTTGATAGTATGTATGTTGTGATTCCCTTAGTGGTGTCATGTGAACATCAACTACATGACACTTCACCATATTTGGGCCTAAGGGAATGCATTGTGGAGTAGCAATTAGATGATGGGTTGCGAGAGTGACAGAAGCTTAAACCCTAGTTTATGCGCTATTCCGTAAGGGACCGATTGGATCCATAAGTTTAATGCTATGGTTAGAATTTACTCTTAATACTTTTCTCGTAGTTGCGGATGCTTGTGGGAGGGTTAATCATAAGTAGGAAGTTTATTCAAGTAAGAACAACACCTAAGCACCGGTCCACCCACATATCAAATTATCAAAGTAGCGAACACAAATCGAACCAACATGATGAAAGTGACTAGATGAAATTCCCGTGTACCCTCAAGAACTCTTTGCTTATCATAGGGGACCATTTTGGCCTGTCCTTTGCCTCAAAAGGATTGGGCTACCTTGCTGCACTTTTGTTAATACTATCGTTACTTGCTCATTACAAATTATCTTGCTATCAAACTACTCCGCTATTTACAATTACAACACTTGCAGACTTTACCGTATTGAAAACTACTTGTCATTTCCTTCTGCTCCTCGTTGGGTTTGACACTCTTACTTATCAAAAAGAGCTAAAATTGATCCCCTATACTAGTGGGTTATCAAGGCTATTTTCTGGCGCCGTTGCCGGGGAGTGAAGCGCCTTTGGTAAGTGGAATTTGGAAAGGAAACATTTATATAGTGTGCTGAAATTTATTGTCACTTGTTACTATGGAAAACAATCCTTTGAGGGGTTTGTTAGGGGTATCTTCACCTCGTCTGGAACCACAATTAGCTACCCCTCAACCTACTGCACCTACTGAAAATATTGAATATGAAATTCCTTCGGGTATGATAGAACAACTGCTAGCTAATCCTTATGCAGGAGATGGAACCGAACATCCTGATATGCACTTGATATATGTAGAACAAATTTGTGGATTGTTTAAGCTTGCAGGTTTACCCAAAGATGAGGTGATGAAAAAGGTTTTCCCTTTATCTTTGAAGGGAAAAGCATTGGCATGGTATAGGCTATGCGATGATATTGGATCATGGAATTGGAATCGTTTGAAATTGGAGTTCCACCAAAAAAAATTATCCTATGCATCTAGTTCATCATGATCGGAATTATATATATAATTTTTGGCCTCGTGAAGGAGAAAGTATCGCTCTAGCTTGGGGGAGGCTTAAGTCAATGTTATATTCATGCCCCAATCATGAGCTCTCAAGAGAAATTATTATCCAGATTTTTTATGCTCGGCTTTCTCATAATGATCAAACCATGCTTGATACTTCTTGTGTTGGTTCTTTTATGAAGAAGACTATTGAATTCTAGTGGGATCTTTTGCAAATAATTAAATGCAACTCTGAAGATTGGGAACCCGATGAAAGTAAAGAGTCAAGTATTAAACTTAAGTATGATTGTGTTAAATGTTTTATGAATACCGATGCTTTTCAAACTTAAGCACTAAATATGGGCTTGACTCTGAGATAGTAGCCTCCTTTTGTGAATCATTTGCTACTCATGTTGAACTCCCTAAAGAGAAATGGTTTAAATATCACCCACCTATTAAAGAAGAAATTAAAGAACCGGTACCAGTTAAAGAAGAAACTATACTTTATAAGGTTGATCCAGTTGTTCCTTCTGCTTATATTGAGAATCCACCTTTTCCTGTAAGGATAAAGGAACATGCTAAAGTTTCAACTATGGTTAATAAAAGTTATATTAGAACACCTAAACCTGATGAACAAATTAAAGTAGAACCTAGCATTGCTATGGTTAAAGATCTCTTGGAAGAAGATATTGATGGGCATGTTATTTACTTCTATGAAGAAGCTGCTAGAATTGCTAAACCTGATAGAAAAGATAAACATAGGCCTGTTATTGGCATGCCGGTTATTTCAGTTAAAATAGGAGATCACTGTTATCATGGTTTATGTGACATGGGTGCTAGTGTGAGTGCTATTCCTTACACTTTATATCAAGAAATCATGAGAGACATAACACCTGCTGAGATAGAAGAAATAGATGGTACTATTAAACTTGCTAACAGAGACACTATATCACCAATTGGGATTGTTAGAGATGTTGAAGTCTTGTGCGAGAAAATAAAGTACCCTACTGATTTTCTTTTTATTGGTTCCCCACAAGATGACTTCTGTCCCATTATCTTTGGTAGATCTTTCTTGAACACAGGTAATGCTAAGATAGATTGTAAGAAACAAACTGTCGGTGTTAGCTTTGGTGATGAGTCTCATGAGTTTAATCTTTCCAAGTTTAGTAGAAATCTTCATGAAAAAGAATTGCCTAGTAAGGATAAATTAATTGTTCTTGCTTCTATTGTTGTGCCACCTACTGATCCTTTATAACAGTATTTGCTAGACCGTGAAAATGATTTACATATGCATGAAAAAATGAAATAGATAAGATTTTCTTTGAACAACGTCCTCTACTTAAACACAATTTGCCTATTGAAACTCTAGGAGGTCCTCCTCCACCTAAAGGTGATCCTGTGTTTGAATTAAAACAATTGCCAGACACTTTGAAATATGCTTATCTTGATGAAAAGAAGATATATCCTGTTATTATCAGTGCTAACCTTTCAGAACATGAAGAAGATTATTGAAAGTTCTAAGGAAGCACCGAGCTGCTATTGGATATACTCTTGATGATTTAAAGGGCATTAGTCCCACTCTATGTCAGCACAAGATTAATATGGAACCTGATGCTAAACCCGTTGTTGATCACCAACGTCGGTTAAATCCGAAGATGAAAGAAGTGGTAAGAACGGAAATATTAAAACTTCTGGAAGCAGGTATAATCTATCCTATAGCTGATAGTAGATGGGTACGACCTGTTCATTGTGTCCCTAGAAAGGAGGTATTATTGTTGTTCCTAATGATAAGAATGAACTTATTCCACAAAGAATAGTTACAGGCTATAGAATGGTAATTGATTTTAGAAAATTAAACAAAGCAACTAGAAAATATCATTACCTGTCGGTGTACTAAAGTAGGGGTACCTTAGTACCCCGAACTCGTGCACGGACAGTAGTAGCATACCGCGGCAAGGCTTGCCAGGGGAGCGACAAGAGTCTCCACGGCCCTTTTTGGGCCGGATGAAGGCCAAGTGATCGAGCCTAGAAGACCAAGCCCCGGCGAGAGGAGCTTGCCGGGGCGAGAAGGCGAGGTCCGGCAAGAGGAGCTTGCTGGGCCAAGGCGGCAAGGCCCCGGCAAGAGGAGCTTGCCGGGACGACTAAGCCGAAGCACCAAGGCCCCGGCGGGAGGAGCTCGCCGGGACGACCAAGCCAAGGCACCCCAAGAGAAGCCCGCCGCGGCGCGCCGCGCGCCCCGGCAAGGCCTGACGAGCGGCAAGCTCTCAGGTGCGGCAAGGCAACTACCGCGGCAAGTCACTTGCCGCGGCAAACCACCACCTTAGGCCTGCGCTCCAGCTCACCTGCCCACGCGTCGCTCTAGGACTTCCCCGGAGGCAGGTGGCGGGGCACCGCGCAACCTGAGACGCGCGGTGGCATGCGACGTTGGCAGAGTCGCCCCCGTGGCAAGCGGAGGCACTCCTAACGGTCCGCCTCGGCACTGTTCAGGCGATCCAGACGGGCATTTAATGCCTTTGTCCCCCGCCGTCAGAGTTAGGTGCGATAGCACTGTGCGACCCCTGTTCGCACAGTTCCTTGCCATTTTTACCCTCACCTGCGCCGCTACCTGTGGGAAACCCCTTAGCATATAAAAGGAGGCCCATGCGCACGTAGAGAGGGATCCAGACCCGGGGAGAGAAACCCTAGCAATCAGACCCCAGAGAGGAACATAAAACCAGGAGGACGCTCAGTAGACCCTCGTCTGCGTCCAGCTCCAGCTTACTGTAGCTTCTTGCGCTCCAGAGCAAGAACTCTAATCAACCAGACATGCAGCAGTAGGGTTTTACGCATCCATGCGGCCCGAAGCTGGGTAAAATCGTTGTGTGTGTGTGTCGCCTCGATCTGCTCTTTGTGCAACCTCCGCCCCCGCCGAACCGACAAGGGGCTCCGTCCCCATAGGTGCTCGTGGAGGCCGATATCCCCCGACATCTTTGGCGCGCCAGGTAGGGGGTGCGTCGAGGTTGTGCGAACCAGATTCGGCGACCACAGGCAAGCTCAGGTATGGCCAGGGACCTTTCCGCTCCGACCCGCTGAGCGGAGGCATTCCTCCTCACGGACTCGCGCACGGCCCTCCTCAAGTACCCACTCACGCAGAGTCCGGGCAAGAGCAGCTGCTCCTTGAGGAGGACCGCCTTCCGGCCGCTGAACGAGTTTCTCGCTTCCAGCAAACTCTGCGCCGCTCCCGTAGCCGCAGGAGTTAGCGCTGGAAGTTGCGGGAAAGGCGACCTCGTTCTTCGGCGAGCCCAGGCCGCCAAGATCCAAACGAGTTGACGCCGACCGTGGGAGGGACCTTGCCAGCGCGGCAGTCGTAACCCGTTCCGTCGGCCATCCTCTCTGTCCAAGTCTTGCCGCAGTTGCATGTAATCCTTGGTACAGAGACGGGCGCAGATCCCGAGCATAGCTTATGTGCCCCGCACATCTTGTTGATTTCGCGCCTCTCCGCTTGGCGCATGCATCATTCGACACGATTGTGCAGCACTCGACTCCGGCAAGCGATGGCGGGCCACGAAGCCCCGAGCCTTCGTTATTCCCTGACCTTGAGAAGGGGGGATGACAGGATAGGCTGGGCGTCGCCCGAGGAAGCTGCGCCTTGCCGGACGGCAAACGACAGAGAAGCTAAGTCGCCAAAGTTTGAGCGATTAAGCTCCTTTTTATTCTTAAGTTATCTTCCTCGAACGACCGAGCTTCGTATGGGAAACCTGTGCGCGGAGGGGCCGGCTCGTGGCTGGTTGCGCCCTTATTTCGTTTTGAGTCCGCTCAACGACTTAAGTGTGCTACATCCCGAGTGGCGTCCTTACTTGTTTCGAGCTCGCTCGGCAGCTTGAGTGTGCCGCGACTGCAGTCGCCACGCTTACCTCGCCCTGAGCCTGCTCAACATTTAAGTGAGTTGCGCCAGCCGCGGCAAGGTTTCTTGCCGGTGGAAGCCCCGTCAGCGGGTTGCCGATGTCCCGCACTCGGCACCCGTGGCAAGGCGGAGACTTTCGCCGACAAGTTCCCGTGAGCGTAGGGCGCGAGCGTACGAAGCATAAAGTCGAACGAGGGAGATAACAGCGCAATGAACTGCCTAAGATAAAAGTTATATTACAAAATGACTTGCCGCCGCTCTAATCAGCTGTTTCTATGGCATGCTCAGCAGCGACAAGGGAAGAAAAGAAAGAGGTGGGCGGCCTAATCCGCGCGGTCGCCCGTGACCCGCCTGATCCCGGCCACCCTTTCCACGATGGGGGTGACGAGGGCCTTGATCTCCGTCAGGTCAGCGTCTTCCGGCAAGTGCCGGAGGACGTTGATGAGCCTGATGGTGGGGTTGCGGAAGACGATCTTCACCAGCACCCTCTCGAGGGCCCCGGAGACAGCTTCCCGCGTCTCCTCGGCCAGCTGCTCCGGGATATTTTCCCGGAGATGCTGGAGCACCCCCACCAAGCCCTTGAAGAAGGAAGTGAGCTTGGCGCTCGGCGGGACGTTCTCGCCGGAGGGGTACTCGTGGCCCTCCATCCCCAGCAGCTTCAGCTCCTGGTCGATGGTGGTGGCGATGTCGACGAGGCCTTCGGTCCACCGCTCCACCGTCTCCTGGAAGTCGTTCTGGGTAACGGCGGCACGCTTCAACAGCTCCTCGTTGCCGGCTACCTCCTTCCGCAAGAACACGGCGAAGAAAGGGTACCCGGTCGGGTACAGCTTCTGGGCGATCGCGGGAAGAACTCACGTGCGCGGATGCGCTCGCGTCGCCGTCGACCAGAAGAGGCGGTATCCGTTCTTCAGCCCCAGCGCATCGAGCTGAGGGGGGAACGTCGCCGTCTCCTTCCGAAGCGCTTCCAGCCGCAGCGCCTCGGCCGACTTCACGGCCTTCCCCTTCGCCTTGTCGCTCTTCGGGGCCATGGCAGGAACAGGGAGGGGGAGTTGTTGGCGTTGGCGGCGCCGGGGGCTGCGAGGGAGAATCGTTGCTTTCTCTAGCAAGGAGGAAGTGGCGGAGATTTTCGAGGAACAACAACCGGCGGAATGGCGAGCTGCCCCTGTTCCCCTCCACTTATAAAGGGGGGAAGGAGTGGGGGCGGACGTTCCGCCTTTCCAGATTAAGAAGTCGTGCCCGACGTGACGCGTGCCTGCGGGCCTCAAGCCCCGCGCACGCCACCCACGTCACGCACGTCTCGCACGCCTCGCCCCCCACGACGCTGCGGTAAGCGCGCGCCACTTGGGGAGGGCGCGACGGACGCGGAGTTAAGGAGCAGCGCAACCCAGGCCACGCGTGCCCGTGCACCGTTAGGGCCTGGCCCAACAACGCTCGGCACCGTGTATGGCCCAGACCCGGGGGCTCCTGTCGGTGTACTAAAGTAGGGGTACCTTAGTACCCCGAACTCGTGCACGGACAGTAGTAGCATACCGCGGCAAGGCTTGCCAGGTGAGCGACAAGAGTCTCCACGACCCTTTTTGGTCCAGATGAAGGCCAAGTGATCGAGCCTAGAAGACCAAGCCCCGGCGAGAGGAGCTTGCCGGGGCGAGAAGGCGAGGTCCGGCAAGAGGAGCTTGCCGGGCCAAGGCGGCAAGGCCCCGGCAAGAGGAGCTTGCCGGGACGACTAAGCCGAAGCACCAAGGCCCCGGCGGGAGGAGCTCGCCTGGACGACCAAGCCAAGGCACCCCAAGAGAAGCCCGCCACGGCGCGCCGCGCGCCCCGGCAAGGCCTGACGAGCGGCAAGCTCTCAGGTGCGGCAAGGCAACTACCGCGACAAGTCACTTGCCGCGGCAAACCACCACCTCAGGCCTGCGCTCCAGCTCACCTGCCCACGTGTCGCTCTGGGACTTCCCCGGAGGCACGTGGCGGGGCACCGCGCAACCTGAGACGCGCGGTGGCATGCAACATTGGCAGAGTCGCCCCCGTGGCAAGCGGAGGCGCTCCTAATGGTCCGCCTCGGCACTGTTCAGGCGATCCAGACGGGCATTTAATGCCTTTGTCCCCCGCCGTCAGAGTTAGGTGCGATAGCACTGTGCGACCCCTGTTCGCACAGTTCCTTGCCATTTTTACCCTCACCTGCGTCGCTACCTGTGGGAAACCCCTTAGCATATAAAAGGAGGCCCATGCGCACGTAGAGAGGGATCCAGACCCGGGGAGAGAAACCCTAGCGATCAGACCCCAGAGAGGAACATAAAACCAGGAGGATGCTCAGTAGACCCTCGTCTACGTCCAGCTCCAGCTTACTGTAGCTTCTTGCGCTCCAGAGCAAGAACTCTAATCAACCAGACATGCAGCAGTAGGGTTTTACGCATCCATGCGGCCCGAAGCTGGGTAAAATCGTTGTGTGTGTGTGTCGCCTCGATCTGCTCTTTGTGCAACCTCCGCCCCCGCCGAACCGACAAGGGGCTCCGTCCCCATAGGTGCTCGTGGAGGCCGATATCCCCCGACATTACCCTCTGCCTTTTATCGATCAAATGCTTGAAAGATTATCCAAGCACACACACTTTTGCTTCCTTGATGGATATTCTGGTTTTTCACAAATACCCCTTTCTCAACCTAATCAGGAAAAGACCACTTTTACTTGTCCTTTTGGAACCTATGCTTGTAGATGTATGCCTTTTGGTTTATGTAATGCACCGGCTACCTTTCAAAGATGTATGACTGCTATATTCTTTGAATTTTGTGAAAAGATTGTCGAGGTTTTCATGGATGACTTCTCTGTTTATGGGAAGTCTTTTGATGATTGTTTAAGCAATCTTGACCGAGTTTTGCAGGGATGTGAACAAAAAAAATCTTGTCTTGAATTGGGAGAAGTGCCACTTTATGGTTAATGAAGGCATTGTCTTGGGTCATAAAATCTCTGAAAGAGGTATTGAAGTGGATCAAGCTAAGGTTGATGCAATTGAGAAAATGCCATATCCTAAGGACATCAAAGTTATTCGTACTTTCCTAGGTCATGTTGGTTTCTATATGAGATTTATCAAAGACTTTTCTAAAATTTCTAGGCCTCTTACTAGTCTTTTGCAAAAGGATATTCCTATCGTCTTTGATGATGATTGTCTTGAAGCCTTTGAAACACTCAAGAAAGCTTAATTTCTGCACCTATTGTTCAACCACTTGATTGGAATTTGCCTTTTGAAATTATGTGTGATGCTAGTGATTATGATGTTGGTGCTGTTCTAGGATAAAGAGTTGACAATAAATTGAATGTTATTCATTATGATAGTAAAACTCTAGACAGTGCTCAACGAAACTATGCTACTACTGAAAAAGAATTCTTAGCAGTGGTGTTTGCTTGTGATAAATTTAGACCTTATATTGTTGATTCCAAAGTAACTGTTCACACAGACCATGCTGCTATTAAATATCTTATGTTAAAGAAAGATGCTAAACCTAGACTTATTCCTTGGGTTCTCTTGTTACAAGAATTTGATTTACATATTATTGATAGAAAAGGAGCTGAGAACCCCGTAGCTGATAATTTGTCTAGGCTTGAAAATGTGCTTGATGACCCATCACCTATTGATGATAGTTTTCCCGATGAGCAGTTAGCTGCAATAAATGTTTCTCATAGTACTCCTTGGTATGCTAATTATGCTAATTACATTGTTACTAAATATTTACCACCTAGCTTTACATACCAACAAAAGAAAAAAAAATTCTTCTATGATTTAAGACATTACTTTTGGGATGACCCACATCTTTATAAAGGAGTAGATGGTATTATTAGACGTTGTGTACCTGAGCATGAACAGGGACAAATCCTACGGAAATGTCACTCCGAAGCTTATGGAGGGCATCATGCTGGAGATATAACTGCTCATAAGGTATTGCAGTCCGGATTTTATTGGCCTACTCTCTTCAAGGATGTCCGTAAGTTCGTCTTATCTTGTGATGAATGTCAAAGAATAGGTAATATCGGTAAGCATCAAGAAATGCCTATGAATTATTCACCTGCTCTTGAACCATTTGATGTTTGAGGATTTGATTACATGGGGCCTTTTCCTTCCTCTAATGGGTATACACATATTTTGGTTGCTGTTGATTATGTTACTAAATGGGTAGAAGCTATTCCAACTGGTAGTGCTGATCACAACACCTCTATTAAAATGCTTAAGGAAGTTATTTTCCCAAGGTTTGAAGTCCCTAGATATTTAATGACTGATGGTGGTTCACACTTTATTCATGGTGCTTTCCGTAAGATGCTTGCCAAGTATGATGTTAACCATAGAATTGCATCACCCTATCATCCTCGATCTAGTGGTCAAGTTGAACTTAGCAATAGAGAAATAAATTAATTTTGCAAAAGACTGTTAATAGGTCTAGGAAGAATTGGTCTAAGAAATTAGAGGATGCACTTTGGGCTTATAGAACAACATATAAAAATCCTATGGGTATGTCTCCTTATAAAATGGTTTATGGAAAAGCATGTCATTTGCCTCTTGAGTTAGAACATTAAGCATATTGGGCAGTTAAAGAACTCAATTATGATTTCAAACTTGCTGGTGAAAAGAGGCTATTTGATATTAGCTCATTAGATGAATGGAGAACCCAAGCTTATGAAAATGCAAAGTTATTCAAAGAAAAAGTTAAAAGATGGCATGACAAAAGAATCAAAAAGCGTGAGTTTAAAGTCGGAGAATATGTTCTTTTGTAAAACTCTCGTTTTAGATTTTTTGCAGGAAAGCTCCTCTCTAAATGGGAAGGCCCCTATGTCATCGAGGAGGTTTACCGTCTGGAGCCATCAAAATAAATAATTTCGAATGTACTAACCCGAAGGTTGTCAATGGGCAACGAGTATGGCATTATATCTCAGGTACGCCCATTAATGTTGAAAGTAATATTATCCAAACTTTCACACCGGAAGAACACATAAAAGAGTCCTTCCGGAACACTCCTGAATCGTGAAAATAAGGAGGTACGTGATACGGTAAGTAAACGGACTCCGAAAAATCTGAAAAAATATTTTTTGTCAGTTTTGGAATATTTTAGAATTTTGGAGATAAAGAAACTCCCAGGAAGCATCCCCTGGTGGGCACAAGACACCAGGGCATGCCAGGCTTGCCTGGCGTGCCCAGGTGGGTTGTGCCCACCTGGGACACCTTATGTACTATGTTTTTCTTCCGTATGCTTGTCCTCCAAGATAAAAAATCTATATATACTTCCCAAACCTGTTAACCACCGTATCGTGGAGAAATCCTTTGTTCTCTTTTCTTGCTGTTTCCGGTCAGATTTATCAAGCCAGGCATCATGTCTTCCTGCTCCTCCAACCACAAGGAAGAAGATGCTTGGCTGATGAAGATCGAGACGAAGAGGGAGGAGCCTACGGACGCTATCAAGGGAGACAAGGGCAAGGAAGCTACCGTAGATCCACCCCCGGTGGCAACACAAGCACTGCTGGCCGAGGAGGAGGAAGATATCCTTAAACCTACCTTACTCATGTTACTCCTGCTGAGATTGAAGCTTTTCGCGTCATTGAAATAGTTCGCATTCAAAATAAGTATCTCACTCACGAAAATATTCTGCATCAAGAGCATATCACCTATCTCCGGAGCGACATCCGTTGGTTGGATAATCTCTTGATCCTTAAGGATAGGATTGCTTCTTCATCACCATCATCTTCTTCACCACCAAAAGAGAACTAAGTATCGGGTATGGGCACTCCCCCTGGCTTCCACCAAGCTTGGGGGAGGTTCCCCGCTATCGTATCATCCCACTATCTTTTTGCTTTACTAATTTCAGTTCGATATTTTTGCTTTAGATGAATAAAAGTTTAGTTCGATCCTTTCCTCTTTGAGAGTTTGCTTAGTCATATATCATTGTAATCATGTGCAAGTTATATAATAAAGTTTAGTTTGAGTTTTTGCTTTGTTTACTTTCATGTTGCAAATAAAGAAAAGATATAAGAAAGAAAATAGAAGAGAAAGGAAATAAATCAATAAGATCATATACTAATCCTATGGTAGGTGATAGCACCACATTAGGAACTCTTATTAGAGATTGACAAACATAGCATTAGTCAATGATACAACTCATGAAAAAATTAATAAGGGAAGAGAAGATTCACAGATAAATATACTATCCTAGAAATCTTTTGTGATTGTGATCCCTCATCAAAATATTATATGCCAAAATTGTTGACATTGGACAAGGAAGACAACTCAATGGTTTATGTTTGTTTATTTTGACATAGAAGTCATATTGTCATAGATCCTTTAACATGTGATGCTTGCCCCCTATCTTTGCTAGCCAAAAATTCCGCACTAAGTAGAGATACTACTTGTGCATCCAAAAACATAAACCCAAATCTTTTTTTCAAGTGTCCACCATCACTGGTACGCGTTGGTCCTAAACAAATGGTTTAAACCCCTTTCCGCGATGGAATTTGGAACCGTCGCCAAGTGAGTGTGGGCGATAGGGGGATCCTTCCCACATGACCCAGAAACCGTCAGGGATAGGTCCCCTATAGTACTCCTACTTGTTTCTGCTTGCATTGCCATCGCAGTCGGTATTCTGTGGTGCTACGTTTACGATGCGCGGCCCATCACATACGGTTCACTATTATAGAACGTGTATGATGCACAGCCCATCACAAACGGTTCACCGTTAAAAAGATTAGCTAATTGTTGTACGAGTGTCGGACAGGATTACGAAACGTCAGACCATCGTAACATCGTCGTACACGACAACTATCGCACACGCTATCTTGTGGTGCAATGTTTACGATGCATACTTCATTAGAAACAGTTCATGGTTGTGAATCGTGTATGATAAGGCAACTAACACAAACATTTAGTTTGCACGTATCATTTGTGATATTGTCTGACATCGCACACGGTTTGCAAACAACAACTGTGTGCATGCTTGCACACGTTTCCTCTCTGTGAACCGTCTCTGATTATGGTGCATATCGCAAATGTTTGTGTTTTACCAACCGTGTGTGCCGTAACAACCTAGAGAGCGTAATTTCACTCTAATTTAATTGCAGCTTTTCCGAATCGTACCGGATTTGGATTTGAATTTGAATTTTAATTTGAATGTATGCTACAACTTTATTCATGTCCATCGGGTTCAAACAACCAATGCATTATTCGTTTCATAGGTACATATGTTCAAGAATTGCATAAGAACCAAATAAAGATTGATGAAGCACAGTTGTATACTTGTACTATTAAAGACGATAAAGAAAGAGGCAAAATATATTCTGGTTGCTGAACAAGGTGAAGCGGAATGCCCATATTGTGACCTCCTCCATGCAGAAGACACACACGACTCTAGTCCAATCCCTTGTGATGGAAGACCACCCATCCTTCACCGTCTTCATGAAAACATCTAGATAATCATCGTGTTCTGGTAGAAATACTTTAACATTTGCATGCCCACCAATCATGTAGTTTGAGAGGTAATCTTGAGTAAACTGCTTTGGCAACCACTACAAAGGAAAAAGATTCAGACATTGTCATCTAACACAACTCATTATGGGCAGTAAAAACAAGGCTGCAGAGTTCTTACTTACCATCCCGCAGTTCGTTGTTGTCTTGGATAAAGTGTAAACAAATAGTTTAATTGCCATCTTTGGACCCATTTTACTAACAATATTTATCAGCTTCCTCACTTGATGTTGGTTCATCGATGTCTCATTGCCCCATACGCAGAAAGGGTCGAAGCGCGGATCTTTACCAATGACATGTGTACCTAAAAGCACCAAGTTAATATGAGAAGCTAAACAGCAATTGCACAATGATGTAGTACAACACTCTTTTTATAATATGTCTATATACATCCGTATGTGGTAGTCCATTTGAAATATCTAAAAAGACAAATATTTAGGAACGGAGGGAGTATCTTATAACATCCAATATACTCACATATTAGATGAGTTAACATCTTATATTATGGCCGGAAGGAGTTTAGTGCATTCTTACAAATTATCGGCTGATTAACTGCTGCTGTATCCATGGGTTACAGTTAGTTTGAGCTAGTTCGGGCTTGATACATCCATTTTGCATCATGCTTTTATATTGATATTTATTGCATTATGGGCTGTTACTTCACATTATGTCACAATACTTATGGCTATTCTCTCTTATTTTACAAGGTTTACGTAAGGAGGGAGAATGCCGGCAGCTAGAATTCTGGGCTGGAAAAGGAGCAAATATTAGAGACCTATTCTGCACAACTCCAAAAGTCCTGAAACTCCACGGAATATCTTATAATAAATAATAAATAATCCTCGCGAAAGATGAAGACCAGGGGGCCCACACCCTATCCACGAGGGTGGGGGGCGCCCCCCTACCTCGTGGGCCCCCTAGTGGCTCTCCGATGCCCATCTTCTAATATATGAAGTCTTTCTTCCAGGAAAAAACAAGAAGCAACCTTTCGGGACGAAACTCCGCCGCCATGAGGCGGAACCTTGGCGGAACCAATCTAGGGCTCCGGCAGAGCTGTTCTGCCGGGGACACTTCCCTCCGGGAGGGGGAAATCATCGCCATCATCATCACCAACGCTCCTCTCATCGGGAGAGGTCAATCTCCATGAACATCTTCACCAGCACCATCTCATATCCAAAGCCTAGTTCATCTCTTGTATCCAATTCTTGTCTCCAAGTCCGGGATTGGTGCTAGTAGGTTGCTAGTAGTGTTGATTACTCCTTGTAGTTGATGCTAGTTGGTTCATTTGGTGGAAGATCATATGTTCAGATCCTCTATGCATATTATTACCCCTCTGATTATGAACATGAATATGCTTTGTGAGTAGTTACGTTTGTTCCTGAGGACAAGGGAGAAGTCTTGCTATTAGTAGTCATGTGAATTTGGTATTCGTTCGATATTTTGATGAGATGTATGTTGTCTAGCCTCTTGTGGTGTTATGTGAACGTCGACTACATAACACTTCACCATTATTTGGGCCTAGAGGAAGGCATTGGGAAGTAATAAGTAGATGATGGGTTGCTAGAGTTAAAGAAGCATAAACCCTAGTTTATGCGTTGCTTCGTAAGGGGCTGATTTGGATCCATATGTTTCATGCTATGGTTAGGTTTACCTTAATACTTTTGTTGTAGTTGCGGATGCTTGCAATAGAGGTTAATCATAAGTGGGATGCTTGTTCAAGTAAGAACAACACCCAAGCACCGGTCCACCCACATATCAAATTATCCAAGTACCGAACGCGAATCATATGAACGTGATGAAAACTAGCTTGACGATATTCCCATGTGTCCTCGGGAGCGCTTTTCCTTATATAAGAGTTTGTCCATGCTTGTCCTTTGCTTCAAAAGGATTGGGCCACCTTGCTGCACTTTATTTACTTTTGTTACTTGTTGCTCGTTACAAATTATCTTATCACAAAACTATCTGTTACCACTTATTTCAGTACTTGCAGAGAATACCTTGCTGAAAACCTCTTATCATTTCCTTCTGCTCCTCGTTGGGTTCGACACTCTTACTTATCGAAAGGACTACGATAGATCCCCTATACTTGTGGGTCATCAAGACTCTTTTCTGGCGCCATTGCCGGGGAGTGAAGCGCCTTTGGTAGGTGGAATTTGGTAAGGAAATATTTATATAGTGTGTGTAGCAGGTGGCACGTCGGGGGCGGTCTCCGGACGCTCCTGGTGGGGCTGCTCTGCTCCTACACAAATCAACAGTCAGATATCAGAAAGCGAAGAGTATCCAGGTGCGCCCAACGGAGGGAAGCAAATCATATACTTACGCTGGGGGCTGCGCTGGGGGCTGCTCTGAGGATTAGTTGGCGGGTCCGGCAAGGTCATCTCAGGCGCACCCCCTGCCGTCACGGTGGGCTCGTCGTCAAGGATGACCACCGGGACTTTGGCTCTCTTTGCCGCTCTCTGGGCCAGAGTCCTGAAAAGGAGTAAGTTCAGAGAAAAGCAAATGAGATGCGAGACACAACTGCAAGAATTGAAGAAATATAAGTTCAACAAGGATCTTACTCCTCTTCTTCTTCCTCGTCGGAGCTGAGTGCAGAGTAAGATACAACGTGACCCAGGCCGCGCGTGCCCGTGCCCTGTTTTGGGCCTGGCCCAACAGCGCTCGACACCGTGTATGGCCCAGGCCCGGGGGCTCCTGTCGGTGTACTAAAGTAGGGGTACCTTAGTATCCCGAACTTGTGCACGGGCAGCCGCAGCACCCCGCGGCAAGGCTTGCCAGGCGACCGCCAAGGTCCTCCGAAGTCCCTTTGGAGCCATTCAAGAACAAAGTATTTAAGCCAAGACACAAGGCCCCGGCAAGAGGAGCTTGCCGGGAAGGCCACTCGAAGCTCAAGACCCCGGCAAGAGGAGCTTGCCGGGAAGGCCAACCAAGGCACTTCAAGAAACTTGCCGCGACGCGCCACGCGTCCCGGCAAGGCCCGGTGAGCGACAAGCTCCCAGGCGCGACAAGACATCGACCGCGGCAAGGCACTTGCCGCATCAAGCTACTACTCCGCAGCCCGCGCTCCAGCTCATCCACCAACGTGTCGCTCTGGGACCATTCCAGGCGTACGTGGCGAGAGGCTGTGTAGCTAGGGGGATGCGGTGGCAAACGGCGCTGACAAGATAGCCATCGTGGCGAACGGTGGCGTCCCTGACGGTCCCTTTTCGCACTGTTTAGGCGACGCAGATGGGCATTTAATGCCCTTGTCCTCTGCCGTCAGAGTTAGGTACGATACAGTGTGCAAACAGCTGTACCAGCCACAGCAACTTTACGTTTTTACCCTTGCCTACGTTGCCACCTGTCGGTGACCCCTTGAGCATATAAAAGGAGGCCCATGCGCATCGTAGAGGGGGAGGAGGACACTCACGCTCGGTCTCGCCAGCAGCTTGTGTGTACTGTAGCACTCAGCGCTCCCGAGCAAGAACACAATACAATCCACAAAGCAGCAGCAGGGTTTTACGCATCCGTGCGGCCCGAAGCTGGGTAAACCCCTCGTGTGCCTCGCCTCGATCCGCTCTTCGTGCGACCTCCGCCCCCCGCCGAACCGAAAAGGGGCTCCGTCCCCATAGGTGCTCGTGGAGGCAGTTTCCCCCGGCATCTTTGGCGCGCCAGGTAGGGGGCGTCAAGGTTGTGTGAACCTGATCCGGCGTTCGCACGAGCTAAATCTTCATCATCTTCATCACCGGTCGACGCCAAATCGAGCCACTGGCCAGACACCTTTCGCTCTAGTCTATGGAGCAGAGGCAGTTCTCCCCATGGAACTCGTATACGGGTCACCTCGAGTGCTCGCTTATGATAAGCTTGAGCAAGTGCAGTTGCGAGAAGATGACGCGCTGCTCCTCGAGGAGGACCGTCTTCAGGCTGCTGTGCGAGCTGCTCGCTACCAGCAAGCTTTGCGCCGCTACCATAGCCGCAAAGTTAAACCCAGAAGTTTCAAGGAAGGCGACCTTGTTTCTTCGGTGCACTCAGTCCGCCAAGAATTACAACAAGTTGACGCAGAAGTGGGGAGACCCTTGCCGGGTGAAGGGAGTCACTAGGCCTGGCGCTGTCCGCCTTGAGACCGAAGATGGCATTTTCGCGCCAAACCCCGGTAAGCAATAACGAGCCATAAGGCACCATGTCGTTATTTTCTCATCGTACCCACCACGCCCTCCCCGAACGGCACGCGTCGATTGCGGTGTCGTGGGGGAGACGTGTGCGACGTGAGCGGCGTGCGTGGGGCTGAGTCCCGCATGCATGCGTCACGTCGTAGTAAAGGGGGCGGTTCGCGCCTTCCCGATAAATGGAGGGAGGCGTGGAGGCGTATTTCGTTTACTGGACGGGGCCGAGGCACGGTTTCCGAGGCGTCCGCTCTCCATGATCACGGGGTGGGGAGAGGTCGCCTCATCCGTCGCCTCGGTTCTGCCTGCCTGCCACGCGGCTTCCATGCGCCTGGAGTGGCGAACGGTGGAGGCGGGAAACCGGGCCGTCGTGGGTCGAGGCAGCGGGTCGGTCCCAGTTCCCTGCTCCTCCTTTGGGCAGCTCGTCGCAAGCAGAGCCCCCGGCTCCGCAACGAAGGCGTCTCCGCAAGGCCGGGGACGTAGCGGAGCGGCAGACGGGCCAACAGCCGTCACGCCGCGCGACGCGTTCCACCACGGCAACTGGAGCGGGGTCTTCGCAGACCGCTGATGGGGCAACTGGAGCGGGGTCGTCTCAGACCACCGGCACTGTCCCCGTCAAGCGGCCAAGGGAACCTACTCCTCCTCGCTCCGAAGGTGGGCCACGCTTTGACTTCTCCGCGCTCACTGTACAGAAGAAGACTCAACGGTGTGAAACTAAAGTGTATTCCCCGGGAAGATGGACAAAAGATGTTGGCGGAGATACATGGAGGCATATGTGGTCACCACATTGGCGCAAGAGCACTTGCCGGCAAAGCTTTCCGGCAGGGTTTCTTCTGGCCGATAGCCCTCCAGGATGCAACTGCACAAGTAACCAAGTGTGAAGCGTGCCAGTTCCATTCCAAGCAGATACACCAGCCAGCTCAAGCTCTCCAGACGATCCCTTTATCCTAGCCATTTTCGGTCAGGGGGCTCGACATCCTCGGTCCCTTCCCCCGAGCTGTCGGGGGCTTTGAGTTCTTGTACGTTGCAATCGACAAGTTCACAAAGTGGCCGGAAGTGGAAGCAGTGAGGAAGATGACAGCACAGTCAGCAGTCAAGTTCTTCAGGTCAATTGTTTGCCGCTTCGGAATCCCTAACAGGATCATCACCGACAACGGTATGCAATTCACGAGCCGCACCTTCATGCCGTACGTCCAAGATCTTGGCGCAAAGGTCTGCTTCGCTTCTGTTGCTCACCCCAGAAGCAACGGTCAAGCGGAGAGGGCAAATGCTAAAGTGCTGCGTGGGCTCAAGACCAGAACTTTCGACAGGCTACACAAGTGCAGAAGAAACTGGATCGAGGAGCTGCCGGTGGTTCTTTGGTCGATCAGGACGACACCAAATCGAGCCACTGGCCAGACACCCTTTGCTCTAGTCTATGGAGCAGAAGCAGTTAGCCCCACGGAACTCGTATACGAATCGCCTTGAGTGCTCTCTTATGATGAGCTTGAGCAAGAGCAGCTGCGGCAAGAGGACGCGCTGCTCCTTGAGGAAGATCGTCTTCAGGCTGCTGTACGAGCTGCTCGATACATCTCCGGAGGTGCCCGTAATCCCTTTCTTGTTCCTATCTTTAGGAGGTAGGACAAGGAGGCGAAAAGAGCAAAAGGAGCGGGGTGGGGGCGCGGCCGCCCCACTCAGCCAATCAAGACACAGGAGGAGCAGGGAACTGGGACCGACCCGCTGCCTCGACCCACGACGGCCCGGTTTCCCGCCTCCATCGTTCGCCACTCCAGGCGCATGGAAGCTGCATGGCAGGCGTGCAGAACCGAGGCGACGGATGAGGCGACCTCTCCCCACCCCGTGATCGTGGGGAGCGGACGCCTCGGAAACCGTGCCTCGGCCCCGTCCAGTAAACGAACCATGCCTCCACGCCTCCCTCTATTTATGGGGAAGGCACAAACCGCCCCCTTTACTACGACGTGGCGCATGCATGCGGGACTCAGCCCCGCGCACGCCACCCACGTCACGCACGTCTCTCCCCACGACGCCGCAATTCATGCGTGCCGTTCGGGGAAGGCATGGTGGATACAGAGGAAGATACGGCGTGACCCAGGCCGCGAGTGCCCGTGCCCTGTTTTGGGCCTGGCCCAACAGTGCTCGGCACCGTGTATGGCCCAGGCCCGGGGGCTCCTGTCGGTGTACTAAAGTAGGGGTACCTTAGTATCCTGAACTTGTGCACGTGCAGTCGCAGCCTCCCGCGGCAAGGCTTGCCAGGTGACCGCCAAGGTCCTCCGTGATTCCCTTTGGAGCCATTCAAGAACAAAGTATTCAAACCAAAGACACAAGGCTCCGGCAAAAGGAGCTTGCCGGGAAGGCAACCCGAAGACCAAGACCCCGGCAAGAGGAGCTTGCCGGGAAGGCCACTCGAGGTACAAGGCCCCGGCAAGAGGAGCTTGCCGGGAACGCCAACCAAGGCACTTCAGGGGACCTTGCCGCGACGTGCCACGCGCCCTGGCAAGGAGCTCCCAGATGAGGCAAGACAACGACCGCGGCAAGGCGCTTGCCGCGACAAGCTACTACTCCGCAGCCCGCGCTCCAGCTCATCCACCAACGTGTCGCTCTGAGACCGTTCCAGGCGTACGTGGCGAGAGGCTGTGTAGCCAGGGGGATGCGGTGGCAAACGGCGCTGACAAGATAGCCATCGTGGCGAACGGTGGCGTCCCTGATGGTCCCTTTTCGCACTGTTTAGGCGACGCAGATGGGCATTTAATGCCCTTGTACCCTGCCGCCAGGGTTAGGTATGATAACACTATACAAGTAGCTGTACCCAACACAACGCTTTTCCATTTTTACCCTTGCCTACGTTGCCACCTGTCGGTGACCCCTTGAGCATATAACTGCCTCCACGAGCACCTATGGGGACGGAGCCCCTTTTCGGTTCAGCGTGGGGCGGAGGTCGCACGAAGAGCGGATCAAGGCGAGGCACACGAGGGGTTTACCCAGCTTCGGGCCGCCCGGATGCGTAAAACCCTACTGCTGCTTTGTGGATTGTATTGTGTTCTTGCTCGGGAGCGCTGAGTGCTACAGTACACACAAGCTGCTAGCGAGACCGAGCGTGAGTGTCGTCCTCCCCCTCTACGTTGCGCATGGGCCTCCTTTTATATGCTCAAGGGGTCACCGACAGGTGGCAACGTAGGCAAGGGCAAAAATGTAAAGTTGCTGCGGCTGGTACAGCTGTTTGCACAGTGTATCATACCTAACTCTGACGGCAGGGGACAAGGGCATTAAATGCCCATCTGCGTCGCCTAAACAGTGCGAAAAGGGACCGTCAGGGACGCCACCGTTCGCCACGATGGCTATCTTGTCAGCGCCGTTTGCCACCGCATCCCCCTGGCTACACAGCCTCTCGCCACGTACGCCTGGAATGGTCCCAGAGCGACACGTTGGTGGCTGAGCTGGAGCGCGGGCTGCGGAGTAGTAGCTTGCCGCGGCAAGTGCCTTGCCGCGGTCAATGTCTTGTCGCGCCTGGGAGCTCTTTGCTCACCCGGCCTTTTCGGGACGCGTGGCGCATCGCGGCAAGTTTCTTGAAGTGCCTTGGTTGGCCTTCCCGGCAAGCTCCTCTTGCTAGGGTCTTGAGCTTCGAGTGGCCTTCCCGGCAAGCTACTCTTGCCGGGGCCTTGTGTCTTGGCTTAAATACTTTGTTCTTGAATGGCTCCAAAGGGACTTCGGAGGACCTTGGCGGTCGCCTGGCAAGCCTTGCCGCGGGGTGCTGCGGCTGCCCGTGCACAAGTTCGAGATACTAAGGTACCCCTACTTTAGTACACCGACAGTGTGCTGAAATTTACTGTTACTTGTTACTATGGAAAGTAATCCTCTAAGGGGCTTGTTCGGGGTATCTTCACCCCGACCATTCGAGCAAATATTTGCTCCTCAACCTACTGAACCTACTGAAAATGAAAATGTTCCCTTTGAATTTCCTTCAGGTATGATAGAAAAACTGCTAGCTAATCCTTTTACAGGAGATGGAACAAAGCATCCTGATGAGCACTTAATATATGTGGATGAAGTTTGTGGATTATTTAAGCTTGCAGGTATACCCGATGATGTTGCTAAGAAGAAGGTCTTCCCTTTATCTTTGAAGGGATACGCATTGACATGGTATAGGCTATGTGATGATACGAGATCATGGAACTATAGAAGATTGAAATTGGAATTTCATCAAAAGTATTACCCTATGCATCTTGTTCATCGTGATCGCAACTATATATATAATTTTTGGCCTCGCGAAGGAGAAAGCATCGCTCAAGCTTGGGGGAGGCTTAAATCAATGTTATATTCATGCCCCAATCATGAGCTCCCAAGAGAAACAATTATTCAAAAAATTTATGCTCGGCTTTCTGAAAATAATCGCACCACGCTCGATACTTCTTGTCCTGGCTCTTTTATGATGAAGACTATTGGATTTAAATGGGATTTATTGGATAGAATTAAACGCAACTCTGAAGATTGGGATCTCGACAAAGGTAAGGAGTGAGGTATGACACCTAAGTTTGATTGTGTTAAATCTTTTATGGATACCGATATTTTCCGTAAGTTTAGCACTAAATATGGACTTGACTCTGAGATAGTAGCTTCTTTCTGTGAATCTTTTGCTACTTATGTTGATCTCCCTAAGGAGAAGTGGTTTAAATATCATCCTCCCATAGAAGTAAAAGTATCTGCACCAATTAAAGTTGAAGAAAAGACTGTCACTTATAATGATCATATTGTTCCTACTTCTTATGTTGAGAAACCACCTTTCCCTGTTAGAATAAAGGATCATGTTAAAGCTTCAACTGTGGTTCGTAAAAGCAATATTAGAACTTATACACCTCCTGAACAAGTTAAAGTTGAACCTAATGTTGCTATTGTTAAAGATCTCTTGGCTGATAATAATGATGGGCATGTTATTCAGTTCTGCAGTGAAACTGCTAGAATTGCTAAACCTGTTGTGCTAAAGATAAACATAGACCTGTGGTAGGCGTACCTGTTATTTCTGTTAAAATAGGAGATCAATGTTATGATGGCTTATGTGATATGGGCGCTAGTGCTAGTGTTATACCTTATGACTTGTATAAAGAAATTAAGCATGAAATTGCACCTGCTGAGTTCGAAGATATTGATGTCACAATTAAACTTGCCAATAGAGATACTATTTCAGCAATGGGAATTGTTAGAGATGTTGAAGTCTTGTGTGGGAAAACTAAATATCCTGCTGATTTTCTTGTTCTCAGTTCCCCACAAGATAGCTTTTGTCCCATTATATTTGGTAGACCCATCTTGAACACTGTTAATGCTAAGATAGACTGCGAAAAGAATATTGTTACTATTGGCTTGGATGGTATGATTCATGAGTTTAATTTCTCTAAATTTAGTAAACAACACTGAGTAGAAGAATTGCCTAGTAAGGATGAAATTATTGGTCTTGCTTCTATTGCCGTACCTCCTAGTGATCCTTTAGAACAATATTTGCTAGACCATGAGAATGATATGTTTATGAATGAAAGAAGGGAAATAGATGAAGTATTCTTTAAACAGGAACCTATTCTGAAACACAATTTGCCTGTTGAAATCCTAGGGGATCCCCCTCCACCTAAGGGTGATCCCGTGTTTGAGCTTAAACCGTTGCCTGATAATCTTAAATATGCTTATCTTGATGAAAAGAAGATATATCCTCTTATTATTAGTGCTAACCTTTCAGAGCGTGAAGAAGAAAGATTATTCAAAACTCTGAAGAAGCACCATGCTGCTATTGGATATACTCTTGATGATCTTAAGGGCATTAGTCCCACTCTATGTCAACATAAAATAAATTTGGAGGCAGACTCCAAACCAGTTTGTGATCCTCAAAGACGTCTGAATCCTAAAATGAAAGAAGTGGTGAGAAAAGAAATACTAAAGCTTCTGGAGGAAGGTATAATTTATCCCGTTGCTGATAGTCAGTGGGTAAGTCCTATCCATTGTGTCCCTAAGAAGGGAGGTATTACTGTTGTTCCTAATGATAAAGATGAATTAATTCCACAAAGAATTATTACAGCTTATATGATGGTAATTGATTTTCACAAATTAAATAAGGCTACTAAGGAAGATCATTACCCCTTACCTTTTATTGATCAAATGCTAGAAAGATTATGCAAACATACACACTACTGCTTTCTAGATGGTTATTCTGGTTTCTCTCAAATACCTGTGTTGGCTAAAGATCAATCAAAGACTACTTTTACATGCCCTTTTGGTACTTTCGCTTCTAGACGTATGCCTTTTGGTTTATGTTATGCACCTGCTACCTTTCAAAGATGCATGATGGCTATATTCTCTGACTTTTGTGAAAAGATTTGTGAGGTTTTCATGGACGACTTTTCCGTCTATGGATCCTCTTTTGATGATTGCTTGAGCAATCTTGATCGAGTTTTGCAGACATGTAAAGAAACTAATCTTGTCTTGAATTGGGAAAAGTGCCACTTTATGGTTAATGAAGGTATTGTCTTGGATCATAAGGTTTCTGAAAGAGGTATTGAAGTTGATAAAGCCAAGGTTGATGCTATTGAAAAGATGCCATGTCCCAAGAACATCAAAGGTATAAGAAGTTTTCTTGGTCACGCCGGATTTTATAGGAGGTTCATTAAGGACTTCTCAAAAATTTCTCGGCCTCTGACTAATTTATTACAAAAGATATACCATTTGTCTTTGATGATGATTGTGTATAAGCATTTGAAATACTTAAGAAAGCATTAGTCTCTGCACCTATTGTTCAGCCACCTGATTGGAATTTACCCTTTGAAATTATGTGTGATGCTAGTGATTATGCAGTAGGTGTTGTTCTAGGGCAAAGAGTTGATAAGAAATTAAATGTCACCCATTATGCTAGTAAGACTCTAGACAATGCTCAAAGAAATTATGCTACTACTGAAAAAAAACTTTTAGCAGTTGTATTTGCTTGTGATAAGTTTAGACCTTATATTGTTGATTCTAAAGTAACTATTCACACTGATCATGCTGCTATTAAATATCTTATGGGGAAGAAAGATGCTAAACCTAGACTTATTAGATGGTTCTCTTGCTACAAGAATTTGATTTGCATATTGTTGATAGAAAAGGAGCTGAGAACCCCGTTGCAGACAACTTATCTAGATTAGAGAATGTTCTTGATGACCCACTACCTATTGATGATAGCTTTCCTGATGAGTAATTAAATGTCATAAGTACTTCTCGTAGTACTCCTTGGTATGCTGATTATGCTAATTACATTGTTGCTAAATTCATACCACCTAGCTTCACATACCAACAAAAGAAAAAGTTCTTCTATGATTTGAGACGTTACTTTTGGATGACCCACATCTTTATAAAGAAGGAGTAGATGGTGTTATTAGACATTGTGTACCTGAGCATGAACAGGAACATATCCTACGCAAGTGCCACTCCGAAGCTTATGGAGGACACTATGCGGGAGATAGAACTGCACATAAGGTATTGCAATCCGGTTTTTATTGGCCTACTCTCTTCAAGGATGCCCGTAAGTTTGTCTTGTCATGCGATGAATGTCAAAGAATTGGTAATATTAGTAGACGTCAAGAAATGCCTATGAATTATTCACTCGTTATTGAACCATTTGATGTTTGGAGCTTTGTTTATATGGGACCTTTTCCTGCCTCTAATGGATATACACATATTCTAGTTGCTGTTGATTACGTTACTAAGTGGTATAGAAGCTATTCCAACTAGTAGTGCTGATCATAACACTTCTATTAAAATGCTTAAAGAAGTTATTTTTCCGAGGTTTGGAGTCCCTACGTATTTAATGACTGATGGTGGTTCACACTTTATTCATGGTGCTTTCCGTAAAATGCTTGCTAAGTATGACGTTAATTATAGAATTGCATCTCCTTATCACCCACAGTCTAGTGGTCAAGTACAATTGAGCAACAGAGAGCTCAAATTAATTTTGCAAAAGACTGTCAATAGGTCTAGAAAGAATTGGTCCAAGAAACTTGATGATGCATTATGGGCCTATAGAACTGCATATAAAAATCCTATTGGCATGTCTCCGTATAAATAGGTTTATGGAAAGCATGTCACTTACCTCTTGAACTAGAACATAAGGCATATTGGGCTATTAAACAGATCAACTATGATTTCAAACTTGTCGGTGAGAAGAGGTTATTTGATATTAGCTCACTTGATGAATGGAGAACCCAAGCTTATGAAAATGCAAAGTTGTTTAAAGAAAAAGTCAAAAGGTGGCACAATAAAAGGATACAAAAGTGTGAGTTTAATGTAGGTGATTATGTATTGCTATACAACTCTCGTTTAAGATTTTTTGCAGGAAAACTTCTCTCTAAATGGGAAGGCCCCTACGTCATCGAGGATGTATATCGTTCCGGTGCCATAAAAATCAACAACTTCGAAGGCACAAATCCGAAGGTGGTAAACGGTCAGAGAATTAAACATTATATCTCAGGTAATCCCATAAATGTTGAAATTAATATTATTGAAACCGTAACCCCGGAGGATTACATAAGAGACACTTTCCAGAACATTTCAGACCCTGAAAAGGAATAGGTATGTGGTACGGTAAGTAAACCGACTCCAAAACAATTTTTAAGGCAATATTTCTCCGTTTTGAGATATTTAGAAAATAGAAAAATAAGTAGCAATACGGGAAGGACACAAGGGCCCCACGAGGGTGGAGGGTAGGGCTGGGCGCGCCCCTACCTCGTGAGCACCTCGTGTGCCTTCTGGACTCCGTTTTCTTGCACGATACGTATTTTGGTTGGTAAGAAATCACTATATATTCTCCCGAAGGTTTTGACTCCTGTATCACGCAAATATCCTCTGTTCTTGTTTCGAGCTGTTTTTCTGACAGGTCTAGATTATCATGACGTCCCCAAGTGCTTCCAAGGACAAGTTCTTCGAGAAGATCATCAACCCTTACCTCACGGAGGTGCTGCGACACCCTCAAACCATTGAGTTGCGTGATGGGTTGCTGCACATCCGCGATGAAGAGGGACCAAAGGGGACCGGAAGCGTGGAGACGAGGCTCAAAGCAATGCAGCAACAAGTTTTCAAGTGTCAAGGGATGGTGGAACATGGACTCAACTCCAACCACATGATGATTGCGGAGTTCACTAGCAACGACAAGTTGGATGCCGACAACATCGGGGAAGCCATCTTCAAGCTTCATGAGAAGATCGAGCACCTTCAGGCCCAAATCTATGACCTGCAAAACCAAAACTGTGAGTATGAATATAGATTCAAAAGGATGAGTTTGGCTACAGATTTGAGGATCCTGGAGACTCGATCATCCTTCTATGATGGTGAGCCTATGCCTTGGAAGATGGACGACAAGCCCGCATCATCAACAACACCTCCACCTTCTTCACCGACAAAGGAGACATAATCACATGGGTATGGGCACTCCCCTTGGCAACTGCCAAGCTTGGGGGAGGTGCCCCGGTATCGTATCACAATCACAACTCCTATCTTTACCGTTTTCCTTAGTTCGATCCTATTAGTAGTATTTTGATCTAGTAGAATAAAGTTTATGGCATGATCTAGTTTTGAGTTTTGCCTTGTGATCTCTCTATGTAATCGAGTCCGTGAGCTATATAATAAAGATTAGTGTTGAGTCAAGGGCTTGATTTTCTTGCTATGATCTTGGGTGAATAAAAGAAAAGAAGAGAAAAAGAATAAAAAGAAACAAAGTTCATATTGATCTTATTGAGAGTAATGACTTCACACAGGAGGAGTATGATGATTTAAAAGTTGTTAGGAGTTGGCAGGCATAGCTTTGGTCATCCTTTCAATTAATTAGAAGTAATAAGGAAAGATATATTATCATTGACATCTTTTATGATTGGGAGCACTCATTAAAATATGACATGCTAAAGAGTTGATGTTGGACAAGGAAGACAACGTGATGAGTTATGTTTTCTTATATCTGAGATAAAGTATGTTGTCATGGATCCTCCAACATGTTGAACTTGCCCTTTCCCCCTCTTGCTAGCCAAATTCTCAGCACCAAGTAGAGATACTACTTGTGCTTCCAAATACCCTTAAACCAGTTTTGCCATGAGAGTCCACCATATCTACCTATGGATTGCGTAAGATCCTTCAAGTAAGTTGTCATCGGTGCAAAGCAATAAAAATTGCTCTAAATATGTATGATTGATTGGTGTGGGAGAAATAAGCTTTATACGATCTTGTGATGTGGAAGTAATAAAAGCGACGAACTGCATAATAAAGGTTCATATCACAAGGGGCAATATAAAGTGACGTTCTTTCACATTGAGATTTTATGCATCCAACCATTAAAAGCGCATGGCAACCTCTGCTTCCCTCTGCAAAGGGCCTATCTTTTATTATTATCTCCTACCTTATGCAAGTGCCACGGTGATCTTCACCTTTCCGCTTTCATTTTATCCTTTGGCAAGCCCAGCATGTTGGAAAGAACCTGATATATATCTAATTGGATGTAGGGGAGCATGAGTTATTATTGTTGACATTACCCTCGAGGTAAAAGGTTGTGGGGCGAAACTATAAGCCCCTATATTTCTCTGTGTCCGATTAAAACTCCGTAACCACAAGTATTGCATGAGTGTTAGCAATTATGAAGGACTAGATGATAGTTGAGTATGTGGATTTGCTTTTTAGCTCTGACATAGACTCTTTCTGATGTTATGATAAATTGCAATTGCTTCAATGACTGAGATTATAGTCTGTTGGTTCTCAATAAGGTTTCTGATTCATACTTTTGCATTGTGAATATATCATCACTTGAACATAAGTAAGCATATGACAATATCTATATATGTTGCTGTTATGAGAATAATCATGATGCCCTCATATCCGCATTTTTATTTTTATCGACACCTCTACCTCTAAACATGGGGACATATTTATCGTTATCGGCTTTCGCTTGAGGACAAGCGAGGTCTAAGCTTGGGGGAGTTGATATGTCCATTTTGCATCATGCTTTTATATTGATATTTATTGCATTATGGGTTGTTACTTCACATTATGTCACAATACTTATGGCTATTCTCTCTTATCTTACAAGGTTTACATAAGGAGGGAGAATGCCGGCAACTGGAATTCTGGGCTGGAAAAGGAGCAAATATTAGAGACCTATTCTACACAACTCCAAAAGTCCTGAAACTCCATGGAATATCTTATAATAAATAATAAAAAATCCTCGCCAAAGATGAAGACTAGGGGGGCCACACCCTGTCCACGAGGGTGGCGGCGCGCCCCCCTACCTCATGGGTCCCCTAGTGGCTCTCCGATGCCCATCTTCTGATATATGAAGTCTTTCTTCGAGGAAAAAACAAGAAGCAACCTTTCAGGACGAAACTCCGCCGCCACGAGGCGGAACCTTGGCGGAACCAATCTAGGGCTCCGGCAGAGCTGTTCTGCCGGGGACACTTCCCTCCGGGAGGGGGAAATCATCGCCATCGTCATCACCAATGCTCCTCTCATCGGGAGAGGTCAATCTCCATCAACATCTTCACCAGCACCATCTCATCTCCAAACCCTAGTTCATCTCTTGTATCCAGTTCTTGTCTCCAAGTCCGGGATTGGTGCTAGTAGGTTGCTAGTAGTGTTGATTACTCCTTGTAGTTGATGCTAGTTGGTTTATTTGGTGGAAGATCATATGTTCAGATCCTTTATGCATATTATTACCCCTCTGATTATGAACATGAATATGCTTTGTGAGTAGTTACGTTTGTTCCTGAGGACAAGGGAGAAGTCTTGCTATTAGTAGTCATGTGAATTTGGTATTCGTTCGATATTTTGATGAGATGTATGTTGTCTAGCCTCTAGTGGTGTTATGTGAACGTCGACTACATAACACTTCACCATTATTTGGGCCTAGAGGAAGGCATTGGGAAGTAGTAAGTAGATGATGGGTTGCTAGAGTGACAGAAGCTTAAACCCTAGTTTATGCATTGCTTCGTAAGGGGCTGATTTGGATCCATATGTTTCATGCTATGGTTAGGTTTACCTTAATACTTTTGTTGTAGTTGTGGATGCTTGCAATAGATGTTAATCATAAGTGGGATGCTTGTTCAAGTAAGAACAGCACCCAAGCACCGGTCCGCCCACATATCAAATTATCCAAGTACCGAACGCGAATCATATGAACATGTTGAAAACTAGCTTGACGATATTCCCATGTGTCCTCGGGAGCGCTTTTCCTTATATAAGAGTTTGTCCAGGCTTGTCCTTTGCTTCAAAAGGATTGGGCCACCTTGCTGCAGTTTATTTACTTTTGTTACTTGTTGCTCGTTACAAATTATCTTATCACAAAACTATCTGTTACCACTTATTTTAGTACTTGCAGAGAATACCTTGCTGAAAACCGTTATGATTTCCTTCTGCTCCTCATTGGGTTCGACACTCTTAGTTATCGAAAGGACTACGATAGATCCCCTATACCTGTGGGTTATCAGGGCTCAAATAGCCCTAAAGTATATCTAAACATGAGGGCTAGTTTGAGCTAGTTGCATCTATAACCCACCCCAAAAAAACTATCCAACCCAAGAGGTGCTAATTGGAGCTAGTTCTCCTAGTGCATTCATTGCCAATCTAACCCTGCCATCCAAACAACTCTTTGGATGGAGTTAGTTCAGGGTTAGTAATGAGCTAGAAACTAAATCTAACCTCTAGCTAAGTTGAGTATCCAAACAGGGTTGTGTTGTTGTTGTTCTTGCTGCTCTTCTACGTATATCTAGACATCATTAGAACATTAATGTAACACTCTTCCTTGTTTCTATGTAGCCTAGGATTGCATATTTAGACATTAAGTACAATGCATGTTGCTATGTAACCTCAGATATGTTACATATGGCCCTAGTTAATCTAACGAAAAATGGGTTGCAGATATATTCAGTTAAAAGTCCGATTCACCGATTAGTCCCTTATCAGATGCCGGCCTATATGGTACCAGCTACCGATATCCTGAACTCTGAGCAGATATAAGCCATGGGATGAAACTAACCTCGATGAAAACCCGCAGTCTTTCCCAAAATTGTCCTGTGTAGGTAAATCGAGAAGCATGTTAAGCACAACAGGCTAAACATCAACCAAAATTATACATGGCAGACAAAATAATATCCAAAGGAT
Organism: Aegilops umbellulata; assembly: GCA_032464435.1. Classification (NCBI taxonomy): domain Eukaryota; kingdom Viridiplantae; phylum Streptophyta; class Magnoliopsida; order Poales; family Poaceae; genus Aegilops; species Aegilops umbellulata. Next base: position 36,295,313 of record CP136056.1, on the reverse strand, counting down.
AGCTTCAGTGTGCAGGTTTAAGCATGCTAGTAAAGCAAAACAAGTGGAAAGACGTGCTAACTGCAACAGGCCTAACATTTAACAACAAGCAAACATAGTCATTCAAACTAGTATTGTGCCGGTCTAAGTACACTGGTTATTGTTAAATAAAAATGGAAAGGCGTGTTAACTACAAGATGCAACAACCAAATGTAGTCATTCATAGTGGTATTGTTGAAACTGGTACTGATGAAATTGAACTGCACAGTTCATACTTGCACATATAGAACATCACGTTGTGAATAACTAGAATAAACAAGGCATACTACGAACAACCAAAGATAGCATTTGAAATTGGACATATGCTAACTACAAACAACCGAACAATCAAAAAACTTTAAAAGAGGCATATGTTAGCTATAACAGGCTTAACAACAAGCAAATATATGCATTCCTATCGGTATGTTTAAAACTGGACTCATGAAATGTACTGGACAGTAAATAATTGCACATACAGAGCATCACATTGTGAACAACTGAAATAAACAAGGCATACTGCAAACAACCAGATATAGCAATTAAAACTAGACATATTATCACTACACTACAAAAGGGACTCGATAAAACGAATCATGGGTTTCCCCCTGTGAAGAGGTACGGCAAAACAAATCATGGCTTTCCTCACTTGTCACAGATGGGCTCGTTCCCGTGGGAAGAGCACGAACCCTGGATGCGCTCCATGTTGTCGCAGATAGGCTCCTTCCCCTTGGAAGGGCACGACTGTAGGTGCCCTCCCTGATGTCGCAAACGGGCGCTTTCCCCTTGGAAGAGCAGATGAGCTCTTTCCCCTTGGAAGAGCCGGAGAGGGTGCCCTCCTCGTGGTCGCCGTCGATGAGGTCTGACTTGGAAGCCATGGATCCCAAGCCAACGTCGCAGAACGTGTCCTTCAGAAATGACAAAAGGGGCTCGATGGCGATGTAGAATGGCAAATTGTTGACAGCGAGCCAGAGGAGATCAGCGGCAGGGCCATGGATGAGATCGACGCTGGTTAAACCCGAGGGGTTGCGGGTGGGCCACTTAACCTGTGACACAGGCCGCCTCAGGCCATCACTGTCGATGACCTCCATGTCGTAACCGGCGGCCGAGACATGCCCGCATACTCTAGCCCGCTGCTTGAGTGCTTGCCGCCAGTAATGATCGTCAGCTTCCTCAGCGACGTCGGGCGAAGAGACCACTATACACCTCTTTTGGGCCAGTCGCTCCACGAGCTCCATGGGAAGTGTAGACGGGCTTAGGCTGCAACGCTCTGGAGTTGGGGATGGGGATGGCGATGGGGATCTGTGGGGAAGGGGGCGTTTGGCAGGCGTCATCTAAGAAACTCAGGGCGGCCTGGGTATGGAGATCGGTGGGTGTCGTGGTTCTAACTCTGACAGTAATGTAGGGGGGTATGAATGGAGAGGCTAGATCTTAGCTATGGAGGAGTTGTAAGCACATGCGGTTTACGAGTTCAGGCCCTTCTCGGAGGAAGTAACAGCCCTACGTCTCGGTGCCCGGAGGCGGTCGATTGGATTATATGCGTATGAGTAACAGGGGGTGCGAACCCTTGATACTGAGGAGGGGGGTGTATTCGCCAGGCCCCTCCAGCCCTCAGTAATGCAGGGTTTAAATTACATTAAGGCTGGGCGTTACTGATAACGCCCCTAATAAAGTGCTATGATGACCATAAAAGCTACTTAATGACCGACCGTTTGCGTGCGGAGTGACTTTGGATCTCCTAGCAGTCGAGTGGTTGGCTTCGGTCGAGTGATAGCTTAGTGGTCGAGTGATAGCTTAGTGGTCGAGTGTCTTGAATCCGTCGAGTGGGATACCTCCAAGTCGATTGAAAGGTGACTTCTTCTAGGGATGTCCTTGGGTAGGGCACTTAGGACAGGTCCATGCCCCTACACTAGGTACATAGCCTCATCATTAGCCCCCGAATGGATCGAGGTTTGAGTGGAGAAGGAGTTGGGGATCCTTCCGGCCGGTTCTTCATATTATACGAACGCGTTGTTCTGGATCAATTGTCATGGATGATGTCATCAGCTTCTTTCAGTCGCCTTGATCCATTCTTGGTTTCTTGTCGAGTGAGTTTCTTTACTTGAAGAATTCCGAGTGATGGTGTGAAGGAGATCTCTCGCCTGACGAGTTGTTCTGCAGCCCGCGGATTTTGCGGGATTTGAATTTGGGGAAGCGCGCGGGACGGGGGTGGCCGCAGTAATCGGATGGGATAGAACGGAACCTCCTCGATCTCCGCGCCACCTTTTTTGCCACGTACAGCGCGCGCGCCTGTTGCGGGATCTGGCAAGATTGCCTGGGCCTACCAGTCAGTCACTCGGAAGCGACCTCTTATAAGCTGCCAGCTTGGGACCCCCGAACAGTGCACCTTCAGTTTTCCCCCTTCCTTCACAAAATCCTCCGCCACCTCCGCTCTCACCTCGGTGCCGTAGGTCTATTCGAGCTTCGCCGGCGACGATGGTGAAGGAGAAGACATCGGCTCTGGAGCGCGCGAAGAAGGCGGCGGTGCAGGTGAAGGCGAAGAAGTCCGGTCGGGGTGGATCTTCTTCGAGGACCGCTCTGCCCAAGGATTGGATCCAGGGCGATTGGATGCCGTCGGCGATTCGGCAAGATGATCTTGATGATTTGGTTGAGGGGGGGATTCATTCCCCATGAATCTGCGCGTCTCCCAGGGAAAGAAGTCGAACCCCAGCCTCTCGATGGTGAGTGCGTCCTCCTCACCACCCATATTGACCGTGGATTCTCTCTGCCTCCTCATCCTTTTTTCCGGAGCTTCTTGAACTTCTTCGGAGCGCAGCTCCATCACTTTACTCCCAATTCCATTGTGTACCTTGCTGCCTTTGTTTCCTTGTGTGAGAACTTCTTGGGTTGCCGCCCCCATTGGGGGCTCTTCAAGCACATCTTCACTTGTCGCTCTCAGTCGGTTAAGAAAGCCAAGTCGAGTGATGAGAGGACACAGGTGATCCAGTTGTGCGGGGGCCTGGCGATCCAAATCAGGGAAAAAGCTCTTTTCCGTCCATTACCTTCCCTGAGTCGGTCCGCGGGTGGCAGTCGACCTGGTTTTACTGTAAAGACCAGGTGACTCCAGGACAGGCGACTGGGCTTCCCCCTTTTTCCTTGAACCGAGCGGAAAAACCTGCCTCTCTGAAAGTGACGCTAGAAGAAAGGCCGCAAGTCAAGGTGCTGGTCGGTCGAGTGGTTCAGCTTGTCCGCGAGGGCGTGACTGGCATGGACTTGTTGGAAGTCTTCCTTCGGAGGCGCATCCAACCGCTTCAGGCTCGTGACCACCCGATGTGGATGTACTCGGGTCTCGATGACACCACTCGGATTTATCCGGAGGAGGCCACTAATGAGATGCTGGAAGGGTGGCTGTCGAGTATCACAGGGAACAAGGACAACCCCCGAGGAGCCAGGAGGATTCCTCCTAAAGGAAATATGCCCTAGAGGCAATAATAAATTTATTATTTATTTCCTTATATATCATGATAAATGTTTATTATTCATGCTAGAAGTGTATTAACCGGAAACATAATACATGTGTGGATACATAGACAAACAGAGTGTCACTAGTATGCCTCTACTTGACTAGCTTGTTAATCAAAGATGGTTAAGTTTCCTAACCATAGACAAAGGAGTTGTCATTTGATTAACAAGGTCACATCATTAGTTGAATGATCTGATTGACATGACCCATTCCATTAGCTTAGCACCCGATCGTTTAGTATGTTGCTATTGCTTTCTCCATGACTTATACATGTTCCTTTGACTATGAGATTATGCAACTCCCGTTTACCGTAGGAACACTTTGTGTGCTACCAAACATCACAACGTAACTGGGTGATTATAAAGGAGCTCTACAGGTGTCTCCGAAAGTATTTGTTGGGTTGGCGTATTTCGAGATTAGGATTTGTCACTCCGAATGTCGGAGAGGTATCTCAGGGCCTTCTCGGTAATGCACATCACATAAGCCTTGCAAGCATTGCAACCAATAAGATAGTTGCAAGCTGATGTATTACGGAACGAGTAAAGAGACTTGCTGGTAACGAGATTGAACTAGGTATTGGATACCGACGATCGAATCTCGGGCAAGTAACATACCGATGACAAAGGGAACAACGTATGTTGTTATGCGGTCTGACCGATAAAGATCTTCGTAGAATGTGTAGGAGCCAATATGGGCATCCAGGTCCCGCTATTGGTTATTGACCAGAGAATTGTCTCAGTCATGTCTACACTATTCTCGAACCGTAGGGTCCGCACGCTTAAGGTTACGATGACAGTTGTTATGTGTTTATGCATTTTGATGTACCGAAGTTAGTTCGGAGTCCCGGATAAGATGACGGACATGACGAGGAGTCTCGGAATGGTCGAGACGTAAAGATTGATATATTGGACGACTATATTCGGACATCGGAATGGTTCCGAGTGGTTTCGGATAAAATCGGAGTGCCGGAGGGGTTACCGGAACCCCCCGGGGAAGTAATGGGCCTTATTGCACCCGAGGGGAGAGAGAGGGCTGCGGCCAGGAGGTGGCGCGCCCCCCCCATGGGGAGTCCGAATTGGACAAGGAGGGAGGGGGGGCGCGGCCCCCCTTTCCCTCTCCCTCTCCCTCTCTTTCCTTCCCCCCCTCTCTTCCTAGTTGGACTAGGAAAGGGGAGTCCTACACCCACTAGGAGGAGGACTCCCCCCTCCTTTGGCGCGCCCATAGGGTCGGCTGGCCTCCCCCCTTGCTCCTTTATATACGGGGGCAGGGGGGCACCCTAGTACACACAAGTTGATCTTCGTGATCGTTCCTCAGCCGTGTGCGGTGCCCCCCTCCACCATATTCCACCTCGTTCATATTGTCGCGGTGCTTAGGCGAAGCCCTGCGTCGGTAGTTCATCAAGGTCGTCACCACGCCGTCGTGCTGACGAAACTCTTCCCCGAGAGCTTTGCTGGATCGGAGCCCGGAGAACGTCATCGAGCTGTACGTGTGTCAAGAACTCGGAGGCGCCGGAGTAACGGCGCTTGGATCGATCGGATCGGAGGAGGACGTACGACTACTTCCTCTACGTTGTGTCAACGCTTCCGCTTCGGTCTACGAGGGTACGTAGACAACACTCTCCCCTCTCGTTGCTATGCATCACCATGATCTTGCGTGTGCGTAGGAAAAATTTGAAATTACTACGTTCCCCTTCAGTGGCATCAGAGCCAGGTTATTTGATGGTTTGATGTTATGCACGAGTAGAACACAAGTGAGTTGTGGATGATATAAGTCATACTGCCTACCAGCATGTCATACTTTGGTTCGGCGGTATTGTTGGATGAAGCGGCCCGGACTGACATTACGCGTACGCTTACGCGAGACTGGTTCTACCGCCGTGCTTTGCACACAGGTGGCTGGCGGGTGTCAGTTTCTCCAACTTTAGTTGAACCGAGTATGGCTACGCCCGGTCCTTGAGAAGGTTAAAACGGAGTCTATTTGACAAACTATCGTTGTGGTTTTGATGCGTAGGTGAGATTGGTTCTTGCTTAAGCCCGTAGCAGCCACGTAAAATTTGCGACAAACAAAGTAGAGGACGTCTAACTTGTTTTTGCAAGGCATGTTGTGATGTGATATGGTCAAGACATGATACTAAATTTTATTGTATGAGATGATCATGTTTTGTAACCGAGTTATCGGCAACCGGCAGGAGCCGTATGGTTGTCGCTTTATTATATGCAATGCAATCGGCCTGTAATGCTTTACTTTATCACTAAGCGGTAGCGATAGTCGTAGAAGCATAAGATTGGCGAGACGACAACGATGCTACGATGGAGATCAAGGTGTCACGCCGGTGACGATGGTGATCATGATGGTGCTGCGGAGATGGAGATCACAAGCACAAGATGATGATGGCCATATCATATCACTTATATTGATTGCATGTGATGTTTATGTTTTTATGCATCTTATCTTGCTTTGATTGACGGTAGCATTATAAGATGATCTCTCACTAAATTATCATAGTAATAGTGTTCTCCCTGAGTATGCACCGTTGCGAAAGTTCTTCGTGCTGAGACACCACGTGATGATCGGGTGTGATAGGCTCTACGTTCAAATACAACGGGTGCAAAACAGTTGCACACGCGGAATACTCAGGTTTAACTTGACGAGCCTAGCATATAATAGATATGGCCTCGGAACACGGAGACCGAAAGGTCGAGCGTGAATCATATAGTAGATATGATCAACATAGTGATGTTCACCATTGAAACTACTCCATCTCACGTGATGATCGGACATGGTTTAGTTGATTTGGATCACGTGATCACTTAGAGGATTCGAGAGATGTCTATCTAAGTGGGAGTTCTTAAGTAATATGATTAATTGAACTTAAATTTATCATGAACTTAGTCCCTGATAGTATCTTGCTTGTTTACGTTGATTGTAGATAGATGGCTCGTGCTGTTGTTCCGTTGAATTTTAAGGCGTTCCTTGAGAAAGCAAAGTTGAAAGATGATGGTAGCAATTACACGGACTGGGTCCGTAACTTGAGGATTATCCTCATTGCTGCACAGAAAAGTTACGTCCTGGAAGCACCACTGGGTGCCAGGCCTGCTACTGGAGCAGCGCCAGATGTTATGAATGTCTGGCAGAGCAAAGCTGATGACTACTCGATAGTTCAGTGTGCCATGCTTTACGGCTTAGAACCGGGACTTCAACGACGTTTTGAACATCATGGAGCATATGAGATGTTCCAGGAGTTGAAGTTAATATTCCAACAAAATGCCCAGATTGAGAGATATGAAGTCTCCAATAAGTTCTATAGCTGCAAAACGGAGGAGAATGGTTCTGTCAGTGAGCATATACTCAGAATGTCTGGGTATTATAATCACTTGAATCAACTGGGAGTCAATCTTCCGGATGATTGTGTCATTGACAGAATTCTCCAATCACTGCCACCAAGCTACAAAGGCTTCGTGATGAACTATAATATGCAAGGGATAGATAAGACAATGCCCGAGCTCTTCGCAATGCTAAAAGCTGCGGAAGTAGAAATCAAGAAGGAGCATCAAGTGTTGATTGTTAATAAGACCACTACTTCCAAGAAAAAGGGCAAAGGGAAGAAGAAAGGGAACTTCAAGAAGAACAGCAAACAAGTTGCTGCTCAAGAGAAGAAACCCAAGTCTGGACCTAAACCTGAAACTGAGTGCTTCTATTGCAAGCAGACTGGTCACTGGAAGCGGAACTGCCCCAAGTATTTGGCGGATAAGAAGGATGGCAAGGTGAACAAAGGTATATGTGATATACATGTTATTGATGTGTACCTTACTAATGCTCGCAGTAGCACCTGGGTATTTGATACTGGTTCTGTTGCTAATATTTGCAACTCGAAACAGGGACTACGGATTAAGCCAAGATTGGTTAAGGACGAGGTGACGATGCGCGTGGGAAACGGTTCCAAAGTCGATGTGATCGCAGTCGGCACACTACCTCTACATCTACCTTCGGGATTAGTATTAGACCTGAATAATTGTTATTTGGTGCCAGCGTTAAGCATGAACATTATATCTGGATCTTGTTTGATGCGAGACGGTTATTCATTTAAATAAGAGAATAATGGTTGTTCTATTTATATGAGTAATATCTTTTATGGTCATGCACCCTTGAAGAATGGTCTATTTTGATGAATCTCGATAGTAGTGATACACATATTCATAGTGTTGAAGCCAAAATATGCAGAGTTGATAATGATAGTGCAACTTATTTATGGCACTGCCGTTTAGGTCATATCGGTGTAAAACGCATGAAGAAACTCCATACTGATGGACTTTTGGAGCCACTTGATTATGAATCACTTGGCACTTGCGAATCGTGCCTCATGGGCAAGATGACCAAAACACCGTTCTCCGGTACTATGGAGAGAGCAACAGATTTATTGGAGATCATACATACAGATGTATGTGGTCCAATGAATGTTGAGGCTCGCGGCGGATATCGTTATTTTCTCACCTTCACAGATGATTTAAGCAGATATGGTTATGTCTACTTAATGAAACGCAAGTCTGAAACATTTGAAAAGTTCAAAGAATTTCAGAGTGAAGTTAAAAATCATCGTAACAAGAAAATAAAGTTTCTACGATCTGATCGTGGAGGAGAATATTTGAGTTACGAGTTTGGTCTACATTTGAAATAATGCGGAATAGTTTCGCAACTCATGCCACCCGGAACACCACAACGCAATGGTGTAGAACGTCGTAATCGTACTTTACTAGATATGGTGCGATCTATGATGTCTCTTACAGATTTACCGCTATCGTTTTGGGGTTATGCTTTAGAGACGGCCGCATTCACGTTAAATAGGACACCGTCGAAATCCGTTGAGACGACGCCTTATGAACTATGGTTTAGCAAGAAACCAAAGTTGTCGTTTCTTAAAGTTTGGGGCAGCGATGCTTATGTGAAAAAGCTTCAACCTGATAAGCTCGAACCCAAATCGGAAAAATGAGTCTTCATAGGATATCCAAAAGAGACTGTTGGATACACCTTCTATCACAGATCCGAAGGCAAGACTTTTGTTGCTAAATTCGGAGTCTTTCTAGAAAAGGAGTTTCTCTCGAAAGAAGTGAGTGGGAGGAAAGTAGAACTTGATGAGGTAACTGTACCTGCTCCCTTATTGGAAACTAGTACATCACAGAAATCTGTTTCTGTAGCACCTACACCAATTAGTGAGGAAGCTGATGATATTGATCATGAAACTTCAGATCAAGTTACTACAGAACCTCATAGATCAACCAGAGTAAGATCCGCACCAGAGTGGTACGGCAATCCCGTTCTGGAAGTCATGCTACTAGATCATGACGAACCTACGAACTATGAAGAAGCGATGGTGAGCCCAGATTCCGCAAAGTGGCTAGAAGCCATGAAATCTGAGATGGGATCCATGTATGACAACAAAGTGTGGACTTTGGTTGACTTGCCCGAGGGTCGGCAAGCAATAGAGAATAAGTGGATTTTTAAGCAGAAGACTGACGCTGATGGTAATGTTACTATCTACAAAGCTCGACTTGTCGAGAAAGGTTTTCGACAAGTTCAAGGGATTGACCACGATGAGACCTTCTCACCCGTAGCGATGCTTAAGCCTGTCCGAATCATGTTAGCAATTGCCGCATTTTATGATTATGAAATTTGGCAAATGGATGTAAAGACTGCATTCCTGAATGGATTTCTGGAAGAAGAGTTGTATATGATGCAACCAGAAGGTTTTATCGATCCAAAGGGAGCTAACAAAGTGTGCAAGCTCCAGCGATCCATTTATGGACGGGTGCAAGCATCTCGGAGTTGGAATAAACGCTTTGACAGTGTGATCAAAGCATTTGGGTTTATACAGACTTTTGGAGAAGCCTGTATTTACAAGAAAGTGAGTGGGAGCTCTGTAGCATTTCTGATATTATATGTAGATGACATATTACTGATTGGAAATGATTTAGAATTTCTGGATAGCATAAAGGGATACTTGAATAAGAGTTTTTCAATGAAAGACCTCGGTGAAGCTGCTTACATATTGGGCATTAAGATCTATAGAGATAGATCAAAACGCTTAATTGGACTTTCACAAAGCACATACCTTGACAAAGTTTTGAAGAAGTTCAAAATGGATCAAGCAAAGAAAGGGTTCTTGCCTGTGTTACAAGGTGTGAAGTTGAGTAAGACTCAGTGCCCGACCACTGCAGAAGATAGAGAGAAGATGAAAGATGTTCCCTATGCTTCAGCCATAGGCTCTATCATGTATGCAATGCTGTGTACCAGACCTGATGTGTGCCTTGCTATAAGTTTAGCAGGGAGGTACCAAAGTAATCCAGGAGTGGATCACTGGACAGCGGTCAAGAATATCCTGAAGTACCTGAAAAGGACTAAGGAAGTGTTTCTTGTATATGGAGGTGACAAAGAACTCGTCGTAAATGGTTACGTTGATGCAAGCTTTGACACTGATCCGGACGATTCTAAATCGCAAACCGGATACGTTTTTACATTTAACGGTGGAGCTGTCAGTTGGTGCAGTTCTAAACAAAGTATCGTGGCGGGATCTACATGTGAAGCGGAGTACATAGCTGCTTCGGAAGCAGCAAATGAAGGAGTCTGGATGAAGGAGTTCATATCCGATCTAGGTGTCATACCTAGTGCATCGGGTCCAATGAAAATCTTTTGTGACAATACTGGTGCAATTGCCTTGGCAAAGGAATCCAGATTTCACAAGAGAACCAAGCACATCAAGAGACGCTTCAATTCCATCCGGGATTTGGTCCAGGTGGGAGACATAGAGATTTGCAAGATACATACGGATCTAAATGTAGCAGACCCATTGACTAAGCCTCTTCCACGAGCAAAACATGATCAGCACCAAGACTCCATGGGTGTTACAATCATTATTGTGTAATCTAGATTATTGACTCTAGTGCAAGTGGGAGACTGAAGGAAATATGCCCTAGAGGCAATAATAAAGTTATTATTTATTTCCTTATATATCATGATAAATGTTTATTATTCATGCTAGAAATGTATTAACCGGAAACATAATACATGTGTGGATACATAGACAAACAGAGTGTCACTAGTATGCCTCTACTTGACTATCTTGTTAATCAAAGATGGTTAAGTTTCCTAACCCTAGACAAAGGAGTTGTCATTTTATTAACAAGGTCACATCATTAGTTGAATGATCTGATTGACATGACCCATTCCATTAGCTTAGCACCCGATCGTTTAGTATGTTGCTATTGCTTTCTCCATGACTTATACATGTTCCTTTGACTATGAGATTATGCAACTCCCGTTTACCGTAGGAACACTTTGCGTGCTACCAAATGTCACAACGTAACTGGGTGATTATAAAGGAGCTCTACAGGTGTCTCCGAAAGTATTTGTTGGGTTGGCGTATTTCGAGATTAGGATTTGTCACTCCGAATGTCGGAGAGGTATCTCAGGGCCTTCTCGGTAATGCACATCACATAAGCCTTGCAAGCATTGCAACCAATAAGATAGTTGCAAGATGATGTATTACGGAATGAGTAAAGAGACTTGCTGGTAACGAGATTGAACTAGGTATTGGATACCGACGATCGAATCTCGGGCAAGTAACATACCGATGACAAAGGGAACAACGTATGTTGTTATGCGGTCTGACCGATAAAGATCTTCGTAGAATGTGTAGGAGCCAATATGGGCATCCAGGTCCCGCTATTGGTTATTGACCAGAGAATTGTCTCAGTCATGTCTACACTGTTCTCGAACCGTAGGGTCCGCACGCTTAAGGTTACGATGACAGTTGTTATGAGTTTATGCATTTTGATGTACCGAAGTTAGTTCGGAGTCCCGGATAAGATCACGGACATGACGAGGAGTCTCGGAATGGTCGAGACGTAAAGATTGATATATTGGACGACTATATTCGGACATCGGAATGGTTCCGAGTGGTTTCGGATAAAATCGGAGTGCCGGAGGGGTTACCGGAACCCCCCGGGGAAGTAATGGGCCTTATTGGGCCCGAGGGGAGAGAGAGGGTTGCGGCAGGAGGTGGCGCGCGCCCCCCCATGGGGAGTCCGAATTGGACAAGGAGGGGGGCGCGGCCCCCCTTTCCCTCTCCCTCTCCCTCTCTTTCCTTCCCCCCTCTCTTCCTAGTTGGACTAGGAAAGGGGAGTCCTACTCCCACTAGGAGGAGGACTCCCCCCTCCTTTGGCGCGCCCATAGGGTCGGCCGGCCTCCCCCCTTGCTCCTTTATATACGGGGGCAGGGGGGCACCCTAGTACACACAAGTTGATGTTCGTGATCGTTCCTCAGCCGTGTGCGGTGCCCCCCTCCACCATATTCCACCTCGGTCATATTGTCGTGGTGCTTAGGCGAAGCCCTGCGTCGGTAGTTCATCAAGATCGTCACCACGCCGTCGTGCTGACGAAACTCTTCCCCGAGAGCTTTGCTGGATCGGAGCCCGGAGAACGTCATCGAGTTGTACGTGTGTCAAGAACTCGGAGGCGCCGGAGTAACGGCGCTTGGATCGGTCGGATCGGAGGAGGACGTACGACTACTTCCTCTACGTTGTGTCAACGCTTCCGCTTCGGTCTACGAGGGTATGTAGACAACACTCTCCCCTCTCGTTGCTATGCATCACCATGATCTTGCGTGTGCGTAGGAAAATTTTGAAATTACTACGTTCCCCTTCACCTCCACTCGACCAAACATACGAAGTGGACAAGGTCTGACCTTGCGTTTCCGACTGTAATCTTGCTTTTTGATTTGTTCTCATTGAATCAGTCGGTTGACTTTTGTCTCGTCTGTTGTCCTTCAGGCTATTACTGAGATGTACTCAATGCCCAATGGAGCGCAGGAGCAGGCCGAGGAAGGGGAGGCGAGTAGAGGCGAAAGTGGAGAGGAGTGGGAATCCGACGGCGAAGGAGAGGGGGATGACGACGATGACTCCAATGAAGAGGAGGAGGAAGAAGTCGAACCTTCCCGCTCGGAAAGGCGATCCAAGCTTATCCACGACCCTGTGCGGGAACGTGGTAAGGCGACCGTCCCTGTCGGGCAGTCGTCGAAACGCCCTCGGACCTCTTCTCCAGTGCTGACAGAAAAAGCTCCCAAGCACCCACGAGCGACACCGTCCAAGCCGCCCAAGCCTCTGCCTAAGATGAAGATGACTGTCCCCACCATTTCCGGGTAATAATAGAACTTGTTTTCCTTTGTTGAACGTGACGGACTCTTGGTCGACTCATCGAATGAACCGACTGATTTTCGAAATTTGCAGTGCTGCTACCTCTGAGATCTTGGCCAACGACGATGATCAAGAGATGGAGGATGCTCTTACCTCCAACCCAGTATGATTTCTGATGCTCTGCTTTTAGTCGACTGACGATTTCTTATTGCTCCGATCGATTGGAATTCTCGTCTTTAACTTTGGATTTTTCTTGTAGCTCCTCCTCATGTCATTGACCTCCCTGATGATGACGACGAAGTGCCTCTGAGGGCGAGAAGGAACAGGAAGGCACCGGCTGGCAAGACCCCACAAACTACCTCGGCGCCTGAGGCCGTAGTTCGGGAGGGTGGTAATGCCACTCGGACCTCCGTGACCTTCGCTGTGCCTTGATAACCCACAAGTATAGGGGATCGCAACAGTTTTCGAGGGTAGAGTATTCAACCCAAATTTGTTGATTCGGCACAAGGGGAGCCAAAGAATATTCTCAAATATTAGCAGCTGAGTTGTCAATTCAACCACACCTGGAAACTTAATATCTGCAGCAAAGTGTTTAGAAGCAAAGTAATATGATAGTGGTGGTAACGGTAACAAAAGTAAAGACAGCAAAAGTAATGTTTTTGGTATTTTTGTAGTGATTGTAACAGTAGCAACGGAAAAGTAAATAAGTGTAAACCAGTATATGGAAAACTCGTAGGCACCGGATCAATGATGGATAATTATGCCGGATGTGGTTCATCATGTAACAGTCATAACATAGGGTGACACAAAACTAGCTCCAGTTCATCAATATAATGTAGGCATGTATTCCGTAAATAGTCATACGTGCTTATGGAAAAGAACTTGCATGACATCTTTTGTCCTACCCTCCCGTGGCAGCGGGGTCCTATTGGAAACTAAGGGATATTAAGGCTTCCTTTTAATAGAGAACCGGAACAAAGCATTAACACATAGTAAATACATGAACTCCTCAAACTATGGTCATCACCGGGAGTGGTCCCGATTATTGTCACTTCGGGGTTGCCGGATCATAACACATAGTAGGTGACTATGGACTTGCAAGATAGGATCTAGAACTCACATATATTCATGAAAACATAATAAGTTCAGATCTGAAATCAAGGCACTCGGGCCCTAGTGACAAGCATTAAGCATAGCAAAGTCATAGCAACATCAACCTTAGAACATAGTGGATACTAGGGATCAAACCCTAACAAAACTAACTCGATTACATGATAAATCTCATCCAACCCATCACCGTCCAGCAAGCCTATGATGCAATTACTCACGCACGGCGGTGAGCATCATGAAATTGGTGATGGAGGATGGTTGATGATGACGGCGGCGACGAATACCCCTCTCCGGAGCCCCGAACGGACTCCAGATCAGCCCTCCCGAGAGGGATTAGGGCTTGGCGGCGGCTCCGTATCGTAAAACATGATGAAACTTTCTCTCTGATTTTTTTCTCCCCGAAAGCCAATATATAGAGTTGGAGTTGGCGTCGGAGGGCATCCAGGGGGCCCACGAGGTAGGGGGGCGCGCCCCGGGGGAGGGGCGCGCCCCCCACCCTCGTGGACAGGGTGTGGGCCCCCTGGTCTTCATCTTTGGCAAGGATTTTTTATTATTTATTCTAAGATATTCCGTGGAGTTTCAGGTCATTCCGAGAACTTTTGTTTTCTGCACATAAAACAACACCATGGCAATTCTGCTGAAAACAGCGTCAGTCCGGGTTAGTTCCATTCAAATCATACAAGTTAGAGTCCAAAACAAGGGCAAAAGTGTTTAGAAAAGTAGATACGACGGAGACGTATCAACTCCCCCAAGCTTAAACCCTTGCTTGTCCTCAAGCAATTCAGTTGACAAACTGAAAGAGAAAAAGAAAAACTTTTACAAACTCTGTTTGCTCTTGTTGTTGTAAACATGAAAAGCCAGCATTCAAGTTTCAACACTTATTATGAACTAACCATACTCACAATAACATGTAGGTCTCACAATGACTCATATCAATAGCATAATCAGCTAGCGAGCCATAATAATAAAACTCGGATGACAACACTTTCTCAAAATAATCATAACATGATATAATAAAATGGTATCTCGCTAGCCCTTTCTGAGACCGCAAAACATAAATGCAGAGCACCTTTAAAGATCAAGGACTGACTAAACATTGTAATTCATGGTAAAAGAGATCCAGTCAAGTCATACCCAATATAAACCAATCATAATGAATGCAAACGACAGTGTGCTCTCCAGCGGGTGCTTTTTAATAAGAAGGGTGATGACTCAACATAAAAGTAAATAGATAGGCCCTTCGCAGAGGGAAGCAGGGATTTGTAGAGGTGCCAGAGCTCGATTTTTGAAATAGAGATAAATAATATTTTGAGCGGCATACTTTCACTGTCAACGCAACAACTATGAGATGGCTGTATCTTCCATACTACATGCATTATAGGCAGTTCCCAAACAGAATGGTAAAGGTTTATACTCCCCCTCCTCCACAAGCATCAATCCATGGCTTGCTCGAAACAACGAGTGCCTCCAACATTCAACGGGTCCCATGGGAGTTTTGTTTAATTATTTTGATTTGCTTTGATCTTTTTGGATCATGGGACTAGGCATCCCGGTTACCGGCCCTTTCTCGTGAATGAGGAGTGGAGTCCACTCCTCTTGAGAATAACCCACCTAGCATGGAAGATATAGGCAGCCATAGTTGCACATGAGCTGCTCGAGCATACAAAACAGAATTTCATTTGAAGGTTTGGAGTTTGGCACATACAAATTTACTTGGAACGGCAGGTAGATACCGCATATAGGAAGGTATAGTGGACACATATGGAACGACTTTGGGGTTTAAGGAGTTTGGATGCACAAACAGCATTCCCGCTTAGTACAGGTGAAGGCTAGCAAAAGACTGGGAAGCGACCAACTGAGAGAGCGACAACAGTCGTAAACATGCATTAAAATTAATTCACACCGAATATAAGCATGAGTAGGATATAATCCACCATGAACATAAATATCATGAAGGCTATGTTGGTTTGATTCAACTACATGCGTGAACATGTGCCAAGTCGAGTCACTCAATTCATTTAAAGGAGGATACTATCCTATCATACCACATCATAATCATCTCAATAGTATGTTGGCACGCAAGGTTAACCATTATGACTCATAGCTAATCAAGCATGGCACAAGCAACTATAATCTCTAAATGTCATTGCAAATATGTTTACTTCATAATAGCTGAATTAGGAACGATGAATCATCATATTTACAAAAACAAGAGAGGTCGAGTTCATACCAGCTCTTCTCATCCCAATGAGTCCATCATATATCATCATTATTGCTTTTCACTTGCACGACTGAACGGTGTATATAATAATAAGAGTGCACGTGCATTGGACTAAGCTGGAATCTGCAAGCATTCAACTCAAGAGAGAAGACAAGTAATATGGGCTCTAAGTTAAATAAACAATCATGCATATAAGAGCCACTAAGCATTTTCAATATAGTCTTCTCGACCCCCAAAGTAAGCAAAAGAAAAATAAAAAACGAAAGTGCTATTGTGAGCTTGAGCTCACAGGCACCCTTTGCTACAGTACAAACGAAAAAAATATTTAAATAGTTAAAAAAATCTGAAATTATTTGTCAAGAAACACTGATATCTTTTTCACATGCGTGCAAAATTACATGACAAAATGACATTCATGCAGGTCTCGGCAAAAAAGACAAAATCGATGCTTCAAAATGTATCCAAAAACAGTTTTTTTGGAGCATGATTTTGTTTTTTTTCCGGGACCTCCACAAATGTCATTTCATTACGAAAATTGGTACACATGTAGAAAAAACATCAAAGTTTCTTGACAAATAATTTCAGATTTTTTTGAATTTTTTTACTATTTTTTCGGATTTTACTGTTCATCCGAGATCACTGGTGCCCGGGATCAATTCCTCCATGTCCAATAAAAACTATTTACACGGGAAAGCTCCCAACAAGCAAAAGAAGGATGGGAAATATTTTTGGGTTTTCTTTTTAATTCTACTACAAGCATGGAAAGTAGACTAACTAATTTTTTTGTTTTTTTAAGGTTTATCAAACACACAAGAAGGAAGCTAGAAAAATAAATTTAAACTAACATGGATATTACAATGAAAGAGTATGTGCACCGACATCTAGCAATGAGTGTGTGTGAACATGAATGTAATGTCGGTGGGAAATACGTACTCCCCCAAGCTTAGGCTTTTGGCCTAAGTTGGTCTATTGCCAGGGATAACCTGGTTGATATCCGTAGGTGAAGCTGGGGTCGTACTGCGATGAAGAATAGTTGGGATCATAATGTGATGAAGAGGACTCTGACTGCCACTGGCTGGCAACCACCTCAGGATCCCAATAATAAACAGACATTCGTGGAGGCTCCGGTTCCGAGGCTGGTGCAGGATTCCGATAGGCTTGAACAGCCGCCCACGGAACAATGTAAGTACATGCAGACAAGTTAAACAAAGAGGGAGCAGGCAAAGTAATAGTCTCAGGGTGATGTTTATCAAAGTACAATTTATATTTAAGCGCCTCTTCGTGATTCTTAACAAGAAAATCATGCGCTACCATACTCTTATAATCTAAATAAGCACGGGGCAGCGCTGTTTCTTCTTTCTCCTCATGCCTAATAGGTATTTCAAAATGTTCAGCTAGGCGTGAAGCATAAATGCCTCCAAAGATGGGGCCCTTAGTACGGTTCATACTCAACCGTCTAGCAACAATTCCACCCATACTAACAGAGTTATTGCGGTATAAACCATGGAGCAAAATAGTAATATCAGGAATACTAAGGTTCCCACAGTTCCCGCGACCAATCAAGCGACGACTAGCAAATAAGACAAAGTAGCGTAAAACAGGGAAATGTATGCTAGTAATTCTTGCATCAGAAACCTTCCTGGTTTCTCCCACAGTGATAGTGTCAATATAAGCTTCCACTTCATTACGGTGTGGTTCATCTAAAGAACCCTCGAAAGGTATTTTGCAAACCTCGCAAAATGCAGCTAATGTCATCTCCCTAGCAACATCATATAAATGGAACTCTACTGTTGGAGGTGATTTCTTAGGGAAAAAGTAGAAGTTCTGCACAAAAGTATTTGTGAGTAAGAGATACTGATGACGTTGGTCGTGGAGGAAGTTGGTGAGGCCGGCGTTCTCAATCAATAGATAGAAATCTTCATAAATCCCGGCACTCCTCAAGAAGTCATCGGAAGGCCATTCACACGGCCGGACCTACGCGATACGAGGCAGATTAAATTTGGGCTTCTGTTCTTCTTCCTTTTGTTTCTCCTTAGAACTTCGGCTCGACGAGCCCCTCAAAAGTCTCTTCATTATTTCTGAAACAATCTGAAATTTTTAGTAACTTCAAACAAAAGTGAACCAACTTCAATAAGATTGATAGCAACTACTCATACAAGTGCCTAGAGCATATATCAAGCATTAGAACTACTTGGAACCATATAAATTTGACATGCAAACTCAAGAACATGGTCACCTATGCAACACAAATTTGCAATGAATAAAGCACTAGAACAAAAACTAATTGGACCAATGGAGGAGTCACATACCAAGGAACAATCTCCCCAAGCAGTTTTGTGAGAGGTGCTTTGAGCAAGGAGATCGAAAATCGCAGCAAAAGTTGCTGGAACACGAGCTTGAGTTGGTTTTTCGGGTTTGTGTGAGGCAGAGGAAGAAGATGGGTGCAGGGATAAGTGGAGGAGGGCCACCGTGGGCCCACGAGGCAGGGGCGCACCCAGGGGGGTAGGGCGCGCCCTCCACCCTCGTGACCAGGTGGCAGCTCCCCCCGCGGTAATTTTTGCACTAAAAATCCTTAAATATTCCCGAAAAAATCATATTAAATTGGCATGGCATTCTGAGGACTTTTATTTTCGAGATATTTTTATATTGCACAGTTAAGTCAGGAAACAGACAGAAAAATACTATTTTACTTTATTTCTACTAAAGAACAGAAAATATAAAGAGGGTACAGAAGTTTGTGCTTCTAGTTTCATCCATCTCATGCTCATAAAAAAGAATCCACTAACAAGGTTGATCAAGTCTTGTTAACAAACTCATTCCGATAATCATGGAACCGGAGAAATTTCGAATAACACTATGTTACCTCAGCGGGGATATGGACATCCCCAACAATAAGTATATCATATTTCTTTTTGACAGTAGGAAGACGAAATTCAAAACCTCCAAATATAATCGATGGAATTTTTCCAATAGAGTTGATACTATAAACTTGAGGTTGTTTCCTCGAAAAGTGCACCGTATGCTCATTACCATTAACATGAAAAGTGACATTGCCTTTGTTGCAATCAATAACAGCCCCTGCAGTATTAAGGAAAGGTCTTCCAAGAATAATAGACATACTATCATCCTCGGGAATATCAAGAATAACAAAGTCCGTTAAAATAGTAACGTTTGCAACCACAACAGGCACATCCTCACAAATACTGACAGGTATAGCAGTTGATTTATCGGCCATTTGCAAAGATATTTCAGTAGGTGTCAACTTATTCAAGTCAAGTCTACGATATAAAGAGAGAGGCATAACACTAACACCGGCTCCAAGATCACATAAAGCAGTTTTAACATAATTTCTTTTAATGGAGCATGGTATAGTAGGTACTCCTGGATCTCCAAGTTTCTTTGGTATTCCACCCTTAAAAGTGTAATTAGCAAGCATGGTGGAAATTTTAGCCTCCGATATCTTTCTTTTATTAGTAATGATATCCTTCATATACTTAGCATAAGGATTTGTTTTGAGCACATCAGTCAATCGCATACGCAAAAAGATAGGTCTAATAATTTCAGCAAAGCGCTCAAAATCCTCATCATCCTTTTTCTTGGATGGTTTCGGAGGAAAAGGCATGGGTTTCTGGAACGCCCTCGATGCGGCTATATCTCCCACGTGTCGAAGAACGACTTAGAGGCATAACCGCATTGAAAGCAATGTAGCAAGTGAGGTAATCTTCACATAACCCATGTAATACATAAGGGAAAGAGATACATAGTTGGCTTACAATCGCCACTTCACACAATACATGAGTAAAGCATTACATCATACAGATACAATCAAGGTCCGACTACGAAACCAAAATAAAAGAAGACTACCCCAAATGCTACACAGATCCCCGATCGTCCCGACTGGGCTCCACTACTGATCAACTGAAATGAAACAACACAAAGAACAAGATCTTCATCGAACTCCTCCTTGAGCTCGGATGCGACACCTGCACTGTTTCATCGGCACCTGCAAACTGGTTTTGGAAGTATCTGTGAGTCGCGGGGACTCAGCAATCTCACACCCGCGAGATCAAGACTATTTAAGCTTATAGGTAGGGTAAAAGGTATGAGGTGGAGCTGCAGCAAGCGACTAGCATATATGGTGGCTAACATACGCAAATGAGAGCGAGAAGAGAAGGCAACGCACGGTCGAACAACTATGATGAAGAAGTGATCCTGAAACTACTTACGTCAAGCATAACTCCAACACCGTGTTCACTTCCCGGACTCCACCGAGAAGAGACCATCACGGTTACACACGCGGTTGGTGTATTTTAATTAGGATCAACTTCGGGTTTTCTACAACCGGACATTAACAAATTCCCATCTGCCACATAACCGCGGGCACGGCTTTCGAAAGTTCAAACCCTGCAGGGGTGTCCCAACTTAGCCCATGATAAGCTCTCGCGATCAACGAAGGATATTCCTTCTCCCCGGGAAGACCCGGTCAGTCTCGGAATCCCGGCTACAAGACATTTTGACAGTAATAAAACAAGACCAGCAAAGCCGCCCGGATGTGCCGACAAATCCTGATAGGAGCTGCACATATCTCGGTCTCAGGGCACACCAGATGAGCCAGACCTCGGGTTGGCACAGACCCTGATTTCCCAGGGGGCACCGGACATCGCTCGGTTTGGACCAGCACTTAGAGAAGCACTGGCCCGGGGGGGCTAAAATAAAGATGACCCTCGAGAGCGCGACTCCCAAGGGAAAAAGGGATAGGTGAGGCAAATGGTAAAACCAAGGTTGGGCCTTGCTGGAAAAGTCTTATTCAAAGCGAACTGTCAGGGGGGTCCCATAAATCACCCGACCGCGTTAGGGACGCAAAATCCGGGAACATAACACCGATATGACGGAAACTGGGGCGGCAAGAGTGGAACAAAACACCAGGCATAAGGCCGAGCCTTCCACCCTTTACCAAGTATATAGATGCATTAATTAAATAAGATATATTGTGATATCCCAACAAGTAAACATGTTCCAACAAGGAACAACATCTCCATGTTCCAACAAGGAACAAACTACATCTTCACCTGCAACTAACAACGCTATAAGAGGGGCTGAGCAAAGCGGTAACATAGCCAAACAACGGTTTGCTAGAACAAGGTGGGTTAGAGGCTGGGTTTAACAATATGCGAGGCATGATAAGCAAGTGGTAGGAATCGCAGCATAGGCATAGCAAAAGAGCGAGCAACTAGCAAGCAAAGATAGAAGTGATTTCGAGGGTATGGTCATCTTGCCTGAGATCCCGCAAGGAAGAAGAACGAGTCCATGAAGAAGACAAACAGACGTAGACGAACGGATCCTCACAATCGCAACACTATCGGAACTAACCTGAAGAAGCAACACCGAAAAGAAGCAAACAACAAAGTAAACAACCACCACATAAACATGGCATGATATGCGAGATGTGATATGCAATGCATATGCATGCTCCGGAAGGAAAAGATGAACAAAGCATAATCTTGGCAAACAAAGTATGCCACTGGAAAGCTGAGGTGATTTCGGTTGAAATCGATATAAAGATCACCGGAATCGGATGCACGGGTTGCAAATGACAAGCAAAACAAGAATGGCATATTTCTGTGATTAACAGCAGGTTGCCACTTAACATGCAACAAGAAACTAAGCTACTGCACTCAAACATATCAACAAAGCATATGGCAGTGATCTACTCAAGATGCTTGACAAAAGATGAACACTGAGCTACGGCTAAATCACACTATAATAGGTTCAAACGAGCATGGCAAAAGAGCAAAATATAACAGGTTCACAGACTTGGTGAAAATAACATGCCAGAAATTAGCATCAGGATGACATGTTTAGAGCAAGCAAACAACATGCTACAGGAACAGGACATAGAAGAAAATGGCATGGAATGAATTTACTCAAAGCACTTAACAAAAGTCCTTACTGACCATAAGCCAAAAGGGATCAGAAAATATAATAACACCCATGTCAATTAAGCAAGTTTCGTTACAGGTTTCAGACTTAGCAGAAAACTGGACATGTCAAAAACAGATAGCAAGTAGGCATGTTTACGAGCTCGATGCACTCACTACTGAGCATTGCATGATAAACTAAGCATACATACATCAAGAAGACATGGCATAAAAGGTAAACATGGCAAGAATTACATCATAGCATGCAAGGATCAACTACAACAAGCTTGGCAAATTCGAATAACATGTAAACAATCTGCCAGCAACATTTTATAGCAAAAGTAGAGCTCGATTGACTCAAGCTATGGCACTCCATAAATACAAAAAAAAGCATGGATGGATAGAGCAAAACCATATGATCAAAATACCCTTAGTGATCATTCTCAAAAGAGGCATAGATCTCTCTGAAACAACATGAACACATGGCATAAAAATAACAGCAGGGAATGACTTAGTGGAAATACTAAGTCCCTGAAAACAGCAACATTAAGTACCCTAGTTTGCATGCTTGTGCTAGTCACCACGGAGGTCACAAAAATACATAGCAAAAATCACTGTAAAGATGGCATGGCATATTACAAAACACATGTAGGACTCAACTTCATAAGATGCACACATCAATCATGGCAAAAATGACAAAAGTGCATGTGCTGATAATAATCTGGAACTAACATCACATAGCCCTCTTCCAACAGCATTTCGGGCATCAAGATGAACTCAAATGAAAATGATGCAATGAGATAGAATGATTTCCTCATCGAGATGAACAATTTGATATGCTCTGCTCCCAAAACGGAGCAGTACACACGGAGATACGATGCGATGAATATGGCAACAAAATGCAAAAATAACCGGGACTTGGTGGAATTTTTACCCTCGCGGGAAAAGTCAACGCGGGCGAGGACGAACTCCCGCGAGCTGCGGGGTGACCCGGCGAGCGGAGGAAGGTGCAGGGGAGGCCGGAGGAGGGCGGATCCGGGGCGGTGGAGGTCGGATCTGGCCGGAGGGGACGACTCCGGGGCGCGGAGGCGAGATCCATGCCGGCGGCGGCGTGGCCCGGCGAGCAGCGGCGCGCGGGGGCGCGGAGGCGGGCGACCGCGGGGCGGCGCGGTGGCGAAGGCGGCGGGGCGGAGGTCGGCGGTGAGCGCGGCGGCCGGAGCGGCGAGGCGCGCCGGCGAGGCGGCGGGGAGGCGCGCCGGCGCGGACGGGAGCCAGGCGGCGGCGGATCTGGGCCCGCGCGGGCCCCGGATGGGCTCTCGGGCCGCGACACGGTGGGGGACTCCGGTGGGACACGTGGCGGCGTGGGACTGGGCGCGGGGGCGGCGGTGCTGACATGGCGCTCCACTATTGGTCGGAGTGACGCGGTCGGCGGGGTGGACGCGTCCGCCGGCGAGATGGACATGTCCGGCGGCGCGGAGGAGAAAATGGCTAGGGTTAGACCGAGACTTTTGACGGGGTGCACTTATTTATAGGTAGAGGGGGCTAGGAAGCTCCAAATGGAGTGCGGTTTTCGCCCACACGATCGTGATCGAACGACCGAGAATATGGAGATGACTTAGATGGGTTTTGGGCCACTTAGAAAGGGGTGTTGGGCTGCACCAAAAGAGGCTTTCGCGGTTACCCGGTTAACCGTTGGGGTATCAAACAACCTCCGAATGACCCGAAACTTGACAGGCGGTCTACCGATGCTATACCAAGGCCGCTTGACAAACCTCGGTCCATTCCGAGAAAGTTTAATACCCTCTCACAGAAAAAGGTAAAAGGGGACGCCGGAGGAAGTGGGAGCGCCGGATTGCAAAACGGACAACGAGGAAAATGCTCGGATGCATGAAATGAACACGTATGCGAATGCGTTGCACATGATGACATGATATGAAATGTAGATGATGACATGGCAAAGTGCAACACGCAAGCACATGGCATGGCTACGACGGCGAATAACTGGCGCATCGAATCCGGGGCATTACAGTTTCTGAACCCATGGTTCTCTTTCTTTACCATGTTTCCTAGCAACGAAGTCTCTTTTATCATAACATTGATTCTTTGATTGTGGGTTATCAAGATCAACAGCAGGTTCAACTTCTATATCCTTATCATTACTAGGTTGAGCATCATCACGAACATCATCATTAACATCTTCACCAGGTTCATGTTCATTACCAGATTGTGTTTCAGCATCAGACATAGAGATATCATTTGGATTATCAGGTGGTTCAGCAATAGGTTCACTAGAAGTTTGCACAGTTCTATAATTTTTCTTTTTCTTCCTTTTAGAAGAACTAGGTGCATCAATATTATTTCTTTGAGAATCTTGCTCGATTCTCTTAGGGTGGCCTTCAGGATACAAAGGTTCCTGAGTCATTCTACCAGTTCTAGTAGCCACTCTAACAGCATAATCATTTTTCTTACTATTCATTTCATCAAGCATTTCTTTTTGAGCTTTAAGTACTTGTTCTACTTGAGTGGTAACCATAGAAGCATGTTTGCTAACAAGTTTAAGTTCACCTCTAATATTATCCGTATAATCACTCAAGCGTTTAATCATAAAGGTATTCTGCTTTAATTGTCTACCAAAATAAGCATTAAAGTCATCTTGCTTAAACATAAAGTCATCAAACTCATCCAAGCACTGACTAGCAATTTTAGTAGGAGCGACTTCAACTTTATCATATCTATAGAGAGAATTTACCTTTACTACCTGTGTCGGGATATCGGGAGGTTCTTCAGTAAATAAGTAATTGAGATCATATACTTCTTCAACAGGCGGTAAATTAAGACCATGTATTCTTCAATAGGAGGTAAATTCTTAACATCTTCATCTTTAATACCTTTTTCTTTCATAGATTTCTTTGCCTCTTGCATATCTTCGGGACTGAGAAATAGAACACCTCTCTTCTTCGGAGTTGGTTTAGGAATAGGCTCAGTAATTGGCTCAGGAGATGGCTCGGGAGGTGGCTCAGGAGGTGCCCAATTATTTTCATTTGCCAACATATTACTCAATAAAATTTCAGCGTCATCCGGTGTTCTTTCCTTGAAAAGAGAACCAGCACAACTATCCAGGTAATCTCTGGAAGCATCAGTTAGTCCATTATAAAAGATATTAAATATTTTAGGTTTCTTAAGAGGATGATCAGGCAAAGCATTAAGTAACTTGAGAAGCCTCCCCCAAGCTTGTGGGAGACTCTCTTCTTCAATTTGCACAAAATTGTATATTTCCCTCAAAGCAGCTTGTTTCTTATGAGTAGGGAAATATTTAGCAAAGAAGTAATAAATCATATCCTGGGGACTTTGCACACAGGCAGGATCAAGAGAATTAAACCATTTCTTAGCATCACCCTTTAATGAGAACGGAAATATTTTGAGTATATAAAAGTGGCGCGATCTCAGATTATTAGTAAACATGGCAGCTATTTCATCTAACTTACAAAGATGTGCCACAACAGTTTCAGATTCATAGCCATAAAAAGGATCAGATTCAACCAAAGTAATTATATCTGGATCAACAGTAATATCATAATAATCTTGATCAGGAACACAGATAGGTGAAGTAGCAATAGCAGGGTCGGGTCTCATCCTACCTCTAAAAGATTCCTTACTCCACTTAATTATTAACCTCTTACGTTCAGGTTTATCCGGACAAGCAACAATAGCTTCATAAGATTCATTATTAAAAAGATAACCCTCAGGAATAACAGGCATAGGTTCATCATCACTAACATCATCGTGTTCAGGTTCACTAATTTCTCTTTCTCTAGACATAGAAATTTGCTCATCTAGAAATTCACCAAGTGGCACAGTAGTATCAAGCATAGAAGTAGTTTCATCATAAGTATCATGCATAGCAGAAGTGGCATCATCAATAACATGCGACGTATCAGAATTCATAGTAGTAGTAGGTTTAGGTGTCGCTAGCTTACTCATAACAGAAGGTGAATCAAGTGCAGAGCTAGATGGGAGTTCCTTACCTCCCCTCGTAGTTGAGGGATACATTTTTGTCTTAGCGTCTTTCAAGTTCTTCATAGTTTCCAGCAGATATAAATCCTAAGTGACTCAAAGAGTAGAGCTATGCTCCCCGGCAACGGCGCCAGAAAAAGGTCTTGATAACCCACAAGTATAGGGGATCGCAACAGTTTTCGAGGGTAGAGTATTCAACCCAAATTTGTTGATTCGACACAAGGGGAGCCAAAGAATATTCTCAAGTATTAGCAGCTGAGTTGTCAATTCAACCACACCAGGAAACTTAATATCTGCAGCAAAGTGTTTAGTAGCAAAGTAATATGATAGTGGTGGTAACGGTAACAAAGTAAAGACAGCAAAAGTAATGTTTTTGGTATTTTTGTAGTGATTGTAACAGTAGCAATGGAAAAGTAAATAAGCGTAAACCAGTATATGGAAAACTCGTAGGCACCGGATCAATGATGGATAATTATGCCGGATGTGGTTCATCATGTAACAGTCATAACATAGGGTGACACAGAACTAGCTCCAGTTCATCAATATAATGTAGGCATGTATTCAGTAAATAGTCATACGTGCTTATGGAAAAGAACTTGCATGACATCTTTTGTCCTACCCTCCCGTGGCAGCGGGGTCCTATTGGAAACTAAGGGATATTAAGGCCTCCTTTTAATAGAGAACCGGAACAAAGCATTAACACATAGTGAATACATAAACTCCTCAAACTATGGTCATCACCGGGAGTGGTCCCGATTATTGTCACTTCGGGGTTGCCGGATCATAACACATAGTAGGTGACTATAGACTTGCAAGATAGGATCTAGAACTCACATATATTCATGAAAACATAATAGGTTCAGATCTGAAATCATGACACTCGGGCCCTAGTGACAAGCATTAAGCATAGCAAAGTCATAGCAACATCAATCTCAGAACATAGTGGATACTAGGGATCAAACCCTAACAAAACTAACTCGATTACATGATAAATCTCATCCAACCCATCACCGTCCAGCAAGCCTACGATGCAATTACTCACACACGGCGGTGAGCATCATGAAATTGGTGATGGAGGATGGCTGATGATGACGACGGCGACGAATCCCCCTCTCCGGAGCCCCGAACGGACTCCAGATCAGCCCTCCCGAGAGAGATTAGGACTTGCCGGCAGCTCCGTATCGTAAAACGCGATGAAACTTTCTCTCTGATTTTTTTCTCCCTGAAAGCCAATATATAGAGTTGGAGTTGGCGTCGGAGGGCATCCAGGGGGCCCACGAGGTAGGGGGCGCGCCCAGGGGGGAGGGGCGCGCCCCCACCCTTGTGGACAGGGTGTGGGCCCCCTGGTCTTCATCTTTGCCGAGGATTTTTTATTATTTATTCTAAGATATTCCGTGGAGTTTCAGGTCATTCCGACAACTTTTGTTTTGTGCACATAAAACAACACCATGGCAATTCTGCTGAAAACAACGTCAGTCCGGGTTAGTTCCATTCAAATCATACAAGTTAGAGTCCAAAACAAGGGCAAAAGTGTTTGGAAAAGTAGATACGACGGAGACATATCATGCCTCTGACAAGTGCCCGGCCTTCATCGTCGACTGCAGATCAACCTTCGCTTTTTGCCATACACCACGTCCCTGAGGATCAGGTGGGTGCCGCTAAAGAGGCCATACGCCAGGCGGGAATCATGATGGAGCAAGTGAAGGTGGTCCGGGAAGCTAGCCAAGCGGCTTATGACGCAAGTTCAGCTCTTCAGAGCAATGTCCAGGTCAGTCAATCGCTGCTTTTGTTCCGTTAGGATATGCTTATCTGAAGACTCTCTTTTCTGAAGATCTTTGTATCTGTACACCCACTGGGTGTGTCGATTGAATATTTGGACTAGTGGGGGCACGCTGAGTGCACCCACTGGGTGTAGTCCCCGAGACTACGCTGGACTGCTGGTAGTCGACTGTAGTCTTTACATTGTGTTGTTTTATTCGAACTTCTTCACTCGGTCTGGTCAGGCCATGTCGAATGGAATCTTGTATCTAGTGGGGGTACGCTGAGAGTACCCACTGTACATGGTCGACTGCGGGCAGTCAATTTTTTTTGGTCGAACCAGTGGGGGCACGCTGAGTGCACCCACTTGGTGTAGTCCCCGAGACTACTGTCGAATGTTTTTTATTCGGCTGTAGTCTTAGAAACTCCACATTTTCTCTTAGTTACTCAGAAGTAACCTATCCTTGATATCTGTCGACTGATATTCCGCAGAAATCCTGCGAGCTTGTGGCTCGCTATATTGAGTTGGAAAACAAATAGATCCAGCTCAACCTTGACTTGAAGCTTGCTCAAGAAAACTTGCCGAATGCGAGAGACGAAGCGAAAGGTATGGCTGGTGAGCTTTTGACGACTGTCCTTTCTTTCTGGCCATTCTCGATGTTGATCTCACTTGTCGTTCCACAGATAAACTGGAGGAGGCTCTGAAGAAGAAGGACCATGACCTTGCCGAAGCGCAGAAGGAAGCCTTGAACAAAACGAAGCTTGCGGAAGAAAAACTGGCTTCAGTCGGAACCCTTGAAAAGGAAAATTCCAGACTGAAAACTGCTCTCGACACGGCTAACCAAGAGGTCAGCCGTCTGAAGAATGACAAGATAGCTCTGGGTGACAAGGCAAGTGAATTGGTAGGGAAGAGGAACGATCTGGAGGCTTATCTCGGTGGACTCGCCAAGAAGTTGTTCGTCATGCTTGAGGGTATCCACTTTTACCCGGTTGACTTGTCGTCACCAAGCTCATGCAGAGTCGCTGTCTTATCTTTGACTTGTGTTTACAGAATTCTACCAGAACTTCGAGGAGTAGACCAGTCGAGTGGAGAGAAACTTGGACCCCATTAACTCCCCGGTGAAGGACGAAGCTGCTATGAACGTGCTCCGACTGGAGTCTCGTGTTGCAGGCGTGGTTGATTATCTGGCCCGACTGAAGGTTGCGGTGTTGCGGATCGACACGTCGCTCTGGCCCAGGACGACGCTTCCAAATGACCTCGAGTCTCTGATGACTCGACTGAATGACATTCCTGGTCGAGTGACGGAATGGAAGAAATCTTCTGCTAGGTGTGGCGCTGACGTTGCTCTATCCCTGGTCCGCGTCCACTGCAAGGAGGCGCGAGAGGAAAAGCTGGCTGCTATCCAAGTTGCCAATACCAGGAAGCACAACTTTCAAGACTTCATGGAGACTTTCATTGCTACTGCCACTCGCATTGCAGACGGGATCGATTTGGACGAGTTCGTCGCCCCTTCCAGTCCTCCGCCTAAGGAATAAGACTTTTATGCTTCACTTTAAATTTGCCTCGGAATGCCGAGTGGATTTTGTAACCGTTAAACTCTGTCGAGCTGAAGGCTCGAGTACTTTGATCTGAGGTCTGGGACCTTTGGGTCTTATCCGAATTTGATTTATCGTTGAATATCTTCATGGATTATCTGTCGAGTGGAAACTGTTCCTCACTCGAAATAATTTTGTATCCGTGGTGCAGCTCCGAAGGAGAAGGTAGCAGTCGACTTGCATCCCATCGTCCTTGCGAATTAGGATTTGTTCCACACTTAGGCGAGTACTAGACTGCGGCTAAGCCTCCGAGTGGGAGGTTTGCTCTCCACTCGGTAGGATTTTAAATGCTTAGGCGAGTACTGGACTGCAGCTAAGCCCCCGAGTGGGAGGTTTGCTCACCACCCGGTAGTATTTTCAAACACTTAGGCGAGTACTGGACTGCCCCCGAGTGGGAGGTTTGCTCACCACCCGGTAGTATTTTCAAACACTTAGGCGAGTACTGGACTGCAGCTAAGCCCCCGAGTGGGAGGTTTGCTCACCACTCGGTAGGATTTCAAACACTTAGGCGAGTACTGGACTGCAGCTAAGCCCCCGAGTGGGAGGTTTGCTCACCACTCGGTAGGATTTCAAACACTTAGGCGAGTACTGGACTGCAGCTAAGCCCCCGAGTGGGAGGTTTGCTCACCACTCGGTAGGATTTCAAACACTTAGGAGAGTACTGGACTGCAGCTAAGCCCCCGAGTGGGAGGTTTGCTCACCACTCGGTAGGATTTCAAACACTTAGGCGAGTACTGGACTACAGCTAAGCCCCCGAGTGGGAGGCTGGCTCTCCACTCGGTAGGATTTTTCAAACTTAGGCGAGTACTGGACTGCAGCTAAGCCCCCGAGTGGGAGACTGGCTCTCCACTCGGTAGGATTTTTAAACACTTAGGCGAAACGGGTTCACAGCTAAGCCCCCGAGTGGGAGGCTGGCTCTCCACTCGGTAGGATTTTTTATATAGACTTAGGCGAAACGGATTCGCAGCTGAGCCACCCACTGGGGGATTTCACACGCAAACAAAAGCAACAACGATTACTCTTGTCTTTGATAAATAGACTACAGAAGTTTCTCTTATTACATCTCATCCGAGTGAGAATTCAAGTGTAAAAGGGGCGGAGCAGTTCCGCATTCCAAGCTCGTGGCTCATCAATCTGGCGATCGACATTGTAAAGCTGATACGCTCCATTGTGGAGGACTCTGGTGACGATGAAAGGGTCTTCCCAAGTAGGAGCGAGCTTGTGTGGTTTCTGTTGATCCACTCGGAGGACCAAATCTCCTTCTTGGAAGGCTTGACTCTTCACATTTCTAGCGTGGAATCGACGCAAGTCTTGCTGGTAAATGGTCGATCGGATCATAGCCATTTCTCTTTCTTCCTCCAGGAGGTCGACTGCGTCTTGCCGGGCTTGTTCTGCTTCAGCTTCGGAGTAGAGCTCGACTCGGGGTGCATTATGAAGCAGATCACTCATCAAGACTGCTTCCGCTTCGTAGACCAGAAAGAACGGGGTTCTTCCAGTCGACCGATTCGGGGTGGTCCTCAATCCCCAAAGAACTGATGGAAGCTCGTCGACCCATGCGCCTGCTGCATGCTTGAGATCGCGCATCAGCCGAGGTTTCAGCCCTTTGAGAATCTGACCATTTGCCCTTTCTGCTTGTCCATTCGACTGGGGGTGAGCGACCGACGCGAAGTCAACTCGTGTGCCTTGCGAGGTGCAAAAAGCTCTGAACTTGTCTGAATCAAAGTTTGACCCATTATCAGTGATGATGGTATGCGGGACTCCATATCTGAATGTTTGCTCCCTGATAAAACTGATAGCAGTGCAAGCATCAAGATTCTTGATAGGCTTAGCTTCAATCATTTAATAAACTTGTCGACTGCCACAAGCACATGTGTGAAACCGCTCCTGCCTGTTCTCAATGGACCAACCATATCCGGTCCCCAAACAGCGAAGGGCCAGACGAGTGGAATGGTCTTCAGGGCCGATGCGGGTTTGTGCGACATATTGGAGTAGAATTGGCACCCTTCACACTTGTCGACTATCCCTTTTGCCATTTCGTTTGCTCTTGGCCAGTAAAATCCTGCTCGGTATGCTTTAGCCACAATGGTCCGAGAGGACGCATGGTGACCACAGGTCCCCGAGTGGATATCATCAAGGATTATCTGACCCTCTTCTGGTGTTATACACTTCTGGCTGACCCCAGTAGCGCTTTCTCTATATAACTATCCCTTTATGACTGTAAAGGCTTTGGATCAACGGACGATCTATCGAGCCTCCTCCTCGTCTTCCGGGAGTTCTTTCCTCAGGATATACGCAATGTACGGTATCGTCCACTCATGAGTGATTGCCAAGACTTCCATGGTTAGGTCGACCACTGCTGGAATTTCGACTTCAGTCGGATCCGTGGCGCTCTTTGGCTGCGGGGCTTCATCTGTAAAAGGATCCTCCTAAACTGAAGGCGAGTGGATGTGTTCCTGAAACATATTGCTAGGAATGGCTTCTCTCTTGGAACCTATCTTTGCCAAATCATCAGCTACTTGATTTTTCAGTCGGGGTATGTGATGAAGCTCTAACCCCTCAAATTTCTTTTCTAACTTTCTCACTGCATTGCAATAACCAGTCATAGCTGGGCTCCTGATGTCCCACTCCTTCATCACCTGATTAACCACCAAATCTGAGTCGCCATAGACCATGAGGCGACGGACGCCGAGTGAAATGGCCATGTGTAACCCATATAAAAGTGCTTCATATTCTGCTTCGTTATTGGAGGAATCGAAGTGAATCTGGAGAACATATCTGAGCTTATCTCCTCGAGGGGAAACCAATACTACCCCAGCACCGGAACCATTCAACATCTTAGATCCATCGAAGAACATGGTCCAGTGCTCCGAGTGAACTTGAGTCGGAAGTTGCTGTTCAATCCACTCGGTGACGAAATCTGCAATTGCTTGGGACTTGATAGCCTTCTTTGACTCAAACTTGATATCTAGGGGAAGGATTTCAATCGCCCATTTTGCGACTCGACCAGTTGCATCTCTGTTGTGCAGAATCTCTGACAGTGGGGCGTTGCTGACGACTGTAATGGTGTGGTCAGATAAGTAATGTGCAACCTTCTTCATGGTCATATAAATCCCATATACGAGCTTCTGGTAATGAGGATATCTTTGCTTTGAAGGAGTCAAAACTTCAGAAACATAGTATACTGGGCGCTGAACCTTGAAGGCCTTTCCTTCTTCTTCCCGCTCGACCGTAAGTATTGTACTGACAACTTGTCCCGTGGCTGCAATGTAAAGCAGCAAAGGCTCTTTGCTGATTGGGGCAGCAAGCACCGACTGGGTGGAGAGCAGGGCTTTGAGCTCTGCAAACGCTGCATCGGCTTCTGGAGTCCACTCGACCTTGTCTGACTTCTTCATCAGTCGGTAAAGGGGCAATGCCTTTTCACCGAGTTGAGAGATGAATCGACTTAAAGCGGCCAAGCAACCTGTAAGCTTCTGGACATCGTGCACGCGCACAGGATGCTTCATCCGAGTATAGTTCCAACCTTTTCAGGATTGGCGTCGATTCCTCGTTCAAAAATGAGAAAACCGAGTAACTTTCCTCCTGGAACTCCGAATGTGCACTTTGATGGATTGAGCTTGATATCGTACCTCCTGAGGTTGGCAAAGGTTTCAGCTAGGTCAGTCAGCAGGTCAGAACCCTTCCGTGAGTTGAGCACAATATCATCCATGTATGCCTCCACATTCCGACTGATTTGAGTGAGCAAACACTTCTGAATCATCCTCATGAACGTGGCTCCGGCATTCATGAGGCCGAATGGCATGGTGACATAACAGAAGCACCCGAATGGAGTGATGAAAGCAGTTTTGATCTCGTCGGGTCCATACAGACGGATCTGATGGTACCCGGAGTAGGCGTCTAGAAAAGACAAACGCTCACATCCCGCAGTCGAGTCGACTATCTAGTCAATGCGGGGTAGAGGAAAATGATCTTTCGGGCAGGCCCAATTGATATGCTTAAAGTCAATGCACATGCGAAGTGACTTGTCCTTCTTGGGGACCATGACAACATTGGCGAGCCACTCGGAGTGGTAAATCTCTCGGATGAACTCTGCTGCTAAGAGCCGAGCCACCTCCTCACCAATAGCCATCCTCTTCTGGACGACGGACCGTCGAAGATGTTCTTTGACAGGTTTAACTTTTGGGTCGACTCGTAGACGGTGCTCAGCCAGTCCCCTAGGAACTCCAGGCATGTCAGAAGGCTTCCATGCGAAGATGTCCCAGTTCTCACGGAGGAACTGGATGAGCGCTTCTTCCTATTTGGAGTCGAGCGTCGTTGAGATGTGAGTCGGAGCAGCATTTGGATCGGTCGGGTGAATGTGAACTGGCTCCGTTTCACCTGACGACTGAAAAGCTGATTCTGAAGCAGGGTTCTTGGCTCGTAACAACTCACTCGGATCTGCAGTTTTCTGATACTCTTGCAGCTCGACCACTGCCATATGAGCATCAGCAATCTTTGAGCCTTTCTGAAAACACTCTTTTGCTTTCTTCCGATTTCCTGTAATAGAGATCACACCTTTGGGACCAGGCATCTTCAATTTGAGATACACATAACATGGTCATGCCATGAAGCGTGCATAAGCTGGCCTGCCCAAAATAGCATGATAAGCACTTTGGAAATCCACAACTTCGAATGTCAACTTTTCCTTGCGGTAATTCTTGGAATCACCGAAAACCACATCAAGAGCAATTTGGCCGAGTGACTCGGCTTTCTTCCCAGGAATGACTCCATGGAAACTCATGTTGCTGGTACTGAGCCTGGACATCGGAATGCCCATCCCTTTCAATGTTTCTGCATACAATATGTTCAAACCACTGCCACCATCCATCAGGACTTTGGTTAGTCGAGTGCCTTCGACAACCGGGTCGACCACCAAAGCTTGCCTCCCAGGGGTGGCAATGTGCGTGGGGTGATCAGACTGGTCGAATGTGATGGCAGTCTGAGACCACTTCAGATAACTGGGTGTTGCAGGAGCAACCATATTTACTTCCCGGTTGATAACTTTTAGTCGACTTTTGCTTTCGACATCAGCAAAAATCATCAAGGTGGAATTAACCTGGGGGTATCCATCACTGTCTTCCTTGTCTTCCACTTGATCTGACTCTTTCTCTTTATCTTTGGACTGTTTTCCCTGGAACTGCTGGATCAAGAGCTGACACTGTCGAGTGGTATGCTTAGGGTAAATAAGTTTACCCTCTTCATCTTTCTTGGTGTGGATGTGACACGGTAGATCCAAGACATCGTTTCCATCTTGGTCTTTAACTTTCTTAGGGTTCCAAGGCCCTTCGGGTTTCTCCTTAAACTTTCCTTGGGTTATGGCCAGGGCCTCCCCAGGAGCAGCTGGCTCGGCTTTCCGCTTCTGTTTCCGACTGGAATTTCCTCCGGTTTCCTGGGTTACTGACTTATGCTTGCCACTCCGGAGTCGATCCTCATCTTCACCATTAGCATATTTGGTGGCAATCTCCATCATCCGATTCAGAGACATTTCTCCGGTTCGACCGAATTTCAGATTCAATTCTCTGTACTTAACGCCTTCTTTAAAGGCACAAACTGCTTGATGATCTGGTACATTTTCAACTGTGTGATGCAACGTGATCCACCTCTGGATGTAATCCCTCAGAGTTTCGTTCGGCTTCTGCACGCAAGACCGCAATTCCGTAAGACCTGCAGGTCGCTTGCATGTTCCTTCGAATGTTGTGACAAACACTCGGGAGAGATCCTCCCAAGTGTAAATGCTACTGGGTGCTAACTGATTCAGCCACGCTCTGGCCGAGCCTTCCAACATGAGAGGCAGGTGCTTCATGGCCACCTCATCATTGCCACCGCCAATCTGGACAGCCACTCGGTAGTCTTCGAGCCAAGTATCGGGCTTAGACTCGCCGGTGAACTTACTAACTCTGGTCGCCAACCTGAAGTTGGGAGGAATCACAGCGGCTCTGATGGCTTGACTGAAACACTCCGGCCCTGAAACATGTACTCTGCTACTGGTAGGCGCATCTCTGTCGTGGCCTTCTCGGTGAGCTATGTTCCTATTGACCAAACCATGAACGAGAATGGATCTCGCATCAAAGCCCGGTTCTCCGGGGTCGACTGGAATTCTCTGCCCAACACTATGAGGGCGTCTGTCATCCTGCTGTCGACGCACATATGATCCACTCCTCGGGGGAGGGGTTGGCACTCGATGTCGATCATCATGATCGAATCGGTGATCATACTGCTCACTCCTTCTGTGCTGATCACGCCCGTCTCCACGTCCCTCATGCCTCGAGGGCAATCTTGGGCTGTGAGCCGACTGGACTGTATCCGCTGCAACGGATCGGCTATGGATCCTGTTCCGCGACTGAGAAATAGCGGAATTCTGGTCTCCCGCTGCCCGGAGCAACGCTCTGATTTGCAACAAGCCTCTGCCAGCCTCTGACTGGGAGGGCTGAATTGACTCAGCTATACGGGCTGTAGCTGCCAAATTCTGAATCGGAGTTCGATATACCTGCGGGGGCGGAAAGAGCTGACGTCGACTGGATTCTGGAACCTGTTGACACGCTCGCTCATCGAGTGCTCGCTGGAAATTCTCCAGTCGAGTGCGCTCGGCCAAGTTAGGAGTGTGAAGTGCATCCATGTACTCCTCCAAGGCCCAGGCCTCGGGGGTTTCTCCAACGATAGGAGTGTGAAGTGCATCCATGTTCCGGCGGCGAAGTTCCTCACGCTGTAATAACGTAAGAGGCTCGGGGAGATACTCCTCATGGGGATGCGACGGGTCGCCCCCATCTGCGCCTCCGTCAGTGCGGGGGAAACCGGGAGGACTGCATGGTCCATTGATTACCAAAACCTCCGCCGCTGGGTCACTGCTGTCGCATTCGGACGCAGTCTCTGCGGAGCCAGTCGACAGGTCGAACAGGCCGTAGAGCGATTCGTCGGGCTCGATCGCCGCGACTTGTGGCGTGGCCGATTGGCGGGCCACCGCATGCCTCACCCACCTCTGAAGCCTCGACCGACCAGAACGCTTGTGCATAGGGGCCGACCGATATTGGGTCGACGGCTGCCAAAGGAGGACGCCGCGGACGCATGCGCGAAAGTGCGTCGCCCCGCGGACGGGGTGCGCGTCGACATCGAGCGGAGCCTCCTGGAGCCAAGCGGAGTCATCGGCGATGAACGTGAGCGCGCCGATACGGATCTCGCGACCCTCGACCAAAACTCCACCCGAAACCATGATCAAAGAGATCGGAAAAATCAGAACTTCTCCAACTAGGCGCTAAGACTCCTGCCCCAAGGTGGGCGCCAACTGTCGTGGTTCTAACTCTGACAGTAATGTAGGGGGGTATGAATGGAGAGGCTAGATCTTAGCTATGGAGGAGTTGTAAGCTCACACGGTTTACGAGTTCAGGCCCTTCTCGGAGGAAGTAACAGCCCTACGTCTCGGTGCCCGGAGGCGGTCGATTGGATTATATGTGTATGAGTAACAGGGGGTGCGAACCCTTGATACTAAGGAGGGGGGTGGCTTATATAGAGTTCTCCAGGCCCCTCTAGCCCTCAGGAATGCAGGGTTTAAAGTACATTAAGGCTGGGCGTTACTGGTAACACCCCTAATAAAGTGCTATGATGACCATAAAAGCTACTTAATGACCGACCGTTTGCGTGCGGAGTGACTTTAGATCTCCTAGCAGTCGAGTGGTTGGCTTCGTGGTTGAGTGATAGCTTAGTGGTCGAGTGATAGCTTAGTGGTCGAGTGTCTTGAATCCGTCGAGTGGGATACCTCCAAGTCGATTGAAAGGTGACTTCTTCTAGGGATGTCCTTGGGTAGGGCACTTAGGACAGGTCCATGCCCCTACCCTAGGTACATAGCTTCATCAGTGGGTAAGCTGCACGGGCAAACCGGCAGATGTTGACAATCGAGGCATTGCGGCAGCGGCGGCGGGGACCTTGTTAGGGTTTCGAGCGAGGGAGGGTGTGTGTGTGTGTGTGTGTGTGTGTGTGCGGGCACGCCCGAGGAGGTTTTGGGGGTGTGTGTGTGTGTGGAGGGGGCACAGGGTGTTTGAGGAAACGATGCAGGTACTGAAAATTTTACTACGCGGGAGTGAAACGCGGGATTGAAATGCCGGGCTATTGAAAATTTTGGTGATAGTGCATCACACACGGTCCAGAGATAACAACCGTGTGTTATGAAACAGAAAAACCCTCGAGGTGGGCAGATATTTTCTAGGGATGCAGGCGGGATTGGGAACAAGAAACATCGCACACAGTCCAGAGATAACAACTGTGTGTTATGAAACAGAAAAACCCTCGAGGCGGGCAAATATTTTTGAGAGGGGGAGCCTCGTGGAGCTCAATGTACTGTGCAGATGTGTGCGTGACAGGTGCACCGGCGTGGCACGCGGTTAGTTTGAGTGAACCGTGCCTGTTGCGTCATCCGACTTATCTAATGTTCATAAATTTTGCGAAAAATTACGCAGGAGAGGGTCAGAACACGAACACACTTGCATGTGGACCAAATTTATGTATCAAAAGGGTGGTTTGATTTTCAAATACCGAATGCAACTTTGATGTGGCACCTCTGTCGAAAAGCGCACTGTATTGCTTGCCCCCACCCCCCTCGTGTTAGCACGAAGGGAATCCTAAGCTATGAATGCATGCCCCCTTCCCCCCAACCGAGGTTCACCTAGCAAAGTGCGAAGTAGCTAGCAGCCCTCCTCCTCCCTCGTGTCGGCACGAAGGGAATCCTAAGCTATGAATGCATGCCCCCCCCTAACCGAGGTTCATTCACCTAGCAAAGTGTGAAGTAGCTAGCAGCCCCCCTCCCCTCCCTCATGTCGGCACGAAGGGAATCCTAAGCTACGAATGCATGCCCCCCCAACCGAGGTTCACCCTAGCAAAGTGCGAAGTAGCTAGAAGCCACCCCTCCCTCGTGTTGGCACGAAGGGAATCCTAAGCTATGACTGCATGCCCCCCCGACCAAGGTTCACCTAGCAAAGTGCGAAGTAGCTAGCAGCCCCCCCTCGTGTCGGCAGGAAGGCAATCCTAAGCTATGAATGCATGCCCCTCCCCCCAACCAAGGTTCACCTAGCAAAGTGCGAAGTAGCTAGCAGCCCCCACCCCCCTCGTGTCGCCAAGAAGGGAATCCTAAGCTATGAATGCGTGCCCCCCAACCGAGGTTCACCTACCAAAGTGCGAAGTAGCACCCCCCACACACAGAGACACACACTTTCAGTCGACGAGCCAAAGAGGCATATATCTCACCAAGATGGATCGTAAAACGGACCAAGAATAATCCACCTTGGTCGTACAACCACTCTCTTGTTGTTGGTCAAAGTGATGGTCGTCCATGTGACCCCGGGGATGGGCTAGCTCGCAATAATCACGCAAGTAGCTAGTCCCCGAAGACAACCACTGCATGCGTGTGGCCGAAACATATGTATGGAGAGGTGTGTTTTTGAGTAACAATGGAACAACTTTGATGTGGCACCGTGATTTCGAACTAGAAATCCCCATACTGAGTGAGGGGTTAGGTTGACGATGCATATATATGTTACACCACACTTAAAGCCAACGATGGGGATTCGTTCATGCATGCATGCATAATATATGCGCTCAAACTTAATTAGGTCTGAATCTCACCATGACCTATACTACGATAACACGAACCAAATGAAGAATCCGCCATGGTAACCTATCTTGTTGTTGGTCAGGTGATCATGGATGTCCACGCGGGCCCACGAATGTATAGGCTTGTCGCCGATAACCACGCGGGGAGTGTACCGTTCGAAGGCAACCACTACATGCATATGTATGGAGGTGATGCGTGCATGCATGTTTGAATACACAACATTGATGTGGCGCGTGTGTCAAAAATCGTACACTAGCTCCCCACACAGAGCGAGATCGGTTCATGATGTGTCATTGTACTAGCCACTTTGACTCGATGGGAGGGATTTATGCGTACACATGCATGTGTGTGTGCTCAAGCTATATCATGCATGTCATCCCAGAGCAAAAATAATAAACCCCTCCTAAGTCAAATTAACCTCTCTTGTTGTTAGGCAAAAAGTAGTCATGGACCAAGCGGGCCCACAAAT
Source organism: Aegilops umbellulata (assembly GCA_032464435.1). Taxonomy (NCBI): domain Eukaryota; kingdom Viridiplantae; phylum Streptophyta; class Magnoliopsida; order Poales; family Poaceae; genus Aegilops; species Aegilops umbellulata. The sequence goes on along the minus strand of CP136056.1, from coordinate 36,255,892 downwards.
AGAAAGCACCGATATCGCTGATAACCGCTTAAGTGGGTGCGATAGGACAACCACCACCGCTTTGCATGTGGGCCAAACATATATATGTTGAATACCCAAAATGCACAACTTTGATGTGCCACATGCCTCAAAAATCGTAAACCATGCACCCACACAGAGCGAGGTTCATATCAAGCGTACTACATATGATGGTCCCCTTCCCCCCTCTTCACCGCATACTATATGCTCCTGCCGTAATATATATATAACCCAAAAGAATCATCATCGATGGTGAAATTAATTAACCTCTCCTGATGTAGGTCAATGTGATGCATGCATGCATCGACGATGACATCATGGGCTAATAATCCCCAAGTGCAAGGAATCATCGTAGCAATTTCCAAAGGTGGAAGTGATAAATATGGAGTGTCGAACCCACAAGGAGCTAAAGGTAATATCAATATTCTCTCAAGCCCTATCTGCCACTGATACGACTCTACGTACACCGAACGTTTGCTTCCAACTAGCAACGAGAAATAAAACTATGTTGTGGGTATGAAGAGGATAACTTTGTATGATATCGGAGAGCTAAAATATGAAAGTAGGTGATGTTATCATAAATTTAGAATATATTACCAAATAATATAAATAGCGAGTGTGGAATAATGGTGGATCGGTGTGCGGAATTGTCCTAGGCAACTGTTAACAAGACTGGTGATCACTATTGCAGTTTCATATGAGGGAGAGGCATAAGCTAACATACTTTCTCTACTTGGATCATATGCACTTATGATTGGAACTCTAGCAAGCATCCACAACTACTAAAGATCATTAAGGTAAAACCCAACCATAGCATTAAAGCATTAAGTCCTCTTTATTCCCATACGCAACAATCCCTCTTACTCGGGTTTGTGTTTCAGTCACTCACCAACCCACTATAAGAGAATCATGAACGTATTGCAACACCCTACAGCGGGAATCCCTCACGCTTGCGCGACACGGTGGGCACCATAGGACACCACCAAAGTAAAACATACAACTCATACCAATCTAGATCATCAATCAACCCAAAGACAAAAGATATCTACTCAAAACATCATAGGATGGCAACACATCATTGGATCATAATATGTGGCATAAAGCACCATGTTCAAGTAGGGATTACAGCGGGATGCGGGAGAGTGGACCGCGTAAAAGAGATGAGGATGGTGATGTTGATGAAGACAATCACCGTGGCGATGATTCCCCTCCCGATGGCACTCCGGCGCCACCGGAAGAGAGGAGGAGAGGTTCTCCCCCTTGTGATTCCTCCTCCATGGCCTCCACCCTCTGGTCCTTGGCCTTCATGATGATGACGACCCCTCCGGGATACTCCTCCATGGCCACCGGTGATGATAGCCTCCTCCGGCAGGGTGCCGGAGAGGGCCTAGATTGACTTCTCGTGGCTATAGAGGCTTGCAGCGGCGGAACTTCCGATCTAATCTCTGTTCTGGAAGTTTTAGGCTACGAGAGTATATAAGGGTGCAGGAAGTACGTCGGTGGAGCTTCGGGGGCCCCACGAGGCAGGGGGGCGCGCCCCCACCCTCGTGAGCACCTCCCTTATCTCCCGACGTAGGGTCCAAATCCATTCGGTAGCTTTCCTTCCAAAAATAACTTCTCCAGTTGATTTCATTCTATTTCGACTCTGTTTGATATTCCTGTTCTTCGAAACACTAAAATAGGCAAAAAAAACAACAATTCTGGGCTGGGACTCCGGTTAATAGGTTAGTCCCAAAAATAATATAAAAGTGGATAATAAAGCCCAATATGCCCGAAACAGTAGATAATATAGCATGGAGCAATCAAAAATTATAGATACATTGGAGACGTATCAGGCATCCCCAAGCTTAAGTCCTGTTCATCCTCAAGTAGGTAAATGATAAAAAAGATAATTTTTTATGTGGAATGCTAGTAAGTGCTTAAGTTTGATCAATGATAATTCTAATCACTTTTTCTAGCATCATTACATATCATAACAATAGTTCATCTCATAAAACTTTTCATGATCAAGTAATCAAGCAAGTCACAAGTTTAAAGTATGGATCATAAACTTTCTTGAAAACTAACAAACAATATTCTCAGACATCAAACAATTGCAATTCATCCTATTTTCAGGAAGAGTCTATGTCAGAGCTTTGATATAGCAAACTTCACATACTCAACTATCATTTAGTCTTTCACAATTGCTAACACTCACGCAATACTTGTGGTTATAGAGTTTTAATCGGACACAGAGAAAGATAGGGGCTTATAGTTTGCCTCCCAACCTTTTACCTCAAGGGTAATGTCAACAATAATAAGTCATGCTCCCCTACATCCAATTATATATATATATATATATATATATATATATATATATATATATATATATATATATATATATATATATATCAGGTTCTTTTGAACATGCTGGGCTTGCCAAAGGATAAAATGAAAAAGGAAAGGTGAAGATCACCGTGACTCTTGCATAAGGTAGAAGATAATAATAAAAGATAGGCTCTTCACAGAGGGAAGAAGAGGTTGCCATGCGCTTTTATGGTTGGATGCACAAAATCTCAATGCGAAAGAACGTCACTTTATATTGCCCCTTGTGATATGAACCTTTATTATGCAGTCCGTCGCTTTTATTACTTCCACATCACAAGATCATATAAAGCTTATTTCTCCCACACCAATCAATCATACATATTTAGAGCAATTTTTATTGCTTTGCACCGATGACAACTTACTTGAAGGATCTTACTCAATCCATAGGTAGATATGGTGGACTCTCATGGCAAAACTGGTTTAAGGATTTTGGAAGCACAAGTAGTATCTCTACTTGGTGCTGAGAATTTTGGCTAGCATGAGGGGGAAAGGCAAGCTCAACATGTTGGATGATCCATGACAATATACTTTATTTCAGATATAAGAAAACATAACCCATTACGTTGTCTTCCTTGTCCAACATCAACTCTTTAGCATGTCATATTTTAATGAGTGCTCCCAATCATAAAAGATGTCCAAGATAGTATATTTATATGTGAAACCTCTCTTCCTTCAATATTCTTTCATGAATTGTTCAAGTGACCAATTCTACGTTTGCTAACATTCAATAAGTTTACTACCTATACTTACTATGTGTGAAGTCATTACTCCCCATGTTACAAGCATATGAAACATATATAAATTCAGGTTTATGACATTAAATTTATTCAACCATTTACTAATAGGATATACTTGAAGCACATGAGTAAATGACAAACTACTCCAAAAAGATATGAGTGAAGAACACTGAGTAGTCAAATAATTAACTAGCCATGGGAGGATTCTTTTTCATTCAATATTTCAGATCCAATGATTTTATTCAAACAGCAAGTAAAATTGAAAACACACTCCAAGAAAAACACATATCATGTGACGAATAAAAATATAGCTCCGAGTAAGGTATACTGATAGTTTTAAAGACGAAAGAGGGGATGCCTTCCGGGGCATCCCCAAGCTTAGGTACTTGAGTATTCCTTGAACATTGCCTTGGGGTTCCTTGGGCATCCCCAAGCTCAGGGTCTTTCCACTCCTTATTCTCCTCATATCGATATCTCACCCAAAACTTGAAAACTTCAATCACACAAAACTTAACCAAACTTCATGAGATAGGTTAGTATGATAAAGAGCAAACCATTCACTTTGGTACTGTCAAAGACAAGGTTCATAATTGTTCTCACACAATGCCCGCTATACCATATCATTTTTACAATTTATATTGAGGAATATAAGCCATAGAAACTAGAAAACAAGCAAGCTATGCAATGAAAACAGAATCTGTCAGAAACAGAACAGTCTGTAATAATCCGGAAGTTTGGCAAACTTCTGTAACTCATAGAATTATGAACTAAATTTGAAAATTTGAAAAATTTGTACATAAGTAATGTTCAAAAAGTTTCAGACTCATTTGCCTTTCCAGTAAAAAATGTAAATTCATGCACTACAGCCAAAGTTTCTGTTTTTGTTTTGCACATAGCAAACAAGCAATCTAATCATCCTAAAATCAAAGCTTGGCACATTTATTTTTATAATACAATGAATATATACAAGGGGATAATTATTTACAGAGAAACTTCCATGAAAAATTCTACATTATTTCCGTGAGCATGAACACAAGTGCTCAAGGTTGACCCTCACTTCTTCAATGCAAAACCTTCCAATCACTTCTCTTTTTGAAAAACTTTTTAGGCATGAAAGGGAAGTAATTTTTTTTGTATTTTAATTTTTAATTTTTTTGTATGTTTAACCCACAACTAAATAGAAACAAAAAGGAAAACCAAAATCTACTTAGTTAAGAAAGCAAACAAGCACACACGAGAATATCAACCCCACGCTATTGCTCCCCGACAACAGCGCCTGAAAAGAGCTTGATAATCCCCAAGTGCAAGGAATCATCGTAGCAATTTCCAAAGGTGGAAGTGATAAATATGGAGTGTCGAACCCACAAGGAGCGAAAGGTAAGATCAATATTCTCTCAAGCCCTATCTGCCACTGATACGACTCTACGTACACCGAACGTTTGCTTCCAACTAGCAATGGGAAATAAAACTATGTTGTGGGCATGAAGAGGATAACTTTGTATGATATCAGAGAGCTAAAATATGAAAGTAGGTGCTGTTATCATAAATTTAGAATATATAACTAAATAATATAAATAGCGAGTGCAGAATAATGGTGGATTGGTGTGCGGAATTGTCCTAGGCAATTGTTAACAAGACCGGTGATCACTATTGCAGTTTCATATGAGGGAGAGGCATAAGCTAACATACTTTCTCTACTTGGATCATATGCACTTATGATTGGAACTCTAGCAAGCATCTGCAACTACTAAAGATCATTAAGGTAAAACCCAACCATAGCATTAAAGCATCAAGTCCTCTTTATTCCCATACGCAACAATCCCTCTTACTCGGGTTTGCGTTTCAGTCACTCACCAACCCACTATAAGCGAATCATGAACGTATTGCAACACCCTACAGTGGGAATCCCTCACGCTTGCGCGACACGGAGGGCACCATAGGACAGCACCAAAGTAAAACATACAACTCATACCAATCTACATCATCAATCAACCCAAAGACAAAAGATATCTACTCAAAACATCATAGGATGGCAACACATCATTGGATCATAATATGTGGCATAAAGCACCATGTTCAAGTACGGATTACAGCGGGGTGCGGGAGAGTGGACCGCGTAAAAGAGATGAGGATGGTGATGATGATGGTGATGTTTATGAAGACGATCACCGTGGCGATGATTCCCCTCCCGATGGCACTCTAGCGCCACCGAAAGAGAGGAGGAGAGGTTCTCCCCCTTGTGCTTCCTCCTCCATGGCCTCCACCCTCTGGTCCTTGGCCTTCATGGTGATGACAGCCCCTCCGGGATACTCCTCCATGGCCACCGGTGATGATGGCCCCCTCTGGCAGGGTGCCGGAGAGGGCCTAGATTGACTTCTCGTGGCTACAGAGGCTTGCGGCGGTGGAACTTCCGGTCTAATCTCCGTTCGGGAAGTTTTAGGGTACGAGAGTATATATGGGTGCAGGAAGTACATCAGTGGAGCTTCGGCGGGCCCACGAGGCAGGGGGCGCGCCCTAGGGGGGCGCCCCCCACCCTCGTGAGCACCTCCCTTATCTCCTGACGTAGGGTCCAAGTCCATCCGGTAGCTTTCCTTCCAAAAATAACTTCTCCAGTTGATTTCGTTCCGTTTCGACTCCGTTTGATATTCCTTTTCTTCGAAACACTGAAATAGGCAAAAAAAACAGCAATTCTGGGCTGGGACTCCGGTTAATAGGTTAGTCCCAAAAATAATATAAAAGTGGATAATAAAGCCCAATATTGCCAAAAACAGTAGATAATATAGCATGGAGCAATCAAAAATTATAGATACGTTGGAGACGTATCATGGGCCCACAGATGGAAGCGTCACACGTGAGTGTCCTAGCTAGGATATGCATGTGGCCCAAATAGGTGTTGTGTGATGTTTGAATAACCAATTTCACAATTTTGATGTGGCACGTGCCTCGGAAACCAAAAAGTCCCGACACTGAGTGAGGTGTACTTGTTCACAGACGCGTACGTATAGTATATATGCTAGTCCCCTCCCACATCTTTGACGTGTACTATATACCACCATAACACAAAGAAAAAAGATTCTACCTTGCTGGTCAAATTAACCTCACTGTCGGTTGTTCATCAAAGTGATGGACGACGACCTCGCGGGCCACAGAAAGCGTCACACGCGAGTATCAAGTGTCGTGTAGGACAACCATCCACTGCATGTGGCCAAAACATTTATGTATGAAAGGGTTGTGTAATGTTTTAAATAATGATTTCACGACTCTGGTGTGGCACCGACCTGCCTAACAAAACGGCCAACCCACACGATGGCTCACAACTCGTAGTGTACTGTGAGCCACCCGCCACCCCCAGACGCACACACCCACACACACACCATAAATCTACCGCAACTACGATGCATGTTAAATTTATTATCCCACGGTGAACATACATGTTACCAAAGGAGAGACGTTTTAGTTTCAAAAACATCACAGAGATCATTAAGACGTTTTTGTACATTGATTGATTGATTTTCTATGGGTATAATGTGCAAAAATCAAATTTGAGCTACATGCACACGTGACAGTGCACCTAAATGGATTGCAAAAACACATGTGTCTCACTTGGTGCATGTTTACTCCCCGTGTAACAAATTTCAAACATCGAGAATCTTGATTTTTAAATTCTAGTACATCCAAAACTTATTTGAAGTTCATGAAACTTATCGTGTTGTCATATGGGCACCAATACAAAGTGGCATTGTACTTTTTTTTGTCAAATTTGAGACCAGTTTTGATGTAATCTTTATCTAATTACAGACGGGAGATTATTAATAATTGGGAACCAATATCCCAAACATATTATTTATTCGAACTGTGAGCGTTAGACCAACAATGGATACGTGCCATGCTTCGGTTCAGCAGTAAAGCGGCATCATTAATCATCCAAATAGAAAAACAATATACGTGCTGCCGCACGAACCGTGTGTCGTGCGAGCAGGCGTGAGTTGACGGGATGCACGCGAACAGTCTGCCGCGTAGGCGGATGGGGAGGCGTGTGTGCATGTGTGTGAGTTGACGGAGGTGTGCTCGCTGCGCAGTGTCAACGGGAGGCGTGCGAGTAGTTGTGTGAAACTTTCGTAGGCATGCCAGCAGTTCGGTGCGCAGGCTCACCCGGAGGCGAGCCATCGGTTTGACCGCTGTTGGCCTCTCCCACAACTCCCACTACTCCATATTAATGGTGCACCCGAGCGGCCACACTCCCATCCTCGCTACGCACACATAATCCTCTCTCCCCGCTTGCATCCTCGACGCCGCTCTCAGTCCTCAAAGCCGTCAGTGTATGAGGATGCCGCCGAAGCGCCCCATCGGAGGGAGTGGCGACGCCGGGGATGCTAAAGCACCGGAGCACGACGTGCAGATGGAGACAGAGGTTGCCGTCACTGCCGGCGAGTTATCGCTGCACCCAGACGACATTGACAGCGTCGAGCTTCCACAACTGGAGGCGGAGTTCCACACTGTCAGTGTCAGAACTAGTGGATCTCGGGTAGGGGGCCCCGAATTGTGTGTCTAAGGTCGATGGTAATAGGAGACAAGGGACACGATGTTTACCTAGGTTCGGGCCCTCTCTATGGAGGTAATACCCTACTTCCTGCTTGATTGATCTTGATGAATATGATTATTATAAGAGTTGATCTACCACGAGATCGTAATGGCTAAAACCCTAGAAGTCTAGCCTGTATGATTATGATTGCCCCTATGGACTAAACCCTCCAGTTTATAAGACACGGGAGGGGACTAGGGTTGTACAAAGTCGGTTACAGAGAAAGGAATCTTCATATATGGACGCCAAGCATGCCTTCCACGCCAAGGAGAGTCCTATCCGGACACAAGTGAGAGTCTCCGGTCTTGTATCTTCACAGCCCATCAGTTCGGCCCATGTCAAACAGGCCATACACACAAGGACCCCTTAGTCCAGGACTCCCTCAGTAGCCCCTGAACCAGTCTTCGATGACGAGGTGTCCGGCGTGCAGATCGTCTTTGGCATTGCAAGGCGGGTTCCTCCTCCGAATACTCCAAAACAACCTTCAAACACAAAGAACATGTCCGGCTCTGCAAAACAAGTACCACACACATCCGCAGAGAGTATCATATTTCACGAGTCTAATCTACTGACAACTTTTTGTAGCGTGACACCACGTCACCACTCGGTCATTATTTCAAACTGTTTTCGGCATGCCGCTCCATGTTTCGAGATGCGGTTTTATTGGCATGTCTTGTCAAAGCAGAGATCATGTCCCCTTATTATAGGATTCTCATCAATACGTGTGTGGGTAATCCAACCGTGCCCTCTGCGCGGCCCTTGGGAAACAGGCGAGTTTTAAGGCGAGTGGGGAGGCGCTTGATATTCGCTGCCTTTATAAAGGGATAAGGATTCACCCCTTTCACTCACGCCTTCTCTCTCGTCCCACCCATTCTCGAGCTCCAACGCCCAAGTCCTCATCTCTTCCGCCTCAAGAAAGCACTCCGATCATGTCCGAATCCGAAGGGCAGGGCAAGTGGATGGTCTCCTCCGTCAAGGATAAGGACATCACCCAGCTCCGGGAGGCCTGATATTTGGCCAAGGAGGTCGCCCACCGGCTTCCGGCCCAGGGACAGATTGTCCCTACCCCGGAGCCCCATGAGACGGTAGTGTTCATCCCCCACTTCGTCCACGGTTTGGGATTTCCCCTCCACCCATTCGTTTGCGGGCTTATGTTTTATTATGGGGTGGATTTCAACGATCTGGCCCCCAAATCCTTCCTCAACAGCTCGGCATTTATTGTCGTGTGCGAGGCCATCCTCCGCATCTCACCCCACTTTGAATTGTGGCTGAAGATTTTCAATGTGAACCCAAAGGTGGTGGACGACCAACACGCAGAGTGCGGAGGCGCCATGGTGAGCAAGATGCCTAACGTCGTATGGCCCAAAGGCACTTTCGTGGAGACTGTCAAAGGGTGGCAAAAACAATGGTTCTATGTCACAGAGCCCCGTGACACCACCTGGGCCGAGGCTCCTGAGTTCAGGTCCGAGGCCCTAATGCGGCTCACCTCCTGGCTAGAGAAGGGCCTAGACTGGGCCTCGTCGGACAGCTGACAACACTGCAGACGCGCATAAAGAGCATGGTCGACAAGAACATCAAGCTTGTCAATGTGATCCAGGTGATGCTCTTTCACCGGATCCTTCCATGCCAAAGCCGGACCTGCAATTTGTGGGAATTCGATCCGGACAAGCACCAGACCCTGTAACACTTCTTCGGCGTTACGCACGAAGGTATTTGGAAGGTGCTCTTCAAGGCCGACAAGACATGGCCGAAGGAGACCGAAGACCATGGGTACAACTTGACCCACCCCGCTAGTCCGGTAAGTTTACCCATGTTTTCAAGGTGTATCCTTTACTTACATACTCAAGGGGCATGTCTAAGCTTCCCCATCTTTACTTTTTCAGGGCTGGACGAAGAAGATGGAGCTGATCAAGAGTCCGGCTCCGCTGCCCGAAGACCCAGCAATTCCTCTTCTGACGAAGCTGGTTCCGGTGCCCTACCAAGCGCCGGAGAAGAAGGCCAAGGGGGCCAGAGGTGGCCTCCGTCACAAGGGCACTTCGGACATGACGTCCGAAGACGCCGAGACCCAGTCCTCACCCGCCACCAACGACGACGAGGAGGAGGAAGAAAGCAACTCCCCCCTACGAGGGGAAGGAAGAAGAGGGCGGCCTCCATGTGTCTGGAGGCCGAAGCGTCCAAGAGGGGGAGAGCCTCCCTCGCGGACGACACTGTGCCGGACACCGACAACAGCTCGGAGTGGCGCCACAGGGAGAAGCCCCCGGCCAGATCATAGGTACTTGAAGGCTATGACGCACTTATATGCCTAACTCCCTTATTTCGTAATTCTGATGTGTTGAATCACGTGCTGCAGTACGGCCCACGACAGCTCCCAGCGATCCTCGTTGGGGGGTTCGGTGGATCCGAAGGCCATGGATAGTGATTCAGTGATTCACTGCCGACGGCCACCTCTCCCAAGGCCACGGATGACGCCGAAGCGGTGTCCTGAAGGACTTTCACAGGACCGGGAGAGGCGCGAGAGGCCATCAAAGCGGCGCCGGAGGGTGAAACCTTGGCTGCCGGAACCTGGGGGAGCGGATCCCCCTGGAGACTGGCGATGGGGGCCATATCCAACTCAGCCCCCAGCCAAATACTGTTCCGGAGACCCATAAGGCTCCGGAATCAGGCAGGTAGCCACCTTCGAAAGAAGGAGGTGCACCTATCCCCCCGTGACCTCTGTCCATCCAGAGGCACCGGATACTTTAATGGAAGCGTTGCAAGGCGCTTATTTCATGGAAGAACACCGCGCCCTTATGGGTACGATGATTGAGAGGGTTCAGTCCGTCAAGAGCGGACTGACCGAAGCCTGCACCAGCCTTCTGACAGGCTTTGAGGTAAGCGACGTAATTGTATATAAAGTCACAGTATAGACAGTAGCCCCTGATACTCTGTCCGGTGTTCGGAAAGAAGAGCCGAACAGAGGATCAAATAGTTTTTCACAGGAGACTAACCATATATGTCTATGTGAATAAGTAGGCATCACTGCTAGCTGCGACTTATCATGCTGCCGAAGTCTCTGGACTGAAGCAGAGGCTGGAGCGGGCCGAGGAGGAGCTCAGCCAAGCAAGGAAACAACTGGAGGATAAGCAAGGTATATAATAACCTGTTGTATATCAGAAAGGATTGATGATTTATGTTGACTATAGTGCCATGGTATTTGTAGGAGCGGCGACCAAGGTAGAGACCCTCAAGAAGGCGCTGGCCGAGGCCGAGGAGAGAGCAGCCCGCGAAAAGCATGAGGCCAGGGTCGGTGAGGTCCAGCAAGAGCTCTAGAACGCCATGAAGAAATGCGAGTCCTTGGAGCGCAATATTGCGGATCAAGAGACCAAACTCACCAAGGCTCGCCAAAGCGCACAAGATGCCCGGGTTTGAAGCCCATGGCACTCTCCAGGAGATTCAAGAGGCCAAGAAGATTGCGGTGGGTAAGGCTTTCATTATGCAGAGCAAATATGTGAAGAAGAGGTATCTCTTACTAACCCGGATTTGGAGTTCTCCGGGAGCGTTTACGGATTTGCCATGCTGTGTAGCCGACGCTGTAGAGTTCTTCCGAGTCGAAGAGGGGAGCTCGATGGAGAAGCTGTTCTAGTCGCAATACCTTGCGCCAGAACATCCAGTGCCCTTTAGCGACCAGCTAAAACAGCTGGTCGAACTGCATAGGGTGGCCGAACTAGCCATGAAGGATTTAATAATCCAGCTGTGGCTTGTCGAAGCTATACCTAGCAACTACTTCGAGTGAGGGAGTCCTGGATTAGGGGGTCCTCGGACAGCCGGACTATATACTTTAGCCAGACTACTGGACTATGAAGATACAAGATTGAAGACTTCGTCCCGTGTCCGGATGGGACTCTCCTTGGCATGGAAGGCAAGCTTGGCAATACGGATATGTAGATCTCCTCCCTTGTAACCGACTCTGTGTAAACCCTAGCCCCCTCCGGTGTCTATATAAACCGGAGGGTTTAGTCCGTAGGACAACAACAATCATACCATAGCACTACAAAAAAATACACTTCCGTGATGATACGTGTTAGTCACAGTAGGTCGCATTTTCTGTCATGCATGTACATCCATGACGATTTTATGACAGAATCAAGATAGTCATACCTGTGTTGTCGTACAAGTGTTCCATGACATTACCAAAATTATCATCACGGAAGTGTCCACTTCCATGACGATAAATCCCGCATCACAGAAGTGCTTTCGTCAAGGGTGACCGACACGTGGCATCCACCGTAACGGAACGCCGTTAAGCTATCGGGTCGGGTTTTGGATCCGATAACCCATTAACAGCACCGACCAATGGGGATTTTCCACGTGTAAAATCATCATTGGTTGGAGGAAACACGTGTCGGCTCATCGTTGGGACAGATGTCATCCACTCATTGGACAGAAGGCGCCTATGATACGTCAACACGTGGCACGGCCCAACAGAGGCCCATTCCTATGAAAAGGCCAGCCCGTTTGACTTGGTCAAAAGGTGGCGGGCCGGCCCATGTAAAGCCTGTTAACGGCCTGTTCGCATATAGCCCATTTACAACCCGCTAACCCAAGGCCCGTTATGCCCTATCCGAATTAGGCCCAGTACCGTCATCTGGGCCACCCAATATGATTCCAGCCCGTTTTCACTTCCGGCCCATGTATGGCCCATGACGTCTTTCGACCCATATGAGGCCCTATGTAACTCTTGGCCTATTAACGGCCCGTGGTGAAACTGGCCCGTAATGAACAGTCTATCACTTTACACCCATTAACGGCCCGTGGTGAAACTGGCCCGTAATGAACACTGTATCACTTTATACCCATTAACGGCTCGTTATTCCGTTGGGCCGTTTCCAGCCCATGTTATCTTTCGGCCTTCTCAGAGCCCATTTATTCTTGGGCTCATTTCCAGCATTCATTTACTTACGGCCCATTACTGTCATTTTCTGCTTATGGGCCAAATTCAGCCCGTGGTTACAGTCGGCCCGTTTGTGGTCCGTTAATATGTTGGGCCATTTTCATAGCGTCATCAAATACGGCCTATTAACGATGGCCCGTTATGGTCGGCCCATGAACGGATGATTCCAACTCTAGCCCGTTTACGGCCATAATGTGGCCTGTTATTGGCCCATGTTTGGCCAATCGATCATACTGCCCGTATAAGGCCCATTGATGATACGGCCCGTAGAAGGCCCATTGTTTGTACGACCCACAAAAGGCCCGCTGTTTCTACGGCCCATAGAAGGCCCACTGTTTCTACGGCCCGTAGGAGGCCCAGTGTCACTATAGTAAATATTAGCCCATGGTTATTGTGGCCTAGTTTTAAAAAATAGGTTATTGCAGCCACTAGCAAACCGTGGAAAAAGAACTGCAATGACTACAAGCAAACAAATAAACAAGACAACAAGGAAATAAATAAGCAAGCAACTTATGCTAGGCTATCACGGCTATCACACATATTACATCCACTGGGCATCAAAGTTCGCCACCACTGCAAATAAACGCGCCGACAAAATACAAAACTGAGAGCACTTCAGAAGGCACTAGGCCTGGCCAGGTCGGGCCCCCCAAACAGCTGAAGAAGCTGAGTAGACCTCAGTTGTGTCAACGATAGATGCATCAAGACTAGATTTAAGGCATGATGGTGTGCACGGCAGTCCTCTGACATCTTCATTGGATCTTTGACTTCAAGTCGGAGCTTAGCTGAAGCAAGCCTTTCCGCTCTAGTTGAGACTGAAGAAGTCGAACTCCCCTCTGCGCGGGAAACAACTAGCGAGTCTTCCCTGCCTCCGTGTCGTTCCCTTCCTAGGCCTCGCCGTCGTCCACCGCCCTCGTGCTCTCGGCGCGGCCTGGTCAACGTGGTCAACGACCGACATGCATCTGAAGTGGACTGTACGAGTGTACGTGGAGAGGCCGACAGCTGGGTCCACGGCCGCACGCAATGAAATGCCTCCTTATTACGCGCAAAATAATGATTCCTCCACCTAACATCAGGGACCCACCGAAAGGGCCTCTGTATTTCGTGAAAAAAATGTTACCGCCACTGACAGCTCGGACCCACCAGCTATATCTTCACACGCAAGGAAGTGCCTCCTTATTACGCACAAAAAAATGAATACTCCCCCTGTTAGCTGGGACCCAGTATAGTGGCAGGCTGACTTGTGGGCCTACTAAGTTGACGGGGACGGAGGGCTTTGTCAACTTAGTCAATATGCACGATTCTAGCTCCAGTGACCGTACGATGTCCATCCAACGGCCGTAGTGCTTCTTCAACCTCTGGTCTTCTTGCTCCAGCCGCCCAAACCAGCGCCGGTCGTGCCTTGTGCTCCTACCTCCCGTGGCCGGCTGCAATGCGGCGGAGGCCTCACCGCCCCCTACTACTCCCACCGCTGGCCAGGCCATCCCTCTACTCACCCACACCCCCTGTTATTCTGCGGCGACGGCAGCCTCACACCGCAACGAACCAGTGAACCCTCGTACTCCTCTACGCGTGGGCATCCACTGCCGCATCGTCCCCTTCCTAGGCCTCGCCGTCGTCCACCGCCCTGGTGCTCTCGGCGCGGCGTGGTCAACCGTACTGATCCGCCCGCCAGTCGTGAAGATACTCCTGGTGCTGACACTCTGGGTCGTGAAGATACTCAGAATTATCTATCTCCGCAAGATGACACCTGCGCTGAAGAAAGGACTATCGAACCTGCCAGCCGTACTGATCCGCCCGCCAGTCCTGTTCGGGTTGAGGATTCCATCCCCCCTTCTGGAACTGTTGATAAACCGACAGGGCCACTGCAGAGCAGCGATTCGAAGGATGATGATGTTGTGATTACCGGCATTGGCCGCTCTGAACCAGGGAACACTGCTACTTTGGCCAAGCATATTGCCAAGGACGAAATCTCGGCCATAAAGAGCAAATGGGACCTTGACTCCTCCACGTATGCCGCTTTAAGCGCCCCGGATCTTTATTCTGGGTACCTGAACCGACTGTACACCAGCCGGGATTATGAAGCTGGCATGATCAAGATGATGAAGGAGAAACTTGAGGTAACTCCTTTATGCTTCATTTCATTGCAACTTAACTTATCAATATTTCCAAAACGAGATGGTAAACCGGATCGGGCTGCCTTGACAATTAAGGTCCGGTTTAGAAAACCCAAGGCTTTAACATAGGTCATAATCAGAAAACATCATCAGATAACCATTAGCCCCCAAGTGCCAAGTTTAAATACTTGTATTAATCTTGGGACTTTTTATAATGGAAAACTTGCGTTAAAATCAAGTATGCATTAGCCCCCAAGTATCGAGCGCATAACTTGCTTGTGTGGTTGATACTTCCAAACCGTGCAATATTTTCTGAACACTGTTGACGACCTGCTGCAGGGGGATCTGAAGACCAAAGCGAAACAAGTCTCGGACCTTCAGGAAATCTTAAAAACCCAACAGGCTGAAACTGAAAAAACGAAGGACGAATTGGCCCATGCCTTAACCGTTATGGAACAGCTGAAAGAAAGCCACAAAAAAGAACAAGCTGATTGGGCTACTGAGAGAGCTCTTTTGACGAAGAGGGCTGAAAATGCCGAAGCTGCTCTTAAACCGGTGGTTGATGAATTATCCACCGTGAAGCGACAGATACACTCCATGACCTCTGCCGTCTTTGGTAAGCTTTTCGCCGCCCTTCTTCCAATTTGTACCTTGTCTGCTACATCCTATGTCCGGTTTGTAATCCATCTTGGAACACTGCAGGCTCACGTATTGGACATTTGGGTTCTGATGTGCGGATGAAACTCAAAGCTGCTTACACCCTGATTGAACAGTTGTACACCGGAGCACAAAGAGCTATCACCACTGCATCGCACAACAACCCTGCGCCGTCTCTGATTCAGGACACATTAAAGAGGCTGTCCATGCTTCCAGCCCGGATTGAAGAGTTGAAGAGATCAGCTGCTCGAACTGGAGCCATTACTGCCTTGATCCGGGCCAAAGCGTGGGTACCAGATTTCGATCCTGTCGAAGCAGCCCAAGGATACCCCAGCTTGAAGGAAGACGGTTCAGACTTTGGTGAGGACGATTTGAGGGCGATAAACCGGGCGGTGCGCCCCCTAGCTTGTCAATTGGCTGAGGAAGCAGATCTGTCACATTACCAGGCCCACTACGACAACCAGAACAAACGAGTGGCTGCCCCGGTCCCTGAAGCGGGAAACCTTATTCCTCCAAACCGTAAGCACACTTACGCCCCTGACATTGAACCGTCTTTGCTGATTCACGAAGAAGCCGTCTTTCAAGCGCTAATGGGAATCGACTGGACAACTGCTGATTTCCAGCCAATGGGTAACCAAGATAGAGCTGAAGCGGCACAAGACGATCCCCAGCCTTCGAACCGGGGCGGCGAACAGGCGTAATCAACGCTCCGGTTCACCTTAATTGGTGACGTTTTAATCCGTCAACGAACAATATATTCAGGCACCACGTTGCCTTGTAATAAGATAGTTTAATACCTCTGCATTTGAGTGTGCCTTCGCACACTGGTACTGATGCTCTTTATGAACCGTGCTGTGCCTTTACGAACAATATATTCAGGCACTACGTTCCAATGACGTTTTCCAACTCTGTTTCCTGTCCTTATTGAGTACACAAGATCTTCCAACCCTATGAACCGTGCTGCGCCTTTGCCAAACCGGGCAACTTGCCTCTGGGTTAAAAAACGGACCAGGCTATGTCAGCTGAATCGGTTTAAAGATACTTGACGTTCCGAAGAACAATAAAAATACCACAATAAAGGCAGAAAACAAAAACCAAATATGAAAAGGCAACGCGATAGTAAAACGCATGCAAATAATGGTTACTATGAACCGTTCAGAAGGCGTGACCATCGTCAAGACAAAACCGAGCCCCCAAGAGGTGTAGCTACGGTTTAGGTCGACTAGGTTCCTAACTGAATCGTGGCAAATATGCCGGCCAAATGGCATTGCATTGGTTCGTCAACCAAGCCCCCAAGTGACTCAATGGCCAAGGGCCGATCAAGTGGCATTGCGTTGGTTCGGACACGACCAAGCCCCCAAATGATTCATTGGCTAAAAAGCCGACCAGAAGGCATTACCATCATCAAGACATGACCGAGTTCCCCTAAGGCGTAATCTACGGTTCAAGTCGATTAGGTCCCCAACTGATTCAGTGGCAAATGTGCCAGCCAGAAGGCATTACCGTCGTCAAGACATGACCAAGCCCCCCGGAGGCGTAGCTACGGTTCAGGCCGACTAGGTCCCCAACTGACTTTATAGGGTTTAGCTATGTTCTCTTTGGTTCGAACCCGACCTATGTTTGAACAGGAAGCCCCATGTTTGAATAGCTATGTTCTCTTTGGTTCGAATACGACCTATGTTTGAACAGGAAGCCTCATGCTTGAACCGGGATATTGAACCGGATATTTAAGAGCTTCACGGCCCTGTAGGAGACATCTTCCCTTGAACCGGCCTTTAAACCGGAATCTATAATTTGAACTTCTGTGAAGCGACCTCCAGGGGTAAGCACACATGATGTGAAGAACAGAAGAGACCCCGCTTTACTCGAGGCTTCGGTTTATTGTATTAATCATAATATATACATGGTCATGATATGTACATAAACAGAGCCCAGGGCTCATGTATAATAAGGTCGAAGATGAGCTATGTTCCACGGCCTGCTGGTTTCCTCCTCTGATGTGCGTGAATCCTTGCGTTCTCGAATATCAATCAGGTAATATGACCCATTATTCAGATTCTTGCTGACCACAAAAGGTCCCTCCCAAGGCGGGGATAATTTATGCTGATCAGATTGATCCTGGATGAGCCGAAGCACCAAATCCCCCTCCTGAAAGGTTCTGGTCCTAACCCGACGGCTGTGGTAACGGCGAAGATCTTGCTGGTAAATCGCTGAACGGGCAGCTGCCAAGTCACGCTCCTCATCCAACAAGTCAAGAGCGTTCTGCCGTGCCTGCTCATTATCCGCTTCAACATATGCTGCCACGCGAGGTGAGTCATGTCGTATATCACTTGGGAGAACCGCCTCTGCTCCATAAACCATAAAAAACGGCGTAAACCCCGTGGATCTGTTAGGCGTGGTGTTGATGCTCCATAATACAGACGGTAGCTCCTCCACCCAACAACCCGGCGTCCTTTGCAAAGGGACCAGAAGCCGGGGTTTGATACCTCTCAAGATCTCTTGGTTCGCTCGTTCTGCCTGACCATTAGACTGCGGGTGCGCTACCGAAGAAACATCAAGCCGTATATGCTCCCGTGCACAGAACTCCTTCATGGCCCCCTTGGATAGATTGGTACCATTATCTGTGATGATGCTGTGTGGAAAACCAAAACGGAAGATCACCTTCTTTATAAACCGAACCGCCGTGGCTGCATCACACTTACTGACAGGTTCTGCCTCTACCCACTTTGTAAATTTGTCAACCGCCACCAGTAGGTGGGTCTTCTTATCTTTGGAACGCTTAAAAGGCCCAACCATATCAAGCCCCCAAGTCGCAAACGGCCAAGTGATTGGAATCATTCTCAATTCTTGAGCCGGTATGTGTGCTCGTCTGGAAAATTTCTGGCAACCATCACATAATCTGACCAGGTCTTCCGCATCAGCATGAGCAGTTAACCAGTAGAAACCGTGGCGGAACGCTTTAGCCACCAATGATTTTGAACCGGCGTGATGGCCGCAATCCCCTTCATGTATTTCTCGTAATATCTCGCACCCCTCCTTAGGGGATATGCACCGTTGCAGCGCTCCTGATACGCTGCGATGATGTAACTCTCCTTGGAAAATGGTCATAGACTTGGACCGTCGTACTATCTGTCGAGCCAAGCTTTCATCTTCCGGCAACTCACCCCGGTTCATATATGCCAGGTAAGGGAGCGTCCAATCCGGGGTGGCGTGAAGAGCCGCCACTAACTGAGCCTCCGGATCAGGAACAGCCAACTCCAGCTCACCGGGCAGCTGTACCGATGGGTGGTACAATACATCCAAGAAAACATTGGGTGGGACCGGTTTACGCTGAGAACCCAAGCGACTTAAAGCGTCCGCTGCCTCATTCTTTCTGCGGTCCACATGATCCACTTGATAACCTTTGAAATGCCCAGCCACCATATCTACTTCACGTCGGTACGCAGCCATAAGCGGATCCTTAGAATCCCAGGTGCCAGATACCTGCTGAGCCACCAGATCCGAATCACCAAAGCACCTAACTCTGCTCAAATTCATCTCTTTCGCCACCCGAAGTCCATGAAGCAAAGCTTCATACTCAGCCGCATTGTTTGTACAGGGGAACATTAAACGGAGGACATAACAAAACTTATCTCCTCGTGGGGAAGTTAAAACGACTCCAGCCCCCGAGCCTTCCAATTGTCTTGACCCGTCGAAATGAACGGTCCAATAGGTGTTATCTGGCTTCTCCTCAGGCGCTTGTAACTCTGTCCAATCGTTTATGAAATCGACAAGTGCCTGTGATTTTATGGCCGTCCGGGGTACGTACCTTAAATCGTGCGGCCCGAGCTCGATAGCCCACTTGGCAATCCGACCGGTCGCCTCCCGGTTTTGTATAATGTCACCCAAAGGAGCAGAACTGACCACCGTGATTGGGTGTCCTTGGAAATATTGCCTCAGCTTCCGGCTTGCCATAAAAACGCCATATACCAGCTTCTGCCAATGCGGATACCTTTGTTTGGACTCGATAAGTACTTCACTGATATAGTAAACCGGTCGCTGAACCGGATGTTCCTTTCCAACCTCCTTTCGTTCTACCACCATCGCCACACTGACTGCCCTGGCATTCGCTGCAACATATAACAGGAGTGGCTCTTTATCTACAGGGGCTGCCAACACTGGCGGATTGACTAGTTGTCGCTTCAAGTCCTCAAACGCTTTATCAGCCTCCGGACTCCAGACAAACTGATCCGTCTTCTTGAGCATTTGATACAAGGGGATCGCCTTTTCACCAAGGCGACTGATAAACCGGCTTAACGCTGCAATCCGCCCGGCCATGCGCTGAACATCATTGATGCATTTCGGTTTGGCCAGGGAGGTGATGGCTGTGATCTTTTCTGGATTGGCCTCAATTCCTCTATGGGACACTAAAAATCCCAACAGCTTGCCTGCAGGTACACCAAAAACACATTTAGCCGGGTTGAGCATCATTTGGTACACTCTCAAGTTATCGAAAGTCTCCTTCAAATCGTCAACCAGGGTCTCCTTCTTTCGTGACTTGACCACGATATCATCCACATAAGCATGCACATTACGACCAATCTGCTCGTGGAGGCAATTTTGCACACATCATTGATAAGTAGCCTGCGCACTCTTAAGCCCAAAGGGCATAGACACATAGCAGAAGGCTCCAAAGGGAGTGATAAACGCTGTCTTCTCCTGGTCCTTAACTGCCATCTTGATCTGATGATAACCCGAATAAGCATCCAAAAAACTTAAACGCTCGCAACCTGCCGTAGCATCAATGATCTGATCAATCCGGGGGAGAGCAAAAGGATCTGCTGGGCAAGCTTTATTCAAGTCTGTGTAATCCACACACATGCGCCAGGTGCCGTTTTTCTTAAGAACTAGCACCGGATTAGCGAGCCATTCGGGATGAAAAACCTCAATGATAAACCCAGCTGCCAGGAGCCTGGCCACTTCCTCACCAATCGCTTTACGTCTTTCTTCGTTAAACCGCCGTAAGAACTGCTTTACCGGCTTGTACTTAGGATCCACATTAAGGGTGTGCTCAGCGAGTTGCCTCGGTACACCAGGCATGTCAGATGGCTTCCATGCAAAGATGTCCCGATTCTCACGGATGAACTCGATGAGCGCGCTTTCCTATTTTGGATCCAAGTTTGCACTGATGCTGAACTGCTTGGATGAATCGCCAGGTACGAAGTCAACAAGCTTAGTTTCGGCCGCTGACTTGAACTTCAAGGCCGGATCGTGGTCCGTAGTTGGCTTTTTTAATGAAGTCATATCCTCCGGATCAACACTGTCTTTATACTGCTTTAGCTCCTCCGTAGCACAAACCGATTCAGCATAAGTCGCATCTCCTTCCTCGCATTCCAAAGCGATTCGGCGGCTCCCATGAACCGTTATAGTGCCCTTGTAACCTGGCATCTTAAGTTGCAGATATACGTAGCAGGGCCGTGCCATAAATTTTGCATAAGCTGGCCGCCCGAACAAAGCGTGGTACGGACTTTGGATTTTAACCACCTCAAACGTCAGCGTCTCTGATCTGGAATCGTGACTATCGCCAAATACCACTTCAAGGGCTATCTTACCAACCGGATACGCAGACTTGCCAGGCACCACCCCGTGGAACACTGTATTGGTCGGTCTGAGATCCTTATCTACCAGTCCCATATGACGGAAGGTCTCATAATACAAGATGTTAATGCTGCTCCCTCCGTCCATGAGCACCTTGGTGAGCTTATAACCTCCCACCTGAGGCGCTACCACCAGTGCTAACTGACCCGGATTATACACCCTGGGAGGATGATCTTCTCGGCTCCATATGATAGGCTGTTCCGACCAACGCAGATAGTGAGGCGTGGCCGGTTCGACAGCACTGACTGCCCGCCTCTGAAGCTTCCGATCTCGTTTATCCAAGCTCGTAGTAAAGACATGATACTGTCCCCCACTCAACTGTTTCGGGTTGCTCTGATAACCACTTTGATTACTTTGATTATTCTGATTATTTTGGCTGACCTGTCCGCCCGGGTTACCCTGGAATCCTGGACCAGAATTCCCACCACCGTACCCTGATCCGGAACCGGAACCGCCGCCGGAGCTGTGATCATATTGGAAAGTGTTTGAGCTTTTGAATTCCTTCATGATATAACAATCCTTCCAAAGATGGGCTGCTGGTTCCTCCTTTGTTCCGTGCTTCGGACAGGGCTGGTTTAAGAAAAAGTTCAAACGCTCCGGGTTAGGACCGGGATGTGCGCGAAAACTTGGCTGTTTTCCCTTACGCCGCTGGCCTTTATCCTGTGCACTTGTGCTGGCCACCAAGTCCATGCTCCCGTCCGGTTTACGTTTTCCTCCGCCTCCATTACCTGTCGGTCGATGCTGCTGGCCTTTGGTGTTGCTATTCTTCCTTCCCTTCCCTGCTTTGTCATCACCAGAGTCAGGATCCTTGGTACTGTCAGAATCCGCATACTTCACTAAAGCGGTCATGAGCATTCCTATATCTGTACAATCACGCTTCATCCGGCCCAGCTTTAGCTTCAAAGGGCCAAACCGACAGTTGCTTTCCAACAACACTACAGCGGTGTCCGCGTTGATGCGATCTGATGAGTGCAAAACTTCTGATACTCGTCGTACCCAATGGGTAGTTGATTCCCCTTCTTGCTGAACGCAGGCTGCCAGGTCAACTATTGACATTGGCTGTTTGCACGTGTCCTTGAAATTCTTGATAAACCGGGCGCGCAATTGGGCCCATGAACTAATTGAATTAGGCGGTAAGCTCTTTAGCCAAGTCCGGGCCGTTCCTTCTAACATCATAGTGAAATACTTGGCACACGCCGTGTCATCCACATCCAGCATCTCCATAGCCATTTCATAGCTCTCCACCCATGTCTCCGGAGGCTGATCTGCCGTGTAGTTTGGTACCTTGCGGGGGCCTTTGAAGTCTTTGGGCAGGCGCACGTTGCGTAAAGCGGGAACAAGGCACGGTACTCCCAAAGAACTGGAAACCACCCCCGGTTCAACCGTAGCTGCTGGGAAGATAGGTGTAAGCTGACGAGCCTGATGCTGCGCTGCTAATCCGGCCTCCCGTGCACGGGTGCGATCCACATTCTCGTGAGCATTGTCGACGCCCGCCGGATTGTTGCAGCGGAGCGCTTCACGCCTGTCGTTAGAAGAAACGGCCGGCTCTTCCACGCGCCTACTATAGCTCCTGCTGGGGCGAGGGGTGGAGTGAATCCGATCACGGCTTTGCGAATACGCTTCTTGCTGGGCCAACGCGGTCCTAAGGAGCTCCTTGACCCGGCGTGTCTCTTCATCCTGCGGTGAATCTCATTCGATCGGAATGGCTTCCAGCCGAGCCGCCGCCGCGACTAGGTTATCCATCGGGTTGGAATAATGACCTGACGGCGTTGGCATGGCCGGTGGCGTATCAGTGTTATGACGAGGCAGGTTTATAATTCGGTGCTGAACCGGGGCGCCGGCCGTCGCCTCCGCACGGTTTACCCCCGGGGTGTTGAAGAGGTTTCGAGCGTCGAGGGCGGCGGGCAACCGAGACCGGGATTTTCTCTTCAGGACCTCCTGAGACGCCTTCTGGTCCATCATGAGCCTGTAAGCCTGTGCATCTAAAGCGGCGCGCTCCGCCGTCATCCTGATCTCTTCTGCTGCCAGCTCCGCTTTAGCCCGAGTGATCTGCTCTCTCACTTTGGCAATCTCAGCATTGTGAACCTCCTGATCCACCGGGTTGGCTTCCGCCAAGAGCGCTGCTAGTGCGTCAAACAGGTCTGACAAAACTTGGGCTGGTGAACCCGTAGGGCCTCCTGCCCGCGCAGCCGTTGCTGCTGCCGATCCGGAGATCGCTGCTGCTGCAGTTGATGATCGTGGCGCCGCCTGTGTCCCAGCCATGAAGATCCCAACCCGATAGGGCAGATCAGAGGGGTCCGGAATACTGTTGCCATCGAAGCCACCCCCAACCCGATCATCTTGTAGCTGGTAAAGAGATTCGGTCTCCCCGGTCGACGTTTCATCGCCAGAGTAGATGGCGGTTTCGTCACCAGATTCGGATCCTTCCTCGTAGCTTCCCCCGTGGATGACTCCCACGAAGGCGCGCTTCCTGGTCGGTTTAGCCAGGGTCGATCTCGTGCACTGAGATGTCTCGATGAGGTCGGCGCAGACGCCTAACTCGGGGCCCGGTTCTCCGATCTTGCCGATGAAAACATGGATGCCGCCAAAGGGGACCCGGTACCCGTACTCGATCGAGCCGGCGTCGGGGCCCCAGCCTGTGCTGTCGATGTAGAGTTTTCCACGGCGGCTCTTGGTCATCCGTCCCACAGCGTAACCCTCGAGTCCTTCAAAGCGGCCCTCCAAGAACCTGAAACCATCTCGCGATAGCCCCACGGTGGGCGCCAACTGTCGTGGATTTGTCACGGCAGATGTCCTACTAAGAGGACTTAGTCGTGGAGCCATCGCAACGGGTTAGCTTGAAGGGGTTAAAGTGGACACAAGGACACGGTTTTTATACTAGTTCGGCCCCTTCGATGAAGGTAAAAGCCTACGTCTAGTTGTGATGGGATTGATGGGTTTCGAGGGCTTAGGGAGCGATATGCTTCGCCTAAACCTCGAGTTCTTCTTCTCTGTCCCAAACCGCCGCCGGGTCATCCCCTTATATACACGGGTGACGCCCGTCGGTCTGCAAAGTCCCAACCTCCGGCTAATAAACGTGCCCGGGTCGGTCTCTCTATTCCTAACTTACAATACAAGTTTACATCAGGCCGGTTTACACTATAAACCTTTAAACCGATTATGGGCCTTAAGCCCTTCTATCTCTCCTTGGGTTTTAACATCTCGGGTCTGTCGACGGAGGTAACCCGGGCCCTGCAGGCCGGTTTACCCCGGATAGCAACATCCCCAACAAACGTGGTCAAGGAACGGCTACCATCGAACGTGGACTGTACGTGGAGAGGCTGACAGCTGGGTCCATGGCCGCAGCAAGGAAGTGCCTCCTTATTACATGCAAAATAATTATTCCTCCACCTAACAGCGGGGACCCACCGAACGGGCCACCATATTTCGTGAAAAAAATGTTTCCGCCCTGACTGCTGGGACCCACCAGCTACATCTTCGCACGCAAGGAAGTGCCTGACAGTCGGGACCCACCTGGTCGAAGTGTACGTAGCGTTGTCAATCTGGTCGCGAATGTGTACGTACATATATACTGGTGGATGTAGAGGCGCGCACGTGTCCTAGTAGAGGCGCGCACATAGCATGTACACGTACGTACAGCGGCCAGGGTGCAAGAAAGAAAATACGGCCATGTATGTGTACATATGGGCGGGGTTTCAAAGGCCTACTCGTGAATACGTACGACCAGGGTTCGTGTACATGGCTGGGTCGGAACGGAGAAACAGCATCGTCGTCGTGTTCATGGGGAGGCAACGGAATGCGTCGTGTTCATGGGGAGGCAACGGAATGCGTCGTGTTCATCGGGAGGCAATGGAACGCGTGGGAGCCAACCGGCTGGGTCGGAACGGAATGCGTGATCATGTTCATCAGGAGGGCTTGGACGGAACAGGCGATGGAAACGAGGCCTGGCGTACCACACAAAGGAGGAAACGGACCTCCTACGTTCGGAACGGGGTCCTGTTGATCGGGAGGGGTGTGGCGTACCGCAAAACAGAGGAAACGGACCTCCTACGGTCGAATCGGGGGTCCTGTTGATCAGGAGGGGTGTGGCGTACCGCAAAACGGAGGAAACAGACCTCCTCAGGTCGAAACGGGGGTCCTGTTGATCGGGAGGGGTGTGGCATACCGCAAAATGGACGAAACGGACCTCCTTCGGTCGAAACAGGGGTCCTGTTCATCGGGAGGGGTGTGGCCTAGCGCAAAACGGGACTCCACGGGATACTGTTCATCTCCACCGTCGACCTCCTCCAGCCTCCATGGGCTCCTGTTCATCCAGCCTCCACCGCGCGCTACTCCACCGGCTACTGTTCAACCACTCCTCCACCATCTACTGTTCATCCAACCCTCCACACCACGGGGTCATGTTCAACCACCCCCCACGGGCACCCCTCCACCGTCTACTGTTCATCCAGCCTCCACACCACGGGGTCCTGTTCATCCAGAGGCAACGCCACCGTGAAAGTGCAACTATCCCTAGGTGGTTTTGGTAATTCATCACAACATATAGCTCATTGAGCTAATGCTATTCCAAGACAATTATTTCAGGAAAGCTCAATGATTGGCATGGCATGGATGGTGAAAGTGGAACCCTCAAAATGCTAAGGACAAAGGATTGGCTCAAGCTCAAAAGCTCAAGACTCTTCATTTTACATTTTAGTGATCCAAGATCACATTGAGTCCATAGGAAAAGCCAATACTATCAAGGAGGGATGAGGTGTTGCTTAATGAGCCTTTTGCTTCATGTGCTTAATGATATGCTCCAAAACCTCAGCTACTTTCCCACTTCCACATATGACCTAAACCCAAAGCCAAACTCGGTCCTACCGATTCTTCCCATCCGGCGCCACCGAGTTTCACTTGTCATAAGCCACTGCCAAACCCTAGCAAATCGGTTCTACCGATAGGGATCTCGGTCTCACCGAGATGGGGCTGCAATCTCTCTGTTTCCCTTTTGTAACTTTTCGGTCTCACCAAAAGAGCAAATTGGTCCCACTGAGATTGCAATATAAACTCTCTGTTTCCTTTTTGTAACTTTTTGGTCTCACCGAAAGAGCAAATCAGTCCCACCGAGTTTGCCTGACCAACTCTCTGGTTAGCCAATTACCAAATCGGTCTCACCGAATTTGTGTAATCGGTCTCACCGAGATTATGTTATGCCCTAACCCTAACCATATCGGTCCTACCGAGTTGCATGTCAGTCCCGCCGAAAATCTCTAACGGTCACTAGGTTTACTATTTCGGTCCGACCGAGTTTGTTGATTCGGTCCCACCGAGATTGGTAAATTGTGTGTAATGGTTGGATTTTGTGTGGAGGCTATATGTACCCCTCCACCTCCTCTTCATTCGTGGAGAGAGCCATCAGAACACATCTACACTTCCAACTCATATGTTCTGAGAGAGAACCACCTACCCTTGTGTTGAGGCCAAGATATTCCATTCCTACCATATGAATCTTGATCTCTAGCCTTCCCCAAGTTGCTTTCCACTCAAATCTTCTTTCCACCAAATCCAAATCCTGTGAGAGAGAGTTGAGTGTTGGGGAGACTGTCATTTGAAGCACAAGAGCAAGGAGTTCATCATCAACACACCATTTGTTACTTCTTGGAGAGTGGTGTCTCCTAGATTGGCTAGGTGTCACTTGGGAGCCTCCGACAAGATTGTGGAGTTGAACCAAGGAGTTTGTAAGGGCAAGGAGATCACCTACTTCGTGAAGATCTACCGCTAGTGAGGCAAGTCCTTCGTGGGCGATGGCCATGGTGGGATAGACAAGGTTGCTTCTTCGTGGACCCTTCGTGGGTGGAGCCCTCCGTGGACTCGCGCAACCGTTACCCTTCGTGGGTTGAAGTCTCCATCAACGTGGATGTAGGATAGCACCACCTATCCGAACCACGGGAAAAACATCCGTGTCTCCAATTGCGTTTGAATTCTCCAAACCCTTTTCTTTACATTCTTGCAAGTTGCATGCTTTACTTTCCGCTGCTATATACTCTTTGCATGCTTGCTTGAATTGTGTGATGATTGCTTGACTTGTCCTAAAGTTGCTAAAATCTGCCAAAAACTAAAATTGGGAAAATGTTAAATTTTTATTTGGTCAAGTAGTCTAATCACCCCCCTCTAGACATACTTCCGATCCTACAAGTGGTATCAGAGCTTTGGTCTCCATTTGCTTTGATTTCCATAGCTTTTGGTGGTCATAGCCTTGGTTTCACAACCTAGGAGAGTATGGCGTCTAGCGAGGGAAATTATCACCGTAGAGGTCCTTACTTTGATGGTACTAATTTTGCTAGTTGGAAGCATAAAATGAAAATGCATATTCTTGGACATAACCCCGCCATTTGGGCTATTGTGTGTGTTTGTTTGCAAGGTGACTTCTTCGATGGGAAAGAGCCAAACCGTGAAGCTACCCCGGATGAGTTGAAGATGCTACAATACAACGCTCAAGCTTGTGATATTCTCTTCAATGGATTGTGCCCCGAAGAATTCAACAAAATCAGCCGTCTTGAAAATGCAAAGGAAATTTGGGATACTTTGATTGAAATGCACGAAGGTACCGACTCCGTCAAGGAATCCAAATTGGATGTGCTTCAAAGTCAACTTGACAAGTTCAAAATGAAGGATGGTGAAGGTGTCGCTGAAATGTACTCTAGGCTTGCTCTCATCACAAACGAGATTGCCGGCTTAGGGAGTGAAGAGATGACCGACAGATTCATCATCAAGAAGATCCTAATAGCCTTGGATGGAAAATATGATACCGTGTGCACATTGATCCAAATGATGCCCAATTACAAAGATCTCAAGCCAACGGAGGTTATTGGAAGAAATGTTGCTGATGAGATGTCACTAAAGGATAAAGAGGAACTTCACAACAAATCAAGTGGTGCCTACAAAGCCTCATGTGAAGCCCCCACATCATCAAGTGAGAAACAAAATTTCAACGAAGAATTGAGCCTAATGGTGAAGAACTTCAACAAGTTCTACAAGAGTAGAAGCAAAGATAGAAGCTCCAAGTCAAGGTCCTACAATGACAAAAGATCTTCTAGTCGAGAGCGAAACTGCTACAATTGTGGAAGACCCGGACACTATTCCAATGAGTGTACAGCTCCCTACAAAAGAAGAGAAGATTCTCCAAAAAGAAGAGGCAAAAGAGAAGAATCACCATCAAGAGAGAGAAGGAGTAGAGATGATCGTAATGAACGAAGATACTCACGGAGAAGCAAGGATTCGGGAAGAAAGGAAAAATCATCAAGGAGCTACACAAAACGAAGACATCAAGCTCATGTTGGTGAATGGGTATCCGGCTCCGACTCCGACAATCACTCCGAGAGAAGTTATCACTCCGATTCCGAATATACTCAAGATGAAGGTGTTGCCGGTCTAGCACTTGTGTCAACCAACTCCTACGACATATTTGACTCACCAAATGAAGGAATTGGAAGATGCTTCATGGCCAAAGGTCCTAAGGTAATTCACCCTGAGTATGTTGATTTTAATAGTGATGAAGATGACTTGTTAGGTGATGATGATTTACTTGTTGACAACTCTAGTGATGAATACTATGATGAAACGTCAATCAATCATGCTAATCAAGATAAAACGAATGACAATGATAAGGAGAAAATTGAGGCTCTAACTAAAGAACTAAACACTCTTAAGTTAGCTCATGAAACTATCTTCGAAGATCATCGAGAACTTTTAAGAGCTCATGAGAAGTTACGCTTTGAAAAGCTCAATCTTGAGCAAGAGCATGAGTTCTTAAAGGCAATCAATGATGATCTCCGCAAGAAAAGTTCTTATTACATTGCCAAGCGTTTACTCTTATCCACTTACATGCCTCAAGTCAAGTCCAATAACAAGAACAAGAAATATTCTTCCTCTAGTAGTAACAATGATCATGTTAAATCCAATATTGTTGCTTCTAGTAGTTCTCTTGATTCCACTAACGATTCTCTTAGCCAAGTTACTCTTGAGCAAGAAAATAGCTTATTGAAGGGAATCATAGAGAAAGGAGTGTACAAAAGCCTTGCTGGAAGTAAGCAATTCGAGGAGATTGTACGCAAGGAAGGAAGGCACCGGAAGAATCAAGGTGTTGGTTTTGAATGAAAGTTCAATGCCAATGGAGTTGAGTGGGAAGAAGATCAATACCCCAAGACAAAGTTTGTTCCACAACAAGAGAAGTATGATCCTACTTCTTTCAAAGGGACACAAGCTCACGATGATCTTCCACCACAAGACTACAAGAAAAAAGGGAAGGACAAGCTTCAAGAGGAAATTGATACATTTGAAGAAGCTCCTAAGACCTTAGTCAGGTGGATTCCCAAGATACTTCAAATTCCACTTCATCAAGTAAGACTACAACTCCAAGGATTCCCATCAAGATGGTGTGGATCCAAAAGAAGAAGAACTAGAGAGTTCTTGAGGGTGACTCCGCCAACATACTTCACTCTTATCATTTTGGCAAGAACAAGTGCAATCGACTTCCACATCTTGCACTAGTTCAAGGAGTCACAAACCCTCTTGTTGGTAAGTCAAGGGACAAGGTAACCTAAAAGCTTTCATAGACATCATCTTGTGTGTGCATCACTCTATGTCTATGGATATCCTTGTTTGTTCCTTGTGGGACTAACCCATGTAGGTATTGTTTGAAAGTGCAATTCACTCAAAAGGATAGCTCCAAGTGATCTACATCAACATTGAGCATCCACATCTTCAACATCTACATGAAGTCATCATCGACAAAACCCAAGGTTAGTTCATCCCTCTTAGGGGGGATATCACATCTAGGGGGAGCTTTATTCTAAGACTTGAGTTAAAGCAACTCTAATGATGTGAACACAACAATGCTTTATGTAAAAGTGGTAACCCCACTTGATCTTGAACGATGAGTATGACCTATGATCAAATGTTCTCATTTGACTCCTAAGTCAATATACTCATATATAGATGACCTAGTCATCGCAAATTGCTTGATAGATGCTAGAATTGGTTGTGCATGCTTTGTCACATATTTCAATTGCCATTTTATTGTGTGAGCATGTTGGTTGCATATTTTACTCATTCGAGGACATCCACTTGTTGTTTTGATTGTTTGGCTTTATTTTTCTTTTGCCAAGTGGATGGACAAGAATGCATAAGAACCTCCTCTAGCTATCTATGTTTTCCTCGTCTCAAACTCTATTCATGCTACATCACAAAATTGATCAAGTCAGATTCGAACCACTCTATGTGAGGAGCACTCGGAGTCCCCGATTCGTCATAGACTTAAACTTCCAAAACCTCTTTGTGATTCTCGGTCTGACCGATACCCCACTTTCGGTCTTACCGAGATCATTAAGTTGATCTATGTTTTCGATCTTGGTGCAACCGATTTGAACCATTCGGTCACACCAAGTTGCAACAGCTGTATACAGTTTTGCATCTTGGTGCCACCGAGTTGTTCCACTCGGTCACACCGACAGGGTCGGGCTATATATAGACTCGGGCAAAAATTTGGAAATTTCTAAGAACCCCTTCGCCCGCGCGATAGCTCGCTCTGCCAACGTGGTCTCCGGATCGTCTCCTCGCCGCCAGGCGCCTCTAGTCGCTGGTCTCTGTCGCCGTTAACGGGAATCAACCCCGCCGTTGCCGCCGTAGCGAGTCTCCGCCGAACTAGGGTATGGACTCGATCTTTGTGCTATTCCCCAATCCGATTCCTAGCACATTGTGATCATAATGATTCTTGCCACGTTTGATAAACTCCTATCCAGTCAATGAACTCGTAGAATTGGTTTGATTCGAAAAATTTTAGGGTTAGGTTTCCGCCGAAACCATCTCGGACCCACTGAGTTGAAAAACTCGGTCCCACCGATTTGGCTTATGGCATTGCACAAGTAAGACTCGGTCTGACCGAGTATTGCTAATCGATGTGACCGATTTTGGAACTTTGTGAAACCCTAGCAGTCTCGGTGCCACCGAACTGTGACTCGGTCTGACCGAGTTCACTAGTTTAGGTTCCAAAAACTGCTTCGGTATCACCGAGTTTAAAAATCGGTAGATCCAAAATGCTTTATGTGGGAAACTAAAACTAAGTATTTGAATCATTCTTTTGCAAAAATCTCTGAATTTTGTGATGCTCATCCACTCTACCTCATCTATAAACTATTCACAGGGTCAGCAGTCTCCTTGTTCATCATGTCACACCAGAGTGATAGCCAGAACTTGTCAGAGCAGCCAGTGCAGATGAGTGAGGGCACTAGTCCCTCCAGCTCTTCAGATGAAGGCAGCAGGAGCACCCCCAGCAGCCTGCCAAAAGCTGCCACAAGACAAAGGAAAAAGAGAACCTCAGAATCAGAGGATGAGGACTATGTGGCAGAGGAGGAAGCAACTTCCAAGAAAGCTGAACTCAAGAAAGAGCATGGCTCAAGACAGAGCACCAAGCCAGGCTTAAAGATTAAAAGGCCAGCAGTCAAGCAGCCCATGCCAAAGGCCAGAGCCTCAACAAAGATTCCTGAGAAGCCTGCACCCAAAGAGCCAGTTGTTGCTGAAGGGAAGAAGGAAAGGAAAAGAGGCAGATGGTGCAAGAAAGTTGATCCCATGGCTGAATTTGAACAACATTCTTCTGATGAAGAAGAAGAAGAAGAGGTTGCTGCACCAGCACCTAAGGCACCCAAACTGATGGGTGATGCCATAAGATCAGGGGCAACTGCATCTAGGCCCAAGGAAGCCCACAAGGCTGCTTCCAAGGCCAAGCCAGCTCCAAAGCCAAAACCAAAGAGAAATACAAGAAGCATCCCAGCTGCTGAAAAGAACAAGGCCCCAGTGCCTGAAACTGCAGAAGAAGAGGAAGGCCAAGTGCTGAGAAAGTTGAAGCCCAAGATCCCAGACCACAATGATGCTCATCCTGTGGCTGAGGATATGAAGATCAGAAGAGACTCTGGGCTAAGAAAATGGAGAGCAGAGGATCCATATGCTAGGAGGAGGACAGCTGTTGACTACAGTTTCCACACTAAGGAACAGCAGGACTTCTATGAGACAGTCTTGTTGGACAAGAAGCCTGTTGTGTGTGATATGAGATGTGTAGACTGGGAATACATCAAGGACAATGAAGAGCACTATCCTGGAGTGCAAGATAGCTTCAAGGCATGTGGAGTAGCTGACTTTGTTGGGCAGAAGCTCACAAACTGGAATGAAGAGCTGATCATGCAGTTCTACTCCACAGCACACTTCTATCCAGATGGAAGGATCACATGGATGTCTGAAGGTACAAAGTACCACTCAACTGTTGAGGAATGGGAAAAGTTGATCAATGCCCCATAGGAAAATGAAGATGACTTGGATGTCTATTCCAAGAAAAAGATGGATCATAACACTATGGCAAATATGTACAAGGAGATTCCAGCAGATGATCTTGACACTCACCAGTTTGGGTCTGTAAAACACTTGTGTCAGGTCTGCCTACGATCAATTGGATCCTTAGGCACACACTTTTGCCCAAGTCTGGAGATCACAGGATGATTACAGGTCATGCCATTAACTTGCTACATATCTTTGATGTGCCTCAGAAATTTAAGGTCATGAGCCTCATAGTAGAGACTATCAAGAGGACTGCAGCAGTTCAGAAGAGGAGATGTGGTTATGCCCCTCAGATCCAGATATTAATTAACTCAAGAATGGGCACAGACACATACTTGTTGGACAAGGAACATTTGCCTATTCATCCAGATTTCGAGGACAACCAAGTTGTGATGAATGAAAATGAACCTTCATCAGCTCAAGCACAAGCCAAGAAGGAGAAGGCAAGGAAGGAGAAAGCTGCCAAGATGCCAACTCAAGAGGAGGCATCTGAGTACTTCTTGAAGAACAAGCAAGAGCAGCTCAGTTACTTGATTGCATCCACCCTGCGGATTGAGAAAGGACTGGCCACCCTAACTCAGAACCAGGCGAGCTTAGAGAGAATCGTAGAACAAAAGTTCTATGACTTGGATATCAAGGTGACAGAGATTCAGACTGCAGTGGAGCAGCTCCAAGATGACATGCAGGAGAGGAAAGGGAAGACTACCACTGATGCATTTGCCAGAGTGCCACGAGCTCAGAGGTCCAGTGCAGTGCCCGTTCCTGATACAAGAGCCACCGCCTCAGCTCCAGCCACAACACCAGCCCAACCAGCTCCAGCATCTACTTCAGCTCCAAATCCAACCACTTCAACGGAAGCCTTCGTCCTTGGAGTGATCCGGACTCCACCACCACCAGAAGATCAAGCCTGGGAGTCGATCTAGCACTATGCATTTTCTAGGAACTTTTTGGTAACTTTTTGCCAAAGGGGGAGAAAAATGTATAGATCATTGGCTTCGAGAGAGAGCGTGTGTTGCTTTTTTCTCTCTTGCTTTATTTGGTGGTTTTTCAAACATTGTTTACTTTTGGTCGAGATACTTTGATATGCTTATGAGACAATGATGATCATGTGTTTGATCATAAGGTACACTTATGCATGCTTGATATATATTATCTATCTTATGTGGTCATTCACTTCTTCCTTGGTGATGAGTGCATGTATTTCATTATTATCATTTTGAGCGCTCCACCAAGATGTATGTGACATGGAAGAGTAACCCATAATTCTAACTCTTTGTGCATTTGCAGTCCAAAGCAAATTTTAAATATGCAGAAATTTAGTTGGAGCTCTTACTTATCACATACTTCTCAAAGCGACGATATAATTCATTCTTATTATCATTTGTCGAAGCTTTGATCTATATGTTGTCATCAATTACCAAAAAGGGGGAGATTGAAAGTGCAACTATCCCTAGGTGGTTTTGGTAATTCATAACAACATATAGCTCATTGAGCTAATGCTATTCCAAGACAATTATTTCAGGAAAGCTCAATGATTGGCATGGCATGGATGGTGAAAGTGGAACCCTCAAAATGCTAAGGACAAAGGATTGGCTCAAGCTCAAAAGCTCAAGACTCTTCATTTTACATTTTAGTGATCCAAGATCACATTGAGTCCATAGGAAAAGCCAATACTATCAAGGAGGGATGAGGTGTTGCTTAATGAGCCTTTTGCTTCATGTGATTAATGATATGCTCCAAAACCCTCGGCTACTTTCCCACTTCCACATATGACCTAAACCCAAAGCCAAACTCGGTCCTACTGATTCTTTCCATCCGGCGCCACCGAGTTTCACTTGTCATAAGCCACTGCCAGACCCTATCAAATCGGTTCTACCGATAGGGATCTCAGTCTCACCGAGATGGGGTTGCAATCTCTCTGTTTCCCTTTTGTAACTTTTCGGTCTCACCGAAAGAGCAAATCGGTCCCACCGAGATTGCAATGTAAACTCTCTGTTTCCTTTTTGTAACTTTTCGGTCTCACCGAAAGAGCAAATCGGTCCCACCGAGTTTGCCTGACCAACTCTCTGGTTAGCCAACTACCAAATCGGTCTCACCGAGTGTCGGTGTACTAAACTAGGGGTACCTTAGTACCCCGAACTTGTGCACGGGCAGTCGTAGCATCCCGCGGCAAGGCTTGCCAGGTGATCGCCAAAACTCTCCATGGTCCCTTTTTGGGCCATCCAAGAACAAAGTATTTGAGCCAAGGCCCCGGCAGGAGGAGCTTGACGGGAAGGCCACCCGAAGAGAGCAAGGCCCCGGCAAGAGGAGCTTGCCGGGATGGCCGCTCGAAGCACAAGGCCCCGGCAAGAGGAGCTTGCCGGGAAGGCCGATCGGGCACGACAGGAGACTTGCTGCGACGCGCCACGCGTCCCGGCAAGGACCGGTGAGCGACAAGCTCCCGGGCACGACAAGGCATCAACCGCGGCAAGGCGCTCACCACGGCAAGTCACCACCCCGCGCATGCGTTCCAGCTCATCCACCCACGTGTCGCTCTGGGGCCATTCCAGGCGTACGTGGCGAGAGGCTGCGCAGCCAGGGGCATGCGGTGGCGAAGCAACGCTGACAGGATAGCCGTCGTGGCAAACGGTGGCGCCCCTGACGGTCCCTTTTCTGCACTGTTTGGGCGACCTAGACGGGCATTTAATGCCCTTGTCCCCTGTCGTCAGAGTTAGGTATGATAGCACTGTGCAAACAGCTGTACCCAACACAGCGTTTTCCAGTTTTACCCCCGCCTACGTTGCCACCTGTGGGTAACCCCTTTGCACATATAAAAGGAGGCCCCATGCGCAACGAAAGGGGGGAGGAAGGAGGCCACTCACGCTTGGTCTGATTAGCTTCCTGAGTGTACTGTAGCACTCAGCGCTCCCGAGCAAGAACATAATATAAACCACAAAGCAGCAGTAGGGTTTTACGCATCCGTGCGGCCCGAAGCTGGGTAAACCCCTTGTGTGCATCGACTCGATCCGCTCTTCGCGCGACCTCCACCCCCCGCCGAACCAGAAAGGGGCTCGGTCCCCATAGGTGTTCGTGGAGGCAGATTTCCCCCGACATCCTTGGCGCGCCAAGTAGGGGGCGTCGAGGTTGTGTGAACCTGATCCGGCGTCCGCACAGGCTAGATCTCCATTATCTTCATCAACATGCCACCGAAGAAGAAGGCTCCGGAGGTGGCTGGTCCGTCCGCGTCGAACCCACCGCCCCTGGAGCAAACGGGTGGTGGGGACGACACCGGCGGCGGAACGGACGTCGCCGAGCCAACTCATGGTGCCACGGCGTCCGAACATGCACCGCGCCCCTCTTAGGAGGCACGGGACCGGCAGCGTCTTGGCACTCACGGTAGCATACGCTCGCTGGACCCAGATCGAGCTGGCGGATCCCAGGGTGCTCAAGGCCAGCATACACACCAACATGCTGGCGCGAGCGTGGCGCGACTGCCTGGACCGATTGCTGCTCCTTCTAACATAGTTAGAAGTTCAAGCACATCCCGCTCCACGCGCCGTTCGCTACCGCTGCCCGCCACTCCAGCAGAAGCTCTAGCACAAGCTCAACTGCTCCTAGACTACACTCCAACGGCGGACAAGCTCGACGACTGGAGGGCCACGATACAGAGTCTCATCGGCTTCGCTAACGGCGACACCCCGCGGCAGCACAGTGCGTCGCAGCCGCAGCAGGTCGGCCAGGCGAGAACCGATGGCGCCAAGACCAGTGGGGGTGCGACCACCGTGCATTCCCCGCCCCAAAGGCCAAGATCGCCGACTCGCCGGAACCATCACGACAACGACTCCACCACGTCGTCAAATCCGCGAACTCGTCGCGATCAATGCCAAGTTCTTCACGAACGAAAGCAAGAGGACGCTCGTACTCGCATCGAGCGCCGAAGAGAAGCGCGGCGTCAATCAGACCAGCGCGCTGAGCCTTCTGTCGACATGCATGCGCCGGGGGGACCAGGCGACCTGCCGTACGCGGTAGGCTGCCCTGCGTTCACCCGTGAGCTGCGGCAAGTCCAGTGGCCCAGCACGAAGAATTTCAAGCCAGACGTACCGGAGAAGTACGACGGCAAGTCGCATCCGTCAGAGTTCCTCAGCATCTACACCATTGCGGTGCAGGCTGCTGGAGGGCGAGACGACAAGATCCTTGCCAACTACTTCCCGCTGGTACTCAAATCCAATGTCAGATCATGGCTCATGCACTTGCCGGACAACTCCATAACCTCCTGGACAGACTTGTGCCATCAGTTTGTTGGCGCCTTTACAGGCGGCCACAAACCCCATGGCCAAGCGAGCGACCTTCATCTGCTCGTCCAGAAGGAAGGGGAACCCTTGCGCAAGTTCATCCAGAGGTTCAGCCGCGTACACTACAACATCCCAGACGTCCACCCTGCCGCGGTCATCAGCGCGTTCCATCAGAACGTGCACAACCGCAGGATGCGGGAGGAGATGGCGATGTGCAAGATCAAAGACGTCAGCGAGCTATATGCCCTGGCTGACAAGTGTGCACGTGCTGAGGAAGGGAGGAAACTCCCCGGAGAGAACACTAGAGCAGGAGAATCTGACAGTGAGGATACCGCCCCGGCAAGGAAGAACTGGCGGCGGAGCAATAGGAAGAAGAAGAGCCAAGAAGTACTGGTTGTTGAGCAGTCCGGCGATGAAGGCGCCGCCAAGAAGGCCCAGGCTGGTAGCTCCGGCAAGGAGGTTGCCGGATGCACCAACTACCAGGCTGTGGCGGTCGCCGACAAGCGGGACAGCACCAACAAACAGTACTGCAAGATCCACCGCACCAAGGGCCATGACCTCCAGAGCTGCAAGCAGGTCGAGCGGCTCGTCGAGCTGCAAAAGGCCGAGTACGAGTGACGTGACAAGGAGAAAGCCCGGGGAGGTGGCGGAGGATCCGGCATGAAGCGCCCCGGCCAGGGAGGACGCCGCGACAAGGACAAGCAGCGGCAAGCAGACATACCTCCCCGCGGCCGCGACAAGGACGAAGACGACGACGAAGACGAAGACATGGATGATGTCGAGACCAGTGAGTAGGAGTTTTAGAAAGCCATAGAGGTCTTGTGCGTAGACGGTGGTGCTTCTCTGCATACTTCTCGCCGCCAGCTCAAGCAGTGGGCGCGGGAAGTCAATGCAGCGGAACCACCTGTTGAGTCACGCAAGCCTCTGAAATGGTCCAACACGCCTATCATCTTCGATATTGAGGACCACCCTGACCGAACAACTGCGATCGGGTGCTTGCCGATGTTGGTCTCACCAACAGTCCGCAACCTCAAGGTCACTAAGATGCTAGTCGACGGCGGGGCCGGCTTGAACCTGATCTCCTCCGCTGTGCTCCAGAAACTCCAAGTCCCCGACAGCGAGCTCGAAGAGACCGACACGTTCCAAGGAATCAACCCAGGAAGGAGCAAGCCGAAGGGGAAGATAACGTTGCTAGTAACATTTGGCAGCGAGCTGAACTTCAGCACAGAGAGGATCACTTTTGACGTTGCCGATTTTCCATTGCCCTACAATGGAATTCTCGGCCGTCCAGCGCTCGCCAAGTTCATGGTGGCCTCTCACTACGCATACAACATGCTCAAGATGCCAGGCCCGATAAGCGTCATCTCTGTCCCCGGCGACAAGAAGGATGCCCTTATCTGTGCCGACAAGATCTACCGGGAAGCAGCAGACACAACGGATCACAAGCCACTTGCCGCTGAAGCTCCCGGAGGGAAGAAGAAGACCAAGCCCGACAAGTGCTCTGGTGCCCACTCCGGCAAGCGCAACTCTTCGGAGTGCTGCGCTACCATCGAGGACGCGCCATCGAGCTCCACCGGCAAGAGTAAGAAGTCAATGGAAGCCCCTCCAACGACCAAGAAGGTGTCCACCAAGGAGGACGGCACTGGTGGTACCTTCACCATCAGTGCCACTCTCGACCCCAAATAGGAAAGCGCGCTCGTTGCTTTCCTGCGGGCGAATGTCGATGTGTTTGCCTGGCAACCATCTGACATCCCCGGCGTTCCCAGGAAAGTGATTGAGCACCACCTCGTCGTCTGTCCTCATGCGCAGCCCGTCAAGCAGAAAGTCAGGAAGCAAGCGGTGGAGCGCCAAGAGTTCATCGCAGAAGAGATCAAGAAGTTGGAAGCGGCAGGCCTTGTCAGAGGTGTGCTCCATCCGACGTGGTTGGCCAATCCTGTTGTCGTGCGCAAAGCAAATGGGAAATGGAGGCTTTGCATCGACTTTACTGATGTTAACAAAGCTTGTCCCAAAGATCCCTTTCCCTTGCCGCGCATTGACCAGATTGTTGACTCCACGGCCGGATGTGACCTGCTTTCATTTCTTGACGCATACTTAGGATACCATCAGATCTTCATGGCTGAAGAAGATGAGGAAAAGACCGCATTCATCACTCCATGTGGCACGTACTGTTTCGTACGGATGCCTTTCGGTTTGAAGAATGCTGGTTCGACGTTTGTGTAGGTTGTCCATACCGCTTTTGAGCCGCAAATCCACAGAAATGTGGAGGCCTACATGGATGACATAGTGGTCAAGAGCAGGAACAGGGCAACCCTGATTCAAGATTTAGAAGAGACCTTTACGAACCTGCACAAGATCAGCCTCAAGCTCAACCCCGAGAAGTGCGTGTTTGGAGTCCCTTCCGGCAAGCTTCTCGGGTTCTTCGTGTCTTAGCGGGGAATCGAAGCCAATACAGACAAAATCAAGGCCATCGAGCAGATTGAAGCACCAACACGCGTCAAGGATGTACGAAGGCTTGCCGGCTGCGTGGCGGCTCTCAGCAGGTTTATTTCCAAGTCTGCAGAGCGCGCCCTGCCATTTTTCAAAGTTTTGAAAAGGGCGGGTCCAGTGAAATGGACTCCGGAAGCGGAGGCTGCGCTGCAGGACTTGAAGAAATACCTGTCCTCCGCTCCAATACTTGTCACGCCTAAACCACAAGAGAAGTTGCTGCTGTACCTGGCGGCAACCAATCAAGTGGTTAGTGCTGCGTCAGTAGCGGAGAGGGAGGCAGATGATGAGCTAACAACCGCGGCAAGCGCGTCCAGCGACAAGCAGGGGGCTTCCTCGACAAGCTCTGGCCCCGACAAGGATGGATCAGCGGAGGAGCGAGTGGAGGTGCAGAAGAAGAGAATGGTGCAACGCCCAGTTTACTTTGTCAGCTCCCTTCTACAGGGGGCTAGGTCAAGGTACTCTGGTGTGTAGAAATTGCTTTTCGGCCTTCTCATGGCCTCGAGAAAGCTGCGCCATTACTTCCAAGCACATGAGATTACAGTTGTCACCCGCTTTCCGCTGAAGAGGATACTGCAGAATCCAGAAGCAACAGGCAGGATTGTCGAGTGGGCACTGGAACTGTCAAGCTTCGGTCTCAAGTTCGAGAGCACTTCAACTATCCAAAGCAGAGCATTGGCGGAGTTCATAGCGGAGTGGATACCGATACCAGACGAAGAAATCCCAGAGACGAGCATCCCCATCAAAGAAGCAAGCAAAGAGTGGCTGATGTATTTTGATGGTGCCTTCTCGCTGCAAGGCGCCGGTGCTGGCGCGTTGCTTATCGCGCCCACCGGAGAGCATCTCAAGTACATAGTCCAGATGCACTTCCCCAAGGAGCAAGCAACCAACAATACTGCAGAGTATGAAGGTTTGCTTGCCGGTCTCAGGATCGCGGCAGAACTTGGGATCAAGAAGCTCATTGTCAGGGGTGACTCGCAGCTTGTCGTCCGCCAAGTGAACAAAGATTACCAGAGTCCGTTGATGGAAGCGTACGTTGATGAAGTGAGGAAGCTAGAAGAGCACTTTGACGGCCTGCAAATGGAACACATTCCAAGAGCTGAGAACGACATTGCTGATGGCGTGTCAAAGTGCACAGCACTTAAGTTACCTGTGGAGCCAGGAACCTTTGTGCTCAAGCTGACTCAGCCATCCGTAACACCATCAACCGGACAGAGCAAGAAGAGGAAGTTGGTCTCCGGCGACTATCTTCCGGCAGAGCTCCCCGGAGCCGCCGCCAAGAAGGTCCCCAAGATCGACGCCAAGAGTGCTGAGGAGCAGTCTGCTCCGGCAAACCCTAGGGTTTGTTCCGTAGAAGCAGGCGCTCCCGACAAGTTTTGCTCCGGCAAGCTTGCCGGGGAACATCAAGCTCCGGCTGAGCCCCAGATCCTCGCCGTAGAAGCGGACGTTCCCGCAGCAGCAGATGTGCCTTCAGTCCTTGTTGTCGAGCCACAGGCTCCAGCATGGGCGCAGCGGACTGTCCCTTTCCTCCAGAACGGAGAACTTCCCGAAGAACAAGAAGAAGCGGAAAGAGTAGCCCGGCGCTCAAGTATGTACCAGTTCGTCAACAGCACACTGTACAGAAGAGGGCGCAACGGTGTGAAATTGAAGTGTATTCCCCGGGAAGACGGACAAAAGCTGTTGGCAGAGATACATGGAGGCATATGTGGTCACCACATTGGCGCAAGAGCACTTGCCGGCAAAGCGTTCCGGCAAGGTTTCTTCTGGCCGACAGCCCTCTAGGATGCAACTGCACAAGTAACCAAGTGTGAAGCATGCCAGTTTCATTCCAAGCAGATAGACCAGCCAGCTCAGGCTCTCCAGACGATCCCTTTATCTTGGCCATTTTCGGTCTGGGGGCTCGACATCCTCGGCCCCTTCCCCCGAGCTGTCGGGGGCTTTGAGTACTTGTACGTCGCAATCGACAAGTTCACAAAGTGGCTGGAAGTGGAACCAGTGAGGAAGGTGACAGCACAGTCAGCAGTCAAGTTCTTCAGGTCGATTGTTTGTCGCTTCGGGATCCCCAACAGGATCATCACCGACAACGGTACGCAATTCACGAGCCGCGCCTTCATACAATACGTCCAAGATCTCGGCGCCAAGGTCTGCCTCGCTTCTGTTGCTCATCCCAGAAGCAACGGTCAAGCGGAGAGGGCCAATGCCGAGGTGCTGCGCGGGCTCAAGAACAGAATTTTCGAGAGGCTGCACAAGTGCGGAAGAAACTGGATCGAGGAGCTGCCGGTGGCTCTTTGGTCGATCAGAATGACGCCAAATCGAGCCACTGGCCAGACACCATTTGCTCTAGTCTATGGAGCAGAAGCAGTTACCCCCACGGAACTCGTATACGGGTCACCTCGAGTGCTTGCTTATGATGAGCTTGAGCAAGAGCGGCTGCGTGAAGATGACGCGCTGCTCATTGAGGAAGATCGTCTTCAGGCTGCTGTGCGAGCCGCTCGCTACCAGCAAGCATTGCGTCGCTACCATAGCCGCAAAGTTAAAGCCAGAAGCTTCAAGGAAGGCAACCTTGTTTTTCGGCGCGCTTCGTCCACCAAGAATCACAACAAGTTGACGCCGAAGTGGGAAGGCCCTTACCGGGTGAGACGTGTCACGAGGTCCGGCGCTGTCCGCCTTGAGACCGAAGATGGCACTCCGGTGAGCAACTCCTGGAATATTGAGCATCTTCATAAGTTTTACCGGTAAGGCGCGGTTGTCGGACCCCGTCCGGCAACCACCCTTTTGTACAAGTCTTGCCGCTGTTGCATGTAATCCTTTGTACAAAGCCAAGCGCAGACCCTGAGCAGCAGTAAATGAAGCGCTGGCGCCCTAAGTTTTAGCATGCATGCTGAGTCGAGTCTCGTCCTTGGTTAGGGTTGATAGTGCCTAACAGCTGCTAACCCCTAGCTTAGAGGTCGGGTCTGCGTCCCTTTTTCCTGTTCTTTCGTTTCCCTTGGTTCGCAGGGTTTTGCATATCCTGGCCAGACCGCTTAAGGACGAAGAAGAGAAGAAGGGCGGACCAGCATCTGGTCCCCGGCAAACCAGTGTTGTCGGGGGCTGCAAGTACAAGGATTCGCCCGCGGCAAGCCAAAGTTGCCGGGAGCTGCAATCCCGGATAAGTTTTTCATCCCTTGTCATGCATTCTCTTATGGACTGAGGAATGCGAAAACCTTGTTTCTTCCTAAAAAGCTACCGTGCTCCCTTAACTCTGGGCCCCAGAGCGCGTTCCTGGGGCCAGTTTTGGTAGTAGCCGCGGCGGCAAAGGGACGGAATGAGGAGCCCGAACCCGCCTCATCCCTACCTCCGCCAAAGGCGTGAGAAAGGTCGAGTGGCGCGGGAAGACGGCAGGGCCTGTTGCCGGGCAAAGAAGTGTCTATCTTAACGATATAAAGGATTCGCTCCTTGGCGTGGGTTTTACCCGCGAGACAGATGGCCCGGCAAACATCCCCTTTTCATTAAAAAAACATTCCGCTCAGGTATAGTTCAGAGAGAATGAAAAACATGAGAGATGGGATTACAAGCTTTAAATGCAACTAAAGCCCAAGGGCTTACAAGTTAAAAAGAGATAAGGTGCCCGTTATCCCTTTCTTGTCTCTCTCCTCAGGAGGTAGGACAAGGAGGCGAGAAGGGCAAAAGGGGCGCCTAGGCGAGCTACGGGTGGCAGAAGACACCAAGGGAACACCCCGGGGGCCGTCTGAAAGCTGGACGGTGACGGCGGCGCCGGAAGCAGGGCTCGACGAGGCGGCAGGACGACAGCACGCTGTCGAGGGCGCCGTGCCCCCGTACTCCGAGTTGACGGCCTTGCCACCCGCCCTCTTCCTCTTCCGCAGTCTCCCTACGCCAGCCGCCAAGGAGACAACCCCGGGAAGCTCAAGGAGCCGACGACGCGAATGATGGGGTCGCCAGTGCCACACGGAGCCGCGACCGGCGCCTAGTCGGACCCGTCATCCCGACGACCGCTACCCTCGTCGTCGCTGTCGCTCCCCTCCTCGTCGCTCTCGCTTGTGGAGGAGCCTTCGCGGTCGGAGGAGCTATCCACGCAGCACCAGGCCCGGGGCCCGTAGCACCCGAAGACCTTGACGGAGAGGAGATCGCCCTCCATCAACTTAAAATGGAGGGTGAATCCCTCCATCAAGCTGTGGATACGGGTGAACGACTTCCACCCTCGACCAAGATACATCACGCCGGGGGCTGGGGACTCAACATGGACCCGCGTGCCGCTGATCCCGCAGCCCCTCATGCGCAGTCTTAGCGTCTCGGGTTGTTCCATCTCCATCACGCTTGCGAAGGGAGCCGGGAGACGGAGGTGACAACAAGGCGCCCGGCGCAGCCTGACGAAGAACTCGCAAGGGTCGTCCCCGATGTGGACCGCCGTGAGAAGAGGAGCCGCTAGCGGAGGCGAGGCCGGCGCGTCGCCCCGTCCGCCTCGTCCCTGAGCGCCTCGGCCTCGTCCACGACCTCGCCCCCTCCCCCTCCCCCTTACGGCTGGCTCTGCCACCGCGGGTGCAAGGGGAGGAGGGGCGCGTTGCCTAGCGGC
Organism: Aegilops umbellulata; assembly: GCA_032464435.1. Classification (NCBI taxonomy): domain Eukaryota; kingdom Viridiplantae; phylum Streptophyta; class Magnoliopsida; order Poales; family Poaceae; genus Aegilops; species Aegilops umbellulata. The sequence goes on along the minus strand of CP136056.1, from coordinate 36,212,155 downwards.
GACCCTCGCCGCCACCGATGAAGGACCAGGGTTCCCTTTCTCCATGGCGAATGGAGAGAGGGGATCAGAAGCTGAAGGGAAGAAAAGATGAAGGAGTGTGGATTTCCGTCGCCCCCTCTTGCTCTTTATAAAGGAGCAGGGTGGGGGCTCGGCCGCCCCACTCAGCCAATCAAGACGCAGGAAGAGCAGGCGACTAGGACCGGCCTGCTGCCTCGACCCACGACGGCCCGGTTTTCTGCCTCCACCGTCCGCAACTCCAGGTGCATGGAAGCCGCGTGGCTGGCGTGCAGGACCGAGGCGACGGATGAGGCGACCTCCCCCCACCCCATGATCGTGGGGAGCGGACGCCTCGGAGACCGTGCCTCGGCCCCGTCCAGCAAACGAGCCACGCCTCCACGCCTCCCTCCACTTATGGAGATGGCGCGAACCGTCCCCCTTTATTGCGACGTGACGCATGCCAGCGGGGCTCAGCCCCGCGCACGCCGCCCACGTCACGCACGCCTCTCCCCATGATGCCGCGTTCGACGCGTGCCGTTCGGGGAGGGAGTGGTGGATGCAGAAAAAGATGCAGCATGACCCAGGCCGCGCGTGCCCGTGCACTGTTTTGGGCCTGGCCCAACAGCGCTCGGCACCGTGTATGGCCCAGGCCCGGGGGCTCCTGTCGGTGTACTAAAGTAGGGGTAACTTAGTACCCCGAACTTGTGCACGGGCAGTCGTAGCATCCCGCGGCAAGGCTTGCCAGGTGATCGCCAAAACTCTCCATGGTCCCTTTTTGGGCCATCCAAGAACAAAGTATTTGAGCCAAGGCCCCGGCAGGAGGAGCTTGCCGGGAAGGCCACCCGAAGAGAGCAAGGCCCCGGCAAGAGGAGCTTGCCGGGACGGCCGCTCGAAGCACAAGGCCCCGGCAAGAGGAGCTTGCCGGGAAGGCCGACCAGGGCACGACAAGAGACTTGCTGCGACGCGCCATGCGTCCCGGCAAGGACCGGTGAGCGACAAGCTCCCGGGCGCGACAAGGCATCAACCGCGGCAAGGCGCTTGCCGCGGCAAGTCACCACCCCGCGCCTGCGTTTCAGCTCATCCACCCACGTGTCGCTCTGGGGCCATTCTAGGCGTACGTGGCGAGAGGCTGCGCAGCCAAGGGCATGCGATGGCGAAGCAACGCTGATAGGATAGCCGTCGTGGCAAACGGTGGCGCCCCTGACGGTCCCTTTTCTGCACTGTTTGGGCGACCTAGACGGGCATTTAATGCCCTTGTCCCCTGCCGTCAGAGTTAGGTATGATAGCACTGTGCAAACAGCTGTACCCAACACAACATTTTCCAGTTTTACCCCCGCCTACGTTGCCACCTGTGGGTAACCCCTTTGCACATATAAAAGGAGGCCCCATGCACAACGAAAGGGGGGAGGAAGGAGGCCACTCACGCTCGGTCTGATTAGTTGCCTGAGTGTACTGTAGCACTCAGCGTTCCCGAGCAAGAACATAATACAAACCACAAAGCAGCAGTAGGGATTTACGCATCCGTGCGGCCCGAAGCTGGGTAAACCCCTTGTGTGCGTCGTCTCGATCCGCTCTTCGCGCGACCTCCGCCCCCCGCCGAACCAGAAAGGGGCTCGGTCCCCATAGGTGTTCGTGGAGGCAGATTTCCCCCGACACCGAGTTTGTGTAATCAGTCTCACCGAGATTACGTTATGCCCTAACCCTAACCATATCGGTCCTACCGAGTTGCATGTCAGTCCCGCCGAAAATCTCTAACGATCACTAGGTTTACTATTTCGGTCCGACCGAGTTTGTTGATTCGGTCCCACCAAGATTGGTAAATTGTGTGTAACGGTTGGATTTTGTGTGGAGGCTATATATACCCCTCCACCTCCTCTTCATTCGTGGAGAGAGCCATCAGAACACATCTACACTTCCAACTCATATGTTCTGAGAGAGAACCACCTACCCTTGTGTTGAGGCCAAGATATTCCATTCCTACCATATGAATCTTGATCTCTAGCCTTCCCCAAGTTGCTTTCCACTCAAATCTTCTTTCCACCAAATCCAAATCCTGTGAGAGAGAGTTGAGTGTTGGGGAGACTATCATTTGAAGCACAAGAGCAAGGAGTTCATCATCAACACACCATTTGTTACTTCTTGGAGAGTGGTGTCTCCTAGATTGGCTAGGTGTCACTTGGGAGCCTCCGACAAGATTGTGGAGTTGAACCAAGGAGTTTGTAAGGGCAAGGAGATCGCCTACTTCATGAAGATCTACTGCTAGTGAGGCAAGTCCTTTGTGGGTGATGGCCATGGTGGGATAGACAAGGTTGCTTCTTCGTGGACCCTTTGTGGGTGGAGCCCTCCGTGGACTCGTGCAACCGTTACCCTTCGTGGGTTGAAGTCTCCATCAACGTGGATGTAGGATAGCACCACCTATCCGAACCACGGGAAAAAACATCCGTGTCTCCAATTGCGTTTGAATTCTCCAAACCCTTTTCTTTACATTCTTGCAAGTTGCATGCTTTACTTTTCGCTGCTATATACTCTTTGCATGCTTGCTTCAATTGTGTGATGATTGCTTGACTTGTCCTAAAGTTGCTAAAATCTGCCAAGAACTAAAATTGGGAAAACGTTAAATTTTTATTTGGTCAAGTAGTCTAATCACCCCCCTATAGACATACTTCCGATCCTACACACCGCTCACTGTTCATCCGACCCCCTCGCAACGCTCACTGTTCATCCCAGAGGCAGCATCGATCGGCTTCAGTTAGCAGCAGTAGCGAAGGAATCGCTTGATCGGGTTCAGTTAACAGCCATCGATCGATCGCTCGGGTTTAGTAACGCGTAGCCTGCAGTGCAATTGCTCGGGTTCAGTTAGAGCCCAACGCCTCGCTCGGGTTCAGTTAGAGCCAACGCCTCGCAGACACGCGCGTACGTGTACGAGAGAAACGTGCATCGCTCGGCCCCTGACCTCCCAACGTAACCGGGAACTCCCCGAAATTTTCCTCGCCCTCGCTTCTACCACGGTTTTTTCCGTCATGGACGGCCCAAAGAATGTCATGCAGCTCCGTCTCCGGCCCGCCCAGGACGAAAAGCACATTTTCTGTCATGATTTTTTGTCATAGAAGTAGGAGCACACCACATCTATGATGATACCGGGTTTTGTCACAATTATCGTCATAGAAGTGTCATATGTATGACAGAAAAAAAAATCGTTCGGCCCAAAATGTCACGGATGTGTCTTTTGTTTGTACTGTAGGCTATCTTGTAGGGTTTAGCCTCTACGATCTCGTGGTAGATCAACTCTTGTAATACTCATAACATCAAGATCAATCAAGCAGGAAGTAGGGTATTACCTCCATCGAGAGGGCCCGAATCTGGGTAAACATCGTGTCCCCCGCCTCCTGTTACCATCCGCCTTAGACGCACAGTTCGGGACCCCCTACCCGAGATCTGCCGGTTTTGACACCGACATTGGTGCTTTCATTGAGAGTTCCAATGTGTCGTCACCACAAGGCTTGATGGATCCTTCGATCATCGGCAATGATGTGATCCAGGGTGAGGTTTTCCTCTCCGGCCAGACTTCGTATTCGGCGGCTTCGTACTACGGGCCAACTCGCTTGGCCATCTGGAGCAGATCGAGAGCTACGCCCCTAGCTGTCAGGTCAGGTTTGGAAATTTAAACTACACTGCCGACATCCACGGAGACTTGATCTTTGACGAATTCGAGCCCATGTCAGGTGCACCGCACAGTCACGACGAGCACGACTTAGCTCTGTCGTCGGACAGTGTTCGGGAGATCATATCTGGGGCTACTCCGACCCTAGATCTGGAGTTTATTGCGCCATCCGAGGACAGGTGGATGGACCCCGCCTCGGAGGCCACACACTCAGTGGCGATAGAGCCGAATACTGACTTCATCTCCTATGAGACCTGTGTCACCGGATCCTCGGATTTGTCCCCGGCCACAGGCCCCGAACCGCCTGCGTCCATGCCTATCGAATCTGATTGGGCACCGATCATGGAGTTTACCTCCGCGGATATCTTTCAACACTCAGCACTGGGCGACGTGCTAAACTCATTGAGGTCTTTCTCCTTGTCAGGAGACCCTAGGCCGAACTATGTCCGGCTAGAGTGGGATGAGGACGACGAAGAAATTCGCTGCCCACCCACCACCCACTTAGTAGCCGCTGTCAATGATTTAACCAACATGCTCGGTTTCGGCTCCGAAGACATCGACGGTATGGACAACGATGCAGGAGACGAATAGGAACCACCGCCCACAGGGCACCGGACTGCCACCTCCACTACAAAAAAAGACACATCCGTGACATTTTGGGCTGAACGAAATTTTTTCTGTCATACATATGACAACTCTATGACGATAATTGTGACAAAACCCGGTATCATCATAGATGTGGTGGGCTCCTACTTCTATGACAAAAAATCATGACAGAAAATGGGCTTTTCGTCCTGGGCGGGCCGGAGACGCAGCTGCATGACATTCTTTGGGCCATCCATGATGGAAAAAACCATGGTAGAAACGAGGGCAAGGAAAATTTTGGCGAGTTCCCGATTACGGTGGAAGGTCGGGGGCCGAGCGATGCGCGTTTCTCTCGTACACGTACGCGCGTGTGTGCGAGGCATTGGCTCTAACTGAACCCGAGCGAGGCGTTGGGCTCTAACTGAACCCGAGCGATTGCACTGCAGGCTACGCGTTACTGAACCCGAGCGATCGGTCGATGGCTGTTAACTGAACCCGATCGAGCGATTCCTTCGCTACTGCTGCCTCTGGGATGAACAGTGAGCGTTGGGGTGGGGGGTTGGATGAACAGTGAGCGGTGGCGTTGCCTCTGGATGAACAGGACCCCGTGGTCTGGAGGGCTGGATGAATAGTAGACAGTGGTGGGGTGCCCGTGGAGGGGTGATTGAATAAGACCCCGTGGTGTGGACGGCTGGATGAACAGTAGACAGTGGAGGGGTGCCTGTGGAGGGGTGGTTAAATAGGACCCCGTGGTGTGGAGGGCTGGATGAACAGTAGATGGTGGAGGGGTGGTTGAACAGTAGCCGGTGCCGCGGTGGAGGCTGGATGAACAGGATCCCGTGGAGGCTGGAGGAGGTCGACGGTGTAGATGAACAGTATCCCGTGGAGTCCCGTTTTGCGGTACGCCACACCCCTCCCGATGAACAGGACCCCCATTTCAACCGTAGCGCTCCAACACAAGTCCGTTTCGTCCGTTTTGCGGTATGCCACACCCCTCCCGATCGACAGGACCCCCGTTTCGACCGTAGGAGGTCTGTTTCATCCATGTTGCAGTACGCCACACCCTCCCGATCAACAGGACCCCCGTTTCGACCATAGGAGGTCCGTTTCCTCCGTTTTGTGGTACGCCAGACCCCTCCCGATGAACAGGATCCCGTTTCGAACGTGGCCGGTCAAACACAAGGCTGTTTCCTCTGTTTTGTGGTACGCCAGGCCTCGTTTCCATCGCCTATTCCGTCCAAGCCCTCCCGATGAACACAACCACGCATTCTGTTCCAACCCAGCCGGTTGGTCCCACATGTTCCGTTGCCTCCCCATGAAGACGACGCATTCCGTTGCCTCCCCATGAACACGACGACGACGCTATTTCTCCGTTCCGACCCAGCCATGTACACGAGCCCTCGCCGTACGTATGCGTGAGTAGGCGTTCGAGACCCCGCCCGTATGTACACATACATGGCCGTATTTTCTTTCTTGCACCCTGGCCGTTGTACGTACGTGTACATGCTACGTGCGCGCCTCTACTACGACACATGCGCGCCTCTACTACGACACGTGCGCGCCTCTACATCCACCAGTATATATGTACGTACACATTCGCGACCAGAATGACAACGCTACGTACGCTTCGACCAGGTGGGTCCCGACTGTCAAGCACTTCCTTGCGTGCGAAGATGTAGCTGGTGGGTCCCAACAGTCAGGGGGGCCAATCGTTTTTTTGCACAGACGCACTTCCTTGCGTGCGAAGATGTAGCCGGTGGGTCCCAGTAGTCAGGGGGCGAATCATTTTTTTTTTTGCCCGGACGCACTTCCTTGCGTGCGAAGATGTAGCTGGTGGGTCCCAGCAGTCAGGGGGAAACGTTTTTTTCGTGAAATACAGTGGCCCGTCCGGTGGGTCCCAGCTGTCAGGTGGAGGAATCATTATTTTCCGTGTAATAAGGAGGCACTTCCTTGTTGCGGCCCTGGACCCAGCTGTCAGCCTCTCCACGTACAGTCCACGTCTGATGGAAGTCGTTCCTTGACCATGTTGACCACGCCGCACCGAGAGCACCAGGGCGGTGGACGACGGCGAGGCCTAGGAAGGGGACGACGCGGAGCCGGGGGAGATGTGGCAGTGGAAGCTTGCACGGAGAGGAGTATGAGGGTTCACTGGTTCGGCTGTGGTGTGAGGCTGCCATCGCCGCAGGGCCTGGCCAGCGGTGGGAATAGTAGGGGGCGATGAGGCCTCCGTGGCAGCACATCCGTCCATGGGAGGCAGGAGCATGCGGCACGACCGGCGCTGCTTTGGGCGGCTGGAGCAAGAAGACCAGAGGTTGAAGAAGCACTACGGCCGTTGGATGGACATCGTACGGTCACTGGAGCTAAAATCGTTTATATTGACTAAGTTGACAAAGCCCTCCATCCCCGTCAACATAGTAGGCCCACACGTCAGCCTCCCACCCAGGTGGGTCCCAGCTAGTAGGGGGTATTCATTTTTTTGTGCGTAATAACGAGGCACTTCTGGTGGGTCCGAGCTGACAGCAGGGGGAACATTTTTTTTGCGAAATACGGTGGCCCGTCGGGTGGGTCCCAGCAGTCACGGGCAAACGTTTTTTTCGCGAAATACTGGTGGGCGTCCGGTGGGTCCCTGTTGTCAGGTGGAGGAATAATTATTTTACGTGTAACAAGGAGGCACTTCCTTGCGGCTGCCGTGGACCCAGTTGTCAGCCTCTCCACATACAGTATTCTTCCAATGGAATTCGGTCGTTGACCACATTGACCACGCCACGCCGAGAGCACCACGGCGGTGGACGACGGCGAGGCCTAGGAAGGGGATGACGCGGATCCGGGGAAGACGCGGCAGTGGATGCCCACGCGGAGAGGAGTACGAGGGTTCACTGGTTCGGCTGTGATGTCGTCGCCGCAGAATAACAGGGGGTGTGGGTGAGTGGAGTGGAGGGATGGCCTGGCCAGCGGTGGGAGTAGTATGGGGGCGGTGAGGCCTCCGTGGCAGCACAGCTGGCCATGGGAGGCAGGAGCAGGCGGCACGACCGGCGCTGCTTTGGGCGGCTGGAGCAAGAAGACCAGAGGTTGAAGAAGCACTACGGCCGTTGGATGGACATCGTACGGTCAGTCGAGCTAGAATCATGCATATTGACTAAGTTGACAAAGCCCTTCGTCCCCGTCAACTTAGTAGGCCCACTATACTGGGTCCCAGCTAGCAGGGGGAGTATTCATTTTTTTTGTGCGTAATAAGGAGGCACTTCCTTGCGTGCGAAGATATAGCTGGTGGGTCCGAGCTGTCAGCGGCGGTAACGTTTTTATCATGAAATACAGAGGCCCTTTCGCTGGGCCCCAGATGTCAGGTGGAGGAATCATTATTTGGCGCGTAATAAGGAGGCATTTCCTTGCGTGCGGCCGTGGACCCAGCTGCCAGCCTCTCCACGTACAGTCCACTTCAGATGCATGTCGGTCGTTGACCACGTTGACCACGCCACGCCGAGAGCACCAGGGCGGTGGACGACGGCGAGGCATAGGAAGGGAACAACACGGAGGCAGGGAAGACTTGGCAGTTGTTTTTGTTTCCCACGCAGAGGGGAGTACGACTGTACGAGGGTTTACTGGTTCGTCTGCCATCGCCGGAGAATAACAGCATGTGTGGGTGAGTAGAGGGATGGCTAGGCCAGCGATGGGAGTACGGTGGGGCGGTGAGGCCTGCGCGGCAGCATAGCCAGGCGCGGGAAGGAGGGAGCAGGCAGTCCCGCCGGCGCTTGTTTGAGCGGCTGGAGCAGCAAGACCAGAGATTGAAGAAGCACGACGGCCATTGGATGGACATCCAACAGAATACAGGCCATATGTGGAAAGCCTCAAATATGTGGAAAATAGCATACAACCCATCTGCCATTATTTCAAATAATTTACAGCCCTGCTAATTCTTATGGGTTTTTTTGGAGCCCATATTCTTTTCGTGAGCATTACAGCCCATATTGTCGCCATGGTTAACAAATTATACGAAATTTTGCATATGTCAGTGTTTTTAATCCCAAAATTTTGAGTCACATTCAGACTGATTTTAAAAATAAATGTATATCAATATAAAATCCAATAAATTGTCCACGCATAAAAATCAATGCAATTTAAAATCTTGAAATGAAAAAAAAGGTTATTTGAAACTAATTGCCGGTTTGATGTGTTTTAAAAATGTACAGCCCATTTCTCATTACTGATAGGCCATTTTCTCGGCCAGCCGAATGAAGCTCTCCTCGTCTTGAAAGATTTGCAGCCCAACAGGCCTGATAAAGCGACTTACTTGACAAATCACAAAAAAACTGGGCTAGCCATTTTCAGAAAGAAAAAAACTACCGGGCTAGTCTGTGGTAAACATAAAAGAAAAGGTTGTCTAGACAAGCCAGAGTGTCCCGCACAGCCCAGTTGACACCCTGCTTCCATCTCAAAAACAAATTAGATAAATGCCACTCCAATTATGGCGATTCATAAAAATGCCACTTCAATTTCCAAACTTTGAAAAATGCCACTGCAATTTTTGCAAGCTTTGAAAAACGCCAAGGCAGTTTGCAAACTTTGAAAAACGCCACTCCAGACTTCGAAAAATGCCACTAGAAATGGTATGAAATGGCATTTTTCAAAGTTTGGAAATTGCAGTGGCATTTCTCGGATACACCAGATTTGGAGTGGCATTTATCAAATTAACCCAAAACAAAAATAACTGGGCGAGCTGCTGGGTCCCTCATGTCAGTCGCTCGTTGTGCAATTCTCTCGTTTATTGACTACGTTGACAATGGCATGGGACCCAGATGTCAGAAATCCACTAGGAGGAGCCTTTTTTTATTGGCTTGAAATAAGGAGGCACTTGCTTGCGTACTGCCATGACCTTGGCGGGTCCCTGCTGTCATCCTCTCCACGTACAATCATCTCCTTATTATGTACGCGTCAACTTGCTAGGCCCACAAGTCAGCCTCTAAACCCGTGGAGGACAAATACAACCCATTTAAAAAAAATAACAGCCCATTCCATACGTTCAAACGGAAAGTTGAACATTCAGAGCAAAGTAACAGGTCTGATCCACATATAGAGTACTGAACTTCCACATTGACAACCATCATAGCCAAGTTAACTATCTACTCCCACTAACACTCTAGTAGTGTACAAGTACTAAATTACTCTTAGCTAACTAGACGATGCCGGCCGCCATCTGCTGTCCATGCTAAACACCGGCACCGGCGTCCTCTGCCTCGCCTCAGACTTGCCAGAGGTGCGATAGGGCGCGTTGCTCGCGCGCGTTGGCCCTTTCCATGTCGGCGTGGTCCACTGAAGCTTCGGCTTCCAAGCGGGAAACCCACTTGATGAGCTAGTAGTAAAAATCGGCGTCGCAAACGCGTGCGTGCCTGACAGCCTCCAAGGCTATTTGTCGGGCGCCGGCCTCCATGTAGTCGGCCCAGTTGCGGGCGCTCTGCTCGTGACTCAGAGCATCGGTGCGCTGCTGCTCCATGTCCCGCTGGCGGCGCAAATCAGCGATTCGCTGCTCCTCCGCCAGGCGGTCGTGCTCCAACAACTCCTGCTCCTCCACCATGGGGTCGCGCTCCAATAACTCGTTGATCTCCGCATTGCGATCTAAAGACAGATAGAATGCCTCCTCCCTCCGTCTGCCTTCCGGTGAAAACCCGAACACTAGTTCCAGCGGTGATCGCCTCCGGCGTTGCCTACCGCAGACGGGCGGGGGCATGGCGGACGTGGCGAGCGACGTCGGGCCGGTGGGGTCTTATGAGGATATGGCGAGTTGGGTCACGGTGGCACCGGAGAAGGCCGGGAAACAGTACTTATAGGCGGATGGTAGCGCGGCGGTCATCGGAATTCAATGCATAATGGCTTAGCGCGCCAGCTTGCCGTGGAAAACTAGAGAAACTAAAATTATGATTGTGCCGTCCCGTCCCGTCTGGGTCGCACGCCGACATGGTGGTCAAACGAGTACACTCGAATCATCTCCCTCCTTGTCAATAATGATTCCACGGATTTAAAAAGCCAGCAACTATTAAAGCGTGTCTTTTTTCGCATCAGTTAGCTGCCTTAATTACGGCCGGCTGCATGCAGGCACACAGAATCGCTCGCCGGCAGTACGCGAAGCAGCATGCAGCCACTTAAATCGCTGGAATTAATTAGGCTTAAACTTCTGCATGTTGAGGGCACGCATGCAGCCACTTAAATCAATGGAATTAATTAGGCTTAAACTTCTGCATGCCGTTAATTATTGCCATGCCTTGGTCTTGCTGCTTTGCTCACGGGACTAATAAACCCGGACGGAGGGAGTACCTTGGTTGGTGAGAGGTTTGAATTAAGCCCTGCAAACCGGAAAGGAGGTACTAGTACGTGCGTGATCTGCTATTTATTCGTGTAGGATCGAGTAGGCCGTTTCTTGAATTGAGCCCTGCAAACCGGAAAGGAGGTAGTACGTGCGTGATCCGCTATTTATCCGTGTAGGATCGATAGTGTAGCTTGTCAGTTTCTTCATAGGTAGGCATTTTTATCCGTGTAGGATCGATAGTGTAGCTTGTCAGTTTCTTCAGAGGTAGGCATTTTTATTCAAAAAATTGCCACTTTGCACCTTGCGTCGCAAATAAAACTGCCAGGAGCGCAATTGTAGGCTAGCTAGTGATTGATTAGTAACTTGTAAACACTGAGCGAACAGAAATAAGTAACTATTAATGCATCTCAATGGTTCACAGATCATATACAAATATGTAGCTCCAAAAGCAAAGATCAGCCACTTCGGATCTTGCGTCGCAACTAAAACTAACTAGTACGATTCCCATACATAAGATCAACATGTTAATGCATCTCAATGATTCACAGATCATATACAAATATGTAGCTCCAAAAGCAAAGATCTAGAAAAACATTTGTTCTTCCTACTAACATGGATGCTTCTCTTGGCCAACATTCGGTACAGACTGAAAGACAAATTTGTTTGTGAAGTCTACAATTCCTCTTGCAAACGTAAGTGGTTTCACCAACAGCTGGAACCATGAGAATGAACCACACATGATGGAGGAACATCCACTGCAATATGATTTGGTCTTCTCTCGATCACACCGCGAGACTATTTTCGGAATACAAACTTTAACTTAGGCAAAATGATGCCCATTGTATAATCAGACCAAAGCAATGAAGCACCTAGTGTTGGCCAATAAATAGTACAGTACTACTTTTCTGCAGTCCATGAAGTGACTATCCAATCTTTCTGTGTCTATTTTCAAATGGCACTTCATGTAGTGACTATACTATTCTCTTGTGCAGTTCAACCAAAATTGTGGACACTTTGTTTGTTTGCCAAATAGCAACGGGCAGACATCTCTGTCTGCACAAATATCAAGCAGCTAGTAAACATATACCACACCTTGTATTTTCGGTTTAAACATGTCTCTTCCGCTTAGCATCTATCATGTTCTGCACTGGACAATCTGATACAGTTATGTTTTTCCCTGGACTATTTCATACTGAATTGATTTGCTGGTTCAGAGCAGAAATGTAGTGCCTATTCTTCATCAGACCAAGGATATCCATGTTCGCAGTGATGGAAGAGGTGAAATCGATACAACCGAAATTGAGCATCCAATCATTGAATATTGTCCTGCACCTCCAATGTAGGTCCACCCTGCGGATAAATTCACATGCAAACCACTAGTATTACTATCTAATGATAGTACAAAAAGAGTAGCAAGATAGTAGCAAACCATGTACCTTCGTAATGAACAGCTCATAGTGCCACCAATTGGATATAAAGGTTTGGAAAAAACATGCTCCTAATGTTGAACCAGTTGGACTTTTTGTGCAGTTCCACTAAAATCGAGCATCCCTGTTTGCATAGATATTGAAAGTGTCATTACTCTAAAAGTGGCACTAGTTGAAGCATACACTCACAAATATAAGCATTCCAATTTCTTAATGGGAAAAGGTAGCAAGACTGTTTCTAACCACCTGTTTGAAGGAATAAATAAAGCAACATCGGCTGATGTCAGGAAGGCATACATAGTTTTTTCTGAAAAACTGAGCCATTCCTGACCTTTCCTCTTCTTTTAAGCAACTTTTGTGCAGTTCTACTAGAATAAAATGCCATCACCGCCTAGACAATTCAGTGACACTGTACAAAAGGAAATGACTTAACATTACATCATGATGTCAGGTATGTAGTCGACATGCATTAGAGACAAACATACAGACCTCCTCCGATAACGTAATGAACATTAATTTTAACAAAGGTGTGACTAGCTTTACCGGGATAATTTGAGTGAACTCTACACCCTTTGTTCCTTAATATAAGACGTTTTCGCGGTTCAATTTAAAGTACCCAAACGTCTAGTATTTAGAAAAACAGGTAGTAGTTTTCTTGAGCACATATCTGGGAAAGCTTGCCACACTTTATTTATGTCCATACACTAATGCAACACCATTCGAATACTACAAATATACACTAATCCAGTGGCTAGTGCAATAGTAGAGTAGTTAGTTTATTACAGGGTACAGTACAATGGTTTTACTGAACAGATTTCAATTAACTCTAGCACTGGAAGGTTTCTATAAGAATTAACAATACAAAATGTAAAGGTAACAAGTTTCAGCATTGGTATACTAGCTGTGCATGAGCATTAAACCAAATACAAAAGTCTGAAGGTAACTAGCATTATTAACTAATGACAGTATAAAAAATTGCAAACCATGTACCTCCAAGGTAAATATCATTTCGAACTCGGGGGGACCTTAAAAATTGCTATCCCAATCTTGATAATCGATCAAACATAAAAACTTGATCGAACGAATCAAGAGAACGGTTGGAGGAGGAGGTGCCCACTCTTGACCTTTTCTCTTGTCTTCATAATTGTCTATGCAGTTTAACCAAAATAAAATGACATCGGCGCCTTGGCATTTTTGTGACACTGTACAAAAAAATAACTTATCTCATGAAAGTGAGGTATGTAATCTATAAGCATTAACAGTGCAAAAATCTAAAGGTAGTAACAAGTTTCATCGTCGGTATACTGGCTGTGCAACAGCATTACAATGCCTTAGCTGAAAAATCTTTAATACATCCACAATCAACAGCTAACCCTGAAATAATCAGTGACATTAAATGGCATTGCTTAAATTTATCGGTGGCATTAGACTGAGAGCGGCATTAGTTAAATGTGGCATCACTTTAGCAGTAGCATTGCTTGACTTGACTGCTGGCGTTATACTAACAGCAAAAAAAGTGGCAATAAGAGCATGGGAGGCCCATTCGGACAGTGGGCGCACCAGTACGATGTACCTCCACGGACGCAGAGTGGTGAGGGAGGTATGGTTGCCCAGAGCAACAAATATCCAGGTAGCATATGTGGATTACGTCCCATTTTTTCTCTTTAGCCACCTTTTTCCTATGCGAGGACAACAAACTGATCGACCTGGTCATTCTCTATTGCGTTGTCATGCCTTTCCACCCTTCTTCAACCAAGAGACACAAGACTCGTTCCTTAGCTACTAATTTTCCCCTTTTCAACCTAGATGCGGGTTTGATGCCTACTCTCTCGGACAATACAGTCTCCCTTCCTTTCCTTATTCAACCCAGACATGGATTAGTCTGCATGAAGTAGGGTTTCCTTTAATAGTGAAAATTATGGTTTTCGTCTGCGTGGCCAGCAGAGCAGAGGATAGCAAACTGGGAAGATGGTGGAGTGGAAAAAGATCCACATGCAACGACGATGCAGATGGGGCAATAGAACAAGGTTATGGTTCGAAAAGAAGTAGCATACCTGAGGGTCGGCGGGAAGTGGCTTCGCTCGTGGTCGTCGTCCTCCGCACACACTACGGCAGCGAGCTTGGGGATCGAGGCCATCCCGCGCGGGCGCTAGGTCTGAGAGGACGGCCTTGTCGTCAGTGCGTGACCTCACTCGTCGATGACGAGTGCGTCAACGCTGCACGTCCTTTTCTTCCCCGGCGGATCTGTGACCACCGGTGAGGAGGGAGAGAGGGGCCGTCTTTTTTAGATCTGGAGAGAGGGTGGTAGTGCGAGAAGCAAGTGGGCAGCCCTTAGCAAGAAAGCGCTGAAGCTCCAGCCTATATATCTTTTTTATACTGTACTACTAGTACTGGATGTGGAGAAGTGGTAGAGTAGTTTATATTTTCTCTGCGTACAGTACCAGTTAGTCGTGCTTCAAAACTGATCGGCACGCCATTAAAAAAATAAAGGTCGATAACTAATGCGGCACCTCGGGCCAACGCGGCCAGATCGCATTTTGCACGAGAAATTACACACCATGTTTCATTGACATATGGTCCCGTTCCAACATATCAGTGAGATGACGGCGAGTAGTAGGAGTATTTCCGAACGGACGTGTAGGCCGGGGCGCCTCTTCGTGAACCGTGGCAAACTCGCAACCGTCCACCGACTCTTCGCCTTTCCCTCTCGATTTGGAACTGCTGTCGCACGCTCTTCCTCTCCCTCCTCCATTTTCCTTCAGCCCTTCACCCTTTCTTCTACCATTGTTCGATCGTCTTCTCCATGGAGGGAACAGGCCGGAAACTGTCGGATTTCGGGTTCCGGCAGACCCTTGAGGTTCGAACACTGGGTTGCGTGCGGAGATCTCTCCCCTTCCGATCTACGTCTGATCTCCTCGTGCGAACTAAGCTGGAAACGATGAACAACACAAGGGACACGAGATTTATACTGGTTCGGGCCACCGTTGTGGTGTAATACCCTACTCCAGTGTATGGTGTGGTGGATTGCCTCTGGGGCTGATGATGAACAGTACAAGGGAAGAACGGCCTCGCGAGAGGTGTTCTTGAGCTGGCGGGGGATGTTCTACTTGGTCTCTCTATCTGATTCCTTGCCTGTGACTCTCTTCGTCCCCCTCTCTATGTGGTGGCTAGCCCTATTTATAGAGGCCCTGGGCCTC
The DNA here is from genome assembly GCA_032464435.1 of Aegilops umbellulata. NCBI lineage: Eukaryota > Viridiplantae > Streptophyta > Magnoliopsida > Poales > Poaceae > Aegilops > Aegilops umbellulata. The sequence continues at coordinate 36,196,990 of CP136056.1, read as the reverse complement.
TCCCCTAATAATGAGCGGGAAGGGCGCCAACAATTGGCCATTTTGAAGGGTAACATCTAGTACAAGTTATCCTGACCAAAGGTGGTCTTCGGCTGCCAAAAGCACTGGTGGTGACGCCATCTTGGGCTCCACGGTGACCTCCGTCCTGCCGTCCGGCTGGTCTTGGTCTCATTGCACCGGAATGGTAACCTTTGCTTGATGCCTTGGCCTGTGCTTGGCCCCTTTGCACCGAAAGGGAAACAAGGACACAGCGCAGGCCGGCGCCCGCCTGGTCTTGATTCGTCATGGCTTGCGTCATTGGATCCTCGCGAGGTACCCCCGCCTTGATCTCTCCGCCTCCTCGCGAGACTGCCTGATGAGGCTGCCTCTAAGGAAGCTTCCTGTCATCCGCCCCACGAGGCTTGGACCCTCGTGAGGGTCTTGAGCTTGAGCTGATGAAGATGGGCCGCGCTGGGCCCCCACCTGAGCCACGCCGCAGGCCGCACGCAGGCAAGTCTGGGGACACCCATTCCCAGAACGCTGACAGTAGCCCCCGGGCCCAAGGCGTGCCCGGGCTTGGCCTAGCAGATAAGCGAAGGGGCAAGCGCGAAGCGCTGCAGGCCCCAAAAGCCTGTGGCCTTGGGTGCCGCGTGGAGGTTGGTTGGACGTGGGCGACTGCGCTTCCCCACAACGCCTCGGCGACTGCACAACTTGACAAGTCCCTTCACGCAGAGAAACGGGTCATGATTACCTGCGATCGTGGTGCTCGGCGGTTGGCCTTCTCCGGCTATAAGCGCGGGGCTGCGTGAGCTCCTTCAGTCCATCCGTTCCTGCTACTCCTTCTCTTCTTCTTGTCTGCCCGCCGTTCCCATGGCTTCGAAGAGGTTCTCGGCCGCAGAGAAAGGAAAGGCCCGCCAGGCAGGGCCTAATTCCCCCCCCCCCTCCCGACCAAGCGTGGCCGGGGTCGCCCTTGCAAGCATCCCGCGATCCCCGTAGCGGCTTCCCGCGGCCACGGAGGCGGTTCCCTGCGTGGTGGTGAGCGCCCGCCTGCCGAGGGGAGGCATGCCGTGACCGCGCGGCCCCCCCAGGCCACGCTTTCGCTCGGCGGAGGTGCTGCCGGAGTTCGTCGTGTGGCCGGTGGCCCCGACCAGCACCTGGCTCCAGCTCCCCTGTTTCTTCGTAGGGTGAACTGCCGGCCAGCGCTCGGTTCGGCTTCTGGCTCCAGGCGGATGGTTGCTGCAGTAGGGCCTCCTAGGCTTCGCTGGAGATCTCCGCTTCTGGGAATGGGGCCCTGACTCGCGGCTAGCAAACGTTTGCTCGCGCACGCGGCCTGAGCTGGTGGTGCACCCTGCACTTCAAGTTTGATGGCGACGCCACCCTCTATGTGAGGGTTTTCGGGGAAGACGGTCGCCGTGCTGGGTGCTGCCCCGAAGATGATGACCGCGGCCGCCTGCCCAGCCCCGGCACCGACCAGGATGAAGACGGCGACAAGCGTACATGCGGTGGTGCTCGAGGTTCGCCAAGCTTCGGCGACTCTCCCTCAGGCAGCAGCTTCTCCAGCGGTGGCCGTGACCAGCCCCCGCGCTGTCGCGCCCGCCTGGGTGAAGGTAGCGGGTAAGCCCGCCGTCGCGCCCCGGTGAAGCGAGAGGAGGGATCCGCCTGAGCCCCAGGAGCAGCTCGAGCATTCGCTGTAGGTTGGTGCCGGGCAAGCCATGCTCATTTTGTTTTTCTTCTTCCCCTGCGCAAAAAGAAGGTAGTATATGGCCCCGTGGGGGCGTGTTAGAACTATTGCCGTTAATTATCGTGTTGCCTCCGCTATTTCCGCCCCATGTTTTTGCGCCGTGTGCCCATATGCGGGGAATATTTCAGCTCGGTGGGGCTTGACGCGGTCCCCACCTCGCGAGGCCGAGGCCTCGCTGTGCGCTTCATGCCCTGCAAAGATTAGTAGCAGGGGTGACTCTCGATCGCGGTTATGGAGGCGACCAGTCAGGTCCTACGCTCGTGTCGCGATGCCCGTGAGGCACGGACTGGGAGGGGTGCTCCCGCAGAGAACTCGGGCAGGAAAGCTTCAGACGATCGGGGCAGAAAACGCTCACGAGGGCGCCCGCGAACCTCCCTTGCGAGACTTGCGTGAGAGAGAATGAGGCAAGTGAGTGAAAAAGATAAAGAGTCTCAAGCCATGAACGCCAACAACTCCAATAAGACGTCAAACGGGAATAAACACGCCAACTGCAGAAAGCAAATGAAAAGGCCGCGTCCGGCACCTATTCTAGTCTTCGACGTCTTCTCACCAGCGCGGAGCTAAGTGCTGCCACTGGGCGTGGGCGGGAACCCCCGAGGCCCAAGGGCGGCACTCCGGAGACTCCGGGGCGTGTACAGCCCCACTCATTATTATGTGAGAGTGTCATGGGCGGTGAGCTTCACAGGCATTGGCCTTCTTCATAGACACCGGGCCTTTTCCAAAACACGACAGCTTCACAGGCATTCGCCTTCTTTACAGGCACCGGGCCTTTCCCAAAACGCGACAGCTTCACAGGCATTCGCCTTCTTCACAGGCACCGGGCCTTTCCCAAAACGCGACAGCTTCACAGGCATTCGCCTTCTTCACAGGCACTGGGCCTTTCCCAAAATGCGACAGCTTCACAGGCATTCGCCTTCTTCATAGGCATCGGGCCTTTCCCAAAACGCGATAGCTTCACAGGCATTCGCCTTCTTCACAGGCACCGGGCCTTTCATGGGCGCTAGGCCTCACTCAGGGATAAAACCTCCGGTGATGTTGGATGTTCCATGCGCTCTGGAGGGGCACCCCCTCCGAGGTCTCCAAGTGCGCGGATCCAGGCCTGGAAACATGAACAACCTTGAACAGGGCCTCCCACATGGGAGAGAGCTTGTGCAGCCCCTCCCTAGAGAGGACATGTCTGAGCACGAGATCCCCTACCTCGAGGGTCCTGGGGCGGATGTTGCGGCAGTGGTATCCTCGCAGCGCCTGCTGATACCTTGCCGCTCGCAGTGCGGCTTCTCGACCGCGTTCCTCCCCTAGCACGAGATCCGTCCCCCGCATGGCGTCCTGCTGCGTCTCGTCGAACGCCAGGGCCCGTGCGGAGCGATGCCTAACCTCGTGAGGGAGAACAGCCTCTGCTCCGTAGACGAGGAAGAACGGGGTCTCGCCAGTCGGTTTGGTCGCAGTCGTGCGGATTGACCATAGCACGGACTGGAGCTCATCGTACAAGCCCCTGCCGCAGGCCTCCAGCTTCTTCTTGAAGGTCCTGGCTTTGAGGCCCCTCAGGACCTCCGCGTTAGCTCGCTCGGCCTGGTCGTTGCTCCGGGGGTGTGCTACAGAAGCGTAGCATATCTATGTTCCAAGGTTAGCACAGTATGTTTTGAAGAGATTACTGGTGAACTGCGAACCGTTGCGGTGATGATGTGGTTGGGCACCCCAAATCAGCTCACGAGGCCCTTGATGAACTTGACTGCGGAGCCCGCCGGGATTGTGCGGACAGCTTCCACCTCATCCCACTTGGTGAATTTGTCCACGGCGACGTAGAGGTAGCGATAGCCCCCTGGAGCCCGAGGAAACGGGCCCAGAATGTCCAGCCCCCAAACGGCGAACGACCATGAGAGGGGTATAGTCTGTAGACCTCCCGCAGGCTGATGGATCTGCTTGGTGTGGAACTGGCGGGCCTCGCAAGCCTTCACCAGCTCAACGGCGTCGTTGAGTGCTGTGGGCCAGTAGAATCCACTATGGAACGCCTTGCCGACGAGGGTTCATGACGACGAGTGGTGCCCGCAGTCTCCGCCGTGTATGTCTGCCAGTAGCTCCTTCCCCTGGTCTTTGGAGATGCAACATAAGGACACGTCATTTGGTCGCTTCCTATAAAGCTCTCCATCCTGGATGCAGTAAGTTGTGGCCTGTCGCACCACACGCTCCGCCTCCTCCTCGTTCTCCAGCAGGGTCCCTTGCATCAGGTAGTTCTTGAGCTCCAGGATCCAACACCCTTCCTGAGGCTCCAACACCAGGAGCAGGCGTGCCCCTGAGGCCGGGCAGCAGACCGCAGCTCCTGAGGCAGGTGGCTGAGGGAGCTCCTCCCTTGGTTGCACCGTGCTTGACAGTGACGGCACCGCCGAGGGCTTGAAGAGCCGCTCCTTGAAGACGCCAGGCTCCTGAGGTAGCCGCCTAGATGCCCTTTTGGCAATGTCATCAGCCTCCTGATTGGTGCCGCGAGGCACATGCTGCAGCTCCAGCCCCCAGAACTGTTTCTCCATCTTGCGGACCTCAGCGAGGTAGGCTTCCATGTGCTCGTCCTTGGGCTCGTATATCTTGTTGGAGAAGTTGATGAGGAGCTGTGAATCGCCCTTGATGATGAGGTGCTTCACCCCTAGGGCGATTGCGGCTTTCAAGCCTGCTATCAGGCCTTCGTACTCTGCTATGTTGTTGGAGACCTTTTCTCCGTGCTGGAAGCAGAGTTGCACAACGTAGTAGAGATTGTCTTGGGTGGGGGATACGAGTACCGCGCCAGCTCCCGCGCCGTGTCGGGAGAACGCTCCACCGAAGTACATGACCCAGCTGTCCGGTGCTTTACTTCTTGGGGAAAGTGATCGGTCTTCACCTGCCTCGAGACCCGGTGCTTCTGTCCACTCTGCCATGAAATCCGCCAATGCGGCTCCCTTGATGACTCTGGTCGTACTAAATTCTAGCTGAAATGCCTGTAGTTCAATGTTCCATTCAGCGACCCTTCCAGCTAAGTTGGGTCTCCTGAGTACCCTCTCCAAGGGGTATGCTGAGACGACTTTGATGGGATGGCCTTGTAAATAGTGCCGCAGCTTGCGTGAGTCAACTAGCAGCGCGAGGAGGAGTTTTTGGGGCATAGGGTACCGTGCCCTTGCGTCCCACAGTACCGTGCTGACAAAGTACACGGGATGCTCGACGAGGTTGAGGGTGCCGGCGCAGCTTGCGTCCTCCGGAGGTCGAGGCGTCTCCTGGGATGATGGAGCCCCCAGCGCTTGGTCGCTTGAAGGGGCCCCTTCTGCTCCGGGTGCATTCTCCTGCTGCGGCTGTTCCCTTCCGACCGTGGTCGTGGTCCTCGCGAGGCCCTCCTGGCCTTGTTGTGCCTCAGTCTGGGCGGTCGATGTGGCCTTGGCTCGCCGCTCTTCCCTAACCGCCACCAGTGCTGCGCTAGCGGAGTAGGGGGTGGCCGCAAGGTAGAGCACCAGGGGCTCCTGAGGGCGCCAAGCTACCATCACTGGTGGGTTGGTAAGGTACCTCTTGAGATCTTAGAATGCCTTGTCGGCCTCTTCAGTCCATTCGAAGGCGCCTTTCTTCTTCATCAGCTTGAAGAAGGGCAGTGCTCGCTCTCCAAGATTGGAGATAAAGCGCCCTAGCGCGGTCACACGTCCGATGAGCTTCTGCATCTCTCTGAGGGTCTTTGGCGGGCTCATGTCCTCGACCGCCTTGACCTTCTCAAGGTTGGCCTCAATGCCCCTGTGGGACACGAGGAAGCCCAGGAGCATGCCCGAGGGGACTCCAAACACGTACTTCTCTGGGTTGAGCCGTAGGTCCACTTTGTTGAGACTCGCAAACGTTTCCTCCAGGTCCTGTATCAGGGTTTTCGCCTCCTGAGACTTCACCACAATGTCGTCGACGTAAGCTTCAGTGTTCCTCCCGAGCTGCCAGCCTAAGGCGATGTGCATCAGCCGCTGAAAGGTTGTGCCGGCGTTGCGCAGCCCAAATGGCATGCACGTATAGCAGTACACTCCACACGGGGTCAGGAAGGCCGTCTTCTCCACGTCTTCCACCGCCATCTTGATCTGGTGATAGCCCGAGAAGGCATCTAGGAAGCACAACAGGTCACACTCTGCTGTGGAGTCGACTATCTGGTCGATGCAGGGGAGCGGGAACGGATCCTGCGGGCAGGCTTTGTTGAGATTGGTGAAGTCGACACACATGCACTCTTTTCCTCCCTTTTTTGGTAGAATGACCAGATTTGCCAGCCAATCGGGGTAGCGGACCTCGCGGATAACCCGTGCCGCTTCCAGCTTCCGGGTCTCTTGAATGATGAAAACTTGTTTCTTAGTGGACTGTCGCCTTGCCTTCTGCTTCACGGGGCGCATGTTTGGGCACACGTTGAGGCGATGCTCAATCACACCCCTCGGGACCCCCGCTAACAGATCAGGTTCCCACGCGAACACCTTCTTGTTCGCGCACAGGAATATGACCAGGGCCTTCTCCTGCTCGGGCTCGAGGTTGGCTCCTATGGTGAAGGTGGCGCCAGTGGACCCATCCTCGTCGACCGGTACTTCCTTGGTTTCCGCCTTGTCCTGGGTGAACAACTGCTTCTTTTTAGCTGGCGCAGCCCCCTTGGGCTTGAGGGCGTCGGTGCTGGCAGGCTGCGCCACCGCGGCCGCCCTGAAGGCGAGCTGGAGCGCCTGCAGCGCATCCCTTGTATCTCCTGACACTGTAAGGACGCCGCTGCTCCCGGGCATCTTAATGAGGTTGTACGCCGGGTGAGTTGCTGCCATGAACTGGGCCAAGGCCGGGTAGTCGAGGATGGCGTTGTAGGGGAGGCTGATGGGGGAGATCTCGAAGTCGATCAGCTCCGTGCGGAAGTTGTCGTAGGTGTCGAAGGTCACTGGGAGGCGGATCTGCCCCAAGGAGGCGGTGGAACCGCCCCCGACGCCCGAGAAAGGCCTGCTGGGTCGGAGCCGCTCCAGTGGCACGTGGAGGAGGCTGAAGGCCTCCACCGAGAGCACGTTGAGGCCGGAACCACTGTCGATGAGGGTCCTGGTGACGGCCACTTGGCAGATGGTGGGGGTGCACAGCATCGGGAGCGCGCCCGAACCGACGGGGTTGAAGGGGTGATCATCTGAGATGAAGGTCAGGTCAGCCTCAGGTGCCGCCCAGCCCGGGGGAGCTTCTTGACGCTTGGAGGTGGTGCTGATCCGGCGAGTGAACGGCTTGACGTGGTGGATCGAGGGTGGCGCTTGGGAGTCACCCAGGAGAGCTGCGACGACGGGCGGCACTGGTGCGGCGAAACGGGCGAGGAAGAGGTCGCGCGGCTCCTCCCAGGAGGTCACGGAAGCCGTCGGCAGGTGGATGAGCCGCATGCGAGGGACGCTGATGAGGGCCATGGGTAACCAGTTGGCCATCACCCGGTCGTCGCCCCCGGCTCTGAGGACGGCCTCCTCGTACGCCAGTAGGAAAACCAGCGGGTCCGTCGCGCCGTTGTAGCACGGCGGCATCTCGGGCTTGAACTTGCGCGACCACTGCACCTGTCGCAAGGCGGGGGACAAGGCCTGGAGCCCCCTGGCCCCAGCGCCGGCATCTGTTGCCGGAGCGGGCGGCGTGTTGTCCGCCATGGGGACGGAACGCGATGTTGGTGGAGAGCGGGTCGTCGGGAGGGAGAACTCCAGCGCACCCCTACCTGGCGTGCCAAATGTCGGATTTCGGGTTCCGGCAGACCCTTGAGGTTCGAACACAGGGGTGCGCGTGGAGATCTCTCCCCTACCGATCTACGTCCGATCTCCTCGTGCGAACTAAGCTGGAAACGATGAGCAACACAAGGGACACGAGGTTTATACTGGTTCGGGCCACCGTTGTGGTGTAATACCCTACTCTAGTGTGTGGTGTGGTGGATTCCCTCTGGGGCTGATGATGAACAGTACAAGGGAAGAACAGCCTCGCGAGAGGTGTTCTTGAGCTGGTGCGGGATGTTCTACTTGGTCTCTCTATCTGATTCCTTGCCTGTGACTCTCTTCGTCCCCCTCTCTATGTGGTGTCTTGCCCTATTTATAGAGGCCCTGGGCCTCTCCCCAAATAATGAGCGGGAAGGGCGCCAACAATTGGCCATTTTGAAGGGGAACATCTAGTACAAGTTATCCTGACCAAAGGTGGTCTTCGGCTACCAAAAGCACTGGTGGTGACGCCGTCTTTGGCTCCACGGTGACCTCCGTCCTGCCGTCCGGCCGGTCTTGGTCTCATTGCACCGGAATGGTAACCTTTGCCTGATGCCTTGGCCTGTGCTTGCCCCCTTTGCACCGAAAGGGAAACAAGGACACAGCGCAGGCCGGCGCCCGCCTGGCGCCCGCCTGGTCTTGATTCGTCATGGCTTGCGTCATTGGATCCTCGCGAGGTACCCCCGCCTTGATCTCTCCGCCTCCTCGCGAGCCTGCCTGATGAGGCTGCCTCTGAGGAAGCTTCCTGTCGTCCACCCCACGAGGCTTGGCCCCTCGCGAGGGTCTTGAGCTTGAGCTGATGAAGATGGGCCGCACTGGGCCCCCACCTGAGCCACGCCGCAGGCCGCAGGTAGGCAAGTCTGGGGACCCCCGTTCCCAGAACGCCAACAGAAAGGACCCCATTATTCTTGCCCCGATCTGAAAGATGACGTGGTCAAGGAACTCATTGATCGGTGCGACGTCATCACCTCGGCTAGCATGGCAGGTTCTTCAAGCCAATTCTCGACTCAACTAATAACATCATTACAAGGAACCCAAGAGTCAAGGATTTGTTTGATCTCCCATATCTTCTTCGCCATGACCCTGATGACTGGCGCCGGCACGACGGAGGCCTCGCCCTGTGCAAGTTGATGCCGCTTGATAATGATACGTATGATGTTAAGATGCCATCGCTTGAGGGCAAGGCTTGAGCGGGCGCAAATGGAGATTGGGTTGTTTACATTGGGTCCAACTGCGAGTGGGAACTTGTGAATGTGTACACTCGTGACCGGGTTCCACTTCCAAAAATCTCAGCAGACTGCCCAGAGGTTGAGCACACCGGTATTGCACGCACATTCAAATACAATCATGGTGACTGTCTTCTATGGAAGATAGCAATTTGTCGAGTTCCCAACCGCTCTTGGAATTACAAGAACTATGAAGTTGTTGCTATCTTCAACAAGCTTGTTGCCGTCCTTGGTGGTTTGACTTGATGGATATTGCTCAAAAATCAGTTTCTATACACGGATGAGTACTGTGATGCAATTCAATACGAGGGCCTTGTGTTTGCTGCCACCACTCGTGGCACTGTTTTTGCATGGGATCCTCGTAGTTTCGGTACATTTGTCTTCCACCATAATTATAATTGTTTCATCCACATGCATGCGGGTTAGCAAGTTTCCCTTCACTAATTAACCTTCTTCTTGTGTTTCCAAGGTCCTGTGAACATCCCACCACCTATACTTGAAAAATTTATAACCAAGGGGGAGATGATGATGGTGATGATCACGAGCATGAGGACGAGCAGCGCCCATATACTATGTGGCGCCTGGCAACTAATTCCGATGGATCACCTCTTCTTGTGTGTATACACCCCACTGATGATGTTACTGGTAAGGAAGCAGGTGTAGTCTCCCATGGTCGCACTCTCCGGACCTATTCCAACACCCGTTGCATGGTATTCGGGATGGATACTAGTGTGCTAGCGCCAACTCCTTCTCCCTGGTACAAAATTGATAGTCTTGGAGAAAACTCGCTCTTCCTTGGACAAAACTATCCGATGATGGTGAAAGGCGATCCAACTGCTGTTGACACAATGTTACTAGTACCATATATGAGAAGCAACTGTGTCTATACCTCAGACATTTGGGTGGTTCCCTACCCTGGTACTGATATAGTAGGCCGCTTCAGCCTCGATGATCAGTCCCGCGTTGGTCTCCAGATCGACAATGGATGGCCCGTCCCAGAGAATCACTTGTGGTTCAAAGCAAGTGTTTCCAACACCGAGGAATGGTTGAGTTGAAGTTCATTTCATTGCTTGTTATTTGTTGTGTGGTGAAAACTTTAGTATTTATAATGTATCCTCATTGTCGATGTGGGTTGATGACCTGTTGTATGTAATAAAATGATATGCCTGTGATAAACTTACTAAATTTATGAATGGCTTTCGAGTCGCTTCTCTGAGTGAGTGGTGCGACGAGGCAAAAAAATATTTTCCGAATACATAATTGTACGTGCATTGCAACAAGTTAACGGATGAGGCCAATCAACAATAGTTGTACACTATTTGTACTCCCTCCGTCTAGGTGAGTAAGTCACCTTATGAAAATTAGATTTTCCCAAAATGTTTAGGCCCCGTTCATTAACTTTCCATCTCGATGCCCGCCCTGCCTTGTTCGCCAACGAGCTCTTCCACCTCTGCCTCGTTGTCTCCCGTGGAAACCCCTTTCCTCCCTTTTTTTTGCTCGGGCAAGGACCAATGCATGCAGCACGTCCATGCGGTTATTAGGCAAAAAATAAAAGCGCTTTGCATGCTATGAATTATGATGGCCTGCATGGGTAGCTAATAAGGCATCCTCTTAACTGCTGTGATTAAATGTTGTGTAGAAGAGAGAAATATTCTTCTTTTCCACCAATCTGCTTGCACCTAGGTCGTGATGCACCTTCTAATACGACTTATTCACCTAGACGGAGTACTAGCTTCACATGCTTCGCGCGTCGGGCGGGCGTTTTTACTGTAGCCATATGTTAATGTGTTCGTTGTACGTAACCAGCACCTCGAATCCTCGATACTAGTACTATATAGTAGGAGTAGTAGGGTGGCATGGGCCAGAACAAGCATTCACGTCCAGGAGTACGGCACATGCCACCACCACGACATCCATCTGACACTATATTATTTCTTGGAGTCCGTGCTAGAGCAATCTCTTCAACCTCGTCGTTTCTCTAACTTCAGCCATTGCGCGGCGGGCGAGGTGGGGGTTTGCCGATAGTCGGTTTCCTTAACTGCGGTCCCACTTATAAGGCCAACTCCAACGCACGACCCCAAACGGACCTCCATTTTGCACGAACTCCAACGATATTTTTGACTAGAAAAGCAAGACAAAAAAACAAGAACCACAAGAATACATTTTACTACTCCTGTAAGTTGGATTAGTGCCTTCTCGATGCATTCATTGTTGATCTGCGGAGGCTCGATCTTGCGTGCTTCTTTCTTCTTCGAGTGTAAAGAAGTAGACATTGCTTCCTCGCATCTAGTCTCATGTCTAGCCTCTATTCTAGTAGGAGTATCAACAAGTACACTAATCTCATCTCTATCCTCTGTGCTAGCTAAAAGTGATAGAACATCAACTAAATTGCGCTCTATCAATATATGGATGTACTCTTCTTCCCAATACAAAAACTTGCATCCATTCTACTCCCTCCGTTGCACAATACATGCCTTCTATTTGTCAAAATATATATGTATCTAGACATGTTTTAGTATATAGGTACATCCATTTTTGGACAAATGGAAGTCAAGTATTTTGGAACGGAGGGAGTACACAATAAAAAATTTAAGTTAGCACAACTAGTCTAATCCGAGAGCACAACCGAAGATTTGGTCGGGTTCTTCCTCCTTTTGCTGACACGTGGGACATCCAGCATCCAGGTCGTGTCATGAAAGAAAATAGAGTGGTAGTTGAAGCCACGAGATGTGCATCTTGGGTTAAATTGTAAATAGAATCTTACTACTCTTGAGTAACTCCAAAAGCGGCCACCGAAGATATTTATTGGATTTGTTTTTCATAACCAGCACGTTGAGGTGAAAGATGTGCAGGTTTAGTGGGTCCTCTTGCGTTCTCACTTACTTGTGGGGCCGGATGTGAGCAAACAAATGATGGGCTCCGCGTGTCCGCTGGCTGGCTGAGAAGAGAGATAGAGGAGGGTTGAGCACGGACTGCATGAAATTTGTTCTACGTACCTCGATATAGGCTCGATATAGTGGGGTGGCATGGGCCATAACTAGCATTCACGTCTAGCAGTATGGCACACGCCACCCACACGAGTCCCATCCGACACCAATTTTCTTGGAGTCCGTGCTACAGCCATCTCTTCTCCCTCTTGTTTTCTCAGCCATCGCGCGGTGGGCGGGGTGGGGGTTTGCCGATAGTCGGTTTGCTCAACTGTGGTCCCACTTGTAAGTGAAAATGCAACACCGCACGCATTCCCGCTTGAGCGGCGTGCCGGACCAACCGTGTGGCGGTGCGACGCGAACACGGCAGGCTTTTCCTTTTGAACTCGTAACTTGTAAAATTTGGTTCTGCTCCATGGCGCGACCGATAGATAGAAAATAACGATTTTGCCTAGAGTAATAAGAAGTTTGGTTCTAGCGCCGTTCATGCATGGAGTACGTACGAAAATTATGAAGTTGATGCGAAAGGTAAGATAATTACTGTAGTATCATATACTACTACATGGATTTGACGGAAAGATAAAAATACATACGGATCCATCAACAACATCCTCACGCCCTAGTGCGTCGGGTCACCAACTGACGTGTGAGGAGCAGCGGCGTTGGCGGAGAGCTCAACATGCTTCTGAACAGTGCCATCCAAGGTTGCCCTGCGGTCCAAGAAGGCCAGCATCCTATCGTCCTCCTCTTGCATGTAGTAGTCCTTGTGGATGATTTGCGCGTAGACGTGGGTGATTATGTCGACGGTGTCTTGCTGCGCCAGGCGCTGCGCGGCGAGCGCGACCTCGAGGTGGACATTCTCCGGCGCGACGGCGGGCAGTCACAGGGCCACTAGTGCGTCGAAGAGGTTGTCACCATAGTGGCCGTTGAGGGTGGCGAGCATCGCTGAGCCTGGGCGCGTCGGCTGGAGGCTTACGTCAAAGTCGTCCGCAAGCTTCTTGACGACGGTGAACTTGTCGAGGAAACCGACGAGGACCTCGTCAAACAAGGAGATGAAGCTGTCGTCCAAGCGGCCCCTCGCCCTGGCGGCCTCAAGTAATACTACCAGGAGACGTTCCTTGGTGCCAGGCCGCAGGCCGGCATCATGGACCATCTGGCACAGCCGGCTGATGCTCGCGCTCATCGCCTCCATGGGTCTAGCTTAGCTTGTCAACTGATCTTGCGATTCGAGTGATCACTCTTGCCCTTGGTTAGCATGCGTAGGTGCGTAGTATTTGGTACTACTCCTCGGCCCTCTACTGCACCTGCCTTTGGCTGTATGATAGGTGGGCCATCCACCCCCGGGCCCACGTGTCATTCACCCAAAGGCAGTTGCCGTAAGTCAATGAAGCTACGTCCCCCTCCATGCCGGTGCAGTATAGTCATCTCACCGAACCTCTAGTTGGGGCCAAACGAGAGAAGTTTGATGTTTACTGGTTTATTGGTCCCCTTTGCATTTTGCACCAAGTTTTGACCTTTGATTTAACTAATAAAATGTTAGTGCATGTGAACAAAAATGTTGTGCAAGTCACCTTACGAAAACCAAATAATCCCAAAATACTTAGGCATGGTGCATTAACTCCCTCCTTGTTTCTTATTTCGTGACATATCAACCAATGAGAGATGTGGGCCGTGCATGCTTTCAATGACTTGAGACTACCAAACATGACATGCAGTGTTTAGTTCATTGCATGTAATCCTATTAGTACTCCAGTTAGCAAAAAAACATTAAGTTCTCTCGCCGATAGGAATTAAACACCATGTATTTATTTACAGAGGGAGTAGTACATTTTTTGTGACATGCATAACTAGATATTGCTAGTCAAATACTAAAATCCAGATGGACGTGGTAGTACTCCTAAATCCAGACGGTGGTGCTACTAGTACTAGTAGTAGTACTACCAATGTAGTAGAAGGATTACTAGCATTGTACTACCCGTTGGTTAAATTATTACGTGCTGCTCCTCATAGTGAAGTGACAAGACCATGCGCCGGAGATGACACCTGAGTATAGGCGCCGTGTTCGACATACCATAGTCAGCCTCACTGTCTACAGTCACTATCATCATGGCTGTAGAGCTAGCCTGCTTACAACTAGCCCTGTTCGACATAATTTCCTATGCGTAGATGCCCGTGCATTGCACGGAACACCAAGATTGGGGGTGGACGGCTCCGGCAGCGGCCATCGCGCCAGATTTTTTCACGGCCATCTAGATTTGGTGGGGAGGAGATAAGGCTGATTGTGAGAGATAAGGAGTTGTTTGTAAATAGGGAACAAGTGCGGGCATCTTTTTGCAAAAATGGAGAAGCCTGGTTTGTATGTGTCAGATCTAGATCCGACGGCTATTGGTGAAAGATGGGAGACACAACATCATCACCAACTCAGGACCTGTTTGATTCGTAGGATTTTGAAAACGCAGGAATAGGACACGGCAATATTACAAGTTTCAAACTTATATTACAAATGTTAGGAGTAATGCTGCACCTACGAAGAGGGAATTACTAGGAAGTTTACGTAAGACCTTTTGTTACTTTAGGTGGATGCAGCATTATCGTACAAACTAAAATCCACCGCCCTGACAAGTCACTAATGGGCAAATAAGTTTTTGAGTCTCTGGCCACTTGATGTTTCAAAAACAAATTCAGCTTCTGCGGAGACTTTGTCATTTAGGCTTAGACGCTTGTGGTGATCAGCACGCCATTCATTGTTGCGCCAGAGAACGCCAAACCTCATTACCTTGAGCTCACTTGCCTCCAGAACAAAGAACCTGGCCAATTTAATCTCAGATGTGCTGCCTTAGTAGTCGATCAAATCAATTTCTGTAAGATGGAGATCAAGGCATTCGATGAGATTGTTATAGTGCAGCACATTTTTCACTTTCGGGTCTTTTTTTATCTGCAAAAGAAGAGAACATATTAGAGCAGCTGGCTGCATAAGATTGTCGTGTCATCAAGAGTTACCAATATAATTCGCTCATACGATAGGGTTGGCTGGCTAGTGATATTTTTTCACTCTCTCTCTCTCTCTCTCTCTCTCTCTCTCTCTCTTTCTCTCTCTCTCTTTCTGTTTCCTCTCATAAACTAGGAGCACGTGAAGAGCTTGGGAATTTGTTTCCTTCCACTATGTCGCCGATGCCATATTTCGCAAAATTATGCCACATAATACGCATCGATGTCAAATCAAAAGATTTTGGCACCGCCCTCGCGATGTGAGAGAGTTGGCACTGGTGTGCACACAGACCCACATGTATTAACAAATCAATCAAATCAACTACACCAGCCTCCCACTCTCCCAAGCAAGTGTTTTTTTATTGCCTCAGTCCTCTCTCTCTCTCTCCCACGCAATGTTTTTTCATTGCGTGAGTTAATTTGGCACCGGAGCAAAGTAGGTGATCCAGATTGGGGCACCAGGTGAGCAATGGAGGGGCATCGATGCCAAATGCATCACAAGTGAATTTGGCACATGTTTTGGCCTACATAGACCACTTTTGTACTCCCTCCGTCCCAAAATTCTTGTCTTAAATTTGTCTAAATACGGATGTATCTAGTTACATTTTAGTGTTAGATACATTCGTATCTAAACAAATGTAAGACAATAATTTTGGGACGGAGGGAATACTACCTCGTATTTAGTATAAAATTTTGACCATATATTTACCTAAGAAAATGCCAATGCATGTCACTAAAAATTGCACCATTTGAAATTATGTTCAAATACGAATCCAACGATATAGTTCTTAGTGACATGAATTAACATTTTGTCAGTTAAATCTATGGTCAAGTTTTGATACTACAAAATTGGAAGAGTAAACCAGGACGGAGGTAGTACTTGCTCTTAGGGTAACCATAGTGTTACTGTAGTAGTCCAAGTTACTTTCCACTATGACTAGCCTAGGCTACTATAGTAGTACAACATAAAAACGATGCAGGTGATCACGTGAGAAAATATACTAAAAACATTTCTTTCGGTGCAGTGCGTAGATGCAGTTTTGAACACTACACTTGTCATCGTAATTTGGGAAAATTACGAAAAAATTGAGCTACGTTGTGATTACCGTTTACTTATAGGAAAGAAGTTTCACCTCGATGAGTAGCTTCTCCGTGCAGGGAAAGCATGTAAGGAATCCAACAACTTGATCCATATTGGGGCCGATAGATTTTAGTGCTAAGATCTTCAGTGTGCGCATGGACTGGGTCAAGCTTGTGGGAATCATTTTCTGGAAGACGGTCATAAATACATCAAGAACAAATTTAAAAATGTGAATTTCAAGAAGACGGAGAAGAAGATGAGTGTTGTACCTAAACGATTACGGATCCAATAAAGAGTTCGGAGAATTTGGCAGACGAGTACACCAACGCTGTCAATTTCGGCGCGTCAATGACCCTGATTTTTGTTGGACCTTCTAGATCCGATACAAGGAATCTCTCAAGGAAAGGCGCATTCTCAATGACCATAATGTGGAACAGCTGGAGTGATCTCTTCCTAATTGATGTCTTGTCGCGGGGCCAGCAAGACACATAAATCCATCAGAGATTCGTCGAGGCGATGTGGAGGCTAATGAACCCGTGGATCTGCTCAAGACGAAGGTACTCGAGCGCAGTACAGCTGCGGAGCAGGTGCTCCATAGCCTTCTTCCAGATGAGAATGTCGAAGAGGTCGAGCTGCTTGAGTTGAGGGGGAAGAAGGGCGGGCGCGGCATTAATCTGGGGAAGATAGCAGGAGCTGAAGCTGGCGCGGCGTAGCGTTGGCGTGAGGCGGAGCACGGACGGCGGCAGAGAGCGACATCGTCCAGCTTCAAAGCTAAGCTCCTCGAGCTGATCTAGGGCGGCGGATAAGAACCACTCGTCGAACTTGGGTTGGACCTTGCAGTTGGTACTGAACATGCGGATGTCAAGGCGTCTGGCTGGCCCAGGGTGCGATGAAAGGATCTTGGAGACTGCGGCCATGTGTTTGCAATCCCCGTCGCAGAGGCAGCTGTCGACGGTGAGGTTGACGGGGACGCAGCACCAGAGGGGGCGCCACCGCCGGGAGAGCAGGGCGGTCTGCACGGCAGATTTGGTGGGGAGGAGGCCGATGATGACAAGAAGCATGTCGTCGGGGAGGCTGCTGATGAAGTCCAGGCTCGCCGGATGCGGTTTTGGCTCGAGCCGCCTCCGCTTGTTGGCTGCCTTGCCGTCCATCTCAACCGGCAGCGACGCCGGTGTACACGTGTGCTGGTGTGTGTTGTGTGCTGGGTGTGCGCGAGTGCGTCCTTCTGTGCATGCCGCCGCGCAGTGGTGAATTGTGCGCGAGTGCGTCCTTTGCGCGCAAGAAGTTTGTCCTCAATGCGCCCTCAATTTACTAGCGTGCGGGGTGCTACCCCGAGTGGTTTCAACTTTGTTTACTTCACCGCGTGTTAGATGGGCCTCTAGTTTACTTATTTTCACCCACTGCCACATGGGCCAGCACACGAAGATACAGAACACGAGCTGACAAGGCAGCATGTGGATTGGTTGACCGGTCAACTAAACAATATACGGAGCTATACACTGACATAGTGAGCGTATAATCCGTCGGTATAGAGAGTTCAAGTGAGAGGCGAGGCCCGTGAGAGATAGCAAAGAGAGAGAGAGAGAGAAAGAGCTACTCCCTCCGTTCAATAATGTAGTTCCAACATTTTTTAAGTCAAACTTTTGAAACTTTGACCAAGTTTATAAAGAAATTACTTATATCTACAATACCAAAGATAAATGATAGTATGAAGTAAGTACATGTTGTGATGAATCTAATGATCGTTCCAGATGTAAATGTTTTTCTCCACATATACCTGGTCAAAATTTTCTGAGGTTTGAATTTTCAAAACATCCATATGCTTATGGATGTGGCAGAGTACCTAACTAGAGAGAGAGAGAGAGAGTGAAAAAAGTGTGTGTGCGTGTGTGAAAGAGACATGGACAACACACGATAAAAGTAGAGAAAAAGCATGCATGTCTTATGCAAACATATCACACATGCATCTTTGACAACGGAGGCAAGGTGAGGAGATAGTGTGTGGTTGTTTGGAACCGAGAGAGCAAGACCCCTAGCACGTGGCCAAGAGGGGTCTGACAAACAAGGGAGAGAGGCCGAGAGAGACGTACGAAGAAAATGCAGACATGGGGAGGAGAGAGTGTATGTTTGTCATAGAGAGATCCCCTGGAGATCGTGATGGGACTACATGGGTGGGAGATCGAGTGACAAGGTGTGTGCGCGATAGAAGATGCCCCGAGAGATATCGAGATAGACGTATGGATGGAAGGAGACAATATGTGTGTTCCTGATGGCTCGTAAGAGATAATCATACTTAGGAGGGGGGAGTGCTTGCGCCTGTGATGGAGTGAGGAATTATGGTACTTAGGGGGGTGCGTGTTACATGGAGAGAGAACAAGGGCGGAGAGTGTTGGATGGGTCTATATGTATAGCGCGAGCGAGACATGTGTATGTGTGAACCAGGGAGATATAAGGCCAGTTTGGCTTGCGTCCTGAGCATCTTTTGCCTGGCCTGGGGTTGTGGCTGAATTTCATGCACGCTTTTTTGGTTCCTACCCTGTGAAAAGGAAAGCCCGCCTGGCATGGGTTCCCTTGCACTTTAATTAGCCTGGCTGAACTCCAGACACTGCAAGTAGCCTGGCCCAGGCGACCGATTTCGAACGCCTGGCCTTGCCTGGTCGTGTGTCCATGAGGCTAACAGCAACATGGATGGATATTAGCAGTAAATAATTGATGCATGGATTGATTGATGGGACGTTGATGCTTTGTCTGGCCCAGGCATGAACCAAACACTTCAGCACCACACAAGCCTAGCCAGGCAGAAATATTTTACATCTCACATCCACACCAAGCAGTACCGGCCATCAAGGCATGAGGGTCAGGTCACGAACCAAACTGACCAATAAAGTTTGAGAGAGATTGAGGAGCCCCGATAAGGCTGAGTTGTGCGTCAGATAGCTGAGAGGGGGAAAGAGATATTCCATCCGTTCGATAATGCAGTGCATGTAAATTTTTTAGATGTCAAACTTTGGAAACTTTGATCAGGTTTACGCAAATGTTATTTATATCTACAATACCAAAGATACATCATACAAAACTACATCTCATGGTGAATCTAATGGTATATGTTTGCCATACTAGATGTAATTCTTTTTCTCCACGTACATGGTCAAACTTTGTGATGTTTGACTTTTCAATAAACCCATATGCTATGGACTGAGGAGAGTGCCTTAGTCGAGACAGATCATGTGCGTGTGAAGGAGAATGAGTAAGTGTGAAAAAAGAGTATGTGTGTGAAAGAGAAAGTGACAACAAACGATAAATTAGATAGAGTGTGTGTTTTTTTGTTTCTTATGCGAACATATCACGCATGCATCTCCAAGATGGAAAAGCGAGGCGAGGAGATACACGAAGATAGCTAGTGTGTTATTGTTTGCAATGGAGAGAGAGAGAGAGACACCCCTGTAGCACATGTCCAATAGAGGTCTGGCCAACAAGGAACAAAGGTCGAGAGGGACACATGGATGGCATGGATGCATGGGGAGGGAGAGAGGGTGTGTTTGTGATAGAGAGATCCCGTCGAGATCGTGAGGGGACTATATGGGTGGGAGATTGAGGGAGTGCGTGCGCGATAGAAAGATGCGCCGAGAGAAATCGAGATAGACCATGCACATGTTTGTGATGGAGACTAAGATTAGCTAGTCATATACATATAGGGGGGACTGCGTGTGCCTACAATTGAGTGAGAGACCATCATACTTGGCTAGCTGGGCATGAGATTGTGTGTGTGCGCGTGCGAGATGGAGAGGGAATGAGAGGGAGAGATAGAGTTTTAGATGGTCCTATCGAGTGCGAGTGAGATATGCATGTGTATGTGTGACCCAGGTGGATGGAGAGTTTGAGAGAGGGGGGAAGAGCTCTGAGACGACATAGTGGTGCGTGAGAGAGTTACGGGCAAAGAGCCAAGGAATTTGTGTGCGTACGATGAGTGCACCCAAGATATCTAGCTTGGACTAGCTAGAGTATCATACATAGTGTGCGAGAGAGACCTATAGATGGTGTATATATGCATGCGAACTAGAAAGACCCCCCCCCCCCACACACACACACAAAGAGAGAGAGAGAGAGAGAGAGAGAGATGGAGAGAAAGGTGAAGGAAATATGCCCTAGAGGCAATAATAAAGTCATTATTTATTTCCTTATATCATGATAAATGTTTATTATTCATGCTAGAATTGTATTAACTGGAAACATAATACATGTGTGAATACATAGACAAACAGAGTGTCACTAGTATGCCTCTACTTGACTAGCTCATTAATCAAAGATGGTTATGTTTCCTAGCCATGAACAAAGAGTTGTTATTTGATTAACGAGATCACATCATTAGTTGAATGATCTGATTGACATGACCCATTCCATTAGCATAGCACCCGATCGTTTAGTATGTTGCTATTGCTTTTATCCATGACTTATACATGTTCCTTTAACTATAAGATTATGCAACTCACGTTTACCGTAGGAACACTTTGTGTGCTACCAAATGTCACAACGTAACTGGGTGATTATAAAGGTGCTCTACAGGTGTCTCCGAAGGTGCATGTTGGGTTGGCATATTTCGAGATTAGGATTTGTCACTCCGATTGTCGGAGAGGTATCTCAGGGCCTTCTCGGTAATGCACATCACATAAGCCTTGCAAGCATTGCAACCAATGAGTTAGTTGCGAGATGATGTATTACGGAACGAGAAAAGAGACTTGCCGGTAACGAGATTGAACTAGGTATTGGATACCGACGATCGAATCTCGGGCAAGTAACATACCGATGACAAAGGGAACAACGTATGTTGTTATGCGGTCTGACCGATAAAGATCTTCGTAGAATATGTAGGAGCCAATATGGGCATCCAGGTCCCGCTATTGGTTATTGACTGGAGACGTGTCTCGGTCATGTCTACATTGTTCTCGAACCGTAGGGTCCGCACGCTTAAGGTTTCGATGACAGTTATATTATGAGTTTATGAGTTTTGATGTACCGAAGGAGTTCGGAGTCCTGGATGTGATCACGGACATGACGAGGAGTCTCGAAATGGTCGAGACGTAAAAAATGATATATTGGAAGCCTATGTTTGGACATCGGATGCATTCCAGGTAAAAACAGGATTTTACCGGAATACCGGGAGGGTTACCGGAACCCCCCGGGAGCATAATGGGCCAACATGGGCCTTGGAGGAGAAGTGAGAGGGCAGCCCTAGGGGCTGCGCGCCTCCCCCCCTTCCCCTAGTCCTATTAGGACTAGGAGAGGTGGGCGCCCCCCTCTCTCTCTCTCTCCCCCTTGGAGCAATCCTAGTCCAACTAGGATTGGGGGGGGGGGGGAATCCTACTCCCAGAGGGAGTAGGACTCTCCTGGCGCACCAAACCTGGCCGGCCAGCCCCTCCCCCTTGGATCCTTTATATACGGGGGCAGGGGGCACCCCAAAGACACAGAAGTTGATCTACGGATCGTTCCTTAGCCGTGTGCGGTGCCCCCTTCCACCAAATTCCACCTCGATTATATCGTTGCAGTGCTTAGGCGAAGCCCTGCGCCGGTAACACATCAAGATCGTCACCACGCCATCGTGCTGACGGAACTCTTCCTCGACGCTTTGCTGGATCGGAGCCCGGGGATCGTCATCGAGCTGAACGTGTGCCAAGAACTCGGAGGTGCCGGAGTAACGGTGCTGTGATCGGTTGGATCGCGAGGAGAACGTACGACTACTTCCTCTACGTACGACTACTTCCTCTACGTTGTGTCAACGCTTCCGCTTCGGTCTACGAGGGTACGTAGACAAACACTCTCCCCTCTCGTTGCTATGCATCACCATGATCTTGCGTGTGCGTAGGAAATTTTTTGAAATTACTACGTTCCCCAACAGTGGTATCAGAGCCTAGGTTTTTATGGTATGATGTTATTTGCACGAGTAGAACACAAGTGAGTTGTGGACGATACAAGTCATACTGCCTACCAGCATGTCATACTTTGGTTCAGCGGTATTGTTGGACGAGACGATCCGGACCAACCTTACGCGTACGCTTACGCGAGACCGGTTCCCTCGACGTGCTTTGCACATAGATGGCTTGCGGAAGACTGTCTCTCCAACTTTAGTTGAACCAAGTGTGGCTACGCCCGGTCCTTGAGAAGGTTAAAACGGAGTCTATTTGACAAACTATCATTGTGGTTTTGATGCGTAGGTAAGATGAGTTCTTGCTTAAAGCCCGTAGCAGCCACGTAAAACTTGCAACAACAAAGTAGAGGACGTCTAACTTGTTTTTGCAAGGCATGTTGTGATGTGATATGGTCAAGACGTGATGCTAAATTTTATTGTATGAGATGATCATGTTTTGTAACCGAGTTATCGGCAACTGGCAGGAGCCATATGGTTGTCGCTTTATTGTATGCAATGCAATCGCGATGTAATGCTTTACTTTATTGCTAAACGGTAGTGATAGTCGTAGAAGCATAAGATTAGCGAGACGACAACGATGCTGCGATGAAGATCAAGGTGTCGCGCCGGTGACGATGGTGATCATGACGGTGCTTCGAAGATGGAGATCACAAGCACAAGATGATGATGGCCATATCATATCACTTATATTGATTGCATGTGATGTTTATCCTTTTATGCATCTTATCTTGCTTTGATTGACGGTAGCATTATAAGATGATCTCTCACTAAATTATCAAGAAGTGTTCTCCCTGAGTATGCACCGTTGCGAAAGTTCTTCGTGCTGAGACACCACGTGATGATCGGGTGTGATAGGCTCTACGTTCAAATACAACGGGTGCAAAACAGTTGCACACGCGGAATACTCAGGTTTAACTTGACGAGCCTAGCATATACAGATATGGCCTCGGAACACGGAGACCGAAAGGTCGAGCGTGAATCATATAGTAGATATGATCAACATAGTGATGTTCACCATTGAAACTACTCCATCTCACGTGATGATCGGACATGGTTTAGTTGATTTGGATCACGTGATCACTTAGAGGATTAGAGGGATGTCTATCTAAGTGGGAGTTCTTAAGTAATATGATTAATTGAACTTTAATTTATCATGAACTTAGTCCTGGTAGTATTAGCATATCTATGTTGTAGATCAATAGCTCGCGTTGTTACTTCCCTGTGTTTATTTTGATATGTTCCTAGAGAAAATTGTGTTGAAAAATGTTAGTAGCAATGATGCGGATTGGATCCGTGATCTGAGGTTTATCCTCATTGCTGCACAGAAGAATTATGTCCTTGATGCACCGCTAGGTGACGGACCTATTGCAGGAGCAGATGCAGACATTATGAACATTTTGCTATCTCAATATGATGACTACTTAATAGTTTAGTGCACCATGCTTAACTGCTTAGAATCGGGACTTCAAAGACGTTTTGAACGTCATGGAGCATATGAGATGTTCTAGGAGTTGAAGTTAATATTTCAAGCAAATACCCGAGTTGAGAGATATGAAGTCTCCAACAAGTTCTATAGCTAAAAGATGGAGGAGAATCGCTCAACTAGTGAGCATGTGCTCAGATTGTCTGGGTACTTCAATCGCTTGAATCAAGTGGGAGTTAATCTTCCAGATAAGATAGTGATTGACAGAATTCTCTAGTCACCATCACCAAGTTAGTAGAACTTCGTGATGAACTATAATATGCAAGGGATAACAGAAAATATTCCCAAGCTCTTCGCGATGCTAAAATCGGCGAAGGTAGAAATCAAAGAAAAACATCAAGTGTTGATGGTTGACAAGATCACTAGTTTCAAGAAAAGGGCAAAAGGAAAGAAGGGGAACTTCAAGAAGAACGGCAAGCAAGTTGCTGCTCAAGTGAAAAAGCCCAAGTCTGGTCCTAAGCCTGAGACTAAGTGCTTCAACTGCAAAGGAACTGGTCACTGGAAGCGGAACTACCCCAAGTGATTGGCGGATAAGAAGGATGGCAAAGTGAACATAAGTATATTTGATATACATGTTATTGATGTGTACTTTACTAGTATTCATAGCAACCCCTCAGTATTTGGTACTAGTTCAAGTTGCTAAGATTAGTAACTCGAAACGGGAGTTGCAAAATGAACAAAGACTAGTTAAAGGGCAAGGTGACGATGTGTGTTGGAAGTGGTTCCAAGATTGATATGATCATCATCACACACTCCCTATACTTTCGGGATTAGTGTTGAAACTAAATAAGTGTTATTTGGTGTTTGCGTTGAGCATGAATATGATTTGATCATGTTTATTGCAATACGGCTATTCATTTAAGTAAGAGAATAAATTGTTGTTCTGTTTACATGAATAAAACCTTCTATGGTCATACACACCAACGAAAATGGTTTGTTGGATCTCGATCGTAGTGATACACATATTCATAATATTGAAACCAAAAGATATGAAGTTAATAATGATAGTGCAACCTATTTGTGGCACTGCCGTTTAGGTCATATTGGTGTAAAGCACATGAAGAAACTCCATGCTGATGGGATTTT
The DNA here is from genome assembly GCA_032464435.1 of Aegilops umbellulata. Classification (NCBI taxonomy): domain Eukaryota; kingdom Viridiplantae; phylum Streptophyta; class Magnoliopsida; order Poales; family Poaceae; genus Aegilops; species Aegilops umbellulata. Next base: position 36,172,848 of record CP136056.1, on the reverse strand, counting down.
GGAATCACTTGATTATGAATCACTTGATGCTTGCGAATCATGCCTCTTGGGCAAGATGACTAAAACGCCGTTCTCCGGAACAATGGAGCAAGCAACAGATTTGTTGGAAATCATACATACTGATGTATGTGGTCCGATGAATATTAAGGCTCGCGACAAGTATCATTATTTTCTAACCTTCACAGATGATTTGAGCAGATATGGGTATATCTACTTGATGAAACATAAGTCTGAAACATTTGAAAAGTTCAAATAATTTCAGAGTGAAGTGGAAAATCATCGTGACAAGAAAATAAAGTTTCTACGATCTGATCGCAGAGACGAATATTTGAGTTACGAGTTTGGTCTTCAATTAAAACAATGTGGAATAGTTTCACAAACTCATGCCACCTGGAACACCGCAGCATAATGGTGCGTCCGAACGTCATAACCGTACTTTATTAGATATAGTACAATCTATGATGTTTCTTACCGATTTACCAATATCGTTTTGGGATCATGCATTAGAGACAGCTGCATTCACGTTAAAAGGGGCACCATCTAAATCCGTTGGGACGACACCGTATGAACTATGGTTTAGCAATAAACCTAAGCTGTCGTTTCTTAAAGTTTGGGGCTGCGATGCTTATGTGAAAAAGCTTCAACCTAATAAGCTCGAACCCAAATCGGAGAAATGTGTCTTCATAGGATATCCAAAGGAAACTGTTGGATACACCTTCTATCACAGATCCGAAGGCAAGACTTTTGTTGCTAAGTTCGGAAACTTTCTAGAGAAAGAGTTTCTTTCGAAAGAAGTGAGTGGGAGGAAAGTAGAACTTGATAAGGTAATTGTACCTTCTCCCTTATTGGAAAGTAGTTCATCACAGAAATCTGTTCCTGTGACTACTACACCAATTAGTGAGGAAGCTAATGATGATGATCATGTAACTTCAGATCAAGTTACTACCAAATCTCGTAAGTAAACTAGAGTGAGATCCGCACCAGAGTGGTACGGTAATCCTGTTCTGGAAGTCATGTTACTAGACCATGACGAACTTGCGAACTATGAGGAAGCGATGATGAGCCCAGATTCCGCAAAATGGTTAGAGGCCATGAAATCTGAGATATGATCCATGTATGAGAACAAAGTTTGGACTTTGGTTGCCTTGCCCGATGATCGGCAAGCAATTAAGAATAAATGGATCTTCAAGAGGAAGACGGACACTGATAGTAGTGTTACTATCTACAAAGCTAGAATTGTCGAAAAAGGTTTTTCGACAAGCTCAAAGTATTGACTACGATGAGAGTTTCTCACTCGTATCTATGCTTAAGTCTGTCCGAATCATGTTAGCAATTGCCACATTTTATGAAATCTGGCAAATGGATAAACAAAACTGCATTCCTTAATAGAGAGTTGTATATGATGCAACTAGAAGGTTTTGTCGATCCTGAAGGTGTTAACAAAATATGCAAGCTCCAGCGATCCATCTATGGACTGGTGCAAGCATCTCGGAGTTGGAATATACGCTTTGATAAGTTGATCAAAGCATATAGTTTTATACAGACTTACGGTGAAGCCTGTATTTACAAGAAAGTGAGTGGGAGCACTACAGCATTTCTGATAAGTATATGTAAATGACATATTATTGATCGGAAATAATGTAGAATTATTCTGTAAAGCATAAAGGAGTATTTGAAAGGAGTTTTTCGAAGAAGGACCTCGGTGAAGCTGCTTACATATTGAGCATCAAGATCTATAAGAGATAGATCAAGACGCTTGATAAGTTTTTCAATAAATACATACCTTGAAAAGATTTTTGAAGTAGTTCAAAATGGAACAGTCAAAGAAAGAGTTCTTGCCTGTATTACAAGGTGTGAAATTGAGTAAGACTCAAAGCCCGACCACGGCAGAAGATAGAAAGAGAATGAAAGTCATTCCCTATGCCTCAGCCATAGGTTCTATAAAGTATGCCATGCTGTGTACCAGACCTATTGTATACCCTACCCTGAGATTGGCACGGGAGTACAATAGTGATCTAGGAGTAGATCACTGGACGGCGGTCAAAATTATCCTTAGTGGAATAAGGATATGTTTCTCGATTATGGAGGTGACAAAAAGGTTCGTCGTAAAAGGTTACGTCGATGCAAGTTTTGACACTAATCTAGATGACTCTAAGTCTCAATCTAGATACATATTGAAAGTGGGAGCAATTAGCTAAAGTAGCTCTGTGCAGAGCATTGTAGACATAGAAAATTGCAAAATACATAACGGATCTGAATGTGGCAGACCCGTTGACTAAACTTCTCTCACAAGCAAAAGTCACACTGTAGTACTCTTTGGGTGTTAATCACATAGCAATGTGAACTAGATTACTGAATCTAGTAAACCCTTTGGGTGTTGGTCACATATCGATGTGAACTATTGCTGATAAATCACATGGCGATGTGAACTAGATTATTGACTCTAGTGCAAGTGGGAGACTGAAGGAAATATGCCCTAGAGGCAATAATAAAGTCATTATTTATTTCCTTATATCATGATAAATGTTTATTATTCATGCTAGAATTGTATTAACCGGAAACATAATACATGTGTGAATACATAGACAAACAGAGTGTCACTAGTATGCCTCTACTTGACTAGCTCATTAATCAAAGATGGTTATGTTTCCTAGCCATGAACAAAGAGTTGTTATTTGATTAACGAGATCACGTCATTAGTTGAATGATCTGATTGACATGACCCATTCCATTAGCATAGCACCCGATCGTTTAGTATGTTGCTATTGCTTTTATCCATGACTTATACATGTTCCTTTAACTATAAGATTATGCAACTCACGTTTACCGTAGGAACACTTTGTGTGCTACCAAACGTCACAACGTAACTGGGTGATTATAAAGGTGCTCTACAGGTCTCTCCGAAGGTGCATGTTGGGTTGGCATATTTCGAGATTAGGATTTGTCACTCCGATTGTCGGAGAGGTATCTCAGGGCCTTCTCGGTAATGCACATCACATAAGCCTTGCAAGCATTGCAACCAATGAGTTAGTTGCGAGATGATGTATTACGGAACGAGAAAAGAGACTTGCCGGTAACGAGATTGAACTAGGTATTGGATACCGACGATCGAATCTCGGGCAAGTAACATACCGATGACAAAGGGAACAACGTATGTTGTTATGCGGTCTGACCGATAAAGATCTTTGTAGAATATGTAGGAGCCAATATGGGCATCCAGGTCCCGCTATTGGTTATTGACTGGAGACGTGTCTCGGTCATGTCTACATTGTTCTCGAACCGTAGGGTCCGCACGCTTAAGGTTTCGATGACAGTTATATTATGAGTTTATGAGTTTTGATGTACCGAAGGAGTTCGGAGTCCCGGATGTGATCACGGACATGACGAGGAGTCTCGAAATGGTCGAGACGTAAAAAATGATATATTGGAAGCCTATGTTTGGACATCGGATGCATTCCAGGTAAAAACAGGATTTTACCGGAATACCGGGAGGGTTACCGGAACCCCCCGGGAGCATAATGGGCCAACATGGGCCTTGGAGGAGAAGTGAGAGGGCAGCCCTAGGGGCTGCGCGCCTCCCCCCCTTCCCCTAGTCCTATTAGGACTAGGAGAGGTGGGCGCCCCCCTCTCTCTCTCTCCCCCCCTTGGAGCAATCCTAGTCCAACTAGGATTGGGGGGGGAATCCTACTCCCAGAGGGAGTAGGACTCTCCTGGCGCACCAAACCTGGCCGGCCAGCCCCTCCCCCTTGGATCCTTTATATACGGGGGCAGGGGGCACCCCAAAGACACAGAAGTTGATCTACGGATCGTTCCTTAGCCGTGTGCGGTGCCCCCTTCCACCAAATTCCACCTCGATTATATCGTTGCAGTGCTTAGGCGAAGCCCTGCGCCGGTAACACATCAAGATCGTCACCACGCCGTCGTGCTGACGGAACTCTTCCTCGACGCTTTGCTGGATCGGAGCCCGGGGATCGTCATCGAGCTGAACGTGTGCCAAGAACTCGGAGGTGCCGGAGTAAAGGTGCTGTGATCGGTTGGATCGCGAGGAGAACGTACGACTACTTCCTCTACGTATGACTACTTCCTCTACGTTGTGTCAACGCTTCCGCTTCGGTCTACGAGGGTACGTAGACAAACACTCTCCCCTCTCGTTGCTATGCATCACCATGATCTTGCGTGTGCGTAGGAAATTTTTTGAAATTACTACGTTCCCTAACAAAAGGGAGAGGGACCAACAAGGTTTTTGTGTCGGATGCGTGCGACAGAATTGAAGATTGTCGGAGAGAGAGAGAGAGAGAGAGAGAGAGAGAGAGAGAGAGAGAGAGAGAGAGAGAGAGAGAGAGAGAGAGAGAGAGAGAGAGAACAGGAGTCCGGGAGAGGGGGAGGTCGTGTTTTATGCATCAAAGACTGATATAAACCATGTTTCGATATAAACTTGCATTCAAATATTTAAATTGGAGAACATATTGTCTGCAATCCACACATGAACGGATATATGCGTATATCAAACAAGTTCATTAATTTGACTTTCAACATGTTCATGGAGTACTATAATACTATACAACATGCTACTTGATTGACGTGTTCAATTTTGGATTTAGTTCACTATTTTGACCTACTGAACAAGCTATTTCATTGAATCGAGATATTTCATTTTGGGTTTGATTCGCGTTTTTGAGTGGGTCAACTATTTGTCATATAGTAAATTTCTAGCAACGAGCATGTAAAAACACATTACTCCCGAGCATCATTTGTCCATCTAAAAAAGAAGTGGCAAGCTAATATTTCAAAATTTGATCCGAATCGACTTGGTAAGGTAGACGTGGATGCTCATTCTCCCAAAATTTGAACAAACCGTTAAACATCCTCTCTGCTCGGTGGAATTCGCCCGAGCAAATAAATGGGAGACGCAAAATTACCGTCCGATGTGGGACACGCATCAATTGGCCCGTTGTACTTCGAGGGTAGGTTCGTAACTTCATCCAAGCGCGCCTTCTCCTCGGCCGAAATGACATGTGTCGAATAATTCATAAACCATGGTCGGCTAAACATGCTCTCCTCGCCCAAAATAGCTCGCGCCCACTATTTCAAAACACGCTCTCCTCGCCCGAAATCGCTCGCGCCCAGTATAGTTCAAAACACGCCCTCCTCGCCCAAAATCACTCCGCCGACTATTTGGGGAGAAGCAAAGTTACTCTACTATCCCCGACCCTCAGTACACAGACCCAAGCCGAGAAGCCTATAGGCAAGGGTAGAACTGTAACTCCCCCTCACATTTCAGACAAATGCGTCTGTAAGACATGGTTCCACTACCCTCCCAATCCCCCCCCCCCGCCCGCCCCCATTCATACCTCGTGGGCGCCATATCACCTTCTCCCCGGGAAGCTCCCTTCTCCCGAGCCGCGAAACCTCAGCCCCACCTCCATGGCGCCCCCCACCGCACCAATTTCACAGCCGCCCTCCTCCCTAATGCCGAAGACGCTGTCCATTTGCCGTCATGCACTGGGTTGTGTGCCTCTTACTCCATGCTGCTGGTGCTGCCTCGACGACGGCCGTGTGAACCGCACCCGAGCCGATTCACCCCCGCCGTTGTTCATGGCGCTGGAGCGGCTCCAACTTCGGATCCGTACAGAGTCCTGGCGCTGCTTCGGCATAGCCGTCGACCGTCGCGACATCGCTCTTTCCCTACTGCCGGTCGCCACCGCAACCGCGCCGGCCTCACCGACTCGGCAGCTGGACCTGCCTACTTCACCATGCCGCCAGATAGGTCGCACCCTCATCTCAAATCACTTTATTTAGGCGTCAGTTGTCTGAATTTTTATTCTAGGCCATTTCATTCCCAATGGGAAGCAGCTCCCCTTGAGGCGGCGGAGCTCCTAGGCTGCCGGTTGGCTGGTGTCTAACGTAAGGGTGCGGGGCCGCAAGTTCGCCGCGGAAGAAGCTCTTAGATGGCTATCTTTTAGAGTTGCGTGGGTTGAAGGTACTTCCGCCGCCGGATCTGGATGACGGGGAGTCTTTGTGGATTGGCCCGGGGCGGCGCAACCACGGCAGTGCGGTGGGGCGGGGAGCGGGGTTTTGGCCGGGGCCACGGACGGCGGAGGCTGGCTCTTCGGGGAAGGTTCCGAATAGTGTCAGCCGGGAGGCACAAGACGGCCAGCCATCCGGCATAGATCGGACAGTACCAAAATAAAATAAAATCATGTGACCCCAATAGTCTTCAGTCAACAGACGTGTGACCACTCTCGTACCTTGCTGTTGATCTCTTAGTGTATTTCTTCAGATCAAAGAGATATGTCGTTCTTAACATTATGTGTTATCTGCATCTTCAGACACACCGTCTTCCGACTCACCGTAGCTGCTCCAACAAGGGAAGCATACACCAGAAGGGAGCTATAGTCCCTACTCAACAGTTCCCTGCATCGAATGCGCGTGCCCGACATGGACAGCCACAACAACTGCAGGGCCATCGACAAGTCAGCACATGATGCTCACTCCTATGGATGGCAGCCAGATAGGTTGTACCCTCATCTTACTTGTGTGCAACATTTATGGCTTTGTTATTCATCTAAGCATGGAAAATAGATCATCACATTTCACTGTATATTCATGTTGATCTCTTACGGGTCTTGTTCAGGAGTTAACGTTGTTCCATAGTTCAGCTAAGATACTTGTTCTTTAGGTAACGTTGTTCCATAGTTATCATCCATCAGCCAATGCTATCCCACAGGCTGGTGATTATAGTATTATACCACTTCTAGTATTACCTATGTTGTTCTTTAATACTTTTGTGTGCATCTAGTTAATCTCGAGTACAAACGATACATATTCTGTAGCTTTCATCTGTGTTCTCCCTTTAGTTTATGAGACATGTTGCTGCTAGTTAACCCCAGTCCTACTATTTATGTTGTCTCCTACAGGCACTCATTACATAAATCTAACTACTAGTTGTCTTCCATGCATGTCAGATATAATTGCACACACTGATATATCTAGAAGAACCTCATGGAGCAATGTAAAGGCCAATAAACTTGATCTCAATGATACCCAATATGATGTAACATGTAAAGGCAGTTCTTCAGAAGACTTGCAGAAAGATGATGAATCCTCTTCACCCCACAAGGTCATTGCTCTAACTTGGCTTGTGATATGGGTACAACATGCATATAATGTCCTGGAGTGTATCTACTCTGTTGCAATGCCATGTAAATATGTCATGCCTTCCTGTTTTTCAGTACCTATTCCATTCATGATAACATGTTTTCAAATTCAAGTACTGTCATTCTACTCTATCGCAATGCCATCTGCTTAATTTGGACATCATGCTTCTGAATATCTTATGCATTGTTATTCATCAGTATGTACTTCATCTGTCTACCATACCATGTTTTTTTACATTGAAGTGCTGCTCTAGTGCTCTGTTGCAATGCCATCTTATTTTCCCAATCATACACGTGTATGTTGCCTTAGTTATTTCTGTACGTATTCCGCTAGCATATAGTTTTACATTCAACTAGTGTTTTTTCTGCTGTGTTGTCCTGTCGTATCCCTAGCTCTTACACCATACTCCCTCCGTCCGGATTACATGTTGCCGAAATGGCTAAAAAAGGATGTATCTAGAACTGAAATACGCCTAGACCCATCCATTTTTTCCGGATGGAGGGAATACATGTCAATATGTCATGCCTTTCTATTCTTCAGTACCTATTCCATCTCTCTGTTGTCGCATGTTTTATAATTACAGCACCATTCTTCTATAAAAGGCATGCAAGGGGAAGACGGCTATGTTAGAATCTGAAGGGTTACAAACAAGGCCTTTGCAAAAGATTCAAACACCAGGAGATAATAAACCAACTCTAGTTTCTACAGATACTGCTCCAGCACAGAGAAACCCAACTCCTACTGATAATAAGAAGATTCCAGTGGCCAAAGAACTAGTCCGCTCCAGTCCAGCAAAAGAATGTCAACTCCATTCTAAGAAGCGTGTGCGTATCCTCGCATCATGAAATTTTATAGCATTCTGATCATATTTTCTACATGTTTCTTACCCATCTCTCTTTTAGAAAATAAGGTTAAACGATACAAGACTTCCTCCATTGGGATCGTATTCGAGGAAAATATCTTGCGGGAATTCTCTGTGCTCCAATGCTGATGTAAGTACCTGTTGTATATCACTATATTTTTACATCAGCATGTATTTTGTTAATCGGCGTGAATCCAACCTTTATATGATCTAAATTTAGTTGTAGCAAAATGTATGATTAAAGGCCACAATGTTGATTTTTGCAAGGAAAATTGCATGGTAGTTTTGCATCCTGAGCTGCATGAGCGTACTATCTCATATCAGTGGGTTTGAATACTTTGGTTCTGCAGTGGGTTTTTCAGTGTTCTTTTTACTGTGTTGTCCTGTCGTATCCCCAGCTCTGACATCATACTCCCTTCGCCCGGATTAAATGTCGCAAAAATGGATAAAACTGGATGTATCTAGAACTGAAATACGCCTAGACCCATCCATTTAATTCCGGATGGAGGGAATACATGTCAATATGTCATGCCTTTCTATTCTTCAGTACCTATTCCATCTCTGTTGTAGCATGTTTTATAACTGAATCACCATTCTTCTACATAAGTCATGCAAGGGGAAGACGGCTATGTTAGAATCTGAAGGGTTACAAACCAGGTCTTTGCAAAAGATCCAAACGCCAGGAGATAATAAACCAACTCCATTTTTCATAGATACTGCTCCGGCACAGAGAAACCAACTCCCACTGATAATAAGCAGATTCAAGTGGCCAAAGAACTAGTCCGCTCCAGTCCAGCAAAAGAATGTCAACTCCATTCTAAGAAGCGTGTGCGTATCCTCGCATCATGAAATTTTATAGCATTCTGATCATATTTTCTACATGTTTCTTACCCATCTCTCTTTTAGAAAATAAGGTTAAACGATACAAGACTTCCTCCATTGGGATCGTATTCGAGGAAAATATCTTGCGGGAATTCTCTGTGCTCCAATGCTGATGTAAGTACCTGTTGTATATCACTATATTTTTACATCAGCATGTATTTTGTTAATCGGCGTGAATCTAACCATTATCTGATCTAAAATTAGTTGTAGCAAAATGTTAAAGGCGCCAATGTTGATTTTTGTAAGGAAAATTGCCTGGTAGTTTTGCATACTGAGCTGCATGAATGTACTATCTCATATCACGCACACTACTGAATTGTAGTGCTTCTCTGGTTGCCCATTCATTCATTGTGTCAATGTTGCTTTTGTATTACCTTACTTGGCTGATGATAGCTGTGCCATATTGTGTTAATTTGGTGTAGGCTAGTTGCCCAAACGTTCATTGTGTCAATGTTGCTTTCCTATTATCTGACTTGGCCAATGATAGCAATGCTAGTGTGTTAATTTTGTGCAGGCTGCTGAAGATAAGAAGACAAACTCTAAAAACAGCAAGGCAACCCCATTGTTTCTTTCTAGTAAGTCTAGTCCAGGTAATATGGCAATAACTCATGATTAATCTGTTTGGTTCCCATCCTAATTTATGTTATGATGCAGTGGTCGAGACACTCTCCACTATCAATAATACAAGCCTACCAAAATCGTCATCTGAATCTGTTCAATATCCTCTGTCTCGAATGCAACAAAATAAATGTATGTTTGTGAACCAATTAATGGCTGAAGCAATGATGGAAATGGTGGATGAATCAGAGGTGCAGAGTCATGCGACACAACAACTGATCAATGTTTTCAGAGACAATGTAGCAAAGTAGCAAGAACTTGCCCACATGCTTACGGGCGTCATCTGTGCTGAGGTTGCAGATTGTGACGTTGTATATGGTTAGGTTCTGCTCATTTATTTGCACTGGCATCAATCTTTGATTGCCCAGTGGATGTAATTTCTTGTAATATATGCTGGATGTGCAATGTTATTCCCTGTATGTCGTACCTTTGCTTGATCGGTTTTGGTCCTGTGCATAATTGCTCGTCGTAATGGGCTCAAATTATCTAATTTGGCCTAACGACATGAATGAACTTTAGTGGGCCCATTAAGTTAATGGGCCGTTACTAGGCCGAGAGTTAATGGTCGGCCCTCTTACCTCCCGGGGCGTTAACAGGACGACATCGAAGCGGGCAATAGGTGGCCCCAATTTATTTCACGGGCCGTTAATAGGCCGTTACTAAGTTTGGGCTACATATGGCCCAACTATACTGTAGGCCTTTAGCAGGCCGAAAGAGACAGCGGGCTTGTACTGGACCATGAAGAGCATGGGCCGCTAAGAGGCCGAAAGTCAGGTTGTATTGTAAACGGCCCAACTGTGTTGTGGGCCTTTAGCAAGCCGAAAGAGAAACCGGGCTGGTATTGGACCATGAAGGGCATGGGCCGTTAAAAGGCCAAAACTAAGGTTCGACTACAAATGGCCCAACTCATTTATGGTCCGTTAACAGGCCGAAAGGCACACAGGGTCGGGAATTGGCCCAACACTTAAGTGGGTCGCTAAAAGGCCAAAACTCAGGTCCGACTACAAATGACCCAACTGATTTATGGGCCTCAACAGGCTGAAAGTGACACTGGGCCAGAAATTGGCCCAACACTTAAATGGGCCACTAAAAGGCCGAAACTCAGGTCCGACTACAAATGGCCCATCAGATTTATGGGCCGTCAACAGGCTAAAGGACACACGGGGCCGGAAATTAGCCCAACATTTAAATGGGTCACTAAAAGGCTGAAAGATGTACATCCTGAAAATTGGCTCATCCATAAAATGGGTCGTTAACAGGCCAAAATCTCATCGGGCCGATATTGAGCCCAAATATATAGCGGGCTGTTAACGGGCTCAAACTGACGATGGGCTGCAATGGTGTCAAATCTTTAACGTGCCATTGACGGGCCGAATTGGCACATCTCGTATGGGTCGTGGGCTTAAATGGACCTGACACAAGTAGGCCTTATATGGGCCGGCCTGCTAATTTTTACTGGGCCGGCCTTTTTCACAGGAATGGGCCTCTGTTGGGCCGTGCCACGTGTTGCCGTATCATAGGCGCCTTCGGTCCAATGAGCGGATGACATCTGTCCCAACGGTGAGCCGCACGTGTTTCCTCTAGCCAATGATGATTTTACACGTGGAAAATCCCCATTGGTCAGTGCTGTTAACGGGTTATCAGATCCAAAACCCGACCCGATAGCTTAACGGTGTTCCGTTACGGTGGATGCCATGTGTCGGTCACCCTTGACGAAAGCACTTCTGTGACGCGCGATTTATCATCATGGAAGTGGACACTTCCGTGATGATAATTTTGGCAATGTCATGGAACACTTCTACGACAGCACAGATATGACTATCTTGATTCTGTCATAAATTTGTCATGGATGTACATGCATGACAGAAAATGCGACCTACTGTGACAAACACGTATCATCACGAAAGTGTATTTTTTTTGTAGTGCTCTTCATATGATATATACATGGTGGACACCCCCAAAGAAGGCGATGGAGATAAGACAACGGAGGATAATCCCTCTAAGAAGCAATACAAGCACTGACGTTAGCGGTGCCACTCTAAGTCCCGCCATAGCAAAAGTAGCGATACCGGCACAAGAGACAATAACGCTCCGGATAGTGCTGAAGACGACGACAATCCCCTCCAGCCAGACCTCGAGCGGGAGGATGAACAAGCTAGCCCTCCAGAACAGGCAGCAGACGGAGAATCATAGGATGAAAATTACATGCCTCTCTACGAAGACGAGGTGAGCCTCAGCAACGAAGAATTTATCGTGCCTGAGGATCTCGTCTAACAGGAGCGCTTCAAGCGCCGGCTTATAGCCACAGCAAACAGCCTGAAGAAAAAGCAACAACAGCTTCGAGCTGATCAAGATCTGCTAGCGGATAGATGCACTGAAGTCCTGGCGGCCGAGGAATACGAACTCGAGCGCCCAACCAAGAGTTGCCCAAAGCGCAGATTGCTACCCCAACTCGAGGAGGAAGCATTAAAACCTACATTACCAGCGTATGATGCAGCTGATCGGCCACCTCGTGGCCGAGACAGAGGGGCATATCAGCCTAAAGTCCAGCCCGCACCCCGCCGCCATTCAAACAAAAATACCAAGGCCCGGGGCAACACGCAGGACCTGCAAAACGCATTGGAAAACAAAGCAGGACATACAAGATCGATCTACGGATCACAGGGTCGCGCCCCAATGCGTGACGACGATCGTCGCGCCGGATACACTAAAAGCAAATTCGGCCGGGCCGAATACAGTAGACAAGACTCGTATGAACTGTGTCGTGACATAGCCTGGCACAGAGGCGCCGCACACCCCCTATGCTTCACTGATGAAGTAATGGATCATGAATTCCCAGAAGGGTTTAAACCTGTAAACATTGAATCATATGATGGCACTACAGACCCCGCGGTATGGATAGAGGATTTCTTCCTCCACATTGACATGGCCCGCGGGGATGATCTACACACCATCAAGTATCTCCCGCTAAAACTCAAAGGGCCGGCTCGGCATTGGCTGAACAGCTTGCCGGCAAACTCCATTGGAAGTTGGGAGAACCTGGCAGACGCATTCCTGGACAACTTCCAGGGCACTTATGTGCGGCCACCGGATGCTGACGATTTAAGTCACATAACACAACAGCTCGGAGAGTCAGGCAGGAAATTCTGGACTTGGTTCCTAACTAAAAAGAACCAAATTGTTGACTGTCTGGATGCCGAAGCCCTAGCGGCCTTTAAACATAACATCCGTGACGAGTGGCTTGGCCGACACCTCGGCCAAGATAAGCCAAGATCCATGGCAGCCGTCACGACACTCATGACCCGCTTTTGCATGGGCGAGGATAGCTGGTTGGCCCGTAGCAACAACACAGCAAGCAACCCTGGCACATCAGAGGCCAAAAATAACAATGGCAAACCCCGACGCAACAAACACAAGCATCGCAAAAATGGTGATAACGCCGAAGACACGGCAGTCAATGCCGGATTCAGTGGCTCTAAGACCAGCCCGCGAAAAAAGCCATTCAAAAATAACAATTCGGACCCGTCCAGTCTGGACCGCATACTTGACCGTCCATGCCAAATTCATGGCACCCCAGGAACACTAGCCAATCATACCAACAGAGAATGCTGGGTCTTCAAACAAGCCGGCAGGTCAGGTGCCAAAAACAAGGAGAAGGGGTCTCAAAGAGATGATGGCGTCGAGGAGCCCAGATCACCGAACACAGGAGGGCAAAAGAAATTTCCCCCGGCAATCAAAACTGTGAACGTGATAAATGCTACCCACATCCCCAGCCTGGAACGGATGAGCACCCTTAGGGATATTGACTTAACGGAACCAGTCGTCCCACAATATAAACTCAGTCCGATCACCTTCAACCGCATGGATCGTCCGGTTAACACCAATCAGGGCAATCCAGCCGCACTAGTCCTAGACCCAATAATTGACGGGTTCCACCTCACACGAGTCCTTATGGACGGAGGCAGCAGTCTAAACTTGCTTTACCAGGACACAGTGCGCAAGATGGGCATTGATCATTCGGTGATCAAACCCACTAAAACCACCTTTAGAGGTATTATACCAGGTGTGGAGGCCAGTTGTACAGGCTCCATCGCCCTTGAGGTAGTCTTCGGATCACCAGACAATTACCGTACCAAAGAATTAATCTTTGAAATCGTCCCTTTCCGCAGTGATTATCAGGCACTGCTTGGACGAACTGCGTTCGCTCGATTCAACGCGGTGCCACATTACGCCTACCGTAAGCTCAAGATGCCCGGTCCATAGGGCATCATCATGGTTCATGGCAAGGCCAAACTTTCCTTCGGCACCAACGAGTACACCGCTGCCTTCACAGCAGAAGCAACGGGCAGCACCCTGCAGCCGAACCTCGAGTCGACGGCCAGGCTCCCGGACACCGTCAAAGGACTCCGAACTACTTCACGGCAGGATAGCTCGGTTCGTCCAGAGCTCAATTAAACACTCCGGCGAAGGCCAGGACAGGCCGCACACAGCGGCTCAACCGCTCTCCGGCACACAAACATTTCTTACATTTCCTTTGCAGGTTCACCTTTGCGCCGACCAGGACGGGCGATATGGAGGCAGCTCGAACGCGCAAGGGAATCCTTATATATTCCCCATGACGACCATCCGACTATACTCCGGACTCGTGCGCAGCCTCTTCCCCCCTTGTCTCAGCAGGTTCCACACTCATATTTCCTTTTTATCACATTACATGTACTCATACGCATTGACGTACTATTCAAATACAACATGTGGATTTATATGACGCTTACCTGCTGTTATTTCTTATTGAAATTCTGTTGTCAAGTGGCATCCGTACACAGCAATATGCCTTAAAATATGCCAGGGGCTTTGTTTTACCCATAATACGACAACAAAGTCCGAATATCTTCATGGAAGTTTGGCACCCCGAACTTATAGCATTATGTGCATCAGCACCGAATCATGTCTTAGGTCAATAGTTGGGTTTGCCCGGCTCCCATGTTTTGGTACCTTACGTTCCGCTATATCGGCTAAGGTAGCACTGGGAGAACTACTGCGATTGTGTCTCGGTTCTTCCGGACGAGCACCTCAGTAGAGAAAGCCGAAAACTGGCTGTCATGATGCGGCGAGAGCTGGTCAGATGTTCGAGAGGTTGTAAAATCTTTAAGGATTTCTCCCGCATAATGCCATAACCAATGCAGCATGCGATGGATCAGTTATTCTTCCGATAAGGTGCTTATAGAGCCCCTCGTGCGGTCTTTCAAATACCAGGGGCTGCGCCTACCTTCCTAAAGCTCCTATGGCTAAGTGAGAGTGATAAAGCCCTATAGTCCGATTGCCTGGTTCGTTGTGCTGAACACCTCCTTCGAAGGACCCAAAACTAGGATAAAGAGTGATCAGGTTTATCCCAAACACCCCCGTACTTCCTACGTGGGGGCAAAAGCCGTTGCCTGGCCAACTCTCAGGATTAATATATAAAACGGCCGCACAAGAGGATAAACTTTTATATAACAGTCAATAAACAATAGAAATGACCTTGTTCAAACATTACAAAGGACAACATGATTTGCATTCATGGAAATATAACGTCCTTGATGCATAGCTCCGCTGCAAGGCAGGATCCTTTCAGGACACTTTCATAATTTAATTCGGGCTTGTGGTGCTCCTTCCCCTCTGGCGGTCCCTCGGTCATCAGCTTTTCAGCATCCATCTTCCCCTAGTGCACCTTTGCGCGGGCGAAGGCCATTTGCGCACCCTCTATGCAGACCGACCGCTTGATGACGTCAAGTCGAGGGCAAGCACTTACAAGCCGCTTCACGAGCCTGAAGTAGCTGCTTTGAATCGTCTCGGTGGACCATAGGCGGATAATCAAATCCTTGATGGCTAGTTCCGCCGCCTTACGCAGTTCGATTAGTTGTTTCAGTTGATCGGCAAACGGCACCGGATAATTTGGTGCCAGATACTGCGACTAGAAGAGCTTATCCGCAGTGTTCCTTTCTTCGGCTCGGTAGAATTGGGCGGCATCCGATATGCTGCAGGGCAGCTCCGCAAATACCCCTGGAGAAATCCGAATTCAAAATTAGAAACATAATTTTCTCCTCAAATGCTTGCTTTACATGGAAAAAAGCCTTACCCGCCACGATCTTCCTCGCCTCTTGGATCCCCTGCAAGGCGCTTTGGGTTTCCCCCGGGCATCGCTCGTGGTCTGATGAGCCTTGGTGAGTTCGGATTCTTTCTCCGTTAAACTCTGCTCCAAGGTCTCACATTTCTTCACGGCCTCTTGAAGCTCCTGCTCAGCTTCAATAACCCTAGCCTCGTGCTTCTCACGAAGAGCCTGCTCTACGGCTGCCTTTTTCTCGGCCTCGGCCACAGCCTTCTTAAGAGCCTCGACTTCGGTCACTATCCCTAGCGCAAATCATGAAACCTATTTCATCACACTGAAAATTCATTCGCAATAAACGCGAACAAGACTTGTGCATACCTTGTTTATCTCCCAACTGCATTTTCAACTGGCCAAGTTCTTCTTTGGCCCGCTCCAGACTTTGATTCAGTCCAGAGACCTCCGCAGTATGAGAGGCCGCAGCCGCTGCAGACGCCTGCTTATAAAAGAGAGATAGATGTCATCAAATGAGTCTTCCTGCTAACATAAATTTGATCCTCTGTCCGGTTCTTTCTTACACTGAACAGTGTATCAGGGGCTACTATCCATACCATGACATTCTTCGAAACCTCATAAAACATACCTCAAAGCCTCTTATAAGGCTGATGCAGGCTTCATTTAGTCCACTCTCAGCAGACTGAATCTTCTCAATCAGCGCACCCATAAGGGCATGGTGTTCGTCGACGATGGAGGCGCTCTTCAGCGCCGCCAACAAAGCATCTGGCACCTCTGGTTGGACAGAGATTGCCGGTGGAATAGGCACGCCCCCTCCATCTGAGGGAGGCTGCCTGCTTGATTCTGGAGCCGTATTGGTCTCCGGAATTGCCTCCAGCTGGGAGCCGAATTCAAGATGGCTCCCGCCGATGATTCCCATGGGAATCGTTTCCCCCATGTCTCCGGCCCCTAAAGTTTGACCTCCAGGCGCCACTTTCACTATCTCTTCCTCCCCTCCTTGGCCGGGGTCCTTCTGGGGCGAAGCCTCGGTGTTATCCACATGTTCCGGGGAAGGGGCCTTCGGGGGTGTCCCGCTCTCCATAGCATCCAAGCTCAGCAAATCCTCAGATGAGGATTGTCCGGTGCGGGACCTCGCCGGACTACAAAAAAAATGGCTCAAGTTAAAATATTATGCCATGATGAGTCTGGACGGATAAACGTACTCAGATTCAATATACTCACGAATTCACCAGGGGCTAGGCCCTGGGATCCCACGCCGGGCCGCTGTCGACGACGGCAGTGGACTCCTCCGGAAGAGGAGCTTTTCCCCTCTTAGGCGACTCGGCCTCCAAGTATGCGGAGGCCGTCCTCTTCTTTCTTCCCCTGTAGGGGATTCATCCTCCTCCTCGTCCTCTTCGGAGGCGGAACGGGCATCAGAGCCTTCGGATATTGTGTCCGAAGTGCCGCGGCGACGAAGGCCGCCCTGGGTCTTTTTGGCCTCCTTCTCGGTCGTCTTCTTCGGCACCTTGTAAGGCGCCGGGACCAGCATCTTCGTCAGAAGTGGGACGGCCGGTTCTTCAGGCAGCGGGGCCGGACAATGGATCCACTCCGCCTTCTTCGTCCAGCCCTAGGAGAGTTGTGGAAAACACATTAAGCGCTTCCCTTGGGTTATGCGGATAAAAAGTACGATGACTTACCGAACTTGCAGGGCGGGACAGTTGGTACCCGCGGTCTTCGGCGGAGTCCGGCCATGATTTGCTAGACTTGAAAAGCACCTTCCAGATGTCCTTGTGCGAGGAGCCAAAAAGCTCTCGTAGGGTTTGGTGCTTGGCCGGATCGAATTCCCATAGATTGCAAGTCCGGTGTTGATAAGGAAGTATCCGGCGAACTAACATCACCTGGACTGCATTGACAAGTTCAATGTTCTTGTCTCCCATATCTTTAATGCACGTCTAGAGCACCGACAATTCATCGGACGAGGACCAGTCCAGGCCCTTCTTGACCCAGGATGTAAGCCGTAGGGGGGCACCAGATCAAAACTCGCGAGTAGCGGCCCATTCCATGCCATGCGGCTCGGTGATGTAAAACCACTGCTGTTGCCACTCCTTGACGGAATCATTAAAGGTGCCTGTTGGCCATGTAATGTTGGGCATCTTGCTCACCATAGCACCCCCGCACTCGGTGTGCTCGCCACCCACTACCTTGGGCTTCACATTAAAAATCTTCAGCCATAAGCCGAAATGTGGCGGGATGCGGAGAAAAGCCTCGCACACGACAATGAATGTCGAGATGTTGAGGAAGGAATTAGGGGACAGATCGTGAAGATCGATCCCATAGTAATACATGATGCCGCGAACGAACGGGTGGAGGGGAAACCCTAGCCCGTGAAAAAGTGAGGGAGGAATACAACCCTCTCGTGGGGTTCCGGAGTAGGGACGATCTGTCCCGCCGTCGAGAGATGGTGGCTGATTTTCTTGGCGAGATACCCGGCTTCCCGAAGCTTTTTGATATCCTTCTCCCGGACGGTAGAGGCCATCCATTTGCCTCCTGCTCCGGATCCGGACATTTTCGGAAGGCCTTTATGGGTAGAGAATATGAACGCTTGGGCATTGGAGCTCGGGCGGAGGGGAATGGATCGGGGAGAAGAAAGCGTGGGTGCAAATGGGAATCCTTATCCCCTTATAAAGGCAGCAGGGACTCTGCGCCTCCCCACTTTCCTGGTAAAACCGCTTATTCCCCAAGCGCCATATTGATGGCACGGTTGGGTTACCCACACCCGTATTGATGAGAATCCCGTGAAAAGAGAGACACGATCTCTGCTTCGACAAGACGTGCCAACAAAACCGCCTCGCGACATGTGTAGTGGCAGGCTCGGAAAAACGGTTTGCCATGACCAGACCATGGCAGAACGTCACGTTAAGAAAAGCTGTCAGCACATTAGATTTGTGGAAATATTATTCTCTCTACGGTGGTATGTGGAATTTGTTTTGCAGAGCCGGGCACTATCCTTGAGTTCAAAATCTTCTATGGAATATTCGGAGGAGGAACCCGCCTTGTAATGCCGAAGACAATCTGCGTGCCGGACTCATCGTCATTGAAGCCTGGTTCAGGGGCTACTGAGGGAGTCCTGGATTAGGGGGTCCTCGGACAGCCGAACTATATACTTTAGCCGGACTATTGGACTATGAAGATACAAGATTGAAGACTTTGTCCCGTGTCCGGATGGGACTCTCCTTGTCGTGGAAGGCAAGCTTGGCAATACGGATATGTAGATCTCCTCCCTTGTAACCGACTCTGTGTAAACCCTAGCCCCCTCCGGTGTCTATATAAACCGGAGGGTTTAGTCCGTAGGACAACAACAATCATACCATAGGCCAGCTTCTAGGGTTTAGCCTCTACGATCTCGTGGTAGATCAACTCTTGTAATACTCATATCATCAAGATCAATCAAGCAGGAAGTAGGGTATCACATCCATCGAGAGGGCCCGAACCTAGGTAAACATCATGTCCCCTGCCTCCTGTTACCATCCGCCTTAGATGCACAGTTCGGGACCCCCTACCCGAGATCCGCCGGTTTTGACACCGACATCAGGCTCGTGAAGCGGTTGGTGAATGCCTGCCCTTGGCTTGACGTCATCAAGCAGTCAGCCTGCATCGAGGGTGCGCGGATGGCCTTTGCCCACGTCAAGATGCAGTGGGCGAAGATGAACACCGTCAAGCTCGTGAACGAGGGGCCGCCCGCTGGCAAGGAGCACCACACGCCAGAACGTTATTTTGATGATTTCCTGGAGGGATCCCGCACTATGGCGAAGCAATGTGCGAAGGACATTATCTTTGAATGAATACATTCATGTTATCCTGTCATGTATGGTGAAACAAAGCTGATATGTAATATAATGCTTGTTATTTTCAAAATTTTACCTCCCGTGCGACTGTTTTTATTAAATCTGAGAGTTGGCCAGTCGTCGGCTTCAGCCCCCACGTAGGTAGTACGGGGGTGTTCGGGATGGAATCTAAACACTCTTGATCCAAAAATTTGGTCCTTGAAGGAGGTGTTTAGCGCAACTGTAAGTGCATCTAGTGCCACCCCTAGTTGGTTTTGGAGTATTGACGACAAATTTGGTTGAGGGACTAATGTGTTTGTGAGAATTGCAGGATAACACAGGTAGTGCCCCTCTTTGATTCGGTTTACCTACTGGAGATGACCCCTAAAAATGTGTGAAGACATTGAAGACAATGGTGGTATATGAAGATATTCATATTGAAGACTATGACATGAGAAGACATTATGTGAAGACTATGGAGTGCGAAGACTTAGTTGTTTTGTAGTTTCCTTTTCTTCTTTGTTGAGTCATAGGAACCACCGTACTGTTAAGTGGGGTCCAAGTGAATACAGTCAGAGTGACTGAAGTGATGCTCCACCCAAATCCTATGTCTTCGAGCGAAGACAATGAGAGCAAATCTTATCCAGAGCTGGATAAGTCAGCTTTGCTTGTAGCCCAAGTAAAGTTGTCGTGTGTGTTTGAAATCTGACCGTTGGAACACGTGTCAGTTCCTTAGTGACCCAGGGTCATTTCGGACATATCAGGTCGGGTTGCCTAGTGGCTATAAATAGCCCACCCCCTACACCATAAATTGGCGGCTGCTCAGAGTTAGTGCACGGCTTTTGTCGTTTGAGAGCAACCCACGTCGAAGCCTTTGAGAGAGAAATCCTTGCGAGGACAAAGCCCAAACAGCAAGAGCCAAAGAGTGTTAGGCATCACTGAAGTCTTTCTGTCTATGTGACCTGAAGACTTATTACACTTGAGGACTGTGAATCCTCCAGCCGGTTAGGCGTCACGTTCTCAGCGTCCAAGAGTCATTGTGGGTCGCCAGTGAACGAAGTCTGTGAAGGTTTGCAAGTCTACGTTGAAGACATACCAGAGTGATTGGGCGAGGACTGTGTGTCCTTAGCTCAAGGGGAATAAGGTGAAGACGCGGTCTTCTGAGTTGAATCTCAGCCTCCCTAACCAGATGTACAGTTGTCATAGCAACTGGAACTGGTCAAACAAATCATGTGTCGGCATCGAGTGACTGGTTCTATTCTCTCTTCCCTTTACTTACAGTTTGTCTTCGTGAAGTCATTGCCTGCTTGTCATACCTGTTTGACTTCATTGTTTGACTACTATTACTGTTTGGCTTCATACCATCTTCCATCCTGATCCTTACTACCGAGTTGTCATTAGTCATCGTACTCTCACATTATTGCATACTTGACTATGGCTTGCTTTGTCTAGTTTATCTTCCGCCGCATATCAATAGGTTCATTTGTACTGTTTGTCTTTGAAACTTCCATGTTTTGAAGACTTTCATAAAAATTGCCTATTCACCCCCCCTCTATTCGATAACAAGCACTTTCAATTGGTATTAGAGCAAGGTACTCCCTTGTTCTGTGTGATTCGGTTTAACCACCTGGAGTTTTAGCTATGTCGACTGCAGAGATAATCAAAGTCTCCGCTGCTTGCCCCGTGTTCGATGGAACTGAATATCCCTACTGGAAGAATAAGATGCGCATGCATCTTGAAGCCATTGATGTCGACCTCTGGTATGTCGTCAAGAACGGCGTTCCCAAGACTGGTGAAGGTGTCACCCCTGCTGATGTCAAGAAGTTCATTCAACTGGACTCTACTGCCAAGAATATCATCTGTGGTCATCTGACCAAAGGACAATATGGTCGTGTGAGTGCTCTGGAGACGTCAAAGCTAGTCTGGGACTGGCTATCCAAGGTCAACAAAGGCGTCTCAACCCAGAGAGATCAAAGGATCAGTGTTCTTCGCAACCTCTTCAACCGCTTCAAGAGAAACGACAATGAGAATGTCCAGCTCACGTTTGATCGCCTCACTGACATCACAAATGAGCTTCGTGCTCTCGGCGCCACTGAGATTACCAAGCATGAAATCGTCAAGACGCTACTGAGATCACTTGACAGCTCCTTTGACACCCTTGCCCTCATGATACAAGAACGTCCTGACTTCAAGACACTCGATCCGTCTGATATACTTGAGAGGCTCAACACACATGAGTTCCAGCTATCTGAGAAAAGAGATATCTATGGTCCCAACTATGGCCGAACTCGCGCTTTGAAGGCAAAAGTTGTTTCCTCATCTGAAGAAGAATCTGATTGCAGTTCTGATGATCCTGAAGACATTGGAAAGGAACTTGCTATGCTTGTGAAGAAGTTCCAGAAGTTCACTAAGAACAAAGGCTTCAGAAAGTCTTCATGATCCAGCTCAAGAAATGATGAAGCTTCTACTCATGACTACAAGAAGAGAACATGTCACAAGTGCAAGAAACCTGAACACTACATCTCAGAGTGTCCACTGTGGGACAACGAGAAGAAGAAGAAGAAGAGCAAGGAATATGATTCTGGTGACAAGAAAAAAGAAGAAATCTTCAAAGTCTTCTTCCAAGTCCTCATCAAAGTCTTCATCTCACAAGAAGAGCTCATCTGGCAAGGCTCGTGCTTTTGTTGGGAAGGAAATGGATTCAGAGCAGGAGTCTGCTTCTGAGGAGGCGGAGGTGGAGTCTAAGGAGGAGTCCGACCCTGGTGTTGCAAGTCTGGCTTTAGCCACTGCTTATGTTGCCAAGTCCATCTTCAACACTGAAGACAATGACGTCCACACCAACGTTGAAGCTGATGACATGGACGACCCAACTCCTACCTACTGCTTCATGGCACGTGGTGCCAAGGTAAAATCACGCGATGCTTACTTTCAAACATCTAGTGAAGATGACTCTGATTGTGAATCCAAGCCTAGCTACAAAACACTTGCTAAAATTGCAACTGAACAACAAAAGGCTATGGAACATACTCAAAAACTGTTAGACAAAAGCGATGACCTGTTGGACGCGGAAATGACTCGTTCACAGTCCTTAGTTGAAGACATAAAAAATCTTCATGCTAAGTACCAAGAACTTGAAAGTCGTCGTGATACGCTCACAACCACTCACGAAAAGCTCTCCTATGATTATCTTCAAAGGAAGCAAGAGCTTGAGAAGTTGAGAGCGGCTCATGAAGATCTTCAAAAAGAGAATGAGTCACTTCGCGCTCAATAGATCAGTCCCGCTCAGGATGGATTTGAACCACCATGTCTAAAATGCCTTGAGCGTGATAGCGCTACCTCTGTTGCTGGATGTTCCACTACTGTTACTGTTGCATCGTCTTCAACTACTGATGTGGTAACTAACCCCTCTGCGGAGGATACCACTACTATTGCTGATGAAAATGCTAGGTTGAAGACATTACTTGAAACAAGGATGTATAAAAGCCTGGAAGGGCATCAGACACTTTGCGACGTCCTCAAAAAGCAGATTCTGAACCGAAACCCTAGGAAAGAGGGTGTTGGGTTCGAGAGGAAAATGAATGTTGATGGTTCCTACTGGAAGCCTGAGCAGTATCCCAAAACCACATGGGTTGCTGCAAAGGGACCTTCAGTGGATCCATCCACCTTATCTGGCTTTACCTATGCTAATCCTGTTGTCATTGATGAATCCTTTGATACAAACTATAAACTGTTCAAGAATCAGAATAGTGAAGTGTTTGCCAGATATATTGGTACTAACTGCAGGAATGGGCCACCTATGAAGAAGATCTGGGTTCCCAAAAGCTGTCTTGAGAAGCTTCCAGTGAATGTCATCATGACACCACCTGGGAAGAAGACAAATCCCAGACCTAAGGCTTCATATGGTCCAAAGGCTTCATACAGACAGAGGACTCACCTAAGTCACCCTAACGCCAATGTTTTGCAGGGAAACCGTACTCAGACTTATGAATATGAGCGTGTATCTTCAAACCGCTATGTTCATAGAACTAAGAACTTTTCTGCTTATTCATATGAGTATCATTCATCTCCTGCAAGGCTATTTGCTAGGGCTCCAAAGCCGAAGTTCTCAGATGCTGCACTTAGACTCATTGCTTCTAAGCCACCCCTGAAGATGTGGGTGGTTAAGAAGAATTAACTTTCTTTTGCAGGGAAAGGTCTCCAGCCGAAAATCAAAGGCGTCTGATGCTATTGTTGGGGACCTAAAACATCTTGTAGGGTGCAAGATCAAATGCCCAAATGGTCTCACTATGTATTTTGTTCCTGAATCGCTTGCCATTCATCCTATCAGTCCTAATCTTGATCTGAGCTTCCATAATCCTCTTGCCCGTCAAATGTTTATGCTCTTGGTGAAGCCTATCCTCCTAACTGTAATGCAGAGAATGACACCTCGTGCTTCAGAATGGATTATGGACAGTGGATGCACTAATCATATGACTGGTGATCGAAGTCTTCTCATGGACTCAACCTTACGTCCATCTGATAAGAGTCACATCACATTTGCTGACACTGGTAAAAGCAAGGTATTGGGTCTAGGTAGAGTTGCAATCTCAAGGGATCAGCACATGGATAAAGTGATGCTTGTTGAATCCCTTGGCTTCAACTTAATGTCTGTCTCAATGCTTTGCGACCTGAACATGGTTGTAATATTTGGAAAGTAACGTTGCCTCGTACTAATGGAATCTGACAAATCTCTAGTCTTTGAAGGGTACAGGAAAGATGATCTGTACATGGTAGATTTCTCAGCAGGTCCACAGCTTGCAAGATGTCTTCTTACAAAAGCTTCAGAATGCTGGCTATGGCATCGGAGGCTGGGGCATGCTAGGATGATGAACTTACATACGATCATCAAGAAGAAGCATGTCATTGGCATTGAAGACGTCAAGTTCAAGAAAGATCATTTGTGCGGTGCCTGCGAAGCTAGAAAGATGACTCGGGCCAAGCATCCTGCGAAGACAATCATGACTACGTCTCAACCCTTCGAGCTGCTACACATGGACTTATTTGGCCCTACTCATTACTCTACCCTCACTATGACTGCATGTCTCTATGGCTTCGTCATTGTTGATGATTACACAAGATACATGTAAGTGCATCTAGTGCCACCCCTAGTTGGCTTTGGAGTATTGACGACAAATTTGGTTGAGGGACTAATGTGTTTGTGAGAATTGCAGGATAACACAGGTAGTGTCCCTCATTGATTCGGTTTACCTACCGGAGACGACCCCTAAAAATGTATGAAGACATTGACGACAATGGTGGTATATGAAGATATTCATATTGAAGACTATGACATGAGAAGACATTCTGTGAAGACTATGGAGCGTGAAGACTTAGTTGTTTTGTTGTTTCCTTTTCTTCTTTGTTGAGTCATAGGAACCACCGTACTATTAAGTGGGGTCCAAGTGAAAACAGTCAGAGTGACTGAAGTGATGCTCAACCCAAGTCATATGTCTTCGAGCGAAGACAATGAGAGCAAATCTTATCCAGAGCTGGATAAGTCAGCTTTGCTTGTAGCCCAAGTAAAGTTGTCGTGTGTGTTTGAAATCTGACCGTTGGAACACGTGTCAGTTGCTTAGTGACCCAGGGTCATTTCGGACATATCAGGTCGGGTTGCCTAGTGGCTATAAATAGCCCATCCCCTACACTATAAATTGGTGGCTGCTCAGAGTTAGTGCACGGCTTTTGTCGTTTGAGAGCAACCCACCTCGAAGCCATTGAGAGAGAGAAATCCTTGCGAGGACAAAGCCCAAACACCCAGAGCCAAAGAGTGTTAGGCATCACTGAAGTCTTTCTGTCTGTGTGACCTGAAGACTTATTACACTTGAGGACTGTGAATCCTCCAGCCGGTTAGGCGTCACGTTCTCAGCGTC
The DNA here is from genome assembly GCA_032464435.1 of Aegilops umbellulata. Taxonomy (NCBI): domain Eukaryota; kingdom Viridiplantae; phylum Streptophyta; class Magnoliopsida; order Poales; family Poaceae; genus Aegilops; species Aegilops umbellulata. Next base: position 36,147,519 of record CP136056.1, on the reverse strand, counting down.
CAAGAGTCATTGTGGGTCGCCAGTGAACGAAGTCTGTGAAGGTTTGCAAGTCTACGTTGAAGACATACCAGAGTGATTGGGCGAGGACTGTGTGTCCTTAGCTCAAGGGGAATAAGGTGAAGACGCGGTCTTCTGAGTTGAATCTCAGCCTCCCTAACCAGATGTACAGTTGTCATAGCAACTGGAACTGGTCAAACAAATCATGTGTCGTCATCGAGTGACTGGTTCTATTCTCTCTTCCCTTTACTTACAGTTTGTCTTCGTGAAGTCATTGCCTGCTTGTCATACCTGTTTGACTTCATTGTTTGACTACTATTACTGTTTGGCTTCATACCATCTTCCATCCTGATCCTTACTACCGAGTTGTCATTAGTCATCGTACTCTCACATTATTGCATACTTGACTATGGCTTGCTTTGTCTAGTTTATCTTCCGCCGCATATCAATAGGTTCATTTGTACTGTTTGTCTTTGAAACTTCCATGTTTTGAAGACTTTCATAAAAATTGCCTATTCACCCCCCCTCTATTCGATAACAAGCACTTTCAATTGGTATTAGAGCAAGGTACTCCCTTGTTCTGTGTGATTCGGTTTAACCACCTGGAGTTTTAGCTATGTCGACTGCAGGGATAATCAAAGTCTCCGCTGCTTGCCCCGTGTTCGATGGAACTGAATATCCCTACTGGAAGAATAAGATGCGCATGCATCTTGAAGCCATTGATGTCGACCTCTGGTATGTCGTCAAGAACGGCGTTCCCAAGACTGGTGAAGGTGTCACCCCTGCTGATGTCAAGAAGTTCATTCAACTGGACTCTACTGCCAAGAATATCATCTGTGGTCATCTGACCAAAGGACAGTATGGTCGTGTGAGTGCTCTGGAGACGTCAAAGCTAGTCTGGGACTGGCTATCCAAGGTCAACAAAGGCGTCTCAACCCAGAGAGATCAAAGGATCAGTGTTCTTCGCAACCTCTTCAACCGCTTCAAGAGAAACGACAATGAGGATGTCCAGCTCATGTTTGATCGCCTCACTGACATCACAAATGAGCTTCGTGCTCTCGGCGCCACTGAGATTACCAAGCACGAAAGCGTCAAGACACTACTGAGATCACTTGACAGCTCCTTTGACACCCTTGCTCTCATGATTCAAGAACGTCCTGACTTCAAGACACCCGATCCGTCTGATATACTTGAGAGGCTCAACACACATGAGTTCCAGCTTTCTAAGAAAAGAGATATCTATGGTCCCAACTATGGCCGAACTCGCGCTTTGAAGGCAAAAGCTGTTTGCTCATCTGAAGAAGAATCTGACTGCAATTCTGATGATCCTGAAGACATTCGAAAGGAACTTGCTATGCTTGTGAAGAAGTTCTAGAAGTTCACCAAGAAGAAGGGCTTCAGAAAGTCGCCACGGTCCAGCTCAAGAAATGATGAAGCTTCCACTCATGACTACAAGAAGAGAACATGTCACAAGTGCAAGAAACCTGGACACTATATCTCTGAGTGTCCAATGTGGGATAGCGAGAAGAAGAAGAATAAGAGCAAGGAATATGATTCGGATGACAAGAAAAATAAGAAATCTTCAAAGTCTTCTTCCAAGTCCTCATCAAAGTCTTCATCTCATAAGAAGAGCTCATCTGGCAAGGCTCGTGCTTTTGTTGGGAAGGAAATGGAGTCTGAGGAGGAGTCCGACCCTGGTGTCGCAAGTATGGCTTTAGCCACTGCTTATGTTGCCAAGTCCATCTTCAACACTGAAGACAATGACGTCCACACCAACGTTGAAGCTGATGACATGGACGACCCAACTCCTACCTACTGCTTCATGGCACGTGGTGCCAAGGTAAAATCACGCGATGCTTACTTTCAAACATCAAAAGGCTATGGAACATACTCAAAAACTGTTAGACAAAAGCGATGACCTGTTGGACGCGGAAATGACTCGTTCATAGTCCTTAGTTGAAGACATAAAAAATCTTCATGCTAAGTACCAAGAACTTGAAAGTCGTCATGATACGCTCACAACCACTCATGAAAAGCTCTCCTATGATTATCTTCAAAGGAAGTAAGAGCTTGAGAAGTTGAGAGCGGCTCATGAAGATCTTCAAAAAGAGAATAAATCACTTCGCGCTCAACAGATCAGTCCCACTCAGGATGGATTTGAACCACCATGTCTAAAATGCCTTGAGCGTGATAACGCTACCTCTGTTGCTGGATGTTCCACTACTGTTGTTGCTGCATTGTCTTCAACTACTGATATGGTAACTAACCCCTCTGCGGAGGATACCACTACTATTGCTGATGAAAATGCTAGGTTGAAGACATTACTTGAAACAGGGATGTATAAAAGCCTGAAAGGGCATCAGACACTGTGCGATGTCCTCAAAAAGCAGATTCTGAACCGAAACCCTAGGAAAGAGGGTGTTGGGTTCGAGAGGAAAATGAATGTTGATGGTTCCTACTGGAAGCCTGAGCAGTACCCCAAAACCACATGGGTTGCTGCAAAGGGACCTTCAGTGGATCCATCCACCTTATCTGGCTTTACCTGTGCTAATCCCGTTGTCATTGATGAATCCCTTGATGCAAGCTATAAACTGTTCAAGAATCAGAATGGTGAAGTGTTTGCCAGATATATTGGTACTAACTGCAGGAATAGGCCACCTATGAAGAAGATCTGGGTTCCCAAAAGCTGTCTTGAGAAGCTTCCAGTGAATGTCATCATGACACCACCTGGGAAGAAGACAAATCCCAGACCTAAGGCTTCATATGGTCCAAAGGCTTCATACAGACAGAGGACTCACCTGAGTCACCCTAACGCCAATGTTTTGCAGGGAAACCGTACTCAGACTTATGAATACAAGCGTGTATCTTCAAACCGCTATGTTCATAGAACTAAGAACTTTTCTGCTTATTCATATGAGTATCATTCATCTCCTGCAAGGCTATTTGCTAGGGCTCCAAAGCCGAAATTCTCAGATGCTGCACTTAGACTCATTGCTTCTAAGCCACCCCTGAAGATGTGGGTGGTTAAGAAGAATTAACTTTCTTTTGCAGGGAAAGGTCTCGAGCCGAAAATAAAAGGCGTCTGATGCTATTGCCGGGGACCTAAAACATCTTGTAGGGCGCAAGATCAAATGCCCAAATGGTCTCACTATAGTATGACACCTCGTGCTTCAGAATGCTGGCTAGGGCATCGCAGGCTGGGACATGCTGGCATGCGTAATTTACACATTCTTGCCAAGAAGAAGCATGTCATAGGCATCGAGGACGTCAAGTTCAAGAAGGATCATTTGTGCGGTGCCTGTGAAGCTGGAAAGGTGACAAGGGCCAAGCATCCTTCGAAGACAATCATGACTACTTCTCAACCCTTCGAGCTGCTACACATGGATTTATTTGGTCCTACTCACTACTCCACCCTCACAACAACTGCCTGTCTCTATGGCTTCGTCATTGTTGATGATTACTCAAGATACACGTGGGTGCACATAATTCTCTACAAGACCGAAGTGCAAGATGTCTTCGGACGCTTCGCCAATCATGCCATGAACAATTATGGCGTCAAGATCAAGCATATCAGAAGTGACAACGGCACTGAGTTCAAGAACACCGGACTTGATCTTTATCTGGATACAATGGGAATCACTCATGAGTTCTCTGCTCCTTACACACCTCAGCAAAATGGCATCGTAGAGCGCAAGAATAGAACCCTCATTGAGATGGCTCGAACGATGCTCAACGAATACAAAACACCAAGAAAGTTCTGGCCTGAAGCTATTGACACTGCATGTCACGTCATCAACTGTGTTTACATCCATAAGCTTCTGAACAAAACATCCTATGAGCTCCTCACTGGCAAGAAGCCAAATGTCAGCTACCTTAGAGTATTTGGAGCAACGTGCTGGATCAAGGATCCCCATCACAAGTCAAAATTTGCACCAAAAGCTCACGAAGGCTTCATGCTCGGTTACGGAAAGGATTCACACTCTTACAGAGTCTTCAACCTCTATCTTTATAGAATCGTCGAAACTGTAGATGTGCGGTTTGATGAAACCAATGGTTCACAAAGAGAGCTCCTGCCAAGTAATCTTGAAGAAGCTCCACCCAGCGAGGCAATCAAGCTGATGGGAACTGGTGAAATCATGCCTACTGAAGCACAGCCTGAAGAGGAACTTACCATTTCTGCACCCAACCAACCTGAAGACAATGCTCAGCCTGAAGACAATCCTCCCAATAATGACAATGATCATCAAGAACAAATTCTTCGCCCAGTTCATCCTCGTGTTGCAAGTGAAGTGCAAATTGAGAAGATAATTGATAGCATCAATGCACCTGGTCCACTTACTCGTTCAAGAGCAATGCAGTTAGCAAATTTCTGTGGGCACTTTTCTTTTGTGTCAATATCAGAACCCAAGAAAGTTGCTGAAGCTTTTATGGAACCTGAATGGATTCAGGCAATGCAAGAAGAGCTTCAATAGTTCAAGCTGAACAATGTTTGGGAACTTGTCAAGCGTCCTGACCCTCGCAAGCATAACATCATTGGAACAAAATGGATATATCGAAACAAGCAAGATGAGCATGGCCAAGTCGTCAGAAACAAAGCACGTCTCGTTGCACAAGGATATACTCAAGTTGAGGGGATTGACTTCGATGAAACATTTGCTCCTGTGGCTAGACTTGAAGCTATTCGCATATTGCTAGCCTATGCTAACCACAACAATATCTTGCTATATCAAATGGATGTGAAGAGTGCATTTCTCAACGGCAAGATTGAAGAAGAAGTATACGTCGCACAACCTCCTGGCTTTGAAGATCCAAAACATCCTGATATGGTGTACAAACTAAACAAAGCACTGTATGGCCTCAAACAAGCTCCTCGCGCTTGGTATGATACAATCAAAGACTTTCTGAAGAGCAAAGGCTTCAAACCTGGATCCCTCGATCCTACACTCTTCACGAAGACATATGATGGTGAACTGTTTGTGTGCCAAATCTATGTGGATGACATTATCTTCGGCTACACCAACTAGAAGTATAGTGATGAGTTTGGATACATGATGCAAGAGCAATATTAGATGTCCATGGTGGGTGAACTGAAGTTCTTCCTTAGTCTTCAAATTCGTCAGCAAAGGAATGGCATCTTCATATCTCAAGAAAAATACCTCAAAGACTGCCTGAAGAAGTTTGGTATGCAAGATTGCAAAGGTTACACGACGCTAATGCCAGCCAAACATCATCTGGGTCCCGACGAAAATGGTAAAGAGTTCGATCAAAAGGTATACCGCTCCATGATTGGTTCTTTACTTTACCTATGTGCATCTAGGCCAGATATTATGCTTAGTGTTTGCATGTGTGCTCGGTTCCAAGCGGCACCAAAGGAATCGCATCACTTAGCAGTGAAGCGAATTCTTCGATATTTGGCTCACACCCCAACACTAGGATTATGGTATCCAAAGGGCTCAGAGTTTGATCTGGTTGGATTTTCGGATGATGATTATGCTGGTTACAAGGTGGATCGCAAGTCTACATCAGGCACATGTCACTTTCTGGGACGATCACTTGTCTGTTGGTCTTTAAAGAAGCAGAACTGCGTGTCACTCTCAACTGCTGAATCCGAATACATTGCTGCTGGATCTTGCTGTGCTCAGCTTCTATGGATGAAGCAAACTCTCAAGTACTATGGCATCAATCTGAAACAAGTGCCTCTTTTCTGCGACAACGAAAGTGCCATTAAGATTGCCAATAACCCAGTCCAGCACTCGAAGACAAAGCACATTGAAATGCGTCATCACTTTCTCAGAGACCACGTCATGAAGAAAGACATTGATATCATTCACGTCAACACTGAAGAGCAACTGGCAGATATCTTCACAAAGCCCTTGGATGAGAAAAGGTTTTGCAAGTTATGGTGTGAGCTAAATATCTTGGAATCCTCAAATGTCCTGTGATCAGGCACACATCCTAACACTTAGCGTGTTGATGACCTAGATGTGCAACACACGAAGTAAAGTATATCTTGAATCAATGAAGACTTACATTCTGAGTGTGAATACATTAATGTGGAATTTGACTTCGGAGCGCCACGATAATTGTGCACCGTGTCTGCGTCTAATACTTCCTATACGGTGGGTAACACCACAACCAAACTTTTCTGTTTGAAGTGTTTCACTCATGGCGTTGCATTTGATATGTCTTCACATTTGGTTTGTCTTCAGCTTCAATTTATCTTCATGATTATCTTCACTACGTTGATTTGACTGTTGTTTGATATATATATATATATATATATATATATATATATATATATATATATATATATATATATATATATATATATATATATATACTAGTGTTCTGTCCTCTACAGCATTCACTTATAGCTATGTTTCCTTGATTGAATCTTTTGAACTAAGTGAATGTGATCGGACCCCAATCTATCCATGCTTTCTACCTGAAACTCTATCTATCCAAATCATATGCATTCTATTGAAACTGTCTAATGTCTTCTCTGCGTCCTTGTCAGTACAAGATACAAAGACAAACTTTTAGTCTGTTTTAAATGATTCATCCTTTTTGCCTGAAATCCGAAGAAGCAGGAACGTCTATCCGACAAACCTGGCGGGCGTGGGAACGTGGGACAACTCTATGTATGTTGCAGGCTTGCCACGTTCCCATCAGATGTGAACCACCAGGGGCACCTGCGTAATTGCGTTGTGCCGCCCACTTCCTTATAAATACCTGTCCCCTGCGGTAAAAGAAACTTCTTCCTCCTCTCCATCTCGTCAAAACCCTAGTGCCACCGCTAGCTCTCGACGACGCCGGCGACGAAGCGCTTAGCTGCCACGACTTCTCCGACGCCGTCCTCACACCGGTCGCGGACATTGTCCTCTCCGCCGCCGCCGTAGGTGTCCTCCGTCGCCAAGTTAGGGCACGGTGGATTGAACTGCTCGGTCTCCTACTCTTCCCATCTAGCAGTTCTTCGTGTGGTAAATAAAACTCTCTTTTTGTAGACTAAGGCATAGCCTAGTGGTGGGAAGGGGCTAATGCCTTCCCACCCACCCAGGTTCAAGGCACGGTACTTGCAATTTGGGTTTGTTGCACCAATTATACTGTAGGGGGTTTCCTTACAGTCTTTCTGTCAAAAAAACTCTCTTTTTACCATCTTTTTGATCTTCACAGATTCATCCTGTCTACCAAAATAAGTTTCTGCCTATACAAATTAGATCTATTCTGTCTGTATCTCATACTGCCTAGTACATTCACTTAAGCTTCACAACAAGTTAGATTCCTCACTTGTACTTATTCGCGGATTCATACAAATCTGGAACCAACTCTCAACATATAAGTGAATGTGTTCGCATCATGAGGTCAATGTCTTCAAACTGATTTATCTTCAAAATCTTCTGAGAATGCATATGACCTCTTCTCCTTCCCTCGCATCTCTAATGTTGTCACAGGTACATGTCCGTGGGAGAATCCCTTGGTTCTCATAGTCTGCATTCATTTGCAGAATTCTTACAGCATCATATTAACTCTCCCGAAGCCAGTTCCTGTCTGTCCAACAAGCAAAAACCTCTGAACGTGTTGAAGCCATTCATCTTGAAGTTCATGGCTGCAGAAAAATCAGTAAGGAAGGGTGGCAGACAACGTCGTGGAGGAACATCAAGAGATTTGCCTGATGACCTATCTGAGCTCTACAAGACAGATCCTGAGGAGGATTACAATCAGCGCAAAACCCGATTCCAATGGATTCGAAGATATTGGGCTGAAGAATGGTTCAAGTACCGCTTCGTCACCCAAGAATACGCTGAGAAGAATGCTATCAAAAGCCCTTGGGGTGATATTCTCTTTCGAGGTCTTGCACCCCAGAACAGAACTGAAGCTATTGCACAAGGTTTCTATCCGTGTATGGTCCGTGGACCTCAGCCTGAAAATGCCGACCCGTCATCTTTGATCTGGTGTCGTGACGATGATATTTTCAAGCGCAACTTCCAGTATGCAAAGGCCTCAGCAAAGAAGAACAAAGATGCCTTGGGGTTGGACTTCAACCCTGGTCCCTCGGCTCCCCATGCTGATGGCTCATGTGATGCAGAACCAAATGTCATCGGTCCCTTCTACAACCTTGATGGCCTCATCGCTCACATCAAAGTTCAAGGTGCCAAAGTGGATCACTCAGATGATGCCGCTGACTCTGATGAAGTCCCTGCTGCCAAGCCACAGAAGCCAAAGAAGGCTAAAGCTTCAAGATCAGCTGCTCCACCAAAAGCTTCATGTGCGAAGCCACTGGCCACCGCACCTCCTGAAGACAGTGTGCAGTATGAAGATCTATCACGCATCTCCAAAAGGACGGAGAAGAAGAAGAAACTTGTCAAGAATACTGATCAGGCACTGACTCCTGCTGCCATTCTGCGTGAAGAACCCATTGATCTGTCCAGTGATGACGATCTTGCAGATGATGCCCTTGAGCAACTGATCAAGAGCAAGGAAGAGGCAGAGATCTTTAATGATTTGCATCTCTTTGATATGGCAATTATTCATAACTTCATTGATGAGTGGTTTGACACCCCAAATCTCAGCTTTGAAGATCTGCAACTTCCCATTGGCCTCAGCGTCTCCTTCAATGGAGCCATTGCTTCAGAGCTAGCTCTCGCTCAGCGCATCGTTGAGCTGAAGCACAAGATCGACTATGAGAAAGCTCAGTTCAAGAAGCATGTGGCCAAGCTCAGCGTGCAAGACGTCAACAACTTCAAGATTATGCTGCACGAGCTCAAGGAATCCTTCCTCAAGAAGCGTGAAGAAGCCAAAGGTTCTCGTGAGCGCATGAAGAGCCTGGCTGACAAATGTGTGCAAGCCTACAATGAGGCTGAGAAGCGCAAGGCACTTGGTCGTCCTGGCATCGACCCACGCATGGCTGCAAAGAAGAAGAAGCCATCAACTGACCAAACTGCTCCTTCAAGGTAGGAAGAGCCACGCATCGTCTTCCCTACTAGCATGACCGGCTCGAAGCCAAAGGTCAGATCCACCGCTTCTGAGCTGAAGAAGACGAGAACAGCCGAGGCTGAAGCCAGGAAAAGGAAAAATCCTGACGCCTCTGATGCTACTCCCTCCAAGAAGAAGCGTAAAACCAAGAAGGATAGGGCTGCTCCCTCAGAGCCCTTAGTTGTCGAACCCATTTCAATGGTTCGCCCTGACTCTGAACTCCAAGAACGACGGATGATAGTTCTTGAGCCTGCTTCCACAGAGGCTCATGACGCTGAAGACATTCCAGCAGTTGACCCCAACGCTGCTGAAGACATTGGTCACCATGACAATGTTGAAGATGATGAAGTTCTTCCTCAGATCGAACACAACCTGGTATCATCGCCTGTTCTCACGAACAGCGAACTCATCAGCATTGGTCGTCCTCTGACGCCAACTGCACAGGATGCTTCGTGGGCTGATCACCCACATCAACAAGACACCTCAAGCTCTCCCCAACATCAAGCTACCCCATCAGTGCGAAAAGAAGATGACGACTTTGAGGCCCGGCCAACTCCATCGCCAAAGGCGTCGCCAGCTTTACGCAGGCTTCGCAAAGGACCAAGGTCTCAAGTCACCACCTCAAGCATTCCAGAAGGAGAAGTGCCTCAACAATCTGTTACACGTCAAGTGTTTCCAGACGCCACTCCAACTGTGACTGTCTCTGAGTCTGAAGCCAAAGGTGCTGAAGACATTCCGGCTGCATCAGCCGATGAAAGACAAGAAGAACGTGTCCCAACTCCCCTCATTAACCAAGAAGCTGTTCCAGCTGTGAACGTGCCTGTGCCAGACCCTCCAGCTCGTCAAGTGGAGGTTGAAAATCTTCAGGCTGCCACCACCAACACCAATGAAGCCAATGACGTTGTCATGGCTGACGCAAATGTGGAGCCTGCACCGATAAATGTGCCAGAAGCCAATGCTGCTTATGCACCTGAAGCCAATGTTGACGCCTCTGCTCCTATTCCGCCACCAAGGCCACACACTATCGAGCAAGCTTTCAACTATGGTCAGATCATCTCTGTCAAATGGCCTGTTCTGACTCCGCCGCCTGCCGCTGCTGGTCCTCAGTTCGACTACCATGTTGAGCACAGGCCACGGGTTCAGAAGCCCAAGCCTAGGTTGCCAAGGTTTCCAGGTACTGCATCAGCACCAGGATCTTTCAATATCAATGGCTTCCAGGCACACAATACCTTCTTTGACAGTGCAAAGAACCCTTACTCAAAAGCAAGGATATCTTCTGATCGGTTCTGGAGCTATCAGCAGCGAAGCTATTACTCATGCATTCTGTACAATCAAGATCGCATTTTCCCACATATGCGTCTTGATGCTGAAGCCATCACTGGTCTGCTTTGTCTGGAAGAAGCCCTAGACTGCTTCAGAGAGTCCGGCCTGCTGCAGTTTGTCACTGATAAGGAGCACTGGAATGAAGAATTACTGCTCCAATTTTATGCCACCCTCCATATTCGTGGCTACTATAAAGATACAAAGACATGGGTTCTTGAGTGGATGACCGGAAATGTTCATCATGAAGCCAAAGCCATGGATCTCATTGAGCTTACAGGCCTGCCGTCAGCAGATGATCTTTATGAACCTGGCTGTCAGCTTCACAATAACGCTATGGAGAGCATCTTCCACAAATCTGAACCCAATATGAGTCAGATGCTCAGCATGATGAAGCCATTGCCTCCAGATGCTGAATACCCGCAGGTGTTCTTTGTTGAAGACCTTGAGTATCTGCCCCGCACCATGTATCATATAGTCAGGCAAACTCTTTGGCCTATCAAAGGACACTCTCCTAATGCCAAGCTGGAAGGCGCACTGAAGACTTTGGTTTTCCACATTCTTCATGGCAAATGCTTCAATGCCCAAGACTTCTTCATTCGCCAACTTGCTGCATCTGGATCTGACATCTTTGGTCTGAAGTTCTACGCTCCCTGGATCATGCGGCTGATCAAGCTTCACTCAGCCTTCAACTATCAACCCTCTGCACGCAATCATATCATATTTATGCCAGATGTTTTTTTACTATAAGCAGTAGGGTAAACACCCCACTGCAACTTTTATTAAAAAACAAAGAGCAATAGTCTGCTGGGCTTGAGCTAAGCCCAACTAAGAAACAAAGAAAGAAAAGAGAGAACTACAAAAAAGAAAAACTATACAACAAGTAGGCACAAGAGAAAAAAACCCTAACTCTAACAAGGAAGCAGAAAATTGCACTTCATACTTCTTCTTGATCCTGAATTTTAGAAGCTTGAGTTCCTCAGTAAAGATGTGCTTCCATCCCTGGAAGGAAGGAGTGATATTTTCAAAGATTTTGTTGTTTCTAGATATCCAGATGGCCCATGATCCCAATATGATAATCTCCATAAAGAAGGGGTATCTGAGTTTGTCTTTGAGGTCTTGAAATGCCTCCAGAACTGACAGGTTTGGTGTTCTTGAAGGGCAAATAAAATCCCAGCATGTGATGGCAAAAGGACATCCCCAAAAAAGATGATGTAGAGTTTCTTCATGCTGGCAATCCCTCACTGCACAATTGTAAACTTCCAATTCAAAGTTTTTCCTCCTTAGAAGATTCCTTGTGTTGACTCTGTCATGTAGTAGCATCCAGAAGAAAACTTTGTGTTTAGGTTGACAAGAGCTTTTCCAAATCCATGAAAAATGTGGTGGGGTTTGTTTGTGTCCAATTAGCACTTTATAAGCTTTAATTGAGGAATAGAATTCATTCCCCCAGATGTAACTCCAAGTATCCAGAGCATCTAAGTATTCTGATTGTCTCACAGAAATGCACATGTCCTCCATTTCTAGAAACTCCTCATATGCCTGTGCAGTTAGGGGCAGATGGAATAAGTCTTGGGGATATTCAGTGTTGATTACTTGTTGAACACTTGTCTAAGGGTTTCTAACAAATGAGTATAAGTGATCAAACTTGTGCTTGAGAATAAATTGATCCCACATATCATCCCAGAACAGAGCAGTTTTGCCATCTCCCACATTACATCTTGCTATAGCTTTGAACTGATCAATGAGTGCAAGATTGGATTTCCACCAAAATGAGCCCACTTTTTGATGTCCTGGAAGTTGGCCATTGCTGTAGTATGTTTCCCAAATTAGATTGACCCAAGGGATGTCATGTCTATTGTAGAACTTATGAAGGTTTTTCATGAGCAGAGTTTTATTTTGTGTGAATATATCCAGAACATCCAAGCCTCCCTGATTTTTGGGTCTGCAAACTGTGTGCCAAGCCACTAGAGCTGGCCTCCTATCCTCCAGGTCAGGGCTCCTCCATAGACAGTGCCTTAAATATTTGATGATCTGGTGCTTTATAGTAATTGGAATGTCCAGACAACACATGAAGTAAACTGCTAAGGAGGCTAACACAGATTTGACCAATAAAATCTTCCCTGCCTGAGTCATGAAAGTTGAAATGCCTGTAATCCTCTTAGCAATCCTATTGACTATGGGCAAACACTGCTCTACAGTTGGCTTATAAATACCCATAGGTAGCCCCAGATAAGTGAATGGAAATTGGCCTCTGGCACATTGCAAAGTGTTAGTGAAAGTATCAACTTTGTCTTCTGCAATGTTTAATGGTACCACGATTGATTTCCCATAATTTACCCTAAGGCATGTGGCATCTGCAAAAGTGTTGAGAAGAGATTTGAGGCATACAAGTTGTCTGGCATTTGCTTGCATAATAACAAGAGTGTCATCTGCATACTGCACAATAGGGAAATCAGGGCATGATGTCACCTGTAGTGGAGGTGTTATTAGATCCCTAGCCATGGCTTTATTGAGAATTGATTGAAGCAAGTCAGCTGCCAATATGAACAGAAGGGGTGAGAAAGGATCTCCTTGCCTAACTCCTCTTTTACAGTAAAACTTCTTCCCTGGCACCCCATTTAGCATTACAGCAGAGGATGCAGAATTGAATAGCATGTGCATCTAGGTTATCCATCTTTCACCAAATCCCTTAGCCCTTAAGATGTCAATTATGGCCTGATGCTCAATAGTGTCAAAAGCATTTTCAAAATCTAGTTTGATAACAAGCAATTCTTCTTTTGACTTGTGACATTGGTGAATATATTCATAGGCCCAATCCAAACAATCTTGAATCACTCTGTTCTTTAAGAATCCATACTGATTGATATGAACCATCTTGAGAATGACTTTTTGTAATCTGTTGGCCAGCAGTTTAGTGATGATTTTGAGAACCCCATTAAGCAATGAAATTGGCCTAAAGTCATTAGGGGATAAAGGTACCTCCTTTTTAGGAATGAGTGTGATGTAGGAAGTGTTTATGCTCTCCGAATTCACATTTCCATCATGGAAGGCAGTGATAAGTTCAGTAACATCCAATTTGATAATGTCCCAGAAAGCTTTGAGGAACTCATTATTAAATCCATCTGGGCCTGGAGATTTGTCTGTGGGCAAGTTTTTGACTACCTCTTCAATTTCTTCTTGGGAGAAAGGTTTCTCTAGGTCTTGGAAAATTTGTGGATCCACTCTGTTATCATACATTTCCTGTAAATTGAAGTGCATAGTATGGCCATTTGATTGTCCCAGTCTCCTCTTAAAGGCTTCCCAAAGAATTGCAGCCTTCCCTTCATTATCAGTAATTTCCACTTGGTCCTCATTCATGAGCATTGCAATTTTGTTATTCCTGTGATTTATTGAGGCCTTTGTATGGAAGAACTTTGTATTTTCATCACCAAATTTGACCCCCTTGATTTTTCCTCTTTGTTTCCAATAAATCTTTTGATTACTGAGGATAGTGAGCAATGTTTCCTTCAAAATCTCCCTGCAGTTATGCTCAGATATAGTGAGGTCTCTGAATTCTTCCAAGAAATCCCATAAGAATATACATTCATTCAACTCATCAATCTGCTTTTTGAGACAAGAAAGATTTTTTGCCCAAAGTTTGAGAGCTCTCCTCAGGTTCTTGAATTTAGCATTAATCTTCTTTGCTGGATCAGTATGACCAACTGGGATGTTCCATGCAGATTGCACAATGTCTTTGAAAGAACTGTGCTTCAACCAATAGTTCTCAAATCTAAACACCCTTGACTTAGGAATAGAAGTACCAATTTTAATAACACAAGGTAAATGGTCTAAAATTGGTTTTGCAAGGGGCAAAGCAGTTGTGTCAGGATAAGAAGTCATCCATGCAGCAGAGGTGAAAAACCAGTCCAGTTTTTCAAGAAGTGGAGTTTCTTGCATATTGCTCCAACTGAACTGCCTTCCTTTTAGAGGTAATTCAATTAATCCCAAATTACTAATGGCCTCGTTGAACAATAACATTTGATTGACATCTCCACCAGGTCTATTCCTGTCTTCAGGTGACCTAATGAAGTTGAAATCCCCCATAACTATCCAATCTACATCATCTGGCATTTGGATATTTGTAAACCAGTCAATAAATTCCAGTTTTTCCTCAAGATTGCAAGGTCCATAAATGTTTGTGAGGATCCATGGTTTGTTGGTTGAAGTACAAGTGAACTGCATAGATATGGAAAATTTATTCTGAAAGAGCAATTGCCCATTAAAAAGAGCCTCATTCCAAGCAGTCAAGATCCCTCCTGATGCCCCAATAGAAGGTAGGAATTCAAATTTATTGAACCTTTGTGGAAAAAAGTTATGGATATATGCCAGATGAAAAACTTGTCTCTTAGTTTCTTGAAGGCACAAAATACCAGCAACACTTTCCTCAATTTTTTGCCTAATGGCCAGCCATTTTTTAGGAGAATTTAAGCCTCTAATGTTCCAGTTCAAGATGTTACAGGATCTGTTTCTACTCATGATAAACTAACTGGGTGGAACAAGGTGAGATACCAGGCCCCATCTCCTGGTATGTAGCCATACATATGCAAAGCATAGCTTTTGTGTGTAAGAGGCCCAGCATAGTAGGTGTGAGAACCCAAGAATGACAGATGAAACACAACAGTCCTGCTAGAGAGCACAGAACTTTAAAGCCTTCATGGCATCCACAATTCTAGAATATAGTCAAACAGGTCAACATAGTAGTAGACAAGAGCAGGTTCCAAGTTTTCAGTACAGACACTAAACATGATCTGCTTACATCCATCATGCCATACTTCATACAATCCACTATCAAACTAGTCTTTCTCAAAATATTCCTGGGACTAATATTAACTTGATAGTTCATGATGGGACATCTTATGGAGTTGCAGCACCAGTGACCTTGGAGACCTTGGCCACATCCTCCTGTCCCCTCTTCTTGGGCCTTTTGGAAAGCATGTCCTGTGCCTCATCCTCAGACACCTGGGTCTCCACAGAATGCTGCAATATACCCAGAGCCTGCAAAGGAGCCTCTTAGTCTTCAGAATGCTACCCATCAAAGCTTCACTCAACATGATGAAGGAGTCCAAGCCGTCGCTCGAATCTACCCTCTGGCTGGGATTACTCGTCTGCCTCATCGTGCGCACACTGAAGCCACTAATAGCACAATTGCCCAAAGGCCCAAGAAGCGCTCCCGCATTCTCAATGATCGTGAGCATCTTGTTGCCCTTCATCAGAAACATGATAAGCATCATGACTGGCTTAAGCGCCAAATGCAGAGCCTCTTGGTGGATGTCAATCGCATTCGCAATCTTGCCACCAAGAATGCCTTCGTCACGCATGAAACGTGTCGGCGATTATGGAAGAGTTTGACCCTGCTCAGTAATGAAGCAGATCTTTAAGACGATGGCTTCACTGAAAAGTTCAAGTTTGACTCCACTCCTCCACGGAATGTTGTTCTTCGTCGAACTCCATCTCTTGAAGACTCTGAATACTCCTCTTCTGCCGCAACTGTTAACGCCAAAGTGATCGATGAAGAAGACGATGCTACTTCACCGACCCCTTCTGCAAGAATCGACACTGCACCAAGCTCGTCTGCACCACCAAACGATAACACCAACCCTGCTGCTTCAACTACTCCTCATGAGGATGAGTAGATGCTCTATGTCTTCAAGCCTTTTTGGTCATTACTGACAAAAGGGGGAGAAGCATATGAGTTTGATAGTCTTCAAGAGGGTTCATATGGGCGGTTGCTTTATATTTTGCCTAGTGTTTACAACTCTCGCGTTTTGAAACATTTGGTTCTTTGAGTTGTAACACTTAAACTTGATGGTCGTCTGCTACTTATTTGCTATTCTGTGATGCGATGATAAATTCCGCATGTGCGATGATAACTTCCGCACTTAGATCATTCTGCAGACGTCCATTTTTCATTATGCATGTCATTATCTTTGTCATATCTTATCATGCATGATGAATTGTCGTCATAAGTTGAAGAGGATCTCCACAAGTACAACCTGCCATGTGCATTTGCATTCCAAAAGCAAATTACTTATATGCACATCTTCAGGGGGAGCCTTTGAAACTTATGAAGACAATCCTCTACCCTCGCAATTTCACATACTTTATCCCCGTTGAAAACTTCAACCAGTTTGTCATCAATCACCAAAAAGGGGGAGATTGTAAGTGCATCTAGTGCCACCCCTAGTTGGTTTTGGAGTATTGACGACAAATTTGGTTGAGGGACTAAGGTGTTTGTGAGAATTGCAGGATAACACAGGTAGTGTCCCTCCTTGATTCGCTTTACCTACCGGAGACGACCCCTAAAAATGTATGAAGACATTGACGACAATGGTGGTATATGAAGATATTCATATTGAAGACTATGACATGAGAAGACATTCTGTGAAGACTATGGAGCGCGAAGACTTAGTTGTTTTGTTGTTTCCTTTTCTTCTTTGTTGAGTCATAGGAACCACCGTACTGTTAAGTGGGGTCCAAGTGAATACAGTCAGAGTGACTGAAGTGATGCCCAACCCAAATCCTATGTCTTCGAGCGAAGACAATGAGATCAAATCTTATCTAGAGCTGGATAAGTCAGCTTTGCTTGTAGCCCAAGTAAAGTTGCCGTGTGTGTTTGAAATCTGACCATTGGAATACGTGTCAGTTCCTTAGTGACCCAGGGTCATTTCGGACATATCAAGTCGGGTTGCCTAGTGGCTATAAATAGCCCATCCCCTACACCATAAATTGGTGGCTGCTTAGAGTTAGTGCACGGCTTTTGTCGTTTGAGAGCAACCCACCTCGAAGCCTTTGAGAGAGAGAAATCCTTACAAGGACAAAGCCCAAACACCCAGAGCCAAAGAGTGTTAGGCATCACTGAAGTCTTTCTGTCTGTGTGACATGAAGACTTGTTACACTTGAGGACTGTGAATCCTCCAGCCGGTTAGGCGTCACGTTCTGAGCGTCCAAGAGTCATTGTGGATCGCTAGTGAACGAAGTCTGTGAAGGTTTGGAAGTCTACCTTGAAGACTTACCAGAGTGATTGGGCGAGGACTGTGTGTCCTTAGCTCAAGGGGAATAAGGTGAAGACGCGGTCTTCTGAGTTGAATCTCAGCCTCCCTAACCAGATGTACAGTTGTCATAGCAACTGGAACTGGTCAAACAAATCCTGTGTCTTCAACAATTGACTAGTTCTATCCTCTCTTCCCATTACTTACAGTTTGTCTTCGTGAAGTCATTGCCTGCTTGTCATACCTGTTTGACTTCATTGTTTGACTACTATTACTGTTTGGCTTCATACCATCTTCCATCCTGATCCTTACTACCGAGTTGCCATTAGTCATCGTACTCTCACATTATTGCATACTTGACTATGGCTTGCTTTGTGTAGTTTATCTTCCGCTGCATATCAATAGGTTCATTTCTACTATTTGTCTTCAGAACTTCCATGTTTTGAAGACTTTCATAAAAATCGCCTATTCACCCCCCCCCCCCTAGTCGATAACAAGCACTTTCAATACACATGGGTGCACATAATTCTCTACAAGACTGAAGTGCAAGATGTCTTCAGACGTTTCGCCAATCGAGCCATGAACAACTATGGCGTCAAGATCAAGCATATCAGAAGTGACAACAGCACTGAGTTAAAGAACACCGGACTTGATCTTTATCTGGATACAATGGGAATCACTCATGAGTTCTCTGCTCCTTACACACCTCAGCAAAATGGCATCGTAGAGCGCAAGAACAGAACCCTCATTGAGATGGCTCGGACGATGCTGGACGAATACAAAACACCAAGAAAGTTCTGGCCTGAAGCTATTGATACAGCATGTCACGTCATCAACCGTGTTTACATCCATAAGCTTCTGAACAAAACATCCTACGAGCTCCTCACTGGCAAGAAGCCAAATGTAAGCTACTTCAGAGTATTTGGAGCGCGGTGCTGGATCAAGGATCCCCATCACAAGTCAAAATTTGCACCAAAAGCTCACGAAGGCTTCATGCTCGGTTACGAAAAGGATTGGCACTCTTACAGAGTCTTCAACCTCTATCTCTATAAAATCATCGAAACTGTAGATGTGCGGTTTGATGAAACCAATGGTTCACAAAGAGAGCTCCTGCCAAGTAATCTTGAAGAAGCTCCACCCAGGGAGTCTATCAAGCTAATGGGAACTGGTGAAATCATGCCTGCTGAAGCACAGCCTGAAGAGGAACTTATCATTTCTGCACCCAACCAATCTGAAGACAATGCTCAGCCTGAAGACAATCCTCCCAATGATGACAATGATCAGCAAGATCAAATTCTTCGCCCAGCTCATCCTCGTGTTGCAAGTGAAGTGCAAATTGAGAAGATAATTGATAGCATCAATGCACCTGGTCCACTTACTCATTCAAGAGCAACGCAGTTAGCAAATTTCTATAGGCACTTTTCTTTTGTGTCAATATCAGAACCCAAGAAAGTTGCTGAAGCCTTTATGGAACCTGAATGGATTCAAGCAATGCAAGAAGAGCTTCAACAGTTCAAGCTGAACAATGTGTGGGAACTTGTCAAGCGTCCTGACCATCGCAAGCATAACATCATTGAACAAAATGGATATATCGAAACAAGCAAGATGAGCATGGCCAAGTCGTCAGAAACAAAGCACGTCTCGTTGCACAAGGATATACTCAAGTTGAGGGGATTGACTTCGATGAAACATTTGCTCCTGTGGCTAGACTTGAAGCTATTCGCATATTGCTAGCCTATGCTAACCACAACAATATCCTGCTATATCAAATGGATGTGAAGAGTGCATTTCTCAACGGCAAGATTGAAAAAGAAGTATACGTCGCACAACCTCCTGGCTTTGAAGATCCAAAACATCCTGATATGGTGTACAAACTAAACAAAGCACTGTATGGCCTCAAACAAGCTCCTCGCGCTTGGTATGATACAATCAAAGACTTCCTGAAGAGCAAAGGCTTCAAACATGGATCCCTCGATCCTACACTCTTCACGAAGACATATGATGGTGAACTGTTTGTGTGCCAAATCTATGTGGATGACATTATCTTCGGCTGCACCAACCAGAAGTATAGTGATGAGTTTGGATACATGATGCAAGAGCAATATCAGATGTCCATGATGGGTGAGCTGAAGTTCTTCCTTGGTCTTCAAATTTGTCAGCAAAGGAATGGCATCTTCATATCTCAAGAGAAATACCTCAAAGATTGCCTGAAGAAGTTTGGAATGCAAGATTGCAAAGGTTACACGATGCCAATGCCAGCCAAACATCATCTGGGTCCCGACGAAAATGGTAAAGAGTTCGATCAACAGGTATACCGCTCCATGATTGGTTCTTTACTTTACCTATGTGCATCTAGGCCAGATATTATGCTTAGTGTTTGCATGTGTGCTCGATTCCAAGCGGCACCAAAGGAATCGCATCACTTAGCTGTGAAGCGAATTCTTCGATATTTGGCTCACACCCCAACACTAGGATTATGGTATCCAAAGGGCTCAGAGTTTGATCTGGTTGGATTTTCTGATGCTGATTATGCTGGTGACAAGGTGGATTGCAAGTCTACATCAGGCACATGTCACTTTTTGGGACGATCACTTGTCTGTTGGTCTTCAAAGAAGCAGAACTGCGTGTCACTCTCAACTACTGAATCTGAATACATTGCTGCTGGATCTTACTGTGCTCAGCTTCTATGGATGCAAACTCTCAAGTACTATGGCATCAATCTGAAACAAGTAACTCTCTTCTGCGACAACGAAAGCGCCATCAAGATTGCCAACAACCCAGTCCAGCACTCGAAGACAAAGCACATTGAAATTCGCCATCACTTTCTCAGAGATCACGTCATGAAGAAAGACATTGATATCATTCACGTCAACACTGAAGAGAAACTGGCAGATATCTTCACAAAACCCTTGGATGAGAAAAGGTTTTGCAAGTTACGGTGTGAGCTAAATATCTTGGAATCCTCAAATGTCCCGTGATCAGGCACACATCCTAACACTTATGCATGTTGATGACTTAGATGTGCAACACACGAAGTAAAGTATATCTTCAATCAATGAAGACTTACATTCTGTGTGTGAATACATTAACGTGGAATTTGACTTCGGAGCGCCACGATAATTATGCGCCGTGTCTGGGTCTAATACTTCCTATACGGTGTGTTATGCCACCACCAAACTTTTCTGTTTGAAGTGTTTCACTCATGGCGTTGCATTTGATATGTCTTCACATTTGGTTTGTCATCAAATTCACTTTATCTTCATGATTATCTTCACTATGTTGATTTGATTACTGTTTGATATATATACTAGTGTTATGTCCTCTACAGCATTCACTTATAGCTATGTTTTCTTGTTGAATCTTTTGAACTAAGTGAATGTGATCGGACCCCAATCTATCTATGCTTCCTACCTCAAACTCTATCTGTCCAAATCATATGCATTCTATTGAAACTGTCGAATGTCTTCTCTGCGTCCTTGTCAGCAGAAGATACAGAGACAAACATTAAATCTGTTTTAAATGTGTCATCCTTATTGCCTGAAATTCGGAGAAGCCGGAACGTCTATCCGACAAACCTGGCGGGCGTGGGAACGTGGGACAACTCTATGTATGTTGCATGCTTGCCACGTGCCCGTCAGATGTGAACCGCCAGGGGCACCTACGTAATTGCGCTGTGCCACCCACTTCCTTATAAATACATGTCCCCTGCGGTAAAAGAAACTTATTCCACCTCTCCACCTCGTCAAAACCCTAGCGCCACCGCTAGCTCTCGACGACGTCGGCGACGAAGCGCTTAGTTGCCGGGACTTCTCCGACGCCGTCCTCACGCCGGCCGCGGACATCGTCCTCTCCGCCGCTGTCGTAGGTGTCCTCCGTCGCCAAGTTAGGGCACGGTGGATTGAACTGCTCGGTCTCCTACTCTTCCCATCTAGCAGTTCTTCGTGTGGTAAATAAAACTCTCTTTTTACGATCTTTTCGATCTTCAAAGATTCATCCTGTCTACCAAGATAGGTTTCTGCCTATACAAGTTAGATCTATTCTGTCTGTATCTCATACTGCCTAGTATATTCACTTAAGCTTCAAAACAAGTTAGATTCCTCACTTGTACTTATTCGCGGATTCGTACAAATCTGGAACCAACTCTCGACATATAAGTGAATGTCTTCGCATCATGAGGTCAATGTCTTCAAACTGGTTTATCTTCAAAATCTTCTGAGAATGCATATGACCTCTTCCCCTTCCCTCGCATCTCTAATGCTGTCACAGGTACATGTCCGTGGGAGAATCCCTTGGTTCTCATAGTCTGCATTCATTTGCAGAATTCTTACAGCATCATATTAACTCTCCCGAAGCCAGTTCCTGTCTGTCCAACCAGTGAAAACCTTTGAAGCCTTTGAACATATTGAAACCTTTCAGTTTGAAGTTCATGGCTGCAGAAAAATCAGTAAGGAAGGGTGGCAGACAGCGTCATGGGGGAACATCAAGAGATTTGCCTGATGACCTCTCTGAGCTTTACAAGACAGATCCTGAAGAGGATTACAATCAGCGCAAGACCCGAATCCAATGGATTCGACGATATTGGCCTGAACAATGGTTCAAGTACAACTTCGTCGCCCAGGAATATGCAGAGAAAAATGCCATCAAATGACCATGGGGAGATATTCTATATAGAGGGCTTCTGCCCAGATCCAGAGCTGATGCCATTGTGCAAGGCTTCTATCCTTGCATAGTCCGTGGACCTCAGCCTGAAAATGCCGACCCATCATCATTGCTCTGGTGTCGTGACGATAATCTGTTCAAGCGCAACTTCCAGTTTGCCAAGGCCTCAGCAAAGAAGAACAAAGATTCTTTGGGGCTAGACTTCAACCCTGGTCCTCCTGCTCCCCGTGCTGACGGCTCACGCGATGCAAAACCCAATGTCATCGGTCCCTTCTACAACCATGATGGCCTCATCGCTCACATCAGAGTTCAAGGTGCCAAAGTGGACCATTCTGATGACAATGATGACTCTGATGAAGCCCCTGCTCCCACTCCAAAGCAGCAGAAGCCAAAGAAGGCTAAGGTTTCAAGATCAGCTGCTCCACCAAAAGCTTCACGTGCGAAGCCACTGGCAACTGCACCTCCTGAAGATAGTGTGCAGTCTGAAGATCTATCACGCATCCCCAAGAAGACAGAGAAGAAGAAGAAACTTGTCAAGAATACTGATCAGGCACCGACTCCTGCTGCCATTCTGCGTGAAAAGCACATTGATCTGTCTAGTGATGAAGATCTTGCAGATGATGCCCTTGAGCAACTGATCAAGAGCAAGGAAGAAGCAGAGATCTTCAATGATTTGCCTCTCTTTGATGTGGCAATCATTCACAACTTCATTGATGAGTGGTTTGACACCCCAAATCTCAGCTTTGAAGATCTGCAACTTCCCATTGGCCTCAGCGTCTCCTTCAATGGAGCCATTGCTTCAGAGCTAGCTCTTGCTCAGCACATCGTTGAGCTAAAGCACAAGGTCGACTTTGAGAAAGCTCAGTTCAAGAAGCACGTGGCCAAGCTCAGTGTGCAAGATGTCAAAAACTTCAAGATCATGCTGCACGAGCTCAAGGAATCCTTCCTCAAGAAGCGGGAAGAAGCCAAAGGTTCTCGAGAGCGCATGAAGAGCCTGGCTGACAAGTGTGTGCAAGCCTACAATGACGCTGAGAAGCGCAAGGCTCTTGGTCGTCCTGGCATTGACCCACGCATGGCTGCAAAGAAGAAGAAGCCATCAACTGACCAAACTGCTCCCTCAAGGCATGAAGAGCCGCGCATCGTCTTCCCAACTAGCATGACCGGCTCGAAGCCAAAGGTCAGATCAACCGCTTCTGAGCTGAAGAAGACGAGAACAGCCGAGGCTAAAGCCAGAAAGAGGAAAAATCCTGACGCCTCTGATGCTGCTCCCACCAAGAAGAAGCGCAAAACCAAGAAGGATAGGGCTGCTCCCTCAGAGCCCTTAGTTGTTGAACCCATATCAATGGTTCGCCCTGCCTCGAAACACCAAGAACAACGGATGATAGTTCATGCGCCTGCTTCCACAGAGGCTCATGAAGCTGAAGACGTTCCAGCAGTTGACCCCAACGCTGCTGAAGACATTGGTCACCACGACAATGTTGAAGATGATGAAGTCCTTCCTCAGATCGAACACAACGTAGTATCATCACCTGTTCTCACGAACAGCGAACTCATTAGCATAGGTCGTCCTCTGACGCCAATGGCACAGGATGCTTCGTGGGCTGATCACCCACAACAACAAGACACCCCAAGCTCTCCCCAACATCAAGCTACCCCGTCTGTGCGAAATGAAGATGATGACTTTGAGGCCCAGCCAACTCCATCTCCAAAGGCGTCGCCAGCGTTACGCAGGCTTCGCAAAGGACCAAGGCCTCAAGTCACCACCTCGAGCATTCTAGAAGGAGAAGTGCCTCAACAATCTGTTGCACATCAAGTGTTTCCAGATGCCACTCCCAATGTGAATGTCTCTGAGTCTGAAGCCAAAGGTGCTGAAGACATTCCGGCTGCATCAGCCGATGAAAAACAAGAAGAAGATCGTGTCCCAACTCCCCCCATTACAGAAGAAGTGGTTCCTGAAGTGAACCTGCCAGTGCCCGACCCTCCAGCTCATCAAGTGGAGGTTGAAAACATTGCGGCTGCCACCACGAACACCAATGAAGCCAATGACGTTGTCATGGCTGACGCAAATGTGGAGCCTGCACCGACAAATGTGCCAGAAGCCAATGCTACATCTGCACCTGAAGCCAATGTTGACGCCCCTGCTCCTGTTCCGCCACCAAGGCCACACACTATCGAGCAAGCTTTCAACTATGGTCAGCCCATCTCTGTCAAATGGCCTGTTCTGACTCCTCTGCCTGCCACTGCTGGTCCTCAGTTTGAGTACCATGTTGAGCACAGGCCACGGGTTCAGAAGCCACAGCCCAGGTTGCCAGGGTTTCCAGGTACTGCATCAGCACCAGGATCTTTCAATATCAATGGCTTCCAGGCACACAATACCTTCTTTGACAGTGCAAAGAACCCTTACTCAAGAGCAAGGATATCTTCTGATCAGTTCTGGAGCTATCAACAGCGAAGCTATTACTCATGCATTCTGTACAATCAAGGTCGCATTTTTCCACATATGCGTCTTGATGCTGAAGCCATTACTGGTCTTCCCTGTCTGGAAGAAGCTCTGGACTGCTTCAGAGAGTCCGGCCTGCTGCAGTTTGTCACCGATAAGGAGCACTGGAACGAAGAGTTAATGCTCCAATTCTATGCCACTCTCCATATCCGTGGCTACTATAAAGACCCAAAGACATGGGTTCTTGAGTGGATGACAGGAAACGTTCATCATGAAGCCAAAGTCATTGATGTCATTGAGCTTACAGGCCTGCCCTCTGTAGATGATCTTTATGAGCCTGGCTGTCAACTTCAAAATGATGTTATGGAGAGCATCTTCCACAAACCTGAACCCAATATGAGTCAGATGCTCAGCATGATGAAGCCATTGCCTCCAGATGCTGAATACCCGCAGGCGTTCTTTGTTGAAGACCTTGAGTATCTGCCCCGCACCATTTATCATATAGTCAGGCAAACTCTTTGGCCTATCAAAGGACACTCTCCTAATGCCAAGCTGGAAGGCACAATGAAGACTTTGGTTTTCCATATTCTTCATGGCAAACGCTTCAATGCCCAAGACTTCTTCATTCGCCAACTTGCTGCATCTGGATCTGACATTTTTGGTCTGAAGTTCTATGCTCCCTGGATCATGCGTCTGATCAAGCTCCACTCTGCCTTCAACTATCAACCCTCTGCACGCAATCATATCATCTTTCTGCCAGAAGTTGATTTGTCTGTTGAAGCCATATACCCAGAGCCTGCAAAGGAGCCCCTTAGTCTTCAGAATGCTGACCATCAAAGCTTCACTCAAAATGATGAAGGAGTTCAAGTTGTCGCTCGAGCCTACCCTCTGTCTGGGATTACTCGCATGCCTCATCGTGCGCACACAGAAGCCACTGAGAGCACAATTGGCCAAAGGCCTAAGAAGCGCTCCCGCATTCTCAATGACCGCGATCTTCTTGTTTCCCTTCATCAGAAACAAGACAAGCATCATGACTGGCTGAAGCACCAAATGCAAAGCCTCTTGGTGGACGTCAATCGCATTCGCAATCTTGCCACCAAGAATGCCTTTGTCATGCATGAAACATGTCGGCGCTCATGGAAGAGTTTGACACTACTCAGTACTGAAGCGGATCTTCAAGACGATAGCTTCACTGAAAAGTTCAAGTTTGACTCCACTCCTCCATGGAATGTTGTTCTTCGTCGAACTCCATCTCTTGAAGACTCTGAATACTCCTCTTCTGCCACAACTGTTAACGCCAAAGTGATCGATGAAGAAGACGATGCTACTTCACCGACCCCTTCTGCAAGAATCGACACTGCACCAAGCTAGTCTGCACCACCAAACGACAACACCAACCCTGCTGCTTCAACTACTCCTCATGAGGATGAGTAGATGCTCTATGTCTTCAAGCCTTTTTGGTCATTACTGACAAAAGGGGGAGAAGCATATGAGTTTGATAGTCTTCAAGCGGGTTCATATGGGCGGTTGCTTTATATTTTGCCTAGTGTTTACAACTCTCGCGTTTTGATACATTTGGTTCTTTGAGTTGTAACACTTAAACTTGATGGTCGTCTACTACTTATTTGCTATTCTGTGATGCGATGATAAATTCCGCATGTGCGATGATAACTTCCGCACTTAGATCATTCTGCAGACGTCCATTTTTCATTATGCATGTCATTATCTTTGTCATATCTTATCATGCATGATGAATTGTCGTCATAAGTTGAAGAGGATCTCCACAAGTACAACCTGCCATGTGCATTTGCATTCCAAAAGCAAATTACTTATATGCACATCTTCAGGGGGAGCCTTTGAAACTTATGAAGACAATCCTCTACCCTCACAATTTCACATACTTTATCCCCGTTGAAAACTTCAACCAGTTTGTCATCAATCACCAAAAAGGGGGAGATTGTAAGTGCATCTAGTGCCACCCCTAGTTGGTTTTGGAGTATTGACGACAAATTTGGTTGAGGGACTAAGGTGTTTGTGAGAATTGCAGGATAACACAGGTAGTGTCCCTCATTGATTCGCTTTACCTATCGGAGACGACCCCTAAAAATGTATGAAGACATCGACGGCAATGGTGGTATATGAAGATATTCATATTGAAGACTATGACATGAGAAGACATTCTGTGAAGACTATGGAGCGCGAAGACTTAGTTGTTTTGTTGTTTCCTTTTCTTCTTTGTTGAGTCATAGGAACCACCGTACTGTTAAGTGGGGTCCAAGTGAATACAGTCAGAGTGACTGAAGTGATCCTCAACCCAAATCCTATGTGTTCGAGCGAAGACAATGAGAGCAAATCTTATCCAGAGCTGGATAAGTCAGCTTTGCTTGTAGCCCAAGTAAAGTTGCCATGTGTGTTTGAAATCTGACCGTTGGAACACGTGTCAGTTCCTTAGTGACCCAGGGTCATTTCGGACATATCAGGTCGGGTTGCCTAGTGGCTATAAATAGCCCGTCCCCTACACCATAAATTGGTGGCTACTTAGAGTTAGTGCACGGCTTTTGTCGTTTGAGAGCAACCCACCTCGAAGCCTTTGAGAGAGAGAAATCCTTGCAAGGACAAAGCCCAAACACCCAGAGC
The DNA here is from genome assembly GCA_032464435.1 of Aegilops umbellulata. NCBI lineage: Eukaryota > Viridiplantae > Streptophyta > Magnoliopsida > Poales > Poaceae > Aegilops > Aegilops umbellulata. The sequence goes on along the minus strand of CP136056.1, from coordinate 36,120,465 downwards.
CAAAGAGTGTTAGGCATCACTGAAGTCTTTCTGTCTGTGTGACCTGAAGACTTATTACACTTGAGGACTGTGAATCCTCCAGCCGGTTAGGCGTCACGTTCTGAGCGTCCAAGAGTCATTGTGGATCGCCGGTGAACGAAGTCTGTGAAGGTTTGGAAGTCTACCTTGAAGACTTACCAGAGTGATTGGGCGAGGACTGTGTGTTCTTAGCTCAAGGGGAATAAGGTGAAGACGCGGTCTTCTGAGTTGAATCTCAGCCTCCCTAACCAGATGTACAGTTGTCACAGCAACTGGAACTGGTCAAACAAATCCTGTGTCGTCATCGAGTGACTGGTTCTATTCTCTCTTCCCTTTACTTACAGTTTGTCTACGTGAAGTCATTGCCTGTTTGCCATAGCTTTTTGACTTCATTGCTTGACTACTATTGTTGTTTGGCTTCATACCATCTTCCATCCTGATCCTTACTACCTAGTTACCATTAGTCATCGTACACTCACATTATTGCATACTTGACTATGGCTTGCCTTGTGTAGTTTATCTTCCGCTGCATATCAATAGGTTCATTTCTAATGTTTGTCTTCAAAACTTTTATGTTTTGAAGAGTTTCATAAAAATCGCCTATTCACCCCCCCTCTAGTCGATAACAAGCACTTTCAGCAACGAACCAGGCAGTCGGACTATGTGGCTTTATCACCCTCACTTAGCCATAGGAGTTCGACAATAAAAATGTAGGTGCAGCCCCTAGTTAGCATTTAATCTGGACTAGGGTGTTGTAAACACCTGTTCGGACTGAGGCCGATCCATCGCGTAATGCGGAAAAAATCACAAAAGATTTGTAACCTCTGAACAGCTGACCGGCTCACGCCGCATCATGACAGTCAGTTTTCGGCTTTCTCTACTGAGGTGCTCATCTAGATAAACTAGGACACAATCGCAGTAGTTCTCCCTTTACTACCCTAGCCGATAGAGCGAAACGTAAGGTAGTAAGCACAGGAGCCGGGCAACCCAACTATTGACCAAAGACATGATTCGGAGCCAATGCATATAATGCTGAAATTCAGGGCACCGAACTATACTGTAAAAGTGTTCGGACTTTGTTGCCATAGTATGGAGCGTAGTGAAGCCCCTAGCCAATTAAAGTGTACCAAAGTGTACGTGTGCAATTGATAAGAGTAACGAAATAAAATGAAATTGTAAGCTAGTGCCACATAAGTTGGGCCGCGAATAGTTCTCGTTATAATTTGACTGATACGTCAAAACGTATTTGTACAAATAGTGTGATAAGCAACCTGGCTATTTAACATGCCAAGACCAAGGGGGAGCTGCGTGCGGGTCCTGAAAACAGGTAGGACGATCGTCGAAGAGAACGTCTGGAGATTCCCCCCACACGTCTGTGCCACCTGCCACCTTGGTGTATCCGTCCTTCGAAAGGACTGATGATCAGAACGCTGCTAGGGGCCTATGGAAAAAAGAAACCAGAAAAGGATAAAAAGAAATGTGAAAGTATGTGTGTCTAGAGAAGGTCGAGCCTTATTGTGGACCACAATCTGGTTATCCCTCCGTCTCTCTCCATGGTATTTTCAGTGCGTAGTTATGTACGTGTGGTACGTATGCCGCCACTTGCTCGGGACTGAGACGGAGGTCGAATTGCTAGTCTAGCTCCTGATGAGCCGGATTGTCATGCTGTGGAGTAGTCCTGACTCGCTTGACAGTGTCCGGGAGCTCGGGTGTTGAATTAAAATTCTGTCTTAGAAGGCCGCTCTGTACTTCCGCTGCCAGGGCCGCGGTGTGCTCCTCAGTACGGAGGGAGTGCTCGGTGTTTCCATTGACTGTTATGATGCCGGGTGGTTCGGGCATCTTGATCTTGAGATAATCATAGTGTGGCACCGCATTGAATCGAGCGAATGCGGTTCATCCGAGCAGTGCGTGATAGCCACTGCGGAAGGGGACGATATCGAAGATCAACTCTTTGCTTCTGAAGTTGTCCGGGGATCCGAAGACGACCTCCAATGTGATTTAGCCCGTGCAGCGGGCCTCTACACCTGGTATAACTCCTTTAAAGGTAGTTTCTGTGGGCTTGATCCTCGATGGATCGATGCCCATTTTGCGCACTGTATCCTAATAGATCAGGTTGAGGCTGCTGCCACCATCCATGAGGACTCGCGTCAGGTGGAATCCATCAATTATTGGGTCGAGGACTAGTGCGACTGAACCGCCATGACGGATACTGGCAGGATGATCCCTGCGATCGAAGGTGATCGGGCACGACGACCACGGATTAAATTTTGGGATGACTGGCTCTATCGCATAGACGTCCCTGAGCGCGCGCTTGCATTTCCTCTTGGGGATATGGGTAGCGTATATCATGTTCACCGTTTTGACCTGAGGGGGAAACTTCTTCTGTCCCCCTTTGTTCAGTGGACGGGGATCCTCGTCATCGTCCTCGCTTTGTGACCCTTTCTCCTTGTTCTCGGCATTTATCTTTGAAAGTGCAACTATCCCTAGGTGGTTTTGGTAATTCCTAACAACATATAGCTCATTGAGCTAACATTATTCCAAGATGAATATTTCAGAAAAGCTCAATGGATGGCATGGCATGGATGAGGAAAGTGGATCCCTCAAAATTATAAGGACAAGGGATTGGCTTAAGCTTCAAGAACAAGACTCTACATTTTATATTTTAGTGATCCAAGATCACATTGAGTCCATAGGAAAAGCCAATACTATTAAGGAGGGATGAGGTGTTGCTTAGTGAGCCTCTTGCTTCATGTGCTTAGTGATATGCTCCAAAATCCTCAACTACCTTTCCATATCCACATATGACCCAAACCTAAAGTCAAACTCGGCCCCACCGATTCTTTCTATCCGGAGCCACCGAGTTTCACATGTCATAGCCACTACCACAAACCCTAGCAAATCGGTCTCACCGATAGGGATCTCGGTCTCACCGAGATGGGATTGCAATTTCTCTGTTTCCCTTCGTAACGTTTCGGTCCAACCGAAGTGAGCGATCCGTCCCACCGAGATTGCAATGTAAACTCACTGTTTCCCTTTCGTAACATTTCGGTCTCACCGAAAAGAGCGAATCGGTGTTTACCTGACCAACTCTCTGGTTAGCTTATTACCAAAATCGGTCTCATGGAGTTTGTGTAATCGGTCACACCGATATTACGTTATGCCCTAACCCTAACCATATCGGTCCTACCGAGTTGCATCTCAGTCCCACCGAAATTCCTAACGGTCACTAGGTTTGCTGAATCTGTCCAACCGAGTTTAATGATACGGTCCCACCGAGTTTAGCAGATTGTGTGTAACGGTTAGAATTTGTGTGGAGGCTATATATACCCCTCCACCCACTCTTCATTCGTGGAGAGAGCCATCAGAACAGATCTACACTTCCAATACACATTTTCTGAGAGAGAACCACCTACACTTGTGTTGAACTCAAGATATTCCATTCCTATCATATGAATCTTGATCTCTAGCCTTCCCCAAGTTGCTTTCCACTCAAATCTTCTTTCCACCAAATCCAAATCATGTGAGAGAGAGTTGAGTGTTGGGGAGACTATCATTTGAAGCACAAGAGCAAGGAGTTCATCATCAACACACCATTTGTTACTTCTTGGAGAGTGGTGTCTCCTAGATTGGCTAGGTGTCACTTGGGAGCCTCCGACAAGATTGTGGAGTTGAACCAAGGAGTTCGTAAGGGCAAGGAGATCGCCTACTTCGTGAAGATCTACCGCTAGTGAGGCAAGTCCTTCGTGGGCAACGGCCGTGATGGAATAGACAAGGTTGCTTCTTCGTGGACCCTTCGTGGGTGGAGCCCTCCGTGGACTCGCGCAACCGTTACCCTCCGTGGGTTGAAGTCTCCATCAACATGGATGTACGATAGCACCACCTATCAGAACCATGCCAAAAACATCCGTGTCTCCAATTGCGTTTGAATTCTCCAAACCCTTCCCTTTACATTCTTGCAAGTTGTATGCTTTACTTTTCGCTGCTCATATACTCTTTTGCATGCTTGCTTGAATCGTGTGAGATTGCTTGACTTGTGCTAAAATTGCTAAAATCTGCCAAGAACTAAAATTGGGAAAAGGATAGATTTTTATTTGGTCAAGTAGTCTAATCACCCCCCCCCCCTCTAGACATACTTCCGATCCTACTAGTGGTATCAAAGCTTTGGTCTCCATTTGCTTTGATTTCCATAGCTTTTGGTGGTCATAGCCTTGGTTTCACAACCTAGGAGAGTATGGCGTCTAGCAAGGGAAATTATCACCGTAGAGGTCCTTACTTTGATGGTACTAATTTTGCTAGTTGGAAGCATAAAATGAAAATGCATATTCTTGGAGATAACCCCGCCGTTTGGGCTATTGTGTGTGTTGGTTTGCAAGGTGACTTCTTCGATGGGAAAGAACCAAACGTGAAGCTACCGCGGAAGAGTTGAAGATGCTGCAATACAACGCTCGAGCTTGTGATATTCTCTTCAACGGATTGTGCCCCGAAGAATTCAACAAAATCAGCCGTCTTGAGAATGCAAAGGAAATTTGGGATACTTTGATTGATATGCACGAAGGTACCGACTCCGTCAAGGAATCCAAATTGGATGTGCTTCAAAGTCAACTTGACAAGTTCAAAATGAAGGACGGTGAAGGTGTCACTGAAATGTACTCTAGGCTTGCTCTTATCACAAATGAGATTGCGGGCTCAGGGAGTGAAGAGATGACCGATAGATTCATCATCAAGAAGATCCTAAGAGCCTTGGATGAAAAATATGATACCGTGTGCACATTGATCCAAATGATGCCCAATTACAAAGATCTCAATCCAATGGAAGTCATTGGAAGAATTGTTGCTCACGAGATGTCACTCAAGGATAAAGAGGAACTTCACAACAAATAAAGTGGTGCTTACAAAGCCTCATGTGAAGCCCCCAAATCATCAAGTGAGAAGCAAATCTTCAATGAAGAATTAAGCTTAATGGTGAAGAACTTCAACAAGTTCTACAAGAGTAGAAGCAAAGATAGAAGCTCCAAGTCAAGGTCCTACAATGACAAAAGATCTTCTAGTTGAGAGCGAAACTGCTACAATTGTGGAAGATCCGGACACTATTCCAATGAGTGTACGGCTCCCTACAAGAAAAGAGAAGACTCTCCCAAAAGAAGAAGCCGAAGAGAGGAATCACCATCTAGAGAAAGAAGGAGTAGAGATGATCGTTATGAACGAAGATACACACGGAGAAGCAAGGATTCGGAAAGAAAGGAAAAGTCATCAAGGAGCTACACAAAACGAAGACATCAAGCTCATGTTGGTGAATGGGTATCCGGCTCCGACTCCGACAACCACTCCGAAAGAAGTTATCACTCCGATTCCGAATATACTCAAGATGAAGGTGTTGTCGGTCTATCACTTGTGTCAACCAACTCATACGACATATTTGACTCACCAAATGAAGGAGTTGGAACATGCTTCATGGTTAAAGGCTCAAAGGTATCACACCCCGAGTATGTTGATTTCAATAGTGATGAAGATGACTTGTTAGGTGATGATGATTTACTTGTTGACAACTCTAGTGATGAATACTATGATGAAACGTCAATTAATCATGCTAATCAAGATAAAACGAATGACAATGATAAGGAGAAGATTGAGGCTCTAACTAAAGAACTAAACACTCTTAAGTTAGCTCATGAAACTATCTTAGGAGGTCACTGAGAACTTTCAAGAACACATGAGAAATTACGCTTTGAAAAGCTCAACCTTGAGCAAGAGCATGAGTTCTTAAAAGCAATCAATGATGATCTTCGTAAGAAAAGTTCTTCTTACATTGCCAAGCGTTTACTCTTATCCACTTACATGCCACAAGTCAAGTCTAGTAACAAGAACAAAAAGGATTCTTCCTCTAGTAGTAACAATGATCATGTTAAATCCAATATTGTTGCTTCTAGTAGTTCTCTTGATTCCACTAATGATTCTCTTAGCCAAGTTACACTTGAGCAAGAAAATAGCCTATTGAAGGGAATTATAGATAAAGGAGTGTACAAGATCCTTGCCAGGAGTAAGCAATTCGAGGAAATTGTACGCAAGCAACGAAGGCGCCGGAAGAATCAAGGTGTTGGTTTTGAACGAAAGTTCAATGCCAATGGAGTTGAGTGGGAAGAAGATCAATACCCCAAGACAAAGTTTGTTCCTCAACAAGATAAGTATGATCCTACTTCTTTCAAAGGGACACAAGCTCAAGATGATCTTCCACCACAAGACTATAAGCAAAAAGGCAAGGACAAGCTTCAAGAGGAAATTAATGCATTTGAAGAAGCTCCTAAGACCTTAGTCAAGTGGATTCCCAAGACTACTTCAAGTTCCACTTCATCAAGTACGACTACAACTCCAAGGATTCCCATCAAGATGGTGTGGATCCAAAAGAAGAAGAACTAGAGAGTTCTCGAGGGTGACTCCGCCAACATACTTCACTTTTATCATTTTGGCAAGAACAAGTGCAATCAACTTCCACATCTTGCACTAGTTCAAGGAGTCACAAACCCTCTTGTTGGTAAGTCAAGGGACAAGGTAACCTAAAAGCTTTCATAGACATCATCTTGTGTGTGCATCACTCTATGTCTATGGATATCCTTGTTTGTTCCTTGTGGGACTAACCCATGTAGGTATTGAAAGTGCAATTCACTCCAATGGATAGCTCCAATTGATCTACATCAACATTGAGCATCCACATCTTCAACATGTACATGAAGTCATCATCGACAAAACCTAAGGTTAGTTCATCCCTCTTAGGGGGGATATCACATCTAGGGGGAGATTTACTCTAAGAATTGAGCTAAAGCAACTCTAATGATGTGAACACAACAATGCTTTATGTAAAAGTGGTAACCCCACTTGTGCTTAAACAATGAGTATGATCTATGATCAAATGTTCTCGTTTGACTCCTAAGTCAATATACTCATATATAGATGACCTAGTCATCGCCAATTGCTTGATAGATGCTAGAATTGGTTATGCATGCTTTGCCACATACTTCAGCTGCCATTTTATTGTGTGAGCATGTTGAGAGCATATTTTACTCATTCAAGGACATCCACTTGTTGTTTTGATTGTTTGGCTTTATTTTTCCTTGCCAAGTGGATGGACAAGAATGCCTAAGAACCTTCTCTAGCTATCTATGCTTTTCTCGTCTCAAACTCTATTCATGCTACATCACAAAATTTGATCAAGTCAGATTCAAACCACTCTGTGTGAGGAGCACTCGGAGTCCCCGATTTGTCATAGACTTAAACTTCCAAAACTTCTTTGTGCTTTTCGGTCTGACCGATTCCTCCATTTCGGTCATACCGAGATCACTAAGTCGATCTAGGTTTTCACCTCGGTGCAACCGATTTGAACTTTTCGGTCACACCGAGTTGCTATAACTGTCAACAGTTATGCATCTCGGTGCCACCTAGTTGTTCCACTCGGTCACACCGACAGGGTCGGGCTATATATACTCACGGGCAAAATTTTGGAAATTTCTCCAAAACCTCTTCGCCCGCGCATAGCTCGCTCTACCTCTTGGGTCTCTGGATCGTCCTCCTCGTCGCTAGCCGCCTCCAGTCGCTGGTCTCCGCCGCCGTCAATGGAATTTCGTCTCCGCCGTTGCCGCCGTAGCGAGTCCGCCGCCGAACTAGGGTATGGACTCGATCACAGTGCTATTCCCCGTCCAATTCCTAGCACATTGTGTTCTTTATGAATCTTGCTACGATTGAAACACTCCTATCCAGTCAAAACAATCCTTAGAATAGTTGAGATTCGATAATTTAGGTTTAGGTTTCCGCCGAAACCATCTCGGACCCACCGGGTTGCGGAACTCGGTTCCACCGATTCGGCCACGTCCATTGCACATGTGGTTCTCGGTCTGACCAAGAATTACAAATCGGTGAGACCGAGTTCAAGACTTTGTGAAACCCTAGCAGTCTCGGTGCCACCGAACTGTGACTCGGTCTGACCGAGTTCACTAGTTTTGGTTCCAAAAGCTGCTTCGGTATCACCGAGTTTGCAAATCGGTCGATCCGAAATGCTTTCTGTGAAAAACTAAAACTAACTTTTTGACTCATTCTTTTGCAAAAATCTCTGCATTTTGTGATGCTCATCCACTCTATCTCATCTATAAACTATTCACAGGGTCAGCAGTCTGAACTTCAACATGTCTGATCAGAGTGATAGACAGAACAGATCTGAGGAGCAGGCTCATTTGAGTGAGGGCACTAGTCCCTCTAGCAGTTCTAATGAGGGTAGCAGGAGCACCCCAAGCAATCTGCCTAAAGCTTCCACTAGAGCAAGCAAGAAGAGAACCTCTGAATCAGAGGATGAGGACTATGTGGCAGAAGAGGAAGCCTCATCCAAGAAAAAGGTGCTCAAGAAAGAGTATGGCTCAGCTACAGCCATCAAACCTGGAATGCAGAAAAAGGCACCTGCAAGAAGAGTTCCTACCTCTAAGCCTAGGAAGGCTGTACCTGAAGAAACCATGAAGCTCACCATGGAATCAGAAGAGGAAGCAAGTGGCCAAGATAAGAAGAAGAAGAGAGTCAGGACTACCACTGCCAGAGTTCTTGGTAAACCCTCTATGAGGAGAGACTCAGATGAGGAAGAGAAAGAAGAGGTTGCTGCACCAGCACCTAAGGCACAGAAACTCATGGGAGATGCCATAAGGTCAGGGGCTACTGCATCCAAGCCCAAGGAAGCACCCAAAGCTGCATCTAAGCCCAAGAGTGCACCAAAGAGAAACACCGGAAACATATCTGCTGCTGAAAAGAACAAGGCCCCAGTGCCTGACATTGCTGAAGAAGAAGAATGTCAAGTGCTCAGGAAGCTTAAGCCCAAGATCCCAGACCACAATGATGATCATCTTGTGGCTGAGGACATGAAAATTAGAAGAGATTCAGGGCTGAAGAAGTGGAGAGAAGTAGATCCATATGCTTCAAGGAGAAGAACTGCTGTGGATTACAGGTTTCACACCAAGGAACAGCAGGATTTCTATGAGACTGTGCTACTAGATAAGAAGCCCATAGTATGTGACATGAGATGGGTAGATTCGGAATACATCAAGGAAAATGAAGAGCACTATCCTGGAGTGTATGACAGCTTCAAGGGTTGTGGAGTTGCAGACTTTGTTGGGCAGAAGCTCACAAAGTGGAATGAAGAGCTAATCATGCAATTCTACTCCACAGCACACTTCTATCCAGATGGCAAGATTGTGTGGATGTCAGAAGGAACCAGATATCAGTCAACAGTTGCTGAGTGGGCACAGCTCATCAATGCCCCAGAAGAGCAGGAAGATGACCTGGACATATATGCCAAGAAGAAGATGGATCAAAATTCCATGTCCAACATGTACAAGGAGATCCCAAACAAGGCACTTGATACTTTCAAGTTTGGCTCAGTGCATTATCTTCTGTCAGGGCTGCCCACTATTAATTGGATTCTGAGGCATACCCTATTGCCCAAGTCAGGTGATCACAAGATGATCCGAGGGCATGCAATAAACATGCTCCGCATATTTGATGTGCCACAGAAGTTCAAGGTGATGAGCCTCATGGTAGAGACCATTAAGAGGACAGCAGCTGATCAGAAGAGGAGCTGTGGATATGCCCTACAAATTCAAGAGCTGATAAACTCAAAGATGGGCACAGGCACATACCTGCTGGACAAGGAACACCTGCCCATCCATCCAGACTTTGAAGACAATCAGGTTATCATGAACAAGGATGAACCATCATCTGCACATGCTCAAGCAAAGAAGGAGAAGGCAAAGATGGAGAAAGCTGCCAAGATGCCAACTCAAGAGGAGGCATATGAGTATTTCTTGAAGAACAAGCAGGAGCAGCTCAGTTACCTGATAGCATCCACTTTGAGGATTAAGAAAGGACTGGCCACCCTGACTCAAAACCAAGAGAGTTGGGAAAGAATCATGGAACAAAAGTTCTATGACCTAGATGTGAAGGTGATAGAGGTCAAGTCTGCTGTGGAACAACTACAAGAAGATATGCAGGAGAGGAAGGGCAAGACTACAACTGATGCATTTGCCAGGATGCCCAGAGCTTAGAGATCATCTGCAGTGCCAGTTCCTGACACCAGAGCCACCACTTCTGCACCAGATATGGCTTCAGTTCCACCAGCTCCAGCTCCTACCCCAGCAGCTCCAACCACTTCAACTAAAGCCTTCGTCCTTGGCGTTATCCGGACTCCGCCAACTGAAGACCAAGCCTGAGAGTCGTTTAGTCCTATGCATTTTCTAAGAACTTTTTGGTAACTTGTTGCCAAAGGGGGAGAAAAATGTATAGATCACAGGCTTCGAGAGAGAGAGAGTTTGCATTTGTTCTCTCTTGTCTTTTGGTTGAACTTTATTTTGCTTTTGAGTGCTTGAGATACTATGCCGTAATTTGTGAGACATTGATGATCATGTGTTTGATCATAAGCTACACTTAATGCTTGTTGGATGTTATTATCAGTTTATCTTTATGTTGATCATTCACTTTGCTTGGTGATGAGTGCATGCATTTAATTCTTATCATTTTGAGCGCTCCACCAAGATGTATGTGACATGGAAGAGTAACCCATGATCCTAACTCATTGTGCATTTGCAGTCCAAAGCAAATCTTAAATATGCACAAATTTAGGGGGGCTCTTACTTATCACATACTTCTCAAAGTGACGATATATTCCGTTCTTATTATCATTTGTCGAAGCTTTGATCTATATGTTGTCATCAATTACCAAAAAGGGGGAGATTGAAAGTGCAACTATCCCTGGGTGGTTTTGGTAATTCCTAACAACATATAGCTCATTGAGCTAACATTATTCCAAGATGAATATTTCAGAAAAGCTCAATGGATGGCATGGCATGGATGAGGAAAGTGGATCCCTCAAAATTATAAGGACAAAGGACTGGCTCAAGCTTCAAGAACAAGACTCTACATTTTATATTTTAGTGATCCAAGATCACATTGAGTCCACAGGAAAAGCCAATACTATTAAGGAGGGATGAGGTGTTGCTTAATGAGCCTCTTGCTTCATGTGCTTAGTGATATGCTCCAAAATCCTCAACTACCTTTCCATATCCACATATGACCCAAACCTAAAGTCAAACTCGGCCCCACCGATTCTTTCTATCCAGAGCCACCGAGTTTCACATGTCATAGCCACTGCCACAAACCCTAGCAAATCGGTCTCACCGATAGGGATCTCGGTCTCACCGAGATGGGATTGCAATTTCTCTGTTTCCCTTCGTAATGTTTTGGTCCAATCGAAGTGAGCGATCGGTCCCACCGAGATTGCAATGTAAACTCACTGTTTCCCTTTCGTAACATTTCGGTCTCACCGAAAAGAGCGAATCGGTCCCACCGAGTTTACTTGACCAACTCTCTGGTTAGCTTATTACCAAAATCGGTCTCACCGAGTTTGTGTAATCGGTCACACCGAGATTACGTTATGCCCTAACCCTAACCATATCGGTCCTACCAAGTTGCATCTCAGTCCCACCGAAAATCCTAACGGTCACTAGGTTTGCTGAATTGGTCCGACCGAGTTTAACGATACGGTCCCACCGAGTTTAGCAGATTGTGTGTAACGGTTAGATTTTGTGTGGAGGCTATATATACCCCTCCACCGACTCTTCATTCGTGGAGAGAGCCATCAGAATAGATCTACACTTCCAATACACATTTTCTGAGAGAGAACCACCTACACTTGTGTTGAACTCAAGATATTCCATTCCTACCATATGAATCTTGATCTCTAGCCTTCCCCAAGTTGCTTTCCACTCAAATCTTCTTTCCACCAAATCCAAATCATGTGAGAGAGAGTTGAGTGTTGGGGAGACTATCATTTGAAGCACAAGAGCAAGGAGTTCATCATCAACACACCATTTGTTACTTCTTGGAGAGTGGTGTCTCCTAGATTAGCTAGGTGTCACTTGGGAGCCTCCGACAAGATTGTGGAGTTGAACCAAGGAGTTCGTAAGGGCAAGGAGATCGCCTACTTCGTGAAGATCTACCGCTAGTGAGGCAAGTCCTTCGTGGGCGACGGCCGTGATGGAATAGACAAGGTTGCTTCTTCGTGGACCCTTCGTGGGTGGAGCCCTCCGTGGACTCGCGCAACCGTTACCCTCTGTGGGTTGAAGTCTCCATCAACGTGGATGTATGATAGCACCACCTATCGGAACCACGCCAAAAACATCCGTGTCTCCAATTGCGTTTGAATTCTCCAAACCCTTCCCTTTACATTCTTGCAAGTTGTATGCTTTACTTTCCGCTGCTCATATACTCTTTTGCATGCTTGCTTGAACCGTGTGAGATTGCTTGACTTGTGCTAAAATTGCTAAAATCTGATATGCACTAGGCTAGCCTTCATGTGAGCATCATGTTTAAATTCAAATGAAATTTGAATTGAGGAATTTTCAAAAGCCTCAGAAGACCTCTAAAAATAACCAACATTTAAATCTCATCAAATGAGTCCAAGAAAATGTTCCTGTTATTCTGTAAAATTATTGGCATGAGGTAAAATGCAAACCAATATTTTTGGAGTGACTGAAATATTTATTCTGGGCCTTTTGAATTAAATCAATGACATATTTGAGTTGGATTTATTTCTATTATATAAGAAATAAAGCCCAAACATTTTCGTAAGTTGCATGTGACCTTGGGCTAGTCCTGAGATCACATAAAAATTTACAGAAAGTTTATTAAATGGTTTGATGTTTTAAATCAAATCAAAACCAATTACAGAAAATTAGAAAACAGTAACAATTTAAAAAAGAGAGGCAGAGGAATTACCTGGGCCACTTACCTGGCCCAACTCCTCCAGCAGGCCCAGCCACCTGGCCGGCCCACCGAGGGCAGGGGCGTCTTCTTCCTCCTGCTAGAAGGCAGAGGAGAAGCCAGCCACGACGCCGCGGCGTGCCACGCCGGCAGCTGCCTGCCTGGCTGTTCCCTCGTCGCCCTGGACGTCTTCCGCGACGCCACGCGCCCCCTGGCTCTCTCTCTCGCACCCGCAGCTCCTTCTCTCCTCTGGCTCTCCCCCCCTCGCACCACCCGAACGCGCCCGCCGCCGCCAACGTACACCACCACGGCCACCGCCTCCCCCTCACTTCCCTGACTGGCTCACGAGCTCCGCGATGTCGTCCTCGACCTCTCCGTCGACCCACGCAAGCTGGGACGACCCCAAGACGACGTGGTGAACTTCTTCCTCTTCCATGGCCGCCGGATGCCGTCGTTCGATTCGCCGGCCTCAAGTCTTCCCCGAGCTCACTAGCCTGCTCCGCGAGTTCCCTGTGAGCCCCTCTTTCCTCCGCCCCTCTCCCCGTCGTCTCTTGCGACCTCTAGCCGTGGTTCCCACCTCGGCCGGAGCCCGCCGCCACCTCCACGAAGCTCACCGTCGCTAGCAGCCCCGCCTGGCCAAACCAAGCATGTAGGCGTGCTCTGGGCATCCCCAGGAAGCCGCAGCACGCCTCAGGTCGCTCGCTAGTGCACCGCAGCCCTCGCGCCTGAGCTCGCCGAGCTCCGGCCGCCGCACTTGCCCTCGCCGCCGTCGCTGTGGGGGACCCCAGCTGCTGCCGCTGGCCGCAATGGATGCGCGCGAGCCTGGGCATCTCATAGAGCCCCTCCGCCGCTCTTTTGGTCGCTGGAGGGCGAATTCCGACGCCCTCCACCGTCCCTGGCGTCGCCGGCGACGAGCCGCGGGTCAACTCCGGCGAGTTGACCTGGGGTTTGACCGCTGACCAGGGGTTTGACCTCCCCAGGCCCCTGCTTAATTAGCATTAGGTTTAATTAGTGTTAAGTTAACTTAGTTAATTAGATGAGCCACTGACATGTGGGCCCAGGCCCTAATTAACCTAAGTTAGTGCTAACCTAACACTAACTAACCCTGTTAGTTAGTTGTTACACCGACATGTGGGTCCCAGCCGTCCGGTTTGACCAGGGCTGGCGCCTTTGACCTGCTGACGTCACCCCGACGTCATGCTGATGCTGTATTACATTTTCTGGATTTATATTTAATCAGGAAATTCCAGAAAATTGCCTAAACTTCTAAAAATCATAGAAAATCAACCGTAACTCAGAATGAGATAAATTATGTATGAAAAATGATCAGAAAAATCTAATCTATCCATCTGTACCATTTTCATGCATTTTTGAACAACTTAAAGTTGCTGTATAAGGCAATTTGCATAAATGGCATTTAAACTCTCACATATGGAGTTTGAACTTGAACCTAGGGTTCAAACCAACTCCATTTAACATGTTGCTAGTTGCATTAGCTTAAACCACAACATATTGCCATGTCATGATCATGCATCATATTGTTGCATTGCATTGATTGTATTCTTCCTTGTTTGTCGGTATTCGACCCCTCTCGATAGACGTGGTGCCGACGATGAGATCGATGACACCGATGAAGAACTATATTATCTTCAGAAGTGCCAGGCAAGCAAAACCCCCTTGTTCATTCCGATACAATCCTACTCTCTCGCTCCTGCTCTCTTTTACTGCATTAGGACAACAACGATTCATCTGTTACTTGTTGTGGTAGTTGAACCCCTTATCCTCTGCATGACCTGTCATTGCCACAGTAAATAGATGAAACCCACTAGCATGAGTAGGAGTTGTTTGAGCCTTGATGTGCCTACTCATTCATGCTTGTTTGTCGTGCCTGCTATTGCTTAGAGTTGTGTCAGGTCTGATTCATCGGGAATGAATTGGAATGGTGATGAACATGTCCTACTGTGTGTGAGCTAAGTGTGTGAACACGATTTGGTAAAGGTAGCGGTGAGAGGCCATGTAGGAGTACATGGTGGGTTGTCTCATTGAAACCGTCCTCAGGAACTGTGTTCTGTGTTTGTGATCCATGAAACAGCTACTACCACACGTTGGGCCCTGAAATATGACCCCGCTCGACTTACTGGCCCCTCTCGTCCTCTGTCCAGGAGTTGCAAGTAGTTTCTGGTGTTTGTAGTATGCTGGGGGCCGCATGCAGCGCTGACCGTAGGGGTGGGCTGTGTTGCGGTAGGCACATGGCACGGTGTACCGGGCGCCCGTTTGGTGTTCCGGGAACCCTGCACACATCGTTTGGGGCTGTGAGCAAAACTCCGGTCGGATCTCCTCATGGATGGAACCCGAATAGGCGATAAACCTGGACTAGAGACTTGTGTGGTTAGTTAGGTCGTGGTCTACACCCACGTCGGCTTTCGCTTGAAGTCTGCCGAGCACATGTCGTGTGCAGACGCTAAGTGGTGGAAACATGTGTGAAGAAGTACACCCCTGCAGGGTTATAAATGATCTATTCGAATAGCCGTGTCCGCGGTAATGGACTTCTGGGTTGCCTATAACAGTTCATAGACAAGTGAAAGTTGATGCTCTAAAATGCGCAAGATAAGCGTGAGTGCTATGGATGGCCTTCTCGTAGGGAGACGGAAGTGGATCCATAGTGGTGTATTGATATGGTGAATATGTGGACTCGTGTGCGCCACCTCAAAAGAGTTACTTGCAGTCGTAGTTCAGGATAGCCACCGAGTCAAAGCTGGCTTGTTGCCGTTAAACTCCACTACCCCCTTCATTGATACTGATGCATTTGTAGCTAGTTCTGATGTAAGTCTTGCTGGGTACATTTGTACTCACGTTTGCCTATTTTATGTTTTTGCAGAGAGACGTCAGTCTCGCTAGTAGTTCCGTGTGGACTCCGACGTTTAGCTTGATACCTCAGCTACGATCTTGTGCCCTCGGCAGGATCTGGTAGATAGTCAGGCTTCATTTGTAGATGTCTGTACTCAAACATGTTAAGCTTCCGCATGTGCTTGACTTGTATGCCCTGATTGTTGGGTCGTGAGACCCATGTTTGTAATATCTCGCTCCTCGGAGCCTAATGAATAAATACTTGAGTCGTAGAGTCTTGTTGTGATGCCATGTTGTATTTACACATATCGAGCATATTGTGTGTATGATTGAAATGCTTGCTATGTGTGGGATCCGACTATCTAGTTGTTTATCCTTGGCAGCCTCTCTTATGGGGAAATGTAGTCTAGTGCTTCCTGAGTGATAGTAGTCCGCTACAGCCCGGTTCACCGGAGTCCTGCTAGCCAGCACTACTTCTTGGAACACTTGACTGGCCGGCATGTGTTTCCCTTCGTTCATGTGTTTGTCCCTTGGGGGAAATGTCACGCGGTGTTATCCGGAGTCCTGCCTAGCCTGCTACAGCCCGGGTTACCGGAGTCCTGTTAGCCCAGTGCTACAGCCCGGATTTATACGTTGTTGACCGACATGCTTGATGTGATTCATGTATGCCTGTCCTCATGGGTTAGTGCCGCCTTGGGTTCACGACTAGCCATGTCGGCCCGGGTTCTTTGTCATATGGATGCTAGCGACACTATCATATACGTGAGCCAAAAGGCGCAAACGGTCCCGGGCCAGGTAAGGTGGCACCCGTGGGAATACCGTGCGTGAGGTCGCAAAGTGATATGATGTGTTACATGCTGGATCGGTGTGACTTAGGATCAGGGTCCTGACAGCGTTGGTATCAGAGCCTGACTGCCTGTAGGATTACCAAGCCAAACTAGTCGAAGTTGTGTCTAGAAATGCTTCAGTTATGTAGGGATATTGATTGTGGAAGGGAACGTAAGGCTCTTTTTACTCCTTTACCTTATGCCCTTCTGATCTGAGTCATCCTCTTCTCTTCTACGGGGATTAAGAACTAGGCCTTCTCATCTATCTATCAGGATGACGAGTTACTGTGATAGAGACTTATAGTATTGTTGGTTCCAAGCCTCTGTTCAGTTTCTACTACTTCCATGTGTTCTCAGTTGATCTCGGAACATTGATCTTGTGATGTTGAGTGTTCATGCCACAATTTTTGCAGGATGTCTCAAATCTTTTGAGCATTTACAGTCGTTATGCTGTCCGAGTCATCCCAAGTTTCTAAATATTCTGTTGCAATTGCAACCCCCTTCTTTCTGTTCCGATGTTTCTCTGGGCCAGTTTTAACCACACTAATCGGTGAGTGGAGGTACTCTGTTGCCTCGCCATATCTGTTGGAGCTATTATTATGACCCTAGGTGTTTTAGGGAGTCACCTAGTAATCAAGCCATATTTTGTGTTCCCAGTGTGATGATTCTGGCCATCATTCTCGAAGGCATCCCGTGATGTTATTTAGTTAGTAGGCATTTCATTTCTGGGTTCTTGAGCCCAAGATTCACTCTACTTACCTCGTGTTGATAGTTTTGCTTGTTCCTTTAGGATATTAGTAACCTTGTGATAGTCCTCGAGGTCCGTGGTAGTTCCTTCTTCCAAATACCACGAACCGCTTATGGCAGAAGTTCTTTGAACCAAAAGATCACAACCAGAGTGCTCTTGATGAGTTCTCCATTCTGCATTGTGAATCTGCCAAACCTACCTTTCTGCATGGGTTGCCCCGAAGAAATGTTGAGCTTTGCTCGACGCACTAATCTATGCATCCACAACATAGAAAATTATATGTTTCCTGAGTTGTTCCGTTCAGTTGTATTCCGACCATCCTCTATCAGTTGATAGCCAAGACTATGTGTGCATTCGTGTTACCGATGCTTATTATTCTTGTGGTCCGTCGGGCCGTTCTATTTCAGAATGACTAGGAGAAACAAACTCCAGTACCTTATCCATTTTTAGGATTGGGTCAAAGCAGTTGTATTCCACAGATCAAATGCAATCAAGCTTTGATTCTGTTCTACCCTGAAGTATTACCCACTTTATGTCAGGAACGTCATGAGAATTGCACCTCCTCTTATGAATTCTTGATGTAGTGATACTCTCACCATCGTCATTCATTCCTCGGCCCTCGTGTTGTTGTAACCGGAATGCCGACAAGTGAATTGTGATGTGTGAAATCAATGCTCCGAGCAACTCGTTGCTTGGTAGTAAATGGACAATATTCTCATTCTTAGCCTGTTGGTTATTAAATCATCATCCTAAGATTGACCGTGCTACCTAGTCCTTATTTCTGGTGCACTCTTCGATCAATGAGTTGAGATTATCCAAGCCCTTGCTCATTTGATCATATCGTCTTGCTCTGAAAAGCAAGATTGCTCTCGAGCTTAGTAACATATCGATGGTTCATGATTTTCCGAATATCTTCTCGGAAGTATCACCAGGTTGTCACCTGACCGCTATGTTGAGCTCGTGATCAAGTTGGTTTCTTACAAACCACCCCTTCTCCAAGAATCTGTGTTGGATACCCCTGAACTAGTTGGTCAAGCTAAACAACAACTTGGAGAGTTGGAAGATAAGCGTGTCTAACTTAGTTCATATCCAAAGGGATATCTTGTGTTGTGTGTTTGATGTAGAAGGATGATTTCTTCATCGATTGGTCCTCGAGATCAGTTGTTGGACCTATCGTCTTGACCAAACCTTGATTTGAGTATGGGCCATCATCAAATCAAGTTAGAACCAACGATAATCGTAATGTTGTCATACTCGTGGTTGATTCCTCGAGCATACACCATTACATCTTTTGGTCTGACCAATACTATCACATTGTTCACATAATGGTGGAAGTCCAGTGATATGGAAATTCCGATGAGTTGTTGTTGAGCCCATCAGCAGCATTTTGTCTCCCCCATGATTCATGTTGAACATCAACCTAGTGTTGGAAACTTTGTAAGCAATTTCTTCATGTTCCGATCATGAAGCCTATGTTTGGATGAAAGAAGTGACTTCCTTTGATTCACGTGCATTTGATGTAAGTTTTCACCGTGAACTCGAGAAAGTTTGTTTTTGCTTCCTCTGGAATCATCCCAAGTCAGTCATGCATGTGCAAAGTATTCTATGGTCTAATAGACTGATCATCTTCATTCCATATGTAATTCCTAGCACACCAAGCCACTGATTGATTTGTTCAAGGATAATAAGTTCTAAGTGCCAGTCCTGAAGGTACCAGACGGATTTGTACAGGATTCCGTTATCCTCGATGATGGTTCCCAACCAGAACTCGGTAGCGTTTTATTATAAGACTACTATGTGGTCATGCTTGTCTGGGACAGCGTGTTCACATTCTTGTAGCAGAACCGGCTCATGTTTTGGAGCTTGCCACCGTAGTTCATTTCCCCGGGAATCTCGCAACGTCATCTCGTTGATTTGTGTTGCAAGCTTTCATTTTTCTTCCCGACCCGATGAGTCTGGATTATCCTGACACCAACCAGATCTGAATCTCAGGCAGATATGATGGTTGGAACATTCCCGACAATTGCATTTTGTCCCCAGCTTGCACCGCCTTGTGCCAACTTTCCATGGGCTGCCCTTCTCGGCAATTGCTGTCTAGGATCATCTTCAAAAGTGGTCCTACCATGGGTCCCCTCCATTTCCGGTGATAAGCAAAAATCACTCATTGCGTTGTCTTCAACAAGGTAGTCCACATCATCCATTCTGGTCTGAGTATGCCATTCTTTGACTTCGTTCAAACGACCAATTGTGAATTTCCTCAGGCTGGCATAAAGAGTTTCAATGATCGTTGTATCAAAAGTAATTCTTTTTGCCACTTAAGGGAATAATTCTATGAGTCACCTTCCCTAAGGTGCCCCGTTATGGAATCATGGCAACTAACTCCTCGCTACTTTGAAACCCATGCACCATCTTCTTAAGCGTGGAATTGATGCCTACCAAATTGAACCTTCGCCGTCTATTCCTCTCCATACCTCTTGATGTGTGTTTTGTGTCTCAACTCAAGGGAAGTTTCTGAAGGAAATATGCCCTAGAGGCAATAATAAAGTTATTATTTATTTCCTTACATATCATGATAAATGTTTATTATTCATGCTAGAATTGTATTAACCGGAAACATAATACATGTGTGGATATATAGACAAACAGAGTGTCACTAGTATGCCTCTACTTGACTAGCTTGTTAATCAAAGATGGTTAAGTTTCCTAACCATAGACAAAGGAGTTGTCATTTGATTAACAAGGTCATATCATTAGTTGAATGATCTGATTGACATGACCCATTCCAATAGCTTAGCACCCGATCGTTTAGTATGTTGCTATTGCTTTTGTTCATGACTTATACATGTTCCTTTGACTATGAGATTATGCAACTCCCATTTACCGTAGGAACACTTTGTGTGCTACCAAACGTCACAACGTAACTGGGTGATTATAAAGGTGCTCTACAGGTGTCTCCGAAAGTATTTGTTGGGTTGGCGTATTTCAAGATTAGGATTTGTCACTTCGAATGTCGGAGAGGTATCTCAGGGCCTTCTCGGTAATGCACATCACATAAGCCTTGCAAGCGTTGCAACCAATGAGTCGGTTGCGGGATGATGTATTACGGAACGAGTAAAGAGACTTGCCGGTAACGAGATTGAACTAGGTATTGGATACCGACGATCGAATCTCGGGCAAGTAACATACCGATGGACAAAGGGAACAACGTATGTTGTTATGCGGTCTGACCGATAAAGATCTTCGTAGAATATGTAGGAGCCAATATGGGCATCCAGGTCCCGCTATTGGTTATTGACCGGAGACGTGTCTCGGTCATGTCTACATTGTTCTCGAACCATAGGGTCCGCACGCTTAAGGTTACGATGACAGTTATTATGAGTTTATGCATTTTGATGTACCAAAGGAGTTCGGAGTCCCGGATGTGATAACGGACATGACGAGGAGTCTCGGAATGGTCGAGACATAAAGATTGATATATTGGACGGCTATGTTCGGACATCGGAATGGTTCCGAGAGGTTTCGGATATTACCGGAGTGCCGGAGGGGTGACCGGAACCCCCCGGGGGAAGTATGGGCCTTATTGGGCCGCGAGGGGAGAGAGAGGACCGCACCAGGAGGTGGCGCCCCCCCCCCCCCATAAGGAGTCCGAATTGGACAAGGAGGGGGGGCGCGGCCCCCCTTTCCCTCTCCCTCTCCCTCTCCTTCCTTTCCCCCTTCCCCCTCCTAGTTGGACTAGGAAAGGGGAGTCCTACTCCCACTAGGAGGAGGACTCCCCCTCCCTTGGCGCACCCCTAGGGCCGGCCAGCCCTCCCCCCTTGATCCTTTATATACGGGGGCAGGGGGCACCCCAGAGGACACAATTGATCAACGTGATCGTTCCTTAGCCGTGTGCGGTGCCCCCCTCCACCATATTCCACCTCGGTCATATTGTCGCGGTGCTTAGGCGAAGCCCTGCGTCGGTAGTACATCAAGATCGTCACCACGCCGTCGTGCTGACGGAACTCTTCCCCGAAGCTTTGCTAGATCGGAGCCCGGGGAACGTCATCGAGCTGAACGTGTGCCAAGAACTCGGAGGTGCCGGAGTAACGGTGCTTGGATCGGTCGGATCGTGAAGACGTACGACTACATCAACCGCGTTGATATAACGCTTCCGCTTTCGGTCTACGAGGGTACGTAGACAACACTCTCCCCTCTCGTTGCTATGCATCACCATGATCTTGCGTGCGCGTAGGAAATTTTTTGAAATTACTACGTTCCCCAACAGTGGCATCCGAGCCTAGGTTTTATGGTTTGATGTTATTTGCACGAGTAGAACACAAGTGAGTTGTGGACGATACAAGTCATACTGCCTACCAGCATGTCATACTTTGGTTCAGCGGTATTGTTGGACGAGACGATCCGGACCAACCTTACCCGTACTCTTACGCGAGACCGGTTCCCTCGACGTGCTTTGCACATAGATGGCTTGCGGAAGACTGTCTCTCCAACTTTAGTTGAACCGAGTGTGACTACGCCTGGTCCTTGAGAAGGTTAAAACGGAGTCTATTTGACAAACTATCGTTGTGGTTTTGATGCGTAGGTAAGATGAGTTCTTGCTTAAGCCCGTAGCAGCCACGTAAAACTTGCAACAAACAAAGTAGAGGACGTCTAACTTGTTTTTGCAGGGCATGTTGTGATGTGATATGGTCAAGACATGATGCTATATTTTATAGTATGAGATGATCATGTTTTGTAACCGAGTTATCGGCAACCGGCAGGAGCCGTATGGTTGTCGCTTTATTGTATGCAATGCAATCGCCCTGTAATGCTTTACTTTATCACTAAGCGGTAGCGATAGTCGTAGAAGCATAAGATTGGCGAGACGACAACGATGCTATGATGGAGATCAAGGTGTCGCGCCGGTGACGATGGTGATCATGATGGTGCTGCAGAGATGGAGATCACGAAGCACAAGATGATGATGACCATATCATATCACTTATATTGATTTGCATGTGATGTTTATCTTTTATGCATCTTATTTTGCTTTGATTGACGGTAGCATTATAAGATGATCTCTCACTAAATTATCAAGAAGTGTTCTCCCCGAGTATGCACCGTTGCCAAAGTTCGTCGTGCCCAGACACCACGTGATGATCGGGTGTGATAAGCTCTACGTCCATCTACAACGGGTGCAAGCCAGTTTTGCACACGCGGAATACTCGGGTTATACTTGATGAGCCTAGCATATGCAGATATGGCCTCGGAACACGGAGACCGAAAGGTCGAACGTGAATCATATAGTAGATATGATCAACATGATGATGTTCACCATTGAGAACTAATCCATTTCACGTGATGATCGGTTGTGGTTTAGTTTGATTTGGATCACGTGATCACTTAGAAGATTAGAGGGATGTCTATCTAAGTGGGAGTTCTTAAGTAATATGATTAATTGAACTTTAATTTATCATGAACTTAGTCCTGGTAGTATTAGCATATCTATGTTGTAGATCAATAGCTCGCGTTGTTGCTTCCCTGTGTTTATTTTGATATGTTCCTAGAGAAAATTGTGTTGAAAGATGTTAGTAGCAATGATGCGGATTGGATCCCTGATCTGAGGTTTATCCTCATTGCTGCACAGAAGAATTATGTCCTTGATGCACCGCTAGGTAACGGACCTATTGCAGGAGCAGATACAGACGTTATGAACGTTTGGCTAGCTCAATATGATGACTACTTGATAGTTTAGTGCACCATGCTTAACAGCTTAGAATCGGGACTTCAAAGACGTTTTGAACGTCATGGACCATATGAGATGTTCCACAAGTTGAAGTTAATATTTCAAGCAAATATCCGAGTTGAGAGATATGAAGTCTCCAACAAGTTCTATAGCTAAAAGATGGAGAAGAATCGCTCAACTAGTGAGCATGTGCTCAGATTGTCTGAGTACTACAATCGCTTGAATCAAGTGGGAGTTAATCTTCCAGATAAGATAGTGATTGACAGAATTCTCTAGTCACCATCACCAAGTTAGTAGAACTTCGTGATGAACTATAATATGCAAGGGATAACGGAAACAATTCCCAAGCTCTTCGTGATGCTGAAATCGACGAAGGTAGAAATCAAGAAAAACATCAAGTGTTGATGGTTAACAAGACCACTAGTTTCAAGAAAAGGGCAAAGGGAAGAAGGGGAACTTCAAGAAGAACGGCAAGCAAGTTGCTGCTCAAGTGAAGAAGCCCAAGTCTGGACCTAAGCCTGAGACTGAGTGCGTCTACTGCAAAGGGACTGGTCATTGGAAGCGGAACTACCCCAAGTATTTGGTGGATAAGAAGGATGGCAAAGTAAACAAAAGTATATTTGATATACATGTTATTGATGTGTACTTTACTAGTGTTTATAGCAACCCCTCAGTATTTGATACTAGTTCAGTTGCTAAGATTAGTAACTCGAAATGGGAGTTGCAGAATAAACAGAGGCTGGTTAAGGGTGAAGTGACGATGAGTGTTGGAAATAGTTCCAAGATTGATATGATCATCATCGCACACTCCATATACTTTCGGGATTAATGTTGAACCTAAATAAGTGTTATTTGGTGTTTGCGTTGAGCATGAATATGATTTAATCATGTTTATTGCAATACAGTTATTCATTTAAGTTAGAGAACAATTGTTGTTCTGTTTACATGAATAAAACCTTCTATGGTTATACACACCAACGAAATGGTTTGTTGGATCTCGATCGTAAGTGATACACATGTTCATAATATTGAAGCCAAAAGATGCAAAGTTAATAATGATAGTGCAACTTATTTGTGGCACTGCCGTTTAAGTCATATTGGTGTAAAGCGCATGAAGAAACTCCATGCTGATGGACTTTTGGAATCACTTGATTATGAATCACTTGATGCTTGCGAACCATGCCTCATGGGCAAAGATGACTAAGACTCCGTTCTCCGGAACAATGGAGCGAGCAACAGATTTGTTGGAAATCATACGTACTGATGTGGTCCGATGAATATTAAGGCTCGCAACAAGTATCATTATTTTCTGACCTTAACAGATGATTTGAGCAGATATGGGTATATCTACTTAATGAAACACAAGTCTGAAACATTTGAAAAGTTCAAATAATTTCAGAGTGAAGTGGAGAATCATCGTAACAAGAAAATAAAAGTTTCTACGATATGATCGTGAAGGAGAATATTTGAGTTACGAGTTTGGTCTTCAATTAAAACAATGTGAAATAGTTTCACAAAACTCATGCCACCTGGAACACCACAACATAATGGTGTGTCCGAACATCATAACCGGACTTTATTGGATATAGTGCAATCTATGATGTTTCTTACCGATTTACCACTATCGTTTTGGGGTTATGCATTAGAGACAGCTACATTCACGTTAAAAAGGGCACCATCTAAATCCGTTCAGACAACACCGTATGAACCAAAGTTGTTGTTTCTTAAAATTTGGGGTTGCAATGCTTATACGAAAAAGTTTCATCCTGATAAGCTCAAACCCAAATCGGAGAAATGTGTCTTCATAGGATACCCAAAGGAGGCAGTTGGGTACACCTTCTATCACAGATCTGAAGGCAAGATATTCGTTGCTGAGAATGGATCCTTTCTAGAGAAGGAGTTTCTCTCGAAAGAAGTGAGTGGGAGGAAAGTAGAACTTGATAAGGTAACTGTATCTGCTCCCTTATTGGAAAGTGGTTCATCACAGAAATATGTTCTTGTGACTACTACACCAATTAGTGAGGAAGCTAATGATGATGATCATGAAACTTCAGATCAAGTTACTACCGAATCTCGTAGGTAAACCAAAGTGAGATCCGCACCAGAGTGGTACGGTGATCCTGTTCTGGAAGTCATGTTACTAGACCATGACGAACTTGCGAACTATGAGGAAGCGATGATGAGCCCAGATTCCGCGAAATGGTTTGAGGCCATGAAATCTGAGATATGATCCATGTATGAGAACAAAGTATGGACTTTGATGGATTTGCCCGATGATCGGCAAAGCCATAGAAAATAAATGGATCTTCAAGAGGAAGACGGACGTTGATAGTAGTGTTACTATCTACAAAGCTAGAATTGTCGCAAAAAGGTTTTCGACAAGTTCAAGGTGTTGACTACGATGAGAGTTTCTCACTCGTATCTATGCTTAAGTCTGTCCGAATCATATTAGCAATTGCCGCATTTTATGAAATCTGGCAAACGGATAAAACAAAACTGCATTCCTTAATGGATTTATTAAAGAAGAGTTGTATATGATGCAACCAGAAGGTTTTGTCAATCCTAAAGGTGCTAACAAAATGTGCAAGCTCCAGCGATCCATCTATGGACTGGTGCAAGTATCTCGGAGTTGGAATATACGCTTTGATGAGTTGATCAAAGCATATAGTTTTATACAGACTTGCGGTGAAGCCTGTATTTACAACAAAGTGAGTGGGAGCACTACAGCATTTCTGATAAGTATATGTAAATGACATATTGTTGATCGGAAATAATGTAGAATTATTCTGCAAAGCATAAAGGAGTGTTTGAAAGGAGTTTTTTCGAAGAAGGACCTCGGTAAAGCTGCTTACATATTGAGCATCAAGATCTATAGAGATAGATCAAGACGCTTGATAAGTTTTCAATGAGTACATACCTTGACAAGATTTTGAAGTAGTTCAAAATGGAACAGTCAAAGAAAGAGTTATTTCCTGTGTTACAAGGTATGAAGTTGAGTAAAGACTCAAAACTCGACCACGGCAGAAGATAGAAAGAGAATGAAAGTCATTCCCTATGCCTTGGCCATAGGTTCTATAAAGTATGCCATGCTGTGTACCAGATCTATTGTATACCCTACACTGAGTTTGGCAAGGGAGTACAATAGTGATCTAGGAGTAGATCACTGGACAGCGGTCAAAATTATCCTTAGTGGAATAAGGATATGTTTCTCGATTATGGAAGTGACAGAAGATTCGTCGTAAAGGGTTACGTCGATGCAAGTTTTGACACCGATCTGGATGACTCCAAGTCTCGATCTAGATACATATTGAAAGTGGGAGCAATTAGCTAGAGTAGCTCCGTGCAGAGCATTGTAGACATAGAAAATTGCAAATTACATAACGGATCTGAATGTGGCAGACCCGTTGACTAAACTTCTCTCACAAGCAAAACATGATCACACCTTAGTACTCTTTGGGTGTTAATCACATAGCGATGTGAACTAGATTATTGAATCTATCAAACCCTTTGGGTGTTGGTCACATGGCGATGTGAACTATGGGTGTTAATCACATGATGATGTGAACTATCGATGTTAATCACATGGTGATGTGAGTTAATCACATGGTGATGTGAGTTAATCACATGGTGATGTGACCTAGATTATTGACTCTAGTGCAAGTGGGAGACTGAAGGAAATATGCCCTAGAGGCAATAATAAAGTTATTATTTATTTCCTTACATATCATGATAAATGTTTATTATTCATGCTAGAATTGTATTAACCGGAAACATAATACATGTGTGGATATATAGACAAACAGAGTGTCACTAGTATGCCTCTACTTGACTAGCTTGTTAATCAAAGATGGTTAAGTTTCCTAACCATAGACAAAGGAGTTGTCATTTGATTAACAAGGTCATATCATTAGTTGAATGATCTGATTGACATGACCCATTCCAATAGCTTAGCACCCGATCGTTTAGTATGTTGCTATTGCTTTTGTTCATGACTTATACATGTTCCTTTGACTATGAGATTATGCAACTCCCGTTTACCGTAGGAACACTTTGTGTGCTACCAAACGTCACAACGTAACTGGGTGATTATAAAGGTGCTCTACAGGTGTCTCCGAAAGTATTTGTTGGGTTGGCGTATTTCGAGATTAGGATTTGTCACTTCGAATGTCGGAGAGGTATCTCATGGCCTTCTCGGTAATGCACATCACATAAGCCTTGCAAGCATTGCAACCAATGAGTCGGTTGCGGGATGATGTATTACGGAACGAGTAAATAGACTTGCCGGTAACGAGATTGAACTAGGTATTGGATACCGACGATCGAATCTCGGGCAAGTAACATACCGATGGACAAAGGGAACAACGTATGTTGTTATGCGGTCTGACCGATAAAGATCTTCGTAGAATATGTAGGAGCCAATATGGGCATCCAGGTCCCGCTATTGGTTATTGACCGGAGACGTGTCTCGGTCATGTCTACATTGTTCTCGAACCGTAGGGTCCGCACGCTTAAGGTTACGATGACAGTTATTATGAGTTTATGCATTTTGATGTACCGAAGGAGTTCGGAGTCCCGGATGTGATCACGGACATGACGAGGAGTCTCGGAATGGTCGATACATAAAGATTGATATATTGGACGGCTATGTTCGGACATCGGAATGGTTCCGAGAGGTTTCGGATATTACCGGAGTGCCGGAGGGGTGACCGGAACCCCCCGGGGGAAGTATGGGCCTTATTGGGCCGCGAGGGGAGAGAGAGGACCGCACCAGGAGGTGGCGCCCCCCCCCCATAAGGAGTCCGAATTGGACAAGGAGGGGGGCGCGGCCCCCCTTTCCCTCTCCCTCTCCCTCTCCTTCCTTTCCCCCTTCCCCCTCCTAGTTGGACTAGGAAAGGGGAGTCCTACTCCCACTAGGAGGAGGACTCCCCCTCCCTTGGCGCACCCCTAGGGCCGGCCAGCCCTCCCCCCTTGATCCTTTATATACGGGGGCAGGGGGCACCCCAGAGGACACAATTGATCAACGTGATCGTTCCTTAGCCGTGTGCGGTGCCCCCCTCCACCATATTCCACCTCGGTCATATTGTCGTGGTGCTTAGGCGAAGCCCTGCGTCGGTAGTACATCAAGATCGTCACCACGCCGTCGTGCTGATGGAACTCTTCCCCGAAGCTTTGCTGGATCGGAGCCCGGGGAATGTCATCGAGCTGAACGTGTGCCAAGAACTCGGAGGTGCCGGAGTAACGGTGCTTGGATCGGTCGGATCGTGAAGACGTACGACTACATCAACCGCGTTGATATAACGCTTCCGCTTTCGGTCTACGAGGGTACGTAGACAACACTCTCCCCTCTCGTTGCTATGCATCACCATGATCTTGCGTGCGCGTAGGAAAATTTTTGAAATTACTACGTTCCCCAACAGTTTCTACGTCTCATTCCGTGAGTTGATATTGGGTTCATTAAGATCGATGGTCCATTCTTGTGAGGTTGTCTTGCTCTCTTGTCGCCATGTTGGATGAAGTTCTCGAAGGAAAGGATGTCATAATCAAAGATGATGAATGAATCAACGTTCTTATGAAGTGCAACCTGGATCGTGAAGATCGTGTTACCTTGTGTCCCTCTATCTTCTTACCTCACCTCTTGAATCTCGGGACGAGATTCTTGTTTAGTGGGGGTGAGTTGTCACATCCCTAGTTCTGATATGCACTAGGCTAGCCTTCATGTGAGCATCATGTTTAAATTCAAATGAAATTTGAATTGAGGAATTTTCAAAAGCCTCAGAAGACCTCTAAAAATAACCAACATTTAAATCTCATCAAATGAGTCCAAGAAAATGTTCCTGTTATTCTGTAAAAATATTGGCATGAGGTAAAATGCAAACCAATATTTTTGGAGTGACTGAAATATTTATTCTGGGCCTTTTGAATTAAATCAATGACATATTTGAGTTGGATTTATTTCTATTATATAAGAAATAAAGCCCAAACATTTTTGTAAGTTGCATGTGACCTTGGGCTAGTCCTGAGATCACATAAAAATTTACATAAAGTTTATAAAATGGTTTGATGTTTTAAATCAAATCAAAACCAATTACAGAAAATTAGAAAACAGTAACAATTTAAAAAAGAGAGGCAGAGGAATTACCTGGGCCACTTACCTGGCCCAACTCCTCCAGCAGGCCCAGCCACCTGGCCGGCCCACCGAGGGCAGGGGCGTCTTCTTCCTCCTGCTAGAAGGCAGAGGAGAAGCCAGCCACGACGCCGCGGCGTGCCACGCCGGCAGCTGCCTGCCTGGCTGTTCCCTCGTCGCCCTGGACGTCTTCCGCGATGCCACGCGCCCCCCTGGCTCTCTCTCTCGCACCCGCAGCTCCTTCCCTCCTCTGGCTCTCCCGCCTCGCACCACCCGAACGCGCTCGCCGCCGCCGACGTACACCACCGCGGCCACCGCCTCCCCCTCACTTCCCTGACTGGCTCACGAGCTCCGCGATGTCGTCCTCGACCTCTCCGTCGACCCACGCAAGCTGGGACGACCCCAAGACGACGTGGTGACCTTCTTCCTCGTCCACGGCCGCCAGATGCCGTCGTTCGATTCCCCGGCCTCAAGTCTTCCCCGAGCTCACTAGCCTGCTCCGCGAGTTCCCTGTGAGCCCCTCTTTCCTCCGCCCCTCTCCCCGTCGTCTCTTGCGACCTCTAGCCGTGGTTCCCACCTCGGCCGGAGCCCGCCGCCGCCTCCACGAAGCTCGCCGTCGCTAGCAGCCCCGCCTGGCCAAACCAAGCACGTAGGCGTGCTCTGGGCATCCCCAGGAAGCCGCAGCACGCCTCAGGTCGCTCGCTAGTGCACCGCAGCCCTCGCGCCTGAGCTCGCCGAGCTCCGGCCGCCGCACTTGCCCTCGCCGCCGTCGCTGTGGGGGACTCCAGCTGCTGCCGCTGGCCGCAATGGATGCGCGCGAGCCTGGGCGTCTCATAGAGCCCCTCCGCCGCTCTTTTGGTCGCCGGAGGGCGAATTCCGATGCCCTCCACCGTCCCTGGCGTCGCCGGCGACGAGCCGCGGGTCAACTCCGGCGAGTTGACCTGGGGTTTGACCGCTGACCAGGGGTTTGACCTCCCCAGGCCCCTGCTTAATTAGCATTAGGTTTAATTAGTGTTAAGTTAACTTAGTTAATTAGATGAGCCACTGACATGTGGGCCCAGGCCCTAATTAACCTAGGTTAGTGCTAACCTAACACTAACTAACCCTGTTAGTTAGTTGTTACACCGACATGTGGGTCCCAGCCGTCCGGTTTGACCAGGGCTGGCGCCTTTGACCTGCTGACGTCACCCCGACGTCATGCTGACGCTGTATTACATTTTCTGGATTTATATTTAATCAGGAAATTCCAGAAAATTGCCTAAACTTCTAAAAATCATAGAAAATCAACCGTAACTCAGAATGAGATAAATTATGTATGAAAAATGATCAGAAAAATCTAATCTATCCATCTGTACCATTTTCATGCATTTTTGAACAACTTAAAGTTGCTGTATAAGGCAATTTGCATAAATGGCATTTAAACTCTCACATATGGAGTTTGAACTTGAACCTAGGGTTCAAACCAACTCCATTTAACATGTTGCTAGTTGCATTAGCTTAAACCACACATGTCATGATCATGCATCATATTGTTGCATTGCATTGATTGTATTCTTCCTTGTTTGTCGGTATTCGACCCCTCTCGATAGACGTGGTGCCGACGATGAGATCGATGACACCGATGAAGAACTATATTATCTTTAGAAGTGCCAGGCAAGCAAAACCCCCTTGTTCATTCCGATACAATCCTACTCTATCGCTCCTGCTCTCTTTTACTGCATTAGGACAACAACGATTCATCTGTTACTTGTTGCGGTAGGTGAACCCCTTATCCTCTGCATGACCTGTCATTGCCATAGTAAATAGATGAAACCCACTAGCATGAGTAGGAGTTGTTTGAGCCTTGATGTGCCTACTCATTCATGCTTGTTTGTCGTGCCTGCTATTGCTTAGAGTTGTGTCAGGTCTGATTCATCGGGAATGAATTGGAATGGTGATGAACATGTCCTACTGTGTGTGAGCTAAGTGTGTGAACACGATTTGGTAAAGGTAGCGGTGAGAGGCCATGTAGGAGTACATGGTGGGTTGTCTCATTGAAACCGTCCTCAGGAACTGAGTTCTGTGTTTGTGATCCATGAAACAGCTACTACCACACGTTGGGCCCTGAAATATGACCCCGCTCGACTTACTGACCCCTCTCGTCCTCTGTCCAGGAGTTGCAAGTAGTTTCTGGTGTTTGTAGTATGTTGGGGGCCGCGCGCAGCGCTGACCGTAGGGGTGGGCTGTGTTGCGGTAGGCACGTGGCACGGTGTACCGGGCGCCCGTTTGGTGTTCCGGGAACCCTGCACACATCGTTTGGGGCTGTGAGCGAAACTCCGGCCGGATCTCCTCATGGATGGAACCCGAATAGGCGATAAACCTGGACTAGAGACTTGTGTGGTTAGTTAGGTCGTGGTCTACACCCACGTCGGCTTTCGCTTGAAGTCTGCCGAGCACATGTCGTGTGCAGACGCTAAGTGGTGGAAACATGTGTGAAGAAGTACACCCCTGCAGGGTTATAAATGATCTATTCGAATAGCCGTGTCCGCGGTAATGGACTTCAAGGTTGCCTATAACAGTTCATAGACAAGTGAAAGTGGATACTCTAAAATGCGCAAGATAAGCGTGAGTGCTATGGATGGCCTTCTCGTAGGGATACGGAAGTGGATCCATAGTGGTGTATTGATATGGTGAATATGTGGACTCGTGTGCGCCACCTCAAAAGAGTTACTTGCAGTCGTAGTTCAGGATAGCCACCGAGTCAAAGCTAGCTTGCTGCCGTTAAACTCCACTACCCCCTTCATTGATACTGATGCATTTGTAGCTAGTTCTGATGTAAGTCTTGCTGGGTACATTTGTACTCACGTTTGCCTATTTTATGTTTTTGCAAAGAGACGTCAGTCTCGCTAGTAGTTCTGTGTGGACTTCGACGTTTAGCTTGATACCTCAGCTACGATCTTGTGCCCTCGGCAGGATCTGGTAGATAGTCAGGCTTCTCAGCCTTTTTCATTTGTAGATGTCTGTACTCAGACATGTTAAGCTTCCGCATGTGCTTGACTTGTATGCTCTGAATGTTGGGTCATGAGACCCATGTTTGTAATATCTCGCTCCCCAGAGCCTAATGAATAAATACATGAGTCGTAGAGTCTTGTTGTGATGCCATGTTGTATTTACACATATCAAGCATATTGTGTGTATGATTGAAATGCTTGCTATGTGTGGGATCCGACTATCTAGTTGTTTATCCTTGGCAGCCTCTCTTATGGGGAAATGTAGTCTAGTGATTCCTGAGCGATAGTAGTCCGCTAAAGCCCGGTTCACTGGAGTCCTGCTAGCCAGCACTACTTCTTGGAACACTTGACTGGTCGGCATGTGTTTCACTTCGTTCCTGTGTTTGTCCCTTGGGGGAAATGTCACGCGGTGTTATCCGGAGTCCTGCCTAGCCTGCTATAGCCCGGGTTACCGGAGTCCTGTTAGCCCAGTGCTACAACCCGGATTTATACGTTGTTGACCGACATGCTCGATGTGATTCATGTATGCCTGTCCTCATGGGTTAGTGCCGCCTTGGGTTCACGACTAGCCATGTCGGCCCGGGTTCTTTATCATATGGATGCTAGCGACACTATCATATACGTGAGCCAAAAGGCGCAAACGGTCCCGGGCCAGGTAAGGTGGCACCCGTCGGAATACCGTGCGTGAGGCCGCAAACTGATATGATGTGTTACATGCTGGATCGGTGTGACTTAGGATCGGGGTCCTGACACCGGACTTGGAGCCACTAAATCCGGCGTTGACCGCCGTGTCGTCGGTATTATCACCGTTGCTTTGACGCTTGTGTCTGTTGCGTTGGGGCTTGCCGTTGCTATTTCTAGCTTCCGAAGTGCCAGGTTCGCTTGCATTGTTATAGCTATGGGCTAGCCAGCTATCTTCGCCCGTGCAAAAGTGGGTCATAAGCGCCATGAGGGCTGCCATGGACTTCGGCTTTTCTTGGCCGAGGTATCGGGCGAGCCATTCGTCCCGGATGCTATGTTCAAAGGCCGCTAGGGCTTCGGCATCCGGACAGTCGACGATCTGGTTCTTTTTGGTTAAGAACCTAGTCCAGAATTTCCTGGCTGACTCTCCGGGCTGTTGAATTATGTGACTTAAGTCGTCGGCATCTAGAGGTCGAACATATGTACCTTGGAAGTAGTCAAGGAAGGCTTCTTCCAAGTCCTCCCAGCTGCCAATGGAGTTTTCGGGCAGACTGTTCAACCAGTCCCGAGCTGGTCCTTTGAGTTTTAGTGGGAGATATTTGATGGCATGGAGATCATCGCCACGGGCCATATGAATATGGAGAAGAAAATCCTCGATCCATACCGCGGGGTCTATTGTCCCATCATATGGAAAAGAATCAAAGAAGCCCAGCCGGGTCACCCCAGCATTGAAGGCATCAAAAGAAAGGTGAGTATGGGCAAGGCCTCGGAATTCATCATAGACGAAGATGGGACACTATGGTACGGAAACAGACTCTGCGTGCCAGACATAGAAGACCTCAAACGGCAAATTCTAGCTGAAGCCCACACCACTCCATATTCGATCCACCCTGGAGGAACCAAGATGTATAAGGATATCCAAGAAGGATTTTGGTGGCACGGTATGAAAAGGGACATAGCCACCTTCATTGCATGCTGCGACTCTTGTCAACGTATAAAGGCCAAACATCAGAGACCAGCCGGACTACTGCAACCAAATAAAATACCTGAGTGGAAATGGGATGAAATAGGGATGGATTTCATTGTCGGACTACCTCGATCACGACAAGGGAATGATGCCATATGGGTTATCACCGACAGATTGACTAAGGTGGCACATTTCATTCCAGTAAAGACGACCCACACCACTCAGAAGCTTGCCAAGATATATCTCTCTCGCATAGTTTGTCTGCACGGTGTCCCGAAGACTATAATATCTGACAGAGGAACACAGTTCGTCTCGAGATTCTGGGAGCAGTTACAACAGGCTCTAGGAACTCAACTAGCCTTCAGTACGGCATACCACCCCCAGACAGATGGACAAACAGAACGGGTAAACCAGATTTTAGAGGACATGCTGAGAGCATGTGTCCTCACCTATGGAGCCAGTTGGGAAGACAGCCTGCCATACGCCGAGTTCGAGTACAACAACAGTCATCAGGCCAGCCTGCAAATGGCACCATTTGAAGCCTTGTATGGACGAAGATGTCGTACCCCGTTAAATTGGTCAGAGGCCGGAGACAGCCGTATCTTCGGCCCAGACATGCTCAAGGAAGCCGAGGAAAAGGTCCAGTTAATCAGAGATCGACACAAGACCGCCCAAAGCCGACAAAAGAGTTATTACGATCAGAAACGTCGTGGGGTCAACTTCAAACCCGGTGAATTCGTGTACCTACGAGTGTCACCTATGAGGGGTTTGCAACGATTCAAAATTAAGGGAAAGCTAGCGCCAAGGTTCATCGGACCATTCGGTATATTGGCACAGAGAGGCACTGTAGCCTACCAGCTAGACCTACCTAAGGAACTATCAGATATCCACAACGTATTCCACGTTTCACAATTAAGGAAATACGTGAGCAACCCAGAGAAACAAGTATCCCATGAGAACATAGACGTGCAGCCAGACCTCACTTATCGGGAACACCCAGTAAAGATATTAGAGGAGTCTGAAAGGAGGACCCGGCAGAAAACCGTCAAATTTTTCAAAGTTCAGTGGAGTAATCACACCGAAAGTGAAGCAACATGGGAAAGAGAGGACTTTCTCCGAACAGAGCATCCTCACTTATTTAAGGATCAACTGAAATCTCGGGGACGAGATTTTTCCTAAGGGGGTAGGTGTTGTGACACCCAAGTTTTATTTAGATTTTTCGAAAGGTTTTATTTGGCTTGAGGGGAGTGATTTAATATATTTTTTTCAAGAGGACTCTCCCTCTCATATAAATTCCTTAGGGCAAAAGTTTTATTTGGATTCACCCAAGGTCAGCCTTTGGTCTTGGGAGTCCTTGCTCTTCATTTGGGCTTAAGGAAAAAATGTTTTTTTTATTTGAGAAAGTAGCTTTTGAAGATCTTTTTGAGAATGCACTATGGCTTTTGGAAAAGTCCTTTGCCACTTGCAACTATCCCTCTTGCCATGGCATTGGTGCAAATACTCTCTCCTAACCTTTCTCCCACCTTTGGATCAAGATTTGCATCAAACCCACCAAGTTGAACCTCCCCAGGTGATCATTTCCATTCAAATTCTATTCAAATAATTTTCTGTCTTCTCTTATAGCACTTGGAGTTTTGCAAAAGAACTCCTTTTTCTGTTTTGATTTTTGCCACCAAACCTTTTTCCCCTCCTAGTCCTTTGAACCATCAACCTAGAACTATGATGATCCACTGGTCTCTAGTTCAAATTTTTCAAATTACATCTGCTGCAAGTTTGGACCAGATTTGTCAAATTTGGTGAAATTCATATCTACACTTCCCCAAAAATTCCACCAAAAATCAGGCAGCCTACTGGAGAAATGAGAAGTCACTCCACCAAAAATCAGCCCCAGGAAAAATGCCTACATGCCTGAATCATTTCGTCGAGCACCTTGCATGCACTATTTCAGCCAAGTTCAGTTAACATTCAGTTTCAGTGTCGAACACGTTGATCATCTTCAGTCACGCGCCCACAGTGCCTTTGGCACGTTGCTCGACGCCTGGCTCGCTTGTCCGGAGCCCCGCACGCACGCTTGGCTTCTTCCTGGCGTCGGTGGCGCCCTGGCCCGACCACGCCGGCGTGTCTCGCGGCGGCTGAACCGCCGTGGCAGCCAACAGGAAGCAGAACGGCGGCTCAACGCCGTTCCGCGCCGCACAACCCCGCTGATGGCTCCGCGTGGCCATCTCCATGCCAGCGCACGCATGCAGCACCGTCGCCGTGGCGCTACGCGCATAGCGCGCGCTCTCTGCCGCCGTTGAGCCCGTGCGGTCACCTCACCGTGGACAGACGCCATTACGCCGGGGCCAGCTCCGTTTAGTAGCGGAACGAGTCCAGTAACCTCCACTGATGCTGCCCGACCGCTCAAACCACCCTCTAATCCACTGCTCCGCCGTAATCGCTCGCCGGAGATTCTCCGTTTACGGCCACCCCGTCGATCTGCCTATAAATAGAGGCCCCGAGCTTCAACTCGAGCACCCACTAGCCCTGCACTCCCCCTAGAGCACGCCAGGCCTCTGGAAGAGCCCCGAGGAGGTCTCCTTCCTCGACTCCGACCGCCGCGACCCGCCACTGGATCCAGCCCGATTCGCCCCCGTGTGTGCTCCTCCACCTCCATTCTCCTGCCAGTAGCTTCTCCATGCATCCCTCATTCTGACCCGCACTTTAATTTGAAGCTTGCAGCCCTCCACCGGAGTTCCCCATCCTCACCCGAACCGTCGTCCGCCGGAGTTAGTGTCGCCGTCAACGTGGTGCTCCCTGTTGGACGAGTCCACCACCCACCGACGCGGAAGAAGACACTGAAGCTCTTGGTACCCTCCGTTTCTCCTAATTCGCCGTAGTTCGACGCCGGCGTCCACCGCCGTCTTCGGGCGCCGGCGAGCCTTTTCAAACCTGACATGCGGACCCCGCATGTCAGCCTCTGTTCTTTTATTCGCGAACCGTTTTCTGTTGGCGCCTTCGGGCAAAATACGTTTTCTCTCTTGCGCTTGCGCATTTCCAAACAAACCGTTTTCTGTTTTCTCAGTTAGAACCCTGGGAAGTTTTTGTTTCATTACAGATGAGTCCCTGGATGAAAACCTTCATAACTTTTTATCAGAAGCATATTTTTGATTGATCCTTTTTCTGTTCTCTTCAAAATTTTGTCTAGTTTTTTATCAGATTTATTTGAAAAATATTTGCAATACTTTTTCTGCACCTCTCGGTATTCACGTTAGCGCGTATGTTTTCTCTGTACCGTAGATACCGACGGAGGTGACGGGGCCGTGAAATTCACCGAGCTAGGCTCCGACTACTCTGAACCAGGCAAGCATGTTCGAACTTTTGATATGATGAGTGTCTTGGCATGTTTGCATATAGATAGTTTCATGGCATGTGTGAAGCATACCGATGAACCGTTCATTATGCATTGTTGGAGCAAGTAAGCCCGATGATTTCACACGTCGTTGGACGTGAGTATGCAAGGCCATGTGTTGGCATGAAGATGGGTAAGATGGCAGTGTTGTAGCATGCCAGTCTTAGGCCATGCAAGTTATCTTCAGTACCAACCCATATCGGTTGGGTTCAAATCCATTTCCTTTCCCTGTACTACCACATGTTTCCCGAAAGGGATATGGTTTAGTAAGATGCAAACTGCTTTCTGGGTACACACCAAAAAGGAGAGGCCGGGATGCTGGTTCCATGGCCCTGGATTAAAGCCAGGCATCCGGTCAGGGGGCATGGGTGTTTCCGGTTGGGACCGAGAGGGGGGCACCCCTTAGAGCGCGCGTATATAAATTTGATCCCATGCTATTTGAGATTGTGATATCCCTGTCTCAATAGTTTTTCTTGGACGATGTTGAGGGTGATTCCTGGCATCGAAGAGTTGGATGGGTGTGTACTGGATTGCTGTGTTTTCTTCTGAAATACCGTAACGGAACTAGTCCTAGTGACTACGGAAATCCGTCGACTGTGGGAAATTTTTGTACAAACTCTGCAGAGCTCTATATCCTTAAATCATCTTATCTATTTCCAAGTTCCCTGCTAACAGTCATGTGCCAGTTTGGTGACAGATCACCCGGTGGGACACATGGGCACTAAGACCGGTTAAATATTTATCCTTGTGGATGTACTAACCCGTTTATTTCCATGAGTTGAATATATTTATGATGAATATATTATTTCCTTATCAGTCAAAAGCCCTTTATGTGGTGTCGCTCAGACGCCCGACTGTGGCATTTCTTTTTAAAGCCCTTTATGTGGTGTCGCTCAGACGCCCAACTGTGGCATTTCTTTTTAAAGCCCTTTATGTGGTGTCGCTCAGACGCCCGACTGTGGCATTTCTTTTAAAGCCCTTTATGTGGTGTCGCTCAGACGCCCGACTGTGGCATTTCTTTTAAAGCCCTTTATGTGGTGTCGCTCAGACGTCCGACTGTGGCATTTCTTTTAAAGCCCTTTATGTGGTGTCGCTCAGACGCCCGATTGTGGCATTATTATTCCGCATTTTCCGCTCGAGGAGTCTTTCAGACACTCGTTTGGCACCAGTATTATTATTCCGCATTTTTCGCTCGAGGAGTCTTTCAGACACACGTTTGGCACCAGTATTATTATTCCGCATTTTCCGCTCGAGGAGTCTTTCAGACACTCGTTTGGCACCAGTATTATTATTCCGCATTTTCCGCTCGAGGAGTCTTTCAGACACTCGTTTGGCACCAGTATTATTATTCTGCATTTTCCGCTCGAGGAGTCTTTCAGACACTCGTTTGGCACCCAGCATTATCACCTCTATGTCTGATCGTACTGGTTAACTTATCCATGTATTTCATGTTGGCATTTGTTATATCTTACGTCCGAACTGTCTTGCGAGTACTTTCAAAGTACTCACTGGCTTGTTGACTTGGCCAGATGCTGACGAAGGTGATCTCATGGATGAAGAGTTCGATAGCGAATCCGATGCCTAGAGGAGTCCCAGTCAGTCTCGTGCAACCCTGGAGTTGGTCACTGTTTCATATCCGCTTCCGCTACCCTAATAAATTCATCGAGCTTCACCTCGACGCTCGATGGGATGTTAGTTTGAGTATCCCATATCCACTCCCCACTGTGTTACTCCACCTCTACCATATTTGCGAGTCAGTAGTATGCCACCACTCCCTTGTGTCATTAATCGCCTTTATGTATAATTATTGGCACGCTTGTAATAAATTGTTGAGCATCGTCAGCTCAACCCTGTAATATATTTATGCTACTGGCTTATTGTATCAAAAGTTTGTCTGCCAGTGAGGAGGTTTTATCTCAAGCTGGATTCTAAAGATTGGTTTCTCAATAAATATTTTTATTGGAAAACCGGTCGTGACAAGCTTGGTACCAGAGCCAGGCTGACTGTAGGAAGCCACTAGGTGCGATCGCTAATCGGTTATGAGCATGATAGAGCTTATTCATGTTTTTACAATAGTAGTCATTTTTCTGACAGTCAGCATATATTTATGATCTGACCATTCAGGATTTTTGCCTACTTTTGTAGATGGCCGACCGCAGCTGCGAGTCTCAGACCTTCGCCAACGTACCCGATGGGTTCGTCAAGCTTCTCTCCTTCGTCGTTCAGGTCGCGATGGGGCCGTCTGTGCGCCCAGTCGTCACTCTCTGTCAGCACAGAGTCAACGACAGTCTGACTATGCACCAGGCTGTGGTGCAGTTCAAGGGAGGGCGTGGTGAGCTACGCCGCTTCCGGTTCTTGGGGAGAGCCATGCCTTCGGAGAAGCATGCCATCCAGATGGCAGCCCACGAGGCGATAGCTCGTCTCAGGGATGCCCTTCCCGCGATGAAGGCTCGTCGCTACCGATATCTTCCATGCCATGTGCCCTACACCTGTCACTACGCATTCTCCTGCCCCAGAGGAGAACGAGACGAGGCTTTTGAGATGCTTATTGAGTATCTCCGGGCCTTGGAGGCAGCCTTCGACAACTTGGTGGATGACTTTGTGGCCTCCCGCATGGACTCAGTCCACGGTTGTGCCGCCAACAGGAGGGAGCTCCTACCCACCGCACCGCCACTGACTTTTTTCTCGTCCTCTGCATCCCATGCTCCTGCTCGTCGCCTGCCTACCACCGAGGAGTTCAACCAGGTCATTGCGCCCACTCCAGCGCGCACTGCACCGCCACTCGCGCCGACTCCAATCCGCGTCATTCCGCCCCTGGCACCCGCTCCATCTACTCGGCGCAGCACTACTCGTATGGAGCCTATTAGCGAGGAAGAAGTCGAGTCCCCAGCTTTGCTACGCCTCACCCTTGGCAGGACCAAGGACGTCATCAACATTTCCGACTGAGTACGCTTAGCCGCCATGCGTTGCATCGTCATGTAAAATCTGGAGTAGTGCACTAGCCTAAATAACATGTCAGGGTTATGTACGCATATCCTGAGTGATGTATTGTATATTTATCGTCACGTGTAAGATACGTAATGACGCAGTCCTTCTCTATGCGCAAATCGATTTGTTTCCCTTGAGTAATCTTGGCTTTAAAAATTTATTTGTCAACCTTGGGCATTTTGGGTTTTATCTTCGCAACCCTTCCATTTTTCTTATGGGTTTTGCAAATACATCCACAGAGTGAAAAATGTCTCGTCCTTGGACTCGCTCCATGCCAGCCCCACCAGAGGAAAATTATGGCAATCAACCGGGCAACACTTTTGCACAAGGGCAGTCAAGTCAACACTATAATACTCCATCAGGCAACAATTTTACACGAGGTCAGACAAGTCAACAGGACAGTGAAACGGCACTTTCCCAAATGTGCCGCCTTTATGAACAGAGTCAGCAACAACATCGGGAAATGATGAACCAAGTCATTAACATGGGAAATCACCATGGGCAGTATCCGCGGCATTCCAAGTTATCTGAGCTACAGAAGACACGTCCCTCAACATTTTCTCATACTGACAAGCCACTTGAGGCCGAAGACTGGCTTCGCGATATGGAGAGAAAGTTAATTATTGCAAAATGCTCAGACCCAGAAAAGGTACTGTACGCACCGCATTATCTCACGGGAGCAGCCGCATCCTGGTGGGAAAATTTTCTGCACATGCATCCCAACGAAAATGATATAACCTGGGATGATTTCAAAGAAGGTTTCCGTGGCGCGCATATTCCTAAGAGTATTATGAAAATCAAGAAAAGAGAGTTCGATGACCACAAGCAAAGGAACATGACAGTGTCAGATTACAACAGCCAATTTACTCTGTTATCCCGCTACGCCAACGAAGAGCGTATGACTGAAAGCAAGAAAATGGAGAAGTTCCTTGACGGCCTAGCGCCCGCGCTTAAATGCCAACTGGTCATACACACTTTCCCAGATTTTAAGATGCTGGTGGATAAATCTATTACTCTGGAAAATGAAAGACGCAGTTTGGAAGATATCCGCAAGCGAAAAAGGGACCAGACTAACCATGCTCGCTATCACCGAAGTAAGACCGACTTTCAGAAGGGTGGGACGCACAAATCATCATCCAACGTCTCACGCCCAACAAAGAATTTTCATGCTAGGGACAAGGAGTTCACATATCGCCCAGGTGTTACTTGTTACGCCTGTGGAGAAGAAGGACACTATGCCAAGCAGTGTCCCAATCCAAGAAGCTTAGCACCAAAGCCGAACAACGGCAACAATAATTCAGCGCCCAAGCGAAACAACTTCAATCCCAACAATAACCACAGGAAAGGTCATCTGAACCACGTGACCAAAGAGGAGGCACAAAACGCTCCGGATATCGTACTCGGTACGTTCCCTGTCAACACAATACCTGCAATGGTTTTGTTTGATTCTGGAGCTTCTCACTCTTTTATTTCGAAAAGTTTTGCTTCGCAAAATAATTTTTCGATGCTTCCTTTGGAGAAATCCATGATCATCAAGTCCCCTGGAATTCAGCAAGTTACTCAGAATTACTGTCAGGATGTGATTATTGAGTTCAAAGGATTGAAGTTTCACGCCAATCTCATTGTGTTGGAAAATAAAGGACTAGATGTCATCCTAGGGATGGACTGGTTAACCACCAACAAAGGTTTCATTGATTGTTTCAATCGGACCGTGATTCTCACACACCACCATGGTAAGACAATAAGAGTATCCGCCAAAGAAAGAGAAATGCCCAGACAACCAAGACTGAACAAGGTGGACATTTCTGAATTAAACAAGGTTCCAGTAGTACGTGAATTTCCAGACGTATTTCCCGAAGAGCTACCAGGCATGCCACCCGACCGAGAGATAGAATTCAGCATTGAGCTAGCACCAGGGACCACCCCCATATACAAGAAACCCTACAGAATGGCACCATCCGAGTTAGTTGAACTGAAGAAACAAATAAAGGAATTGCTTGACAAGGGATACATTCGAGCCAGTTCCTCACCATGGGGATCACCAATTTTGTTTGCCAAAAAGAAAGATGGAACACTGCGATTGTGTATTGACAACCGAGCACTCAACATGGTCACGATCAAGAACAAATACCCGATGCCAAGAATAAATGATTTATTCGATCAACTCGCTAAGGCCAAGGTATTCTCAAAAATCGACCTAAGGTCAGGTTACCATCAATTAAAGGTACGAACAGAAGATATCCCCAAGACAGCCTTCACCTCCAGATATGGACTGTATGAGTTCACAGTAATGCCTTTTGGATTAACAAATGCCCCTGCATATTTTGTTCACCTCATGAACAAAGTATTTATGAAGTTTATGGACAAGTCCGTTGTGGTATTCATCGACGATATTTTAGTATACTCCAAAACACCAGAGGAACACGCTGAACATCTCAGAATTGTACTAGGAGAACTCAGGAAACACCAATTGTACGCCAAGTTCAGCAAGTGTGAATTTTGGTTAAGGCAAGTAGGCTTTCTAGGCCACGTGCTAAACCAAGACGGGATCGCCATGGACCCAGAGAAAGTCAAGGCCGTACTTGGCTGGAAGTCACCAGCCAGCGTAACGGACATACGGAGTTTCTTGGGAATGGCAGGATATTACCGCAGATTTATTGAAGGATTCTCCACCATAGCCAAGCCAATGACGCAGTTGCTCAAGAAAGATAAGAAATTTGAATGGACAGAAGCCTGTGAGAAAAGTTTCCAAGAGCTAAAACGGAAATTAACAACAGCACCAGTATTGATTGTGCCAGACATACGCAAGAATTTTGAAGTATATTGTGACGCGTCCAGGAAGGGACTCGGATGCGTATTAATGCAAGAAGGCAAGGTTGTCGCATACGCTTCAAGGCAACTTCGCAAGCATGAGGAAAACTATCCCACTCATGACTTAGAAATGGCAGCAGTTATTCATGCACTCAAGGAATGGAGGCATTTCCTACTTGGAAATCGATGTGAAATATATACGGACCATAAAAGTCTCAAATATATTTTCACACAGCCAGAGCTGAATTTAAGGCAACGACGCTGGTTGGAGCTAGTAAAGGATTATGATGTCGGAATCCACTATCATCCTGGAAAAGCAAATGTAGTAGCCGATGCTCTTAGTCGGAACCCCAGCGCCGACAACAACAGTCTGCCCAACTTAAGACCCGAATTCCAACGGGAATTTGCCAGACTCAACTTGTTGATGGTAGCAGAAGGCACCATAACAAACTTGGAGATACAACCCAACATTGTGAAAAGAATCAAAGAAGCCCAGCCGGGTCACCCCAGCATTGAAGGCATCAAAAGAAAGGTGAGTATGGGCAAGGCCTCGGAATTCATCATAGACGAAGATGGGACACTATGGTACGGAAACAGACTCTGCGTGCCAGACATAGAAGACCTCAAACGGCAAATTCTAGCTGAAGCCCACACCACTCCATATTCGATCCACCCTGGAGGAACCAAGATGTATAAGGATATCCAAGAAGGATTTTGGTGGCACGGTATGAAAAGGGACATAGCCACCTTCATTGCATGCTGCGACTCTTGTCAACGTATAAAGGCCGAACATCAGAGACCAGCCGGACTACTGCAACCAAATAAAATACCTGAGTGGAAATGGGATGAAATAGGGATGGATTTCATTGTCGGACTACCTCGATCACGACACGGGAATGATGCCATATGGGTTATCACCGACAGATTGACTAAGGTGGCACATTTCATTCCAGTAAAGACGACCCACACCACTCAGAAGCTTGCCAAGATATATCTCTCTCGCATAGTTTGTCTGCACGGTGTCCCGAAGACTATAATATCTGACAGAGGAACACAGTTCGTCTCGAGATTCTGGGAGCAGTTACAATAGGCTCTAGGAACTCAACTAGCCTTCAGTACAGCATACCACCCCCAGACAGATGGACAAACAGAACGGGTAAACCAGATTTTAGAGGACATGCTGAGAGCATGTGTCCTCACCTATGGAGCCAGTTGGGAAGACAGCCTGCCATACGCCGAGTTCGCGTACAACAACAGTCATCAGGCCAGCCTGCAAATGGCACCATTTGAAGCCTTGTATGGACGAAGATGTCGTACCCCGTTAAATTGGTCAGAGGCCGGAGACAGCCGTATCTTCGGCCCAGACATGCTCAAGGAAGCCGAGGAAAAGGTCCAGTTAATCAGAGATCGACTCAAGACCGCCCAAAGCCGACAAAAGAGTTATTACGATCAAAAACGTCGTGGGGTCAACTTCAAACCCGGTGAATTCGTGTACCTACGAGTGTCACCTATGAGGGGTTTGCCACGATTCAAAATTAAGGGAAAGCTAGCGCCAAGGTTCATCGGACCATTCGGTATATTGGCACGGAGAGGCACTGT
Organism: Aegilops umbellulata; assembly: GCA_032464435.1. Classification (NCBI taxonomy): domain Eukaryota; kingdom Viridiplantae; phylum Streptophyta; class Magnoliopsida; order Poales; family Poaceae; genus Aegilops; species Aegilops umbellulata. Next base: position 36,075,972 of record CP136056.1, on the reverse strand, counting down.
AGCCTACCAGCTAGACCTACCTAAGGAACTATCAGATATCCACAACGTATTCCACGTTTCACAATTAAGGAAATACGTGAGCAACCCAGAGAAACAAGTATCCCATGAGAACATAGACGTGCAGCCAGACCTCACTTATCGGGAACACCCAGTAAAGATATTAGAGGAGTCTGAAAGGAGGACCCGGCAGAAAACCGTCAAATTTTTCAAAGTTCAGTGGAGTAATCACACCGAAAATGAAGCAACATGGGAAAGAGAGGACTTTCTCCGAACAGAGCATCCTCACTTATTTAAGGATCAACTGAAATCTCGGGGACGAGATTTTTCCTAAGGGGGTAGGTGTTGTGACACCCAAGTTTTATTTAGATTTTTCGAAAGGTTTTATTTGGCTTGAGGGGAGTGATTTAATATATTTTTTTCAAGAGGACTCTCCCTCTCATATAAATTCCTTAGGGCAAAAGTTTTATTTGGATTCACCCAAGGTCAGCCTTTGGTCTTGGGAGTCCTTGCTCTTCATTTGGGCTTAAGGAAAAAAATGTTTTTTTTATTTGAGAAAGTAGCTTTTGAAGATCTTTTTGAGAATGCACTATGGCTTTTGGAAAAGTCCTTTGCCACTTGCAACTATCCCTCTTGCCATGGCATTGGTGCAAATACTCTCTCCTAACCTTTCTCCCACCTTTGGATCAAGATTTGCATCAAACCCACCAAGTTGAACCTCCCCAGGTGATCATTTCCATTCAAATTCTATTCAAATAATTTTCTGTCTTCTCTTATAGCACTTGGAGTTTTGCAAAAGAACTCCTTTTTCTGTTTTGATTTTTGCCACCAAACCTTTTTCCCCTCCTAGTCCTTTGAACCATCAACCTAGAACTATGATGATCCACTGGTCTCTAGTTCAAATTTTTCAAATTACATCTGCTGCAAGTTTGGACCAGATTTGTCAAATTTGGTGAAATTCATATCTACACTTCCCCAAAAATTCCACCAAAAATCAGGCAGCCTACTGGAGCAATGAGAAGTCACTCCACCAAAAATCAGCCCCAGGAAAAATGCCTACATGCCTGAATCATTTCGTCGAGCACCTTGCATGCACTATTTCAGCCAAGTTCAGTTAACATTCAGTTTCAGTGTCGAACACGTTGATCATCTTTAGTCACGCGCCCACAGTGCCTTTGGCACGTTGCTCGACGCCTGGCTCGCTTGTCCGGAGCCCCACACGCATGCTTGGCTTCTTCCTGGCGTCGGTGGCGCCCTGGCCCGACCACGCCGGCGTGTCTCGCGGTGGCTGAACCGCCGTGGCAGCCAACAGGAAGCAGAACGGCGGCTCAACGCCGTCCCGCGCCGCACAACCCCGCTGATGGCTCTGCGTGGCCATCTCCACGCCAGCGCACGCATGCAGCACCGTCACCGTGGCGCGACGCGCACAGCGCGCGCTCTCTGCCGCCGTTGAGCCCGTGCGGTCACCTCACCGTGGACAGACGCCATTACGCCGGGGCCAGCTCCGTTTAGTAGCGGAACGAGTCCAGTAACCTCCACTGATGCTGCCCGACCGCTCAAACCACCCTCTAATCCACTGCTCCGCCGTAATCGCTCGCCGGAGATTCTCCGTTTACGGCCACCCCGTCGATCTGCCTATAAATAGAGGCCCCGAGCTTCAACTCGAGCACCCACTAGCCCTGCACTCCCCCTAGAGCACGCCAGGCCTCTGGAAGAGCCCCGAGGAGGTCTCCTTCCTCGACTCCGACCGCCGCGACCCGCCACTGGATCCAGCCCGATTCGCCCCCGTGTGTGCTCCTCCACCTCCATTCTCCTGCCAGTAGCTTCTCCATGCATCCCTCATTCTGACCCGCACTTCAATTTGAAGCATGCAGCCCTCCACCGGAGTTCCCCATCCTCACCCGAACCGCCGTCCGCCGGAGTTAGTGTCGCCGTCGACGTGGTGCTCCCTGTTGGATGAGTCCACCACCCATCGACGCGGAAGAAGACACTGAAGCTCTTGGTACCCTCCGTTTCTCCTAATTCGCCGTAGTTCGACGCCGGCGTCCACCGCCGTCTTCGGGCGCCGGCGAGCCTTTTCAAACCTGACATGCGGACCCCGCATGTCAGCCTCTGTTCTTTTATTCGCGAACCGTTTTCTGTTGGCACCTTCGGGCAAAATACGTTTTCTCTCTTGCGCTTGCGCATTTCCAAACAAACCGTTTTCTGTTTTCTCAGTTAGAACCCTGGGAAGTTTCTGTTTCATTACAGATGAGTCCCTGCATGAAAACCTTCATAACTTTTTATCAGAAGCATTTTTTTGATTGATCCTTTTTCTGTTCTCTTCAAAATTTTGTCTAGTTTTTTATCAGATTTATTTGAAAAATATTTGCAATACTTTTTCTGCACCTCTCGGTATTCACGTTAGCGCGTATGTTTTCTCTGTACCGTAGATACCGACGGAGGTGACGGGGCCGCGAACTTCACCGAGCTAGGCTCCGACTACTCTGAACCAGGCAAGCATGTTCGAACTTTTGATATGATGAGTGTCTTGGCATGTTTGCATATAGATAGTTTCATGGCATGTGTGAAGCATACCGATGAACCGTTCATTATGCATTGTTGGAGCAAGTAAGCCCGATGATTTCACACGTCGTTGGACGTGAGTATGCAAGGCCATGTGTTGGCATGAAGATGGGTAAGATGGCAGTGTTGTAGCATGCCAGTCTTAGGCCATGCAAGTTATCTTCAGTACCAACCCATATCGGTTGGGTTCAAATCCATTTCCTTTCCCTGTACTACCACATGTTTCCCGAAAGGGATATGGTTTAGTAAGATGCAAACCGCTTTCTGGGTACACACCAAAAAGGAGAGGCCGGGATGCTGGTTCCATGGCCCTGGATTAAAGCCAGGCATCCGGTCAGGGGGCATGGGTGTTTCCGGTTGAGACCGAGAGGGGGGCACCCCTTAGAGCGCGTGTATATAAATTTGATCCCATGCTATTCGAGATTGTGATCTCCCCATCTCAATAGTTTTTCTTGGACGATGTTGAGGGTGATTCCTGGCATCGAAGAGTTGGATGGGTGTGTACTGGATTGCTGTGTTTTCTTCTGAAATACCGTAACGGAACTAGTCCTAGTGACTACGGAAATCCGTCGACTGTGGGAAATTTGTGTACAAACTCTGCATAGCTCTATATCATTAAATCATCTTATCTATTTCCAAGTTCCCTGCTAACAGTCATGTGCCACTTTGGTGACAGATCACCCGGTGGGACACATGGGCACTAAGACCGGTTAAATGTTTATCCTTGTGGATGTACTAACCCGTTTATTTCCATGAGTTGAATATATTTATGATGAATATATTATTTCCTTATCAGTCAAAAGCCCTTTATGTGGTGTCGCTCAGACGCCCGACTGTGGCATTTCTTTTTAAAGCCCTTTATGTGGTGTCGCTCAGACGCCCGACTGTGGCATTTCTTTTTAAAGCCCTTTATGTGGTGTCGCTCAGACGCCCGACTTTGGCATTTATTTTAAAGCCCTTTATGTGGTGTCGCTCAGACGCCCGACTGTGGCATTTCTTTTAAAGCCCTTTATGTTGTGTCGCTCAGACGCCCGACTGTGGCATTTCTTTTAAAGCCCTTTATGTGGTGTCGCTCAGACGCCCGATTGTGGCATTATTATTCCGCATTTTCCGCTCGAGGAGTCTTTCAGACACTCGTTTGGCACCAATATTATTATTCCGCATTTTCCGCTCGAGGAGTCTTTCAGACACTCGTTTGGCACCAGTATTATTATTCCGCATTTTCCGCTCGAGGAGTCTTTCAGACACTCGTTTGGCACCAGTATTATTATTCCGCATTTTCTGCTCGAGGAGTCTTTCAGACACTCGTTTGGCACCAGTATTATTATTCTGCATTTTCCGCTCGAGGAGTCTTTCAGACACTCGTTTGGCACCCAGCATTATCACCTCTATGTCTGATCGTACTGGTTAACTTATCCATGTATTTCATGTTGGCATTTGTTATATCTTACGTCCGAACTGTCTTGCGAGTACTTTCAAAGTACTCACTGGCTTGTTGATTTGGCCAGATGCTGACGAAGGTGATCTCATGGATGAAGAGTTCGATAGCGAATCCGATGCCTAGAGGAGTCCCAGTCAGTCTCGTGCAACCCTGGAGTTGGTCACTGTTTCATATCCGCTTCCGCTACCCTAATAAATTCATCGAGCTTCACCTCGACGCTCGATGGGATGTTAGTTTGAGTATCCCATATCCACTCCCCACTGTGTTACTCCACCTCTACCATATTTGCGAGTCAGTAGTATGCCACCACTCCCTTGTGTCATTAATCGCCTTTATGTATAATTATTGGCACGCTTGTAATAAATTGTTGAGCACCGTCAGCTCAACCCTGTAATATATTTATGCTACTGGCTTATTGTATCAAAAGTTTGTCTGCCAGTGAGGAGGTTTTATCTCAAATTGGATTCTAAAGATTGGTTTCTCAATAAATATTTTTATTGGAAAACCGGTCGTGACACCTTTACGGTGAGGTAATACGAGCTGGTGTTCGGCCTGAGTTGTCGCTTTGTCCCGGCCACGTGGTGGTCGGTCAGCCGCATTGTGCGATGATGGTATGGGCTCCAGCGCCTCGTCATCAAACTGAGGTAGCAATTTGCACTTCAGATAACTTTTGGCTGGGCGCTCGAGGCCGTATTCCTCGGCTGTCAGGACATTAGTCCATCTATCATTGAGCAGATCTTGGTCAGCTTGAAGCTGCTGCTCCTTCTTTTTCAGGCTCCTTGCAATGGCTATTAGCCGGCGCTTTAAGTGCTCCTGCTCGAGAGGTTCCTCTGGCACGATAAAATCCTCGTTGCCAAGGCTCACCTCATCCTCGGAGAGTGGAAGATAATTATTGTCCTCTCAGTCTTCGTTTATGGCCTGTTCATCAGGGCTAACTTGCCCGTCTTCCCGTTCGTCCTATTCGGAAGTTGGCTCAACGGGGTCTTCATTGTCTTCGGCATCGTCCGGAGTATTGTTTTCTCCTGTGCCGGTATTTGCTGTCTTTTCCACGGCATGACTTGGAGTGGCACCGCTGACATCGGCGCTTTGGTTGTATCTCAGGAGGTTTATCCTCGACTAGGTCTTCCTTGTTGTCGCCACTATTCTCTTTGGGTGTATCCACCATGTACACGTCATATGAGGAGGTGGCCGTCCAGCGTCCTGTAAACGACGGGTTTTGGGCCTCCTCTTCTCCGGCATCATCGTCCATACCATTGATGTCTTCGGAGCCGTAATCGAGCATGTCGGTTAAGTCCTCGACAGTGGCTTATGAAGTGGGAGGTGGGTGGGAAGCGAAATTCCCCGTCATCAACCCCTAGTTCGAACCGGATATAATTCGGCTATGAGTCCCCTGCTAAAGAGAGGGTTTTTAATGAGTTCAGCACATCACCTAAAGGTCAGTACCGGAAGATGTCCGCGGCGCTGAATTTGACGACCGACGCCTGATCGGGCTCGACGGACGCAGGCGCGCGTGGTTCAGAACCTGTAGCCGGAGACGAATCTGAGGTTCCGGTGATGCAGGTCATGCTTGAGGTTGGGTCTGTGTGCGGCTCCAGCGCCGCTGAGTCTGCGGCTCCCATGGCGGGGTTGAGCCTCCCGTCCTCGGATGGCGCAATCTGCTCCAGATCTAGGGCCGGAGCACTTACAGGTGCTATCTCCTGGGTATGGTCCGATGACAGATTTAGGTCATGCTCATCGCGGTGGCAGGGAGCGGCTGCCGTGGGCTTGAATCCTTCGAAGATCAAGTCTCCGCGGGTATCAGCAACGTAGTTCAAGCTTCCAAACCTGACTTGATGGCCAAGGGCGTAGCTGTCGATGTGCTCTAGATGGCCAAGCGAGTTGGCCCGCGGTGCGAAGCCGCTGAATACGAAGATCTGTCTGGGGAGAAAAACTTCTCCCTGGACAGCATTGTTGTAGATGATTGACGGGGCCATCGAACCTCTTGAAGACGACGCAGTGGAACTCTCAATGAAAGCACCAATGTCGGTGTCAAAACCGGCGGATCTCGGGTAGGGGGTCCCGAACTGTGCGTCTAAGGTCGATGGTAACAGGTATACCTGGCCATGGGAAGCCCAGCTCGGCCAGCCCGGCCCGACCCAGCCCGAAAAAGCCCGACCCGGCCCGGCCCGACGCTGCTCTCGGGCCGGGCTCGAGCCTAGATTTTGAGCCCGATGGCCGGGCCGGGCCAGGCCCGGGCCCGTCGTTTTTGCACTTTTCTAAAGGTTGGGCCGGGCCGGCCCGGAGCCCAACGGGCTTTTACGTGTTTGGGACGGGCTCGGGCCCAGAAAACAGGCCCAATGGCCGGGCCGGGCCGGGCCTGGGTTTTTTGCGTCGGGCTTGGCTAGGCCCGGCCCAAAGCCCGGCCCGGCCCGAGGTATGGCCAGGTATAGTAACAGGAGACAAGGGACACGATGTTTACCCAGGTTTGGGCCCTCTCTATGGAGGTAATACCCCACTTCCTGCTGATTGATCTTAATGAATATGAGTATTACAAGAGTTGATCTACCACGAGATCTTAATGGCTAAAACCCTAGAAGTCTAGCCTATATGATTATGATTGCCCTTATGGACTAAACCCTCCAGTTTATGTAGACACCGAAGGGGACTAGGGTTGTACAAAGTCGGTTACATAGAAAGGAATCTTCATATCCGGATGCCAAGCTTGCCTTCCACGCCAAGGAGAGTCCTATCCGGACACAAGTGAGAGTCTTCGATCTTGTATCTTCACAGCCCATTAGTACGGCCCATGTCAAACAAGCCATACACCTGAGGACCCCTTAGTCCAGGACTCCCTCACACACCGACTCCGACGAACACTCCGGCGACGGCTCCGATGACCACTCCGGCGACAACTCCGATGACCACTCCGGTGACGACTCCGACGACGACGGATAGCTGGTTAGTCATCTATACGCATTTATATGTCAAATAGATCATAGGGTTTCTCTGGTTACTCCTGCATCCCCCTTTTCGGAATAGAAATCCTATGGTTATGTTCTCCCAATCCATGAAATCTGAGTAAGTTTCGTTAGATCCGTGTAGTGTATTGATTGTTTAAATGGTACAGGTGATAAGTGATTAGTTGTTTCATCTGTGCAAATGATTTCTGCTAGTAGTCCAACTAGGATTAGTGTTCGTGCTAATAATTCCTAGCTAGGGCTTGACAACTGATTTTGAATGACCTACATATGTTTGTGCCATTATTTTCTTCAAGATTGGCCTGTACATAGACGAGTGTGCTTAAAAATCGAATCACAATCTCTGGATATGTATAAATAAATAGACATAAATTCCTAATCCTACTTCACGGCATGTAATCATTGATTTGATGCCAAATTTGTTTTACTATTTGTATAGGTGCAGTCTGACGATGTGGACAGCGAGGATGAAGATGGCCAGAGGAGGTACAAGAGGCAAATCCTGAGGGAGCTTTATGCGGGAATGCATAACAGGCATATTAGGACCTGGAACAGCGGCTATGGATGCCCATTTTGCAACCAGAAGCTTCATGACGTGTATCTAAGTGTTCTGGCGCATGCAAGAGGACGGGCCATTGGCTCCTTCAAGCAGAAGTATTCTCGCAGGGTGGCGCGTACACCGAGTACCTGGAGAAGCTTCAGGATCGTGTCGGCCGCATGTGAGATGAGATGTGGGATGGATCAAACTATGTACGCTTGAGTATGCTTAAGGACGGTTGAACTATGCTTATGTACGTGTACGCTTATTATCTATGGCTAAATATTTCACCAAATTTTGGTAAAAATTACAACGGGGGACCAATAAACCAGGACGGAGGTAGTACGTCAATCACACACGGTTCCCAAAATTGGAACCATGTGCAATGACTTTCATTTTTCCTGCTGCGTCAATCACACACGGTTCACTCTAGCAAACCGCTGCCCCCAAAATTTTTGTGGGACTGAAAACCCTCACCACCCAATTCAAAAAAGAAAAAAGAAAACCCTCACCATCCCTACATCACAAAAACCCTCACCCCGCCCGCCACCCCCTCGGCCCCTCCAGTACGTTCCCCATTCACACATGCACAAGCTCCTCCGCGTCTATGCCATGGCACCGCCTATCGCGGCGGTAAACACTTAGCTCAACGCCTGCCGCCACCGCCAGGCTGCCGGCAAAGCCCACCGTGTTTCGCCACTTCTGCTTGTCGCCGCCTATCGCCATCGACTTTCTCGACGCTGATCGCGGTCAATCCAGCTCCGCTCGGTTGGGGAATCTGCCGTACTGAGGGTTCTTTCTCATGGACGACAAGGTAACTAATTTAATGAGATATTATCTCATCTTTTATCCCAGTTCATCTGCCTCCTTTAATCACCCGACGGAAATTGTCATGAATTCATTTTTATTCGAGCTGATTTGAGGGTTTTCTTTCATTCATAGAATGTATAGTGCGCCGACACTTCAGGGCTTTGCGACCGCCGCCAGAGATTCCATCTCACTGTACCAGATAACTTGACGACACACGCGGTATGTTCAATCTCACCCTAAATCGGTTGGCATGGCCTACTTTCCTGAACATATTCTAAATATTGCTACATTTGGATAAAAGGTCCCACATGCACCATAGACATCAAAGGGGGTTTCCCCCCTCTTCTTTCTATATTAGGCAAATTAATGATGTATTGTTCTTTCGATTACTCTCATATTTCCATGACATCATGTTTACCCTATCTGTTTAATTATAGTTTTTTGTCCTTCGATTTGAACTGATGTACAGTTCTTTCAATTTGGGCCCATATTTGCATGTTACGTTCTTTAACAATCCTACCATTTTCTGCAGAACATCCCTTGCTATGCAACAGATTATGTAGTGCACAATTTTTCCCTTTACATACATCAAAGCTCCATGAATGTCATACTGCACACAAACCATGGATTTACAATCGTTGCTACTGTAAGACTTGATGAACGTGGTGACTCCTATTTTGGCACTGGCTTCTAGAAAGAAATTGCAAAGTTTTACGTACTGAAAGCTGCCACTAAAATTGCACTGCACATAAAAGGGCCTGGTCATGAGATATATGCTAACTTCCCCGACAAAATCATCCGTCCAGAATTTGTTTGAAGTAAGTTTTCTTTTCAACTATCTGCATGTTGACTTACCCAGCAATGTCAAATGAATTGTGTAGTATTTAAGCAACCAGTTGTTATTCCCTTTTCTTACTATATTCCTACCTAATAACTTCTAGTTACCAATACACTTTTCTATTGCCCTGTTTAAACTAAATATTCCATGTACTCCCATTTCTATCAGAAAGCGCCGCTGACAAGGAGACTCCAGAGGTGGAGAACGGGGCTGCCAACAAGCGGAGGCGGGGCGAGCTAGAACCACAAGCGACTCCAGCAGGCCTAGACTTCATCAGCAGCCTCCCCGATGATATGTTGAAAGTCATCATCTCCCTCCTCCCAATCAAATATGGGGCGCGGACAACCCTCCTTTCCCCGCGGTGGTGCCCCCTATGGAACTCCAGCTCTCTCAACCTCATCGACACCCACGAGCTCTGCCATGGCCATTGCAAAATCTTGGATGCGTTCTCCAAGATCCTCGGCAGTCACCTTGGCCCAACCAAAGGCCTTAGAATGGGCAAGTTCCATTCCAACGGTAAGGACCGAGCCAAGCTTGACAACTGGTTCTGATCCCCCGCCCTAGATCAGCTCGAGGAGCTCACTTTTGATGATGGGCATATGTGGTCGCTGCCAACGTCCGCACTCCGCCTCGCGCCCATGCTGCGCGTCGCCAAGTTCAGGAACTTCCATTTCCTGCCCCTTAATGACGCGCCCGCTTGTATTCTACCACGACTGAAGCACCTCGAGCTCGGCGTCGTCTGCCTCTCAAAGGGTGACATGGAGCGCCTGCACTGTGGCTGTACTGCACTCGAGTACCTTCGTCTTTAGGTGATCAATGGGTTGAGTACCTTCCACATCACCTCCATGACTCTCCGGACTATTTATGTGTGTTGCTGGTGCGGCAGGAAGACATCACAAGATGTGTACCATGGTATGGTCACTGAGGACACACCTGCACTTGAGAGATTACATATAGTTGATCAATAAGGTCCAACAAGAATCAATGTCATTTCTGTGCCAAAATTGACAGTGGTGGGCTACTCGTCTGACAAATACTCCGAACTTGTTATTGGATCCACACCCGTTCAGGTACAACAGCCGCCTTCTACCTCTCCTTCTACAAATTTAACATTATTTCTAATTTTGAAGATGTTTGTTCGTCTGTCATTCAAAAAATGATTCCGACAAGCTTGACCCCGAAATTGCGCACAGTGAAGGTCTTGGCACTAGAATCTATCGGCCCCGACCTGGAGCAAGTTGTCAGTTTCCTGAGATGCTTTCCGTGCCTAGAGAAGCTATATATCGAGGTGATGTTCCTTTCCTGTTAAATGTTAACCATAAGGGAGTTCAATTTGTGACACCTTTTTCCAAGTTTACAATGACAATGTACTACGATTTCTAAAGGTTCTTTTAGAGGATTTCAGTACATACATGTCCCCCACCCCATATTGGTTGCTTGATCCATATGGTTACAATCAATAAACATTTCTCCTTTGGATTCATCTGTACTAGTTTCTTAGGGAACTTTTCATCCACTCCAACCTCTTGTGTAGAAGGCTACATTTTTTAGAATGTAATCAAATGCCCATGTTAATCATGTTAGATTGAAGATGGCATGTTAGTGCATTTTACAAATCATGCAAACCAAATATCTAGGCCTGTAGTAATGTTCAAAACTGCATGTAGGCACTAACACTTCTTCTTCTTTTGCAGATAAGATTAGGACCAGTGGTGGATAATGTGATACAATATAACAATCACGTCGAATGCCTAGATCTGCATCTCTCAGAAATTACTTTGAACTCCTACCGAGGGACCTTACTGAAGATTATATTCGCCAGGTTCTTTGTTCTTAGATCAAGGGTGCTGAAGGAAATGATGTTTTCCCTACATTTATTTCGTAAAAATGAATGGTTTGTTGATCAGCGCCGGCGCCTGCGGCAGAATGGAATAGGCTCCAAAAATGCTGAATTTCATTTTGGAACTTCAGATGAAAGAGCAATCGGAAGTCATCGTGTCAACCCCATACACGACTTCTCAGTGGCTGACCCCTTTGCAAAAATTGTGAGGTTTCGAAACCAAACTTAGAAGAGGTGATATTAGTTTGAACCTCTCTTATATCCATGTTCAGCGGATCAGCGCGAGCGTTTGCAGCTGATGAGCTGAATTTCATTTCTAATATCAGTTTGAACCTTGTAATCTTCGAATTTGAGCCATATAACTCTGGAATTTGAACCTTGTAACATTTCGAGCTTTTGTGGTACAATCGTTGAAATGGCATCGTATGAGACTCGTATATTGCTAGCACTATTTTGACCTTAATATGCAATGGTCTTAGATTTTATTAACCATTCTCAAATCAGTTTACCTTGTTGATCTCATAACACACGATCTGTATAGCTAACTCGACTGCGATCTTCGACATTATTGCACACAGTTGGTTTCTTCCACCGTGTGCACTGTAGAGCGCAGAATTAATTATCACACTCGAGTTTCCATCATCACCCTTCTGTGTAACTTTGACCTCATCACCCAAGGGTAAACTTATGACTGAAGTCCTTCCACACTTTGTTTTTACAAAGCTTTTTGCCAATAAATGCCCATGATTTGTCCCTCTTCTAGCCGACGCATGGCCAAACTAGCCGGGCGGGAAGCTTGCACGGTAAACTGCACGGTAGCATGGGAACAGGCTCACCGACGATACATTTGGCGCCTCTTCGAGCCCACTCATGCAGTGCAGTGTTGTCAAGCATGCACTGGAATCCTCCGCTATGAACATCGTGATAAGACATGACGATTATAGGTCGGCCGGCCCCCATTTATTATAGCAGACATTTAACCTACCCTTGTGTATCTTCAACCTTTCGATCGCGCCCACCATTGCAAGAAGCACACCCACCACGAGAAATTCTTAGAGGATATCCTGCACGGCTCCAATGGCGCTCTGAGCGGCTGCCGACGACGAGCACCAGTTCACCATGCGTGCCGTGTTGGGTAACGTAGTAATTTCAAAAAAAAATCCTACGCACACGCAAGATCATGGTGATGCATAGCAACGAGAGGGGAGAGTGTTGTCTACGTACCCTCGTAGACCGAAAGCGGAAGCGTTATATCAACGCGGTTGATGTAGTCGTACGTCTTCACGATCCGACCGATCCAAGCACCGTTACTCCGGCACCTCCGAGTTCTTGGCACACGTTCAGCTCGATGACGATCCCCGGGCTCCGATCCAGCAAAGCGTCGGGGAAGAGTTCCGTCAGCACGACGGCGTGGTGACGATCTTGATGTACTACCGACGCAGGGCTTCGCCTAAGCACCGCGACAATATGACCGAGGTGGAATATGGTGGAGGGGGGCACCGCACACGGCTAAGGAACGATCACGTTGATCAATTGTCTCATGGGGTGCCCCCTGCCCCCGTATATAAAGGAGCAAGGGAGGGGGTGGCCGGCCTAGGGTTTGGCGCGCCAGGGTGTGGAGTCCTACTAGGTCTCCAAGTCCTAGTAGGAGTCCACCAAGAGGGGAGGAAGGGAGAAGGAATAGGAGGAGAAGGAATGGTGGCCGGGCCCCTTTTCCCTAGTCCAATTCGGACTAGAGGGGAGGGGGGCGCAGCAGCCTTTTTCCTCTTCCCACTAAAGCCCATCAAGGCCCATTACTTCTCCCGTAATCCCGTAACTCCCCGATACTCCCGAAAATACCCGAATCACTCAGAACCTTTCCGATGTCCGAATATAGTCGTCCAATATATCGATCTTTACGTCTCGACCATTTCGAGACTCCTCGTCATGTCCCCGATCTCATCCGGGACTCCGAACTCCTTCGGTACATCAAAACTCATAAACTCATAATATAACTGTCATCGAAACCTTAAGCGTGCGGACCCTACGGTTCGACAACAATGTAGACATGACCGAGACACGTCTCCGGTCAATAACCAATAGCGGGACCTGGATGCCCATATTGGCTCCTACATATTCTACGAAGATCTTTATCGGTCAGACCGCATAACAACATACGTCGTTCCCTTTGTCATCGGTATGTTACTTGCCCGAGATTCGATCGTCGGTATCCAATACCTAGTTCAATCTCGTTACCGGCAAGTCTCTTTACTCGTTCCGTAATACATCATCTCACAACTAACACATTAGTTGCAATGCTTGCAAGGCTTATGTGATGTGCATTACCGAGAGGGCCCAGAGATACCTCTCCGACAATCGGAGTGACAAATCCTAATCTCGAAATATGCCAACCCAACATGTACCTTCGGAGACACCTGTAGAGCACCTTTATAATCACCCAGTTACGTTGTGACGTTTGGTAGCACACAAAGTGTTCCTACGGTAAACGGGAGTTGCATAATCTCATAGTTAAAGGAACATGTATAAGTCATGGATAAAAGCAATAGCAACATACTAAACGATCGGGTGCTATGCTAATGGAATGGGTCATGTCAATCAGATCATTCAACTAATGATGTGATCTCGTTAATCAAATAACAACTCTTTGTTCATGGTTAGGAAACATAACCATCTTTGATTAACGAGCTAGTCTAGTAGAGGCATACTAGTGACACTCTGTTTGTCTATGTATTCACACATGTATTATGTTTCCGGTTAATACAATTCTAGCATGAATAATAAACATTTATCATGAATTAAGGAAATAAATAATAACTTTATTATTGCCTCTAGGGCATATTTCCTTCAGTCTCCCACTTGCACTAGAGTCAATAATCTAGTTCACATCGCCATGTGATTTATCATCAATAGTTCACATCACCATGTGATTAACACCCATAGTTCACATCGATATGTGACCAACACCCAAAGGGTTTACTAGATTCAGTAATCTAGTTCACATCGCTATGTGATTAACACCCAAAGAGTACTACGGTGTGATCATGTTTTGCTTGTGAGAGAAGTTTAGTCAACGGGTCTGCCACATTCAGATCCGTTATGTATTTTGCAATTTTCTATGTCTACAATGCTCTGCACGGAGCTACTTTAGCTAATTGCTCCCACTTTCAATATGTATCTAGATTGAGACTTAGAGTCATCTAGATTAGTGTCAAAACTTGCATCGACGTAACCTTTTACGACGAACCTTTTTGTCACATCCATAATCGAGAAACATATCCTTATTTTACTAAGGATAATTTTGACCGATGATCACTATTGTACTCCCTTGCTTAACACAGTGTAGGGTATACAATAGATCTGGTACATAGCATGGCATACTTTATAGAATCTATGGCTGAGACATAGGAAATGACTTTCATTCTCTTTCTATTATCTGCTGTGGTCGGGCTTTGAGTCTTACTCAATTTCACACCTTGTAATACAGGCAAGAACTCTTTCTTTGACTGTTCCATTTTGAACTACTTCAAAATCTTTTCAAGGTATGTACTTATTGAAAAACTTATCAAGCGTCTTGATCTATCTCTATAGATCTTGATGCTCAATATGTAAGCAGCTTAACCGAGGTCTTTCTTTGAAAAACTCCTTTCAAACACTCCTTTATGCTTTGCGGAATAATTCTACATTATTTCCGATCAACAATATGTCATACACATATACTTATCAGAAATGCTGTAGTGCTCCCACTCACTTTCTTGTAAATACAGGCTTCACCGCAAGTCTGTATAAAACTATATGCTTTGATCAACTTATCAAAGCGTATATTCCAACTCCGAGATGCTTGCACCAGTCCATAGATGGATCGCTGGAGCTTGCATATTTTGTTAACACCTTTAGGATTGACAAAACCTTCTGGTTGCATCATATGCAACTCTTCTTTAATAAATCCATTAAGGAATGCGGTTTTGTTTTTCCATTTGCTAGATTTCATAAAATGCGGCAATTGCTAACATGATTCGAACAGACTTAAGCATAGATACGAGTGAGAAACTCTCATCGTAGTCAACACTTTGAACTTGTCGAAAACCTTTTGCGACAATTCTAGCTTTGTAGATAGTAACACTACTATCAGTGTCCGTCTTCCTCTTCAAGATCCATTTATTTTCTTTGGCTTGCCGATCATCGGGCAAATCCCTCAAAGTCCATACTTTGTTCTCATACATGGATCATATCTCAGATTTCATGGCCTCTAACCATTTCGCGGAATCTGGGCTCATCATCGCTTCCTCATAGTTCGCAAGTTCGTCATGGTCTAGTAACATGACTTCCAGAACAGGATTACCATACCACTCTGGTGCGGATCTCACTCTGGTTTACCTACGAGATTCGGTAGTTACTTGATCTGAAGTTACATGATCATCATCATTAGCTTCCTCACTAATTGGTGTAGTAGTCACAAGAACAGATTTCTGTGATGAACTACTTTCCAATAAGGGAGAAGGTACAATTACCTTATGAAGTTTTCTACTTTCCTCCCACTCACTTCTTTCGAGAGAAACTCCTTCTCTAGAAAGGATCCATTCTTAGCAACGAATGTCTTGCCTTCGGATCTGTGATAGAAGGTGTACCCAACTGTCTCCTTTGGGTATCCTATGAAGACACATTTCTCCGATTTGGGTTTGAGCTTATCATGTTGAAACTTTTTCACATAAGCATCGCAACCCCAAACTTTAAGAAACGACAATTTTTGGTTTCTTGCCAAACCATAGTTCTGATTGTGTCGTCTCAACGGACTTAGATGGTGCCCTTTTTTAATGTGAATGCAGCTGTCTCTAATGCATGATCCCAAAACGATATTGGTAAATCGGTAAGAAACATCATAGATTGTACTATATCCAATAAAGTACGGTTATGATGTTCGGATACACCATTACACTGTGGTGTTCCAGGTGGCACAATTTTGTGAAACTATTCCACATTGTTTTAACTGAAGACCAAACTCGTAACTCAAATATTTGTCTCTGCGATCAGATCGTAGAAACCTTATTTTCTTGTCACGATGATTTTTCACTTCACTCTGAAATCCTTTTGAACTTTTCAAATGTTTCAGACTTATGTTTCATCAAGTAGATATACCCATATCTGCTTAAATCATCTGTGAAGGTCAGAAAATAATGATACCTGCTGCAAGCCTTAATATTCATTGGACCACATACATCAGTATGTATGATTTCCAACAAATCTGTTGCTTGCTTCATTGTTCCGGAGAACGGCGTTTTAGTCATCTTGCCCATGAGGCACGGTTCGCAAGCATCAAGTGATTCATAATCAAGTGATTCCAAAAATCCATCAGCATGGAGTTTCTTCATGCGCTTTACACCAATATGACCTAAACGGCAGTGCCACAAATAAGTTGCACTATCATTATTAACTTTGCATCTTTTGGCTTCAATATTATGAATATGTGTATCACTATGATCGAGATCCAACAAACCATTTCGTTGGTGTGTATAACCATAGAAGGTTTTATTCATGTAAACAAAACAACAATTTATTCTCTTACTTAAATGAATAGCCGTATTGCAATAAACATGATCAAATCATATTTATGCTCAACGCAAATACCAAATAACACTTATTTAGGTTCAACACTAATCCTGAAAGTATAGTGAGTGTGCGATGATGATCATATCAATCTTGGAACCACTTCCAACACACATCGTCACCTTGCCCTTTAACTAGTCTTTGTTCATTCTGCAACTCCCGTTTCGAGTTACTAATTTTAGCAACTGAACTAGTACCAAATACTGAGGGGTTGCTATGAACACTAGTAAAGTACACATCAATAACATGTATATCAAATATACTTACGTTCACTTTGCCATCCTTCTTATCCGCCAATCACTTGGGGTAGTTCCACTTCCAGTGACCAGTCCCTTTGCAGTAGAAGCACTTAGTCTCAGGCTTAGGACCAGACTTGGGCTTTTTCACTTGAGCAGCAACTTGCTTGCCGTTCTTCTTGAAGTTCCCCTTCTTTCCTTTTGCCCTTTTCTTGAAACTAGTGATCTTGTCAACCATCAACACTTGATGTTTTTCTTTGATTTCTACCTTCGCCGATTTTAGCATTGCGAAGAGCTTGGGAATATTTTCCGTTTATCCCTTGCATATTATAGTTCATCACGAAGTTCTACTAACTTGGTGATGGTGACTAGAGAATTCTGTCAATCACTATTTTATCTGGAAGATTAACTCCCACTTGATTCAAGCGATTGTAGTACTCAGACTATCTGAGCACATGCTCTCTAGTTGAGCGATTCTCCTCCATCTTTTAGCTATAGAACTTGTTGGAGACTTCATATCTCTCAACTCGGGTATTTGCTTGAAATATTAACTTCAACTCCTGGAACATCTCGTATGGTCCATGACGTTCAAAACGTCTTTGAAGTCCCGATTCTAAGCCGTTAAGCATGGTGCACTAAACTATTAAGTAGTCATCATATTGAGCTAGCAAAACGTTCATAACGTCTGCATCTGCTCCTGCAAAAGGTCCGTCACCTAGCGGTGCATCAAGGACAAAATTCTTCTGTGCAGCAATGAGGATAAACCTCAGATTACGGATCCAATCCGCATCATTGCTACTAACATTTTTCAACACAATTTTCTCTAGGAACATATCAAAATAAACACAGGGAAGCAACAATGCGAGCTACTGATCTACAACATAGATATGCTAATACTACCAGGACTAAGTACATGATAAATTAAAGTTCAAATAATCATATTACTTAAGAACTCCCACTTAGATAGACATCCCTATAATCTTCTAAGTGATCACGTGATCCAAATCAACTAAACCATGTCCGATCATCACGTGAGATGGAGTAGTTTCAATGGTGAACATCACTATGTTGATCATATCTACTATATGATTCATGCTCGACCTTTCGGTCTCCGTGTTCCGAGGTCATATCTTATATGCATAGCTCGTCAAGTATAACTTGATTATTCCGCGTGTGCAACTGTTTTGCACCCGTTGTATTTGAACGTAGAGCCTATCACACCCGATCATCACGTGGTGTCTCAGCACGAAGAACTTTCGCAACGGTGCATACTCAGGGAGAACACTTCTTGATAATTAGTGAGAGATCATCTTATAACGCTACCGTCAATCAAAGCAAGATAAGATGCATAAAAGGATAAACATCACATGCAATCAATATAAGTGATATGATATGGTCATCATCATCTTGTGCTTGTGATCTCCATCTCCGAAGCACCGTCATGATCACCATCGTCACCGGCGCGACACCTTGATCTCCATCGTAGCATCGTTGTCGTCTCGCCAATCTTATGCTTCCACGACTATCACTACCGCTTAGTAATAAAGTAAAGCATTACATCGCGATTGCATTGCATACAATAAAGCGACAACCATATGGCTCCTGCCAGTTGCCGATAACTCGGTTACAAAACATGATCATCTCATACAATAAAATTTAGCATCATGTCTTGACCATATCACATCACAACATGCCCTGCAAAAACAAGTTAGACGTCCTCTACTTTGTTGTTGCAAGTTTTACGTGGCTGCTACGGGCTTAAGCAAGAACTCATCTTACCTACGCATCAAAACCACAACGATAGTTTGTCAAATAGACTCCATTTTAACCTTCTCAAGGACCGGGCGTAGCCACACTCGGTTCAACTAAAGTTGGAGAGACTGTCTTCCGCAAGCCATCTATGTGCAAAGCACGTCGAGGGGACCGGTCTCGCGTAAGCGTACGCGTAAGGTTGGTCCGGATCGTCTCGTCCAACAATACCGCTGAACCAAAGTATGACATGCTGGTAGGCAGTATGACTTGTATCGTCCACAACTTACTTGTGTTCTACTCGTGCAAATAACATCAAACCATAAAAACCTAGGCTCGGATGCCACTGTTGGGGAACGTAGTAATTTCAAAAAAAAATTCCTACGCACACGCAAGATCATGGTGATGCATAGCAACAAGAGGGGAGAGTGTTGTCTACGTACCCTCGTAGACCGAAAGCGGAAGCGTTATATCAACGCGGTTGATGTAGTCGTACGTCTTCACGATCCGACCGATCCAAGCACCGTTACTCCGGCACCTCCGAGTTCTTGGCACACGTTCAGCTCGATGACGATCCCCGGGCTCCGATCCAGCAAAGCGTCGGGGAAGAGTTCCGTCAGCACGACGGCGTGGTGACGATCTTGATGTACTACCGACGCAGGGCTTCGCCTAAGCACCGCGACAATATGACCGAGGTGGAATATGGTGGAGGGGGGCACCGCACACGGCTAAGGAACGATCACGTTGATCAATTGTCTCATGGGGTGCCCCCTGCCCCCGTATATAAAGGAGCAAGGGAGGGGGTGGCCGGCCTAGGGTTTGGCGCGCCAGGGTGTGGAGTCCTACTAGGTCTCCAAGTCCTAGTAGGAGTCCACCAAGAGGGGAGGAAGGGAGAAGGAATAGGAGGAGAAGGAAAGGTGGCCGGCCCCCTTTTCCCTAGTCCAATTCGGACTAGAGGGGAGGGGGGCGCAGCAGCCTTTTTCCTCTTCCCACTAAAGCCCATCAAGGCCCATTACTTCTCCCGTAATCCCGTAACTCCCCGATACTCCCGAAAATACCCGAATCACTCAGAACCTTTCCGATGTCCGAATATAGTCGTCCAATATATCGATCTTTACGTCTCGACCATTTCGAGACTCCTCGTCATGTCCCCGATCTCATCCGGGACTCCGAACTCCTTCGGTACATCAAAACTCATAAACTCATAATATAACTGTCATCGAAACCTTAAGCGTGCGGACCCTACGGTTCGAGAACAATGTAGACATGACCGAGACACGTCTCCGGTCAATAACCAATAGCGGGACCTGGATGCCCATATTGGCTCCTACATATTCTACGAAGATCTTTATCGGTCAGACCGCATAACAACATACGTCGTTCCCTTTGTCATCGGTATGTTACTTGCCCGAGATTCGATCGTCGGTATCCAATACCTAGTTCAATCTCGTTACCGGCAAGTCTCTTTACTCGTTCCGTAATACATCATCTCACAACTAACACATTAGTTGCAATGCTTGCAAGGCTTATGTGATGTGCATTACCGAGAGGGCCCAGAGATACCTCTCCGACAATCGAAGTGTCAAATCCTAATCTCGAAATATGCCAACCCAACATGTACCTTCGGAGACACCTGTAGAGCACCTTTATAATCACCCAGTTACGTTGTGACGTTTGGTAGCACACAAAGTGTTCCTACGGTAAACGGGAGTTGCATAATCTCATAGTTAAAGGAACATGTATAAGTCATGGATAAAAGCAATAGCAACATAGTAAACGATCAGGTGCTATGCTAATGGAATGGGTCATGTCAATCAGATCATTCAACTAATGATGTGATCTCGTTAATCAAATAACAACTCTTTGTTCATGGTTAGGAAACATAACCATCTTTGATTAACGAGCTAGTCTAGTAGAGGCATACTAGTGACACTCTGTTTGTCTATGTATTCACACATGTATTATGTTTCCGGTTAATACAATTCTAGCATGAATAATAAACATTTATCATGAATTAAGGAAATAAATAATAACTTTATTATTGCCTCTAGGGCATATTTCCTTCACCAACGACCCGGCCTGGGTGGAGCACTCCATCCACATCATGGAGTTGTTGCTTGCCGCGGAGAAGTACAAGGTGGTCGGGTTCGACCTCGAGTACAGCCGCGCTCATCCCGGGTCTCGTCCCAAGGCCACCATCACGCAGATGTGCATGCACCACCACGTCCTCATCTACCACTACTGCCTGGCCACAAGGCCTTGCGAGCGTTTCGCTAGGTTTGTCAACAGCCCCCACTACATGTTCGCTACGATGGACATCACCATCGATGTAAAGGCGCTCGAGAATTCGGGCATCGCCTGCCAGAATCTTGTCGACATCCAGGGCCAATAGAAGATCTGGGGCAGCAAGGAGCATGAGAAGGACTCACTGGTTCACCTCGCCGAGGCCATCATCGACCCCTACTACAGAGACATGAAGAATTCGTGCAACAAGGACAAGCGTGCCTGGCACTCGGCCTGGATGGAGAAACTTGACAAATCTCACGTCGTGTACGCGGCCAAGGAGGCGTACACGAGCTACGACACGTACAGGCGGATCGTTGACATGAGTAAGTGCCTCCTTCCCCAAAACGGCCAGGGATCCAGCCGGAAGCCGAGCAATGGCAAGCGTCGTCACAACAATAAGTAGATGATTAGATCCTCGTTTCTCCTACTTTAGTATGCATGTAATTGCTTTCTTTGGTGTGTGGAAATGTTATGTGTGTAGTCACTTGTGTAATTGTATGCTTAATTTGGCTATGCAATGCTGTCTTTTTAAGTATATATGTTGATGCTCTGTAGACAGAGCGTAGATGTTGTACGGACAAAGAAAAACACATCGCACACGGACTAAACAATGGAACCCGTCGGTGATGTTTTCATCAATCACTCACAATTGTATACCAGCAATCGTTTGCTCACAACACACACAACTTGTTAGTAGTAATCGTCTGTGTTGTTATCGGTCTTCGCACACGTTTCCGATTACAAACCTGTTTTCCTCGTATCACACACATCTTGTTCATTTGAATCGTTTCTGTTCTCATGTCTCAACGCAAATAGTTCATCCAAGTAAACCGCATGCCGTATATCGCACACACCTTTGATCTGGTTGACCGTTTCCATTGTGTTGCCTAATCACAAACAGTTCATCCGAGTGAACCGTATGTTGTACATCGCACACACCTTCATCTGGCTACCCGTTTCTTTTGTTCCTCCTCATCGCAAACAGTTAATTGAGCTGAACCGTATGCCCTGCATCGCACACGCAACTAAAATCTGAATCGTGTTTGATGCATCCTCCATCGCAAATGTTTTCCACCTTTTGACGGTTTTTTTAAACCACCGTTTGCGATTATGGCATCACAGACAGTTTCGTCGAAGGGTCTCTGATCGTAGTGTCGCGTTAGCAGCATCCTGCAGTAGTGCATACCTACCTAGGGATTGAGCAAGATCCCTCAAGTAAGTTGTCATCGGTGTAAAAAGGCAATAAAAATTGCTTCTAAGAGTGTGAGATCATTTCGTGTAAGAGAAAATTGAGCGTTATCCGAACTTGGATGGCAAAGAATAAAAGCGACATACTGCATAATAAAGGTTGTCATCTTAAGGGGAAATATAATGTGATGTTCTCTTGCACTAAGAGATTGAACATACAAACAAATAAGCGCATGGCAACCTCTGCTTCCCTCTGCGAAGGGCCTATCTTTTACTTTTATGTATTTACTTTTATGCAAAGAGTCAAAGTTTTCATCTATTTCTTTTTATTTTTCTCCTTCGGCAACCAACATGTGGTGAGGAAAGATCTAGGCACATATTTCCAGTTGAATATAGATAGCATGAGTTATTATTGTTGACATCACCCTTGAGGTGAGTACGTTGGGAGGCGAAACTATAAGCCCCTATCTTTCTATGTGTCCGGTTGAAACGTTTTGCTCATGGGTACGAGGTGAGTGTTAGCAATCATAGAAGACTATATGATGGTTGAGTATGTGAACTTGCCTAAAGGCTCCGACACGTGACCCTTCCTAAAAATATGATGAATTGTAGTTGCAAAGTTTGAGAACATAGTTTGTTGGTTTCTAATAGATTTTTTGCTTTATACTTTGATTGTGAGATGAACTGTTACTTATTCATGAGAAGTATATGATGAAAGTTTTATGATAAAAGTCCTATGTTTAATTTTGTTGTTGTTACAATAATCAACCTGATGCTTCTATGTCTGTATTTTGTTTTTATCGACACCTCTCTCTTAGAGCATGTGGACATGTTTTTCGATTTCGGTTTTCGCTTGAGGACAAGCAAGGTCTAAGCTTGGGGGAGTTGATACGTCCATTTTGCATCATGTTTTCTTACTGCTATTTATAATGTTTTTATCCACAATAATGCTTTTTGGAGTAATTCTAATGCCTTTTCTCTCATAATTTGCAAGGTACACACCAAGAGGGAGAATTCCGGCAACTGGAAATCTGGACCTGGAAAAGCTACGTCAAGCCACCTATTCTACACAACTCCAAACAAGCTGAAACTTCACGGAGATTTTGGGATATTTAAGAATTATTGGAGCAAATAACCACCAGAGGGGGCCCACCAGGTGGGCATAACCCACCTGGGCATGCCAGGGAGCCCAGGCGCGCCCTGGTGGGTTGTGCCCTCCTCGGCCCACCTCCGGTGCCCATCTTCTGGTATATAAGTCATTTTGACCTAGAAAAAAATAAGGAGAAGGCTTTCGCAACGAAGCGCCGCCGTCTCAAGGCGGAACTTGGGCAGGAGCACTTTTTCCCTCCGGCGGAGCGATTCCGCCGGGGGAACTTCCCTCCCGGAGGGGGAAATCATCGTCATCATCATCACCAACAACTCTCCCATCTTGGGGAGGGCAATCTCCATCAACATCTTCAACATCACCATCTCATCTCAAACCCTAGTTCATCTCTTGTATTCAATCTTGTTACCGTAACTATAGATTGATGCTTGTAGGTGACTAGTAGTGTTGATTACATCTTGTAGCTGATTACTATATGGTTTATTTGGTGGAAGATTATATGTTTAGATCCATTATGCTATTTAATACCCCTCTGATCGTGAACATGTTTATTATTTGTGAGTAGTTACTTTTGTTCTTGAAGTCACGAGAGAAATCATGTTGCAAGTAATCATGTGAACTTGATATGTGTTCGATATTTTGATAGTATGTATGTTGTGATTCCCTTAGTGGTGTCATGTGAACGTCGACTACATGACACTTCACCACTCATCCACCGTGCGCGTACCTTGGCTGAGGCGCTGCAATCTATTTCGGAGATCTCTTTGATATTGTGAAGGAACAAACCTTCGCATCATGGCTTGTTTCATCTCTTCCCAAGTGTCAATGTGGTCACAGCCTAGCAGCAGCTAATTTTCTTGGAGTTGGTTCCACCAAGTGAGTGCATAACCAGAAAACTCAACACAAGCAAGGTTGACTCTCTTCGAATCAGCAAGGTTATGGATATGAAAAATCTGATCACCCTACTCTTCCCAATCAAAATATGCATTGGGGTCTTCCTTTCCTGTGAACTTGGGGATGTGCAACTTGATTCTTGCTATGTCATCTCGTCCATCTCGATCATGACGTTCTGCACGGTGCCCATCATCAGCAGCACGAGGGTATGGAACACCATCATAATCATCGCCATGACCACGAGCAACACGCTCATGAGGGTCATAGTAGTGCCCACGAGGACCATGACCTCGCCCTCGAAGTTGTCCTCCTCGCTGCCCTCCATGAGAAGCAACACCACGCCCACGAGCAACAGCCACATGTGCACCATAGTTGTTGTTATCATCCTCCAAGGCACTATCCACAACAGCATGCAAAAAATTCTCATCCCCAACTTCCTCAAGTGGGCCAATAGGGTGTTGTCGGTGTCGAACCCTATCGCCACCTACTGGTGGTCGCTTGTGAAACATCCTTCCAAGGTCTCAAACCATGTTCCGTAATTGTTGAAACTCAACACGTGTGATCGGGGCAACTTCTTCCCCTTGATCTTCTCCATGAACACTCGATGCAGTTCCTGCCATGTTAGTGGGGCTAAAAAGTGGAATAGGATAATTTTTGTGGAATAACACAACCACACCTCTTACTCACCAAAGTTCTTATGAGTTCACATCAGATTGTGCTTCTCCTGGATGTGTTAAAGCGATTGAAAGACAGGGATCAAAGAACTAGCTTCAGTTTTTTGGTGGAGCTCGGTGGGGTAAACAAAAAGGGGCTTGTGCTGAAATCAAGTTGATGCAAACCAAGAAAATATGGGGATAGATCTGTTGCACCTTTGCACCAAGATTGAAAAACACACAACACACAAGCTTCTAAAAATTTTCTACCAAGCTGAAACTTTTGGATCTTACACAACACTTTCTTTTTCTCTCTTGACTTTTTTGCCACTCTTTTTTTCTTTCTTTGATTTTTTTGCCACTCTTTTTCCAAAGCACAGTAGCCAAATCTAAAAGCAATTACGAAGATGAACTTGGTGCAGATCTAAAAGATGAAGAACATGCAAGGTATGCAACAACAAGATCTCAACACCAACAAGGCTTGGATTTATTTTTGGTGGGGCTTTGGACTTCTAGGACAGAAAATATAGCATGAACACTCGATCTAAATGGATGGTAGCAAGATAAACTTGGATAAAGGATCCTACCGTGTCAATGAAGGCTCTGATGCCAGATGATAGGTGGGAACCTGTTGAAAGAGTTCAGCCCGAGGGTGCCCCGATCTATACGTCGTAGGATCGAATTGGGAGGGATAACTAGCTGCAAGCAGTCGAGATAACCAGCTTTATACCTACCAAGGTTGGATGCAACCCATACGTTGGGGATGGCTGGCCGAAGCTACAAGAACCCCAACCCGCTGTCCGGACAATCGCAAAACCACAAACCGGGACTAACCCACACAAAATGGCCGGAACCGTAGAGCACGAATTAGGGGGAACCAGAGGCTCCTTCTCGCGAATCCGTATGAACTCACAAGAGCAAAGGTAGCAAGGATCTCTTAGATCTTTCTAGCAGTCTTGCTGCATAAGATTGTAGTTGAATGGTTTGACAAAAAGTATTTAAGAGGATGGGGGAGATGGGGTTTTATAGCAGGGATAACCCCCCTTAGCTAGGTGTGAAAATGGTTTAAAAAGTAAGCAGGTTTGCATTGCTTCCTTGGGTGAATAAGCAGTCAACTTTGGGAGTTGTTGGAGAACTCCTCGGAAATTCGCGAAGCCTTGACAGCTTGAACACCTTGCAAGAGATTGGCTAGAACATGGTTTTCAATTGCTTTTAAAAAGTCCCCAGGGATATAGCCCACTTCTCATTTTTGTAACCACTTTTGAAAGGGCAAAGGGGGAAGGACATAGGAAAGAGGGATGCGTGCTCATTTTGTCTGGGCCTTCAATTTAATGTTTTTATTCAGCGGCCGCGGTTATTGGCAATAACTCATTGAATCCATCATTTGGGCTCATAACAACTTCAAAGTTGCTCCTGCTACTCAGGCTAGAGCCTTGAGCATTATACAAGGACGTGATGTAGGAGTAACCCATTACCTTCTGGGTGGAATTGCCCTGACATGTTCGTGCCCACTCCAATAGAGCATTTGGCCCTGTGAGCTTTGACTACGAAAACTACCTATGTCAATCAGTATAGCTACTAGAGGGATTGGAACATGTATATTCCTTCTCATATAATACTTTAAGACAAACACAGTTAACAAGGTGGATTTTCTATCTATTAGTTGACTGCGGCCACCTATGGGCGGCAAAAAATGAAAAAGGGTAGGCTCCACGCAGTTCGCGTTTTATTGTAAAAGGAGAGCTTTTCATTCTCTTATAGAAGCCCGTGCCCATGCGGGTAAAGCCCAGCGAAGCTGCAGGGAGCACTAAGCAATGGGGGGGATGAGGGCGACTTTGCCCATGGGTTGGACCACACCACAGGCAAAAGTCCTTCCATGACAAGAGAAGGGTGACCGGAACAAGAAAAGGAAGCTAGTCGTTGGAGGGAAGAGCAATCAAAGAATTAGAGAAAGGTCTACAAAAGGAAATTAACTCTGTAAACCAGAGATTTAATATTTCTATCGAAAAATTTAAACAACCTTATAGGCAGCCTAACATTCTTGCAGAATATATAGCTTTCCAATTTAAAAATAGAGTTTCATTCCGAAAGGCAATGAAAAAAGGCATTGAATTAACTAAAAAATAAGATCTAAGGGGAGTAAAAGTAAAAATTGCAGGTCATCTCGGAGGAATGCTACATGAAAGAATAGATAATTTTTACTATGAAAAACTTGGAATAAAAAACACAATCATATGATAGGTTGGAACCTGTTGAACGAGTTCACTCCCGAGGGTGGCCTGATCTTCACGTCATAGGATCGAATCGGGGGGGATAACTAGCTGCAAGCAGCCAAGATAGCTAGCTTTATACCTGCCAAGGTTGGATGCAACCCATACATTGGGGATGGCTGGCCGAAGCTACAAGAACTCCAACCCGCTGCCCGAACAATCGCAGAATCACAAACCGGGACTAACCCACACAAAATGGTCGGAACCGTAGAGCATGAATTAGAGGGAACCAGAGGCTCCTACTCGCGAATCTGGATGAACTCACAAGAGCAAAGGTAGCAACGATCTCTCGGATCTCTCTAGCAGTCTTGCTGCATAAGCTTGTAGCTGAATGGTTTGACAAAAGGTTTTTAATAGGATGGGGGAGATGGGGTTTCATAGCAGGGACAACCCCCCTTAGCTAGGTGTGAAAATGGTTTCAAAAGAAAGCAGGTTTGCATTGCTTCCTTGGGTGAATAAGCAGTCAACTTTGGGAGTTGTTGGAGAGCTCCTCGGAAATTCGCGAAGCCTTGACAGCTTGAACACCTTCAACGAGATTGGCTAGAACCTTTGACTCACAACTCCAAATGATGTGAGGTTCTTTTGTAGATAATTTGATGTAGATTTTGGTGATGTACCCCTATGTCCCCGTCTCTCCACCACATGGGTGTGGCACAATGAAACATCAGAGGTAAAAACCGACAGCATTAGCTTCACTTAAAACTTGTTATCTCCAAACTTGTTCCTCCAAACCGGTTGCTTCAAGAGCTCATAGGTTGTTGGATTTCTTCCATGTGATACCTACGTTCAACCAACAATAACGGGGATGAAAGCATAGTTGTGTCATCAAGGTTACAAGGCAAACTTAAGTTAGCGTTCACCTGGTCACTTATTAGTTTGGCACGACTTCTTGTGATTGGACCTATAATTGTTGGAGACTTGTCGATGTTTGTCGTGTCCTCATCATCATATTAACAATGACAAACTAAAATCTTCAAGGTTAACTACATATTTTCATAATCAATATAATGTTAATACATAAATTGGTGATAATTATGTTAATCCTGAAATTAATGATCATGATGTTAATGCCAATTTCTTCAAATAAGGAAGAAGTGTTATCGAATGATTTCCTTCCATTCTTACTAGTATGGAAGAAGTAAAGAAAAAGTACTGCCTTTTTCTAGTTCAATCTATAGTCTAGATTCCATTCCGTCGATCCACTCTCATTTAAATGATGGGATTGGGCCATACCAACCTTCACTTAGTCTTAATAAAATATTGCTTCATATCTTCAAGGATTGGGAGGAGGTGGTGTAAAAAGGAAGGAAAAAAGGGATTCGAATCTGTCCCTTCCCACAGAATCATCGGGCTTGACTTTCCTTACTTTCGCAACCCCGCTACTGTAAAAAGATCTCTTTTGTTTTGAGACTAGCTAGTCGCTATGGTTTGCGGGAAAACTCTTCTCTCTCTCGTCTCACTTCGAGTCCTTCTAGAAGTAAATAAAGGAAATGCTTGTTGAACTACGGCATTGTCGGACAACCGACCGGATTCAAGCCCTAGCCTAAAAAAAGCCCTTTCGGATGAAAAAGGAAGAATAGTATGTGATATATCTCACTTGGGTAAAAAAATTAAAAGCAAATTTCTCTTATCCTCGTTTGTTCCTTCCTTTAGGGTAGTGGGGGCCCTGTCCCACCTCCGGCGCCCATCTTCTAGTACATAAGATCTTTTGACCTAGAAAAAATAAAGAGAGGACTTTCAGGACGGAGCGCCCTATCCCGAGGCGGAACTTGGGCAGGAGCACTTTTGCTCTCCAGCGGAGCCATTTCGTCGGGGATACTTCCCTTCGGGAGGGGGAAATCGAAGCTATCGTCATCACCAACAACCCTCTCATCGTGGGAGGGAGAATCTTCATCAACATATTCAATAGCACCATCTCATATCAAAACCCTAGTTCATCTCTTGTGTTCAATCTTTGTATCAAAACCTCAGATTGGTGCCTGTGGGTGACTAGTAGTGTTGATTACATCTTGTAGTTGACGCTAGCCGGTTATTTGGTGGAAGATTATATGTTCGGATCTATTATGATATTCAATACCCCTCTGATCTTGAGCATGAATACATTGTGTGAGTAGTTACTTTTGTTCTTGAGGACATGGGAGAAGTCTTGTCATAAGTAATCATGTGAATTTGATATTCGTACGATATTTTGATGATATGTATGTTGTGATTCCCTTAGTGGTGTTATGTGAACGTAGACTACATGACACTTCACCATCTTTGGGCCCAAGGGAATTCATTATGGAGTAGTAATTATATGATGGGTTGCTAGAGTGACAAAATCTTAAACTCTAGTTTATGCGCTATTCCGTAAGGGGCTGATTTGGATCCATATGTTTAATGTTATGGTTAGATTTTATCTTAATTCTTCTTTCGTAGTTGCGGATGCTTGCGAGGGGGGTTAATCATAAGTGGGAGGTATGTTCAACTAAGAAAAACACCCAAGCACCGGTCCACCCATATATCAAATTATCAAAGTAGCGAACGCGAAACAAACCAACATGATGAAAGTGACTAGATGAAATTCCCGTGTGTCCTCAAGAACATTTTACTTGTTATCAAAGACCGTTCCGGCTGGTCCTTTACTACAAAAAGGATTGGGCTACCTTGCTGCACTTTTGTTACCATTACTATTACTTGCTCGTTACAAATTATCTTGCTATCAAACTATCTGTTACCGATAATTTAGTGCTTGCAGAAATTACCTTGCTGAAAACCGCTTGTCATTTCCTTCTGCTCCTCGTTGGGTTCGACACTCTTACTTATCGGAAGGACTACGATTGATCCCCTATACTTGTGGGTCATCAAGACTCTTTTCTAGTGCCGTTGCAGGGGAGTGAAGCGCTTTTGGTAAGTGGAAATTAATAAGGAAAATTTTATATAACGTGCTGAAATTTACGGTTACTTGTTACTATGGAAAACAATCCTTTGAGGGGTTTGTTCGGGGTATCTACACCTCGACCTGAAGTACAAAGAGTTGCTCCACAACCTACTGCACCTACTAAAAATAGTGGTTATGAAATTCCTTCGGGTATGATAGAGAAATTGCT
The DNA here is from genome assembly GCA_032464435.1 of Aegilops umbellulata. Classification (NCBI taxonomy): domain Eukaryota; kingdom Viridiplantae; phylum Streptophyta; class Magnoliopsida; order Poales; family Poaceae; genus Aegilops; species Aegilops umbellulata. The sequence continues at coordinate 36,045,915 of CP136056.1, read as the reverse complement.
AGCTAATCCTTATGCAGGAGATGGAACGAAGCACCCTGATATGCACCTGATATATGTGGATGAAATTTGTGGATTGTTTAAGCTTGCAGGTTTACCCGGAGACAAAATTAAGAAGAAGATTTTCCCTTTATATTTGGGGGGGCATTGACATGGTATAGGCTATGTGATGATATTGGAGCTTGGAACTGGAATCAATTGAAATTGAAATCTCACCAAAAGTTCTATCCTATGCATCTAGTTCATCGTGATCAGAATTATATAGATAATTTTTGGCCTTGTGAAGGAGAAAGTATCACTCAAGCTTGGGGGAGGCTTAAGTCAATGTTATATTCATGCCCCAATCATGAGCTCTCAAGAGAAATTATTATACATAATTTTTATGTTCGGCTTTCTCGTAATGATCAATCCATACTCGATACTTCCTATACTCATTCTTTTATGAAGAAGACTATTGAATTCAGATGGGATATCTTGGAAATAATTAAAAACAACTCTGAAGATTGGGAACTCGACAAAGGTAAGGAGTCAGGTATAAAACTTGAGTTTGATTGTGTCAAAACTTTTATGGATACCGATGCTTTTCATAATTTTAGCACTAAATATGGACTTGACTCTGAGATAGTAGCTTCTTTTTGTGAATCATTTGCTACTCATATTGATCTCCTTAAGGAGAAGTGGTTTAAATATCATCCCCCTATTAAAGAAAACATTGAGGAGCCAGTTATAGCTAAGGATGAAACTATCGTTTACAATGTTGATCCAGTTATGCCTAGTCCTTATATTGAAAACCCACCTTTCCCTATTAGGATAAAGTAAAATGCTAAGGCTTCGAATGTGGTAAACAAAGGAATATTAGAGCACCTAGACCCTCTAAACAAATTAAAGTAGAACCTGGTATTTCTATGGTTAAAGATCTCTTGGTTGATAATGTTGATGGACATGTTATTTATACTTCATCTGTTAGAATTGCTAAACCTGATACTAAAGACAAGGATAAACTCGTTGCTGGCAAAAATGTCGCTTTGTGCTAGCCATGCGCGCCCTTGCTGTCAGGACTCGTTGGTCTTGGCGACGTTGATGTAGTTGGGGTTGGAGTAGCATGGGTCATGTTTGGCTTGGACTTCTTGACGATGTAGTGGCTTCGTTGGGGTATGCAAGGGGTTCGCCTCACAGGAGTAAGTTATTTAGGAGACCGGCATCGGTGTAAAACTGTCGCAAGCTCACATCGGCATGGCCGGTGTGGTTGGTGCCTCGTCTCGGCTGGACGCCAAGTATTCGGTGGTCCGCCAAGATAAAGGGTGCCACCTCACGGGGCCATGGAAAAGGTGGCGTCATAGAGGCCGCACCGCCTTGGGCTGGTGCTATGCCAAAGAGTGACATGTACCGCGGTGACACCATGGACCTGTACGTCAATGACCTATCTGCCATGATGGGTGCGCCTCACTTGCTTGAACGCCAAGTCTATGGCAGTTCGGTTTATCAGGGGGCACCGCCTGGCGAACTTATGGATAGATGATCATAGTGGTTGCATCGTTTTGTATTAGCTGGACGCCGTATTGGTTGGTCTGCCAAGATAAGGGTGCCTCCCCACGGGGTCGATGAAAAGTGGCCGCGTCACCTTGGGTGGGTGCAACACCAAAAGGGGTGACATGTACGTCGGCGACCGATGGACCTGTACACCAGGACCTGTACGCCAATGACTTGTACGCCATGATGGACGCTTCGTCTCGGGCTACATCGTCGTGAACTCCGGTTCTTCCACACCGCTTCCTGCGGGACATCGGCCCTGTCCAACGCGATAAGAACGCCAACTTGTACACCGAAGAGACATGTTCGACATGGACTTGTCTCGGGCTACGTCATCGCGAGCTCCAGTTCTGCCATGCCATCTCCTCCGGGACACCAGACCTATTCAACATGATCGGAACGCCATGGACCTATGTGCCATGGGTTTGTCTCGGGCTACACCGTCGTGAGCTCCGGTTGTGCCACGCCGCCTCCTCTGGTAAGCCAGAGACCAGACATGTGCACCGTGATCGGGACGCCATAGACCACGCCTAGGTTGCGGCACTCGAGAGAATGATGGGCTTGGCGAAGACGAACCCTGGCAGTGCCTCGGTGTCGTCTTCAGGTCCGGTGGTGCCATCCCCGGTGATAGCAGGATCACGCTATCTCATCTGGAAACATGTGTGCGACCTTCATCACCACTGCCAAAGTCCCCCGTGTGGATGAGTGTACGTCAAACTCTTGTCACCTGGTTGCACCTGTATGTCGATGATGTGCCTGACAAGATGTTCTCAAGTGAACAGTCTCATGTCCTGCTAAGAAAAAGAGACAACAAGAAAAGAAGAACGTGTGCTAGTTGCATGTGCATGCATCGCGGGCCTGCAGATGCCTGCAAGTCTCCACAGCATGGTATGCTCCCTGTCCTGAGGTGCCGCAGCATGTCACGACGGTCATGGCATTCTCCACGATGCTGCCGCCATGGGCGCGTCTCCGTCGTTTGTGTTCGGCACATCACCCGCGGACGCCGGGTTGGTGGCTGACCTCCATCTCAATCTTGCTGGGGCATGCTTTGCATTGCTGCAGCCCCTCAGGCCTTTTCTCTATACCTTGTTGTATTTTTTGTGTGCCCGAGTTCCTCCTCTGGGTGTTTGTGCCTTGTTGCGTGGCCTCCTCCTTCTCTTGTTGTACACCTATAAGTTGAAAGGCAAAAAGTACAAGAAATTAGTGGGGCTTGCTCTGCTTCCTTTTCTCCATCTCGGTGGGCGCCGATTTGCTTGTGGGCTTGCCGGCGCGCTCAACTTTACCACTGAGTGCGTGCCTCCGCGTCGTCGCTGCCGTAGGCGCGTTCGCTGCGTGGTTTCTCTTCTGCTGATGCTTCGTATGTGACGTCTTCTCGATGCGATCTGGTGTATCATACGTGACATGTCTCCAACGTATTTATAATTTATGAAGTATTCATTCCATGTTTACAACAATTTTATATGGTTTTGGTACGATTTGCATGGAACTAACCCGGACTGGCGTTGTTTCAGCAGAACTACCGTGGCGTTGTTTTTTGTGCAGAAATAAAAGTTCTCCAAATGCAACAAAAAAAATTGACGATTTTTTGGAATAAAAGAGGCACTAGAAGCTTCGTAGGAGGACCAGAAGGTGAATGAGGTGAGCACAAGACACCTGGGTGCGCTAGGAGGCCCAGGCGCGCCCAGGTGGGTTGTGCTCACCTCGAGGCCCATCTTCGCGTGATTCCAACGCCAAAAATCCTATAAATATAGAAACCCCTAGAAATAACCCTAGATCAAAAGTTCCGCTGCCGCAAGCCTCTATAGCCATGAAAAAACAATCTGGACCCCGTTCCGGCACTCCGCCGGAGGGGAAATCATCACTGGTGGCCATCTTCATCATCCCGGTAGCCAAATAAGGAGGGAGTAGTCCACCCTCGGGGTTGAGGGTTTGTACCAGTAGCTATGTGTTTAATCTCTCTCTCTCTCTCTCTCTCTCTCTCTCTCTCTCTCTCTCTCTCTCTCTCTCTCTCGTGTTCTTGAGATGTCATGATCTTGATGTATCGCGGGCTTTGTTAATATAGTTGCATCATATGGTGTTTTCTTCTCTCTATCTTGTTGTGAATTGAGTTTTCCCTTTGAGATTTCATTCTTATCGGATTGAATACTTTTATGGATTTGAAAACACCTTATGTATATCTTGCTATGAATACCCGTGGTGACAATGGGGTATCATATTGATTCATTTGATATATGTTTTGGCACTCAACTCGCAAATTCCCGAGGTGACATTAGGGTAATCTATGCATAGGGGTTGATGCACGTTCTTGTCTTTGTTTCTCCGGTAGAAATCTTGGGGCACTCTTTGAGATTCTTTGTGTTGGATTGAGTATTATGAATCTGAAATTATTTGGTGTTATCTTAGTACAAACTCTTGATATATCGATCGGAAAGGATAACTTGGTGTTATTTTAGTACGAACTCTTGGATAGATCAATCGGAAAGAATAGCTTCGAGGTGGCTTCGTACCCTACCAACAATTTCATCTTATGTTCTCCGCTAGATAGGAACTTTGGAGGGATTCTTCATCGCACGTTGAGGGATGGTTATATAATTCAATTATATTAGCATTATTGAGAGATTGCACTAGCGAAAATACGAACCCTAAACTTCTTTTTCAAGCATTGCAATACCGTTTGTGCTCCGTTTTATCAATTGCTACCTTGCTGTTTTTTATTGTTCCTATTACAAAAATCAATATCTACTATCATTACTACACTTGTATCACCATCTCTTCGCCGAACTAGTGCACCTATACAATTTACCATTGTATTTGGTGTGTTGGGACACAAGAGACTTTTTATTATTTGTGCAGGGTTGTTTGAGAGAGACCATCTTTATCCTACACCTCCCACGGAACTTAGGTCATCCACTTGAGAGAAATTTGCTACAATCCTACAAAACTCTGCGCTTGGAGGCCCAACACGAGTCTACAAGAACAAGCTGTGTAGTAGACATCAATACGCAACGACCTCGTGTGTGTTGCCGTCGCCGTCGTCGAGCTCGGACGACTGTCTCTGCAGCCGCCGCCGCTCACATGTATACTTGCACCGTCGTGAGTGAGCCGCCGGCCCTATGCGCCGCCATCATGGGCGCATCTCTTTGTCCTGATCTTGCCGAGGCTGCCGCTAGGGCGCATCTCTTCCTCGTGTCCTTGAACATGCATGGGCAACTGAAGAGCCACGCAACGACCGTGTGCGTTGCTGCTAGTTCTTGAGCTTGTGTTGGTTTTTTCCTTGAAGAGGAAAGGGCGCTGCAGCAAAGTAGAATAATTATTTCCCTCAGTTAGAGAACCAAGGTATTGGTGATTTGTGTGTTGTCTCCTACTCGATTGATACCTTGGTTCTCTAACTGAGGGAAATATTTATCTCTACTTTGTTGCATCACACTTTCATCTTCAAGGGGAAAACCAACGCAAGCTCAAGAAGTAGCAATAAGCAACAACATTGGGCTGAGCCAGCACAAATGGAGGAACCGTAGGCGGCACCTTGAAAACCTCTGAATCAAGAGGCATTTGTTTCATAGGAGGCTGTGAGTCCTCGACGTAGGCCGACGGGAACTGGCTCTCGGACAGCACGATGGCCTGACTAAACTCTTGTGTGGTCATTTCCTATAGTGTCATCAACACCACAAGACACTACACATGGACAGTGTGAACTAGGAGTACAACATGGACAGATCAAACTAGCAGTACAACATGGACAGATCGAACTAGCAGTACATCTTGGACAAATCGAACTAGTATTACATCTTGGATAGATTGAACTAGCATTACATCTTGGACAGATCAAACTAGCAGTAACACATGCACAGCATACCACAGCTAAAGCATACCACAGCATAACAGAGCACTAATCATGGACACATGGATGATCTTGTTCAACACTTGCACACTAGCATACCACCAATTCATCCATGACCACTAACTACCAACACTTGCCCACATGGAAACAACCCATAGCATGCTCCAAATCCATCACAACTAGCTACTACACCATCACAGTCAAATAGATCATACAACCTAACCTTAGTACATGGACAGATCTAGCTAGAACTAGAAGAGAGGAGGTGGTGATTGTTGAGAATATAGGCAATTGTTCGATTAAATTAATCCAAGAATAAAGCATAATCATGACGTAAATAGTACTAAGCACATGTTGATATTTGATCATGCTATCACGTACTAGACAGATAGCAGAAACATCTACACAAATGACTAGCATAGCACACATAGAAATAAACAGGAGAGGGATAAACAAGTTATACCCTCCAGTAGGCCAGTTGGCCGGATCAGCAGCAGAAGCGGCGGCCTCGTTGGCGATCCGCTTGTCGGCGTCGGCCTTGTCGGCAGCAGCCTTGTCGGCGTCGGTGCTGGTGTTCATGTTGAAGACGAAGGCGACGCGGAAGTAGTCGACGTAGAGGAAGTAGACGAACAGTGGCGAGCAGTCGCGTAGAAGACGCTCCCCAAAAACCTAATCGCCCCTCTCCCGTACAGGATCTGGAGAAGCGGGGTTTCGGAGGCCTGCTCTCCCGTCGGCCGTGTACGCGGTAGACGGGATGGCATCACCGGCGATAGCAGCAGCGAGAGGAACAAGAGCAGTGGAGGCGGCTGAGATGGTGCGATTGGATGTGTTTTCTGGAGAGGAGCGACCTCTCTCTTATAGGCACAGCGAAGGAAGCGAACGGTCCAATAAAAACGCATGCAATGAATTCTGGTAACGGCCGTACTTAAGAGCACTTAAGACGATTCATTTCCATTCAAACGCACGCAATGAATTCTGGTAGCGGCCGTACTTAAGAGCACTTAAGACGAAACGTTTCAGCTTGTATTCATTTCCATTCAATTGACCGTTCATTTTTCCTGTGTGACAAAAATAACACATCGGCTCGGCGAGATTCCCGCAACCCGCGTCACGTCGCGTCGTGACGAGACGAGCGGGCGGCGGAGGAGGAGGAGCGCGTGTGTGGAACACCTCTCCTTCCTTCACACCAACTCATACTAGTCGTAGAATGCCTCACCTTATAAGCTGGTGTACATCTCTCCCAACTAGCAATATGGGACTAAACTCCCACCACTTGCTATGGCAGCATGGGCCCTTAGGGATTTTTCTGGAATTATTAAATGGGCCTCTAAGCCCAACTAATATTCAGCAATCCCCCACCAGATCCCAAGGCCCATGGTGTTGTCCTCTGTTCCAAACTCTGTTTTGATATACCAGTATTTCAGTGGAGACCTGTTAAGGTTGAACATCCACTTAGAACAAATAGCTAGACTCCTCCACAACTGAACAATGGACTAGGCCTTGAATTGTCAATTTGGCGTGAAGGGGTTTCACCAAGTGTCTTACCAATACTAGGCTGCCAAAGGCTGACCCCTCGGGTGGAGCATATTAGTCACTCCTGGCCTATTCATGAACTTACTAGAGATCACCCCAATCTCATAGACTGTGACCAGCAGTCAGGCTCATATAGGTGTGTTCCTCCAAAGATCGCTCTGTAGGATAGCATCTTGCTTATTCAAGCCTTGGAACACATTAAGACATAAGTCAACCTGCCATACAGTTACCGAGAGTTGTGCATCTTCAACGGAGTGGGTTAGTTAAAATACTCTCTTCAGTTAACCACTAGTTTGTTTTCCCAGGTCCTACTTCACGGGATCTCCGATCACATAGGTTGGGTTACTACCATGGCAACTCATGTGGGTCTCATACCCATCTCCCTCGATGCATTTTCTATCACAACACGTGATAGCCCTTTGGTAAAGGGATCTGCCAGATTCTTAGCCGACTGGATATAATCCAACGCTATCACTCCGGAGTTTCTTAAATGTCTGACAGATTTCAACCTCATTCGTATGTGTTTGTTGGACTGCATGTTGTCCTTTGAACTCTTTACTTTAACAATAACAGTCTGATTGTCACAGTTCATAAGGATAGCCGGAACCGGCTTTTCAACCACTGGCAAGTCCATCAAAAGATCTCGAAGCCATCCTGCTTCGACACCAGATGTGTCTAATGCTGTTAATTCTGCTTCCATTGTCGATCTTGTTAGGATCGTTTGCTTGCAAGACTTCCAGGAAACAGCACCACCTCCAAGGGTAAACACATACCCCGTTGTGGCTTTCATCTCATCAGCATCGGAAATCCAATTCGCATCACTATACCCTTCAAGAACCGACGGGTATCCAGAATAGTGAAGTCCATAGGTCACAGTACCTTTCAAGTAGTGCATAATTTGTTCAACGGCATGCCAATGTACATCACCCGAATTGGAAACAAACCGGCTCAGTTTGCTCACAGCAAACATAATGTCAGGCCTCGTAGCACTCGCTAGGTACATAAGTGAACCAATGACTTGAGAGTATTTCAGTTGGTCCTTAGTTGTGCCTTCGTTCTTTCGAATCCGCACACTAGGATCGTATGGTGTTGGAGAAGTCTTGCAGTCCGAATATCCAAAACGACTCAAGATCTTCTCAACATAGTGGGATTGCAGAAGTGTAATCCCACCCTCATTATCTCTCAACAGCTTGATGTTTAGGATAACATCAGCCACACCAAGGTCCTTCATCTCAAAATTCTGAGATAGAAACGACTTAACCTCCTCAATGACTTTGAGGTTGGTTCCAAAAATCAGTATGTCATCAACATACAAGCACGGTATAACTCCTTCGCCCCCACCATGGCGATAGTATACGCATTTGTCAGCTTCATTAACAATAAAGCCAACAGATGTTAAAGTTGTATTGAACTTCTCATGCCATTGCTTAGGTGCTTGTTTCAGGCCATATAAAGATTTCAGTAACTTACAGACCTTTCCTTCCTGACCATCTATTACAAAGCCATCTGGCTGTTGCATATAGATTTCCTCGTCTAGCTCTCCGTTCAGGAAGGCCGTCTTAACATCCATTTGATGGACGAGAAGATCATGCGAGGCTGCCAACGAGAGTAATACTCGTATGGTGGTCAATCTGGCCACACGTGAATAAGTATCGAAGAAATCCTCATCTTCTTTCTGGGAATAACCCTTGGCCACAAGCCTAGCCTTGTACTTTTCAATCGTACCATCAGGCCTAAGCTTCTTTTTTAACACCCACTTACATCCCAATGGTTTACAGCCATAGGGACGTTCTGTGATTTCCCATGTCCCATTAGCCAAGATGGAGTCCATCTCGCTACAGACCGCTTCTTTCCAGTAGTCAGCATCCGGAGACGCATAAGCTTCCGAAATAGAAGTAGGAGTATCATCCACAAGGTACACGAGGAAATCATCACCAAAGGATTTTGCAGTCCTCTGTCTCTTGCCCCTACCAAGGGTTTCCTTGTCATCCTCCTCAAGATTTTCATCATGTGTTTGTTCATAATATTCCATCGGAATGGCAGGTTCAGGAGTCTCATCAGATTCCAGTCTAGAAGTGCTTTGCATATCTCTCATGGGAAAAATATCCTCAAAGAATTTAGCATCTTTAGACTCCATAATCGTACCGACCTTCATGTCAGGTACTTCAGATTTCACTACCAGAAATCTATAGCCAACGCTATTCTTAGCGTAGCCCAAATTAACGCAGTCTACGGTCTCTGGTCCAAGCTTACGCTTTTTGGGGATCGGCACATTGACTTTCGCCAAACAGCCCCAAGTACGTAAGTATGAGAGTGTCGTTCTTCTCTTTTCCCATTGTTCATAGGGAGTGATCTCATTGTCTTTTGCCGGAACTTTATTCAGGACATGACATGATGTCAATATAGCCTCCCCCCACCATGCCTTGGATAAACCCGATGTATCTAACATGGCGTTAACCAAATCTGTTAGAGTACGGTTTTTCCGTTCTGCAACCCCATTTGACTGAGGTGAATAGGGAGGCGTCCTCTCATGAATAATTCCATGTTCCGCACAAAAAGAATCAAACTCATTAGAGAAATACTCTCCACCACGATCTGACCGGACTCGTTTTATTTTCTTTTCAAGTTGAGTCTCAACTTCTGCCTTATAGATTTGAAAGTAGTGTAGAGCCTCATCTTTAGTGTTTAACAGATATACATAGCAGTATCTAGTAGAATCATCTATCAGGGTCATGAAGTATCTCTTTCCACCTTTAGTCAACACACCATTCATCTCACAAAGATCAGAATGTATGAGTTCTAATGGTGCCAGGTGTCTCTCCTCTGCAGCCTTATGGGGCTTGCGAGGTTGCTTTGCTTGCACACACGAATGGCACTTAGACCCTTTGGCTAAAGTAAAACTTGGAATTAAATTTAACTTTGCTAACCGCGTCATACAACCAAAACCAATGTGACAAAGACGTGAATGCCAAACTTCTGCTTCATTAACATTCGAATGAATATTGTTCACGATTTTATTACAAAAATCAGCGAGGGAAAAACGGAATAGACCTCCGCATTCATAACCTTTTCCAACAAACAGTCCATATTTCGTAACAACTACTTTATTAGACTCGAATACCAACTTAAACCCTTCTCTACATAGAAGGGAACCACTAACGAGATTCTTCTTGATGGCGGGGACATGCTGCACGTTCTTCAGTTGCACGATCCTTCCCGAAGTAAACTTCAGATCGACCGTGCCAACACCATGAACAGAAGCACTCGCGCCATTCCCCATCAGTACGGACCTGTTTCCTGTGGCCTGATAAGAAGAAAACAATGAAATGTCAGCACACACATGAATATTTGCACCTGTGTCAATCCATCAATCGGTAGACTGGCAAACTGAAAATACAGTAAACAAATTACCGTACCCAGATGGCCCACTCTCATTGTTGCTCACAATCATGTTGACAGTCTTGGAGTCCTGTCCTGGCTTCTTGAACTTGTGTGGGCACTTGACAGCCCAATGTTCATCCGAACCACAAGTGAAACAGCCACCCTTCTTCTTATCTTTCTTAAAAGGCTTCTTGCCCTTCTTCTTAAACTCGGTATTCTGTTGGACACCAGTCATCCCCTTGGGCTTGTGGGGGTTGAAGTTCTTCTGCACCATATTGGCGACAGATGTCCCTTCGTTCCCTTTTCCGTTCGAATCCTTTGCTCTCGAGTTCTGCTCAACACTCAGATGGCCAATGACATCCTCAACTGAGAATTCACGCCTCTGATGTTTCAGAGTAGTAGCAAAGTTCCTCCAGGAATTAGGAAGCTTAGCGATGATGCATCCCGCGACAAATTTGCCCAGCAGCACACACTTCAGAACTTCAAGTTCCTTAGCGATGCACTGTATCTCATGAGCCTGTTCCAATACAGGAAGGTTTTCAACCATCTTGTAATCGTGGAACTGCTCCATAATATACATCTCGCTTCCGGCATCGGTTGCGCCGAATTTAGATTCGAGCGCCTCCCACAAGTCCTTGGCAACCCGCATATGTAAATATGCATCAACCAACTTATCTCCGATCACGCTTAGAATGCATCCAACAAAGACGACGGTGGCCTCCCTGAACGCCTTCTCCTGTTCAGGAGCAATCATTCCCGTGGGAGTCACACCGGCGACCCAGAATACGTTCATCGCCGTGAGCCATAAGACGGTTTTGGTCTGCCAACGCTTAAAGTACGTCCCCGTAAACGGGGCTGGTTTCAGTGCAGCAGCAAAACCATGGATCGAAAATTGCCTACACAGATTAGGTTTTTGGATTGTTGAGAATATAGGCAATTGTTCGATTAAATTAATCCAAGAATAAAGCATAATCATGACGTAAACAGTACTAAGCACATGTTGATATTTGATCATGCTATCACGTACTAGACAGATTGCAGAACATCTACACAAATGACTAGCATACCACACATAGAAATAACCAGGAGAGGGATAAACGAGTTATACCCTCCAGTAGGCCAGTTGGCCGGATCAGCAGCAGAAGCGGCGGCCTCGTCGGCGATCCGCTTGTCGGCGGCGGCCTTGTCGGCAGCAGCCTTGTCGGCGTCGGTGCTGGTGTTCATGTTGAAGACGAAGGCGACGCGGAAGTAGTCGACATAGAGGAAGTAGACGAACAGTGGCGAGCAGTCGCGTAGAAGACGCTCCCCAAAAACCTAATCGCCCCTCTCCCGTACAGGATCTGGAGAAGCGGGGTTTCGGAGGCTTGCTCTCCCGTCGGCCGTGTACGCGGTAGACGGGATGGGATCACCGGCGACAGCAGCAGCGAGAGGAACGAGAGCAGTGGAGGCGGCTGAGATGGTGCGATTGGATGTGTTTTCTGGAGAGGAGCGACCTCTCTCTTATAGGCACAGCGAAGGAAGCGAACGGTCCAATAAAAACGCATGCAATGAATTCTGGTAACGGCCGTACTTAAGAGCACTTAAGACGATTCATTTCCATTCAAACGCACGCAATGAATTCTGGTAGCGGCCGTACTTAAGAGCACTTAAGACGAAACGTTTCAGCTTGTATTCATTTTCATTCAATTGACCGTTCATTTTTCCTGTGTGACAAAAAATAACACATCGGGTCGGCGAGATTCCCGCAACCCGCGTCGCGTCGCGTCGCGTCGTGACGAGACGAGCGGGCGGCGGAGGAGGAGGAGCGCGCGTGTGGAACACCTCTCCTTCCTTCACACCAACTCATACTAGTCGTAGAATGCCTCACCTTATAAGCTGGTGTACATCTCTCCCAACTAGCAATATGGGACTAAACTCCCACCACTTGCTATGGCAGCATGGGCCCTTAGGGATTTTTCTGGAATTATTAAATGGGCCTCTAAGCCCAACTAATATTCAGCAGTGATTGAATTTACAGAGGCCACCAGAAGGGTCGTGGAGGAGGTGCCTGGCACGTCGGAGAGGAGGAGTCAACCCACCGGCGCAGTCAACCGGTCGCCGGAGTAGATGCGCCGCTTACCTCGTCGTCGAAGTGGATCTGCGCCGGAGGGAAAGCTCGAGAGGGGGGAAATGGTGGCGGGAGTTTTGCCGCGGCGCGGTGGTAACCCTCGATATATGGGGCGACCGAATCGGCGGGCGATGACTCGTATTCGTCCCGCCGCTTTTTTGGAGATGCGTCATCGCTGCCGCCATCTCCCTCCCCTGCGCGGCGCGGTGTTCCCCTTCCCTGCATTGCTCGAGCCTGGCTCGCTGAAAACGGCCGATTTGGTCGTTCCTAGCGGGCCAGGCTAAGGGGTGCTTTGAGGTTGTGCTATGTGGGCCAAACAGTGAACACATGCATCCAAACAGTCCATTTTCATCCCGCGCGGGCTTGACTAGGCCTAATGCAGACAACCAAATGCGTCCTTGCTAATTGTACAAATAACCATGGTAGCCGCGCTGTGCCTGTGCCAGGTGTCGTCAGCCAGTGCGACGGGAACCGAACAAGGCTCAAAGAGATACAGAGAGCTATGTTGCGGCTGCTTTGCTATCATGTAGGAATGAGAGAGAGATTTTCAGAGAGAAATATATCGTTGTTTGGGTTGTGCTGTCGTAGTGTCGTTGCTTGTCGGTGCTGCTACTAGATGGCCGAAGTCATTGCCTTGGAATGTACCATGTTCAAATGCGTTGGCATCAAGTGGATATTGTTGCCACTGTCGACGAGATGAGGAAAGAGAATAAATGGCAATAAAGCTTTTTTCCATCCGTTGCAACGCACAGACATATTTCCTAATATATATATAGAGAGAGAGTATGTCAACGAAGCAGGTATTCAAGTACGTATAAACGCAAGCCTGCTGGCCGGCTGCAGACACCCGAACATGTACATGTATAGCATATATGCATATGAGGAAGCATTGCTATGTGCATGGGTTAAATGATGTGTGCATATGCAAGCTATGTCATGTATTAGTGCATGTGTGAAGGAGTATTTATAAATAAAATTTGCACTTAAAACTCACAAAAAATCACCAAAAGAACTATTTTATGCAATAATGCACAATAACTCGTCAAACACGTAGTTTGAGGACTTCATGTATTTACTGTGTGTTAATCCTTTATTTCGGTTCTCTATTAGAGGCATTAATATCCCTTAGTTTTCTTATGGGCCCCGATGCCACGGGTGGGTAGGATAAAAGATGTCATACAAGTTTTTATTATAAGCATGTATGACTATATACAGAATACATGCCTACATTATATGGATGAATTGGGGCTATTGTATATCGCTCTAGGTTCTGGCTGTTATATGATGAATATCATTCAACGCAAATATTCATCACTGATCCAATGTCTAAGCTTTTTACATATTGATTTTTGCTAAGTTACTTTCGTTGCTATTGTTGTTACAATCACTACAAAACTGCTATTGTCATCACCGCTATCAAATTATCATACTACTATGCAAGGTTGGAAAAAGCGGTAGACGTAAGCGAGGCGGTTGGCCTTCGCCTAGTGCCTAGGCGGTGCTTAAGCGCCCAAGGCTTGGCCTAGGCGGTAATATCATTTTTACAATCAGGATGTATTTGTGGTATTATATGTGTGTCAATATTAGTTTAGGTCACATTAATAATTTAACTACCAGCTACTGCCATTCGAATATGACATGTTCGACATATTAGTGCAATATGTGAAGATTTCTTGCTCGGGTAGACAATTTCTTGCTAGCCCTGCCTAGACATGCGCTTATGCCCTAGGCGAGGCGTTTGGCCATCGCCTAGCGCCTAAGCGTGCCTAAGCGCCTCCTAGGCACTGCCTTTTCCAACAGAGCTACTATGTTACTAAACATTTTGTTGTAGATATTTAGTTCTCTAGGTGTGATTGAATTGGCAACTTAACTGTTAATACTTGCAAATATTTTTGACTCCCTTTGTGTCGAATCAATAAATTTGGATAAAATACCACCCTAAAAAATTCTTGTGATCTTCTATACTTACGGATTATCAGTTATGCATCTTCATATTGTTTTTGGGTGTGTGTAAGCGTGATTTTTTGTTTTCTACTACGTTTACCAACAGGGAAGTGGTTGCATGGCCGACACGCAGGCCCTAGGGCGGACGAGGAGAGGACGCGTGCGGGTCCGCCTCGTGTCTGTGTGGACGCAAATCCAGCCCAAATTTCCACCGGATTTTGGTCGAGGTGGACACTAGACAGACATAATTTTAGGTTGCACTCGCACATTGGGTTGCCACAGTTATCCATTTTTATCAAATGAACTGGACAAACGAAATGGATCGTGCATTGGATTGGCCTAAATAAATAGTCTTTCTCTCCTAATCCAGCAAGCCTGTTTGAGTTGGATGCACGCAGCCATGTCAAATGTTTAAAACATTTTGGTGATCCACGTTGCGGATGTTGGTTTTGTAGTCATTCTCGTGGTGGGAAATACACAGGAGCACCCAGATGCTCCACCCCTTGTATGAATTCTAAATTCAAAATTACCTGCAATTTTTTAAAAAATTCTAAAATTTTGGGATATCAAACCAGTATGCATGATCTACTCTCATAAGAAAATTCATGAAAAAATTATTAGAAAATGTATCCGTGGCAAAGAAAATACACTCCAATCTACAATCCATCCACACGGTTTTTTCTTTATACATAGGATTTTTTTTATTTGTTTACCACAGTTACATTTTCTGGTATTTTTTCATGAAATTTCACACGGAAGTAGAATGGACACATATGTTTGATATCTCAAAATCTCAGTTTTTTTTCGAATTATCCTGTTTTTTTTTTTGAACTAATGAATGTTCGGGTGCTACAAATCCTCTTCCGTCTCTTCGTCGGTCGTCCTTATCCGTGGTCCACGGCCAGCCTCGACCACTGCTGCTCTCACCTCGCGTCTCGTGCACACGCCCCTCTCTCGAGGCTACCACTTGTAGAGCACTCGAAGAGCTGAGCGAGCAGGCGCTCTGGCTCTGCCGCCCGGAGACTTCAAACCCATCACTCCTTCCTCGCATCCCTCGCACCCCACTTCCCACTTCCCAAGCACGAAAATACTACTAATTCGAGAGCCAGTGAGTCTAGGGTCGAGTCCCGGCTGGGGATGACGAGCCCTCGCCGGCGATGGACTTGCCGCTAGCCCTCGCAGCGCTACTCCTCCTCCTCCTAGTGCTCCTCGCCGCCCCGCCGGCGGCGCTCCTCATTGCCCTCCACCTGAACCGCCGCCGCCGCCTCCGGAGGCCCCGCCTAACGCTGCCCGAGCCGGCGGCCGCGGCGCTCGAGCCGAGCGCGCCGGCCGAGGAGGACGAGGGCGGGGAGGAGAAGAGGCGGCGGCGGAGGGCGAGGCGGAAGCAGCAGCAGAAGCAGGGCGGCGACGGGGCCGCCTCGCAGGCGGCGGGCGGCGTTAGCCACGACGCGCTGCCGCCGCGGCCCCGGTTCCCGCTCGCTTCGGTGGCCGGCGCGCTGCAGCGGCGGATCACCGCGCGGTACGACGAGCTCGCGCGGGCCAGCCAGGCCCAGTCCCTCACCATTGACCAGGTTGGTGGGTGCGTCCTATGCAATGCGACCTTCTCGGCATCCTTATTAGCTGCCTTGCAGTAATGCGCTGAGCGTAGGATCCCTGCTCTGCTCCAATGGCAGGTGTTGTTGTGCTACCAATTGTGGGATTGGTTTGGTGGCCCCAACAGCTGCAAACGCAGATAGCCCCTACTAATGTTAGTCTAGAACTGGTGTTTGTTTCGATTGTAAGCTAGTATTGGAGTTTAACGGCTTGATTAGAGAAGTACTCCTCTCCATTCCAAATTACTTGAAGTTCTATGTTCTCTCTATTCCAAGGAAGTTTGACTTAAGTCTATGGAGAACTATATCAACATCCACAAGACCAAATTAGTTTCATTAGATTCATCATAAAACATGTTTACATACTATATATGTTCAATGTTATAGATATTATCACATTTGTCTATAGACCTGTTCAAATATAGAAGATTGACATAGGACAAAACTAGATTCAAATAATTTGGAATGGAGGGAGTAAGATACCAAATGGGCTCCCATTGCTAGGTAGGTGCATACTTCATCGGTCCATCTGCGACGGGATGTCGGTGTGCTGTTGGTTCTGCTAAATGCTTTGACTTTAATTTTAACTGCCAATGATAGTTAAGTTATTATGGATTTTACAATGCTATTCCAATGACACTGAAACCCATTCCAAAAAAAATGGGTCCAGTTTTAGTAGTGGTTAATTGTCATCACCGTCAAATTGGGCTTTTGTTAGTAACTGTGGCACATAATGCTGACATCCTTTTGTAATTACAGCCTGGCGCCATTTGAGTAACTGCATTAGCAGGGAATCAGTGGTTTTGTTGCTTTGATATGTTTAGTTTAATCATACTCAAAATGAAAACCTAGTATATCCTTGTTGTGTGCCAGTGTTCACATATGGAACTATTCTAACAAAGTGTTCTCTTCCTAATAAACAACCTCAACTGACAGTTTTATTTCTTTGATTTGGAGGGCTGTATACACAACTTGATTGTCAGAGGCTCAATACAGTAGACAAAAAAAAAGATTTTTTCCATTTTGATGGACTTTGATATAGTTATAACTTTCCTTAGTGGTAATTTACCATAAAATATACCTTCCCCCCAAAGCTCAGTTACATAGTTGCAATTTGAAAGAGAGAAAGCGGGGCAAGTGCCCCATTCCTGCCTTGTGGTAGGTCAGACCTGATTATACGCTCTTAATTACATACTATTTCCTTCGTCTGGGTTTATTACCCCCCTCGTAACTTTGACCATGAATTTAACTAATACTAAAACATAAATTATATGTCACAAAAACATACGGTGGGAATTCTCTTTCGTATACGAATCTAATGGCATACTTTTTGTAGCATATAAATCATATTTTGTTAGTGATATAGATTGTCAAAATTTGTCCCAAAATACGTGGTGGTGCGGGGGCTGGGGGTAGTCCCGGATGGAGGAAGTGGCTAGAAGAGATTAGGACATACTGATTGAGAATGATGCATCTGTTTTCTCAGTCAACTGGTGGTGCGATTCGGGAATGCTATTAATGACATCAATAGCTCTATTGACTTAGGAAGTTCACAGAAAGGGAAGGAGTTCCAAAATGAAACGTCTAGCGTGAAATCCTCCATCTTTTAGAGCAACTCTAGCAGATGCACTATCCTGACCCACAAAAACGTTATACAGGTGAGGCGGCGCCGATTGGGCCGCAGCGGCAGCCCCGGCTCCATGGACGACGTGGTTGCCCTGCCGCTTCCACTTCACATTGGCGGCGGAAGGAATAAGTGCGGTGGTGGGTTACACGGACGCGAGAGCGACGAGGGGATGAGGAGGTGCCGATTGGGTCGCCGGCGCTTGGAAACGCAGGGCGGGGGCTGATGCGGCTCCATGGTGTCGATTGTTGGGGGGGGGAGAGGGAGTGACCTGGCGGCAAAACCGAGGAGGGGGAGGGGGAATTTGGCGGCTGCGGGCTGATTTTTAGAGCTTGCCGCCAAAAATATACGAGTCCGGCCAATATACAGTACCTGTTCGGGACCCTTTTTCATCCGGTACCGTATATCGGTGCTTATTTTGCGGGGAGGGCGGATTTCCGGCATCTGCTAGAGTTGCTCTTACGCAAACACGCTTCAAGCAAAGTGATAACCCGTGACCCCCACTAGAATACAAAATTAGTCATTTTTATGTAGAAAGTAAATCTAGATCTAGCTTTATATTGCTCTTGCAATTGAGGGTTTCGCCGCAAACCTTCCGCGACAGATCTACAACCATGCAGGTTTCCCATCTCGTCCTCCTTGCTATTAGTATCATCCTGTCCCGTCAGATCCCACCTCAATCACCCCAACCATCATTGCCACTTGCTGGTGGCGGTGGGAAGAAGAGAAAAAACCCGAGGAGGAAGCGGGAGGGCATGGATCGCACAGCTAAGTTGGGGGCTGTTGAGGAGGAAAAGGGGCCAACACCGGACACCTTGCTCCTCCCCCGGTTGAGTGGTCCAATGAAACAAAGGATCACCGAGGAGTATCGTCGGTTGTTTGGGGCTTTTGGTGGTATTGAAGAATTCTTTCACCAGGTTGTACACTATTTTCTTCGGTTCTGCTTTGCATCTTCAATTGATTTGAATGTGGAGGTTGGTGTGATTTGAGTGCGTTCTAAAAGAGGAACATAATTTTTGGTGGTTCTGTGAACTTCCATAGCTAAATTGTGCACCGGTGTGGAGTTATTGTGCAGTTTAACTGGGGCAGAGTAGAATCTGTGCGTCTAATTAGTGTTTTATGAGAATTTAAGGTGTTCAGTGCTTATATGATTAAAGATTTACCTTTATTTGGTTAGATCACCATGGACCATACCTGTATTGGAGGGTTTGTCCAAAGCAAGTTTGCAGCCGAAAACAGTATATTTTGTTATCTTCACGGCTTCGTGCCTTTTACCAATTTCTCCATGTACCTCTACCTTGTTTTTTCAGGTCCATGAGTTTCTTAACACTCTTGTAGATGCAAGGGACGAACTACTACAAAAGTATGTGACTATTTGCATTCAGCTTTACCCTTCAGAGTTCAGACATGCATACCCCACATGTTGTACAAACTCTCAGTAATGTGTTGTGCGTCTCAGGTCTGAGAACACCCGAAGAAGCATCACAATAAGGAAGGCCATGTTATCTAACAGTCGTAATGGTAGGTCTTCACATGACCACCTTCGCCTATGTCAACAGGTGAGGCATTAGAGAAAAATAAATACATACCGACATCAACTAAGAAATGCTGTTAACATTCTACTCCCTCCGTTCCCAAATACTTGTCTTTCTAGCCATCTCAAATGGTTACAACATACGGATGTATGTAGACATATTTTAGAGTGTAGGTTCATTCATTTTGCTTCGTATGTGGTCACTTGTTGAAATCTCTAGAAAGACAAGTATTTAGGAACGGAGGGAGTAAGATGCAATGTTGTGCCGACTTCAGCCTTTTTTATACCCTTGGGCATTGCTGTAGGTGGATAAGTTGGAATTTGAATATGAAAGACTAAAGAAAGATGCCAGCATTTACCATAATCTCCATGAGCAGCTTCAGCTGTCATCGTGCTACAAACTGGTAACGCGCTTCTGTTCTGCTCACAAGCAAGCACCTTTGCCCCGTGATATGAACTGCCAGGTGTTTTGACACCAAACCTTTCGTCGTGGCAGATGGAGGAGAGCAACGATGAAGCGGAGAAGAGAATCCGTGAAGGAGCCTTCGCCAAAGGGGTGCGCGATACCGCCTTCGAGGAACTGCTGGCCGTGGAGAAGAAGGACGACGCTTTCTGGCGTCGTGACGGGAAGCTGAGGTCGATCTCGGACAGCATGTAGGCAGCGAGAGAGCAGACAAGGCGATCGCACTGATTGTCATCGTCGTCGTCGGTCTAAGACTCCAGGAACCAGAAACTGAATTTGTCCCTTGGAGAACTTGTGTGTGTTGAAACCATGGACAGTGCGATCGTGCTCGTCGAGCTCTCGGGCCTCCCCCCTGCGCCTTGAACTCTTGAGTCGTGGCTTTTAATAAGATCTGAACTGGGCAGATCCGAATGAAAATGTGTTGTCCTTGGGTGGTGACTGGTGAATGCGTCTCGATGCGATGCTGTGCCTGTTGCTGCTGCGCTCTGGATCGCTGGCGCAATTTACTGCTGTTTGTTTCTCCAGCTAACACCGGCCTTTCTTGTCCCCCTCCTGCTGAGTTTGCGATCTAGAGATGTGAGTGCCGCAATTACTTCCCATCTCCCTTCAGAGTTGCCTTTTCATTTCCAACACGTAGAGCCATAGTAATTCACAAGTGCAATGGCCACGCAAGAGCAGCCGTCGCCGGGCGCCGGCGCTGCCCGGCCTCGGAGGCCTCGCGTCCTGGTCGCCGCCTCCGGCAGCGTGGCGGCGATCAAGTTCGAGATCCTCTGTCGGAGCCTCACCGAGTGGGCCGACGTCCGGGCGGTGGCCACGGCCTCGTCCCTGCACTTCATCGACAGGGAGTCCTTCCCGAGCGGCGTCGCCCTCCTCACCGACGCCGACGAGTGGTCCACCTGGCGGAGGATAGGCGACGAGGTCCTGCACATCGAGCTGCGCAAGTGGGCCGACGCCATGCTCATCGCGCCGCTCTCGGCCAACACCCTGGGCAAGGTAGGCAATACCGTGAACAGTTGAACACTGAGTCATGCGGCTTTCCGTTGCTGCCCTGTTTTGACCATTTATTTTCTCTCTCGATCTGCCGCGCTCAGATCGCCGGCGGGCTGTGCGACAACCTCCTGACGTGTGTGGTGCGCGCGTGGGACTACAGCAAGCCCATCTACGTCGCGCCGGCGATGAACACCTTCATGTGGGACAACCCCTTCACCAGGCGCCACCTCGACGTCGTCGCCGGCCTCGGCGTCTCCCTCATCCCTCCGGTGACCAAGCGGCTCGCCTGCGGGGACTACGGCAACGGCGCCATGGCAGAGCCCGCCGAGATTTGCAGGAACCTCAGGCTCTTCTTCGGCTCACAAGATCCACTCTGAACACTCTGCAGCTCGCCCAAGTTCTTCAGTATCTCTCACTCTCTGTTTGCCTGCTGTACGAGATAGGTGTATCCGCAAACACTTTCTCTTCTATCGAACGCTTACAATGTGATGATCGTCCTCCATGGTGCGTCTCTCGTCGTCCATTACGCTGTACAAATCGTCGAGCGCCCTGAAGACGTCCTCAGCTCCGGGCATCGACGGCGGCACGCTGCCGGCCACGAAGGCGAACACCTTGTCCTCCACCTCAATCCAGCTCTGCCCCGGGCTCTTCCTCAAGCCGGCCTCCCTCGTCATCACCCTCACCCTCTTGGAGTCGCCCCACATCCCGCACGCGGCGTACAGGTTCGTGATCAGCGTGTGGTTGCCGGTGGTCACCGCGCCGGCCTGCAGAACCTTCGCGATAGTGGCTTCGGCCACGGCCGCGTCCCCATGGATCCTGCAGGAGTTGAGCAGCGCGCCCCACACACACAGGTCGGCTCCCATCGGCATCGTCTCGATGAGCTCAGACGCGTCCTTGAGCAAACCGGCACGCCCCAGGAGGTCTACCATGCACGTGTAGTGCTCCATGGATGGGGAAATCTTGTGCTCCAGTATCATCTGATCAAACAGACGGCGGCCCTCGGACACGCGCCCTGCGTGGCTGCACGCGGACAGAATGGCGACGAAGGTGACACCGTCAGGATCGAACTTAGCTTCTGCCATGTCTGTGAACACTGCCAGGGCGTCGTCGCACAGGCCGTGCATCCCATAGCCGGCCAACATGGAGTTCCAGGAGACCAGGTCCCTGATCTTCATACCGTCGAACACCATGCGTGCGTCGGCGACTCTCCCGCACTTGGCGTACATGTTGATGAGCCCGTTCGCGAGGAGCAAGTGCCGGTCGACCATGGATCTGATCGCGTCGGCATGGACCTCCCGACCCAGCCGCAGCGCCAGCAGCTCGGCGCAGGCTGAGAGAACGGTAGCTAAGGTCACCACGTTTGGCGAAAGCCATTGCTGTTGCATCCGCCGGAACAGCTCCAGTGCGCGCTCATTGTCCCCGGACGACGAGAAGCTGCCGATGACAGCGCTCCAGCTCACCACATTGGGAGCAACCATGCCGCCTCGCTGCTCCATCCGGACGAGCACGTCCAACGCTTCGTCGCACATCCCAGCAGCAGCGTAGCTGGTGATGAGGGCGTTCCATGTCACGGTGTTCCTCTCCCCGGCTTCCCGGAAAACCTCCCGGGCGTCGTCCATCTTCCCCAGCTTGCCGTACATGCACACCAGCGAGTTGGTGACGAACAGGTAGCCGCGCACGACGCCCTTCGCGACGCCGTAGCCATGTATCGCCCTCCCTTTCGCCAATGCGAGGTCGCCGGCATAAGGGCACGCGGAGAGCGCCACAGCCACCGACTCGGCGTTACCTTCGCATCCGCTGCGGTGCATGTCTCCGAACAGTTCAAGAACCATGGAGTGCTTACCGCACCTCGCGTGCGCCGAGAGCAGCGTCGTCCAAGTCACGGCGTCGGGGAGCGCCTCGTCAGCGGCGGCCATGCGCGCGAACGTGGACATTGCGTTGTTGGGGTCGCAGCAGACCGAGTACGCGGAG
This sequence comes from Aegilops umbellulata, assembly GCA_032464435.1. Lineage (NCBI taxonomy): Eukaryota > Viridiplantae > Streptophyta > Magnoliopsida > Poales > Poaceae > Aegilops > Aegilops umbellulata. The sequence goes on along the minus strand of CP136056.1, from coordinate 36,023,408 downwards.
ATGAGCGTGTTCCAGGACATGGTGGCCCTCTTCGACGGCATTGCGTCGAACACGTGGCGGGCCTCGTCGGCGCGGCCGTGCCTGGCGTAGGCGGCGAGGAGCTGCCCGGCGACGTCCGGTTGGGCGTGCAGGCCAAAGTGGAGGGCGTGTGCGTGGATGGCGGACGCGATTCGTTGGGAGGTCGCCGCGCGGAGGGCGAGGGGGAGTGTGTAGGAGTTGGGGAGCGTGGGGGAGAGCGCGCGCATGCGGCGGTAGAGCGCGAGCGCGAGGTCCGGACGGGAGCGGCAGATGTGGGCGCGGAGGAGGCGGTTCCATGGGACCGCGCAGGTGGTCGGCGGGAGGTCGCGGATCAATTGGTCGCCGCCAGCGACGACGGGGAGGAGGCGGCGGCGCTGCCGGTGGCATAGACGAGAATCGGTTGCTCGGAGGAGTCGGCGCATCTGGCAATGGGTCCTACCAGTCAGCGTAGCGAAACGCCCATTTGGGAAGATTTCTTGTTTTTTTAATCAAATCATCACCCCTTTTATTAGCTTTTGATTTGACAACAGTTACTACTCCATCCGTCCCATAGTATAAACGCATTTTTGGCATACTAGAGAGGTTCACTTGGAACCTGTTCAAACCTACTAGTACTACAAAATCCAGACCTAGCCATTCTAGCTAATTCATGCGCAACAGAATTTGCTTCTCTATAACAATGTCCAAGATAGCTTGCGGGAATTCACAAACGAGGTGATAACAATTGTGGGAAGATTGCTGCACCTAGTCCCAAAGATCTGCCTCCAGCGATCATCGTCTCAATGGCCTCTAACATTGTCGGAACTGATCACAGGCCTGTTACACCGAATAGACTAGGCATTTATCCAATTAACACAAGAATCAAGCCATACCGGAGATAAAATCAAATCCTCAGATGATATATTATCTTCAGCGCACTTATGAATACAGAAACGTCAAGCAGCGAGAACAACTCAAAAGTAGAAAAGCACCTAAAAAATGGACTCCTCGGGCAAGTGAGTTCTTAAAAATGTACATTTCATGAACACATTCAGGCGGGTGGTGCAGGAAGTCTGGAACATATCTCTGATGCCCTTCATGCTGAAACACTGTCACTACTAAACGCGCTTAATGCATCAACCAACATGGGGTGTAGCCAAGTCATGTTTGAAACGAACTCCATGGCACTGAAGCAAACGATCTCAAGCCAGAACTATGATCTAGCACCACTGGAAGCCTTGTTGCACGAGATTAAATTTCAAAATAAAAGTTGCTTTTGGTAATGTTAATCTTTATGTATGTCCAAGGTCTTGTAAAAATGCAACACTTGTCTTAGCTGCATATGAAGCTTAGGGAATGGCAGTTTGGAAATTTGGTTCAGTCATTTTCCTGAGTTTGAGATTGTAACGAACGCTGTAGCTGATGATTTAACCAGCAGGTCTTCGTAATTGAATAACATATGTTCCTTTAAAATAAAATAAAAAAATCAAGCCATACCCGAAGAGCCATATCCTCTGCAGAAAGAACATTTGCGCACACAGCAATATTCCAGTTCCCTCCCGCAATAAATTTTCCGTTTGAATCCCTCAATACTGCTCCAGCTGGTGGAGCAAGATTTCTTCTTGTTAGCCAGTACTAGCGAAGTACAAATGTACAGTCCCCTTTTTCGAGGGAAATCAACTGAGCAAACCTCAAACAATCAGCGGCAAACTATGATGAGCAACAAATCTATGGTTTTTTTACAGCTGAAATATGTATAAATTGCAATATAGTCCTCCAATGTTTCTGCTGGTCAAGTTAACAAGCTCCAAACACAAACAACTCACGACATGAACACACATTGAAATAATCTCACAGGACTTGTCTATGCCGCCCAGGGATGGAGGGCGTCATTCACCCAGGTAGTGGAAAGATAGGATACATTGATCACCTATTTATGTTTCTTCAGGTGCTTCCGGACTCCGGAGGGGCTCTTCGAAACATAGAAATTCTGACAGGAAATTTGCCATTTGTTACAAACAAGCCATGGTGGAGTTGTAGTCACGAGTCCCTGTCGAGAAGACACATAATGGTAGATTAATCCAAACCTTGTAGCTTGCGTTTTATTCATATGATTTGTCAAGCGCAATTAACTACAGAAGCAATTGGTACTAAGCAACTACTAGCATATTACTATCTACTTTAGAGAGGACCAAACACCTTTGCGAGTAACAAACCCTAACAAACTACCAAATCAAACTGACCAGAGTGATTCAAGAAAGCAGCTCTTCAGAGAAACGAAATGTGACTAACATCAGTTGATTGGTACCTGGTGATCTTAATATTTCTGAAGGATAGCATCACAGTAAGTATCAATGTAACCATGGCGAAGCAAAGGTGCTCCAAGGAATGACCGCTAATGAAATATCTATTCACACTGTAAACCTTTCTGTCGGCAAGGCCTTCGAATCTTGCCAGAAGGTAAAAGCCTGCACCGAGATACCAATTAAATAAGAGTTTTTTTAAGGTTAATAAGTTTCGATGCATTAGATCAATTCACTGTTACCTTACCTGTAGCAAGAAACCAGAATCTTGAGTGTGTATACTTTGGCGCGAACAAGAATAGCATTGCAGGAATGGCAACACAAGGAACCAGGTTTAAAACTACCCACAGGCGCATATCATCAAGAATCCTGCAGCCAGCCAAGCCAGAACAGCACATTACGTACACATTTTATTTGCCGCCCATATTAGAATAAAGCCCGACAACTGGGCACTTGTCTATACCTTTCACACGCACTGCTCACCAGTAAAAGAGACAAGAGCGAGATCAAACAAGATAACCCAGCCCTCTCATCAACTCTTTCAATTACCAATATCGACAAAAGCGAGGAGGCCGACATCATCATCTGCATTGTGAGAGCATCCAGTAAACATTCGTCTCAACAAAGGTGTCATGGACCCCATTGGTTTATGCACCAAAAGAACATTCAGATCAGATACATAGCACAATAATATTAATACCCAAATCACATAGAAACCCAGATACAGATATTTTTCACCTATGGTGAATGCTTGGATTTAAAATGTAAGTAGGCAAACTGCATTTTTAACAGAGTAATTTACCAATAGAGTCCAAACTAGGCAAATCAGAAGTTTAATTAACAAATAGCTCAGTCCCTAAGTACACCAAAAAGACAAACTAATAATTAGTAAACTGCAGAGGGGAGGATGGCAGAAAGAAGAAATGTTTAGAATACCGGCAACCTGTCCCAAATTAACCGGTCATCATCTGGCTTGAGGTGATAGTAAGCTGAGCCAAATGCTGCCCCTACATTCCCCATATAGAAGAGGAACCATCCCAAGGCCTCCCACCTTAAGCTACATAATTTCCACAAAAGTAAAATAGGTTTTATTAAACACCAGTCTAATTCATTTGACACATTCAGCAGAACACGAGAACAAAATTTTCTTTGAAGTGACAAATCTCAGCTACAAATTTTACTTCTGTGAAACTTAACACAATGCAAAGAGCACACTATCATTTCACTCCGGCTTGTTCTTTTAACAATGATACTAGAATATTTCTTTAGGGAGCAAGCCACAGGACGATTAGTTGTGCACTAAATGACAGATTTCTGCAAACAGGAATATCATACACATCTTAACTGACACATCTTAACCTACCACTCACATTTCAAATCCCACCGACTGTTTTATTCTACTCCGTTGCAAGACTGCGGATTTCTAAAGCTCATGCATTCCATCAAGAAATCTAGCAATAGGTAGGGAAACATGGTAAATTTTCCATATAAAAGCGGAAAAAATTCAATTTCCACTGGATAAGAAATATTCTATTTATTTTATTAGAGCATTACTGCATATTCTCAATCAGTGGAGCTGGAGCCTCATTGGGCCATGGTGAATCATGTTCATGGCCATCATTTCGCAATACTCACATTTAATTCGGGCATCGTCCATTAATAATGTGCTCTTACTTGCTAGGTACTAGTGCACACTAATAACTCTCTTGTAAGGTTCTCAAGCATAATTGATAAGATGTGCCTCCTTCACAAAATTGTTCAAGGTCTTTTACTGCGAATTTGACAATTTGATTATTCGTCCCATTCTTTAAAAAACAAGTATAGCAAAACCGTCCAAATGATGCATATCATGTGAAGCAAAAAAATATATATTCACTTCTTTAGTTCTTTATAAGCTAGACATTTCCCCAAATAGCTGGTGTGCGAGCAAGGGAAAGGGCATATGGCTCACCTTATGCCGAAGCATCCACCGCCGAAGAGGCACAGGATGAGTCCTGGTACTCCAGGAAGGAGAAGCGGGTAGGCGGTGAGCACGTTGAGGGTGTTGGGCACGCCGAGGAGGTTGCGCATGTCGGCGAAGAGGTGGAGCGCCGGCGAATGGCGGAGTCGTGGTGTGGCCACGAGAAGCAGCGCCGAGGCGAGGACGGCGCCGCCTGCAATCGCACGGCGACGGTTGTCGGTGCGGAGCACGGCTGCCGCGAATGGCCCTAGGCCGAGGCGGCCACCACCGCGGTGGGGGTAGTCGGCGGCGAGATGCATGCCTAGATTTTCAGATGCGGTTTCTTCGGCTTCAGGCCTAGATTCTATTCTCTTGGGCCGTCTTATTCTTTTGGGCCTTCTTTTGATTCTCTGTCCCTTTACACTACATCAAAATCTGGAAAATTCTAAAAAAAAATTGTGCACCTAATTTATTTTTTTTGATCTGTCACTACTTCACAGTCTTTGAGTCTTGAGTGTGGAGCATTCATTCAGGAAATTCAAGAAGGAGAGAATCTCTTTCAGTCTTGTAATTTCTTTTATGAGTGTACGATCTTTAATTTTGAAGCTTATAATCTTGCCAGATTTGCTTGTGTGTTAGATATAGGTCGGCATACGGGTTATCCTCATGACCCAATCCTTGTACCTATGAACATTGTTTTCTATTTTACGGTGTAGGCGTTTATAACCTCTCCCTCTATGCCTTGCGGTAATGATTCCTCTAGAATTACGACCTTTACCACAACGGTGCCGTTCATGGATCAAATTTAATGTTGGCAAGATGTCTAAAAAAATCTACAAAAAAGCTGCTCCATTCAAAAAAAATATATGTTGGAGCTAAAAAAAGAAATACTAAAGAAAATCTGCGGTGCTAAAAAAATCTGCCACATAAAGTAGTACTTATACCCTTGAGTAAATAGCATAAAACTACTAGTTTACAGGCTAGGGTTTCAAAAAACTACCACTTTTTAATTTTTCTTAGAAAGCTACCAGTCGCGCGGTTCGCTGTTTCAAAAAACCCAAAACGCCCGTGGCTAGCGATTGAACCGTTTTTCTGACCGCCCGGACCCACATGTCAGGCCACCTGGCCACGCGCGCTCACGGCGCGGCCGTTGACGGCCGTTAGCCCGTGCGGTCCGGTCGGAACGAAAGGAGCTGGTCGGGCCGCACTCTCTCTCAGTCTCCCCCTCCTCTCCCCTCTTCCCCACAGTGACCTAGGTTGGCGATGGCGGCGGCGCAGCCAAATGCCGTCGGCGGCGAGCTATTGAGCCAAGGCGTCACCGGCCAGGAGGGCGGTGGACATCCAGAGGTGGCCCCAGGGCGAGACAGCTCGAGCTTCCCGGCGCAGCGGTTGCATCAGCCATCACCGCCCGCGGCTGAGGTCGATCCAGCGTGCTCAGATCCGGCAGTCCGCGCGGCTAGGGCAGTGGCGAAGTCCATCCATGCGGATCCAGAAGGCGGCCACACTTGGGCTTCATCCTTTGGTGGAGTGAGGTAAGAAATTTCTGGCACTTTGTACCTTTAGTTCAAATTACAAATTTCTGGGTCCTTTAGTTCAATTTAGAACTAGGGTTAGTAATTGTTTGTTCTTGGCATAGTACATTGTTTTATTGGTTAAGTCAGTTCAGAAGAAAGTGCATTTGGTTAGTTCATTTGGTCAGTGCATTCACTGTAATTAGAAGAAAGTTCAGTAATATTCAGTACATTTGGTCATTGTTTAAAGTTTTAGTGAGTTAAAAATTAATTTGTCAATTTAATCCAACAGCTTAGATGATGAGATTTGGGACATGAGGCTACATTTTCAAGGAACAGATAACATGGAGAGAAAGTATACAGTTTCTTCAGACATTAGTTATCTGACCATATTAGCATTGGCTGAGTTGGAGGGTTATGGAATGGATGCTTGTCTGACTTATGTAAAGGAAGAGGGAAAGGGCTTGGTGGGGGTGGAGGTCCTGGATAGTGAGGAGGCATTAGAGGACATGCTTGACTGGTTTGTTGATAAGAAGATCTTGAACATAACTGTCAGAAAGCCTACTGATCCAAGCCCAGCAGATGTTAACATGGATCTGTTGGGGAACGTAGTAATTTCAAAAAATTTCCTACGCACACGCAAGATCATGGTGATGCATAGCAACGAGAGGGGAGAGTGTTGTCTACGTACCCTCGTAGACCGAAGCGGAAGCGTTGACACAACGTAGAGGAAGTAGTCGTACGTTCTCCTCGCGATCCAACCGATCACAGCACCGTTACTCCGGCACCTCCGAGTTCTTGACACACGTTCAGCTCGATGACGATCCCCGGGCTCCGATCCAGCAAAGCGTCGAGGAAGAGTTCCGTCAGCACGACGGCGTGGTGACGATCTTGATGTGTTACCGGCGCAGGGCTTCGCCTAAGCACTGCGACGATATGATCGAGGTGGAATTTGGTGGAAGGGGGCACCGCACACGGCTAAGGAACGATCCGTAGATCAACTTGTGTGCCTTTGGGGTGCCCCCTGCCCCCGTATATAAAGGAGCCAAGGGGGAGGGGCTGGCCGGCCAACTCTTGGTGCGCCAGGAGAGTCCTACTCCCTCTGGGAGTAGGATTCCCCCCCCCCCAATCCTAGTTGGACTAGGATTCTCCAAGGGGGAGAGAGAGAGAGGGGGGGGCGCCCACCTCTCCTAGTCCTAATAGGACTAGGGGAAGGGGGGAGGCGCGCAGCCCCTAGGGCAGCCCTCTCACCTCTCCTCCAAGGCCCATGTTGGCCCATTATGCTCCCGGGGGGTTCCGGTAACCCTCCCGGTATTCCGGTAAAATCCTGATTTCACCTGGAATGCATCCGATGTCCAAACATAGGCTTCCAATATATAATTCTTTATGTCTCGACCATTTCGAGACTCCTCGTCACGTCCGTGATCACATCCGGGACTCCGAACTCCTTCGGTACATCAAAATGTATAAACTCATAATAACTGTCATCGTAACGTTAAGCGTGCGGACCCTACGGTTCGAGAACAATGTAGACATGACCGAGACACGTCTCCGGTCAATAACCAACAGCGGGACCTGGATGCCCATATTGGCTCCTACATATTCTACGAAGATCTTTATCGGTCAGACCGCATAACAACATACGTTGTTCCCTTTGTCATCGGTATGTTACTTGCCCGAGATTCGATCGTCGGTATCCAATACCTAGTTCAATCTCGTTACCGGCAAGTCTCTTTACTCGTTCTGTAATACATCATCTCGCAACTAACTCATTGGTTGCAATGCTTGCAAGGCTTTATGTGATGTGCATTACCGAGAAGGCCCTGAGATACCTCTCCGACAATCGGAGTGACAAATCCTAATCTCGAAATACGCCAACCCAATATGTACCTTCGGAGACACCTGTAGAGCACCTTTATAATCACCCAGTTACGTTGTGACGTTTGGTAGCACACAAAGTGTTCCTACGGTAAATGGGAGTTGCATAATCTCATAGTTAAAGGAACATGTATAAGTCATGGATAAAAGCAATAGCAACACACTAAACGATCGGGTGCTATGCTAATGGAATGGGTCATGTCAATCAGATCATTCAACTAATGATGTGATCTCGTTAATCAAATAACAACTCTTTGTTCATGGCTAGGAAACATAACCATCTTTGATTAATGAGCTAGTCAAGTAGAGGCATACTAGTGACACTCTGTTTTGTCTATGTATTCACACATGTATTATGTTTCCAGTTAATACAATTCTAGCATGAATAATAAACATTTATCATGATATAAGGAAATAAATAATAACTTTATTATTGCCTCTAGGGCATATTTCCTTCAGTCTCCCACTTGCACTAGAGTCAATAATCTAGATTACAAAGTAATGATTCTAACACCCATGGAGTTTTGGTGCTGATCATGTTTTGCTCGTGGAAGAGGCTTAGTCAACGGGTCTGCAACATTCAGATCCGTATGTATCTTGCATATCTCTATGTCTCCCACCTGGACCAAATCCCGGATGGAGTTGAAGCGTCTTTTGATGTGTTTGGTTCTTTTGTGAAATCTGGATTCCTTTGCCAAGGCAATTGCACCAGTATTATCACAAAAGATTTTCATTGGACCCGATACGCTAGGTACAACACCTAGATCGGATATGAACTCCTTCATCCAGACTCCTTCATTAGCTGCTTCCGAAGCGGCTATGTACTCAGCTTCACATGTAGATCCCGCCACGACGCTTTGTTTAGAACTGCACCAACTGACAGCTCCACCGTTTAATGTAAATACGTATCCGGTTTGCGATTTGGAATCGTCCGGATCAGTGTCAAAGCTTGCATCGACGTAACCGTTTACGACGAGCTCTTTGTCACCTCCATAAATGAGAAACATATCCTTAGTCCTTCTCAAGTACTTAAGGATGTTCTTGACCGCTGTCCAGTGATCCACTCCTGGATTACTTTGGTACCTGCCTGCTAAACTTACAGCAAGGCACACATCAGGTCTGGTACACAGCATTGCATACATGATAGAGCCTATGGCTGAAGCATAGGGAACATTTTTCATTTTCTCTCTATCTTCTGCGATGGTCGGGCATTGAGTCTTACTCAACTTCACACCTTGTGCCATAGGCAAGAACCCTTTCTTTGCCTGATCCATTTTGAACTTTTTCAAAACTTTGTCAAGGTATGTGCTTTGTGAAAGTCCTATTAAGCGTCTTGATCTATCTCTATAGATCTTAATGCCCAATATGTAAGCAGCTTCACCGAGGTCTTTCATTGAAAAACTCTTATTCAAGTATCCCTTTATGCTATCCAGAAATTCTATATTATTTCCGAACAGTAATATGTCGTCCACATATAATATCAGAAATGCTACAGAGCTCCCACTCACTTTCTTGTAAATACAGGCTTCTCCAAAAGTCTGTATAAAACCAAATGCTTTGATCACACTATCAAAGCGTTTATTCCAACTCCGAGAGGCTTGCACCAGTCCATAAATGGATCGCTGGAGCTTGCACACTTTGTTAGCTCCCTTTGGATCGACAAAACCTTCTGGTTGCATCATATACAACTCTTCTTCCAGAAATCCATTCAGGAATGCAGTTTTGACATCCATTTGCCAAATTTCATAATCATAAAATGCGGCAACTGCTAACATGATTCGGACAGACTTAAGCATCGCTACGGGTGAGAAAGTCTCATCGTAGTCAATCCCTTGAACTTGTCGAAAACCTTTTGCAACAAGTCGAGCTTTATAGACAGTAACATTACCATCAGCGTCAGTCTTCTTCTTAAAAATCCATTTATTCTCAATTGCTTGCCGATCATTGGGCAAGTCAACCAAAGTCCACACTTTGTTCTCATACATGGATCCCATCTCAGATTTCATGGCCTCAAGCCACTTTGCGGAATCTGGGCTCACCATCGCTTCTTCATAGTTCGTAGGTTCATCATGGTCTAGTAACATGACTTCCAAAATAGGATTACCGTACCACTCTGGTGCGGATCTTACTCTGGTTGATCTACGAATTTCAGTAGAAACTTGATCTGAAGTTTTCATGATCATTATCATTAGCTTCCTCCCTATTTGATGTAGGTGTCACAGAAACAGATTTCTGTGATGTACTACTTCTCAATAAGGGAGTAGATACTGTTATCTCATCAAGTTCTACTTTCCTCCCACTCACTTCTTTCGAGAGAAACTCCTTCTTTAGAAAGTTTCCGACTTTAGCAACAAAAATTTTGCCTTCGGATCTGTGATAGAAGGTATACCCAATAGTCTCCTTTGGGTATCCTATGAAGACACATTTTTCCGATTTGGGTTCGAGCTTATCAGGTTGAAGCTTTTTCACATAAGCATCGCAGCCCCAAACTTTAAGAAACGACAACTTTGGTTTCTTGCCAAACCACAGTTCATAAGGCGTCGTCTCAATGGATTTTGATGGTGCCCTATTTAACGTGAATGCGGCCGTCTCTAGAGCATAACCCCAAAAAGATAGCGGTAAATCGGTAAGAGACATCATAGATCGCACCATATCCAGTAAAGTACGATTACGACGTTCGGACACACCATTACGTTGTGGTGTTCCGGGTGGCGTGAGTTGCGAAACTATTCCGCATTGTTTCAAATGTAGACCATAACTCAAATATTCTCCTCCACGATCAGATCGTAGAAACTTTATTTTCTTGTTACGATGATTTTCCACTTCACTCTGAAATTCTTTGAACTTTTCAAATGTTTCAGACTTGTGTTTCATTAAGTAGATATACCCATATCTGCTTAAATCATCAGTGAAGGTGAGAAAATAACGATATCCGCCACGAGCCTCAACATTCATTGGACCACATACATCAGTATGTATGATTTCCAATAAATCTGTTGCTCTCTCCACAGTACCGGAGAACGGTGTTTTAGTCATCTTGCCCATAAGGCACGGTTCGCAAGTGCCAAGTGATTCATAATCAAGTGACTCCAAAAGTCCATCAGTATGGAGTTTCTTCATGCGCTTTACACCGATATGACCTAAACGGCAGTGCCACAAATAAGTTGCACTATCATTATCAACTCTGCATCTTTTGGCTTCAACATTATGAATATGTGTATTACTACTATCGAGATTAAGTAAGAACAAACCACTCTTTAATGGCGCATGACCATAAAAGATATTACTCATATAAATAGAACAACCATTATTCTCTGATTTAAATGAATAACCGTCTCGCATCAAACAAGATCCAGATATAATGTTCATGCTCAACGCTGGTACTAAATAACAATTATTTAGATCTAATATTAATCCCGAAGGTAGATGTAGAGGTAGCGTGCCGACCGCGATCACATCGACTTTGGAACCATTTCCCACGCGCATCGTCACCTCGTCCTTAGCCAATCTTCGCTTAATCCGTAGCCCCTGTTTTGAGTTGCAAATATTAGCAACAGAACCAGTATCAAATACCCAGGTGCTACTGCGAGAATTAGTAAGGTACACATCAATAACATGTATATCATATATACCTTTGTTAACCTTGCCATCCTTCTTATCCGCCAAATACTTGGGGCAGTTCCGCTTCCAGTGACCAGTCTGCTTGCAATAGAAGCACTCAGTTTCAGGCTTAGGTCCAGACTTGGGTTTCTTCTCTTGAGTAGCAACTTGCTTGCTGTTCTTTTTGAAGTTCCCCTTTTTCTTCCCTTTGCCCTTTTTCTTGAAACTAGTGGTTTTGTTAACCATCAACACTTGATGCTCCTTTTTGATTTCTACCTCCGCGGCTTTTAGCATCGCGAAGAGCTCGGGCATAGTTTTGGTCATCCCTTGCATATTATAGTTCATCACGAAGCTCTTGTAGCTTGGTGGTAGTGATTGGAGAATTCTGTCAATGACGCAATCATCCGGAAGATTAACTCCTAGTTGAATCAAGTGATTGTTATACCCAGACATTCTGAGTATATGCTCACTGACAGAACCGTTCTCCTCCATTTTACAGCTATAGAACTTATTGGAGACTTCATATCTCTCAATCCGGGCATTTGCTTGAAATATTAACTTCAACTCCTGGAACATCTCATATGCTCCATGGTGTTCAAAACGTCGTTGAAGTCCCGGTTCTAAGCCGTAAAGCATGGCACACTGAACTATAGAGTAGTCATCAGCTTTGCTTTGCCAGACGTTCACAACATCTGGCGTAGCTCTTGCACCAGGCCTGGCACCTAGCGGTGCTTCCAGGACGTAATTCTTCTGTGCAGCAATGAGGATAATCCTCAAGTTACGGACCCAGTCCGTGTAATTGCTACCATCATCTTTCAACTTTGCTTTCTCAAGGAACGCATTAAAATTCAACGGAACAACAGCATGAGCCATCTATCTACACAACATAGACAAGCAAGATACTATTAGGTACTAAGTTCATGATAAATTTAAGTTCAATTAATCATATTACTTAAGAACTCCCACTTAGATAGACATCCCTCTAATCCTCTAAGAGATCACGTGATCCAAATCAACTAAACCATGTCCGATCATCACGTGAGATGGAGTAGTTTCAATGGTGAACATCACTATGTTGATCATATCTACTATATGATTCACGCTCGACCTTTCGGTCTCTGTGTTCCGAGGTCATATCTGTTATATGCTAGGCTCGTCAAGTTAAACCTGAGTATTCCGCGTGTGCAACTGTTTTGCACCCGTTGTATTTGAACGTAGAGCCTATCACACCCGATCATCACGTGGTGTCTCAGCACGAAGAACTTTCGCAACGGTGCATACTCAGGGAGAACACTTCTTGATAATTTAGTGAGAGATCATCTTATAATGCTACCGTCAATCAAAGCAAGATAAGATGCATAAAAGGATAAACATCACATGCAATCAATATAAGTGATATGATATGGCCATCATCATCTTGTGCTTGTGATCTCCATCTTCGAAGCACCGTCATGATCTCCATCGTCACCGGCGCGACACCTTGATCTTCATCGCAGCATCGTTGTCGTCTCGCCAATCTTATGCTTCTACGACTATCACTACCGCTTAGCAATAAAGTAAAGCATTACATCGCGATTGCATTGCATACAATAAAGCGACAACCATATGGCTCCTGCCAGTTGCCGATAACTCGGTTACAAAACATGATCATCTCATACAATAAAATTTAGCATCACGTCTTGACCATATCACATCACAACATGCCCTGCAAAAACAAGTTAGACGTCCTCTACTTTGTTGTTGCAAGTTTTACGTGGCTGCTACGGGCTTTAAGCAAGAACTCATCTTACCTACGCATCAAAACCACAACGATAGTTTGTCAAATAGACTCCGTTTTAACCTTCTCAAGGACCGGGCGTAGCCACACTCGGTTCAACTAAAGTTGGAGAGACAGTCTTCCGCAAGCCATCTATGTGCAAAGCACGTCGAGGGAACCGGTCTCGCGTAAGCGTACGTGTAAGGTTGGTCCGGATCGTCTCGTCCAACAATACCGCTGAACCAAAGTATGACATGCTGGTAGGCAGTATGACTTGTATCGTCCACAACTCACTTGTGTTCTACTCGTGCAAATAACATCAAACCATAAAACCTAGGCTCGGATGCCACTGTTGGGGAACGTAGTAATTTCAAAAAATTTCCTACGCACACGCAAGATCATGGTGATGCATAGCAACGAGAGGGGAGAGTGTTGTCTACGTACCCTCGTAGACCGAAGCGGAAGCGTTGACACAACGTAGAGGAAGTAGTCGTACGTTCTCCTCGCGATCCAACCGATCACAGCACCGTTACTCCGGCACCTCCGAGTTCTTGACACACGTTCAGCTCGATGACGATCCCCGGGCTCCGATCCAGCAAAGCGTCGAGGAAGAGTTCCGTCAGCACGACGGCGTGGTGACGATCTTGATGTGTTACCGGCGCAGGGCTTCGCCTAAGCACTGCAACGATATGATCGAGGTGGAATTTGGTGGAAGGGGGCACCGCACACGGCTAAGGAACGATCCGTAGATCAACTTGTGTGCCTTTGGGGTGCCCCCTGCCCCCGTATATAAAGGAGCCAAGGGGGAGGGGCTGGCCGGCCAACTCTTGGTGCGCCAGGAGAGTCCTACTCCCTCTGGGAGTAGGATTCCCCCCCCCCCCCCAATCCTAGTTGGACTAGGATTCTCCAAGGGGAAGAGAGAGAGAGGGGGGGGCGCCCACCTCTCCTAGTCCTAATAGGACTAGGGGAAGGGGGGAGGCGCGCAGCCCCTAGGGCAGCCCTCTCACCTCTCCTCCAAGGCCCATGTTGGCCCATTATGCTCCCGGGGGGTTCCGGTAACCCTCCCGGTATTCCGGTAAAATCCTGATTTCACCTGGAATGCATCCGATGTCCAAACATAGGCTTCCAATATATAATTCTTTATGTCTCGACCATTTCGAGACTCCTCGTCACGTCCGTGATCACATCCGGGACTCCGAACTCCTTCGGTACATCAAAATGTATAAACTCATAATAACTGTCATCGTAACGTTAAGCGTGCGGACCCTACGGTTCGAGAACAATGTAGACATGACCGAGACACGTCTCCGGTCAATAACCAACAGCGGGACCTGGATGCCCATATTGGCTCCTACATATTCTACGAAGATCTTTATCGGTCAGACCGCATAACAACATACGTTGTTCCCTTTGTCATCGGTATGTTACTTGCCCGAGATTCGATCGTCGGTATCCAATACCTAGTTCAATCTCGTTACCGGCAAGTCTCTTTACTCGTTCTGTAATACATCATCTCGCAACTAACTCATTGGTTGCAATGCTTGCAAGGCTTTATGTGATGTGCATTACCGAGAAGGCCCTGAGATACCTCTCCGACAATCGGAGTGACAAATCCTAATCTCGAAATACGCCAACCCAATATGTACCTTCGGAGACACCTGTAGAGCACCTTTATAATCACCCAGTTACGTTGTGACGTTTGGTAGCACACAAAGTGTTCCTATGGTAAATGGGAGTTGCATAATCTCATAGTTAAAGGAACATGTATAAGTCATGGATAAAAGCAATAGCAACACACTAAACGATCGGGTGCTATGCTAATGGAATGGGTCATGTCAATCAGATCATTCAACTAATGATGTGATCTCGTTAATCAAATAACAACTCTTTGTTCATGGCTAGGAAACATAACCATCTTTGATTAATGAGCTAGTCAAGTAGAGGCATACTAGTGACACTCTGTTTTGTCTATGTATTCACACATGTATTATGTTTCCAGTTAATACAATTCTAGCATGAATAATAAACATTTATCATGATATAAGGAAATAAATAATAACTTTATTATTGCCGCTAGGGCATATTTCCTTCAGGATCACATCATGCTTGAGGAGCAGATCCCCATTGATCATGTTGGTGAACCTGTTGTTTATAGTGTTTCCCAACAAGGGGTCCTGTATCCACTCCCTAATGCAACTTTGGCACCAGCAATCCCTGAGGAGCCCTATCTTAACACACAACAGAGTTGTAATTTCAACAAGGGGAAAAATTTTGTGGAAGAAGAAGAAGATGTAGAAGTAGAACATGATGAAGATGAAGATGAGATGGACAAATCCTCTTCAGATTTTGAGTTTTTTAGGGGTGATTACAAAGGGCAGAATATATCATACAAGGCTTGGTGTAGGGGTTAAGATGAGGCAGGCACAGGGACAAGCCATAAGACTAGGGGAGAGGAAGAACCTGCAGATCACTATTGTGGAGCAAACTCAGAACCTTCTGAGTTTTGGAAGGAAGACCAAATCCTTTCTGAACATGAAGAACCCTTAGTTGTACCAGAGAAAGGAGCAAAGAAGCTTAATCCTGTCAGAAATCCAGGCCCAACTAGCAAATCCAGGCAATCAAATTCAATTGTTGTCCAGGAGGGGTCAAAGAGGATCAGGAAGCCAAGTGGGAGGCTGAAAGACTATTTTTATGCAAGTGGTAACTAGCTCTTGGATTTGGGTAACTTGAGTTCATTTGGCATGCTTCTGTTTGTTGAACTACCATGGTTTGTAACTTGAGCTCTTGGATGGATTTGGGTCTACTATGGTCTGTAATAACTACTATGGTTTGTAACTTTATTTTGTTTTAGAGATATTCAGTCAGTTGAACTACCATGGTTTGTAATAACTACTATGCATTCTGTTCATTCAGACAAAGATTCCTTTGTTGATTCAGTCAGTACATTTCAGTGAGTGTATTTTCTGTCAGTGAATTCAGTCAGTACATTTCATTGAGAGTAGCATAAATTCATTGAGAGTAGCATAAATACATAGATACATTGGTTCAGAGTAGCATCAAACACCACTTATTACATAGAATAGATCTTACATAGTACACCAACATAGAAAGATAGATAGGTATATAGATGGATGAGATGAGATTGACATATCAGTCATATCGCTCGAAGAAACGGACCCACTTGGCCCTAGTTGCTGGATGAGGAGCCATGACTGCCCTCATCCTTGCCCACCTAATGATCTCCATGAATGACCTTCCCCTGCCACAAGTGAAAACCAGCTCCAGTTCTTCGTCATTGCACTTCTCCAGTACCTTGTCGGAGAGTCGGCGGTTGAACTCCTCTTGCTGCTCATCCTAGGCTGCCTCTAGTGCCCTCTGCCTGCGCCTCCTCCTCCTCTGTGCTACTGCTGTTGTCCTAACATCCATAGCCTCCCCCTCCTCCTCTGTGACATCTCCCATGTCAGGATCCATCTGTAGGGTTTCTTTTGGGTGGCGGCTGGTGGAGTGACTGGGAAAGGGTGGGGGTGGTGAGGGGTTTATATTGATAGATGGATGGGGTTGGGTTTAGTAGGCCTAGGGTTGCATTTGGTCAGAGAATAGTGGGCCACTAAACCCAATTACCCACAGAAATAATATATGTAGGCAAACAAATAACATCTAAAAGATAGAAGATCAAGTTGAACACTTAATAGCATACAAGATCCATTTCCACAACTTAGTAGCATAAGAGATCCATTTTCCACTACATAATAGCATAGGAGATCCATTACAACACTTAATAGCATAGGTGATCCATTACAACTTAACAACATAGTAAATAAGGTTCTTACACTAGGTTAAACTTCACATTCCCCCAAAATGTACACCCATAATCACTTGCAGTCAGGCCAGGCCACATCCTTATATAAAGGCCTTTGGATGTACTTACTTCACCAGCATATCAAAGCCACTTCAAGACTCAAGGATGGCCTTGATTTGCTCTAACTTCTCCTTACTGCCATACCCTTTGTCGGTGTCAAAACTGGCGGATCTCGGGTAGGGGGTCCCAAACTGTGCGTCTAGGCGGATGGTACAGGAGGCAGGGGACACGATGTTTTACCCAGGTTTGGGCCCTCTTGATGGAGACAAAACCCTACGTCCTGCTTGATTAATATTGATGATATGGATAGTACAAGAGTAGATCTACCACGAGATCAAGGAGGCTAAACCCTAGAAGCTAGCCTATGGTATGATTGTTGTTCTCCCCTATGGACTAAAACCCTCCAGTTTATATAGACACCGGAGAGGGTTAGGGTTACACAGAGTCGGTTATAGTGGTAGGAGATCTACATATCCGTATCGCCAAGCTTGCCTTCCACACCAAGGAAAGTACCTTCCGGACACGGGACGAAGTCTTCAATCTTGTATCTTCATAGTCCAGGAGTCCGGCTAAAGGTATAGTCCGGCTATCCGGACACCCCCTAATCCAGGACTCCCTCAGTAGCCCCTGAACCAGGCTTCAATGACGACGAGTCCGGCGCGCAGATTGTCTTCGGCATTGCAAGGTGGGTTCCTCCTCCAAGTACTTCATAGAAGATTTTGAACACAAAGGATAGTGTCCGGCTCTGCAAAATAAGTTTCCACATATTGCGTAGAGAGAATAATATTTACACTAATCTAATCTGCTGACGTATTCCGTAGCGTGACATCACACTACGACCAAGCCTTTATTCAAATCATTTTTACTCCCCCACCTCAGCGCGTTTCGCAAGGTGGTTTCCTTGGCACGTCTTGTCAAAGCAGATATCGTGTCCCCTTTATTTACGGGATTCTCATCAATACGGACATGGGTAACCCAATCATGCCCGTTGGCATGTTTTCTCGATTAAAGGCGAGTCCCAAACGGTTACGGGGAGGGCCCTTGGTATTCAACCTCTTATAAAGAGACCAAGGCCTTACTCCTTCTTTTCAATCTCAAACGAGTTCGCCCTGCGCCTCGAGTTCCAACACCCAAGGCTCCAGATTTCAGGCGCTTCGGATCTTCGACAATGTCCAGTTCCGACCTTCGAGGCCGATGGATGCCCTCCTCCGTTATGGAGGAGGACGTGCTAAAGCTGAGAGAGGCCAGGTTTTTGACCGGCGAAATCTCACATAGGTTGCCTGCTCAAGGGTAGGCCATTTCCACTCCCCAGCCTGGTGAGAGCGTGGTGTTCATGTCTCACTTCCGTCGGGGGCTAGGCTTCCAGACGGATCCCTTCGTGAGGGGGCTCATGTTTTATTATGGGTTGGAATTTCACGACTTAGCTCCGGAGTCCATCCTCCACATTTCCTCATTCATCGTCGTGTGTGAAGCCTTCCTCCGTGTTACTCCTCACTTCGGACTATGGCTCAAGACCTTCAAAGTTGAGCCGAAGATGATCGAGGGACGACATGCGGAGTGCGGAGGCGTCGTTATAAGCAAGAATGCTGATGCTCCATGGCCCGAGGGCTCTTTTCAGGAGGAGCTCGGCTTATGGCAACAAGAGTGGTTCTATATCACCGCTCCCAGGGGCACCAAGTGGGTGGCGCCACCTGCCTTTCGCTCGGGTCCCCCACCACAGCTAGCGTCATGGGTCAATAAAGGACTAGACTGGGGGCCATCCAAGGACGTGCCCTTGTTGCAGGGCCGCATCAGGGATCTGTTAGAAAGAGACCTCAGCCTAGTCAAAGTGACACATGTCATGCTGATCCGCCGAACCCTGCCCGGCAAACGTCGCCCCCTTCGCCTGTGGGAGTTTAATCCGGAGGGACCGCGAGCTCTCCAGCATTTCATGGGTGCAACGCCCGCGGAGATGTATGAATTGTTCTTTGGATCACAAGCAACGTGTCCGGACTTGACCGAGGACGCAGGTCTGAGCTGCAATCACCCGGATACTCAAGTAAGTAGCCTTGTGCCCGGAATCGCTATCCGTATATTTATCATAAACTTGCCCCTAAAAGAGTTGTCCTTTAAACAGGAGTGGATAGCGAAAGAAAAGCTTATTAGGTGTCCGGCTCCCCTCCCCGAGACCACACCGGATCCCGTGCTGGTCAGGATGTTGAAGATTGTGCCTTTGGAGGAAATCAAGGGAGGGGACAAGGAAACTACGACCTCCTCGAAGGAGGCTGTTCTGAAGGGAGGAATCAAAAATTCCTCTCCTCAGGGGAAGAAGAGGACCGCCTCTGAAGACCCGGAGACCATGGCCTCAAAGCGGGGGAAGAAATCCTCGTCAGAGGGTCCTGCGCCGGGGGATATCTTGGCCGAATTATGCCCTCAAGGGGACCAGCCCTTCACCGAGCCGTAAGTAGAGAGAGGTTTTCTTTTTAAGAGATAAGAGAAATCCTTGCTTTATATCTGAGAAAAGTAACCGAAATTTTACCTTGTAGCTCGGACCTCAGCCCTTCTCAGCAGGGCTCGTCTTCGGGGGACCTTCTTCCGGAGATGATGGAGAGCAGAACGCCTTCCCCTGTCGTACCGCCTAGCGAGGCGGGTGACCCTGAGGTATCGTCGCGGAGGGTTTCTCTGAATCCGGCAGGTCCGGACGGTAGTCATCTGGGCCCCCAAAGCCCTCGGCGTCCGGCCTTCGAAAAGGGCCATCGAACGAGTCCGGCACTGTCCGGTGCACGGTCGGAGGAGCTGAAAGATCTGCTAGGGCGAGCGTCTATCTCAGAGGAGCGCCATGCCTTGATGGGTACGGTGGTTGAGAGGACTTCGTCCGCGGAGAGCGGATTGCATGAGGCCGTCAGGAGTTTACTGACAGGTTTTGAGGTATACGGTTGCGCATGAACAAGATGCGCCCTGTGTAGATAGTAGCCCTTGAGACTCTGTGCGTTGTCAAAAGTGACGATGCGCAGAGGATTATAACCCCAGGTCTAAAATTCCGCCTTCATGTGTAGGTGGCGAAGTATCCGGCGGCCAGCCGGACTGATGAATTTGCCGAGCTAAAGCGGCAACTTGACGTGGCAGATGCCGACATCACGCTTGTTAACAGGCGGCTTGACGAGGCACAAGGTATGTAGTTCCTCCGGTGGCACCTAGTAAGAGGAGCTTTATGCCAGTATCTTACAATGTGTGTGCGTAATGCAGATGGTGCTGCTGCCATGGAGAATCTTCGGGCGGAACTTGCCCGAGCCAAGGAGCAAGCCAGAAAAAGTGATGCGGCTGCCGGAAAGGCAATTGACGAGCTGAAAGCCGAACAGGCTGCTCACTGCCGAAGCAAGAAGGAAATGGCCGAGATGGCCGTGAAGCTGAAGAGCGCTGCTGACCGTTGCAAGCTTCTTGAAAAAGAAGATCGGGTGGAACAGACAGACCTGGAGAAGGCCGTTGCCGATGCCAAGGATGCTCGCTCTGCGATGAGAGCTATGAAGGAGGAGCTGCATCAGGCCGAAGAGATCGCGGATGGGAGGCCCTTTATGCTGCAAAAGAAGTTTTGTGATCCTAAACATGCTCCGCTGGACCGAATGTGGAGTACGGCGGACACCTATCTAGATTTGGCAGCGAGTGATGCGGATGCGACCGAACACTTTCGAGATCAGGAAGATCGCGAAGTGGAGAAGCTCTTCTGGTCGCAGTTCCATAATCCAAAGCGTCCGCTGCCCGTAGCCGATCGTCTGGCTGAATGGGCTGAGCTGAATAGGTTGTCCGGACTCGCCATGAAGTGTGTCATGAGCCACCTGTGGCCGGAGAGGCCGGAGCCGGAAAGTTATTTCAACTTGGTGCAGCAGTTCCTTTGTGCGGTGCCGCATATTAATGCGATGAAGAGGTCAGCATGCATAGAGGGTGCACGGATGGCTCTTGCCCGTGTCAAAACATACTGGGCGGAAATGGAGACCACCGCTGTTGCATCCCAAGATTCGGACGAAAGCCGAGTACGTGCCGAGCACTATTTTCAGGAAGTTCTTCAAGGCGCTCGTGTGATAGAGACGCAGTGCTTGAAGGATGTTATGTTTAAATAGCATATGTTATTGTAAAACAATTTTTGATAACTTGTAGAAGCTTTTTATACTTGCGCCTTCAAGTATTGTAACACCTCCTGTGCGGCCGTTTAGGATATATGTATATGTAATCTGAAAGATGGCAGTCGTCGGCTTCAGCCCCCACACAAATATGTTGGAAATATGCCCTAGAGGCAATAATAAAAGCATTATTATTATATTTCCTTATTCATGATAATTGTCTTTATTCGTGCTATAATTGTGTTATCCGGAAATCGTAATACATGTGTGAATAACAGACAACAATATGTCCCTAGTAAGCCTCTAGTTGACTAGCTCGTTGATCGACGGATAGTCATGGTTTCCTGACTATGGACATTGGATGTCATTGATAACGAGATCACATCATTAGGAGAATGATGTGATGGACAAGACCCAATCCTAAACATAGCATAAGATCGCATAGTTCGTTTGCTAGAGTTATCCAATGTCAAGTATCCTTTCCTTAGACCATGAGATCGTGTAACTCCCGGATACCGTAGGAGTGCTTTGGGTGTGCCAAACGTCACAACGTAACTGGGTGACTATAAAGGTATACTACGGGTATCTCTGAAAGTGTCTGTTGGGTTGACATGGATCGAGACTGGGATTTGTCACTCCGCTTGACGGAGAGGTATCACCGGGCCCTCTCGGTAATGCATCATCACAATGAGCTCAAGGTGATCAAAGTGTTTGATCACGGGATCATGCATTACGGAACGAGAAAAGCGACTTGCCGATAACGAGATTGAATGAGGTATTGGGATACCGACGATCGAATCTCGGGCAAGTAAAATACCGATTGACAAAGGGAATCGTATACGGGATTAATTGAATCCTTGACATCGTGGTTCATCCGATGAGATCATCGTGGAGCATGTGGGAGCCAACATGGGTATCCAGATCCCGCTATTGGTTATTGCCCGAGAGCCGTCTCGGTCATGTCTGCATGTCTCCCGAACCCGTAGGGTCTACACACTTAAGGTTCGGTGACGCTAGGGTTGTGAAGATATGTATGTGCAGTAACCCGAATGTTGTTCGGAGTCCCGGATGAGATCCCGGACGTCACGAGGAGTTCCGGAATGGTCCGGAGGTAAAGAATTATATATAGGAAGTGCTGTTTCGGCCATCGGGACAAGTTTCGGGGTTATCGGTATTGTACCGGGACCACCGGAGGGGTCCCGGGGGTCCACCAGGTGGGGCCACCTGCCCTGGTGGGCCACATGGGCCTTAGGGGGTGCGCCTTGGCCTGCTTGGGCCAAGGGGAACCAGCCCCAAAGGGCCCATGTGCCTAGGGTTCCATCTAGGAGGAGTCCTAGCGGTGGAAGGCACCTCCTAGATGGCTTGGGGGGAGGGAAACCTCCCTGGCCGCCGCCCCCTTGGGAGATTGGATCTCCCAGGGCCGGCGCCCCCCCAAGAGGCCTATATAAAGGGGGGCAGGGGAGGGGGGCTGCGCACCCAATGCCCTGGCGCCTCCCTCTTCCTCTCCAACACCTCCTCCTCCTCCGTAAGTGCACGGCGAAGCCCTGCCGGAGTACTGCAGTTCCACCATCACCACGCCGTCGTGCTGCTGCTGGAGCCTTCTTCCCCAACCTCTCCTTTGCCTTGCTGGATCAAGAAGGAGGATACGTCTCCCGTCCCGTACGTGTGTTGAATGCGGAGGTGCCGTCCGTTCGGCACTAGATCATCGGTGAATTGGATCACGGCAAGTACGACTACCTCATCCACGTTCACTCGAACGCTTCCGTTGCGATCTACAAAGTGGTATGTAGATGCTATCTAATCTGAATACTCGTTTCTAGATGAACTCATAGATGGATCTTGGTGAAACCGTAGGAAAATTTTTAATTTTCTGCAACGTTCCCCAACAGTGGCATCATGAGCTAGGTCTATGCGTAGTTCTTCTTG
The DNA here is from genome assembly GCA_032464435.1 of Aegilops umbellulata. Taxonomy (NCBI): domain Eukaryota; kingdom Viridiplantae; phylum Streptophyta; class Magnoliopsida; order Poales; family Poaceae; genus Aegilops; species Aegilops umbellulata. The sequence goes on along the minus strand of CP136056.1, from coordinate 36,000,545 downwards.
CGCGAGTAGAACACAATTTGTTGTGGGCGTAGATGTTGTCAACTCTTCTTGCCGCTACTAGTCTTATCTTGCTTCAGCGGTATTGTGGGATGAAGCGGCCCGGACCAACCTTACACGTACGCTTACGTGAGACCGGTTCCACCGACTAACATGCACTAGTTGCATAAGGTGGCTGGCGGGTGTCTGTCTCTCCTACTTTAGTTGGAGCGGATTCGATGAAAAGGGTCCTTATGAAGGGTAAATAGAAGTTGACAAATCACGTTGTGGTTTTAACGTAGGTAAGAAAACGTTCTTGCTAGAACCCTAATTCAGCCACGTAAAACTTGCAACAACAATTAGAGGACGTCTAACTTGTTTTTGCAGCAAGTGCTTTGTGATATGATATGGCCAAAGTTGTGATGTATGATGAATGATCTATATGTGATGTATGAGATGTTCATGCTATTGTAATAGGAATCACGACTTGCATGTCGATGAGTATGACAACCGGCAGGAGCCATAGGAGTTGTCTTTATTTTTTGTATGACCTGCGTGTCATTGAGAATCGCCATGTAAATTACTTTACTTTATTGCTAAACGCGTTAGACATAGTAGTAGAAGTAATAGTTGGCGAGCAACTTCATGGAGACACGATGATGAAGATCATGATGATGAAGATCATGGTGTCAAGCCGGTGACAAGATGATCATGGAGCCCCAAGATGGAGATCGAAGGAGCTATGTGATATTGGCCATATCATGTCACGTTTATTATTTGATTGCATGTGATGTTTATCATGTTTTGCATCTTGTTTACTTAGAACGACGGTAGTAAATAATATGATCCCTCATAATAATTTCAAGAAAGTGTTCTCCCTAACTGTGCACCGTTGCTAAGGTTCGTCGTTCCGAAGCACCACGTGATGATCGGGTGTGATAGGTCCTTACGTTCGCATACAACGGGTGTAAGACAGATTTACACATGCAAAACACTTAGGTTGGCTTGACGAGCCTAGCATGTACAGACATGGCCTCGGAACACAGAAGACCAAAAGGTCGAGCATGAGTCGTATAGAAGATATGATCAACATGAAGATGTTCACCGATGTTGACTAGTCCGTCTCACGTGATGATCGGACACGGCCTAGTTGACTCGGATCATGTAATACTTAGATGACCAGAAGAGGGATGTCTATCTAAGTGGGAGTTCATTAAATAATTTGATTAAATGAACTTTATTATCATGAACTTAGTCTAAATATTTACAATATGTCTTGTAGATCAAATGGCCAACGTAGTCCTCAACTTCAACGCGTTCCTAGAGAAAACCAAGCTGAAAGACGATGGTAGCAACTATACGGACTGGGTCCGGAACCTGAGGATTATCCTCATAGCTGCCAAGAAAGATTATGTCCTAAGAGCACCGCTGGGTGACGCACCTATTCTTCCTGCAGAACAAGACGTTATGAACGCTTGGCAGTCACGCTGCGATGATTACTCCCTCGTTCAGTGCGGCATGCTTTACAGCTTAGAGCCGGGGCTCCAAAAGCGTTTTGAGAGACATGGAGCATATGAGATGTTCGAAGAGCTGAAAATGGTTTTCCAAGCTCATGCCCGGGTCGAGAGATATGAAGTCTCCGATAAATTCTTTAGCTGTAAGATGGAGGAAAATGGCTCTGTCAGTGAGCACATACTCAAAATGTCTGGGTTGCACAACCGCTTGACTCAACTGGAAGTTAATCTCCCGGATGAAGCGGTCATTGACAGAATCCTCCAGTCGCTTCCACCTAGCTACAAGAGCTTTGTGATGAACTACAATATGCAGGGGATGGTAAAGACCATTCCTGAGGTATATGCTATGCTGAAATCAGCAGAGGTAGAAATCAAGAAGGAGCATCAAGTGTTGATGGTGAATAAAACCACTAAGTTCAAGAAGGGCAAGGGTAAAAAGAACTTCAAGAAGGACGGCAAGGAAGTTGCCGCGCCCGGTAAGCAAGTTGCCGGGAAGAAGCCAAAGAATGGACCCAAGCCCGAGACTGAGTGTTTTTACTGCAAGGGAAGTGGTCACTGGAAGCGGAACTGCCCCAAATACTTAGCAGACAAGAAGGCCGGCAAAACCAAAGGTATATGTGATATACATGTAATTGATGTGTACCTTACTAGTACTCGTAGTAGCTCTTGGGTATTTGATACCGGTGCAGTTGCTCACATTTGTAACTCAAAGCAGGAGCTGCGGAATAAACGGAGACTGGCGAAGGACGAGGTGACGATGCGCGTCGGGAATGGTTCCAAGGTCGATGTGATCGCCGTCGGCACGCTGCCTCTACATTTACCTACGGGATTAGTTTTAAACCTCAATAATTGTTATTTAGTGCCAAGTTTGAGCATGAACATTGTATCTGGGTCTCGCTTAATTCGAGATGGCTACTCATTTAAATCCGAGAATAATGGTTGTTCTATTTATATGAGAGATATGTTTTATGGTCATGCTCCAATGGTTAATGGTTTATTCTTAATGAATCTCGAACGTGATGATACACATATTCATAGTGTGAATACCAAAAGAATTAAAGTTGATAACAATAGTCCCACATATTTGTGGCACTGCCGCCTTGGTCACATAGGTGACAAACGCATGAAGAAGCTCCATGCAGATGGACTTTTAGAGTCTCTTGATTATGAATCATTTGACATGTGCGAACCATGCCTCATGGGTAAAATGACCAAGACTCCGTTCTCAGGAACAATGGAGCGAGCAACCAACTTATTGGAAATCATACATACCGATGTGTGCGGTCCAATGAGTGTTGAGGCTCGCGGTGGCTATCGTTATGTTCTCACCCTCACTGATGACTTGAGTAGATATGGGTATGTCTACTTAATGAAACACAAGTCTGAGACCTTTGAAAAGTTCAAGGAATTTCAGAGTGAGGTTGAAAATCAACGTGATAAAAGGATCAAGTTTCTACGATCAGATCGTGGAGGAGAATACTTGAGTCATGAATTTGGCACACACTTAAGAAAATGTGGAATAGTTTCACAACTCACGCCGCCTGGAACACCTCAGCGTAATGGTGTGTCCGAACGTCGTAATCGCACTCTATTAGATATGGTGCGATCTATGATGTCTCTTACCGACTTACCGCTATCTTTTTGGGGCTATGCTTTAGAGACTGCCGCATTCACTTTAAATAGGGCACCGTCGAAATCCGTTGAGACGACACCATATGAATTATGGTTTGGGAAGAAACCTAAGCTGTCGTTTCTAAAAGTTTGGGGATGCGATGCTTATGTCAAGAAACTTCAACCTGAAAAGCTCGAACCCAAGTCGGAAAAATGCGTCTTCATAGGATACCCTAAAGAAACTGTTGGGTATACCTTCTACCACAGATCCGAAGGCAAGATCTTTGTTGCGAAGAATGGATCCTTTCTAGAGAAAGAGTTTCTCTCGAAAGAAGTAAGTGGGAGGAAAGTAGAACTTGATGAAGTGTTGCCTCTTGAACCGGAAAATGGCGAAACTCAAGAAAACGTTTCTGAGGTGCCTGCACCGACTAGAGAGGAAATTAATGATGATGATCAAGATGCTTCTAATCAAGTTCCTACTGAAATTCGAAGGTCCACAAGGACACGTTCCGCACCAGAGTGGTACGGCAACCCAGTCTTGGAAATCATGTTGTTAGACAACGGTGAACCTTCGAACTATGAGGAAGCAATGGCGGGCCCGGATTCCGACAAATGGCTAGAAGCCATGAAATCCGAGATAGGATCCATGTATGAAAACAAAGTATGGACTTTGACTGACTTGCCCGTTGAACGGCGAGCCATAGAAAATAAATGGATCTTTAAGAAGAAGACAGACGCGGATGGTAATGTGACCATCTATAAAGCTCGGCTTGTCGCTAAGGGTTATCGACAAGTTCAAGGGGTTGACTACGATGAGACTTTCTCACCGGTAGCGAAGCTGAAGTCCGTCCGAATCATGTTAGCAATTGCCGCATACTATGATTATGAGATATGGCAAATGGACGTCAAAACGGCATTCCTTAATGGTTTCCTTAAGGAAGAATTGTATATGATGCAGCCGGAAGGTTTTGTCGATCCTAAGAATGCTGACAAGGTGTGCAAGCTCCAACGCTCGATTTATGGGCTGGTGCAAGCATCTCGGAGTTGGAACATTCGCTTTGATGAGATGATCAAAGCGTTTGGGTTTACACAGACTTATGGAGAAGCCTGTGTTTACAATAAAGTGAGTGGGAGCTCTGTAGCATTTCTCATATTATATGTAGATGGCATACTTTTGATGGGAAATGATATAGAACTCTTGGACAGCATTAAGGCCTACTTGAATAAAAGTTTTTCAATGAAGGACCTTGGAGAAGCTGCTTATATATTAGGCATCAAGATCTATAGAGATAGATCGAGACGCCTCATAGGTCTTTCACAAAGCACATACCTTGATAAAATATTGAAGAAGTTCAATATGGATCAATCTAAGAAAGGGTTCTTACCTGTGTTACAAGGTGTGAAATTGAGCTCAGCTCAATGTCCGACCACGGCAGAAGATATAGAAGAGATGAGTGTCATCCCCTATGACTCAGCCATAGGTTCTATTATGTATGCCATGTTGTGTACCAGACCTGATGTAAACCTTGCCGTAAGTTTGGTAGGAAGGTACCAAAGTGATCCCGGTAAGGAACACTGGACAGCGGTCAAGAATATCCTGAAGTACCTGAAAAGGACTAAGGAAATGTTTCTCGTTTATGGAGGTGACGAAGAGCTCGTCGTAAAAGGTTACGTCGACGCTAGCTTCGACACAGATCTGGATGACTCTAAGTCACAAACCGGATACGTGTATATTTTGAATGGTGGGGCAGTAAGATGGTGCAGTTGCAAGCAAAGCGTCGTGGCGGGATCTACATGTGAAGCGGAGTACATGGCAGCCTCGGAGGCGGCACATGAAGCAATTTGGGTGAAGGAGTTCATCACCGACCTCGGAGTCATACCCAATGCGTCGGGACCAATCAAGCTCTTCTGTGACAACACTGGAGCTATTGCACTTGCAAAGGAGCCCAGGTTTCACAAGAAGACCAGGCACATTAAGCGTCGCTTCAACTCCATTCGTGAAAATGTTCAAGATGGAGACATAGAAATTTGTAAAGTGCACACGGATCTGAATGTCGCAGATCCGTTGACTAAACCTCTCCCTAAGGCAAAACATGATCAGCACCAGAACTCTATGGGTGTTCGATTCATCACAATGTAACTAGATTATTGACTCTTGTGCAAGTGGGAGACTGTTGGAAATATGCCCTAGAGGCAATAATAAAAGCATTATTATTATATTTCCTTATTCATGATAATTGTCTTTATTCGTGCTATAATTGTGTTATCCGAAAATCGTAATACATGTGTGAATAACAGACAACAATATGTCCCTAGTAAGCCTCTAGTTGACTAGCTCGTTGATCGACGGATAGTCATGGTTTCCTGACTATGGACATTGGATGTCATTGATAACGAGATCACATCATTAGGAGAATGATGTGATGGACAAGACCCAATCCTAAACATAGCATAAGATCGCATAGTTCGTTTGCTAGAGTTATCCAATGTCAAGTATCCTTTCCTTAGACCATGAGATCGTGTAACTCCCGGATACCGTAGGAGTGCTTTGGGTGTGCCAAACGTCACAACGTAACTGGGTGACTATAAAGGTATACTACGGGTATCTCTGAAAGTGTCTGTTGGGTTGACATGGATCGAGACTGGGATTTGTCACTCCGCTTGACGGAGAGGTATCACCGGGCCCTCTCGGTAATGCATCATCACAATGAGCTCAAGGTGATCAAAGTGTTTGATCACGGGATCATGCATTACGGAACGAGAAAAGCGACTTGCCGATAACGAGATTGAACGAGGTATTGGGATACCGACGATCGAATCTCGGGCAAGTAAAATACCGATTGACAAAGGGAATCGTATACGGGATTAATTGAATCCTTGACATCGTGGTTCATCCGATGAGATCATCGTGGAGCATGTGGGAGCCAACATGGGTATCCAGATCCCGCTGTTGGTTATTGCCCGAGAGCCGTCTCGGTCATGTCTGCATGTCCCCCAAACCCGTAGGGTCTACACACTTAAGGTTCGGTGACGCTAGGGTTGTGAAGATATGTATGTGCAGTAACCCGAATGTTGTTCGGAGTCCCGGATGAGATCCCGGACGTCACGAGGAGTTCCGGAGGTAGAGAATTATATATAGGAAGTGCTGTTTCGGCCATCGGGACAAGTTTCGGGGTTATCGGTATTGTACCGGGACCACCGGAGGGGTCCCGGGGGTCCACCAGGTGGGGCCACCTGCCCTGGTGGGCCACATGGGCCTTAGGGGGTGCGCCTTGGCCTGCTTGGGCCAAGGGGAACCAGCCCCAAAGGGCCCATGCGCCTAGGGTTCCATCTAGGAGGAGTCCTAGCGGTGGAAGGCACCTCCTAGATGGCTTGGGGGGAGGGAAACCTCCTTGGCCGCCGCCCCCTTGGGAGATTGGATCTCCCAGGGCCGGCGCCCCCCCAAGAGGCCTATATAAAGGGGGGCAGGGGAGGGGGGCTGCGCACCCAATGCCCTGGCGCCTCCCTCTTCCTCTCCAACACCTCCTCCTCCTCCGTAAGTGCACGGCGAAGCCCTGCCGGAGTACTGCAGTTCCACCATCACCACGCCGTCGTGCTGCTGCTGGAGCCTTCTTCCCCAACCTCTCCTTTGCCTTGCTGGATCAAGAAGAAGGAGACGTCTCCCGTCCCGTACGTGTGTTGAACGCGGAGGTGCCGTCCGTTCGGCACTAGATCATCGGTGAATTGGATCACGGCAAGTACGACTACCTCATCCACGTTCACTCGAACGCTTCCATTGCGATCTACAAAGTGGTATGTAGATGCTATCTAATCTGAATACTCGTTGCTAGATGAACTCATAGATGGATCTTGGTGAAACCGTAGGAAAATTTTTAATTTTCTGCAACGTTCCCCAACAAAATATTGCGGGGGTGTTCGCAGAAGGCGCGTTTTCACACTTGATCCAACGTCTTGGTCCTACAAAGGAGGTGATAGCGCAGCGAACTAGGCAATCGGACTATAATGCTTTAACACTTTAACTTAGCCATAGGAGTTTGACAGTGAGGCTACTTATATAGCCCCTGGTGGCGCCTGCGCTCGCCCGAACTCGGGGTGCCTGGCCGCGAAACGGCCCTTTGTTAATGCGAAGGAATCCTAGAGATTCCGGTGAGTCATCGAGTGGTTGACCAGTCTCTCGCTATATCATGATAGTCAGTTTTCGGCTTTCTCTACTGAGGTGCTCGCCTGGCCGAACCGGGGCACAATCGCAGTAGTTCTCCTGGTGCCTCATTAGCCGATAGAGCGGAACGTAAGGCAGCAAAACACAGGAGCCGGGCAACCCAACATTTGACCAAAGACATGATTCGGAGCTGATGCATATAAGGTCAAACTCGCGACGCCGAACACTCCCTAAGGTATTCGGTCTTTATGAAGGCGGGCGGGACAACGCCTTTAATTATAAGCCCCTAGTGTCCAGGTACGCGCAAAATTCTGACGTGGCCACATGTCAAGACGTCAGTCTCCTCCTTGGTTATACCAAAACCCCAGGGGATGTGTATCAATAAGACACAGTAAAAAAGGTTTACGCATGGTCTTAATCTGAAAAGAATCCTTGAAACGGGTCCCTGCTGCATGTCTGCGCCTGTGTCTCCGTTGTGCCGTATCCTGGACGGGCATAGCACGGTGTTCATCTGTAAAAGAGAGGAACTTAGTTGAAGAAAGGTTGTGCCGAACAGAAGTTATACTAAATAAATAAAGTATAAATTGAAATGGGTAAAATTGAGCTTGATTGTCTCTTTCTTTATATGCGCGGAGCCCCTATTACAGGGGTGTATGGCTATAAAGCCTTTATGCCGGACTCGTCTAGCCGTGTCCGTGGTCTTAATGACATGTTTAGATGTTTTTAGCTGGTGAAGCCATTTTATCGTGGGGCTGTTAAGGCAGCCGCACAATCTTCCGCGCGGGAGGCGTACTCAATGCTTTCCCTTTCATGAGATGATGCCTCGCGGACCGGGCATCTTAAGCGTAAGAGATGCATAGTGCGGAATTGCGTTAAAGCGGGCGAAAGCTTCGCGTCCCATTAGTGCTTGATAGCTGCTTGAGAATGGGGCGATATGGAAGGTTAGCCTTTCGCAACGGAAGTTGTCCGGGGAGCCGAATTTAAGTTCTAGCCGGAGAGAACCCGTGCAATGGGCATCCGGGCCTGGTGTTACCCCTTGAAAGGAGGTTTCGCTATTGCGAATTTTTTCTAGGTCTATCCCCATGTGGCGGATTGTGTCCTGATATATTAGGTTTAGACCACTGCCGCCATCCATTAGGACATTTGTAAAGTGGAGTCCGTCGATTATTGGACCTAATACCAAGGCAGTCCAGCCTGCGTTCCGGATACTTCTAGAGTAATCCAGATGATTGAAGGTGATCGGTTTTAACAACCAGTGGCGAGACTCCTTTGGGATAGGCCGTATGGTGCGTACCTTTATGGGCGCCGCTTGTTTTGTTATGTGAAGTAAGTTTACTGTTTTGACTTCTTGTGGAAAATTCTTTTGTTTCCTGGTGCTCTGCTTTTGGGGTTCATCATCGTCTTTGCTTGGTGTGTCGTGCCCCTTGTGTTCGGCGTTGAGTTTGCCGGATTGCTTGAAAACCCAACAATCTCTGTGGGTATGGTTTGCAGGCTTTCCGGGAGTACTGTGTATTTGACATATCTTGTTCAAGATTTTGTTTAAGTTGGATAGCTCGTCCCTGTTATCCTTGAGGGGCGGCTTTTTCTGTTTTTGCCGAGAGCTTTTGAATCCGGCATTGACTGTCGTGCTCTTCGGACTGCTTTCCTTAGTCCGGCGCTGGTCCTTGTTGCGTCGTGGTTTTCCGTTTCCATCCCTAATTTCGGATGTACTTGGGTCGCTGGTGCTACATCTTGCCAACCAGCTGTCCTCTCCTGCACAAAAGCGGGTCATGAGGCTTGTTAATGCGGCCATTGTTCTTGGCTTTTCTTGGCCGAGGTGTCTGGCGAGCCATTCGTCTCGAACGTTATGCTTAAAAGCTGCTAGGGCTTCGGCGTCCGGACAGTCGACTATCTGATTCTTTTTAGTAAGGAATCTGTTCCAGAATTTCCGGGCTGACTCTCCGGGCTGTTGAGTTATGTGACTTAGATCGGCTGCATCCGGAGGGCGGACATAGGTCCCTTGAAAATTTGCCCGGAAAGCGTCTTCGAGCTCTCCCCAACTTCCAATGGTGTTTTCGGGAAGGCTTTTGAGCCAATGCCGAGCTGGCCCTTTAAGCTTCAGGGGTAAGTATTTTATGGCGTGGAGGTCATCTCCTCTTGCCATGTGTATGTGGAGGATATAATCCTCAATCCAGACTCCAGGGTCTGTTGTTCCGTCGTACGCCTCTATGTTTACGGGCTTGAATCCCGCTGGAAATTCATGGTCCAGAACCTCATCGGTGAAACATAGGGGGTGTGTGGCACCCCTGTATTTGGGTGTGCCGTGATGTTCGGATATTGGTTGTGTTGCACTGCTTACGAGAGCTTGCATTCTTGGCCCATAGATAGATCTAGCTGGGCCATCTTTTTTATGCGAATCCTTGAGTGGGTCGCGTGCCGGCTTGTATGCGGCGCCGCTTGCCGCTTTATGCTGGCCATGGGGTCGTCTATCCGACCGGGTGGCTTTCTTATTTTTTTGATTGCGGGGGCTCTAAGGTCTCCTCGTCAAATTCCGGCAGTAGCTTTCGCTTCGGATAGCTTTTGGTGTGGCGACTGCCGCCGTATTTGTCTACGGTATTGAGTACTTTGCTCCATCTGATTCTGAGTGCATCTTCCACAGTTTTGAGCTTCCGCTTCTGCTTTTTAGGCTACGCACGGTGGCAACGAGCCTTTGGTGGAGGTTCTTCTGCTCCATTAGCTTGTCTGGCGTAAGGTCGTCCGGAATGTTGTTCTCGCCGGTGACAGGTTGTTCGGTTTGTTTATTCAAGTTGCCCTGTTCGTCGTCTGCCGGCTCATCCTGCTCTATGGCTAGGTCTGTATGGTTGTTGTCTTTGTCGAGGCGGGGCTTGGAGTGGCGTTTACGTCGCCGCTTTGATTGCTTTTCGAGAGAACGATCCCTCGTTGCATCCCTGTGTTCCTCGTCGTCGCTTCCTTTAGGTGTGTCCACCATATACACATCATGAGATGAGGTGGCTGTCCAGTGCCCTATAGGCATTGGTTCATGTTCGTCTCCTACATCGTCGTCCATACCGTCTATGTCTTCGGAGTCGAAGTCAAGCACGTCGTTTAAATTATCGACAGTGGCTACCAATTGGGTGGTGGTTGGGCTTCGAATTGCTTCGTCGTCCGCATCCCAATCCTGCAGGTCATAGTCCGGCCAGGACTCTCCTGATAAAGAGAGAGACTTTAGTGATTTTAGAATATCGTCGAAGGGCGAGTGCTGAAAGATGTCCGCGGCGGTGAACTCCATGATCGGCGCCCAATCGGATTCGATCTGCAGGGGCGCGGAGGGCTCGGAGTCCGGCTCCTTGGAGTCACGAGCCTCGCGGAGGGCAGAGCTGGTGTTCGGCTTGATCGTCGTAGAGATTGCAGCCCCCGAGGCGGTGTCTAACCACCCGCCCTCGATTGGTGTGGCCGGCTCCGAGTTAAGGGCCGGAGCGGACACAGTTGCGGCCTCCAGGGCACTGTTCGGCGGCAGAGCTAGATCATGCCCATCGTGACAGTGCGGCGCGCTCGGCAGTGGCTCGAATCCGTCGAAGATCAAGTCCCCGCGGATGTCAGCCATGTAGTTTAAGCTTCCGAATCTGACCTGATGGCCAGGGGCGTAGCTTTCGATCTGCTCCAGATGGTCAAGCGAATTGGCCCGCAGTGCGAAGCCGCCGAAGACGAAGATCTGTCTGGGGAGAAAGGTCTCACCCTGGTCTGCATCGCTATTGATGATCAGAGGAGCCATCGGGCCTAAAAGTGACGACACAGAGGAACTCTCAATGAAAGCACCAATGTCGGTGTCAAAACCGGCGGATCTCGGGTAGGGGGTCCCGAACTATGCGTCTAGGCGGATGGTAACAGGAGGCAGGGGACACGATGTTTTACCCAGGTTCGGGCCCTCTTGATGGAGGTAAAACCCTACGTCCTGCTTGATTAATATTGATGATATGGGTAGTACAAGAGTAGATCTACCACGAGATCAAGGAGGCTAAACCCTAGAAGCTAGCCTATGGTATGATTGTTGTTCTCCCCTACGGACTAAAACCCTCCGGTTTATATAGACACCGAAGAGGGTTAGGGTTACACAGAGTCGGTTATAATGGTAGGAGATCTACATATCCGTATCGCCAAGCTTGCCTTCCACGCCAAGGAAAGTCCCTTCCGGACACGGGACGAAGTCTTCAATCTTGTATCTTCATAGTCCAGGAGTCCGGCTGAAGGTATAGTCCGGCTATCCGGACACCCCCTAATCCAGGACTCCCTCACCCTTCTTTCAGCAGCTCAGCAACAACAAGCTCAAGCTTTGCCTTCTCCTTCTTAAGAACATATCTGTCAACTTGAACATCCTTCATAGCCTTCCTGGTGTTCTTGATGATATCAGCTTGGCTCTGCAAAATGCACCTCTGCTCTTTTGCAAGTTTGAGCTTTTTCCATCTGCACCTCCAACATAGCTTTCTCCTCTAGCTCCTTCTTCTTCTTCTTCTCAAGTTCTTCCTCCTCCACTTGTTTCTGGTGCACCTTCTTGTCCACCCTACCATCCTGCCAATCAAACATCTTGGATACATCATCAACAAGCTTGGTGTACTCAATGCAAAGCTTGTCATTTTCAGTCCTAAGCTTGGCGAACTCCCTTTCATGTTCACTCTTAAGCCTGGCCAACTCCTTCTCGAACTTCTCCTTGTCCTGTACCCTTCCAAAGTTCTGCTCATGGAACATCTCCCATAGCTTGCACAAACATCTCTGAAGAACAGTTGGCCAAGGCCCATCAACCCACTCTACAACACCACAATTCACACCATTTTCCTGCATTTATAAATGTGATAAGTTATTACAAATGGACTAGGAGCTTATTTCAGTTCCATGATTAACTTGTATATACTTGATAATTTCTAACAATGAATAACAAAATGAGATATGATAAGTTATTATAATGCCATGATTAAGTTTCCAAAGTAACAAAAATACATGGCAGAAAAATGTTTATTGGCATCATATCAAACAAAGTGTCGCATCATATCAATCATCAGTGACCATACATAGCAGAAAAGTTTATTGCCATCTAACCTGGACTGGGCAGCCATAAAAACGCCTTCCTGTTAAAGGCCCTTCAAAAGCAACACGCTTAATAGGCCTCATTTGATGCAGAATGCACTTGGGATGAGCAAACTCAAGTTGGCCACAGAAAAGGGGCTCCACAGTGGTGTCTGGTTCCTCCTGCAACCAAAATAACCAGCAAACACTAGTTTCAATCTGCACTCAACACCAGAATATACTTGCACGCTTCATTAAACATGAACACTAAAAAAATCCCCAACTCAGCATGAACCCTAACACTGTACTGAGATGAACCCTAGCTTACATCAATCCTACAATCAAACCCCAGCCTCACTATTGAACAAGAATCCTACAACAGCAACACTACACTTAGCAAGATCCATGGCGGTAGCCTAGGCCTACTAGCACCTAACCCTAACCCTAGGTGGTAAAGAACTTACCATAAGTCCCATGTCCATGCTGACGACCTCGCACTCCTCCTCCGAGCTAGTTTCCTCGTCGTTCCAGGAAGGCATGGTGGCAAGGAGGTCAACGGCGACCCACCTCAAAGACGGCGAGCGGCGGCGAGCTCGTACTGGAGCAGGGGAGTGAGAGCAGGGGAGTGAGCGAGCAGGAAGAGAGTGAGTGAGCAGGAGCGCCCGACCGACCGAGGGGGTTTATTTACCCCAGTTCCGACCGGGCCGGTCGGCTAACGCCCGTCAACGGCCGCGCCGTGAGCGCACTTGGCCAGGTGGCCTGACATGTGGGTCCGGGCGGTCAGAAAAACGGTTCAAGCGCTAGACACGGGCGTTTTGGGTTTTTTGAAACAGCGAACCGCGCGACTGGTAGCTTTCTGAGGAAAATTAAAAAGTGGTAGTTTTTTGGAACCCTAGCCTGTAAACTAGTAGTTTTATGCTATTTACTCTATACCCTTAAAAACACAAAATAGTTTCTCCCAATTACCTAAGACATTTTTTCCGAGCAAACTGAGGTCTTATTGTGTGAGGAAGTTGGTATTCAACTGGGAATAGAAATGTATTGTCAATATAGTGCTACAAATACTAATAAAATCTGAGGCATTTTTTCCCGTGAAAAAAGGAGGCACTTTTTGTCTGTTGTTCTGCCACTTAAAAAGAAACACCGCACTCCTAAAAAAGGAGTATTGCTTAACAAACATTGTTCTGCCTGGAATTTTTTGTCGCGTCAGTCGATTCCGCGCAACATGAGGCCGAAGATGGGGACTATGTGAGGAGCGGCAACGACGAGTGTCGGCCAACCGAGGGCGAGCTAGGACCTCTCCGGAGACGACACATGAACAGTAGCGAGATGCGGCATCTTAGGTGGAGGCGGGGAAGAAACTTAATGGGGGGAGGGGAGGGGAGGGGGGGTATGTAGGGGAGTTGTTCATGGGGGCGGACTTAGAGAGGTGGTCGGGGCGGAGGCCAGGTCAAAGGAAGGGTGGTGCGACGAGGCGACGATAGCCTCTGGCGGAGGCAAGCAGTTAGGGTTGGATCCGATTGGAGAAAGAAGACGAACATAAACAGTTGGAGAAGGAAGAATGAGATCTGGCCGTTCATCCCTATCTGACGGCTATGAGTAAAAATGACTGATGCAAAAAGAAATTCAAGTAGCTGATGAATATGCGGTCCCTAGAACTACTCATGCGACGCGGACTGGACTATGGCAGACGATGTACTGTCACGCTGACCAGTTGCTTGACGGATATATTGCTGGATTCGAGCAAGGTCCCGGCTGCCGAGGGTGTGCTGCCATTGAAAGCAGCAGGACAGATGACAGATCACAGAATTTTGGCAATCAGGCTCAAAGTCCATGTATCCAGACGGTAGCCGGCTGGCCAAAGCTGAAGCCAGCACGCATGCAAGCAGGCCAGCAGGTACTAGCTCCGTAGCGGCTATGTATATGTACTCCTTTTTTTTTTGCGGCTATGTATATGTACTCATACACTGTTACACAGCTGGGGTCGCTGGGCGGGCCGATCGATCGGGTGCCAAGTCTACATTCTTATCGGTTGTCATCGTATCAAGATAACATGGAACCGAATCATCATCAAGGCATAGATATCTGGCGTTGTGTCAGGAAGAAACTGAAGAGGAGTGCAGCTGGCCGGCAATGAGAAAATCGTGCTGGGCGGCGACAGGATCGATCGGTCGATCCATAGGCCAGAAGCCAGCAAAGATGTGACGGCCGGCAAAAGATAACGCGCACAGTTGCATCTGAACGTATGTATAGTTGCAGCATCTGGCCGGCTAGGTCTAGCTAAGGTACACGCATGACAAAACCGTGGTCGCCGACGTCTACTCGACCGAGCAATGGAGGTTCTTTCTGCACATGTCTGCGTGTACAGTGTCAGTGCGTAATATTCGATTCCGGTCCACGCGAGATCTCTGCGCCAGATCCGACGCCCTGACGACTGCGCCGTATCCACGTCGGTAATACTGTGCACTGCATGCTGTCTCTGTGTCTCACGGTAGCTAGCAGGGTAGCATCGGCTGATCAAGTGATCGGTCGATGGACCCGAATCTTCTCTTCCCGCACAGATTGGTCGACAGCCTAGCTGCCTAATTCCATTTCTCTTCTCGGCCTTGTCTTTCACTTGTTACTCTCCAAGGACTGACTGCAGGGTCCACTTGGCGTATGTGGTGATTGATGTCAACTCAGCTTCAAGTTAGTATTTCAGCTATTTCGCAAAGAAAAAGTTAGTATTTCAGCTGTATAGTCCATTTGGAATTGTCGAGATGATACATGTTTTGAACGCAAGATGGTACTTGACCCTTTTGTAATTGGATCCGACTATGTCACATCTAGATGTGACATCATCCCACATCAATGAACAAATAAAGCCCCACCATTGTATTTTTTTTGTCTTCTTGCTTTTTATTGTTTGTTGCCCATACCCCCGGCCTAGAATGATGGGAGCTTCTCCGACTGGGCTGGCCCAAAGTTAAATCGACAACGAGCTGTCAAGTGCAAAATTCCCCAAAAAAGATTGTCATGTGAGTGCCATGGTTCAAACCGCAGACCTTCTATTGGTGCGCTCGTCTTGCAAGCCACAGAACCGACTAGTTGTATGATAAAATAGCAGCTCGCTCTTTAAAGAACTAACGGTAGTGCGTAACTGAACGTCACTGGAAAATTGTAAAAAGAAAATCAAGTTTCATACACTTCTCCAAAATTACGAACATTTTTTTAACGCAAGCAATTTTAATAATTTCTAAACATTTTTACAGTTATGAAGAAATTTTAAAATGCCAAACATTTTTTGAATTTTTAAAACAAACCTTGGAAATGTGAACATCTTTTGAAATTTAGAGCAATGTATGAAAACACAAACATTTTTAAAAATTCAAGAACATTTTGTGAAATGCTTTTTTTGAATTGGTGAACACAATTCCGAGAACGCATTTTTCTTTTTAAATTCTACAACATTTTTTGAATTGGTGAAGAAACTAGCCATATATACAAAAGGATATGACTCAAATTAAAGGGATTTTTATGCAACTATGAGATTTCAAAGAAGGTGGGGAACTAGCTCAATGCGTTGGGAACATAAAATCATGTAAATTGTGGCTTTTTAAAAAAACATGAAAACTTGGGTCCCTCTGAATCAGTTGCATATCTTTCAGAAAACAAAATGGGTTGAAGATGGACTTGCAACTGGGACATTTGAAAAATGGGGCAAGGCCCAAATAATAAAACACAAACAATGTTGAGCGGATAAAAGGGGCAAACAAAAAGAAAAGGTGGAATAGTAACTGTCAAGGCCAGGGCTTACATTTTGCATCTTTAAGATGGAATTGTACCTAGCATAAAAATTGGTCGCTCACCCCAATTACTAATGGACATGCAACTAAACTTTGACAAACACTTTTATCCATTCCACACAAAGTTGTGGTCATGTTAAAGACGTGCAGTTGCAGTTGGGTGGCTTACAGTTGTGTGTTTAATGGAAGACATGAATTTGCCCTCCAAACAAATTATTTTTGTTCCCTAATTTGCAGTCGCGTTGAAAATATGCAGTTGTGGAGCAAAGACAACACTTACAATTGCGTGTTTGATGATGGACATGCAACTCCCGACAAAACAATGTTCTTACAGTTTTTGATATTTTTATAGTAACAATGTTCTTGATTTTTGTAGTTCCAAATTGGAACTAACAGTCATGTATCTGTATTGGAATCTGAAATTTGTGTTCTTGATTTTTAGACAACATTTGTCCCTAGAGTTTGCTTTGCTCTTTTTATGGCACAAAATTGGCCTGTGGTTTCATTTTCAATGTTTTTTTTATATATTTTACAAACATTTTTTACGTCGAAAGTTCGTTTTTTCATGGCGCAAAATTGGCAGTGGAAAAAAAAATCTTTTTGTACCTTTTTCCACTCTTACAAACATTTTACACAAATAACCAGGCATGCAACAGGAAAAACGAACAAACAATTTTAGCTATTGGACGACGTGAACCAAAAGGTACTGGATCTCGCACGAAAGGAAAAGCAAGAGAGACACGCTTGCGGACGGATTCACGAACCTAGCCAGTACAAAAATGCTTTATTTGCAGCCCAACAAAGAACAGACGACACAGGAAAGTAAACAATGGGCCGTTGTTCCTACGAATCTTTTAGCACTTGATCGTATGGTTGAGCGTTCGATGCGAGGTAAGAATATTACATTAGATGTGAAATATCAATTTCATTTGTAATTTTATATAGAGCCTGCTCTTTAATCAGCTCTTGGGCGATGTTGCAGAAAACCAGGAAAGACAAAAGGAGTTGATTTGGGGAGGAAAGCTACTCGACCTAACTTGATATAGCAGCACGTACGTAGCTAACAACAAACTAACGACATACCGAAAACTCAAACCAAATCTCCTTGTCAACATGATATGTACTCCCTCCGTAAAGAAATATACGGGCGTACCATATGTATGTATGTATCGATGCTCCGGCCGGGACCATGCAAGCAAGAAATATCATGATGAAGTGCATGCATTGGACGAGATAGCTAGCTAGTTGGGCATCGATTGATGTGTCGATCAAGCCAGCGGGGAGGTGAAAATTCTCTGGCCACGGGATAGGATCGCCTTGGGATCATACTTCCTCTTCCGCTCCACGAACCTGGCCCACTTGGCCGGACCAAAGTGCTTCTTCTCCCAACCGGCCTGACCGGCGTAGTACGGCAGGTACTGCACGCATGGTATCCCTGCCTCCTCGCAGAAGCGTAAGATCTCCTCGTTCTGCTCCTCCAGACGCCCAAGGTCGCCCTCGGACACCGCCGACCGGAGGATCCCAACCGTGTAGAACACCTCCTCCTCCTCCGGGAACACTGCTGACGTGTCGCTGTCCCACCTGTCCCGGTTCATGGGGTAGACGAGGACGGGGCCCATGGGGCCGGTGCCGCCGTCGCGGCGGAGGATGCCGTGGAAGACGCCGGCCGCGAAGTCGAGGACGCGGGAGCGCGGGAGGAAGAGGTTGAGCCAGGGGTGTGGCACGTCCCAGAGGCCGGCGGCGCGGAGCTTGAGCTCGCCGTCGCGCACCCGGTCAAGGAACCCCGCGTACGACACGTCCTGCACGAACGCGAACCCACGCGCGTACCGCAGCTCGCGCAGCAGCACCTCCAGCCTCTGCACGCATGCATTCACCCACAAATTAACGGAGTATAAAACCGTTTATAGATCATTAAAGTAGTTCACGGTCGTGAGTAGTAGCTTTTTCAGATCTGCTTCTTTAACTTACTGTCTATAGGGATGAGTGTGCGCGCGTATGTATGAGCGCTTAAGTCTGTATCGATGTTTAAAAAAGAAAAGTAGTTCACGGTTGTAGTAGTAGTTTTTTCACACTTCAATTTTTACGCATGCACGAATACATGCAGAGTTCTTCATTCCCGTTTACCGGCTGAAAATTGTACATGCATGTACGGGAACGCGAACCATCGTTATTTTTTCAGCGATAAAAAATATATTTATAGGACCAGACCAAAAAATGTTAGACATACAAAGACTTACACACTTTTACACGCTTCTTCCATCTAACAACCAATCACAAACCTCTCCCCCCCTGATTTTCAGGGGGGTGGGCCACCCCGTTCATCTATTGACCAATCAAGGTTAACCATCCTGTAAAAGCCTGTAAGTCGTTTGTACGTGTAGCATTGCCGGGACCAGACCTTACAAAATTATAAAAAGTTGATCAAGCGAGTTACTTTTCTGATAAGAGGATGGCAGTGTGACGTGTCTATGGACGGAATTAGGAGCATAATTAGTTTGCTATCAACATTTGGCATTGCCAATATTTGACAAGCCAACATTTGGCAAAATCAGAAGTTGCCAACATTTGGCAACTTTTTGTGAGATTGTCAATGAAAATTGGCAAGCAACCAATCTCTAGCCAATATTTGGCAGTTGCCAAAATTTGGCATGCCAACTTTTGGCATCAAACCAATTATGCTCTAGAATAGCATGTAGGTCAGGCAAGATCATAGGGTATGGCCGCTTGCATATGCAGTGCATGCACGGTCCCTGTCCCATGCGTTAGATCTTGTTCGCATAGTGCTACTAGGTGTACTGGCTACAAGAAAATGCTCAAAAGCCTAGCCAGCTTTTGATTGATGCTCAAAAGCGTATGCATGAATAAAGTAATTCTGGCAAAATCCTACTTGCTAGTTTTGAAGTAATTCTGGCAAAGTATATAAGTACATGATGAGACCGTATAGAACTGATGTATTGGTGTACTCCCTAGTCCCAACTAACTAGTCACCCACAACAAAAAGCGAAATGATGCATTATTAGGTTTATCTTCTTCTACGCGGATGGTAGCTTTTACTACTGTCCTAGAAGAAATTTGGGATCAGCTAGATATAAGTCGCCTGCAAAAGTAAAATAAAATTGGACTAGTCGATTTCTGTGAGCCGTCGGATGCAAGATGGATGACCAGATCAGTTTCTTCAACCTCCTGATGGTTATTGTTCATCATCTTCTATCTCGTATCGTCCGATTTACTATGGCCCGCGGTCGAAGGCGCTACCGCGCCAGCCTTGCTGCCCCGCCCTACCCGCAACCCCACTACCCTCCCCTCCTCCCCCCCCCCCCCCCGGGCCGCCGCCATCCCTCTAACCTCGGCCACGATCCATTTTTCCCAGCAAACTACACCCCCCACTCCCAACACCCCTAAGATCATGGTGCACCCTGCCACCCTACTAAGATAGATCATGGGGTAGGTTCTCCGGTGAGCAGCGGCTGCCTCCTTCCTACCAAAATTGACTGACCCTAATTCTATTTTTCAGTCGACTTGCGTTTAGCTACTTATCACATGATCAGGTTATTCCACCCCAAATATAAGAAAATGCCAAATATGTCAGAGGGCAAGTTGGCATAGATTTGGTCAAAATCTTAGTTGAGAGACTTAAAGGCTTGATCCAACAAAAAATTGGTGGATGTAGATTGTAGATATTTTTGTAATTATTGCTTCAAGAAGTCCAAATTTTTGTAGCAAACCATTTTTATATAACTGAAATCTCGATGTTGTATAATTTAATTAGCGTATTCGTAATTAATATCGGTAGCAAAAAGTGGTTGGACGTCCTGGTTTACTCTCTCCCAAGCAGGAATTTATGTTCACTTTCGCTAATATAGTTCACTTATCCCTAAACTGGGATTACTGCTGATGGGGCCGGGTTAGATTTGCGACAGGGACGGGTTCATTCCAGGAGCAGACAAAGCTAGACCAACTACGTACGACGACGTCGATGGTGCAATGGATTTGCATGCACGGTTGGAGCCATGCGCGTCAGCTCAGGCGGCCAAAAAGTCACCATCGACCTCACTTGGCGGGTCCCCGTCTAGCTCTGGCTAGCTACACGACACGACGGACGCACGGATGGAGCCTACGCGCGCACCCACACCGACAAAAGATCACGCAAGTTTTACCTTGTCGACGTCAGACTCGCCGGCGAGAGCAGCGCCGCCGTAGTACATCGCTCCCTCGAGGCAGTAAAGGACGCCGCCGGCCTCCTTAACGAGCGCGGCGATGCGCACCGCGTCGGCTTCCGAGAAGAACGACGAGCGCCAGCTCCCGACCTGGCCCTGGCCCGCGAGCACCACCGAGCCCTCGACGTAGTCCATGAGCCCGGACACAGCGGTGCCGAGGTCGACGCCGATGAGCCGCTCCTGGTCGCCCGTGAGCGACGCGGCCCCCGTGTAGAAGAGCCGCACCCAGCGCGCCCTCGCCGGCGCCGGGATCAGCGGGATGCGCGCCCGCGTTATGACGCCGAACTGCCCCAGCCCGCCCAGCACGGCGTCGAACAGCTCCGCGTGCTTCTCCTTTGAGCATGTCACCATCTCCCCGAGCCCTACATATTAATTCGCAACCATTAATACGTGAACATGGCGTAAAGAACCAAACGTGTTCATCTAGTGCCGTCGTGCACGGCGCACATACGTACCGGTGATCACGTCGAGTTCTTGCACGTTGGATATCTGGGGGCCGTGGCGGAAGACCTGGCCGCTGATGCCGGCGTTGGAGAGCGTCCCGCCGACGGTGAGGTGGAGGTAGTCGGTCCACGACCTCGGGGTGAGGCCGTGCGCCAGGGCAGCACGCAGCACGTCCACCCACAGCTGCTCGCCGCCGGCGTCGACGTAGCGGCCGTCGACCGAGACGGAGAGGCGGGTAGCAGACCCGCCGGCTTGGCACCCGAGCGACAGCATGTCCACGACGACGCCGCGGGGTGCGGACGCCTGCCCTCGGGTCGAGTGGCCGCAGCCCCGGGCAGACACTGGGAACGGGGAGGGGTGCATGCACGAGGCCCGGAGCAGCGAGGCGATGTCCTCGGGGCACGACGGGTAGAGCACGGCCGCCGCCGCCGGCTGCGCATCCGACACGTTGCCAAAGTCGGCGGACGCCAGCGCGGTGGCCTCGGCATCGTCACGGATCAGCGGGCGGATCCCGAGGTGGCAGAGCTCGTGGAGTAAGGAGGAGGCCGGCCTCCACGCGCCCGAGTAGGCCGAGGTGGCGGGGCTCGTCGTTGTCTTGAGGAGGCAGCTGAGCAGGAAGAGAGCGGCTATCAGTGTCATCTCTCGCGCTTTGTTCATGACGACCGTCTGTGTCTTGGCTTGAGTGAACGATGGATCTCTCTGTGTTTCGTGACTCTTTTCAAGCGGAGAGTTGGGCATAAATAAGGGCACCGTGTGTACAGGTAGAATATGTACACTGAAGAGTACATGTCTACATGTGCAGCGAGTAGCTGAGTAGTGCGCGAATAGTGAGAGATCTTGCAATCTGTAGGTGAAAGAATAGGTGTCCTACGAGCAGCTACAGCTAGCCACTGAAAGCGGCGGCTCAGTTGCATTGCATGTAACAGCGCTGCATGTTTTTCGTTTTCTTTCGGATGGTCTCACGCCTAAAAATGTACGTACGTGTACGTGTGGCCAGCAAACCAGTACAATGTACAAACCACTACGGAGACGCGGAAGCTGCACATGGCGCAAGAGGAAAGCTCGGGCATCACGACGAGGCCGAGAGAGCAACATAATAAGCATCATGCATGATGAGGGCAGTGGTACGACAAGCATGCGTGCGGTTGGGAGCTTGGGTTTGGCTGATGCATGCACCGATCATACGCACTTCACGACACAATTGCATTAATGTGTAAACCGTACCCAACACGACTTCCGTGTAGGCATGTACTAGAGTGAAAAATGTCTTACATATAAGACGGAGAAAGTAGAATCCTACAAATAATGTGAGCGACCTCTCAAGAGGAGGTGAACAAGGCAGTTGTGGCCGGATCAAACTAAGCAGGCGGGGAGAACCATTCTCGCTCATGTTGTTTCATCGATAAATCGCTGTAAATACACTTTGGATCCGTTCTTGCGGATTTGGTTTAGCAGAACTGTTTTGGGACTTGAATGTGTTTCTTAGCTTTTCACATGGTCTTTGCTGCAAAAGTGAACTAAATGTTCTACTCCCTCCGTCCCATAGTGTAAGACGTTTTTTAACACTAGTGTAGTGGCAAAAAACGTCTTACACTATGGGACGGAGGGAGTAGATCCCAATGTTTCATTTCTAGTCATTTTGCTTGGCTACTTCTTTTGCCTGGAATTAGCTGCCGCTCAAAAGAATGTAACTAGCAGGAGTATAATATAATCTACATATTGGTCTAGAAAATAGACTAACATGGAACCATCCGTATGATTGCGTTTTTCACAAATCATACTCCTAATTTCTTGCAAGTTATCTACTAGGCTACTGCAGCATGTGGACACAGGACAAACGGTCGCTTATGGCACGTGGTTCTAGCTGGCTGAAAATGGTTGCTTAGGGTTTATTCAATCAGTTTGGCTGGTGAGCCATTCGTAGATTACGTGGATGAGCTATGTAATCTTGGGCCTAGCCTATTGTGATTGTGTTCTCTTCTTATATGCATTATTTTCTAGTACTTGAAGACCTGCTATCACTCATGTTTAATCAAATGGATGTGCGTATATCCTATGATGCAGAGGCCGAGGCACTCCTCTTTTTGAAAAAAACAAAATAAAAGTCTACAAAAAATAGACCCATTGGAGTCCCTAGTTCGCCTAGCTTCGTCCTCATATATTCTCAAGCCCACAGGAGCAAGTAAACTAGGTTTAAGATCTCGCAATCATGTTTAACTGTATGA
The DNA here is from genome assembly GCA_032464435.1 of Aegilops umbellulata. NCBI lineage: Eukaryota > Viridiplantae > Streptophyta > Magnoliopsida > Poales > Poaceae > Aegilops > Aegilops umbellulata. Next base: position 35,977,577 of record CP136056.1, on the reverse strand, counting down.
TCAATACTGATTTTTTGAGAGAAGTATACATCCCGTGGGGCTTACACATGGACTAACAATCCAAACAACCCCACCTTGGAGAAGTTAGATAGGATCCTGATTAGTGATGCCTGGGAGAGTGTGTTTCCTCTTACTGCTATTAAGAAATTTGTTAGAGTTGTGTTGATGAAAATCATTTGACTGTGGTCTGTGGACACTGGAGAGAGTGTGAAAGTAAGAAGCAAATACTTTTTTCATGAATACACAAGTTGCGTATCTTTTCATTGATAGAAGGTGAATAAAAGCATGAGGTTACAACACTTACAAGGCCATGTACGCACAAGGTATGGTGTACAAGCATATGTGTAAACTAGAACAAGGGGTTTGCTCAGCCCTAAACGCCTAAATTAGCGACTACGCGCCGTGGATGATGTTGTGTAGCCCTTTGGCGCCCTCCTTGGCCCATAGTCACGCCTCGTCCTTGATGGTGTTGGTGATGAGGGTGAGCGAAGGAGTAGCTCCATCGAAGTGTTGCCACCAGATTTTGGCACGCTCAAGAACTTAATTAATATAGTCTCAAGTGAATAAGTGATCTACATAAAAAAGTTTCGTATTGTCGATATGAACATCTTTGAAGTTTGGGCCATCGCCATCCGACCTCATTTCAAGGGCCGAAACTATGCTCAAAATATTAAGATTTTGTATTCAGAGTATTGTTCGGCCAATTAGGCCTTCAATACGACCTTCTATGGGAAAAGTTTCTACATGGATTGTCTTCGTCTCGTTGAAATGGTCGATTTTGATATAAAAGTCGTCCCAATCTGAGTTCGTATGCAAAAGTTAGAGACATCCGAATACAGCCCTATCACAAGCCAAAAGTGGCGCGCCCCACCAGACACCGTGTCTGATGGGTAGCACGAATAATAGCCTGTTTTGCGCGAGCGATTTGACCCTTAAGATGACCTCTGATAAAAAAAAACTTTCAACATAAAAGTTGTTCGTCTCAAGATCGCTTTTGGGCTCGTTTCCATCCGAGGTCGTTTACCACCTCAAAAATTACCTGCAAGGTGCAGCCAATTTAAACCGAACAGTTTTAGAAAGTTCGGACAAAACCAATCCAAATTTGAATAGGGTTTTGGATGTGAATCCAAAACTTTTTCTTGCACGGAAAGTCCAGCCGCCTCTTATATACCTAAGGGGTGACGGCCGATTGAACAACACACAATCGATCAAATCATCTATCACTTCTTACCCTTTACCTTTATCTCTCTCCCTTGTTCTTCTTCTTATTTCTCGTTCTTCGTCTGTTCTTCTTCATTGTAGGGCGGCGAACCTCGAGGCCCTAGGGGCGATCAGGTCGACCTAGGGTAGCCCATAGCCGCCGCGCGCCCTGACGGGGTCCCTCCCGGGCGTGTGGGGTTTCGGGTCCTCAAAAGAACCCTCCGGATTGTCTTGCGTACCGCGCTTCCGGCGGGTCTCCTTCGACGTGAGCTGTGGTGCATCACCCCCGGCGTCGAGGGTACACGGTTACGTGTTCATGTGCGAACACACTTTTTGGCGACTCCGCTGGGGACGAAGCTTTGAACGGTCTCCGGCCCATTTTTGCTACGAAGAGATCGTCATCTAGGGTTTGACATCTACGAAGGTAATATGAATACCCAATTCACTTATGTAGATGCAAATAATGCATATGTTGTTGCTAGATCGTCTAATGAGCATAATATATCAGTTAGCCCTAGTTTTATCAATCATGTATCTAATTATGTGCAACAGCCGATTCAGAATAATCTTCATGCTTCAACTTCATATAATTTCAGCAACATGCAACATATGTATCCCAACTCTCATGCATCGGCAACCCCACAAATCTATATGCCGATGAACAACATGATGAGTTTTGTTAATCAAGTTGAGACACCCCATGTAGGAACTTCCGATAGGATGCAACAAAGTGTTTCAACTTTTTATTCATCGGCAAATAACTTGCAGTTTGTTAATCCAAACGTGCTGGTGGATAGGGGAACTGGCCATGCTACTACTAGTTATTCGGCCAATTATCCTCAAACATCATATGCTACACCTCATGCTACTAATTTTTTGGCACCATACGCAACTGTTGATGTCCATAATTCGGCTCCGCACCTTCATGGTCATGGCCGAATAAGTGAAATTTCTACAGGAGCACAAATGCCTTCACCTACTACCGTGGCATATCTTGTCCCCCTAACACAAATACAGAATTTCGGTGACATATCGTTACCGAAAGAGTCTAAAAGTGTCGGGGGGCAATTCTATCCAGATTGGGTCATTAAGAAAAATCTTACGTCTTTTTGGGACGAATGCAATGTTGTTCTACATGAGTTAATAAAAGAGGGAAGGCCTATTAATTCTACTGCAATCCAAGCTAGATTATGCCAAAAAGAGAAAGCATTGGGTGTGGATAGAATTGTCAAAAAAGGTGGTGATTCGGATAACAAAGTTAATTCGGCTATTGAAAAGACCGAATCAAATATTACGTATGCTGAATCTTTTCTAGAAAAACAGGACGACAAGGTGTTGGGGAGCTATTCGAAAGAGGAACAACATATTGTTCAAGTAACACAACCATCATGCTCTCCCCTCGTGTTTGAAAAGGTATGTCTAGCAAGTGATTTACCTATCTTTCGATTTGGTCACAACTTTATTGTTGATGCTTCTATAAGAAAAATTGTCATAAGTAATTTTGAAAGATCAATGAAGAAGGGAAATTTACTTGTTAGTAATAAAACTGTTATAGAGCATATCAGTCAACCTATTGTGCCATTTATAAAGACCGATAGTGACCTATTATTGCAGACAAAGTTTTCCCCATTGATTTATCAAAATTTCATATCTAATTGGGTAGCTTTGCTTGTTTCATACTTGGCTTGCACTTGATCTCAGTTGAGACATGTGTATTCTAACTATTTTCGTTTCAGAAATTTAAAGCAAAGGTCAAATTCTTTTGAGAAGTCCGATGCTAATATAATATCTTACCCAAATACATCGGAGATAGGGTGCAAAATACAATGCATAGCCGAATGGGGATATTCCAAATTTGAACCATTCGTTTGCTTAACTCCAAAGCCCTTTGCACACCAAGATCGGCTAGAAAACAAGATGTATACCTTCAATTCAAGCATGTGTGATCAAATATTTGATTTGTTGTTGAAAAATAATTACATTAGAGTTCTTGATCACCATGTGAAGCCATCAATCCAAGGACGAATGTATTGCAAGTTGCATGATTCGTCCAAGCATAATTTTGAGGATTGCAACATGTTTCGTCAAATAGTTAAATCGGCAATTGATAACGGATGATTAAAATTTGTTGAAACACCAGGGGATGACCAGTCTATTCCGATTGGTCCTAATGGGAAAAAGTTTCTGAATCGGCTGCTTCAAGACGATTCCTTTAAAGATGAGAAGGTAAAAACTACAGGTGATGGGATCAAGCTTTCAAGTAAAGAAGTTGTTCAAGAGCACAATGAAAATATTCTTGAAGGCATGAGTTCTATCGAAGATACAATGAAGACGCCAAGGACTGGGGGGCAACAAAGCAATCCAAAGATCGATGCAAGCAAAACAAAAGGAGATAAATGCCGCAATAAGCACAAGCACAAGAAATCCAAGGTCACTTTTGCACAGTTATTAGATAAATATAAAAAAAGTGAAGAAAATGGTACTTATCGATCGAGTAATGCAAAAGCATCAAGATCACCCACTAGGCACAAATCCAAGGGTCGGTATTGGCAAGAAAAGAATTTTAATGCAACGTGTTCATATCCTTATTTTTGGTCGCCAATGCCGATGCCGTGGATGCCTCCCTATGCTCATGTAGATCGATATTCATCATGGGACATGTATGATACAATGGCACATTCTCCATCATATTTTAGACCATCTCACCATTATTATGCAGCTTCAAGAAGATCAACGTTCAGTGAGCTGTCATATGTTCAAGACCGTTTCAATAAGAAAGAATCGGTCCGGAGCTCAAGAAAGAAGGAAGAGGTGATCAAACAAGTATATCGAGTTAAAAAAGATGGTCGCAAGAGTGCCAATTCAAATTTGATCTTAAAGGATAAAAAGCCAGTTAAAGTGTTAACATTGGCTACTAAAGGCAATGAGATGAAGCAATCAATTGTCGAGAATCAAAGTGCCAAATCTGAAGAAAAGAAGTTGAAAGTGCACAAGGTAAAACAAGAATTGTCATTAGTTCAAACAAAATCACAGCCGGGGTGCTCACTCGTCTTATCGTATTGGCAAAAAAAGAAATTACAAAAACTTAGTACACAAGAGCTAGAAAAGAGAAACATGGCATGGGTTCCCAAAGGAATTATCAAAACAAGAGTGATGTGCAAGGTTCCATTGCAAGAAGTGTGACAAAGGTAAAGAAGGAAAAGAGTGAAAATTATGAACGATCAAGCCGAAGGTTTCAACATCTTCGATGCACATTATCCACATTCTCCAACTATGCCATTGATGTCGATGACATGGAATTCATCCTCAGGGATGACTGGTTACCCTCCATGGACTTATTTTGATCCATGGACACAATATAACTTCTTACAACATGCAAGGGTTTTACCTCATCACCATACATTCGATTAGCTGTATTTTGTTGCTAATCAAAGTGGCCGATATATATAACTATCGCCCTAAGCAAAGACATGGACGATATATAATTATCGCCCTAAGCACATATAAATGGACGATTGAGTGTTGACATCGTCCTTAGAACAAACTCTGGGCAAATTATTTTTCAGCATCCAAGTTTTGCTGAAAAACAGGGGGGCATGTGTTGACACCAGATTTTGGCACGGTCAAGAACTTAATTAATATGGCCTCAAATGGAGAAGTGATCTACATAAAAAGTTTCGTATTGTCGATATGAACATCTTCGAAGTTTGGGCCATCACCATCCGACCTCATTTGAAGGGCCGAAACTATGCTCAAAATATTAAGATTTTGTATTCAGAGTATTGTTCGGCCAATTAGGCCTTCAAGACAACCTCCTATGGGAAAAGTTTCTACACGGATCGTATTCTTCTCGTCGAAATGGTCGATTTTGATATAAAAATCATCCCAATCCAAGTTCTTATGCAAAAGTTAGAGCCATCCGAATACAACCCTATCACGAGCCAAAAGTGGCGCGCCCCACCAGACACCGTGTCCGATGGGTAGCGCGAATAATAGCCTGTTTTGCGTGAGCGATTTGACCCTTAAGATGACCTCTGATAAAAAAACTTTCAACATAAAAGTTGTTCGTCTCAAGACCGCTTTTGGGCTCGTTTCCATCCGAGGTCGTTTACCACCTCAAAATTTATCCGCAAGGTGCAGCCAGTTTAAACCGAACAGTTTTGGAAAGTTCGGACAAAACCAATCCGAATTTGACTAGGGTTTTGGATGTGAATCCAAGCCTTTTCCTTGCACGGGAAGTCCAGCCGCCTCTTATATACCTAAGGGGTGACGGCCGATTGAACAACACACAATCGATCAAATCATCTACCACTTTTTACCCTTCACCTTTATCTCTCGCCCTTGTTCTTCTTCTTCTTTCTCGTTCTTCGTCTGTTCTTCTTCATTGCAGGGCGGCGAACCTTGAGGCCCTAGGGGCGATCAGGTCAACCTAGGGAAGCCCATAGACGCCGCGCGCCCTGATGGGGCCCCTCCCGGGCGTGTGGGGTTTCGGGTCCTCAAAAGAACCCGCCAGATTGTCTTACGTACCGCGCTTCCGGCGGGTCTCCTTCGACGTGAGCTGCGGTGCATCACCCCCGGCGTCGAGGGTACACGGTGACGTGTTCGTGTGCGAACACGAAGACGCATGCATTGCGGTGTTTCTAGAGCCACCACACCATGAGGATGATGAGCGGGGATAGACCTTTGCGCATGGGGGCCGGCGTTAGGTCAAGGCAGGAACTCCACCAGGCTTGGAGGGGGTTGTCGGTGTCGGGTAGGTCGATGGCCATACGAGCCCAAGCAAGGATCTCATGCCAAACCTGACGGGAGAACGAGCAAGCAATAAGGAGGTGGTGCATGGTCTTTGAATCTTGATCGCATAATGCACATGCGTCCTCATGCGGCAAACCGAGGCGGGCGAGTTGTTCTATGGTCTGATACGTCCATTTTGCATCACGCTTTTATATCGATATTTAGTGCATTATGGGTTGTTATTACACATTATGTCACAATACTTATGCCTTTTCTCTCTCATTTTAGAAGGTTTACATGAAGAGGGAGAATGCAGGCAGTTGGAATTCTGGGCTAGAAAAGAAGAAAATATTAGAGACCTATTCTGCACAACTCCAAAAGTCCTGAAACACCACGAAAGTCAGTTTTGGAATATGTTAAAAATATTGGGCGAAGAAAGCACCAGAGGGGGGCCACCCACCGTCCACGAGGGTGGAGGGCGCGCCCCCCTTGTTGGGGAACGTAGTAATTTCAAAAAAATTCCTACGCAAATGCAAGATCATGGTGATGCATAGCAACGAGAGGGGAGAGTGTTGTCTACGTACCCTCGTAGACCGAAAGTGGAAGCGTTATGACAACGCGGTTGATGTAGTCGTACGTCTTCACGATCGACCGACCCTCAGTACCGAACGTACGACACCTCCGCGTTCAGCACACGTTCAGCTCGGTAACGTCCCGCGAACTCACGATCCAGTAGAGCTTCGGGGAGGAGCTTTGTCAGCACGACGGCGTGGTGACGGTGTTGAGGAAGTTACCAATGCAGGGCTTCACCTAAGCACCACTACGATATGACCGAGGTGGATTATGGTGGAGGGGGGCACCGCACACGGCTAAGAGAGATCAATGATCAACTTGTGTCTTCTAGGGTGTCCCCCACCCGCCCCCATATATAAACGAGCAAGGGGGGAGGCCGGCCAGCCCTTACAGGGCGCGCCAGGTGGAGGAGTCCTCCTCCTTGTGGGAGTAGGACTCCCCTTTCCTAGTCCCACTAGGAGGGGGGAAGGAAGGACTGGGAGAGGGGAAAGGCAAGGGGGCGCCCCCCTTCCTTGTCCTATTCGGACTCAAGGGGAGGGGGCGCGCGGCCTGCCCTGGCTGGCCACTCTCTCTCCACTAGGGCTCAACAAGGCCCATTAACCCCCGGGGGGTGGGGGTTCCCGTAACCCCCCCGGCACTCCGGTAAAATCCCGATTTCACCCGGAACCATTCCGATGTCCAAATATAGGCTTCCAATATATCAATCTTTATGTCTCGACCATTTCGAGACTCCTCGTCATGTCCGCGATCACATTCGGGACTCCGAACTACCTTGGGTACATCAAATCACATAAACTCATAATACTGATCGTCATAGAACTTTAAGCGTGCGGACCCTACGGGTTCGAGAACTATGTAGACATGACCGAGACACGTCTCCGGTTAATAACCAATAGCGAAACCTAGATGTTCATATTGGTTCCTACATATTCTACGAAGATATTTATCGGTCAAACCGCATAACAACATACGTTGTTCCCTTTGTCATCGGTATGTTACTTGTCCGAGATTCGATCGTCGGTATCCTTATACCTAGCTCAATCTCGTTACCGGCAAGTCTCTTTACTCGTTCCGTAATGCATCATCCCGAAACTAACTCATTAGTCATATTGCTTGCAAGGCTTATTGTGATGTGCATTACCGAGAGGGCCCAGAGTTACCTCTCCGACAATCGGAGTGACAAATCCTATTCTCAATCTATGCCAACTCAACGAACACCATCGGAGACACCTGTAGAGCACCTTTATAATCACCCAGTTACGTTGTGACGTTTGGTAGCACACATAGTGTTATTCCTGTATTCGGGAGTTGCATAATCTCATAGTCACAGGAACATGTATAAGTCATGAAGAAAGCAATAGCAGTAAACTAAACGATCAAGTGCTACGCTAACGGAACGGGTCAAGTCAATCACATCATTTTCCTAATGATGTGATCCCGTTAATCAAATGACAAGTCATGTGTATGGCTAGGAAACTCAAACATGTTTGATCAACGAGCTAGTTAAGTAGAGGCATACTAGTGACACTATGTTTGTCTATGTATTCACACATGTATTATGTTTCTGGTTAATACAATTCTAGCATGAATAATAATAATTTATCACGATATGAGGAAATAAATAATAACTTTATTATTGCCTCTAGGGCATATTTCCTTCAGTCTCCCACTTGCACTATAGTCAATAATCTAGATTACACAGTAATGATTATAACACCCATGGAGTCTTGGTGCTAATCATGTTTTGCTTATGGAAGAGGCTTAGTCAACGGGTCTGCAACATTCAGATCTGTATGTATTTTGCAAATCTCTATGTCTCCCACCTGGACTTGATCCCGGATGGAATTGAAGCGTCTCTTGATGTGCTTGGTTCTCTTGTGAAATCTGGATTCCTTTGCCAAGGCAATTGCACCAGTATTGTCACAAAAGGTTTTCATTGGACCCGATGCACTAGGTATGACACATAGATCGGATATGAACTCCTTCATCCAGAATCCTTCATTTGCTGCTTCCGAAGCAACTATGTACTCCGCTTCACATGTAGACCCCGCCACGACGCTTTGTTTAGAACTGCACCAACTGACAGCTCCACCGTTTAATATAAACACATATCCGGTTTGCGATTTAGAATCGTCCGGATCAGTGTCAAAGCTTGCATCGACGTAACCATTTATGACAAGCTCTTTGTCACCTCCATATACAAGAAACATATCCTTAGTCCTTTTCAGGTATTTCAGGATGTTCTTGACCGCTGTCCAGTGATCCACTCCTGGATTACTTTGGTACCTCCCTGCTAAACTAACAGCAAGGCACACATCAGGTCTGGTACACAGCATTGCATACATGATAGAGCCTATGGCTGAAGCATAGGGAAAACTTTTCATTTTCTCTCTATCTTCTGCAGTGGTCGGGCATTGAGTCCGACTCAACTTCACACCTTGTAACACAGGCAAGAACCCTTTATTTGCTTGATCCATTTTGAACTTTTTCAAAACTTTATCAAGGTATGTGCTTTGTGAAAGTCCAGTTAAGCATCTTGATCTATCTCTATAGATCTTGATGCCCAATATATAAGCAGCTTCACCGAGGTCTTTCATTAAAAAACTCTTATTCAAGTATCCTTTTATGCTATCCAGAAATTCTACATCATTTCCAATCAACAATATGTCATCCACATATAATATTAGAAATGCTACAGAGCTCCCACTCACTTTCTTGCAAATACAGGCTTCTCCAAAAGTCTGTATAAAACCATATGCTTTGATCACACTATCAAAACATTTATTCCAACTCTAAGAGGCTTGCACCAGTCCATAAATGGATCGCTGGAGCTTGCACACTTTGTTAGCACCCTTTGGATCGACAAAACCTTATGGTTGCATCATATACAAACTCTTCTTCTAGAAATCCATTCAGGAATGCAGTTTTGACATCCATTTGCCAAATTTCATAATCATAAAATGCGGCAATTGCTAACATGATTCGGACAGACTTAAGCATCGCTACTGGTGAGAAAGTCTCATCGTAGTCAACCCCTTGACTTGTTGAAAACCTTTCGCAACAAGTCGAGCTTTGTAGACAGTAACATTACCGTCAGCGTCAGTCTTCTTCTTGAAGATCCATTTATTATCTATCGCTTGCTAATCATCGGGCAAGTCAACCAAAGTCCACACTTTGTTCTCATACATGGATCCCATCTCAGATTTCATGGCCTCAAGCCATTTTGCGGAATCTGGGCTCATCATCGCTTCTTCATAGTTCATAGGTTCGCCATGGTCAAGTAACATGACTTCCAGAATAGGATTATCGTACCACTCTGGTGTGGATCTTACTTTGGTTGACCTACGAGGTTCAGTAATAACTCGATCAGAAGATTCATGATCAACATCATTAGCTTCCTCACTAATTGGTGTAGGTGTCACAGAAACCGGTTTCTGTGATGAACTACTTTCCAATAAGGGAGCAGGTACAATTACCTCATCAAGTTCTACTTTCCTCCCACTCACTTCTTTCGAGAGAAACTCCTTCTCTAGAAAGGATCCATTCTTAGCAACGAATGTCTTGCCATCGGTTCTGTGATAGAAGGTGTACCCAACAGTCTCCTTTGGGTATCCTATGAAGACACATTTCTCCGATTTGGGTTTGAGCTTATCAGCTTGAAGCTTTTTCACATAAGCATCGCAGCCCCAAACTTGAAGAAATGATAACTTTGGTTTCTTGCCAAACCATAGTTCATAAGGCGTCGTCTCAACGGATTTTGATGGTGCCCTATTTAACGTGAATGCAGTCGTCTCTAAAGTATAACCCCAAAACGATAGCGGTAAATCAGTAAGAGACATCATAGATCGCACCATATCTAGTAAAGTACGATTACGACGTTCGGACACACCATTACACTATGGTGTTCCGGGTGGCGTGAGTTGCGAAACTATTCTGCATTGTTTCAAATGTAGGCCAAACTCGTAACTCAAATATTCTCCTCCACGATCAGATCGTAGAAACTTTATTTTCTTGTTACGATGATTTTCCACTTCACTCTGAAATTCTTTGAACTTTTCAAATGTTTCAGAATTTTGTTTCATTAAGTAGATATACCCGTATCTGCTCAAATCATCTGTGTAGGTGAGAAAATAACAATACCCGCCGCGAGCCTCAATATTCATTGGACCACATACATCAGTATGTATGATTTCTATAAAATCTGCTGCTCGCTCCATTGTTCCGGAGAACGGCGTTTTAGTCATCTTGCCCATGAGGCATGGTTCGCAAGTACCAAGTGATTCATCATCAAGTGATTTTATAACCCACAAGTATAGGGGATCGCAACAGCTTTCGAGGGTAGAGTATTCAACCCAAATTTATTGATTTGACACAAGGGGAGCCAAAGAATATTCTCAAGTATTAGCAGCTGAGTTGTCAATTCAACCACACCTGGAAACTTAGTATCTGCAACAAAGTGTTTAGTAGCAAAGTAATATGATAGTGGTGGTAACGGTAACAAAAGTAATAGAAGCAAAAGTAATATTTTTGATATTTTGTAGTGATTGTAACAGTAGCAACGGGAAAGTAAATAAGCGTAAACAACTATATGGAAAGCTCGTAGGCATTGGATCGGTGATGGATAATTATGCCGGATGCGGTTCATCATGTAACAGTCATAATATAGGGTGACACATAACTAGCTCCACTTCATCAATCTAATGTAGGCATGTATTCCGAATATAGTCATACGTGCTTATGGAAAAGAACTTATGAAATCTTTTATCCTACCCTCCCGTGGCAGCGGGGTCCTAATGGAAACTAAGGGATATTAAGGCCTCCTTTTAATAGAGAACCAGAACAAAGCATTAGCACATAGTGAATACATGAACTCCTCAAACTATGGTCATCACCGGGAGTGGTCCCGATTATTGTCACTTCGGGGTTGCCGGATCATAACACATAGTAGGTGACTATAGACTTGCAAGATAGGATCAAGAACACACATATATTCAGGAAAACATAATAGGTTCAGATCTGAAATCATGGCACTCGGGCCCTAGTGACAAGCATTAAGCATAGCAAAGTCATAGCAACATCAATCTCAGAACATAGTGGATACTAGGGATCAAACCCTAACAAAACTAACTCGATTACATGATAGATCTCATCCAACCCATCACCGTCCAGCAAGCCTACGATGGCATTACTCACGCACGGCGGTGAGCATCATGAAATTGGTGATGGAGGATGGTTGATGATGACGACGACGACGAATCCCCCTCTCCGGAGCCCCGAACGGACTCCAGATCAGCCCTCCCGAGAGGTTTTAGGGCTTGGCGGCGGCTCAGTATCGTAAAACACGATGATTTCTTCTCCCTGATTTTTTCTCCCCGAAAGCAAATATATAGAGTTGGAGTCGGAGGAGCTCCAGGGGGCCCATGAGGTAGGGGGGCGCGCCCTAGGGGGGGGGGGGCGCCCCCGCCCTCGTGGACAGGGTGTGGGCCCCCTAGTCTTCATCTTTGGCAAGGATTTTATTATTATTTTTAACTTGACGTTCCGTGGAGTTTTAGGTCATTCCGAGAACTTTTGTTTTCTGCCCATAAAACAACATCATGGAAATTCTGCTGAAAACAGCGTCAGTCCGGGTTAGTTCCATTCAAATCATGCAAGTTAGAGTCCAAAACAAGGGCAAAAGTGTTTGGAAAAGTAGATACGACGGAGACGTATCAACTCCCCCAAGCTTAACCATTGCTTGTCCTCAAGCAATTCAGTTGAAAAACTGAAAGTGATAAAGAACAACTTTTACAAACTCTGTTTGCTCTTGTTGTTGTAAATATGTCAAGCCAATATTCAAGTTTTCAACAAAGATTATAACTAACCACATTTGCAATAATTTTCAGGTCTCATGATTACTCATATCAATAGCATAATCAACTAGCGAGCGATAATAATAAATCTCGGATGACAACACTTTCTCAAAACAATCATAATATGATATAACAGGATGGTATCTCGCTAGCCCTTTCTGAGACCGCAAAACATAAATGCAGAGCACCTTTAAAGATCAAGGACTGACTAGACATTGTAATTCATGGTAAAAGAGATCCAATCATAGTCATACCCAATATAAATTAATAGTAATGGATGCAAATGACAGCTGCTCTCTCCAGCTAGTGCTTTTAATAAGAGGGTGATGACTCAACATAAAAGTAAATAGATAGGCCCTTCGCAGAGGGAAGCAGGGATTTGTAGAGGTGCTAGAGCTTGGTTTTGAAATAGAGATAAATAATATTTTGAGCGGCATACTTTCATTGTCAACATAACAACTAAGAGATGGTGATATCTTCCATGCTATACACATTATAGGCGGTTCCCAAACAGAATGGTAAAGTTTTACTCCCCCTCCACCAACAAGCATCAATCCATGGCTTGCTCGAAACAACGAGTGCCTCCAACTAACATCAGGTCCCAGGGGGAGTTTTGTCTGCAATTAATTTTGATTTAGTTTGCATAAAGCATGGGACTGGGCACCCCGGTGACCAGCCATTTTCTCGTGAGTGAGGAGCGGAGTCCACTCCTCTTGAGAATAACCCGCCTAACATGGAAGATAAGGGAAGCCCTAGTTGATACGTGAGCTATTCGAGCATACAAAACAGAATGTTTATTTGAAGGTTTAGAGTTTGGCACATACAAATTTACTTGGAATGGCAGGTAGATACAACGTATAGGAAGGTATAGTGGACTCATATGGAATAACTTTGGGGTTTAAGGCATTGGATGCACAAGCAATATTCCCACTTAGTACAAGTGAAGGCTAGCAAAAGACTGGGAAGCGACCAACTAGAGAGCGACAATAGCCATGAACATGCATTAAAATTAATAAACATTGGATGCAAGCATGAGTAGGATATAATCCACCATGAACATAAAAATCGTGAAGGCTATGTTGATTTTGTTTCAACTACATGCGTGAACATGTGCCAAGTCAAGTCACTTAAATCATTCAAAGGAGGATACCACCCCACTATACCACATCATAACCATTTGAATAGCATGTTGACACGCAAGGTAAACCATTATAACTCATAGCTAATCAAGCATGGCATAAGCAACTATGATCTCTAATTGTCATTGCAAACATGTTTATTCATAATAACCTGATTCAAGAACGATGAACTCATCATATTTACAAAAACAAAAGAGGTCGAGTTCATACCAGCTTTTCTCATCTCAGTCAGTCCATCATATATCATCATAATTGCCTTTCACTTGCACGACCGAGCGAAGTGAAGAATAATAAGAGTGCACGTGCATTGGACTAAGCGGGAATATGTGAGCATTCAATAAACAGGAGAAGACAAGGCAATATGGGCTCTTGGTTAAATCAACAATAATGCATATAAGAGCCACTTCAACAATTTAATTATGGTCTTCTCCTATCAACCCCCAAAGAAAAGAAAAACTATTTACACGGGAAAGCTCCCAACAAGCAAAAGAAGAACGGGAAATATTTTTGGGTTTTATTTTTAATTGTTATTACTACAGCAGAGAAGTAAACTACTACTAATTTTTTGTTTTCCTTAAGGTTTACTAAACACACAAGAAGAAAGCAGGCAAAAGAAAGTAAACTAGCATGGATATTACAGTGAAAGAGTATGAGCACCGACATCTAGCAATGAGTGTGTGTACATAATATGTAATGTTGGTGAGAAATACGTACTCCCCCAAGCTTAGGCTTTTGGCCTAAGTTGGTTTATTGCCAGGGATAGCCTGGCCGATACCCATAGGTGTAGCTGGGGTCGTACTGCGTTGCCGCGACTATCGCCTCCTGAGCTGCAGCGTGGCGTCGGGCTGCCTCCGCTCTCCTCTCGTACTCATCTGCCTCCTCTCTAGTAATAGTATATCTTCCTTTTGTCTGAGAATCAAAGAAGGCAGGAGCAGGGAGAGTAATACGGACAACATGCCGTTTGTTAAAGATTAGTCGATACTGGAGAGGTGATTCAGTCCTCTCGACAAACTGGTGGGAGACCATAGAATCAAAATCTAAATAAGTAGGAGGCAACTCCATATCTCCCTCACGAACGTCTATCTCAAGAAAATTAGCTAAGCGGGTTGCATAAATTCCTCCAAAGAAATCTCCATTATATCTATTAAGATGCAACCTACGTGCTACAATGGCTCCCATATGATAAGATTGGTCTCCTAACACAGCACTCCTAAGAATGCTAAGGTCAGGGACACACATGTGACATGCTTCATCCTTAGCATTTATACATCTATCTATGAAGAGAGCAAAATTATATATAGCAGGAAAGTGAATGCTCCCTATGGTAGCTTGTGTTATGTCTCTAGATTCCCCTACAGTTATACTAGCAAGAAAGTTTCTAATTCAGATTTACGGGGATCAATAGTACTACCCCATTGTGGGAGTTTGCAGGTAAAAGTAAAATCCTCTAAGGTTCCCTCAGGGGGTATGTTGCAAACCTTGCAAAATTCAGCTAATGGCATCTTTTTAACAACGTCATATAAATGAAACTCTACTGAAGGAGGTGATTCTTTAGGGAAAAGTAGAAGTTTTGCACAAAAATATTTGTGAGTAAGAGATACTGATGACGTTGGTCGCGGAGGAAGTCGGTGAGGCCGGCATTCTCGATCAATGAATAGAAATCCTCATAAATCCCAGCTTGTCTCAAGAAGTTATTGGAAGGCCATTCACACGGCCGGACCTCCGCGGTACGAGGAAAATTATATTTGGGCCTTTGTGCTTCTTCATTTTGTTTTTCCTTCGAGCTTCGGCTAGATGAGCCCCTCAAAAGTCTCTTCATTATTTTCTGAAATAATCTGAATTTTTTAGTAACTTCAAACAAAAGCGAACAAAGATCAAAAAAATTGATAGCAACAACTCCTACAAGTGCCTAGAGCCTATATCAAGCATTAGAACTACTTGGAACCATATAAATTTGACATGCAAGCTCAAGAACATGGTCACCTATGCAACACAAATTTGCAATGAATAAAGCACTAGAACAAAAACTAATTGGACCAATGGAGGAGTCACATACCAAGGAACAATCTCCCCAAGAAGTTTTGCGAGAGGTGCTTTGAGCAAGGAGATCAAAAATCACAGCAAGGTGAGCTAAAACTCGTGCTTGAACCAGATATTCGTGTTTGTGTGAGGAAGAAGAAGAGGATGGGTGCAGGAATAAGTGGAGGAGGACCACCATGGGCCCATGAGGCAGGGGGGCGCGCCCTCCACCCTCGTGGCCAGGTGGCAACTCCCCCCGCGGTGATTTCAGTACCATAAATCCTCAAATATTCCCGAAAAAATCATATTAAATTAGCATGTCATTTGGAGGAATTTTATTTTCAGGATATTTTTATATTGCACGGATAAATCAGGAAACAGACAGAAAATACTATTTTTACTTTATTTCAACTAAATAATAGAAAGTATAAAGAGGGTACAGAAGGTTGTGCTTCTAGTTTCATCCATCTCATGCTCATCAAAAGGAATCCACTAACAAGGTTGATCAAGTCTTGTTAACAAACTCTTTCCGAACAACATGAAACCGGAGAAATTTCAAATAACACTATGTTACCTCAACGGGGACATGCACATCCCCAATAATAAGAATATCATATTTCTTTTTGACAGTAGGAAGAGGAAATTCAAAACCTCCAAATATAATCGATGGAATTTTTCCAATAGAGTTGATACTATGAACTTGAGGTTGTTTCCTCGGAAAGTGTACCGTATGCTCATTACCATTAGCATGAAAAGTGACATTGCCTTTATTGCAATCAATAACAGCCCCTGCAGTATCCAGAAAAGGTCTTCCAAGAATAATGGACATACTATCATCCTCGGGAATATCAAGAATAACAAAGTTTGTTAAAATAGTAACGTTTGCAACCACAATAGGCACATCCTCACAAGTACCGACATGTATAGCAGTTGATTTATCAGCCATTTGCAAAGATATTTCAGTAGGTGATATAGATCGAACCTCGATGGTGAGATCCGATCTGTTGTTGTGGCCCGACCTTTCATGACACTCCACCACCAGCAGTAGCAACCTCTCACCCATGCACGCGATGTACACGAAGTAGAGGGTTTGAACCTTGCGGCCCAGCACGAGAAAACCAACCTCGACGAAGGTACTCACGCGCAAAACAATTTCCACGAAGAGAAATCGCAACACAGAGGTTTTCTAAAGATCCCTCCAAAACTTGATACGGGTGTCTATCCTGAAAAACACATCGTGTCTATTTCATATAAAAATAACCTGGATTTTACAAAGGATTCAATTGACTTTATATAATAGTCAGAGCATCCTAACTAGCTTGGAAAGCAATCACATGTACGTACTTAAAAAAAGATAACTCCTAGGCATAAGCTAAACCGACTTGATTAGTATTTAGGAAAACAAAAACTACTATTTCTGGTGCATGCGTCGCCCACTTGTGTCCTTGTGCTGGCGGGCCTCAGCCAACATCCTTCAAACTAAATAACTCCCAGATAAACTGGCTCCTTACGTTGATAGTTTCCTTGCCCGACAGGAAAAGAAACAATAATCTTCTTGCTTTCATTTTCACGTAGCAAATCCTAAGGAAATACTCAAGATGAGTTGTGGACTCCTTGATGCCTCCTCCTGAACGTGTCTTGCTAAAATAATTAAAGTATTTTTTCCTAGATTTCCTCTTGAAGCATGCACGTCTAATCCATAAGCAGATGGCATCTCAAATTTAGCATGTCTCTCCTTTTTGCATATGCACATGCTCTCCAACACATCAGTGTATACGGCCGTAGAACTTGTCCGAAGGTGCTCCATTGTATCTGCAATGTTTTTCTGGAGAACACAGGCTTCAGCCGAAACATCAATGACCTTGGTATTTATATTACAACGGGTCGTATCAGTAGGTGTCAACTTATTCAAGTGAAGTCTATGATATAAAGAGAGAGGCATAACACCAACACCGGCTCCAAGATCACATAAAGCAGTTTTAACATAGTTTCTTTTAATGGAGCATGGTATAGTAGGTACTCCTGGATCTCCAAGTTTCTTTGATATTCCAACCTTAAAAGTATAATTAGCAAGCATGGTGGAAATTTCAGCTTCCGGTATCTTACTTTTATTTGTGACAAAATCTTTCATATACTTAGCATAAGGATTCATTTTGAGCATATCAGTTAATCGCATACGCAAAAAGATAGGTCTAATCATTTCAGCAAAGCGCTCAAAATCCTCATCATCCTTTTTCTTGGATGGTTTGGGAGGAAAAGGCATGGGTTTCTTTACCATGTTTCCTAGCAACAAAGTCTCTCTTATCATAACGTTGATTCTTTGATTGTGGGTCATCAAGATCAACAGCAGGTTCAACTTCTACATCATTATCATTACTAGGTTGAGCATCATCATGAACATCATCATTAGCATTTTCATTAGGTTCATGTTCATTACTAGATTGTGTTTCAGCATCAGACATAGAGATATCGTTTGGATTCTTAGGTGGTTCAACAATAGGTTCACCAGAAGTTTGCGAAGTCCTATCGTTTTTATTTTTCTTCCTTTTAGAAGAACTAGGTGCATCAATTTTATTTCTCTGAGAATCTTGCTCAATTCTCTTAGGGTGGCCTTCAGGATACAAAGGTTCCTGAGTCATTCTACTAGTTCTAGTAGCCACTCTAATAGCATAATCATTTTTATTACTATTCATTTCATCGAGCAATTCTTTTTGAGCCTTAAGTACTTGTTCTACTTGAGTGGTAACCATAGAAGCATGTTTGCTAACAAGTTTAAGTTCACCTCTAATGTTAGCCATATAATCACCCAAGTGCTTAATCATATAAGTATTTTGTTTTAATTGTCTACCAAAATAAGTATTAAAATTTTCTTGTTTGACAATAAAGTTATCAAACTCTTCTAAGCATTGTCTAGCAGACTTATAGTGAGGAATATCACCTTCATCAAATCTATAGAGAGAGTTTACCTTTACTACCTGTGTCGGGTTATCAAGATTAGGAGGTTCTTCAATAGGTAATGGATCAAGATCATATGTTTTTTCAACAGGCAGTAAATTAAGACCATGTATTTCTTCAATAGGAGGTAAATTCTTAACATCTTCAGCTTTAATACCTTTTTCTTTCATAGATTTCTTTGCCTCTTGCATGTCTTCAGGACTGAGAAATAGAACACCTCTCTTCTTCGGAGTTGGTTTACAAATATGATCATTAATTGGAGCAGGAGCTGGCTCAGGAGGTGCCCAATTATTTTCATTTGTCAACATATTATTCAATAAAATCTCAGCTTCATCCGGTGTTCTTTCCCTGAAAAGAGAACCAGCACAACTATCCAGGTAATCTCTGGAAGCATCGGTTAGTCCATTATAAAAGATATCAAGTATTTCATTTTTCTTAAGAGGATGATCAGGCAAAGCATTAAGTAACTTGAGAAGCCTCCCCCAAGCTTGTGGGAGACTCTCTTCTTCAATTTGCACAAAGTTGTATATTTCCTTTAAAGCAGCTTGTTTCTTATGAGCAGGGAAATATTTAGCAAAGAAGTAATAAATCATATCCTGGGGACTACGCACACAACCAGGATCAAGAGAGTTAAACCATATCTTAGCATCACCCTTTAATGAGAATGAAAATATTTTAAGGATATAAAAGTAGCAAGATCTCTCATCATTAGTGAACAGGGTGGCTATATCATTTAATTTAGTAAGATGTGCCACAACAGTTTCAGATTCATAACCATGGAAAGGATCAGATTCAATCAAGGTAATTATATCAGGATCAACAGAGAATTCATATTCCTTATCGGGAACACAAATAGGTGAAGTAGCAAAAGCAGGGTCAGGCCTCATTTTATCTCTAAGTGATTCCTTGTTCCATTTAATTAATAGCCTCTTAAGTTCACGACTATATCTGCAAGCTAAAATAGCGGCAGAAGATTCCATATCAAAAACATAACCTTCAGGAATAACAGGTTCCATATCAAAAACATAACCTTCAGGAATAACAGGCCTATCTTCATCATCACTTTAATCAATATAATCAGATTCAATAATTTCTCTCTCTCTAGCCCTAGCAATTTGTTCATCAAGAAATTCACTAAGGGGCACAATATTATCAGGCATAGAAGTAGTTTCATCATAAGTATCATGCATAGCAGAAGTGGCATCATCAATAACGTGCGACATATCATAATGAATAGCAGAAGCAGGTTTAGGTGTCGCAAGCTTACTCATAACAAAAGGTGAATCAAGTGCAGAGCTAGATGGCAGTTTCTTACCTCCCCTTGTAGTTGAGGGATACATTGTTGTCTTAGCGTCTTTCAAATTCTTCATAGTGTCCAGCAGATATAAATCCCAAGTGACTCAAAGAATAGAGCTATGCCCCCCGGCAACGGCGCCAGAAATTAGTCTTGATAACCCACAAGTATAGGGGATCACAAAAGCTTTCGAGGGTAGAGTATTCAACCCAAATTTATTGATTCGACACAAGGGGAGCCAAAGAATATTCTCAAGTATTAGCAGCTGAGTTATCAATTCAACCACACCTAGAAGCTTAGTATCTGCAGCAAAGTGTTTCGTAGCAAAGTAATATGATAGTGGTGGTAACGGTAACAAAAGTAACAGAAGCAAAAGTAATATTTTTGGTATTTTGTAGTGATTGTAACAGTAGCAACGGGAAAGTAAATAAGCGTAAACCATTATATGGAAAGCTCGTAGGTATTGGATTGGTGATGGATAATTATGCCGGATGCGGTTCATCATGTAACAGTCATAATATAGGGTGACACAGAACTAGCTCCAGTTCATCAACGTAATGTAGGCATGTATTCCGAATATAGTCATACGTGCTTATGGAAAAGAACTTGCATGACATCTTATCCTACCCTCCCGTGGCAGCGGGGTCCTAATGGAAACTAAGGGATATTAAGGCCTCCTTTTAATAGAGAACCGGAACAAAGCATTAGCACATAGTGAATACATGAACTCCTCAAACTATGGTCATCACCGGGAGTGGTCCCGATTATTGTCACTTCGGGGTTGCCGGATCATAACACATAGTAGGTGACTATAGACTTGCAAGATAGGATCAAGAACACACATATATTCATGAAAACATAATAGGTTCGGATCTGAAATCATGGCACTCGGGCCCTAGTGACAAGCATTAAGCATAGCAAAGTCATAGAAACATCAATCTCAGAACATAGTGGATACTAGGGATCAAACCCTAACAAAACTAACTCGATTACATGATAGATCTCATCCAACCCATCACCGTCCAGCAAGCCTACAATGGAATTACTCACGCACGACGGTGAGCATCATGAAATTGGTGATGGAGGATGGTTGATGATGACGACGGCGACGAATCCCCCTCTCCGGAGCCCCGAACGGACTCCAGATCAGCCCTCCCGAGGCTTGGCGGCGGCTACGTATCGTAAAACGCGATGATTTCTTCTCCCTGATTTTTTTCTTCCCGAAAGCAAATATATAGAATTGGAGTTGGCGTCGGAGGAGCTCCAGGGGGCCCACGAGGTAGGGGGCGTGCCCTAGGGGGGGCACCCCCACCCTCGTGGACAGGGTGTGGGCCCCCTGGTCTTCATCTTTGGCAAGGATTTTTAATTATTTTTAACTTGAAATTCCGTGGAGTTTCAGGTCATTCCGAGAACTTTTGTTTTCTGCACATAAAACAACATCATGGCAATTCTACTGAAAATAGTGTCAGTCCGGGTTAGTTCCATTCAAATCATGCAAGTTAGAGTCCAAAACAAGGGTAAAAGTGTTTGGAAAAGTAGATACGACGAAGATGTATCATGATTCCGGAAGTCCATCAGTATGGAGTTTCTTCATGTGCTTTACACCAATATGACCCAAACGACAGTGCCACAAATAAGTTGCACTATCATTATCAACTCTGCATCTTTTGGCTTCAACATTATGAATATGTGTATTACTACTATCGAGATTCAACACAAATAGACCACTCTTCAAGGGTGCATGACCATAAAAAATATTACTCATATAAATAGAACAACCATTATTCTCAGATTTAAATGAATAATCGTCTCGCATCAAAAAAGATCCAGATATAATGTTCATGGTTAACGCTGGCACCGAATAACAATTATTCAGGTCTAAAATTAATCCCGAAGGTAGATGTAGAGGTACCGACGGCGATCACATCGGCTTTGGAACCATTTCCCACGCGCATCGTCACCTCGTCCTGAGCCAATCTTTGCTCAATCCGTAGTCCCTGTTTCGAGTTGCAAATATTAGCAACAGAACCTGTATCAAATACCCAAGTGCTACTGCGAGCTTTAGTAAGGTACACATCAATAACATGTATATCACATATACCTTTGTTCACCCTGCCATCCTTCTTATCCGCCAAATACTTGGGGCAGTTCCGCTTCCAGTGACCAGTCTGTTTGCGGTAGAAGCACTCAGTCTCAGGCTTAGGTCCAGACTTGGGTTTCTTCTCCTGAGCAGCAACTTGTTTGTTGTTCTTCTTGAAGTTCCCCTTCTTCTTACCTTTACCCTTTTTCTTGAAACTAGTGGTCTTGTTGACCATCAACACTTGATGCTCCTTCTTGATTTCTACCTTCGCAGCCTTTAGCATCGCGAAGAGCTCGAGAATTGTCTTATCCATCCCTTGCATGTTATAGTTCATCACGAAGCTCTTGTAGCTTGGTGGCAGTGATTGAAGAATTCTGTCAATGACACTATCATCCAGAAGATTAACTACCAGTTGAATCAAGTGATTGCAGTACCCAGACATTCTGAGTATATGTTAACTGACAGAACTATTCTCCTCCATTTTGCAGCTGTAGAACTTATTGGAGACTTCATATCTCTCAATCCGGGCATTTGCTTGAAATATTAACTTCAACTCCTAGAACATCTCATATGCTCCATGATGTTCAAAACATCGTTGAAGTCCCGGTTCTAAGCCGTAAAGCATGTCATGCTGAACTATCGAGTAGTCATCAGCTTTGCTCTGCCAGACGTTCTTAACGTCATCAGTAGCATCTGCAGCAGGCCTGGCACCCAGCGGTTCTTCCAGGACGTAATTCTTCTGTGCAGCAATGAAGATAATCCTCAAGTTACGGACCCAGTCCGTGTAATTGCTACCATCATCTTTCAACTTTGCTTTCTCAAGGAACGCATTAAAATTCAACGGAACAACAACACAGGCCATCTATCTACAACAACATAGACAAGCAAAATACTATCAGGTAATAAGTTCGTGATAAATTTAAGTTCAATTAATCATATTACTTAAGAACTCTCACTTAGATAGACATCTCTCTTATCATCTAAGTGATCACGTGATCCAAATCAACTAAACCATAACCGATCATCACGTGAAATGGAGTAGTTTTCAATGGTGAACATCACTATGTTGATCATATCTACTATATGATTCACGTTCGACCTTTCGGTCTCAGTGTTCCGAGGCCATCTCTGCATATGCTAGGCTCGTCAAGTTTAACCCGAGTATTCTGCGTGTGCAAAACTTGCTTGCACCCGTTGTATAAGAACGTTGAGCTTATCACACCCGATCATCACATGGTGTCTCGGCACGACGAACTTTGGCAATGGTGCATACTCAGGGAGAACACTTGTACCTTGAAATTTTTAGTGAGAGATCATCTTATAGCGCTATCGTTAATCAAAGCAGAATAAGATGCATAAAGGATAAACATCACATGAAATCAATATAAGTGATATGATATGGCCATCATCATCTTGTGCCTTTGATCTCCATCTCCAAAGCACCGTCATGATCACAATCATCACCGGCGCGACACCTTAATCTCCATCGTAGCATTGTTGTTGTCTCGCCAACTATTGCTTCTACGACTATCGCTACCGCTTAGTGATAAAGTAAAGCAATTACATGGCGATTGCATTTCATACAATAAAGCGACAACCATATGGCTCCTGCCAGTTGCCGATAACTCGGTTACAAAACATGATCATCTCATACAATAAAATATAGCATCATGTCTTGACCATATCATATCACAACATGCCCTGCAAAAACAAGTTAGACATCCTCTACTTTGTTGTTGCAAGTTTTACGTGGCTGCTATGGGCTTAGCAAGAACCGTTCTTACCTACGCATCAAAACCACAATGATATTTCTTCAAGTTAGTGCTGTTTTAAACTTCAACAAGGACCGGGCGTAGTCACACTCGATTCAACTAAAGTTGGAGAAACTGACACCCGCCAGCCACCTGTGTGCAAAGCACGTTAGTAGAACCAGTCTCGCGTAAGCGTACGCGTAATGTCGGTCCAGGCCGCTTCATCCAACAATACCGCCGAACCAAAGTATGACATGTTGGTAAGCAGTATGACTTATATCGCCCACAACTCACTTGTGTTCTACTCGTGCATATAAAATCTATGCATAAACCTGGCTCTGATACCACTGTTGGGGAACGTAGTAATTTCAAAAAAATTCCTACGCATACGCAAGATCATGGTGACGCATAGCAATGAGAGGGGAGAATGTTGTCTACATATCCTCGTAGACCGAAAGCGGAAGCGTTATGACAATGCGGTTGATGTAGTCATACGTCTTCACGATCGACCGATCCTTAGTACCGAACGTACGGCACCTCCGCGTTCAGCACACGTTCAGCTTGGTGACGTCCCGCGAACTCACGATCCAGTAGAGCTTCGGGGAGGAGCTTCGTCAGCACGACGGCGTGGTGACGGTGTTTATGAAGTTACCGACGCAGGGCTTTGCCTAAGTGCCACTACGATATGACCGAGGTGGATTATGGTGGAGGGGGGCACCGCACACGACTAAGAGAGATCAATGATCAACTTGTGTCTTCTAGGGTGCCATCCCGCCCCCGTATATAAAGGAGCAAGGGGGAGGCCGCCCGGCCCTTGTAGGGCGCACCAGGAGGAGTCCTCCTCCTAGAGGGAGTAGGACTCCCCTTTCCTAGTCCCACTAGGAGGGGGAAGGAAGGAGTGGGAGAGGGGAAAGGCAAGGGGGCTCCGCCCCCCTTCCTTGTCCTATTCAGACTCAAGGGGAGGGTGCACGCGGCCTGCCCTGGCCGGCCCCTCTCTCTCTCCACTAGGGCCCAACAAGGCCCATTAACCCCCCGGGGGGGGGGGGGTTCCGGTAACCCCCCCGACACTCCGGTAAAATCCCAATTTCACCCGGAACCATTCCGATGTCCAAATATAGGCTTCCAATATATCAATCTTTATGTCTCGACCATTTCGAGACTCCTCGTCATGTCCGCGATCACATCCGGGACTCCGAACTACCTTCGGTACATCAAATCACATAAACTCATAGTATTGATCGTCACAGAACTTTAAGCGTGCGGACCCTACGGGTTCGAGAACTATGTAGACATGACCGAGACACGTCTTCGGTAAATAACCAATAGCGGAACCTGGATGCTCATATTGGTTCCTACATATTCTATGAAGATCTTTATCGGCCAAACCGCATAACAACATACGTTGTTCCCTTTGTCATGGTATGTTACTTGTCTGAGATTCGATCGTCGGTATCCTTATACCTACCTCAATCTCGTTACCGGCAAGTCTCTTTACTCGTTCCGTAATGCATCATCCTGTAACTAACTCATTAGTCATATTGCTTGCAAGGCTTATTGTGATGTGCATTACCGAGAGGGCCCAGAGTTACCTCTCCGACAATCGGAGTGACAAATCCTATTCTCAATCTATGCCAACTCAACGAACACCATCGGAGACACCTGTAGAGCACCTTTATAATCACCCAGTTACGTTGTGACGTTTGGTAGCACACATAGTGTTATTCCTGTATTCGGGAGTTGCATAATCTCATAGTCACAGGAACATGTATAAGTCATGAAGAAAGCAATAGCAGTAAACTAAACGATCAAGTGCTACGCTAACGGAATGGGTCAAGTCAATCACATCATTTTCCTAATGATGTGATCCCATTAGTCAAATGACAACTCATGTCTATGGCTAGGAAACTCAACCATCTTTGATCAACGAGCTAGTCAAGTAGAGGCATACTAGTGACACTATGTTTGTCTATGTATTCACACATGTATTATGTTTCTGGTTAATACAATTCTAGCATGAATAATAAACATTTATCATGTTATGAGGAAATAAATAATAACTTTATTATTGCCTCTAGGGCATATTTCCTTCACCCCTGCCTCGTGGGCCACCTGGAAGCCCCCCGATGCCCATCTTCTGGTATAAGGTGTCTTTTGCCCTGGAAAAAATAAGGAGGAAGCTTTCGGGACGAAGCGCCGCTGTCTCGAGGCGGAACCTGGCGAAACCAATCTAGGGCTCCGACGGAGCCGCTCTGTCGGGGAAACATCCCTCTGGGAGGGGGAAATAGTCACCATTATTTGGGATATAACTATTGGGTTAACCCGCCCAGGAGGGGCCCGGTTAAACCCCTGATGGTTCATCAATACAAAGCCCATGAAGATGCTTAATACGGTGTTTCATTACGCAGACTCATTGAGGGCCTAAAGCCCAAAGGCGACTTAAGGCCCAAACAAGTGTAAACCGCCGTATATGTATGACTTGTATTATAAGGCATGTACAGTTAGTCACCGAGCCGGACAAGTTGTTTATGAGCCGACCGGGATTCCGTGAGCCACCGAGCATCAACCTGTGTATATAAAGGGACGACCCGGTGGTGACTTAGGGCAAGAAACAACAGATCGAAAGCTAGGTCAAGCGTATTCGCTCCCTGGTAATTGAGACATAAGCAATACCACCTCAAACTGGATTAGGCCTTTACCTTCACCGCAAGGGGCTGAACCAGTATAAACTCCTTGTGTCCTTTGTTCTGTTTAACCCCTTTAAGCTAACCCCGTTGCGATGGCTCCACGACTAAGTCCTTCTGCTAGGACATCTGCCGTGACAATTCCACGAGAGTTGGCGCCCACCGTGGGGCCAGCGCGGTGGTTTTGAGTTCTTGAAGGGAAGCTTCGAAGGGATCAAGGGATACGCCGTGGGACGGATGACCAAAAGTCGCCGCGGCAAGCTCTACATCGACGATGCAGGCTGGGGCCCCCAGGCCGGCTCAATTGAGTACGGGTACCGGGTCCCCTTTGGCGGAATTCATGTTTTCATCGGCAAGATCGGCGAACTAGGCCCTGAGCCGGACGTCTGCACTGACATCATCGAGATGGCTCAGCGTGCGCGACCTGCCCGAGTTCAGCCCGCCGTGAAAAGTGCCTTCGTAGGATTCATCTATGGGGCGGAATCTGAGGATAGATCTGTGTCCGGTGGTGAGACGGTCGTCTACTCTGATGATGAGTCGTCCACTGGTGAAACCGAGTCATTGTATCAACTGCAAGATGGCCGGCTTGGGGGCTATTCCGATGGCGACAGTACTCCGGACCCCTATGAGCTGCCTAGTAGGGTTGCGATCTTCATGGCCGGTACACAGCCAGTGCAGAATTCTTCGACTGCAGCGGCAATGATTTCCGAGTCAGCAATGGTGGCGGCGGCCGGGGCAGGAGGTCCTGTGTGCCCGCCGACTCAGGTCTTGTCCGACTTATTGGACACTTTGACAACATTGTTAACATTAGAGGTTAATCCGGCAAATCAAACTCAGCATAACACGGAAGTTGCAAAGCTGTGGGATGAGATAGCTCAGGCCAAGGAAGATCTGGCGGCTGAAGACGCGGGGATGACTCCAGAGCGAGCTGCTCTGGATGCTCATGCACAATGGATCCAGGCTGATTCCTTCCGGCTCTCGTTGGATCAGAACACTTCAAATGAAGTCATGAGAAGAAGGCACTGGAGTCATTTGCCTCCAGTTTACGAGGCGAGGAAACTCTTCAACACACCTGGTGCAGGGACCAGAGACCCGCCAGGGGTAAACCGGGCGGTAACCACGCTTGGGACTGGAGTGCCGTCTCATCCATGCACGACGGATCCCCCTCGTCCAAGCAATATTCCGCCACAATATGTGTCAACGCCGCATGGTCATTGTTCTAACCTTTTGGATACTGCGGTGTCGCGATTGGCGGCTCTCCCGGTTGAAGGCGAGTCTCCAGCTGCGGTGGAAATGCGGAGGGCTAGAGAGCTTCTTCAGACATCATTGGTGCAGCATGAGGCTTATTCTTACAGTTGTGAGATGATCCATTCAACCCCTTGCCCGAGCCAGAGTTATAGCAGGCACATGGACTCCCCGGCAGTATCAAGTAGTGACCAGCACCGTAACCCGCCTCGTGGACATGACCTGCACTAGTGCAGAACCGGGCAATAGCACCGGTTCGTAAGGCCCTTTAGTGCCGGTTCCATAACCCGCACTAAAGTGTGGGCACTAAAGGCCCCCCCCTTTAGTACCGGTTCAGCACGAACCAGTGCTAAAGGGCAACCACGTGGCACGAGCCAGCTCCGGGGGCCGGGAGCCCTTTAGTACCAGTTGGTAACACCAACTGGTACTAAAATGTTTGGGTTTCTTTTGCTTTATGATTTATTTTTCATTTAATTTTGTGTTTTCCATTTTAATTCTTTTTCGTTTGCTGGTATTTTACGATACTACACATTGTACACGTTATGCATATATATGGTAGCTAGTAGAACCAATCATATATATAGATCATCAATGTCTCACAAACCACCATATTAATTCACACATACACACATGTATAGCTATATACAATTTCTCGTACATATGCATGTTGCCTTCGGAGCCAGTTGCATTAGCCTAACTGGTGCCTTCGGAGCACGATGACAAATTGTAAGTGGTTCATGACCTGGTCGATGGGGGCGGTAGCGGGTAATAGTATTCTCCCTTCGGATTTATGACCTGGTCGAGCAAAAATCCCGCTATTTCCTCTTGAAGTGCTTGTACGCGCTCCGTATCTAGGAGCTTGTCCCGCACCTCTGTGAATTGTTAAGAAGGAGATCAATATGCATGTGTATTAGTTGTGTCACTAGTTATCGATAATGGTGCACAAATTGTGAATAGTGTTCTGACAAGTGTACCCATTCCTGTCTTTGAGATCTGCTCCTTTCGGACGCCATCATGCGAATGTTCTCGCAAACGCAGTATGCACACAGATCAGTCCCCTGCGCCTGCTTTATGGCCTTTACGAGAATGGAATTTAATTTGATCAGATAATAATTAATCAAGCATGATAATATTAAAAAGATGGCAGCTAGCTAGCACTACTTAATTACTTATACCTTGGGTCGAAACCATCTCAGCTGTCTTTTCCATTCGCCTTCCGTTTTTCTGATGAACCTTGACCAAGCCCTGCCCGCCGACAAACAAAATGAATAAAGGGGTTATTAAATAGTTCATATCATGAAATGACGAACTAAATAGGCCGATATATATAGTTAATAATGATTGAAATTACCTGTTGACTATCCCAAACAAGATGTTATATTCACTATTTTCTTTGAGTAGTGAGTCCAGTATTTCAACTGTTCCTTCGTCAACTTTAATGATACACAAGATCCAGTGAAATCTGCATGCACACACGTTTGCATGTCTTAATTAAGCGGGCATATGTAAGCAAAAACATGTAGCTAGCTATCTAGTAGGCAAAAACAGAAAAATTGTAGTACAAGAAACTGTGACTCACTAGAAGTTGTAAGGAAGTAGTATATCTTCATTGTATTTGAGGCGCTTCAAGAACTCGACATGCTGTCCTCTGCCTGCTTTTCATAATGCTTACTTATTTTCCATGTGTATTCATTAACGGTGTTTGGGTCAATGAACCCAATGCCATAGCGTCCACCTTTTGCCATTTCATACATCTTCATCCTGCATAATACCACAGAAAAGAATATAGTGAGGATAATTATAGGTAATGATTGATCAAAAGGATCAATACAGCTAGCTTGAGACTTAAATTACAGAAAGAAATCACTTACAGACAATAACAACTGATGATAGATTTGTCGAGTGCGTCTTGATTGTATAACTGAAACAGTTCAGAATACTCAACGGTCACAGGTTTCTCATGGTAGTAATGATCCTTGTTGACTTGCACCATGAGGGACTGTCGATCGGATCTCTTGGTAATGTCCATGTACCATTGATGCAATTCATACATTCTCGTTGGGAGCTTCTTGACATCTTCTGGCTTGACCAAAGGTTGGCCCCGGACATATTTCTATTTTATTTCCTCCTCTGTAAGCACAGGCATGTCCTCGATCTCGAGGAGTTGTCCAACAGTGATCTTGAGTTCTTCAGCCTGCGTTATATGCTGCTGGGTTATTAACACATCGCCCACCTGGGGAACGTAAACTGTTTGCCCACAATAATATTGGCCGCGCGTACTGTCACGTGTTGTAGGCGGCACAACAAGCGGGGGGATCGGTTGCGCCCACTGTTCTCCCAGCTGGGCAACGGTTCTCCCGCATTTTTTGACAGCTGCTTGTTGTTTGCTCGAGCTCGAGCTCGCCTCCTTCTGTAGACGTTGTCGATGTAACTTCTTGATGTGGCGCTCATAGTCTGTGTCAACAGGCTTAGGAGCTGGTGGTTCAGCCATATGAATGAAGTGGTCAATAACTTCCACATGCACTTTCTCCCTTGGCGGCGGTGGCGGTTTCGGTCCAAAATGGGCGTCGACTTTTGCCCGCACTATGGCATTGGTTTGCTCCTTGGTCCTATCGTAACCCCTCTCAGGAAGAGGAGTAGTGAGGTTTGGACCATATTTATATCGCTTGCCTCCGCCTGTACTTCCTGTACTATGACCTCGACTGGTACCGCTACACACCATAGGTGCGGGGTGTCTCTTCGTGGATTGCTAAGGCGGTGGAGACGGCTGACGGGGCTGAGTTGGACGAGGAGGAGTGGCCTGAAGCTGTGCCAGACTTGGAGGAGGAGTGGCCTGACACTTTGCCGGACTTGGAGGAGGAGTGGACGTCGGACGCTGTGTCGGACTTGGAGGAGGAGTGGCCTGACACTTTGCCGGACTTGGAGGAGGAGGAGTGGCCTCACGCGTTGGTGGACTTGGAGGAGCGGGAGTCTGCTGACTCGGTGGCGGACTTCGACGAGGAGTTGGGTGACGCGGTGTCGGTGGCCTTCGAAAGATGATGCAATCTTTTCTCCATAGGATGATACGATGTTTGGCATCTCCGAGTGTGTGCTCCTCCTCACCTCCAGGAATGTCAAGCTCTAGCCCCGAATATTGGTCCACCACCTCATCAACTACGACACGAGCATAGCCTGCTGGAATCGGGTTGCAATGGAAGGTTGCATCGGGGGAATTTGTATAAGCAATGCCGTCCGCCACCTTCATGGATATGTTCTTAATTTTGAAGTGTAGCTCACAGTTAGTGTTCTCCATGATGTCATCCACGGGGTATCTATCCAGCATTGCATCAAACGGGGCGGAATCCACGCTGCTTCTCGGCATGGATGGGGC
The DNA here is from genome assembly GCA_032464435.1 of Aegilops umbellulata. Lineage (NCBI taxonomy): Eukaryota > Viridiplantae > Streptophyta > Magnoliopsida > Poales > Poaceae > Aegilops > Aegilops umbellulata. Next base: position 35,946,690 of record CP136056.1, on the reverse strand, counting down.
GGTGGTATCCAATGCTGGATCTTCCGCTAGCTGTTGCAGCTGCTGAGACCCCCTTTGCTGGCTAAGTGAGTCGATCTGCTCCTGCTGCCGCTGGAATTTGTCTGCCAAGTCCGCGTACGTGGATTCTAGGCCTTGAAGGCGTTCATAGTCCAGCTTCCTCTCCTCCTCCTCCATCTTCCTCTACTTCTCCTCTGCAATCTTCCTTCTCGCACGGGTTCTGTAGTCGGTGTTCCAGTCCGAAAACCCCTCATACCACGGAATAGCGCCCTTGCCTCGTGTTCTTCCCGGGTGTTCAGGATTTCCCAGGGCACGTGTAAGCTCGTCGTTCTCTCTGTTCGGCTGGAACACCCCCGTTTGAGCCTCTTCTATTGCAACAAGTATGTTATCGTCGGCTCCGTTCAGACATGCCTTCGTCGAAACTTTGCCTGTCTTCGGGTCCAACTTCCCCCCATGCGCATAGAACCAACTCCTGCACCTGGGGGGTCAGCTCTTAGTAACCAGAGTGACACCTGCATCCTCCATCTCTTTCTCAGACTTATCCCACTTAGGCATTGCCACCGCGTAGCCACCTAGCCCCAGCTTATGGAACTTATCCTTTTTTTCGGCATTCTTCTTGTTTATTCTCGACCGTTCCTTAGCTAATTCTGAATCCTTGAATTTCACGAAATCGTCCCAATGACCACTTTGATTCTCTAGTATCCCCTCGAATACTGGAGTCTTCCTTCCTCCCTTGACGTACTTCTCCCATTCACATCTCTTGTGGTTCTTGAATGCAACCGCCATCTTCCTAAAAGCAGCGTCCTTGACTTTCTGCACATCTGCTTCTGTGAAATGATCTAGTAGGGTGAAATGTTCCATGAGAGTATCCCAAAGCAGTTTTTTTATTCTCATCGACAAAAGTAACATTTGGACGTGGCTTTGCTGGCTTTCTCCATTCTTGAAGGGAGATCGGGAGTTGGTCCTTCACAAGAACTCCGCACTGACGAACGAACTTGTCCGCAATCTTCTTAGGCGCTAATGGTTCGCCACTAGGTTTGAATGCCTCGATATTGTACTTTACGCCCTCCTTCAACTTTTTGTTCGGGCCTCGTTTCGTCCTTTTGCCTGAAGATTTGCTCGATCCGAATGGCTGAAAGAAGAAAGATCGATTCGTTAATATATCTTCAACTCATTTAAAACATGTGATGATCACCAGATTCCTGCTTATATAAATATATATACCTCGCCGGTGTTTGTTGTTTCAGGATCAACATGTTCTTCGTCATCATCATAATCGTAGTTCATGACTTCATCAATTCGGTCGTCATGATCGAATATCATATCACCCTCTCCGGTGTTGTTTGGAAATTCGGAGTCGTCATAATCTTCTTCATTCTGATCATCATCTGGCCCGCGTATCATATCGAACATGGTCTGTTCTCTGTCTCTGTCGGTATTGTCCTCCATAGCTTTTATTTAACTATGCCAAAAGTAATATAAAACAATTTAGTATAATCTCGAATAATAGATATAATCTCGAATACATCATCTCGAATAATAGATATTATCTCGAATACATCGTCTCGAATAACAGATATAATCTCGAATAATATATAATCTCGAATACATCGTCTCGAATATATAATCTTGAATACATCACTGGCTAGATAGCTAATAAAGATCGAATACTACAGAAGAATCTAGGAGACTCGCAGTTCCTGCGGCGCGGGCGGTGGACACCCAAAGAGAAGGAACCCTCACAGGATCATAGCTGAAGTGAGATCCCTGAAGAAACTGCCAGGTATTGGAGAACCTGCCGCCCTCTAACGCAACCATGTAGTGATGGACGTGCTCGTCCTCCTCCCTGACACGACGACGTACCACCTTCGGCGGGGCCGGCTCCCTCCGCATCGAAACTGGCCCACTCGAACGCCACCAAACGAGATCAGGGTAGACGACTGGACCCGGGGCCGGGTTCCTCATCAAGCGGCGCGCCCCTCCAGGCAGCACCTCCCAGTGCCAGCCCGGCGGAGCCCAGTCCCGGACATGGGTCAGCTGGACGTCGTCGCGGACGTGTCAACGGCGAGGATGCGGGCCGGGCATCGTCGACAACAAATACTAGCTATATGCCCGCAAAAAGTAACATTTTTTTAATGATTGGATTTTGATAACTAAAATTTCTAACATTTCTATAACATTTCTAACAATGCTATATATAACTAACATTTCTATAACTAAAAAAAAATTCTAACTTTTTTATAACTATTTCTATAACTAAAAAGCAGAAAAATTTCTAACAATTCTAACTTTTTTATAACTATTTCTATAACTAAAAAATAGAAAAATTTCTAACAATTCTAACTTTTTTATAACTATTTCTATAACTAAAAAACAGAAAAATTTCTAACAATTCTAACATTTCTATCAATTCTAACAATTCTAACATTTCTAACTATTTCTAAAAAACAGAAAAATGTCTAACAATTTCTAAAAAACAGAAAAATCTATAACTAAAAATGTATGTGTGTGTGTGCGCGCTCACCGGCCGGCGAAGCGAGAGGCGACGGGGGGCGGCGACGGGGGGCGCGCGGCAACGGGGACGGCGACGGGCGCGGCGACGATGGGGACGGGGACGTACGTACGGGCCAGGGCGGCGACGATGACGGGGACGGTGACGACGCGGCCGTGACGGGGCGACGGTGACGACGGGGACGGGACGACGGGGCGGCGACGACGGGGACGGGGCGGCGACGGGGGCGGCGACGGGCCGGGGCAGCGGCGAGGGATATGGAGACGGCGGGGGCGGCGGGCGACGGTGCAGAGGAGAAGAAGCAGAGGGAGAGATGAGAAACTGACGAAATTTTGAAGTGTTTTCTTATATAGAACCCACCTTTAGTACCGGTTGGATCCACCAACCGGTACTAAAGGTCTGTTTTGGCTAGCCCAAGCGGCGGGAAGCGACCCCCTTTAGTACCGGTTGGTGGCTCCAACCGGTACTAAAGCCCCCCCCTTTAGTACCGGTTGGTGCCACGACCCGGTACTAAAGGGTGTGCGCTGCCAGGCGAGGGGCACAAAAGTTTAGTCCCACCTCGCTAGCCGAGGGGCACTCGCACCTGCTTATAAGCCCCGCCGTCGCTGCTGTCTCGAGCTCCTCTCTTAAGTAGGCCTTCTGGGCCTACCTCTTCTGCGATGCCCTGTTGGGCCTACTGGGCTAGCGGGCCTGCATCCTGGCCCAACTTGAATTTGGGTTTCTAGTCGTATGCAAGCCGCTGTGGCCCAGTAGGTGGGTTTTTTTTCTTTTTTTTTCTTTATTTATTTTTGTGAATAACTTAACTTTGAAAATAGATTTTTGAGTGGTTCTTTTTTCTTATGTTTAATATTAGTGTTTTTTATCATTATATTCAATTTGGTAATGCTTAGATTATTTAAAAAATGAAATGCCTTTGTAATGGATGAGTTTTCGTCCGAAACCCTGATACTTCGAAACAGATTGTCCATTTTGTACACGAAGTGCATCCAGTTTTTGCGGTAACCCTCTCTACTTTTTTGCACATGCTATGTGGGTGAAATTATGATACCATGCCAACTTTCAACCTTTTCTGAGTTCATTTGAAATGCTTTTCAATTTTAGGGTCATTTAGCTGAAAAAATCAGTAAATGCATGAAAGAATTTGCTTGCACATAAAATTTCTTCGCGTTTCAAATGCCAAAACACATAACTAGCTACCCTAACTATTACAGAGATTCCCTCCTGGGTGTGAAACACAGAAGAAAGTGATGATAGTTAAGCCGATCACATCCCAGATCTTTGGGTGTGAAACTTTTTCTTCGCGTGTGTCCCTTTGCATCGTAGCCATGGAAAATCTTCATCATTTAACGGGATGCTCGGGTCAATATTCACTGTGATGGAGCAATTTCATCAAACTTTTCACATTCTTCTGACTTGTCTGTCTTGTCATCCACTCCCATGATGTTTCTCTTACCAGAAAGAACTATGTGCCGCTTTGGCTCATCGTACGATGCATTCGCTTCCTTATCTTTTCTTTTTCTTGGCTTGGTAGACATGTCCTTCACATAGAAAACCTGTGCCACATCATTGGCTAGGACGAATGGTTCGTCTGCATATGCAAGATTGTTGAGATCCACTGTTGTCATTCTGTACTGCGGGTCTTCCGTTACCCCGCCTCGTGTCATATTGACCCATTTGCACTGAAACAAAGGGACCTTCAAACCACGTCGATAGTCAAGTTCCCATATGTCCTGTATATAACCATAATATGTTTCCTTTCCCGTCTTGGTTTCTGCATCAAAGCGGACACAACTGTTTTGGTTGGTGCTCTTCTTATCTTGGGCGATCATGTAAAATGTATTACCATTTATCTGGTACCCTTTGAAAGTCATTATATTCGAAGATGGTAACTGGGACAGCAAGTACAGGTCATCTTCAATAGAGGTGTCATGCATGGTACGTGCTTGCAACCAGCTGGCGAAACTCCTAGTTTGTTCATGTGTAATCCAGTCATCAGACCGCTCCGGGTGTTTGGAGCGTAGCAAATTCTTGTGTTCATCCATATACGGAGCCACCAAGGCGGAATTCTGTAGAACTGTGTAGTGTGCTTCAGTGAGAGAATGTCCGTCCATACATATTATTTGTTCCCCTCCTAGCGTGCCTTTTCCATCCAGTCTGCCCTTATGCCGCGATTCAGGAACACCAATCGGCTTAAGGTCAGGAATAAAGTCAATACAAAACTCAATGACCTCCTCATTTTGACGGCCCTTGGAGATGCTTCCTTCTGGCCTAGCACGGTTATGAACATATTTCTTTAAGACTCCCATGAACCTCTCAAAGGGGAACATATTGTGTAGAAATACAGGACCCAAAACGTTAATCTCTTCGCATAGGTGAACTAGGACGTGCGTCTTGATGTTGAAGAAGGATGGTGGGAACACCAACTCGAAACTGACAAGACATTGCACCAAATCATTCTGTAACCTTGGTATGATTTCTGGATCGATTACCTTCTGAGAGATTGCATTGAGAAATGCACATAGCTTCACAATGGCTAATCGAACGTTTTCCGGTAGAAGCCCCCTCAATGCAACCGGAAGCAGTTGCGTCATAATCACGTGGCAGTCATGAGACTTTAGGTTCTGGAACTTTTTCTCTGCCATTTTTATTATTCCCTTTATATTCGACGAGAAGCCAGACGGTACCTTAATACTGAGCAGGCATTCAAAGAAGATTTCCTTCTCTTCTTTGGTAAGAGCGTAGCTTGCATGACCCTGATGTATGCCGTCTTTTCCGTGCATACGTTGCTGGTCCTCCCGTGCCTCAGGTGTATCTTTTGTCTTCCCATACACGCCCAAGAAGCCAAGCAGGGTCACACAAAGATTCTTCATCACGTGCATCACATCGATTGCGGAGCGGACCTCTAGGTCTTTCCAATAGGGCAGGTCCCAAAATATAGATTTCTTCTTCCACATGGGTGCGCGTCCGTCAGCGTCATTCGGAACAGGTTGTCCACTAGGACCCTTTCCAAAGACCACCTTCAAATCCTTGACCATATCATGTACATCAGCACCAGTACGGTGGCCAGGCTTCGTCCGGTGATCCGCCTCACCTTTGAAATGCTTGCCTTTCTTTCTTACGGGATGCCTGCTCGGAAGAAATCGACGATGTCCCAGGTACACATTCTTCTTACAATAAGCCAAATATATACTGTCGGTATCGTCCAAACAGTGCGTGCATGCGCGGTATCCCTTGTTTGTCTGTCCTGAAAGGTTACTGAGAGCAGGCCAATCATTGATGGTCACGAACAACAACGCCTTTAGGTCAAATTCTTCCCCCATGTGCTCATCCCACGCACGTACACCTGTTCCATTCCACAGTTGTAAGAGTTCTTCAACTAATGGCCTTAGGTACACATCAATGTCGTTGCCGGGTTGCTTAGGGCCTTGGATGAGCACTGGCATCATAATGAACTTCCGCTTCATGCACAACCAAGGAGGAAGGTTATACAAACATAGAGTCATAGGCCAGGTGCTATGGTTGCTGCTCTGCTCCCCAAAAGGATTAATGCCATCTGCGCTTAGACCAAACCATACACTCCTTGCGTCATCTGCAAACTCCTTCCCGTACTTTCTTACGATTTTTCTCCACTGCGACCCGTCAGCGGGTACTCTCAACTTTCCGTCTTTCTTATGGTCTTCTCTGTGCCATCGCATCGCCTTGGCATGCTCTTTGTTTTGGAACAAACATTTCAACCGTGGTATTATAGGAGCATACCACATCACCTTGGCAGGAATCTTCTTCCTGGGGCGCTCGCCCTCGACATCACCAGGGTCATTGCGGCTGATCTTATAGCGCAATGCACCACATACCGGGCAAGCGTTCAAATCCTCGTACTCACGGCGGTAGAGGATGCAATCATTAGGGCATGCATGTATCTTCTGCACCTCTAACCCTAGAGGGCAGACATCCTTCTTTGCTTCATACGTACTCTCGGGCAATTCGTTGTCCTTTGGAAGCATATCCTTTATCATTACCAGCAACTTTCCAAATCCCTTGTCAGATACACCATTCTCTGCCTTCCATTGCAGCAATTCCAGTGTGGTGCCCAGCTTTTTCTTGTCACCTACGCAATTCGGGTACATCAATTTTTTGTGATCCTCTAACATGCGCTGCAACTTCTTCTTCTCCAAATCACTTGCGCAGTTTCTCTTTGCATCGGCAATGGCCCGACCTAGATCATCAACGGGCTCATCTAATGCCTCTTCTTCAGCTTCTTCCCGCATTGCCGGCTCAGCTTCTTCCCGCATTACCGGCTCAGCTTCTTCCCCCATTGTTGTATCATCGTATTCAGGGAACCCATGGCCAGGATAGCTGTCGTCGTCCTCTTCTTCTTCATTGTCTTCCGTCATAACCCCTCTTCCTCCGTGCTTGGTCCAAACATTATAGTGGGGCATGAAACCGGACTCAAACAGGTGGATGTGAATGGTTCTTGACGTAGAGTAATTGTGACCATTCTTACAGCCACCACATGGACAAGGCATAAAACCATCCGCCCGCTTGTTTGCCTCAGCCGCAATCAGAAAAGTATGCACGCCCTCAACGAACTGGGGAGAGCATCGGTCATCGTACATCCATTGCCGGTTCATCTTCATTACACAACACCGAATAGACCAAATTAATACAAGTTCATACATCAAGTTCATACAACACTTAAATGCAACAAACAAATAACTCTCTAGCTAAAGCATTTAAATGCAACAACAAATGCGATCAAGATCGCAACTAAGCTAACAATGGATCCAACAGCATAATGATACCAAGCCTCACTATCAATGGCATATTTTCTAATCTTTCTAATCTTCAAGCGCATTTTCTCCATCTTGATCTTGTGATCATCGACGACATCGGCAACATGCAACTCCAATTCCATCTTCTCCCCCTCAATTCTTTTCAATTTTTCTTTCAAGTACTCATTTTCTCTTTCAACTAAATTTAACCTCTCGACAATAGGGTCGGTTGGAATTTCCGGTTCACATACCTCCTAGAAAAAATTTCTATGTCAACTTGATGGGCATAATTTGTCATAAACACGAAATGCAACTAGTTTTAAAAGAGAATATATATATACCACATCCGAATCATAACAAGGACGAGGGCCGACGGGGACGGATATCAAAACAATGGCACTATATGTATAACAAACAACGTACGGGTAAGATAATTATACGAGTAACTATATATCCAAATCACACAAACATCAATTTTTATATAAAATTTCATGAACAAAGAGGCTCACCACAAGGTGGTGCCGGCGACGGGACGGTGCGGGCGATCGACGGTGGTTACGACGGAGATTTAGAAGGCACTAAGTAAACCACACCTACATATGCAAACTAAGTGTTATTTTTGACCTCAAATTGCATATAAATCAAATACTAGCACATATATATATTTCCTCCCAAATTACTAAACTCACAGATTAATCACTATATAAAGCATTGCAAGAGTAAATCTAGCAATGAGAGATGAAAGGACAAAGTTGCTAACCTTTGTGATCATTTCAATGGATGGGGGCCTTCAAATCTTGACAAAATTTGGGCAAAATGTGTGATGAGCTCGAGAGGAAGAGGGGAAGAACAGAGAGGAGAGGGGAAAGGGGAAGAACAGAGCGAGCTCGGGTGGACGAAGGGTTTATGTAGGATGACCTTTAGTACCGGTTCGTGCCAAGAACCGGTACTAAAGGGGCTGGAGGGGCCCCAGTCTGACAACATCCTGCCACTACTCTCATTAGTACCGGTCCATGGCACGAACCGGTGCTAAAGGTTAGCCCCGAACCGGTACTAATGAAAGCGGCCCGGCTAGCCGTTGGAACCGGCACTAATGTACACATTAGTGTCGGCTCAAATACAAACTGGCACTAATGTGCTTCACGTTTGACCCTTTTTCTACTAGTGCTGGTGCGTGGTGGTGTTAATACTCAGGCCCAGATGGATCAGGATAGAGCACGTTGAGAGGCTGAGCTGGCGACTCAGTACACAACCCATCAACCATCTCCGGCTTATCCAACGAATTCGGTGGAGGCAGGTGGGACCTCTTGGACCAGGGCGTACCATGTTTAGTACTGGCTTTGTGGGATGAGCATTTGCCCAAGGATTTCAAAGGACCTCGTAACGTGCCTAACTATACAGTCGGCTTACCCCCTGAGGCGTGGATTGAAAGTTACGAGATGGCCATGGAGCTGTTGGACGTCAACGACGCCGCGTGTACCAAGTACTTCACCATGATGCTGGACGGGATGGCCCGTACTTGGCTAAAGGGACTGCCTGCCAATTCAATTGGATCGTGGGCCAAGTTGAAGGCCCGGTTCATCCAGAATTTTAAAGATATATACGTGCAAACAACCCATGTCGATTGTGGATTTGGATGCCTGTGCCCAAGAAGAGGGCAAGTCAATGACCCATTGGGTGCGCCGGGTAAAAGCCATCCTGCACTCATCGGATAACATTAATGCCGGCTCAGCGGTCCTAATGTTGGAGAAAAATTGTCATTTTTTGCCTCTTAAACAGAAGCTAGGGCGACTCAAGCGCCACTGCAATGACATGGGGGAGCTGATGGCAGCTCTATTTAAATATGCTGACTCTGATAGTACCAAGGACCCTGAGTCTGATGATGAAAAGACGAGGAAGGGAAAGAAGAGTGGCAACACCAAGAGCCAGCATCATAACCCGGCGAGTCAGGGGGGCAATGGTAAGCGCAAGGCCGATAACAATTCAGATTTTGTGGCGAACACCAACACGCAGAATAATGGTTAGCGTCGTAAGGGAAAGCCACCTCCTCGGGCAGGAGGGTCAGGTATTATTCTTGAATAGATGCTGGATCAGCCTTGCCCAAAGCATGGTACGCGGGAAAGGCTGTCCGGTCACCTTTGGAAGGACTGCCACATTATGAAGGAGTTCAAAAATTCTGATTTGTTCCAGAACAATCATGGGCCGGGTCGTGGTTCAGGTTCCGGCTATTATGGTCTGGGTTACGGTGGTGGCGGTTCTAATTCTAGTTTCCAGGGTCACCCAAGCAATCAAGGCAATTAGAGTGGTTATCATCAACAGTCCGGTCAGGGGAATCAGCAACAACAATCTGGGTATCAAAGTAATCCGAAGCAGTTGAATAGTGGGCAGTACCACGTCTTCACCAAAATTTTATGCAAGCGGGATCAGAAGCTCCATAAAAGGGCTGTGAACACCATTGAGCCGGTAGTTCCCCGTTACTTGCCATGGTGTGAGCAGTCCATTGTGTGGAGTCGTGAGGATCACCCGCCCCGGGTTGATAATCCGGGTCACTTGGCTTTGGTGGTGGCGCCTCAGGTTGGAGGATATAAATTCACTAAGGTACTCATGGATGGAGGTAGAAGCATCAATATCCTTTATTATGAAACTTTCCATCGCATGGGATTGACTGATAAAAATCTTAAGCCGTTGAACACTGTCTTTCACAGTGTGGTACCTGGTAAGTCGGCATACTCGGTTGGTAAAATCATGTACATCAGCACCAGTACGGTGGCCAGGCTTCGTCCGGTGATCCGCCTCACCTTTGAAATGCTTGCCTTTCTTTCTTACGGGATGCCTGCTCGGAAGAAATCGATGATGTCCCAGGTACACATTCTTCTTACAATTAGCCAAATATATACTGTCGGTATCGTCCAAACAGTGCGTGCATGCGCGGTATCCCTTGTTTGTCTGTCCTGAAAGGTTACTGAGAGCAGGCCAATCATTGATGGTCATGAACAGCAACGCCTTTAGGTCAAATTCTTCCCCCATGTGCTCATCCCACGCACGTACACCTGTTCCATTCCACAGTTGTAAGAGTTCTTCAACTAATGGCCTTAGGTACACATCAATGTCGTTGCCGGGTTGCTTAGGGCCTTGGATGAGCACTGGCATCATAATGAACTTCCGCTTCATGCACAACCAAGGAGGAAGGTTATACAAACATAGAGTCATAGGCCAGGTGCTATGGTTGCTGCTCTGCTCCCCAAAAGGATTAATGCCATCTGCGCTTAGACCAAACCATACACTCCTTGCGTCATCTGCAAACTCCTTCCCGTACTTTCTTACGATTTTTCTCCACTGCGACCCGTCAGCGGGTACTCTCAACTTTCCGTCTTTCTTATGGTCTTCTCTGTGCCATCGCATCGCCTTGGCATGCTCTTTGTTTTGGAACAAACGTTTCAACCGTGGTATTATAGGAGCATACCACATCACCTTGGCAGGAATCTTCTTCCTGGGGCGCTCGCCCTCGACATCACCAGGGTCATTGCGGCTGATCTTATAGCGCAATGCACCACATACCGGGCAAGCGTTCAAATCCTCGTACTCACGGCGGTAGAGGATGCAATCATTAGGGCATGCATGTATCTTCTGCACCTCTAACCCTAGAGGGCACACAGCCTTCTTTGCTTCATACGTACTCTCGGGCAATTCATTGTCCTTTGGAAGCATATCCTTTATCATTACCAGCAACTTTCCAAATCCCTTGTCAGATACACCATTCTCTGCCTTCCATTGCAGCAATTCCAGTGTGGTGCCCAGCTTTTTCTTGTCACCTACGCAATTCGGGTACATCAATTTTTTGTGATCCTCTAACATGTGCTGCAACTTCTTCTTCTCCAAATCACTTGCGCAGTTTCTCTTTGCATCGGCAATGGCCCGACCTAGATCATCAACGGGCTCATCTAATGCCTCTTCTTCAGCTTCTTCCCGCATTGCCGGCTCAGCTTCTTCCCGCATTACCGGCTCAGCTTCTTCCCCCATTGTTGTATCATCGTATTCAGGGAACCCATGGCCAGGATAGCTGTCGTCGTCCTCTTCTTCTTCATTGTCTTCCATCATAACCCCTCTTCCTCCGTGCTTGGTCCAAACATTATAGTGGGGCATGAAACCGGACTCAAACAGGTGGATGTGAATGGTTCTTGACGTAGAGTAATTGTGACCATTCTTACAGCCACCACATGGACAAGGCATAAAACCATCCGCCCGCTTGTTTGCCTCAGCCGCAATCAGAAAAGTATGCACGCCCTCAACGAACTGGGGAGAGCATCGGTCATCGTACATCCATTGCCGGCTCATCTTCATTACACAACACCGAATAGACCAAATTAATACAAGTTCATACATCAAGTTCATACAACACTTAAATGCAACAAACAAATAACTCTCTAGCTAAAGCATTTAAATGCAACAACAAATGCGATCAAGATCGCAACTAAGCTAACAATGGATCCAACAGCATAATGATACCAAGCCTCACTATCGATGGCATATTTTCTAATCTTTCTAATCTTCAAGCGCATTTTCTCCATCTTGATCTTGTGATCATCGACGACATCGGCAACATGCAACTCCAATTCCATCTTCTCCCCCTCAATTCTTTTCAATTTTTCTTTCAAGTACTCATTTTCTCTTTCAACTAAATTTAACCTCTCGACAATAGGGTCGGTTGGAATTTCCGGTTCACATACCTCCTAGAAAAAATTTCTATGTCAACTTGATGGGCATAATTTGTCATAAACACGAAATGCAACTAGTTTTAAAAGAGAATATATATATACCACATCCGAATCATAACAAGGACGAGGGCCGACGGGGACGGATATCAAAACAATGGCACTATATGTATAACAAACAACGTACGGGTAAGATAATTATACGAGTAACTATATATCCAAATCACACAAACATCAATTTTTATATAAAATTTCATGAACAAAGAGGCTCACCACAAGGTGGTGCCGGCGACGGGACGGTGCGGGCGATCGACGATGGTTACGACGGAGATTTAGAAGGCACTAAGTAAACCACACCTACATATGCAAACTAAGTGTTATTTTTGACCTCAAATTGCATATAAATCAAATACTAGCACATATATATATTTCCTCCCAAATTACTAAACTCACAGATTAATCACTATATAAAGCATTGCAAGAGTAAATCTAGCAATGAGAGATGAAAGGACAAAGTTGCTAACCTTTGTGATCATTTCAATGGATGGGGGCCTTCAAATCTTGACAAAATTTGGGCAAAATGTGTGATGAGCTCGAGAGGAAGAGGGGAAGAACAGAGAGGAGAGGGGAAAGGGGAAGAACAGAGCGAGCTCGGGTGGACGAAGGGTTTATGTAGGATGACCTTTAGTACCGGTTCGTGCCAAGAACCGGTACTAAAGGGGCTGGAGGGGCCCCAGTCTGACAACATCCTGCCACTACTCTCATTAGTACCGGTCCATGGCACGAACCGGTGCTAAAGGTTAGCCCCGAACCGGTACTAATGAAAGCGGCCCGGCTAGCCGTTGGAACCGGCACTAATGTACACATTAGTGCCGGCTCAAATACAAACTGGCACTAATGTGCTTCACGTTTGACCCTTTTTCTACTAGTGCTGGTGCGTGGTGGTGTTAATACTCAGGCCCAGATGGATCAGGATAGAGCACGTTGAGAGGCTGAGCTGGCGACTCAGTACACAACCCATCAACCATCTCCGGCTTATCCAACGAATTCGGTGGAGGCAGGTGGGACCTCTTGGACCAGGGCGTACCATGTTTAGTACTGGCTTTGTGGGATGAGCATTTGCCCAAGGATTTCAAAGGACCTCGTAACGTGCCTAACTATACAGTCGGCTTACCCCCTGAGGCGTGGATTGAAAGTTACGAGATGGCCATGGAGCTGTTGGACGTCAACGACGCCGCGTGTACCAAGTACTTCACCATGATGCTGGACGGGATGGCCCGTACTTGGCTAAAGAGACTGCCTGCCAATTCAATTGGATCGTGGGCCAAGTTGAAGGCCCGGTTCATCCAGAATTTTAAAGATATATACGTGCAAACAACCCATGTCGATTGTGGATTTGGATGCCTGTGCCCAAGAAGAGGGCAAGTCAATGACCCATTGGGTGCGCCGTGTAAAAGCCATCCTGCACTCATCGGATAACATTAATGCCGGCTCAGCGGTCCTAATGTTGGAGAAAAATTGTCATTTTTTTGCCTCTTAAACAGAAGCTAGGGCGACTCAAGCGCCACTGCAATGACATGGGGGAGCTGATGGCAGCTCTATTTAAATATGCTGACTCTGATAGTACCAAGGACCCTGAGTCTGATGATGAAAAGACGAGGAAGGGAAAGAAGAGTGGCAACACCAAGAGCCAGCATCATAACCCGGCGAGTCAGGGGGGCAATGGTAAGCGCAAGGCCGATAACAATTCAGATTTTGTGGCGAACACCAACACGCAGAATAATGGTCAGCGTCGTAAGGGAAAGCCACCTCCTCGGGCAGGAGGGTCAGGTATTATTCTTGAACAGATGCTGAATCAGCCTTGCCCAAAGCATGGTACGCGGGAAAGGCTGTCCGGTCACCTTTGGAAGGACTGCCACATTATGAAGGAGTTCAAAAATTCTGATTTGTTCCGGAACAATCATGGGCCGGGTCGTGGTTCAGGTTCCGGCTATTATGGTCTGGGTTACGGTGGTGGCGGTTCTAATTCCAGTTTCCAGGGTCACCCAAGCAATCAAGGCAATTAGAGTGGTTATCATCAACAGTCCGGTCAGGGGAATCAGCAACAGCAATCTGGGTATCAAAGTAATCCGAAGCAGTTGAATAGTGGGCAGTACCACGTCTTCACCAAAATTTTATGCAAGCGGGATCAGAAGCTCCATAAAAGGGCTGTGAACACCATTGAGCCGGTAGTTCCCCGTTACTTGCAATGGTGTGAGCAGTCCATTGTGTGGAGTCGTGAGGATCACCCGCCCCGGGTTGATAATCCGGGTCACTTGGCTTTGGTGGTGGCGCCTCAGGTTGGAGGATATAAATTCACTAAGGTACTCATGGATGGAGGTAGAAGCATCAATATCCTTTATTATGAAACTTTCCATCGCATGGGATTGACTGATAAAAATCTTAAGCCGTTGAACACTGTCTTTCACAGTGTGGTACCTGGTAAGTCGGCATACTCGGTTGGAAAATAGCTCTGGAGGTTGCTTTTGGAGATGATTATGATTCCAGGTTTGAGACGTTAACCTTTGAAGTGGTGAAGATCAAGAGCCCTTACCATGCTTTGTTTGGACGGTCGGCTTATGCTAAGTTTATGGCAAGGCCTTGTTATGTTTACTTGCAGCTAAAGATGCCGGGTCACAAGGGCACTATAACAATGCATGGGAGTCGCAAGATAGCTTTGGAGTGCGAAGAAGGCGATGCTGCTTATGCTGAGTTTGTCTGCGCGATAGAAGAATTGAAGTTTTATAAAGACAATGTTGACCCGGCAGATATGGCATCTCTGAAAAAGCCAACTACAGAGCATGATCCAGTCTTGCAAGAAAGATCAATCTAGTAGGCCAAACCAAACTGATAATTCGAAGAGACTTGCAAAGATAACCAATCATACATAAAAGAATTCAGAGAAGATTCAAATATTGTTCATAGATAATCTTGATCATAAACCCACAATTCACCGGTCTCAACAAACACACCGCAAAAAGAAGATTACATCGAATAGATCTCCACAAGAGAGGGGGAGAACATTGTATTGAGATCCAAAAAGAGAGAAGAAGCCATCTAGCTACTAACTATGGACCCGAAGGTCTGAGGTAAACTACTCACACTTCATCGGAGGGGCTATGATGATGTAGAAGCCCTCCATGGTGGATGCCCCCTCCAGCGGAGCTCCGGAACAGGCCCCAAGATGGGATCTCGTGGGTACAGAAGGTTGCGGCGGTGGAATTAGGTTTTTGGCTCTGTATCTGATCGTTTGGGGGTACGTAGGTATATATAGGAGGAAGGAGTACGTCGGTGAAGCAACAGGGGGCCCACGAGGGTGGAGGGTGTGCCCTGGGAGGTGGGCGCACCCTCCTACCTCGTTCCTCCCTCCTTTCTTTCTTGACGTAGGGTCCAATTCTCCTGGATCATATTCGGTGAGAAATTCACGTTCCCGAAGGTTTCATTCCGTTTGGACTCCGTTTGATATTCCGTTTCTTCGAAATTCTGAAATAGAAAAAAAAACAGCAATTCTGGGCTGGGCCTCCGGTTAATAGGTTAGTCCCAAAAATAATATAAAAGTGGATAATAAAGCCCAATATTGTCCAAAACAGTAGATAATATAGCATGGAGCAACCAAAAATTATAGATACATTGGAGACGTATCATGGCACTTGGTGTATGTGTGTGGATTACACAGATCTAAACAAGGCTTTTCCGGCTGATCCCTTTGCTCTCCCCCGTATTGATCAAATTATTAATGCTACGTCGGGTTGTGAGCGTTTGAGCTTCTTGGATGCTTATTCTGGTTATCATCCGATCAAGATGGCAGTCAAGTCAAGGACCAGGAGAAGATATCTTTCATTACTCCCTTTAGAGCCTTCTGCTATGTGTCCATGCCTTTTGGGCTCAAGAGTGCCCATGCGACTTACTAGCGGTGTGTGCAAAATTGCCTTCATGATCAAATCGGGTGTAATGTTCATGCCTATGTGGATGACATTGTGGTGAGTCCAGGAAGAAAGAGATACTGATTGATGATTTGAAGGAGACGTTTGATAATCTCTGGGTTTATAAGATGATGCTTAACCCAGCCAAGTGTGTGTTTGGTGTACCAGCTGGTAAGCTTTTGGGTTTTCTGGTTTCCAAGAGAGGCATTGAAGCTAACCCAGAGAAGATCAAGGCCATTACTTCCTTGGCTAAGATGGCATGTGTCAATGATGTTCAACGTCTGGCAGGTCTTATTACGGCCTTAAGCCGGTTCATAAGCCGGTTGGGTGAGAAGGCTATACCGCTGTACCAGATGATGAAGAAAACATATCACTTTGTCTGGAGTGATGCTGCTAATCAAGCATTTGAGGACTTCAAGAAACAGTTGGCTGGGCCGCCCATTCTTGCTGCTCCCATTGATAAAGAGCCTTTGTTATTATACGTGGCTGCTAATGCCCGGGCTATCAGCATAGCTATTGTGGTGGAACGGAAGGAAGCAGGCAAGGAATATCCAGTTCAGCGGCCGGTTTACTACATCCGTGAAGTGCTTATTGAATCCAAGCAGAGGTATCCGCACTGGTAGAAGCCCGTATATGGGGTGTTCATGGCTAGTCGAAAACTCAAGCAATATTTTTTGGGTCATCCCATCACTATGGTTAGTTTTGCTCCTTTAGGGGATATTATTCAAAATAGAGAAGCCACAGGTAGGGTAGCCAAGTGGGCCATTGAGCTTGGACCTCATGGTTTGAAGTATATGCCTCGCATGGCCATC
Source organism: Aegilops umbellulata (assembly GCA_032464435.1). Lineage (NCBI taxonomy): Eukaryota > Viridiplantae > Streptophyta > Magnoliopsida > Poales > Poaceae > Aegilops > Aegilops umbellulata. The sequence continues at coordinate 35,929,926 of CP136056.1, read as the reverse complement.
AAATCCCAAGCACTTATGGATTTCATCAATGACTGGACAGAGCTGCAGATGCCTGAGGAGAAGCCAGATAACACATATTGGACTATTCACTTTGATGGGTCCAGGCAATTGGAGGGCTCGGGGGCTGGAGTTGTATTGACTTCCCCACGAGGTGATAAATTATGTTATGTCTTAAGGTTGATGTTCCCTTGTACTAACAGTGCAGCTGAGTATGAAGCCTTACTCCATGCTCTTCAGATGGCTAAGGAGATGAATTTAAGCCGGGTTAGATGTTTCGGCGACTCAGATTTGGTGGCTCAGCAAGGCAAGCACTTGGGATTCAAAGGATCCACTCATTACGGCTTATCGTCGCGAGGTTGATGCTATTGCGGGTCACTTCAAGGTTATCAAGTTGAGCATGTCGATCGTAGGAAAAATGAGGCGGCTGATGCTTTAAGCCGGTTAGGATCCTAGCATAAGCGGTGCCACCTAACACTTTCTTAGATACTCTGCATAACCCCTCAGTCAAGTTGCCTACAGAGGAAGATCTTGCTATTCCTGACCTAGAGGCGCAATTGGTGGCAGCTCTTCATGCTATTCCTAATTGGACAGTTCCTTATTTGGCTTATATGACCCGGGGCGAGTTACCTGAAGATGAAACTTTAGCTAGGCAGATAACCCGGCAGTCTAAGTCGATGACAATTGTCAATGGAGAGTTGCACCATTGTAGTGTTACGGGGACGTTTCAATGTTGCATTTCCCCATAGGAGGGTCGTGAGATTCAAGAAGGAGATTGTGGCCATCATGTCGACTCTAAGTCTCTTGTGGCTAAGGCTTTTCATCATGGATTTTATTGGCTGATGGCTCACGCTGATGCCGAGGATCTAGTCAGTAAATGTGATGGTTGTCAGAAATTTTCACGACGAGCTCATTTGCCGGCTCAAGAATTGAGGATGATTCCAATTACTTGGCCATTTGCAGTCTGGGGGCTTGATATGGTTGGGCCTTCAAAAGATCCAAGGATAAAAAGACACACCTCCTGGTGGCAGTTGACAAATTTACAAAGTGGGTTGAAGCAGAGCCAGTCAGTTAATGTGATGCGGCAATTGCGGTTCAATTCATCAAAAAGGTGATTTTCCATTTTGGCTTTCCCCACAGTATTATAACTGATAATGGCACTAATCTATCCAAGGGTTCTATGAAAGAATTTTGTCAACGTGAGCATATCCGGCTTGATGTGTCATCAGTGGCTCACCCCCAGTCTAATGGTCAAGCCGGGAGAGCCAATCAAGAGATCCTGAGAGGCATCAAGCCCCGGCTTATGGTTCCTTTGTAGAGGATGCCGGCTTGTTGGGTGGAGGAGTTACCCTCAGTGATATGGAGTGTCAATACTAACCCCAATAGATCTATGGGTTACACACCTTCCTTCATGGTTTACGGAGCTGACAAGGTACTCCCTAGTGACATCTGTCACGACTCGCCCCAGGTGGCGGCTTATGTTGAAGCTGACAATGAAAAAGCACGTCAGGATGCACTTGACCTGTTAGATGAGGAGCGTGACCTTGCAGCGGATCGTTCGGCGATTTACCAACAAGATCTGCGCCATTATCACAGTCGCCGGGTTAAGACCAGAACCTTTCAAGAAGGTGACTTGGTGCTCCGGTTTATTCAGGATCGGACTGATATGCATAAACTATCCCCACCTTGGGAAGGGACTTTTGTGGTCAGCAAGAATCTTAACAACGGGTCATATTATCTTGTCGATGTTCGAGACCACAAGGACTCACGCACATCGGAGGAGGAGACCCGTCGGCCGTGGAATATTGCTCATCTTCGGGCTTACTACACTTGAGCCACTGGCTCCTACGATGTACATATCTTGACAATGTATATATTATGATGATTATAATAAAGATGGCACCCCTTCTAATACAGGGCCTCTGTTCATTTCATCTCAAAGAATAAAGAGTCTTTTTCACTACAAATGGACATTTGGGGGCTTCCTGCTCATTGAGCATAGCTGTGAATATCCCTATTGATCCAGCGCAACGCCACATCTTCAGATGGTCATTTGGGGGCTTCCTGCTCAATGAGCATAGCTGTGAATATCCCTCTTGATCGACTCAATGCCACAGGTCACTTGGGAGCCTCCTGCTCATTGAGCATAGCTTTGAATATCCCTCTTGATCGGCTCAATGCCACAAGCCATTTGGGGGCTTCCTGCTCATTGAGCATAGCTGTGAATATCCCTATTGGTCCAGCTTATACGCCCTAAAGCACATGGGGGCTTCCTATTCAAACATAGGTGTATTCACCAAAGAGAACATAGCGTTACTACCCTCGTGAACTGGCTTGGAACACCAGGTGCATTCACCAAAACCTTCCGGGTTATCCTGCTTTGTAGAAACTGCCACTCCGCGTGGGTAATCCCAGAATGACAAGCCGAATTGCTGACAATCAATTTTCTATAGATCCTGAACTTGTCAACATTAAACTGGTGGTCATGTGAGGCCGGATTCACAAAGTGTAAAAGGTTAACTCAGTGGCTTGGCGGCCCATGAAAGCCTTGGAGCTTTAGGCTTGGCGGCCTATGAAAGCCTCGTTTTCTCGATTTTGATTTGTTATCTTTTTCTGAGCATTTTTGCTATTCATATTGAGGGAGTCTTGGATTAGGGGGGTGTCCGGCCAGCCGGACTATATCCTTTGGCCGGACTGTTGGACTATGAAGATACAAGATTGAAGACTTCATCCCGTATCCGGATGGGACTTTCCTTAGCGTGGAAGGCAAGCTTGGCAATACGGATATTCAGATCTCCTCCCATTGTAACCGACCCTGTGTAACGCTAGCCCCCTCCGGTGTCTATATAAACCGGAGGGTTTAGTCCATAGGGAACACCAATCATACCATAGGCTAGCTTCTGGGGTTTAGCCTCTCTGATCTCGTGGTAGATCTACTCTTGTACTACCCATATCATCAATATTAATCAAGCAGGAGTAGGGTTTTACCTCCATCGAGAGGGCCCGAACCTGGGTAAAAACATCGTGTCCCTTGTCTCCTGTTACCATCCGCCTAGCCGCACAGTTCGGGACCCCCTACCCGAGATCCGCCGGTTTTGACACCGACATTGGTGCTTTCATTGAGAGTTCCTCTGTGTCGTCATCTTTAGGCCCGATGGCTCCTTCGATCATCGTTGGCGATGCAGTCCAGGGTGAGACTTTTCTCCCCGGACAGATCTTTGCATTCGGCGGCTTTGCACTGCGGGCCAATTCGTTTGGCCATCTGGAGCAGATTGAAAGTTACGCCCCTGGCCATCAGGTCAGATTTGGAAGTTTGAACTACACGTCCGACATCCGCGGAGACTTGATCTTCGACGGATTCGAGCCACAGCCGAGCGCGCCGCACTGTCACGACGGGCATGATTTAGCTCTGCCGCCGAACAGTGCCCTGGAGGCCGCACCCGCATCCGCTCCGACCCTTAGCTCGAACCCAACTGCGCCAATCGAGGACGGGTGGCTAGACCCCGCCGCGAGGGCTGCAGTCTCAACGGCGATCGAGCCGAACACCAGCCTTACCCTTCGCGAGGCCTGTGACTCCACATTGCCAGACTCTTCTCCGGACTCTGAACCCTCCGCACCTTTGCCAATTGAATCTGACTGGGCGCCAATCATGGAGTTCACCGCCGCGGATATCTTTCAGCACTCGCCTTTTGGCGACATACTGAATTCACTAAAATCTCTCTCTTTGTCAGGAGAGTCCTGGCCGGATTATGACCGGCAGGATCGGGATGCGGACGACAAAGAAATTCGACGCCCACCCACCACCCATTTCATAGCCACTGTCGATGACTTAACCGACGTGCTCGACTTCGACTCCGAAGACATCGATGGTATGGACAACGATGCAGGAGACAAACAGCAACCAGCGCCTACAGGGCACTGGACAGCCACCTCATCCCACGATGTATACATGGTGTATACACCCAAAGGAATCAACGACGAGGAACGGGAGGACGCAACAAAGGATCATTCCTTCAAGAAGCAGTCAAAGCGGCGGCGTAAGCGCCGCTCCAAACCCTGCCTCGACAGAGGGAGCGGTCATACAGACCCAGCCATAGAGCGGGGCGAGCTGGCGGACGGCGAACATGGCATCAAGCAACCATCCGAACAAGGCAACTTAGATAACCAAACCGAACAACCCATCCCCGGCAAGGATAACAGTCCGGATGACCTCACGCCGGACAAGTTCCTGGAGCAGAAGAACCACCACAAAAGGCTCGCCGCCACCGCGCGTAGCCTGAAAAAACAGAAGTGGAAGCTCAAGACTGCGGAAGATGCACTCAAAATCAGATGGAGCAAAGTACTCAACACCGCAGACAAATATGGCGACAGTCGCCATACAAAGAGCTACCCGAAGCGAAAGCTACTGCCCGAATTTGATGAGGAAGCCTTAGAGCCCCCGCAATCAAAACACAAAGCAACCATCCGGTCGGATAGACGACCTCATGGCCAACACAGAGCGGCAAACAATGCCGCACACAAGCCAGCACATGATCCATGCGAGGATTCACATCAAAAAGATGGCCCAACCAGATCTATCTACGGGCCAAGAAAGCAAGCTCTAGCAAGCAATGCAACACATCATATATCCGAACACAATGGCACACCCAAATACAGGGATGCCGCACACCCCCTATGTTTCACCGACGAGGTGCTGGACCATGAATTCCCAGCGGGATTCAAACCCGTGAACATAAAGGCATATGACGGAACGACAGACCCTGGAGTCTGGATTGATGACTATATCCTCCATATACACATGGCCAGACGAGATGACCTCCATGCCATAAAATACCTACCCCTCAAGCTCAAAGGGCCAGCCCGGCATTGGCTTAAAGGCCTTCCCGAAAACACCATTGGAAGCTGGGAAGAGCTTGAGGACGCTTTTCGGGCAAATTTTCAAGGGACTTATGTCCGACCACCGGATGTAGACGATTTAAGTCATATAACTCAACAACCCGGAGAGTCAGCCCGGAAGCTCTAGAACCGATTTCTTACTAAAAAGAACCAGATAGTCGACTGTCCGGACGCCGAAGCCTTAGCAACTTTCAAGCACAGCGTCCGAGACGAATGGCTCGCCAGACACCTCGGCCAAGAAAAGCCAAGAACAATGGCCACATTAACAAGCCTCATGACTCGCTTTTGCGTGGGAGAGGACAACTGGTTGGCAAGACGCATCACCATCGACCCAAGTATGTCCGAAGTCAGGGATGGAAACGGGAAGCCACGACGCAGCAAAGACCAACGCCGGAATAAGGGAAACCGTCCGAAGAGCACGTCAGTTAATGCTGGATTCAAAAGCTCTCAGCAGGGTAAGCAGAAGCTACCCCTCAAAGATAACAGGGACGAACTATCCAACCTAAATAAAATCCTGGACAAGATATGTCAAATCCACAGCACCCCTGGGAAGCCTGCAAACCATACCCACAGAGAATGTTGGGTCTTCAAGCAATCCGACAAACTCAATGCCGAACATAAGGGGCTGGATACACCAAGTGAGGACGATGATGAATCCCACAGACAGAGCACTGGGAAACAAAAGAATTTCCCACAAGAAGTCAAAACAGTAAATTTACTTCATGTGACAAAAGGGAAAAACGGAGTGGCGCCTATAGAGATATGCGCCATACGGCCTATCACAAAGGAGTCTCGCCACTGGTTGTTAAAACCGATCACCTTCGACCATCAGGATTACTCCGGAAGTATCCAGCACGCAGGCTGGGCTGCCTTGGTATTAGATTCGATAATTGACGGATTCCACTTTAGACGAGTCCTGATGGACGGCGGAAGTGGTCTAAACCTGCTATATCAGGACACCGTCCGCAAAATGGGGATGGACCCAACAAAAATTCGCCATAGCAACACTTCCTTTATAGGAGTAGCGCCTGGCCCAGATGCCCATTGCACAGGTTCCCTCCTACTAGAAGTTATGTTTGGTTCCCCCGATAACTTCCGTAGCGAAATGCTAACCTTCCACATCGCCCCATTTTCAAGTGGCTATCAAGCACTACTGGGACGCGAAGCGTTCGCCCGCTTTAACACAATACCACATTATGCGTCTCTCACGCTTAAGATGCCCGGTCCACGGGGCATCATGTCACTAAAGGGAAATATTGAGTGTCCCTCTCGCGCGGAGGATTGTGAGGCTGCCTTGACGGCCACACATTAAAACGGCTTCACCAATCAAAGCACCTAAACAGGTCATTAAGACCACGGACATGGCTAGACGAGTCCAACGTAAACATACCATTGATAAAGGCTTAATAGCCGTATACCCCTGTACAAGGGGCTCCGCGCATGTAAAACAAGAGACAATAAGGCTCAATTTTACCCATTTTGAATTAAACTTTGTTTATTTAGTATAACGTACATTTCGCACGACCTTTTTCAACTAAGTTCCTCTCTTTTTTAGATGAACACCATGCTATACCCGTCCAGGACACGGCACAACGGAGACACAGGCGCAGACGTGTAGCAGGGACCCGTTCCAAGGATTCTTTTTAGATTAAGACCCTGCGTAAACCTTTTTTACTGTCTCTTGTTGATACACATCCCCCGGATTCTCAGTATAGCCGAGGAGGAGGCTGGCGTCTTGGCATGTGGCCACGTCAGAATTTTGCGCGTACCTGGACACCAGGGGCTTATTACCAAGGGCACTGTTCAGCCCGTTTTCATAAAGACCGAATACCTTAGGGAATGTTCGGCGTCGCGAGTTTGGCCTTATATGCACCAGCTCCGAATCATGTCTTTTGTCAAATGTTGGGTTTGCCCGGCTCCTGTGTTTTGCTGCCTTACGTTCCGCTCTATGGCTAAGGCGGCACCAGGAGAACTACTGCGATTGTGCCCGGTTCAGCCAGGCGAGCACCTCAGTAGAGAAAGCCGAAAACTGACTGTCATGATATAGCGTGAGACTGGTCAACCACTCGATGACCTATCAGAATCTTTGGGATTCCTCCGCATTAACGAAGGGCCGTTTCCCGGCCAGGCACACACGTGCCCCGAATTCGGGCTTGCGCGGTGCCACCAGGGGCTATATAGTAGCTCCACGGTCAAACTCCTATGGCTAAGTGAAAGTGATAAAGCATTATAGTCTGGTTGCCTAGTTCGCTGCGCTACCACCTCCTTAATGGACCAAGACGTTGGATCAAGTGTGATGATGCACCTTTTGCGAACACCCCCGCATTATATCACTACTAGGAAAAAGCCTAGCAGTAGCGCCGGGTTTTGGCCTATCAGTAGCGCGGGTAGGCGCGCTACTGATAAGGCGCTACAGCTAATGCTTAGCAGTAGCGCCTACTCGCACTCGCTACTGCTATATCTACTTAGTAGTAGCGCTTTCCTAGTCAAGCGCTACTGCTAGTTACTAGTAGCGCTTCCGAAAACAATCGCTACTACTATTATTCCCTATTCTATTTCTCTTGAATTTTAGGTCGTATTCATATACCTGTATACAATTTTTCATACAGTAGCAATTTAGAGATTGTTTTTACATCATAATGAGTTATTAAATCACTAGGTGAAAGAACCTTGGATTAGTTTCAAGTGCATGGATCCAAAGTAACCAAATGGTCACTTTGGAACCATCCATTTGAAACTAATCGGTGATTCTTTCACACAATGACACAATAACTTATCATCATCATCATAATATCATTAACAACTTATCATAATAATACATCATTGTCACATAACTCCTCATAATCATCATTTTCATCCAATGTCATATAACAACTTCGTCACTAGTTATAATAACAACTCCTCCTCCTCATCATCATAGTAATCATAATCACTACTCCTACTCAGCATCACCATCAAGTCTAAGATATTGTAGTCATATATAATCAACACTAACTAATTGTTCTTAATACTTAGGACCTACTCCTCTCTCCTAGCTAAAATACCGTAAAACAGATAAACCGGTCCTTCACCATAATGGAGAATGGACATAAACCTATTTCCAACTTGTGGCTTGCGCACGTTCATTTTGTCTCCAATTATTTGCATGTGCGCATTCATCACTTTGCTCCATTCTTTGATTTTGAGCCTTCCATCATTTGAAGAAATCGAGTATGTAGTATGGTAAGCCTCCGAAGGAGTTGGTCGGAAGCTAACCATATGCATATCACCTTCGGTAAATAGCATATCAGGCACAACCTGCTTCGGGAGCCTCTTTTCAAAAATGGAATAGTAACATATATAGTTAGCAATGGTTTACTTAAGAATAATGTATGCAATGAAGTTACTATCATTAACAAAATCTTACCAAGTTTTTGGCAATTAAGTTATCATCAAGCAATGTATGGACTAGTGGCACGTATCTAGTATAATTTGGAACATGGTGAGGAATTGGGAGATTCTCTCCTCCGGATCGGACAAGGACAAGTTGATGAGCTTCGTGGAAACCCTAACAAGATCCCTCCAAAAACCGTTGGCGATCACTTGTGGCTGAACAAGGCTCGACCTGCTCTGGGGCTGGACCCGTGGGCTCGTCTCAAGATCTTTGATGAAGATGATGGGCACCTGGCGCCGAAAAAGAGGGACATCCACCATGCTACGCCTTCCAGCCCGGTGTCTCCGCTTGCTTACTGGTCGCCGCAGGCTGACACGGCCCCTCGGCTGAAGACCATGAAGGCTTTGCTGGACCCTCCTTGTGTCATTTGAGTGCTCTATCCTTTCTGCCTTTGGCACCGCTCGGTTGATTTGTGTTATTCAGAGAACTTGTTCATCCACCCCCCTAGTTTGTAGCTTTTCTACCTTTGCTTTTGAACTGCTCTTTGAGCTGCTGTATCAGAATATGTTGTGGTTTCGTTCTCAGCAATGGAACCGGGGAGATGCTCCCTGTTTTTCTAAAAAATATATTTCATATGTTATTATATATTATTTTTATTGTCATCATATATTTAACAGATACTTACATATGTAAGAAAACAATATCCCACATCTTATTAACTTATAAAAATAATTTCTTAACAAATAAAATCCTGGATTGTTTTGGCATGAAAATCCTAGTGATTGTGTACAAAAGCTTGGTAAGATTTAAGGACAAATGTAATAATATAACTTATTATTTCAATATATTTATAACAAAATGCTCAACCCATTTTTATTTTTTGATAACATTGCTGGCCCAACCCAACATTATAATTAGAATCAGCCCAGCAAAATCGTGTATTTCGAGAAAGTGCAAATGGCCTGTAATTTTTTAGGAAATAAAATAAACGGGCCGCATGGACGCTACATTATTTGTTCACCCAGCCCAGCTAATGGCTGTAATTCAAAGAAAAAAGATCAAATTGACTGTAAATTCTACCGCGCAAAAAAAAGACTGTAAATTCTGAAAAAATGGGTTGAATACGTGCCACATTTTTGGAGGCTGAAATGTGGGCCAATAAGTCGAAGCCAATGCAAGTCATTGTCAATTTAGTCAACAAATGATTCTGACATGTTAGCCGTTGGATTTAGATCCAACGACAGACATCCATCTTCAATCTCTCGTCTTCTTCCTCCAGCGCCGCCGGGACCACTTCCCGCCTCCTGCTGCTAGCAGCTCTGCTTAGCACGCTTTGCTATGAAGCGCTACTCCACTGTTGGCCAGGCCATCCCTCCACCCCTCCTGTTCTTCTCCACCGACTGCCGAACCACACCGCACTAGAATCAGTTAACCCTCGTACACCTCTCCGTCTGCGACTCTACTCCCGCGTCTTCCCATCTCCGCCTCGTTGCTCTCCGGGGCCTCGCCCTCGTCCACCACCTTGGATGCGCTTGGCGCGGCATGGTCAACGTGGTCAATGAATGACACCATTGGAAGTAGACTGTGCGTGGAGAGGCTGACAGCTGGGTCCACGGCCGCACACAAGGAAATGCCTCCTTATTACGCGCAAAATAATGATTCCTCCACCTGACATCTGGGACCCACCGGAAGGGCCTCTGTATTTCGCGAAATAAAGTGCCCCCCGCTGACATGTCGGACCCACCAGCTATCTTCGCACGCAAGGAAGTGCCTCCTTATTACGCACAAAAAAAATTGAATATTCCCCCTGCCAGCTGGTACCCAGCATAGTGGGAGTCTGACTTGTGGGCCTACCAAGTTGACGGGGACGGAGGGCTTTGTCAACTTAGTCAATATGAATGATTCTAGCTCCTGTTACCGTACGATGTTCATCCAACGCCCGTAGTGCTTCTTCAACCTCTGGTCTTCTTGCTCCAGCCGCCCCAACCATCGCCGGTCGTGCCGCGTGCTCCTGCCTCCCGTGGCCGGTTGTGATGCCGCGGAGGCCTCACCTCCCCCTACTACTCCAACCGCTGGCCAGGCCATCCCTCTACTCACCCACACCCCCTGTTAATCTGCGGCGACAGTAGCCTCACACCGCAGCCGAACCAGTGAACCCTCGTACTCCTCTTCGCGTGGGCATCCACTACTGCGTCATCCCCGGCTCCGAGTCGTCCCCTTCCTTGTCCTCGCCGTCGTCCACCGCCCTGGTGCTCTCGGCGCGGCGTGGTGAACATGGTCAACGACCGACTTCCATCGGAAGAGTACTGTACGTGCAGAGGCTGACAGCTGGGTCCACGGCAGCCGCAAGGAAGTGCCTCCTTATTACGCGGAAAATAATTATTCCTCCACCTGACATCAGGGACCCATCGGACGGGCCACCAGTATTTTGCGAAAAAATCGTTTCCGCCTGACTGCTGGGACCCATCGGACGGGCCACTGTATTTCACGAAAAAAACGTTCCCCCTGCTGTCAGCTCGGACCCACCGGAAGTGCCTCCTTATTACGCACAAAAAAATGTATACTCCCCCGGCTAGCTGGGACCCACCTTGCTGGGAGGCTGACTTGTGGGCCTAGTAAGTTGATGGGGATGAAGGGCTTTGTCAACTTAGTCAATATGAACGATTCTAGCTCTAGTGACTATACGATGTCCATCCAACGGCCGTAGTGCTTCTTCAACCTCTGGTCTTCTTGCTCCAGCCGCCCAAAGCAGCGCTGGTCGTGCCGCATGCTCCTGCCTCCCATGGCCGGCTGCGCTACCGCAGAGGCCTCACCGCGCCCTACTATTCCCACCGCTGGCTAGGCCCTGCGGCGACGGCAGCCTCACACCGCAGCCGAACCAGTGAACCCTCGTAGTCCTCTCCGCGCGGGCTTCCACTACCGCGTCGTCCCCTTCCTAGGCCTCGCCGTCGTCCACCGCCGTGGTGCTCTCCACGCGGCGTGGTCAACGTGGTCAAGGAACGACTTCCATCGGAAGAGTACTATACGTGGAGAGGCTGACAGCTGGGTCCACGGCCACAGCCCAGTTTTTTTGTGATTTGCCAAGTAAGTCGCTTTGTCAGGCCTGTTCGGCTGCAAATCTTTCAAGACGAGGAGAGCTTTCATTTGGCTGGCCGAGAAAATGGTCCATCAGTAATAAGAAATGGGTTGTACATTTTTAAAACACATCAAACCGGCAATTAGTTTCAAATATCTTTTTTTTCATTTCAAGATTTTAAATTACATTAATTTTTATGCGTGGAGAATTTGTTGGATTTTATATTGATATACATTTATTTTTAAAATCAGTTTGAATGTGAGTCGAAATTTTGGGATTAAAAACAGTTCGGACTGCACCGAAATAATCAAAATTTCGTATAATTTTTTAACCGTTGCCACAATATGGGCTGCAATCCTAACAAAAAGAATATGGGCTCCAAAAAAACCTTAAGAATCAACAAATGGGCTGTAAATTATTAGAAATAATGGCAGATGGGCTGTATGCTGTTTTCCATAGATTTGAGGCTTTCCTAAAAAAAAGGTTGACGCACAAGCACTGACTGTTGGATGTCCATCCAACGGCCGTCGTGCTTCTTCAATCTCCGCTCTTCTTGCTCCAGCCGCTCAAACAAGCGCCGGCGGGACTGCCTGCTCCCTCCTCCTCGCGGCCGGCTGTGCTGCCGCACAGGCCTCACCGCCCGACCGTACTCCCATCGCTGGCCTAGCCATCCCTCTACTAACCCACACCTGCTGTTATTCTCCGGCGACGGCAGACAAAATAGTAAACCCTCGTACAGTCGTACTCCCCTCAGTGTGGGAAACAACTGCTGAGTCTTCCCTGCCTCCGTGTCGTCCCCTTCCTAGGCCTCACCGTCGTCCACTGCCTTGGTGCTCTCGGCGCGGCGTGGTCAACGTGGTCAAGGAACGACTTCCATCGGACATGGACTGTACATGGAGAGGCTGACAGCTGGGTCCACGGCGGCAGCAAGGAAGTGCCTCCTTATTATGCGGAAAATAATGATTCCTCCACCTGACAGCAGGGACCCACCGGACGGGCCATCGTATTTCATGAAAAAAACATTTCCCCCCTGACTGCTGGGACCCACCATCTACACCTTCGCATGCAAGGAAGTGCGTCCGGGCAAAAAAATGATTCACCCCCTGACTGCTGGGACCCACCAGCTACATCTTCGCATGCAAGGAAGTGCCTCCGGGCAATAAAAAAACCAAAACGATTCGCCCCCTGACTGCTGGGACCCACCAGCCACCTGACTACTGGAACCCACCAGCTACATCTTCGCACGCAAGGAAGTGCGTCCGGGCAAAAAAAAAACGATTCGCCCCCTGACTGCTGGGACCCACCAGCTACATCTTCGCAGGCAAGGAAGTGCCTGACAGTCGAGACCCACCTGGTCGAAGCGTACGTAGCGTTGTCATTTTGGTTGCAAACGTGTACGTACATATATACTGATGGATGTAGAGGCGCTCACGTGTCGTAGTAGAGGCGTCCAGGGTGCAAGAAAGAAAATACGGCCACGTATGTGTACATATGGGCAGGATCTCGAACGCCTACTCGCGCATACGTACGGCGAGGGCTCGTGTACATGGCTGGGTCGGAACGGAGAAACAGCGTCATCGTCGTGTTCATGGGGAGGCAACGGAATGCGTGGTCGTGTTCATCGGGAGGGCTTGGACGGAAGAGGCGATGGAAACGAGGCCTGGCGTACCGCAGAACGGAGGAAACGGACCTCCTACGGTCGAAACGGGTGTCCTGTTGATCGGGAGGGGTGTGGCGTACCGCAAAACGGAGGAAACGGACCTCCTACGGTCGAAACGGGGGTCCTGTTGATCGGGAGGGGTGTGGCGTACCGCAAAACGGAGGAAACGGACCTTCTACGGTCGAAACGGGGGTCCTGTTGATCGGGAGGGGTGTGGCGTACTGCAAAACGGAGGAAACGGACTTGTGTTGGAGCGCTACGGTCGAAACGGGGGTCCTGTTCATCAGGAGGGGTGTGGCGTACCGCAAAACGGGACTCCACGGGATACTGTTCATCTCCACCGTCGACCCCCTCCAGCCTCCACGAGCTACTGTTCATCCACCGTCGACCTCCTCCAGCCTCCACGGGCTCCTGTTCATCCAGCCTCCACCGCGCGCTACTCCACAGGCTACTGTTCAACCACCCCTCCACGGGCACCCCTCCACCGTCTACTGTTCATCCAGCCCTCCACACCACGGGGTCCTGTTCATCCACCCCTCCACCGTCTACTGTTCATCCAGCCCTCCACACCACGGGGTCCTGTTCATCCACCCCTCCACGGGCACCCCTCCACCGTCTACTGTTCATCCAGCCCGCCACCACACCACGGGGTCCTCTTCATCCAGAGGCAATGCCACCGCTCACTGTTCATCCAACCCCCCTGCAACGCTCACTGTTCATCCCATCGATCGGCTTCAGTTAGCAGCAGTAGCCAAGGAATCGCTCGATTGGGTTCAGTTAACAGCCATCGATTGATCGCTCGGGTTCAGTAATGCGTAGCTTGCAATGCAATCGCTCGGGTTCAGTTAGAGCCCAACGCCTCGCTCGGGTTCAGTTAGAGCCAATGCCTCGCACACACGCGCGTACGTGTACGAGAGAAACGCGCGTTGCCTCGCCCCCGACCTCCTACCGTAACCGAGAACTCCCTGAAATTTTCCTCCCCCTTGCTTCTACCACGGTTTTTCCCGTCATGGACGGCCCAAAGAATGTCATGCAGCTGCGTCTCCGGCCCGCCCAGGACGAAAAGCCCATTTTCTATCATGATTTTTTGTCACAGAAGTAGGAGCCCACCACATCTATGATGATACCGGGTTTTGTCACAATTATCGTCATAGAAGTGTCATATGTTTGACAGAAAAAATTTCGTTCGGCCCAAAATGTCACGGATGTGTCTTTTTTTTGTAGTGAAGCCGCTTGTTGACAAGCGCGATGTCGACATCTGCCACGTCAAGTTGCCACTTTAGCTCGGCAAATTCATCAGTCCGGCTGGCCACCGGACACTTCGCCACCTGCATATGAAGGCGGCAAAATTATACCTGGGACTATGATCCTCCATGTGCCGTCGTTTTCGACAGCACCTAGAGTCTCAGGGGCTACCACCTACACAGGGCGCATCTTAAAGTATGCGGCACTGTCCAAAAAAGGTGCATCATTTCACGTACCTCAAAGCCCGTCAGTAGACTCACGACAGCTTCATGCAACCCGCTTTCCGCGTATGAAATCTTTTCAATCACCGTACCCATCAATGTACGGTGCTCCTCTGAGATAGGTGCTCGCCCTAACAGATCCTTCAGTGCCTCCGACCATGCACCAGGCGGTGTCAGACTCGTCCGATTGCCTTTTTCGAAAGCCGGACTCGGAGGGCTTCGGGTGGCCATATTACTACCTTCCAGCCTTACCGGATTAGGAGAAACCCTCCGCGACGACACCTCGGGGTCGCCCGCCTCATAAGTCACCGAGCTGGACACGTTGTTTATGAGTCGGACAGGATTCCGTGAGCCACCGGGCGTCAACCTGTGTATATAAAGGGACAACCCGGCGGCGACTTAGGGCAAGAAACAATAGATCGAAAGCTAGGTCAAGCGTACTCGCTCCCTGGTAATCAAGACATAGGCAATACCACCTCAAACTGGATTAGGCCTTTACCTTCACCGCAAGGGGCCGAACCAGTATAAACTCCTGGTGTCCTTTGTCTCGTTTAACCCTTTAAGCTAACCCTGTTGCGATGGCTCCACGACTAAGTCCTTCTGCTAGGACATCTGTCGTGACAATTCCACGACAACCATCGTCATCACCATCGATCCTCTCATCGGGAGGGGGTCAATCTCCATCAACATCTTCACCAGCACCATCTCCTCTCAATCCCTAGTTCATCTCTTGTATTCGATCTTTGTCTCAAAACCTCAGATTGGTACCTGTGGGTTGCTAGTAGTGTTGATTACTCCTTGTAGTTGATGCTAGTTGGTTTATTCGATGGAAGATTATATGTTCAGATCCTTTATGCATATTAATACCCCTCTGATTAAGAACATGAATATGATTTGTGAGTAGTTACGTTTGTTCCTGAGGACATGGGAGAAGTCTTGTTATAAGTAGTCATGTGAATTTGGTATTCGTTTGATATTTTGATAAGATGTATGTTGTCTTTCCTCTAAGGTGTTATATGAACGTCGACTACATGACACTACACCATTGTTTGGGCCTAGGGGAAGGCATTGGGAAGTAATAAGTAGATGATGGGTTGCTAGAGTGACAGAAGCTTAAACCCTAGTTTATGCGTTGCTTCGTAAGTGATGTCTACTATGCAACCTTCTTCTTGTAGACGTTGTTGGGCCTCCAAGTGCAGAGGTTTGTAGGACAGTAGCATGTTTCCCTCAAGTGGATGACCTAAGGTTTATCAATCCGTAGGAGGTGTAGGATGAATATGGTCTCTCTCAAACAACCCTGCAACAAAATAACAAAGAGTCTCTTGTGTCCCCAACACACCCAATACAATGGTAAATTGTATAGGTGCACTAGTTCGGCGAAGAGATGGTGATACAAGTGCAATATGGATGGTAGATATAGGTTTTTGTAATCTGAAAATATAAAAATAGCAAGGTAGCAAGTGATAAAAGTGAGCACAAACGGTATTGCAATGCTAGGAAACAAGGCCTAAGGTTCATACTTTCACTAGTGCAAGTTCTCTCAACAATAATAACATAATTAGATCATATAACTATCCCTCAACATGCAATAAAGAGTCACTCCAAAGTCACTAATAGCGGAGAACACACGAAGAGATTATGGTAGGGTACAAAACCACCTCAAAGTTATTTTTTCTGATCGATCTATTCAAGAGTCCGTAGTAAAATAACACGAAGCTATTCTTTACGTTCAATCTATCATAGAGTTCGTACTAGAATAACACCTTAAGACACAAATCAACCAAAACCCTAATGTCACCCAGATACTTATCCGTCGGTATGATTATACGATATGCATCACACAATCTTAGATTCATCTATTCAAACCAACACAAAGTACTTCAAAGAGTTCCCCAAAGTTTCTACCGGAGAGTCAAGACGAAAACGTGTGCCAACCCCTATGCATAATTTCAACCGAACCCGCAAGTTGATCACCAAAACATACATCAAGTGAATCACGTGATATCCCATTGTCACCACAGATACGCACATGCAAGACATACATCAAGTGTTCTCAAATCCTTAAAGACTCAATCCGATAATATAACTTCAAAGGGAAAACTCAATCCATTACAAGAGAGTAGAGGGGGAGAAACATCATAAGATCCAACTATAATAGCAAAGCTCACGATACATGAAGATCGTATCACTTCAAGAACACGAGAGAGAGAGAGAGATCAAACACATGGCTACTGGTACATACCCTCAGCCCCGAGGGTGAACTACTCCCTCCTCGTCACGGAGAGCGCCGGGATGATGAAGATGGCCACCGGTGAGGGTTACCCCCTTCGGCAAGGTGCCGGAACACGATCTCGATTGGTTTTTGGTGGCTACAGAGGCTTGCGGTGGCGGAACTCCCAATCTATTGTGTTCCCTGAAGTTTTTAGGGTATATGGATATATTTAGGCGAAGGAAGTCGGTAAGGGGAACCACGAGGGGCCCATGAGGGTGGGGGGAGCGCCCAGGGGGCAAGCACGCCTCCCTGCCTTGTGGCCACCTCAAAGCTTCCTTGACTTCAACTCCAAGTCTCCTGGATCACGTTCGTTCCAAAAATCACGCTCCCGAAGGTTTCATTCCGTTTGGACTCCGTTTGATATTCCTTTTCTGCAAAACACTAAAACAAGGGAAAAAACAAGAACTGGCACTGGGCTCTGGGTTAATAGGTTAGTCCCAAAAATAATATAAAAGTGTAAAATAAAGCCCATAAACATCCAAAACAAATAATATAATAGCATAGAACAATAAAAAATTATAGATACGTTGGAGACGTATCAGCATCCCCAAGCTTAATTCCTGCTCGTCCTCGAGTAGGTAAATGATAAAAACAGAATTTTTGATGTGGAATGCTACCTAACATATTTATCAATGTAATCTTCTTAATTGTGGAAAGAATATTCAGATCCATAAGATTCAAGACAAAAGTTTAATATTGACATAAAAATAATAATACTTCAAGCATACTAACTAAGCAATCATGTCTTCTCAAAACAACATGGCCAAAGAAAGTTCATCCCTACAAAATCATATAGTTTGGTCATGCTCCATTTTCATCACACAAGAATGCTCTCATCATGCACACCCCCGATGAAAAGCCAAGCAATTGTTTCATACTTTACTAATCTCAAACTTTTTCAACCTACACGCAATACATGAGCGTGAGCCATGGATATATGTAACATCCCAAATTTTCAATTTGGAATGTTATACATAGGTCATTCATGCATATCATATTTTCTTGCATTTCGTTTCGTGATCCTCGAAATTCTAAGCAACTCAACGACCCTCGGAGAGAGTTGGGGATTTCAGGTTTTTCATATTTGACTTTTATCAAATATTGAAACAAGGATCACTTTGGTTTTAATTTATTTTCTCTTCGAAAATATTTCATATTAAAAATATATGAGAGGAGATAATATGACTTCTCCAAAATAAATGAAATATTGGAGGAAAAATATTAAAATCAAATATTTGATTTTATTAGGATTTTATTGCAATTTTATTTGAATTTGGAAAAATACTCGTTTTCGAAAATTTCATTTTAGGCCCAAATAAATGTTCATCTTGTCCGGCATATTTTTAGAGGACGGGGAAAATTTATTTTGGGATTTTTGGAGTCGTTTAGTATTCTTTTTCTGTGCGTCGGAATTATTAAAAAAAAGGGAAACCGACCTACGGGCCGTAGCCGGCCTGGACTCCCCAGGCCCCCTTTATAAGCCGGCCCCCTGCCCCGCAGCCCGCCACCGCCGCCAGCCCGCCCGCGCCTCCCGAAACCCGCCGCCGCCGCCAGCCCGCGTCGCGCCGCCGCCGCCGCTGACCGCCGCCGCCGACCGCCGCCCCGGCGCGTTGCCCGTCATCGCCGACCGTCACCCGACTCGCCGGAGTTAGCCGCCGCCACCGCCACTTTTTTCTCGTCAGTTTATTTCGGTGAACCCTAGATCTAGATCCGGTTTTTGATTTTTCCAGTTTATTTCTTTAGATCGGTTTTTCCATCGATTTATTTATTTTGCGGACGTTCGTCCGTTCGTTCGTTTAAACGAACGCCATTCACCCGTTAGTCACAGACAGCGAATGTTCGTTCGTTAGCCTGTTCGTCAGTTTTTCTTTTTCCTGGGTTTTTCGCGATTATTTTCGACCGAGATTTTTGACGGGATTTTCGTTTTAGTTTATCTTTTCGCTCATTTATCGGAATCAGGCGATTCAAGCGCCTAGATCTTCGTCTCGAAGCCATCTTACTGTTTAACCAACTTGAACAAGATTTTGGTACTGTAAAATTTGACTTTAGTCCAGATTAGTAATTGGATTTTTTTTTCTTTCGCAGTTTGTGTTTCGTTGCTCTGTTTGATTTGATTATTTTTGCAAACCGGAGTTCTTAAGTTGAACTTTCTGGTTAGATCTTCTTACTTGAGTTTTACCCATGCATCTTTGCTTGTTTGCTTATGTGTGTTATTGTTTGTTTGCGATAGAATTCTCGGAGTGCGAAGCGTGCTACTACGAGTCACTAGGTTTTGCGGATCGTCAGCAAGCCAAGTAACACATTGATCATACTCCTTCATTACCCAGTTTTTATGCATCAGATACAATCCTCACACTTTTGCATGAGTAGATCTCTTAACTTGTGGGTCTGGGAAGTAGTTGATGAGGTAGAACCTATTACCCTGTTTATTATCAAACCCTGGGAGTTACTTCTACGTTATGCTTATTGCCATGCTATGCTCGTAGACGTGGATTGGGTTTGAGTGTATCCATGACAGATGTGAGTTGTTAATTAATGGTTCAACTTAAGGTGGCAACTTTAATACATATCTGGGTGGATTGCTTGTTTGCGCACCTGGAGAATCCAGTGATGTCCTAGGATATCCCGGAGTACCAGTGAGATTATCCTACGGTCCGCCACCCAGGCTCAAAGGGATCATAAGATTATTCATGCTAGAAACTTCCGTGTGCAGCCACAAGCCATTATGGGCTCTGGCATAGTTGAGTATGTTGTGTGACCTCTGTCAGTGGTGGGCTAGCAGATCTAGAGGGAAGTAGGTGTAACTGTCCATCCAGAGTAAAGAGTTAATGCTTCTAAAAGACTGTGTCTCGGTCATCCGTTTCTCAAACACCATGAAGTGCGAGAAATCCAACGGAGGCGATCGAGTCTTGTGGGGAAAAATGCGCAAACCTCTACAGAGTGTACAATCTAATCATGGTTAACCGTGTCCCCGGTTATGGACATCTTGTGTATCTAGTACTTGGATTATCCTATTGTATCTCACTCTAATTTAATTTGTTGGGTTGATAATGACCTTTAATTAGGATTGAGTTGGAGGAACATTCTCAATGATGTTTCAACTACCATGATAGTTAAATAAAATTTATTCCTTTGTTGTAGGGAAAAATTTGCTTTTCGCTAAATCATATAACCATAGAGCCTCCACCATCCATATATGCATATAGTGATAGTATTTATAGTGATAGTATTTATCTGTTCATTGCTCTATTGTGTTATATTGCCAGCATATTCCATGTGCTGACCCGTTTTCGGGCTGCAACGTATTATGTTGCAGACTTTTCAGACGACGAGTAAAGGTGTGATAGGTCGTTGTCATGCACTCAGCTATGCCGTTGGAGTTGGTGGACTTGCTTTATCTTCCAAGTCTTCCGCTGGTATCGTGTTAGATGGCCTTAAGTCATATTTATTGTAATAAGTTCTCTCTTGAGACATTCGATGTAATAAGTGTGTGATTGCTACTCTGTTAAATCCTTCGGCTACTGTGCGTGTCAGCATTACCGATCCAGGGATGGCACTGAAGCACAGAGACTTGACCATTTGAGGTCGCGTCGCTACAAGATGGTATCAGAGCATACGCTAAATGTAGGACACGACCACTAAGAAAAGCTATAGGTCACTCTTCTCTACTCATTTCTGACTCCTCTCCATTTTGTACTCTTTAGGATGGTGGATTCGAGGAACAAGTTTGCACAACCGGATGAAGACACCCCCTTTGGACGACTGAGGGACTCCTGGATTAGGGGGTCCTCAGATAGCCAGACTATATACTTTAGACGGACTATTGGACTATGAAGATACAAGATTGAAGACTTCGTCCCGTGTCCGTATGGGACTCTCCTTGGCGTGGAAAGCAAGCTTGGCAATACGGATATGTAGATCTCCTCCCTTGTAACCGACTCTGTGTAACCCTAGCCCCATCCGTGTCTATATAAACCGAAGGGTTTAGTCCGTAGGACAACAACAATCATACCATAGGCTAGCTTCTAGGGTTTAGCCTCAACGATCTCGTGGTAGATCAACTCTTGTAATACTCATATCATGAAGATCAATCAAGCAGGAAGTAGGGTATTACCTCCATCGAGAGGGCCCGAACCTAGGTAAACATCGTGTCCCCCGCCTCCTATTACCATCTGCCTTAGACTCACAGTTCGGGATCCCCTACCCGAGATCCGCCGGTTTTGACACCGACATTGGTGCTTTCATTGAGAGTTCCACTGTGGCTTCACCATAAGGCTTGATTACCCCTTCAATCATCGGTAACAATGTGATCCAGGGTGAGGTTTTCCTTGCCGGACAGATCTTCGTATTCGGCGGCTTCATCCCGCGGGCCAACTCGCTTGGCCATGTGGAGCAGATCAAGAGCTACGCCCCTAGCCATCAGGTCAGGTTTGGAAACTTGAACTATACTGCCGACATCTGCGAAGACTTGATCTTCGACGGATTCGAGCCCATGTCAGGTGCTCCACACAGTCACGACGAGCATGACTCAGCTATGCCGTCGGACAGTGTTCAGAAGATCACACCTGCAACTACTCCGACCCTCGATCTGGGACAAATTGCGTAGTCTGAGGACGGGTGGATGGACCCCGCCTCGAAGGCCGCGCTCTCAGCGGTGATAGAGCTGAATGCTGGCATCACTTCCTATGAAACCCGTCTTGCCGGACACTTGGATTCGTCCCCGGCCACGGGCTCCGAGCCGCCTGCGTCTGTGCCTATCGAATTTGATTGGGCACCGATCATGGAGTTTACCTCCGCGGACATCTTTCAGCACTCGCCCTTTGGCGACGTGCTAAACTCGTTGAGGTCTCTCTCCTTGTCAGGAGACCCCTGGCCGAACTATGTCCGACTAGAATGGGGTGCGGTCGATGAAGAAATTCGCTCCCCACCCACCACCCACTTAGTAGCCACTGTCGATGATTTAACCGACATGCTCGATTTCGGCTTCGAAGACATCGACAGTATGGATGACGATGCAGGAGACGAACAGGAGCCATCGCCCACAGGGCGCTGGACAGCGACTTCATCACATGATATATACATGGTGGATACACCCAAAGAAGACAATGATGAGGAATGGGAGGATGAAGCGAAGGATAACCTCCTCGAGAAGCAACCAAAGCGACGACGCAGACGCCGCTCCAAATCCCGCCTCGGTAAAAACAGCGACAACAGCGCAAGAAAGAATGAGACCCCGGTTGACTCCAAAGCAACAGAGCAGGACGAGCCAGCGGACGACGAACATAGTACGGAGCCACTGTCCGATCATGGCAACGACGAGGGTACAAATCATCAACCCGTCTCCGGAGAGGAGAATAGTCCGGGTGACGATATGCACATCATCCAGGAAAGGAAGTTGGAACAAGAGAACCTCCACAGAAGGCTTATCGCCATCGCAAGGAGTCTTAAGAAGCAGAAACTAAGGCTTAAGGCCGTGCCAAATACACTCATCAGTAGATGGAACAAAGTGCCGGACACTGCTGAAAAGTACGGTGGCAGTTGCCACACAAAGAGTTACCAAAAGCGCAAGCTGCTACCTGAATTCGATGACGAGGCTTTAGAGCCTACGCAGCCGAAAAATAAAACGACCAATCAGCCGGATCGACCACCCCGTGGCCGCGATAGGGCGGCTAACAATGTCGGATATAAGCCAACACACGACTCACGTGAAGACTTGCTCGAAAAAGCAGGTATAACCAGGTCCATCTACGGATCTAGGAAGCGCACCTTGGCACAGAATCAAAACCGAACACTACAATCATCAGAACGCCACGGTACATCCAAATACAGGGGTGCCGCACACCCCCTATGCTTCACCACTGAGGTACTGGATCATGAATTTCTAGAGGGGTTCAAACCCGTGAACATAGAAGCGTACAACGGAACGACAGACCCTGGGGTCTGGATTGAGGACTTCATCCTCCATATCCATATGGCTCACGGAGATGACCTCCACGCCACCAAATACTTGCCCCTCAAATTGAAAGGACCAGCTCGGCACAGGCTGAAGAGCCTCCCGGAAAATTCAATTGGAAGTTGGGAGGAGCTTGAGGATGCTTTTAGGGCTAACTTTCAAGGGACGTATGTCCGACCTCCGGATGCAGATGATTTAAGTCATATAATTCAACAGCCCGGAGAGTCAGCCCGAAAGCTTTGGAACATATTTCTTACCAAGAAGAATCAAATTGTCGACTGCCCGGACGCCGAAGCCTTAACAGCTTTCAAACACAGCGTCCGAGGCGAATGGCTCGCCAGACACCTCGGCCAAGAAAAACCGAGGACAATGGCAGCCCTAACAAGCCTCATGACCCGCTTTTGCGCGGGCGAAGATAGCTGGCTGGCTCGCAGTAGCACAAGTGATCCAGGCACATCAGAAGTCAGGGATGGCAATGGAAAACCATGACGCAGTAAAAGCAAGCGCCGAAGTAACAAAGACAGCCCAGTCAACACGGTGGTAAACGCCGAATTTAGGGGCTCTTGACCCGGTCAGCGGAAAAAGCCTTTCAAAGGCAACAGAGATGGACCGTCCAGCCTAAAGAAGATTCTAGACAAATTATGTCAGATTCATGGCACCTCCAATAAACCTGCAAATCACACCCACAGAGAATGCTGTGTCTGCAAGCAGGCCGGCAAGCTAAACGCCGAACACAAGGGGAGGGAGACACCAAGTGAAGACGAGGATGAGTCTCGCCAGCAAAACACTGGGGGACAGAAAAAATTCCCATCAGAGGTCAAAACAGTGAACATGATTCATGTAAAAAAAGGAGGAGCAAACATATACTCCGGGACATACGTGCCGTAGAGCCCGTCACCCCTAAGTTCAACCCTTGGTCGGCCTGCCCGATCACTTTTGATTGCAGGGATTACCCGACTAGTATCCGGCACGGAGGATTGGCTGCCTTGGTGCTAGACCCAATAATCGACGGAGACCATCTGACCCAAGTCCTTATGGACAGCGACAGTAGTCTTAATCTGATATATCAGGACATAGTCCGCAAAATGGGGATAGACCCAACAAGAATCAGCCAAAGCAATAGTACCTTTAAAGGGATAATACCAGGCCCAGAAGCCCGCTATACCGGCTCTGTAGTACTAGAGGTTGTGTTTGATTCTCCCGACAACTTCCAAAGTGAAAAGTTAACCTTCGACATCGCTCCATTTCGAAGCGGCTATCGAGCACTACTCGGTAGAACAGCCTTCGCTCGTTTTAATGCAGTACCGCATTACGCTTCTCTTAAACTCAAGATGCTCGGTCCACGTGGCATCATTACAGTTAGTGGAAATATTGAGCGTTCCTTACGCGCGGAAGAACGTGTGGCGGCTTTAGCAGCCGAACACTAAACGACCTCTCCAACCAGAATAAATGATTGGTCGTCAAGACCGCGGACACAGCTAGACGAGTCCAGCGCACCACTAGCTGTAACAGCTTAGATACACCTGAGATTGGTTTGATGGATATACCCCCATAGGCGGTAGCAGGGGCTTCCCGCATGCAAAAAGGAATACAGTTCGGCTCGACCTTACTTATCTTGAATTTTAATGGTTTATTGAGAATAACCAATTCTTCGCACGACAACTGTCACTTAAGTTCTTCTCTTTTAGAGATGACAATCATGCTACACCCTTCCAAGATACGGCACAACGGAGACACAGGCGCAGACGCGCAGCAGGGCCCCGCTCAAAGGTTTCTTTTTAGATTAAGACCCTATGTAAACCTTTTTTACTGTCTCTTGTTGCCTTACACCCTCCGGATACTCAGCATAACCGAGAGGGATGCTGGCGTTATTGGCATTTCGCCACGTCAGAATAATGCACGTACCTGGACACTCAGGGTTCATCATCAAGGGCATTACTCTGCCCGGTATATGTTTTAAAGACCGAATACCTTAGGGAGTGTTCGGCGTCGCGAGTTTGGCCTTATATGCATCAGCTCTGAATCATGTATTTGGTCAAATGTTGGGTTTGCTCGGCTCCCGTGTTTTGCTACCTTTCGTTCCACTCTATCGGCTAAGGTGGCACCGGGAGAACTACTGCGATTGTGCCCTGGTTCATCCGGATGAGCACCTCAGTAGAGAAAGCCGAAAACTGACTGTCATGATAAAAGCGCGAGACTGGTCAACCACTCGATGGCTTAGCGGAATCTTCGGGATTCCTCCGCATTAACGAAATGCCGGTTTTCCCGGTCATGTACGTACGCGTCCCGGACTCGGATGAACGTGGAATTACCAGGGGCTATATAGTAGCCCCACTGTCAAACTCCTATGGCTAAGTGAAAGTGTTAAAGCAATATAGTCTGATTGCCTCGTTCGCCGCACTACCACCTCCTTAATGGACCAAGACGTTGGATCAGGTGTGAACACGCGCATTTGCGAACACCCCCGCATTATATGCGTGGGGGCTGAAGCCGACGACTGCAAACTTTCAGGTTATATACACATATACATAAATGGCCGCACAGGTGGCATCTTAATACTTTCAGGCAAAAGTATAAACACAACCTTTATAATTTCAATAGCATTGTTTTTACAATTGGGATACATGTCACTCGAACATGACACTCTTCGAGCACCGAGTCTCTATTAAACGAGCACCTTACATGACTTCTTCAAAATAGTGCTCGGATGAAACCTGGCCTACGGCCGGATTCTGGGTTGCAATAGCGGTGGCCTCCATCTCTGCCTAGCATGTCTTGACACGGGCAAGAGCCATCCGCGCACCTTCTATGCACGCCGACCTCTTTACAACGTTGATATGCGACACAGCTCCAAGGAATCGTTGCACAAGACCAAAATAACTATTCGGCCTTGGTCCTTCTGGCCAGAGATGATCCACGACAGACCTCATTGCAAGTCCAAACAACCTATGGAGCTCGGCCCACTCGTCCATTTGCTCATTTAATAGCAGTGGACGAGCCGGAGCATGGAATTGCGACCAGAACAACTTTTCCACTTCGTGATCTTTTTGATCTTCGAAAAACTTGGTCGCATCAGCGGCACTCGCTGCCAGATCCAAGTACGCGTCTGAAGAACTCCATAATTGATCTAGAAGGGCATACTTAGGATCTCTGAACTTCATCCGCAAAAAAAGGGCTTCCCAGCCGTGATATCTCTGGCTTGACGTAGCTCCTCCTCCGCCGCTCTGATTTTGGAGCGGGTGTCCTTGACAGCTACCATGGCTTTCTATAGGTCCGCCGTCTTCGTTTGGCTTTCCCTTTCAAGATGCTCATAATGATCGGCGGCACCCTTCAACTCAACAGCCATCTTGGCTATTTTTTCTTTGCTCTCGCAATGCGCCGCCTGTTCGGCTCTTAATTCTTCGACCGCCTTTAGGACGGCCGCATCACTCCTCCTGGCTTGTTCCTTGGCTTGGGCAAGTTCTGCCTGAAGGGTCTCCACGGCTGCAGCTCCATCTGCAGTCACAACATATTATAGATACTAGCATCATGCCCCTCTTAATATATGTTGACCATCATAGAATACATACCCTGTGCCTCGTCAAGCCGCCCGTTTACAAGCACGATGTCGGCATCCGCCACATCAAGCTGCCGCTTCAGTTCGGCAAACTCCCTAGTCCGGCTAGCCACCGGACACTCAGCCACTTGCACATGAAGGCGGAATTATTATTACCTGGGACTATTATCCTCTGTTTGCCGGCTTTTTCGATAGCAATCAGAGTCTCAGGGGCTACTATCTGCATAGGGCACACCTGTCGTGTGCGGTACCGTCAAAAATATACATATTAATTTGTGTACCTCAAAGTCTCTCAGTAGGCTCATAAAAGCTTCATGCAACCCGCTTTCGGCGGATGAAATCTTCTCAACTACCGTACCCATTAATGTATGATGCGCTTCTGAGATAGCCGCTTGCTCCAGAAGATTCCTCACTGAGTCTGGTCGCGCACCAGACAATTCCGGACTCTTTCTGTTGCTCCCCTTAGGAGCCGAATACTCCGAACTCCGGGTGGCCAAAGGGTTACCTTCCAGCCTTGGCGGATCAGGAGAAATCCTTCATGACGACACCTCAGGGTCATCCGCCTCATGAGGCGGGGAGGCATGGGGAGGCGTTTCGCTCTCCATCATCTCCGGAAGAAGATCCCTCGAAGACGAACTCTGTCGAGAAGAGCTACGATCCGAACTATAAGACATACGTCTCGGTTATTGTCCTCGGAAATAAAGCAGGATATATTTACTATAAAGTACTTTCATCTACTTACAGCTCGGTAGGGGGCTGATCCCCTTGCGGGCGTTGTGCGGTAAGGGTACCCTCCGGGGTGAGACCCCCTGACGAAGGTTTCTTCCCTCATTTGGAAACCATGGTTTCCATGTCTTCAGAGGCGGTCCTCTTCCCTCCCTGGGGAGAGGGGATTTTAGATTCTTCTACCTGATTATCCTCCTTCACGGAGGCACTAATTCCCCCGGTCTAGATGAGTAATGATTGAGGCCCTCTTTCGGCTTCTTTATTCCCCTCTTTATCTTCCCCTGATGGTGCTGGATAAGGCGCGAGCTCAAGCATTCTGGCCAGTACAGGATCTGTTGAGCCTTCGGGAAGGGGGCCCGAACACCTGATAATCTTTGCCTTTTTTACCAAGTCCTGGTCAAAGAGCGACTTTTCAGAATGATGTTGTGATAAATAAAGAGACAACATGTTCGGCCGAAGAACTACTTACTTGGGTGTCTGGACGATTGCAGTTTAGACCCGCATCCTCGGTGGTGTCCGGACACTTTATTCGTGACCCGAAGAACAATCTGTACATCTCTTGGAGCGTCACGCTGAAGAAGTGTTGAATAGTTCACGGTCCTTCCGGGTTGAAGTCCCACATACGGAGAGTTCGACGTTTGCAAGGCAGGGCTCGACGAACTAGCATGACTTGCATTACCTTGACAAGGCTGACATCTCTCTCGAGGAGATCTCGGATGCGACTCTGCAATGTCAGCACATCATTTACTGGTCCCCAGTCTAGTCCCTTGTTGACCCATGACGCCAGTTGTGGCGGGGGGCCCGAGCGGAAGGCAGGGGCGGCTACCCACTTAGTACCACGGGGAGCTGTGATGTAAAACCACTCCCGTTGCAATAAGCTGGACACCTCCGGGAAGGAGCCCTTTAGCCATGGAGCATCGACGCCTTTGCTTATTATGGCACCTCCGCATTCTTCGTGTCGCCCATTAATCATCTTTGGCTTCACATTAAAGGTCTTGAGCCATAAGCCGAAGTGTGGGGTGACGTGGAGGAAGGCCTCACACACGACGATGAACAACGAGATGTGAAGGATGGAATCCGGGGCCAGATCATGGAAATCGAGCCCGTAATAAAACACGAGCCCTCTAACAAAGGGATCCAGACTAAAGCCTAGCCCTCGGAGGAAGTGGGAGACGAATACGACACTCTCGCTGGGTTCGGGAGTAGGAATGACCTGCCCTCGAGCAGGCAGCCTATGCGAGATTTCGGGAGTCAGATACCTGGCTTCTCTTAGCTTCTTGATGTCCTCCTCTGTGACAGAGGAGGGCATCCACCGACCTTGAAGGCTGGATCCGGACATGATTGAAGGTCCGATACGTCTAGCCTGAGCCTTGGGTGTTGGAACTCGAGGTGGGGGAAGGATTCGATTGAGTACGAGAAGAAAAGGACAGGCCTTGGCCCGTTTATAAAGAGGGTGAATATCAAGCGTCCTCCGTGTGGCCGTTTGGAACTTGACTAAAATCGAGGAGTCATACCAATAGGCACGATTGGGTTACACATGCTAGTATTGATGAGAATCCCGCGATAAGGGGAACACGATCTCTGCTTCGACAAGACGTGCCAATAAAACCGCCTCGCGAAACATGCAGTGGCAGGCTGGGAGAAACGGTTCGAATAATGACCAGGCCGTGGTGTGATGTCATGCTATGAAAAGTTGTCAGCAAATTAGATTTGTGGAAATATTATTCTCTCTATGGTGGTATGCGGAATTTGTTTTATAGAGCCGGACACTATCCTTGTGTTCAAAATCTTCTATGAAATATTCGGAGGAGGAGCCCGCCTTGTAATGCCGAAGACGATCTGCGTGCCGGACACATCGTCATTGAAGCCTGGTTCAGGGCCTACTGAGGGAGTCCTGGATTAGGGGGTCCTCGGACAGCCGGACTGTATACTTTAGCCGGACTTTTGGACTATGAAGATACAAGATTGAAGACTTCGTCCCGTGTCTGGATGGGACTCTCCTTGGCGTGGAAGGCAAGCTTGGCAATACGGATATGTAGATCTCCTCCCTTGTAACCGACTCTGTGTAACCCTAGACCCCTCCGGTGTCTATATAAACCGGAGGGTTTAGTCCGTAGGACAACAACAATCATACCATAGGCTAGCTTCTAGGGTTTAACCTCAATGACTCGTGGTAGATCAACTCTTGTAATACTCATATCATCAAGATCAATCTAGCAGGAAGTAGGGTATTACCTCCATCGAGAGGGCCCGAACC
This sequence comes from Aegilops umbellulata, assembly GCA_032464435.1. Lineage (NCBI taxonomy): Eukaryota > Viridiplantae > Streptophyta > Magnoliopsida > Poales > Poaceae > Aegilops > Aegilops umbellulata. Next base: position 35,900,694 of record CP136056.1, on the reverse strand, counting down.
TGGGTAAACATCGTGTCCCCCGCCTCCTGTTACCATCCGCCTTAGACGCATAGTTCGGGACCCCCTACCCGAGATCCGCCGGTTTTGACACCGACAACGACACCTGAAGGAAGTCACTAGATACCTGAACATTGGAATACCAAGCTTCACTGGGACCTACAACGCCACTCTACCTGAAGAGGAGCGCTGGATGATTCAAGTTCAAGTTCCAGGAAGGACGTTCACGCCAGTCATGGAGCCCATAGAGTTTTCCTTTGATGCCCCAACCTGGAGTCTGGGAAAGAGCATGGCAGCCCACATCACCATGGGACGCATTGGTGAAGTTTACCACAAGGATCTCAAGGATACTATCTACAAGATATGCGGGCGCTGAGATGAACAATGGGAGATAGTCAGCACCTGGAAGGACATGTCCATTGCAGCATTCATCCAGGAGTTAAACCAACACATTCGACGCCAGGAGAACCAGATGTGCGCAAGCATGATAGATTTAAAGAAGGTGATGACAAGGATCACCGAGTTAGAAGAGGAACTCAAGTCTACATGCGATGGATATGAGGAGGAAATCGCAACACTATTGGAGAAGAACGACGACCTAATAAAGAATATCGGAATATTCATGGGAGACCCCGTGCTAGGAGGAGAAGACGACGATTCCACTTGCCCGAAGAACTACATCATCATCGCGACACCGACTCCGACCCCGATGATAGTGATGATGGTTATGAAGACGAAGCTGGAGTGGATATCATGGAATCTTCCACCGATCAATATTTCTAGTAGACCGCCATATGATCAGTAGTATTTCGCCCCATGTAAATAGTATAGTCCGAGCACTGTAATGATAGTTAGATCGATAGTATGCCCTTGCTTGATTTATTGAGGGATATGATTGTATTTGTCTCATGTTCATGTGGGTAGTGTTTTCTCACTAGACCTAATTTCTATTCTACTCTCTTCCCTCTAAACCCATCAGATGCCTCCGAGACGTGACACCGAATTTGTCTTCCCACCGGATATCACCCAGTTGATCCAGCAGCAGAATGCCTTGATGCAGATATTAGTCCAGAACCAAGGCAACAACAACAACAACAACCTTCCTCCAGTTGACAACTTAGCCCGTTTTCTGAGATTACAGCCGCCGGTGTTTTCCAGTAGCACCGAGCCAATAGTTGCGGATGACTGGCTACGCAGGATTGGAAGTGTCACATCCCTAGCTTAGCCTTTGCTTGTCCTTGCATGATCGTATTTCATTGCTGCTTGACCCACGAGGTTTTTTGAGTCCCTAAAGACTTATGCCGCGTCGAGCGAGGAGCTGGCTTTGTCCGGCCAAGGCGTGCATAGCGCCCCGAACTCGGTCTTCCGAACTAGGGGCTTTTGCCGGGGAAACTGGCTCCACGAGCACCTATGGGGACGGAGCCCCTTTTCGGTTCGGCGAGGGGCGGAGGCCGCACGAAGAGCGGATCGAGGCAAGGCGCACGAGCGGTTTTACCCAGCTTCAGGCCGCACGGATGCGTAAAACCCTACTGCTGCTTTGTGGATTGTATTGTGTTCTTGCTCGGGAGCGCTGAGTGCTACAGTACACTCAAGCAGCTAACGAGACCGAGCGTGCTTCTGTTCGTCCTCCCCATTCTACGTTGCGCATGGGCTCCCTTTTATATGCTCAAGGGGTCACCGACAGGTGGCAACGTAGGCAAGGGTAAAAATGGAAAGTTGCTACGGTTGGTATAGCTACTTGTACAGTGTATCATACCTAACCCTGACGGCAGGGGACAAGGGCATTAAATGCCTATCTACGTCGCCCAAAAAGTGCAGAAAAGGGACCGTCGGGGGTGCCACCGTTCGCCACGATGGCAATCTTGTCAGCGCCGCTTGCCACCGCGTACCCCTGGCTGCACAGCCTCCCGCCACGTACCCCTGGAAGGGTCCCAGAGTGACACGTTGGTGGGTGTGCTGGAGCGCAGGTACAGGGTGGTCGCTTGCCACGGTCGTTGTCTTGTCGTGTCCGGAAGCTTTGTCACTCGCCGGGCCTTGCCGGGAAGCGTGGCGCGTCGCGGCAAGTTCCTTGACATGCCTTGGTTGGCCTTCCTGGCAAGTTCCTCTTGCCGGGGTCTTTATGTCTTGAGTGGCCTTCCCGGCAAACTCCTCTTGTCGGGGCCTCATGCCTTGAGTGGCCTTCCCGGCAAGCTCCTCTTGCCGGGGCCTTTATGCCTTGAGTGGCCTTCCCGGCAAGCTCCTCTTGCCGGGGCCTTGTCTCCTTGGCTTGAATACTTTGTTCTTGAATGGCTCCAGAGGAACTACGGAGGTCCTTGGCGGTCACCTGGCAAGCCTTGCCGCGGGGCGCTGCAACTGCCCGTGCACAAGTTCGGGATACTAGGGTACCCCTACTCTAGTACACCGACAGGAGCCCCCGAGCCTGGGCCATACACGGTGCCGAGCGCTGTTGGGCCAGGCCCAAAACAAGGCACGGGCACGCGCGGCCTGGGTCACGCCGTACCTGACTCCGCATCCACCGCGCCCTCCCCGAACGGCACGCGTCAATTGCGGCGTCGTGGGAGAGGTCGTGGGCGGTTCTTTATTCGGAAATGCGGAACGTCCGCCCCCTCCTCCTTATGAGCAGGGAAAAACAGGGGCAGAGGCGCGGTTTTCGAGGCGTCCACCCCCCACGATCACGGGGTGGGGAGAGGTCGCCTCATCCGTTGCCTCAGTTCTGCGCGCCTGCCACGCGGCTTCCATGCGCTTGGGGTGGCGAACGGTGGAGGCGAGGAACCGGGCCGTCGTGGGTCGAGGCAGCGGGCCGGTCCCAGTTCCCTGCCCCTTCTGCGTCTTGATTAGCTGAGCGGGGCGGCCGAGCCCCCACCCTGTTTCTTTATAAGGAGCGGGAGGGGGGAACGGCATCCTGCATTCCTTCATCTCCTTTCTTCTTCAGCTTGTGCTCCCCTCCCTTCCATTCGTCATGGAGAGAGGGAACCCTGGTCCCTCAATGGTGGCGGCGAGAGTCGCCGCTAGACAACGCGTCCCTCCCTCTCCCGCACCCGTGGCGGCAGAGCCCGCCGCAAGGGGAAGAGGGAGGGGGCGAGGTCGAGGGCGAGGCCGATGCGCTTGGGGAAGAGGTGGACGGGGCGGCGCGCCGGCCTCGCCTCCGCCAGCGGTTACTCTTCCCATGGCGGTCCATATCGAGGACGACCCTTGCGAGTTCTTCGTCAGGCTGCGTCGGCCGCCTCGTCGTCGCCTTCGTCTCCCGACGCCATTCGCGAGCGAGATGGAGTTGGACCCGCCCGAGACATTGAGGTTGCACATGAGGGGCTGTGGGATCAGCGGTATGCGAGTCCGTGTTGACTTCCCGGCCCCTAATGTGATGTATCTTGGTCGAGGGTGGAAGACGTTCGCCCGTATCCACAGCCTGACGAAGGGGCTCACCCTCCATTTTAAGCTGATGGAGGGCGGTCTCCTCTCCGTCAAGGTCTTCGGGTGCTTCGGGACCCGGGCAAGGTGCTGCGTGGAGAGCTCCTCCGACAGCGAAGAATCTTCCTTGAGCGGGAGTGACGAGGAAGACAGCGGCAGCGAGGAGGGTAATGGGCAGCAGGATGACGGGTCCGACTAGGTGTCGGGCGCCGCTCCGCGCGGCACCGGCGACCCCATCATCCGCGTCGCCGGCTCCTCGAACCTCTCGGGGTCGTCTCCTTGGGCGGCTGGCGTTGGGAGGCTGCGGAAGAGGAAGAGGGTGGGCGGCAAGGCCGTCAACTCATTGTACGTGGGCACGACGCCCTCGACAGCGTGCTGACGTCCTGCCGCCCTGCTTCCGTCGCCGCCATCACCATCCAGCCTTTGGACGGCCACCGAGATGTTCTCTTGGTGTCTTCTGCCACTCGTAGCTCGCCTAGGCGCCCCTTTTGCCCTTTTCGCCTCCTTGACCTGCCTCCTGAGGAGAGGGACAAGAAAGGGATTACGGGCACCTTATCTCTTTTTAATTTGTAAGCCCTCGGGCCTTAGCTGCATTTAAAACTTGTAATCCCTTTATTCATGTTTTTCATTCTCTATGAACTGTACCTGAGTGGAATGTTTTTTTAATGAAAAGGGGATGCTTGCCGGGTCACTTGTCTTGCGGGTGGAACCCGCGTCAAGGAGCAAATCCTTGATATCTTTAAGATAGACACTTTTTTTCCGGCAGCAGGCCCTGCCGTCTTCCCACGTCGCTCGACCTTTCTCACGCTTTTAGCGGAGGCAGGGATGAGGCGGGTTCGGGCTCCTCGTTTAGTCCCTTTGCTGCCGCGACTACGACCAAACCTGGCCCCAGGAACGAGCCCTAGGGCCTAGAGTTAGGGGAGCACGGTAGCTTTTAGGAAGAAACAAGGTTTCACATTCCTCAGTCCATAAGAGAATGCATGATAAGGGATGGAAAACTTATCTGAGATTGCAGCCCCCGGCAACTCTGGATCGCCGTGGGTGAATCTTTGTACTTGCAGCCCCCGGCAATACTGGCTTGCCGGGCGCAGCCCTCTACAACACTGGCTTGCCGGGGTCCAGATGCTGGTCCGTCTTTCTTCTCTTGTCGCTGCTGGTCGTGTTATGGAAACAATCTATTAGAGCTGCGACAAGCTATCTTGTAATATATAACTTTATTTTGGGCAGTGATTGCAACGTTATTTCCTTTACTTGACTCCTTCCTTTGTATGCTTTTACCCTATGCTTTTAGGGAACTTGCCGGCGCAGGCACCTTTGCCGCGAGCGCTGAGTGCGGGACGTCAGCAGCCTGCTGGTGGTGCCGTTACCGACAAGAAACCTTGTCGCAACTAGTTGCAGCTCACTTAAGTTGCTGAGCGGACTCGAAACAAAGTAAGGGCGCAACTCTAGTTGCAGCTCACTTAAGTTGTTGAGCAAGCTCGAAACAGAGTAAGGGCGCAACTAGCCACGAGTTGGTTCCTTCACGCACAGGTTTTCCATACAAGGCATGGTCGTTCAAGGAAGATAACTTTAAAAATTTAAAAGTCTGATTGCTCAAACTTTGGCAACTTAGCTTTTCTGTCGTTCGCTCTCCATCAAGGCGTATCTTGCTTGAACGACTCCTGGTCCTCACCCTTATCTCCTCCTTCCCCCCCGGCAAACTTGTGGGCGAGGGGAACCTTCCTTTCCTTGAGAAAAGAAAGAAGAGAAAATAAAGGTATGGAGCCTTATGGCTCGTTATTACTTACCGGGGTTTGGTGCTGCACAAAGTGTGAGATAACTCATGCAAAAAAAGAATAAAAAGCATGAAATTGACAAGGTGAGTGGAGCACATGAGCTTTCTTTACGCACAGGGTCTGCGCCTGGCTTTGTACAAAGGATTACATGCAACAGCGGCAAGACTTGTACAAAAGGTGGTTGCCAGAACAGGGTCCGACAACCGCGCCTTACGGGTAAAACTTGCGAAGATGCTCAATATTCCAGGAGTTGCTCACCGGAATGCCATCTTCGGTCTCAAGGCGGACAGCGCCAGGCCTAGTGACTCGTTTCACCCGGTAAGGGCCTTCCCACTTCGGCGTCAACTTGTTAGAATTCTTGGCGGACTGAACGCGCCAAAGAACAAGGTCGCCTTCCTCGAGACTTCTGGCGTTAACCTTGCGGCTATGGTAGCGGCGCAAAGCTTGCTGGTAGCGAGCAGCTCGCACAGCAGCCTGAAGACGATCTTCCTCAAGGAGCAGTGCGTCATCTTCACACAGCTGCTCTTGCTCGAGCTCATCGTAAGCGAGCACTCGACGTGACCCGTATACGACTTCCGTGGGGATAACTGCCTCTGCTCCATAGACTAGAGCGAAAGGTGTCTGGCCAGTGGCTCGATTTGGCGTCGTCCTGATCGACCAAAGAACCACCGGCAGCTCCTCAATCCGGTTTCTTCCACACCCGTGCAGCCTGTCGAAAGTCTTGGTCTTGAGTCCATGCATCACTTTAGCATTTGCCCTCTCTGCTTGATCGTTGCTTTTGGGATGAGCAACAGAAGCGAAGCAGACCTTGGCGCCAAGATCTTGGTTGTACTGCATGAAGGTGCGGCTCGTGAATTGTGTACCGTTGTCGGTGATGATCCTGTTAGGGATCACGAAGCGGCAAACAATTGACCTGAAGAACTTGACTGCTGACTGTGCTGTCACCTTCCTCACTGCTTCCACTTCCGGCCACTTTGTGAACTTGTCGATAGCAACGTACAAGAACTCAAAGCCCCCGACAGCTCGGGGGAAGGGGCCGAGGATGTCGAGCCCCCAGACCGAAAATGGCCAGGATAAAGGGATCGTCTGGAGAGCTTGAGCTGGCTGGTGTATCTGCTTGGAATGGAACTGGCACGCTTCACACTTGGTTACTCATGCAGTTGCATCCTGGAGGGCTGTCGGCCAGAAGAAACCTTGCCGGAATGCTTTGCCGGCAAGTGCTCTTGCGCCAATGTGGTGACCACATATGCCTCCATGTATCTCTGCCAACAGCTTTTGTCCGTCTTCCCGGGGAATACACTTCAATTTCACACAGTTGAGTCTTCTTCTGTACAGTGTGCTATCAACAAACTGGTACATACTTGACTGCCGGGCTACTCTTTCCGCTTCTTCTTGCTCTTCGGGAAGTTCTCCTGTCTGAAGGAAACGGACGATCTGCTGTGCCCATGCTGGAGCTTGGGGCTCGACAACAAGGACTAAAGGCATATCTGCTGCTGCGGGAACATCCGCTTCTACGGCGAGAACCTGCGGCTCAGCCGGAGCTTGATGTTTCCCGGCAAGCTTGCCGGAGCAAAACTTGTCGGGAGCATCTGCTTCGACGGAACAAACCCTGGGGTTTGCCGGAGCAGACTGCTCCTCAGCACTCTTGGTGTCGATCTTGGGGACCTTCTTGGCGGCGGCTTCGGGAAGCTCTGCCGGAAGATAGTCACCAGAAATCAACTTCCTCTTCTTGCTCTGTCCAGTTGATGGTGTTACGGATGGTTGAGTCAGCTTGAGCACAAAGATCCCTGGTTCCACAGGTAACTTAAGTGCGGCGCACTTTGATAGGCCATCGGCGATGTCATTCTGAGCTCTTGGAACGTGTTCCATCTGTAGGCTGACAAAGTGCTCTTCTAGCTTCCTCACTTCATCAACGTAAGCTTCCATCAACGGACTCTGGTAATTCTTGTTAACTTGGCGAACGACAAGCTGCGAGTCACCCCTGACAATGAGCTTCTTGATCCCAAGGTCTGCCGCGATCCTGAGACCGGCAGGCAAACCTTCATACTCTGCGGTATTGTTTGTTGCTTGCTCCTTAGGAAAGTGCATCTGGACTACGTACTTGAGGTGCTCTCCGGTGGGTGCGACAAGCAGCACACCAGCACCGGCGCCTTGCAGCGAGAAGGCACCATCAAAGTACATCAGCCACTCTTTGCTTGCCTCCTTGACGGGGATGCTCGTCTCTGGAATTTCTTCATCTGGTGTTGGCGTCCATTCGCTATGAACTCTGCCAATTCTCTGCTTTGGATAGTTGAGGTGCTCTCAAACTTGAGGCCAAAGCTTGACAGTTCTAGTGCCCACTCAACAATCCTGCCTGTCGCTTCTGGATTCTGCAGTATCCTCTTCAACGGAAAGCGAGTGACAACTGTGATCTCATGTGCTTGGAAGTAATGGCGCAGCTTTCTCGAGGCCATGAGAAGGCCGAAAAGCAATTTCTGCACACCGGAGTACCTTGACCTAGCCCCCTGCAAAAGGGAGCTGACAAAGTAAACTGGGCGCTGCACCATTCTCTTCTTCTGTATCTCCTCGCACACCTGCGCAGATCCATCTTTGTCGGGACGAGAGCTTGTCGGGGAAGCCCCCTGCTTGTCGCTGGATGCGCTTGCCGCGGTTGCTAGCTCATCATCTGCCTCCCTCTCCGCTACTAACGCAGCACTAACCACTTGATTGGTTGCCGCCAGATACAGCAGCAACTTCTCTTATGGCATAGGTGCGACAAGTATTGGAGTGGAGGACAGGTACCTCTTCAAGTCCTGCAGCGCAGCCTCCGCTTCCGGAGTCCATTTCATTGGACCTGCCTTTTTCAATATTTTGAAAAACGGCAGGGCGCGCTCAGCAGACTTGGAGATAAACCTGCTGAGAGCTGCCACGCAGCCGGCAAGTTTTCGTACATCCTTGACACGCTTCGGTGCTTCGATCTGCTCAATGGCCTTGATCTTGTCGGGATTGGCCTCAATTCCTCGCTGAGACACGAAGAACCCGAGAAGCTTGCCGGAAGGGACTCCAAACAAGCACTTCTCGGGATTGATCTTGAGACTGATCTTGCGAAGATTTGCAAAAGTCTCTTCTAAATCTTGAATCAGAGTTGACTTGTCCCTGCTCTTGACCACTATATCATCCATGTAGGCTTCCACATTTTTGTGTATCTATGGCTCAAAAGCGGTATGGACTACCCTTGCAAATGTTGAACCAGCATTCTTCAAACCAAAAGGCATCCGTATGAAACAGTACGTGCCACATGGAGTGATGAATGCGGTTTTCTCCTCATCCTCTTTTGCCATGAAGATCTGATGGTATCCTGAGTACGCATCAAGAAATGAAAGCAAATCACATCCGGCCGTGGAGTCAACAATCTGGTCAATGCGCGGCAAGGGAAATGGATCTTTGGGATAAGCTTTCTTGACATCGGTGAAATCGATACAAAGCCTCCATTTCCCGTTTGCCTTGCGCACGACTACAGGATTGGCCAACCACGTAGGATGGAGCACTCTGACAAGGCCTGCTGCTTCCATCTTCTTGATTTCTTCTGCAATGAACTCTTGGCGCTCCACTGCTTGCTTCCTGACTTTTTGCTTGACGGGCCGCGCATGAGGACAGACGGCAAGGTGGTGCTCGATTACTTTCCTGGGAACACCGGGGATGTCAGATGGTTGCCACGCAAACACATCGACGTTCGCCCGCAGGAAAGCAACGAGCGCGCTTTCCTATTTAGGGTCGAGAGTGGCACTGATGGTGAAGGTACCACCAGTGCCGTCCTCCTTGGCGGACACCTTCTTGGTCGCTGGTGGAGCTGTCATCGTCTTCTTGCACTTGCCGGTGGAGCTCGGTGGTGCATCCCCGACGGTAGCGCAGCACTCCGAAGAGGTGCGCTTGCCGGAGTGGGCATCAGAGCTCTTGCCGGACTTGGTCTTCTTCTTCCCCCCGGGAGCTTCAGCGGCAAGTGTCTCGCGATCAGTTGCGGCTGCTGCGTCCCGGTAAATCTTGTCGGCACAGATAAGAGCATCCTTCTTGTTGCCAGGGACAGAGATGACACTTATCGGGCCTGGCATCTTGAGCATGTTGTAAGCATAGTTAGAGGCCTCCATGAACTTGGCGAGCGGTGGACGGCCGAGGATTCCATTGTAGGGCAATGGAAAATCGGCAACGTCGAAAGTGATCCTCTCAGTCCTGAAGTTCAATTCGCCGCCAAATGTCACCGGCAGCGTGATCTTCCCCTTCGGCTTGCTCCTTCCCGGGTTGATTCATTGGAATGTGCTGGTCTCTTCGAGCTCGTTGTCAGGGACTTGGAGTTTCCGAAGCACAGCGGAGGAGATCAGGTTCAAGCCGGCTCCGCCATCAACTAGCATCTTAGTGACCTTGAGGTTGCGGATAGTTGGCGAAACCAACATCGGCAAGCACCCAACCGCAGTTGTGCGATCAGGGTGGTCCTCAATATCAAAGACGATAGGCGTGCCGGACCATTTCAGAATCTTGCATGACTCGACGGGTGGTTCTGTCGCATTGACTTCCCGCACCCACTGCTTGAGTTGGCGGTGTGAAGTATGTAGAGAAGCACCACCGTCAATGCACAAGATTTCTGTGGCTTTCTGAAACTCCTGTTCACCGGTCTCGTCATCTTCCATGTCTTCGTCGTCGTCGTGTTCATCCTTGTCGCGGCCGCGGGGAGGTCTGTCTCCTTGCCGCTGCTTGTCCTTGCCGCGGCGTCCCCCCCGGGCGGGGCGCTTCGTGCCAGATCCTCCGGTACCTCCTTGGGCCTTCTCCTTGTCGCGTCGCTCGTACTCGGACTTTTGCAACTCGACGAGCTGCTCGACCTTCTTGCAACTCTGGAGGTCATGGCCCTTGGTGTGGTGGATCTTGCAGTACTGCTTGTTGGTGCCGTCCTGCCTGTCGGCGGCAGCCACAGCCTGGCAGTTGGCGCATCCGGCAACCTCCTTGCCGGAGCTACCAACCTTGGCTGTCTTGGTGCCACTTTCGCTGCCGGACTGCTCAACAGCTAGCACCTCTTTGCCTTTCTTCTTTCTGTTGTTCCGCCGCCGGCTCTTGCTTGCCGGGGCGACATCTTCGCTGTCACATCCTTCTACTCCTGTGTTCTCTCCGGGGAGTCTCCTCCCTTCCTCAGCATGTGCGCACCTGTCGGCCAGTGCATATAGCTCACTAACGTCTCTGATCTTGCACATCGCCATCTCCTCCCGCATCCTGCGGTTACGCACGTTCTGATGGAACGCGCTGATGATCGCGGCAGGGTGGACATCTGGGATGTTGCGTTGCACTTGGCTGAATCTCTGGATGTACTTGTGCAGAGGCTCTCCTTCCTTCTGGGCGAGCAGATGAAGATCACTCTCCTAGCCATGAGATTTGTGGCCGCCTGTAAAGGCACCGACAAACTGATGGCACAGGTCCGCCCAGGAGGATATGGAGTTCTCCGGCAAGTGCATGATCCAGGACCTGACGTTGGGCCTGAGCACCAGCGGGAAGTAGTTGGCAAGGATCTTGTCGTCTCGCCCCCCGGCAGCTTGCACCGCGATGGTGTAGATGTTGAGGAACTCCGACGGATGCAACCTGCCGTCGTACTTCTCTGGTACGTCTGGCTTGAAATTCTTCGTACTGGGCCACTGGACTTGCCGCAGCTCGGGGGTAAACGCAGGGCAACCTACCGCGTAGGGTAGGTCGCCTGGTTCCCCTGGCACATGCATGTCGACAGTGGGCCCAACGCGCCGGTCTGATTGACGCTGCGCTTCTCTTCGGCGCTTGATGCGAGTACGAGCGTCTTCTTGCTATCATTCGTGAAGAACTTGACGCTGGTCGCGACGAGCTCGCGGGTCTGATGATGCAGTGGAGTCGCTGTCGCGGTGGACCCGGCGAGTCGGCGATCTTGGCCTTCGGGGCGGAGAGTGCACGGTGATTGCACCCCCACCAGTCTTGTCGCCATCGGCTCGCACCTGGCTGGCTTGCCGCAGCTTCGATGCAGTCGGTTGCCGTGGAGTGTCGCCGTTGGCGAAGCCGATGAGACTCTGAATGGTGGCCCTCCAGTCATCGATCTTGTCCGGCGCTGGAGGGAAATCTAAGAGCAGTTGCGCTCGCGCCAAGGCTTCTGCTGGAGTGGCGGGTAGCGGTGGCGAACGGTGCGAGGAGCGGGATATGCTCGGACTTCTAACTGCGTTAGAAGGAGCAATATCCCGTCCAGGCGACCGTGCCTCGCTCGCGCCAGCGTGTTGGCCTTGAGCGTTCCGAGATCCGCCAGCTCGATTTGGGTCCAGCAAGCGTATGGTACCGTGAGTACCATGGCGCTGCCGGTCCCGCACCTCCTGAGATGGGTGCGGTGCATCTACGGACGCCCTGTCGTCGTGGGAGCCAGCTACGCCGTCGACGGGCAGCGCAGCCTTGTCCTTGGACCTGGCGGCACCGTGGGCTCCCTCGTAGACGCCCGTTGTTCCGCCGGCGTCTCCCCCACCAGCCGTTTGCTCCGGCAGTGGTGGGTCTGTCGCAGGCGGATCAGCCGCCTCCGAAGCCTTCTTCTTCGGTGGCATGTCGATGAAGATGATGAAGATCTAGCTCGTGTGAACGCCGGATCGGGTTCACACAACCTCGACGCCCCCTACCTGGCGCGCCAAAGATGCCGGGGAAACTGGCTCCACGAGCACCTATGGGGACGGAGCCCCTTTTCGGTTCGGCGGGGGGCGGAGGCCGCAAGAAGAGCAGATCGAGGCGAGGCACATGAGCGGTTTTACCCAGCTTCGGGCCGCACGGATGCGTAAAAATCTACTGCTGCTTTGTGGATTGTATTGTGTTCTTGCTCGGGAGCGCTAAGTGCTACAGTACACTCAAGCAGCTAACGAGACCGAACGTGCTTCTGTTCGTCCTCTCCCTTCTACGTTGCGCATGGGCTCCCTTTTTTATGCTCAAGGGGTCACCGACAGGTGGCAACATAGGCAAGGGTAAAAATGGAAAGTTGCTGCGGTTGGTACAGCTACTTGTACAGTGTATAATACCTAACCCTCACGGCAGGGGACAAGGGCATTAAATGCCCATCTACATCGCCCAAACAGTGCAGAAAAGGGACCGTCAGGGGTGCCACCGTTCGCCACGATGGCAATCTTGTCAGCGCCGCTTGCCACCGCGTACCCCTGGCTGCACAGCCTCCCGCCACGTACCCCTGGAAGGGTCCCAGAGTGACACGTTGGTGGGTGTGCTGGAGCGTAGGTACAGGGTGGTCGCTTGCCGCGACAACGCCTTGCCGCGGTCGTTGTCTTGTCACGTCCGGAAGCTTTGTCGCTCGCCGGGCCTTGCCGGGACGCATGGCGCGTCGCGGCAAGTTCCTTGACATGCCTTGGTTGGCCTTCCCGGCAAGTTCCTCTTGCCGGGGTCTTTATGTCTTGAGTGGCCTTCCCGGCAAACTCCTCTTGCCGGGGCCTCATGCCTTGAGTGGCCTTCCCGGCAAGCTCCTCTTGCCGGGGCCTTTATGCCTTGAGTGGCCTTCCCGGCAAGCTCCTCTTGCCGGGGCCTTGTTTCCTTGGCTTGAATACTTTGTTCTTGAATGGCTCCACAGGAACTACGGAGGTCCTTGGTGGTCACCTGGCAAGCCTTGCCGCGGGGCGCTGCAACTGCCCGTGCACAAGTTCGGGATACTAGGGTACCCCTACTCTAGTACACCGACAGCTTTGCCGAAATTTAAAATTATAAAGTTCTATGGCTAAGTGAGAGTGTTCAAGCATTATAGTTTGATTGCCTGGTTCGTTGTGCTGAGCGCCTCCCTCGAAGGACCCAACCATGGGAAAAAGAGCGCTCAGGTTTATCCCGAAGACCCCAGCACTACTGGCACGGGGGCAGAAGCCGACGACTGGCCATCTCTCAATTTTTGATAAACGGCCACATAGAAAATAATATTTTAAATTCAATAAGCATTGCTTAGCGCATATGGACAAGTTTTCAGCGCACAGGATAAACACGAGCGAGTTCATTCAAAAATTACATCCTTGGTACATTCATCCGCCACAAGGCGGGCACCTGCAAGAACATCCTTGTAGTAGTTCTCTGGCTTGCGATGCTCCTTCCCCGGCGGCGGCCCGTCCCTCACAAGCTTCTCCACCGTCCAGCTTACCCCAGTGCACCTTTGCACGGGCAAGGGCCCTCCGGGCACCTTCAATGCAGACGGAGCACTTGATGACCTCGAGCCTTGGATAGGCCTCCACCAGCCGCCGCACCAGCCCGAAATAGCTCCCAGGCACGGCCTCTCCGGGCCATAGCCGAACTATGAAGCCCTTCATGGCCTGTTCGGCCGCCTTGTGGAGCTCGACCAACTGTTTCAGCTGGTCGCTCAAGGGCACAGGGTGTCCGGCCTCAGAATACTGAGACCAGAACACCTTCTCCGTCGAGCTACCCTCTTCAGCTCGATAGAATGCGGCGGTGTCGGATACGCTGCGGGGAAGATCTGCGAATGCCCCTGGAGAGCTCCGGATTCGGGTAAGTAACAAGTAGTTTACTTTTATATATCTGCTTTGCATAAAGAATGCCTTACCCGCTGCTATCTTCCTCATCTCCTCCAACTCTTGGAGGGCCTTTTGGGCTTCGGCCTTGGCAGACTTGGCGGTCTCAAGGGCCGACGCAAGCTCGGATGCTTGCGCCTTTGACTCAAGCTCCAAACTCTCATGTTTTTTCATGAGAGCCTGAAGATCTTGCTGCACCTCGCCGACCTGAGCCCCATGTCTCTCTCGCTCCGTGCGCTCCACCGCCGTTTTCTTTTCAGCCTCAGATAGCTCCTGCTTGAGGGTCGCCACCTCAGTCGTGGCCCCTACAATAAGCAGTACAATCCTGTTATTTTTTGCAATCACGCCTTTTTATAGGCACTTTTTCTGTAAGGCATTTCTTACCTTCTTTTTCCTCGAGCTGCCGCTTGGCAAGGCCGAGCTTTTGCTCGGTCCGCCCGAGGTCCTGTTTCAAGACACCCACCTCCGCAGTCAGTGCGGCGGTAGATAGCAGCGAAGCCTGCATACGCATATTGACTCTTTTTTGTTAGACTCCTGCGAAATTTAATAGATCCTCTATTCGGCTTTTCTTTCCGAACGCCAAAAAGAGCATCAGGGGCTACTGTCTATGCGGTTATATTCTTGCATATTTTTTGCTTACCTCGAAGCCTGTTAGAAGGCTAGCGCAAGCTTCGTTCAGTCCGCTCTTGGCAGACTGAACCTTCCGGATCACCGTACTCATAATAGTACCGTGCTCCTCATCGATGGAGGCGCCGTCAAGCACCTCCACCAGATTGTCCGGCGCCTCCGGTTGGACGGAGGCCGCCGGCTCAAAAGGCTTGCTCCTCTTGGAAGGAGTTCGCCTACCGCGGTCCGGAACTGTTGAAGATTCCGGCGCGGTGTCCGGCACAAAGCCGGACTCGGAGCCCTGGGGGGTCTTGTCCCCTTTATTCTTGGGATCCGGGAGGTCGCCTTTCGGCTCCTCCAGGACCACCTCCTCCTGCCCCGGAGCTCATTGCGACGCCACTTCGGCGTCATCTATAGTGCGGGGGGAGACAGCGGGCGGAACTGAGTTCACGTCCGACGAATCCAGGGAGCCGCTCGACGAATCGTCGAGTTCGGCCCGGGGCGGGCTGCACAATTATGTTCGGCATTATGGAAAGCTGAACGACCTAGGAATATCATGAGTCACTCTGGTATCCGAATACTTACGATTTCGCCGGACGCTTGGTCCTGTTCGACCACTCCTCGTCGTCCTCGTCGGCATCAGGGGAGTAGTCCGGCGGAGGGGTCTTCCTCTTTCTGGACCCTCCGGCCTCCCCCGTTGGGGTGTCCTTCCCTTTTTCTCCTCCCCCCGCTGGAGGGGGAGAGGTTTCTTCTTCCTCCTCCTCCTCGTTCTCACGGGGGGAAAGCTTCTCGGACTCGTCAGATGACGAGTCCGACACCACCACGTTACGGGCACTCTTTCGAGTCCTCGTGGTCTTCTTCTTCTTGACCTTCTTCTCCGGCACCACATAAGGAGCCGGAACCAGCAGCTTCACTAAGAGAGCAGGGGCTGGGTCTTCGGGCAAGGGAGCCGGACAGTTAACTGGTCCGGATACCGCCTGCCAAGCCTGTCAAAGGTAAGGGAGTTTAGATCCCGCATAGAGTCAAACTATGAAGAAAAGAGCTTAATATCCTGTAAAAGGTGAAGATAGCTTACCTCGCTAGCGTGACGCTGCGAGCTATATCCGCGGTCCTCGGAAGCGGATGTTGGAGCCTCGGCGCCTTTGATTAGCACCTTCCAGACATCTTCATACGTCGTGTCAAAGAGACTGTTGAGGGTTCGGTGCTGCGCCGGGTCAAACTCCCACAAATTAAAGTCCCGTTGTTGGCACGGGAGGACTAGACGAACGAGCATGACCTGGACTACATTAACAAGCCTGATTGGCTTGTTTACCAGGGACTGGATGCATGTTTTCAGTCCGGTCACCTCTTATTCGTTACCCCATGATAGGCCCGTCTCTTTCCAGGACGTGAGCCGCGTGGGGGGTCCGGATCGAAACTCGGGGGCTGCGACCCATTCCGGATCGCGTGGCTCGGTGCTGTAAAACCACCCGGCTTGCCACCCCTTTAGGGTCTCCACGAAGGAGCCCTCGAACCATAGGACGTTGGCCATCTTGCCCGCCATGGCACCTCTGCACTCCGCCTGGCTGCCGCGCACCACCTTTGGCTTGACGTTGAAGGTCTTGAGCCAGAGGCCGAAATGGGGGCGGACGCGGAGGAAGCCTCACACACGACGATAAACGCCGAGATGTTGAGGATGAAGTTCGGGGCCAGATCATGGAAATCCAGGCCGTAGTAGAACATGAGTCCCCGGACGAATGGGTGGAGTGGAAAACCCAGTCCGCGGAGGAAGTGGGGAAGGAACACTACCCTCTCATGGGGCCTTGGGGTGGGGAGAAGCTGCCCCTTCTCGGGAAGCCGCTGCGGGATGTCCTTGGACAGGTATCCGACCTTCCTTAACTTTTTCACTTGGACCTCCATGACGGAGGATGCCATCCACTTGCCTCCCGCTCCGGACATTGCTGGAGAAGGTTGAGGTGGGAAGTGCGGGCTTGGTCGCTGGAGCTCGAGTGCGCAGGAGATGGATAGGCAAAGGAGGAAGAAGGCGTAGGTAAGAAAGGTGGATCCTTATCCCCTTATATGGGCGGATGCGGTTATGCATCCCCACCTGCCTAATAAAACTCGCTTGCCTCCCAAGCGCCGTGGTAAATGGCGCGGTTGGGTTACCCACGTCCGTATTGATGAGAATCCCGTAAAAAGGGCACACGATCTCTGCTTTGACAAGACGTGCCAAGGAAACCGCCTCGCAAAACGTGCTAAGGTGGAAAAGTAAAAACTATTCGAGTAAAAGACTTGGCCGTAGTGTGGTGACGCACTACGGAATGCGTCAGCAGATTTGATTTGTGTTAATATTATTCTCTGTATGGCAATATGTGGAAATTTATCTTGCAGAGCCGGACACTATTCTTGGTATTTACAATCTTCTATGAAGGACTTGGAGGAGGAACCCGCCTTGCAATGCCGAAGACAACCTGCCGCCGGACTCGTCGTCATTGAAGCCTATGGTATGATTGTTGTGTATGGAGTTGTAGGGTTTAGCCTCCTTGATCTCGTGGTAGATCTACTCTTGTACTACCCATATCATCAATATTAATTAAGCAGGAGTAGGGTATTACCTCCATCGAGAGGGCCCAAACCTGGGTAAAAACATCGTGTCCCTTGTCTCCTGTTACCATCCGGCCTTGACGCACAGTTCGGGACCCCCTACCCGAGATCCACCGGTTTTGACACCGACAGTCGTAGAGTCTTGTTGTGATGCCATGTTGTATTTGCACATATTGAGCATATTGTGTGTTTGATTGAAATGCTTGGTATGTGTGGGATCCGACAACCTAGTTGTTTATCCTTGGTAGCCTCTCTTATGGGGAAATGTAGTCTTGTGCTTCCATGAGCCATAGTAGTCCGCTACAGCCCGGTTCACCGGAGTCCTGCTAGTCCAACACTACTGCTCCGGAACACTTGATTGGCCGGCATGTGTTTCACTTCGTTCCTGTGTCTGTCCCTTCAGGGAAATGTCACACGGTGACATCCGGAGTCCTGCCTAGCCTGCTACAGCCCGGGTTCCCGGAGTCCTGTTAGCCCGGTGCTACAACCCAGATTCACACGCTGCTGACTGACATACTCGATGTGATTCATGTATGCCTGTCCCCATAGGTTAGTGCCGCTTTGGGTTCACGACTAGCCATGTTGGCCCGGGTTCTCTATCATATGGATGCTAGCGACACTATTATAT
Organism: Aegilops umbellulata; assembly: GCA_032464435.1. Classification (NCBI taxonomy): domain Eukaryota; kingdom Viridiplantae; phylum Streptophyta; class Magnoliopsida; order Poales; family Poaceae; genus Aegilops; species Aegilops umbellulata. Next base: position 35,883,175 of record CP136056.1, on the reverse strand, counting down.
ACGTGAGCCAAAAGGCGCAAACGGTCCCGGGCCATGGTAAGGCGACACCCGTGGGAATACCGTGCGTGAGGCCGCAAAGTGATATGAGGTGTTACCGGCTAGATCGATGTGACTTGGAACCGGGGTCCTGACAGGAAGGGAGTTGACCACCGTAGGTTGCACAGATGTTGAGAAGGTCAGAACAAATTCCTCAGAGACCAGAAGAACTTCGTCTTTGTCACTGAAGAAATTGACTGAACTGTATGAGATTTCCAATGGCTTCACTCGAAGGGATTGGTAGGTGTAGGATTTTGAGTTGAGCATCACTTGGAAATTTTTCCTTAGTATTTCCTCGACCCCCTTTAACAGTACGGTGTTCCCTATGACTCAAGAAAGAGAAAATGAAACTACGAAAACAAAAGTCTTCATGCTTCATATTCCTCGAATGAATACCAAGTCTTCATGGTCACACGGATTTCTTCACTTTCAAAGTCTTCAGAAAGTCTTCAGTCGAAAAACTTCATTTTTAGGGGTCGACTTTCTCTGTAAATATCAAACTCCTCATAGACTTATAGACTTGTGTACACTCATAAACGCATTAGTCCCTTAACCTATAAGTCTTCAATACACCAAAATCACTAAGGGGAACTAGATGCACTTACAATCTCCCCCTTTTTTGGTGATTGATGACAATATAGGTTAAGTTTCCAACGGGGATAAACATATGAAATGTAACTACTGATATTGTGGAATTTGATTGCAAGATATAGAAGAACTCCCCCTGAAGATGTGCATAGTGAGGAATTTGCTTTTGAAGCAATGCACACTTGAAGAGTTGAATCATGAAGATCTCCCCCTATATCTTGTAATTCATACATGCATTTGACATATATTATGTGGAATTTGAAATGCATGATGAAATATGGTGACTGATGAAATTCAGCATGCGTGCAATAATATTAAAGAGGAATAAGCATGCAGAATAACGCATCAAAAGTATCAGAGCACCATCGGGTTTAAGTTTACAACTCGATCCAATAAAGTTTCAGAAGAACGAGAGTTGTAACTTAGCAAAAAAACGCCCATATAGTAGACCCGTTTGAAGACTAACTCAAATTTCTCCCCGTTTGTCATCAAATGACCAAAAGGTTCAAAACTGAGGACTAACGCCCCTGAAGAATATCAAGTTGATGAAGGAGCGCCAGCGTTGTCGGGGTCGTTTGTCGTAGTAGGGCCTGCCGGAGTGTCGTCCAAGTCTTCATGTTCATCAGTGTCGCACGATGAAGAATAGGAGCTGGCCACCAAGGAAGGAACTTTGACCTTCTTGTATTTCTTCGGTGGAGGTGCAAACCAGTCAAACTCTTCCTTGAGTCCCATTTTCTTCAGATCTTCTTCGCTGTAGACATGAGACAAAACAGCCCAGGTACGGTTGAAGGTTTCATGGACGTAGTATTGATTTTTCTTCACTGCATTATGGGTTGAGGTCATGTTGTGAAGAATTGAACCAAACTGTCTCTTGATCCATTTATGATTGCGATCAACCTTCTGATGAAGACTGAGGAGTAGCTCACGATCAGTCATCACCCTGGGTGCTGTGCCTTGAGTATTTTGCTTGGCTGTGTTGGCGGCAGAGTCATGAGTGGCAGAGTCGTCATTGGTTGAGTAGGATGCAGCCTTGCGAAATTGGCCATCCAATGGATGAATGCCTTCATCTATAATAGCAGCGGCCTTGCCCTTGTCATCAGCTGAGGAAAATGTCCGTTTGAGGACTTCAATCGGAGGCAAGTAGCTGCAGTGGTTCAGTGTATCAGCTTTGTAGTTGAGTGAAGACCTTGTTCTGATGAATCTCATAATCCAAGGTGCATAAGGCTTCAGCTCAAAAGGTGACATAGCAATATTGGCCGGAGTCCTCATGAAGAAATCATGGAAGTTGACGGGAACGCCATGAATGATATTGAAAAGAAGATTCTTCATGATGCCAACGACTTCTTCACCATTCGAGTCGTGGCCCTTAATAGGACTCAATGTCTTCGTCATAATACGATAGATAGTTCGAGGCACATATAGTAATTCCTTGATGAGGAATTTGGTTTGTGGGGCCTGCCCTGGCTTCAAAGGCTTCATCAGCACTTGCATGTAATGATTTGTAAGCTCAGCTTCACTGTAGACACATCGAGCAGCATCAAGGGGTGGACTGAGTGGTAGGGCACGAAGAAATTCAGTAGCTGGTGCCTTGTGGTGAGTATTTTCAGACATCCAGTCCAGCACCCACGAGTTCACATCTTCAGAATCTCCTGTGATGTGCAGCGTCGCATAAAATTGAAGAATGAGTTCTTCATTCCAATCACATATGTCAGTGCAGAAATTTAACAGTCCACCGTCGTGAAGAACACCGAGGACTGGCTCGAAGCATGGCAGAGATTCCATATCCACATGAGGAATGTGTGCATGATCAAAGACTTTGTCTTTGTTGAACAGCACTAAGGAATAAAAATTAGCCTGGCTGGCCGTCCAGAAACGCCTCTTCCTAATGCGAGCAGAGTCATAGGGGTTGTAGTCTGTGAAGAATACGTGCTCGCTGAAGAAATCTTCAGCCTTGAACTTTTGCTTCCTTGAGAACGGATCCTTTGGCTTGGGCAGAGGAGTGTCAGTGAGTTGCATCACAACCTCAGGAATCGCAATTTCAGGTTCTTCAGGCTGAGGAATTTCTAGTTCCTCTTCAGTGGCAGTCTGCGTGTTCAAGTGATCAGGAGTAGCAGTTTCTTCAGCACTAGTGGCTGGAATTTCTTCACGTACAGATGAAGTAGGATGAGTTTCTTCAGAGCCCATTTGAACGGTTGGTGCAGGGGACTGAGGAATTTGCTGTAAAGGGGTGAAGAGTGGAGAATCGGGGTGCTGACTTTACCAAAAGGCATCATTCATCACTGGTGTGGTACTCCCAGTGTCCACATCTTCATCTTCCATTTATTCAACGCCAGCCTCTTCAGCTGTGAACTAAGGCATAGGCGAGGAAACAACAGGTGTTGAAGGGATCTTATCCACTTCAATTTCTTCATCAATCTACTCTGACGAAGCAGCAGAGGGATTTTCTTCATCAGATCCGCTGGGGATCACATATTCTTCATCAAAAGGAACAATTTCCTTTGATGGCATGGTTGAGATCGGAGCAACGTCAATAGGATTTTCAAACGAGCTGCTCATAGGCTTCATTTTCTTCGGAGATGAAGAATCTGAAGCAGCTGATGCTTTCCTTTTCTTCACTGCTGCACGCTTTGTAGCCTTGGTCTTCTTCACATATGATGCAGATGGAAGGATTGTTGTTGGTGTAGGCGCAGGAGGAGCGGAGGAATTTGGTTGATGTTCTTCAGGAACAACTGATGCATTTGGCCTAACTTCTTCAGTTTCTTCAGGCGCACCACTAGTGGATGCCCTGGCAATTTCTTCAGCGGCTGGAATGGAGTCATCAGCCCTGGAACTCACATTTTCTTCAGTAGCCTGAAAGTCATCAGCGGTGCTGGCATGTTCTTCAGTTTGCTGAGCAGATGCTTCAGCCTGAGGAATTTCCTGTTGCGATGGAGCTGCAACATTGGAGGTGAACTTCTCAGTCAGTTTAACAAACCTGACTTTGGCTCCTTGCCAATCAGCATAGTAGGCATTGAAATTATCGCTGAGGGTTTTGATTTCAGATTGGACTTTTATAAGTTCATCAGTTGTCATAGAGACAACGTTGTTCTTCAGAAATTTCTCCTTCTTGTACTGCGTCTTCTTGATCTACCTGGCCCTCTCATATTTCCACTTCTCTTATTGGATGAAATGAGTCAGCATGTGATTTTGGCCAGGTGTCAACTTGAACTCAGGCATAGGAGTGTTTGGGTCCTTGTGCCAGAGATCAATATAATCGAGGATCAACCTTGGATCAAATAGCAGTGGCACATTTGTGCCTTTGGCTCTGGCGGCCCTGACTTGCCTATCTCTGATGATCTCGGCAAGTTCTTCATCATCAGCCTCATCATCATCAGAGGGCACTTGGAAGGCGACCTGCTTCTTTTGAGGACTAGGGCGAGGACCTCGTCCAGCAGTGGACTTTTTCTTCAACAGAGAGGGGCCAGCTGAGGAACTTGGAGCAGCTGAGGAACTAGCTGAGACACCTGAGGCAATGGAGATGCATGTAGTCCTTTGGCACGTGGCCGGATGCACAGGTGCTGAGGACTTTGTCAGAACAGCTGAGGACTTTGGAGGAGCTGAGGATTTTGAAGGAGCAGGAGCAGCATGAGGAATTGGCCTTGAGGGCTTTGAAGATTCTGGCCGTGAGGGCATTGCTGAGGAACTTGTCCTTGAGAGCACTGTTGGTGAAGCACTTGGCTTGCGCGCAGGCTTCTTTGCCATAGATTTCTTCGGCTTGACAGAGGCCTCAGTGGCAGCAGCAGCAGCAGAGTCTTCATTGAATTTCCTCACTGCTTCTTTGGCTTGTCTAGCCAACTTGGCCTGGCGCTTGGCCCATTCTTCAGGAAAGTCCTCACCGCGCTTGAGGCTGGTGGGATCTGCTACTTGGCCAGGTGCCAATGGAGGTCTTGGGCATGGAGGATTGAGTGCGAATTTCTTCTTGTACTTTGGAGTTACATACCTGTACACCCTCCATTCTCTTGCCCATCTCCTTTCAATCCTCTGGATGCGCACCTTGCGCTGATTTTTGTTCTCCTTACCAAACTTGGCCTTATCAGGAGTGCAATAGTCTGTGCATATGTCATCAGGGATCTCAAAGGTAGTCATGACCTCAGGCTTCTTTCCTCCTTTCTATGGCTTCTTACCGTCTGCCATATTCTTCAGTTGAGGAATTTGAACAATCGAATTCTTTGAAGAAGTATGCAACTTTTCTTCGAGGAACGCTGCAAATGAGTTAAATTGATGAGAACCTAGTGATTCAGCAGCGGACATGAGTACCTATGAACAGAGTATAGTTGCAAGGAATTTGGAGAGGTCATATGCGTTCTCAGAAGGTTTTTCAAAAAGAACAAGTTTGAGGAATTTGACCAGATGAGTCTTGAAGACTTTCACTAAGCGTTCTTTGTCTTAGGTTCCAGAGTTGTATAGATCGAAGATCCACACAATTGAAGAATCTTGAAGAAAAATGGTGCTTAGAGAAACGAATCAAGAACAGATGACTTGTGAGGTGTTTTAGTGTGTGAGGATTTGAAGAAAAACACCTTTGAAGATTTTGTAGAAAACATTCAAATCAAAGAGGGCAGTAAAAGTAACTTTTAATTACCCTGGATGAAGAACACGATGAACTATGAGATGGAGAGGTGAAGTTCGTCTGTGTAGATCTTCCACGCCCTAACTCAGCGGAGGAAGACGGCTACGGTGGCAGTGGAGTGAGGATTTCTGCGGCCGGCGCGAGTACGACGGCGACGAGGTCGAGGCAGTGAAGCTCTTCCTCACCGGCGACGATGGAGTAGCGGCGGCGCTAGGGTTTGAGAAGCTCGAGTGGGAGAGAGAGGTCGAGCGGAGTAAAAGAAGTGAGGAAGGGGAGAGGGGGTATTTATAGCCACGGTGAAAAACTACTCGCCCGAAGATTTTGGATGAACATGCCCCTGACCCTTCTCCTTCGCATGACATGTGTCACCCACATACTGAGAAGTGGAGATCATGTTAGATCGTGGGTGAATAGAAAAATATATCATGGGATGCGGAACGGTTTGAGCGGCAAAGCCGAAAATTTGGATAAGATAAGTTTTAACGTTCCGTTCACAAATTCTTCAGCTGACAAGGACACAGTGAAGATTTTGAACGAGTTTCAAATAGAACGCACATGAAGAATTTGTGAATAGATTGGGTTGAGTATAGCATAGAGGGGGAAGGGTCCGATCACATTCACTTAGCAGAAAAACCAACTTGAAGAATTAACCATAAGTGAATGCTGTAGAGGACATAAACTCATATATATATATAGCCAATGAAGAATAACGACGGAACCAGTGAAGAATTTGAAAAGTTGAAGAATTTGAACAACTGAGGAATTTCAAGAAACTGAGGAAAAATTCAAATTGAAGATTTTCAACTTTTGGTGGTGGCGTGACCCACTGTATGAGAATGATGATTTCAGACACCGCGTACAATTGTCGTAGGGTTCTGAGAATCAAATTCTTTGTTAATTTCTTCACACTTAGAGTGTTATTCTTCATTGATTGAAGAAAAAGTTTCTTCATGTGCTGCAGATCTAAGTCATCAATTTTGCATAAGTGTTAGGATGAGTGTCCTTTTCAAAGAACATTCGAAGATTCTAAGATATTTAGCTCACACCGCAACTTGCTAAATCTCTTCTCATCCAAGGGCTTTGTGAAGATATCCGCTAGCTGTTCTTCATTCTTCACATGCTCAATAGAAATGTCACCCTTCAGCACATGATCACGAAGAAAATGATGACGAATCTGAATGTGCTTTGTCTTCGAGTGTTGAACTGGGTTGTGAGCAATCTTGATGGCACTTCATTGTCAAATAAGAGAGGCACATTCTTCACATTGACGCCGTAGTCCTTGAGAGTTTGCTTCATCCATAGCAATTGAGCACAACAAGAACCAGCAGCAATGTACTCAGCTTCAGCAGTAGACAGTGATACGCAGTTCTATTTCTTTGAGGACCAACAGACCAAGGATCATCCGAGGAAATGACATGTACCAGATGTTGACTTGCGGTCCACACGATCACCAGCATAGTCGGATTCAGAATATCCAATGAGATCAAAATCCGAGCCCTTGGGGTACCATAATCCAAGTGTTGGTGTGTGAGCTAGATATCAAAGAATATGCTTCACAGCCTTATGGTGTGATTCCTTCGGTGTAGCTTGAAATCAGGCACACATGCAAACACTAAGCATTATATCTGGCCTAGATGCACATAAGTACAATAAAGAACCAATCATGGAGTGGTATACCTTATGATCGAAGTCAATACCTGAAAGTGCGTTATATCGACTAGAGGGGGGTGAATAGGCGATTTTTATGAAATTCTTCACTGAGGAATTTGCTGGTGAGGAAATTCCTTAGCGAAGAACTACTAGCAGCGGAATAAGTACTCAGATGAAAACATAACAGAATCCAGGCATAGAAATCATGATGAAATGAAGACAAACACAGAGTACAGAAAGCGTAAACACGGGATATTACAAGATGAAGACAAACAGACTGAAGAAATTGAACTGAGGAAATTGAGAAAGTCTTCAGTCAAAGTATTCAAACACAGATATGAACAAACACACAACACAGTAATGAGGAAATGAAAGTGTTGAGGAAATAGAACCAGTTGGCTTGGTGAAGACAATGATTTGGTAGACCAGTTCCAACTGCTGTCTCAGTTGTACATCTGGTTGGAGCGGCTGAGAATTTAAACTCGAGGACACCCAGTCCCGGACACACAGTCCTCACCGTATTCTCCTTGAGCTAAGGACACACAGTCCTCGCCCAATCACTCGTGGTAAGTCTTCAGGTGACTTCCGAACCTTAACAAACTCGGTCACTCGGCGATCCACAATTCGTCTTGGATGCTCTAGACCTTGACGCCTAACCGTCTGGAAGAAGCACAGTCTTCAAAGGTAACAAGCGTCGGATCCACGCAGGATCAATCTCTTCAGTGATGCTCAATCACTTTGGGTTTGTAGGTGTTTGGGTTTGGGTTTGGATTTTCCTCACTTGATGATTTTCGCTCAAAGTCCTCGGAGGATGGGTTGCTCTCAAATGACAAGTGTCAAGTTCTCGCGGAGCAGCCAACCAGCTAGTGGTTGTAGGGGGCGGCTATTTATAGCCTAGGGAGCAGACCAACATGATAAGACATAAATGCCCTTCAATGATATGACCGTTGGATGGATAAGATATTTTGGGACAGCTGGCGCGTAGCACAGGAACGGTCGGAAATTTGAGGTACAAATTCCTCAGGGCTATCATGTTCCTCACTGTGTAGGCAATTCGCACTAGCAAATTCCTAACTCCTCAGTTAGAGCAAAGTCCTCAGTGACCAGAAGAACTGCGTCTCTGTCACTGAAGAAATTGACTGAATTATATGAGATTTCCAATGGCTTCAGTCGAAGGGATTGGTAGGTGTAGGATTTGAGTTGAGCATCACATGGAAATTTTCTCCTTAGTATTTCCTCGACCCCCTTTAACAGTACGGTGTTTCCCATGACTCCAGAAAGAGAAAATGAAACTACGAAAACAAAAGTCTTCACGCTTCATATTCCTCGAATGATAACCAAGTCTTCAAGGTCACACCAATTTCTTCACTTTCAAAGTCTTCAGAAAGTCTTCAGAATATCAAAGTCTTCAGTTGAAGAACTTCATTTTTAGGGGTCGACTTTCTCTATAAATATCAAACTCCTCATAGACTTATAGACTTGTGTACACTCATAAACACATTAGATACTTAACCTATAAGTCTTCAATACACCAAAATCACTAAGGGGCACTAGATGCACTTACAATATCCCCCTTTTTGGTGATTCATGACAATATAGGTTAAGTTTTCAACGGGGATAAATATATGATGTGTAAATACTGATATTGAGTAATTTGATTGCAAGATATAGAAGAACTCCCCCTGAAGATATGCATAGTGAGGAATTTGCTTTTGAAGCAATGCACACTTGAAGAGTTGAATCATGAAGATCTCCCCCTATATCTTGTAATTCATACACGCATTTGATATATAATATGAAGAATTTGAAATGCATGATGAAATATGGTGCTTGATGTAATTCAGCATGCGTGCAATGATATTAATAAGGAATAAGCATGCCGAATAGTGCATCAAAAGTATCAGAGCCTAGTGCAATAAAAGTATCAGCGCACCATCGGGTTTCAGATTACAACTCGATCCAATAAAGTTTCAGAAGAACGAGAGTTGTAACTTAACAAAAAAACGCCATTATACTAGACCCGCTTGAAGACTAACTTAGATTTCTCCCCCTTTGTCATCAAATGACCAAAAGGATCGAAACTGAGGACTAACGCCCTTGAAGATATTCATGATGATGAAGGAGCGACAGCGTTGTTGGGGTCGGTTGTTGAAGTAGGGCCTGCCGCGGTGTCGTCCAAGTCTTCATTTTCATCAGTCTCACGCGATGAAGAAAATGAACTGGCCACCAAAGAAGGAACCTTGACCTTTTTGTATTTCTTCGGAGGAGGTGCAGACCAGTCGAACTCTTCTTTGAACCCATTTGCTTCAAATAATTAGCGCTGTAAACTTGAGATAGAACAGCCCTGGTGCAGTTGAGGGTTTCATGAAGGTAGTAGTGGTTTTTCTTCACTGCATTATGTGTTGCAGTCATGTTGTGAAGAATTGAACCAAACTAACGCTTGACCCATTTGTGATTGCGATCAACCTTTTGATGAAGACTGAGGAGTAACTCACGATCAGTCATCACCCTGGGTGCTGTGGCTTGAGGATTTGGCTTGGCAGTGTTGGCGGTAGTGTCATGTGTGGCAGAGTCATCATTGGTGGAATAAGATGCAGCCTTGCGAAGTTGACCATCCAATGGACGAACGCCTTCATCTATCACAGCAGTAGCTTTGCCCTTTTCTTCAGCTGAGGGAAATGTCCTTTTGAGGACTTCAATAGGGGGCAAGTAGCTGCAGTGGTTCAGAGTTTCAGCCTTGTAATTGAGTGAAGACCTTGTCTTGATGAATCTCATAATCCATGGCGCATAAGGCTTCAGCTCAAATGGTGACATAGCAATGTTGGCCAGAGTCCTCAACAAGAAATCATGGAAGTTGACGGGAATGCCATGAATGATGTTGAAAAGCATATTCTTCATGATGCCAACGACTTCTTCATCATTCGAGTCGTGGCCTTTGATAGGACTCATAGTCTTCGACAGAATGCAATAGACAGTCCGAGGGACATATAACAATTCCTTGACGAGGAATTTGGTTCGAGGAGCCTGCCCTGGCTTCAAAGGCTTCATCAGCACTTGCATATAGTGATTTGAAAGCTTAGGTTCATTGTAAACACAACGTGCATCTTCAAGGGGAAGACTTAGAGGAAGGGCACGAAGCAATTCAGATGCTGGGGCCTTATAATGTGTGTTCTCAGTCATCCAGTCCAGAACCCATGAATTCACATCTTCAGAGTTGCCGGTGATGTGCAGCGTTGCGTAGAACTGAAGAATGAGTTCTTCATTCCAATCGCAGATGTCAGTGCAGAAGTTGAGCAGTCCAGCATCATTGAGAACACTGAGGACTGGTGTGAAGCATCGCATGGACTCCATATCCACGTGAGGAATATGAGCATGGTCGAAGACTTTGTCTTTGTTGAATAGCATTGAGGAGTAGAAATTGGCTTGACTTGCAGTCTAGAAACGCCTCTTCCTTATGCAAGCAGAGTCATATGGATTATACTCAGTGAAGAACACGTGCTCGCCAAAGAAGTCTTCAGCCTTGAACTTTTTCTTCCTTGAGAACGGATCCTTTGGCTTGGGCAGAGGAGTGTCAGTGAGTTGCATCACTACCTCAGGAATCACGATCTCAGGTTCTTCAGGCTGAGGAATTTCAGGTTCTTCCTCAGGTGCAATCACCTTTTCAGCAGCAGCAGCAGTTTCTTCAGCACTAGTGGATGGAATTTCTATATGCACAGATGTAGTGGGATGAGTTTCTTCAGAGCCCAATTGAAATGTTGGTGCAGGAGAGTGAGGGATTTGCTGCAGTGGAGTGAAGAGTGCAGAATTGGGATGCTGACTTTCCCAAAAGTCGTCATTCATCACTGGAGTTGTGCTTCCAATGTCCACATCTTCATCCTCTAATTCTTCAACACCAGCCTCTTCAGCAGTAAACTAAGGCATTGGTGATGAGACCACTGGGGTTGAAGGGATTCCATCCACTTCAATTTCTTCATCAATCTGCTCTGAGGAAGCAGTAGATTGAGTTTCTTCATCTGATCCACTTGGGATCTCATAGTCTTCACCAAAAGGAACAAGGTCCTTTGATGGCATGGTTGAAATTGGAATAGCATCAATTGGATTGGCAAACAAGCTGGTCATGGGCTTCATCTTCTTTGGGGCTGAAGATTCTGAAGCACTTGATGCTTTCCTTTTCTTCACTGCAACTCGTTCTGCAGCCTTGGTCTTCTTCACATCTGATGCAGATGGAAGGATTGGAGTTGGTGTAGGCGCAGGTGGAGCTGAGGAATCTGGTTGAATTTCCTCAGGCGCAACTGATGCAGTTGCCCTGATTTCTTAAGTTTCTTCAGGCGCACCAATAGTGGATGCCCTGGCAATTTCTTCAGTAGCTGGAATGGAGTCATCAGCCCTGGAACTAGCATTTCCTTCAGCAGCCTGAAAGTCATCAGCGGTGCTGGCATGTTCTTCAGTGGGCTGTGCTGAAGGTTCAGCTTGAGGAATTTCTTGTTGCGATGGGGCTGCAACATTTGTGAATTTCTCAGTCAGTTTCACAAACCTGACTTTTGCTCCTTTCCAGTCAGCATAGTATGCATCAAATTCATCGCTGAGGGTTTTGATGTCAGCCTGCATTTTGATGAGTTCTTCAGGTTTCATCGTGAGAACATTTTTCCTTAGCAGTTTCTCTTTCGTGTACTGCGATTTCTTGATCTGCCTGGCCCTATCATACTTCCATTTCTCTTCTTGAATGAAAGCAGTCAAGACGTGACTTTGACCAGGAGTGAGGTTCATCTCCGGCACAGGTGTATTGGGATCTTTGTGCCATAGATCAATGAAATCCAGGATCAACCTTGGATAAATAAGCATCGGCACATTGCTTCCTTTGGCACTAGCGGCCTTAGCTTGCCCATCTTTTATGATTTCAGCAAGTTCTTCTTCATCAGCTTCATCATCATCAGATGGTACACTGAAGACTACCTGCTTCTTCCTAGGACTTGGGCGAGTACCGCGTCCAGCAGTAGCCTTTTTCTTCAGTAGAGAGGGTCCAGCTGAGGAACTTCGTGCAGTTGAGGAACTAGCTGAGACACCAGAGGCAATAGAGATGCCTACAGTCCTTTGGCATGTGGCAGGATGTGCAGGTGCTGAGGACTTTGTCGGATCAGCTGAGGACTTGTTCGGAGGTGCTGAGGATTTCTGAGGAGCAGGGGCAGCTTGAGGAATTTGCTTTGAAGACTTTGAAGTTTCTGGCCGTGAGGGTGCAGCAGAGGAACTTGGCCATGAGGGCATTGTTGGGGAAGCACTGAAGGAAATATGCCCTAGAGGCAGTAATAAAGTTATTATTTATTTCCTTATATCATGATAAATGTTTATTATTCATGCTAGAATTGTATTAACTGGAAACATAATACATGTGTGAATACATAGACAAACAGAGTGTCACTAGTATGCCTCTACTTGACTAGCTCATTAATCAAAAGATGGTTATGTTTCCTAGCCATGAACAAAGAGTTGTTGTTTGATTAACGAGATCACATCATTAGTTGAATGATCTGATTGACATGACCCATTGCATTAGCATAGCACCCGATCGTTTAGTATATTGCTATTGCTTTTATCCATGACTTATACATGTTCCTTTAACTATGAGAATATGCAACTCCCATTTACCGTAGGAACACTTTGTGTGCTACCAAACGTCACAACGTAACTGGGTGATTATAAAGGTGCTCTACAAGTGTCTCCGAAGGTACATGTTGAGTTGGCATACTTCGAGATTAGGATTTGTCACTCCGATTGTCGGAGAGGTATCTCAGGGCCTTCTCGGTAATGCACATCACATAAAGCCTTGCAAGCATTGCAACCAATGAGTTAGTTGCGAGATGATGTATTACGGAACGAGAAAAGAGACTTGCCGGTAACGAGATTGAACTAGGTATTGGATACCGACGATCGAATCTCGGGTAAGTAACATACCGATGACAAAGGGAACGACGTATGTTGTTATGCGGTCTGACCGATAAAGATCTTCGTAGAATATGTAGGAGCCAATATGGGCATCCAGGTCCCGCTATTGGTTATTGACCGGAAACGTGTCTCGGTCATGTCTACATTGTTCTCGAACCGTAGGGTCCGCACGCTTAACGTTACGATGACAGTTATTATGAGTTTATGCATTTTGATGTACCGAAGGAGTTCGGAGTCCCGGATGTGATCACGGACATGACGAGGAGTCTCGAAATGGTCGAGACATAAATAATTATATATTGGAAGCCTATGTTTGGACATCGGATGCATTCCAGGTGAAATCAGGATTTTACCGGAATACCGGGAGGGTTACCGGAACCCCCCGGGAGCATAATGGGCCAACATGGGCCTTGGAGAAGAGGTGAGAGGGCTGCCCTCATGGGCTGTGCGCCTCCCCCCTTCCCTAGTCCTATTAGGACTAGGAGAAGTGGGGCGCCCCCTCTCTCTCTCTCTCCCCCTTGAAGAATCCTAGTCCAACTAGGATTGGGGGGGGGGAATCCTACTCCCAGAGGGAGTAGGACTCCTCCTGCGCCTCCCTCCTTTGGCCGGCCAGCCTCCCCCCCTTCATCCTTTATATACGGGGGCAGGGGACACCCCAAGACACACAAGTTGATCTACGGATCGTTCCTTAGCCGTGTGCGGTGCCCCCTTCCACCAAATTCCACCTCGATTATATCGTTGCAGTGCTTAGGCGAAGCCCTGCGCCGGTAACACATCAAGATCATCACCACACCGTCGTGCTGACGGAACTCTTCCCCGACGCTTTGCTGGATCGGAGCCCGGGGATCGTCATCGAGCTGAACGTGTGCCAAGAACTCGGAGGTGCCGGAGTAACGGTGCTGTGATCGGTTGGATCGCGAGGAGAACGTACGACTACTTCCTCTACGTACGACTACTTCCTCTACGTTGTGTCAATGCTTCCGCTTCGGTCTACGAGGGTACGTAGACAAACACTCTCCCCTCTCGTTGCTATGCATCACCATGATCTTGCGTGTGCGTAGGAAATTTTTTGAATTTACTGCGTTCCCCAACAGTGGCATCCGAGCCTAGGTTTTATGGTTGATGTTATTTGCACGAGTAGAACACAAGTGAGTTGTGGACGATACAAGTCATACTGCCTACCAGCATGTCATACTTTGGTTCAGCGGTATTGTTGGATGAGACGATCCGGACCAACCTTACGCGTACGCTTACGCGAGACCGGTTCCCTCGACGTGCTTTGCACAAAGATGGCTTGCGGAAGACTGTCTCTCCAACTTTAGTTGAACCGAGTGTGGCTACGCCCGGTCCTTGAGAAGGTTAAAACGGAGTCTATTTGACAAACTATCGTTGTGGTTTTGATGCGTAGGTAAGATGAGTTCTTGCTTAAAGCCCGTAGCAGCCACGTAAAACTTGCAACAACAAAGTAGAGAACGTCTAACTTGTTTTTGCAGGGCATGTTGTGATGTGATATGGTCAAGACGTGATGCTAAATTTTATTGTATGAGATGATCATGTTTTGTAACCGAGTTATCGGCAACTGGCAGGAGCCATATGGTTGTCGCTTTATTGTATGCAATGCAATCGCGATGTAATGCTTTACTTTATTGCTAAACGGTAGTGATAGTCGTAGAAGCATAAGATTAGCGAGACGACAACGATGCTGCGATGAAGATCAAGGTGTCGCGCCGGTGACGAAGGTGATCATGACGGTGCTTCGAAGATGGAGATCACAAGCACAAGATGATGATGGCCATATCATATCACTTATATTGATTGCATGTGATGTTTATCCTTTTATGCATCTTATCTTGCTTTGATTGACGGTAGCATTATAAGATGATCTCTCACTAAATTATCAAGAAGTGTTCTCCCTGAGTATGCACCGTTGCGAAAGTTCTTCGTGCTGAGACACCACGTGATGATCGGGTGTGATAGGCTCTACGTTCAAATACAACGGGTGCAAAACAGTTGCACACGCGGAATACTCAGGTTTAACTTGACGAGCCTAGCATATACAGATATGGCCTCGGAACACAGAGACCGAAAGGTCGAGCGTGAATCATATAGTAGATATGATCAACATAGTGATGTTCACCATTGAAACTACTCCATCTCACGTGATGATCGGACATGGTTTAGTTGATTTGGATCACGTGATCACTTAGAGGATTAGAGGGATGTCTATCTAAGTGGGAGTTCTTAAGTAATATGATTAATTGAACTTAAATTTATCATGAACTTAGTCCTGGTAGTATTAGCATATCTATGTTGTAGATCAATAGCTCGCGTTGTTGCTTCCCTGTGTTTATTTTGATATGTTCCTAGAGAAAATTGTGTTGAAAATGTTAGTAGCAATGATGCGGATTGGATCCGTGATCTGAGGTTTATCCTCATTGCTGCACAGAAGAATTATGTCCTTGATGCACCGCTAGGTGACGGACCTATTGCAGGAGCAGATGCAGACGTTATGAACGTTTTGCTAGCTCAATATGATGACTACTTAATAGTTTAGTGCACCATGCTTAACGGCTTAGAATCGGGACTTCAAAGACGTTTTGAACGTCATGGAGCATATGAGATGTTCTAGGAGTTGAAGTTAATATTTCAAGCAAATACCCGAGTTGAGAGATATGAAGTCTCCAACAAGTTCTATAGCTAAAAGATGGAGGAGAATCGCTCAACTAGTGAGCATGTGCTTAGATTGTCTGGGTACTACAATCGCTTGAATCAAGTGGGAGTTAATCTTCCAGATAAGATAGTGATTGACAGAATTCTCTAGTCACCATCACCAAGTTAGTAGAACTTCGTGATGAACTATAATATGCAAGGGATAACGGAAAATATTCCCAAGCTCTTCGCAATGCTAAAATCGGCGAAGGTAGAAATCAAAGAAAAACATCAAGTGTTGATGGTTGACAAGATCACTAGTTTCAAGAAAAGGGCAAAAGGAAAGAAGGGGAACTTCAAGAAGAACGACAAGCAAGTTGCTGCTCAAGTGAAAAAGCCCAAGTCTGGTCCTAAGCCTTAGACTAAGTGCTTCTACTGCAAAGGGACTGGTCACTGGAAGCGGAACTACCCCAAGTGATTGGCGGATAAGAAGGATGGCAAAGTGAACATAAGTATATTTGATATACATGTTATTGATGTGTACTTTACTAGTGTTCATAGCAACCCCTCAGTATTTGGTACTAGTTCAAGTTGCTAAGATTAGTAACTCGAAACGGGAGTTGCAGAATGAACAAAGACTAGTTAAAGGGCAAGGTGACGATGTGTGTTGGAAGTGGTTCCAAGATTGATATGATCATCATCACACACTCCCTATACTTTCGGGATTAGTGTTGAAACTAAATAAGTGTTATTTGGTGTTTGCGTTGAGCATGAATATGATTTGATCATGTTAATTGCAATGCGGTTATTCATTTAAGTTAGAGAACAATTGTTGTTCTGTTTACATGAATAAAACCTTCTATGGTCATACACACCAACGAAAATGGTTTGTTGGATCTCGATCGTAGTGATACACATATTCATAATATTGAAACCAAAAGGATGCGAAGTTAATAATGATAGTGCAACCTATTTGTGGCACTGCCGTTTAGGTCATATTGGTGTAAAGCGCATGAAGAAACTCCATGCTGATGGGATTTTGGAATCACTTGATTATGAATCACTTGATGCTTGCGAACCATGCCTCTTGGGCAAGATGACTAAAACGCCGTTCTCCGGAACAATGGAGCAAGCAACAGATTTGTTGGAAATCATACATACTGATGTATGTGGTCCGATGAATATTAAGGCTCGCGACAAGTATCATTATTTTCAGAACTTCACAGATGATTTAAGCAGATATGGGTATATCGACTTAATGAAACATAAGTCTGAAACGTTTGAAAAGTTCAAAGAATTTCAGAGTGAAGTGGAAAATCATCGTGACAAGAAAATAAAGTTTCTACGATCTGATCGCAGAGACGAATATTTGAGTTACGAGTTTGGTCTTCAATTAAAACAATGTGGAATAGTTTCACAAACTCATGCCACCTGGAACACCGCAGCATAATGGTGCGTCCGAACGTCATAACCGTACTTTATTAGATATAGTACAATCTATGATGTATCTTACCGATCTACCACTATCGTTTTTGGGATTATGCATTAGAGACAGCTGCATTCACATTAAATAGGGCACCATCTAAATCCGTTGAGACGACACCGTATGAACTATGGTTTAGCTATAAACCTAAGATGTCGTTTCTTAAAGTTTGGGGCTGCGATGCGTATGTGAAAAAGCTTCAACCTGATAAGCTCGAACCCAAATCGGAGAAATGTGTCTTCATAGGATATCCAAAGGAAACTGTTGGATACACCTTCTATCACAGTTCCGAAGGCAAGACTTTTGTTGCTAAGTTCGGAAACTTTCTAGAGAAAGAGTTTCTCTCGAAAGAAGTGAGTGGGAGGAAAGTAGAACTTGATGAGATAACAGTATCTACTCCCTTATTGAGAAGTAGTACGTCACAGAAATCTGTTCCTGTGACACCTACATCAAATAGGGAGGAAGCTAATGATAATAATCATGAAACTTCAGATCAAGTCTCTACTGAACTTCGTAGATCAACCAGAGTAAGATCCGCACCAGAGTGGTACGGTAATCCTGTTTTGGAAGTCATGTTACTAGACCATGATGAACCTACGAACTGTGAAGAAGCGATGGTGAGCCCAGATTCCGCAAAGTGGCTTGAGGCCATGAAATCTGAGATGGGATCCATGTATGATAACAAAGTGTGGACTTTGGTTGACTTGCCCGATGATCGGCAAGCAATTGAGAATAAATGGATCTTTAAAGAGGAAGACGGACACTGATAGTAGTGTTACTATCTACAAAGCTAGAATTGTCGCAAAAGGTTTTCGACAAGTTCAAGGTGTTGACTACAATGAGAGTTTCTCACTCGTGTGTATGCTTAAGTCTGTCCAAATCATGTTAGCAATTGCCGCATTTTATGAAATCCGGCAAATGGGTAAACAAAACTACATTCCTTAATGGATTTATTAAAGAAGAGTTGTATACGATGCAACTAGAAGGTTTTGTCGATCCTGAAGGTGTTAACAAAATATGCAAGCTCCAGCGATCCATCTATGGACTGGTGCAAGCATCTCGGAGTTGGAATATACGCTTTGATAAGTTGATCAAAGCATATAGTTTTATACAGACTTGCGGTGAAGCCTGTAATTACAAGAAAGTGAGTGGGAGCACTACAACATTTCTGATAAGTATATGTAAATGACATATTATTGATCGGAAATAATGTAGAATTATTCTGCAAAGCATAAAGGAGTGTTTGAAAGGAGTTTTTCAAAGAAAGACCTCGGTGAAGCTGCTTACATATTGAGCATCAAGATCTATAGAGATAGATCAAGACGCTTGATAAGTTTTTCAACAAGTACATACCTTGAAATTTTTTGAAATAGTTCAAAATGGAACAGTCAAAGAAAGAGTTCTTGCGTGTATTACAAGGTGTGAAATTGAGTAAGACTCAAAGCCCGACCACGGCAGAAGATAGAAAGAGAATGAAAGTCATTCCCTATGCCTCAGCCATAGGTTCTATAAAGTATGCCATGCTGTATACCAGACCTATTGTATACCCTACCCTGAGAATGGCACGGGAGTACAATAGTGATCTAGGAGTAGATCACTGGACGGCGGTCAAAATTATCCTTAGTGGAATAAGGATATGTTTCTCGATTATGGAGGTGACAAAAAGGTTCGTCGTAAAAGGTTACGTGGATGCAAGATTTGACACTAATCTGGATGACTCTAAGTCTCAATCTAGATACATATTGAAAGTGGGAGCAATTAGCAAAAGTAGCTCCGTGCAGAGCATTGTAGACATAGAAAATTGCAAAATACATAACGGATCTGAATGTTGCAGACCCGTTGACTAAACTTCTCTCACAAGTCACACTATAGTACTCTTTGGGTGTTAATCACATAGCAATGTGAACTAGATTACTGAATCTAGTAAACCCTTTGGGTGTTGGTCACATATCGATGTGAACTATTGCTGATAAATCACATGGCGATGTGAACTAGATTATTGACTCTAGTGCAAGTGGGAGACTGAAGGAAATATGCCCTAGAGGCAATAATAAAGTTATTATTTATTTCCTTATATCATGATAAATGTTTATTATTCATGCTAGAATTGTATTAACTGGAAACATAATACATGTGTGAATACATAGACAAACAGAGTGTCACTAGTATGCCTCTACTTGACTAGCTCATTAATCAAAAGATGGTTATGTTTCCTAGCCATGAACAAAGAGTTGTTGTTTGATTAACGAGATCACATCATTAGTTGAATGATCTGATTGACATGACCCATTGCATTAGCATAGCACCCGATCGTTTAGTATATTGCTATTGCTTTTATCCATGACTTATACATGTTCCTTTAACTATGAGAATATGCAACTCCCATTTACCGTAGGAACACTTTGTGTGCTACCAAACGTCACAACGTAACTGGGTGATTATAAAGGTGCTCTACAAGTGTCTCCGAAGGTACATGTTGAGTTGGCATACTTCGAGATTAGGATTTGTCACTCCGATTGTCGGAGAGGTATCTCAGGGCCTTCTCGGTAATGCACATCACATAAAGCCTTGCAAGCATTGCAACCAATGAGTTAGTTGCGAGATGATGTATTACGGAACGAGAAAAGAGACTTGCCGGTAACGAGATTGAACTAGGTATTGGATACCGACGATCGAATCTCGGGTAAGTAACATACCGATGACAAAGGGAACGACGTATGTTGTTATGCGGTCTGACCGATAAAGATCTTCGTAGAATATGTAGGAGCCAATATGGGCATCCAGGTCCCGCTATTGGTTATTGACCGGAAACGTGTCTCGGTCATGTCTACATTGTTCTCGAACCGTAGGGTCCGCACGCTTAACGTTACGATGACAGTTATTATGAGTTTATGCATTTTGATGTACCGAAGGAGTTCGGAGTCCCGGATGTGATCACGGACGTGACGAGGAGTCTCGAAATGGTCGAGACATAAAGAATTATATATTGGAAGCCTATGTTTGGACATCGGATGCATTCCAGGTGAAATCAGGATTTTACCGGAATACCGGGAGGGTTACCGGAACCCCCCGGGAGCATAATGGGCCAACATGGGCCTTGGAGAAGAGGTGAGAGGGCTGCCCTCATGGGCTGTGCGCCTCCCCCCTTCCCTAGTCCTATTAGGACTAGGAGAAGTGGGGCGCCCCCTCTCTCTCTCTCTCCCCCTTGAAGAATCCTAGTCCAACTAGGATTGGGGGGGGGGGGGAATCCTACTCCCAGAGGGAGTAGGACTCCTCCTGCGCCTCCCTCCTTTGGCCGGCCAGCCTCCCCCCCTTCATCCTTTATATACGGGGGCAGGGGACACCCCAAGACACACAAGTTGATCTACGGATCGTTCCTTAGCCGTGTGCGGTGCCCCCTTCCACCAAATTCCACCTCGATTATATCGTTGCAGTGCTTAGGCGAAGCCCTGCGCCGGTAACACATCAAGATCGTCACCACGCCGTCGTGCTGACGGAACTCTTCCCCGACGCTTTGCTGGATCGGAGCCCGGGGATCGTCATCGAGCTGAACGTGTGCCAAGAACTCGGAGGTGCCGGAGTAACGGTGCTGTGATCGGTTGGATCGCGAGGAGAACGTACGACTACTTCCTCTACGTACGACTACTTCCTCTACGTTGTGTCAACGCTTCCGCTTCGGTCTACGAGGGTACGTAGACAAACACTCTCCCCTCTCGTTGCTATGCATCACCATGATCTTGCGTGTGCGTAGGAAATTTTTTGAATTTACTGCGTTCCCCAACAAGCACTTGGCTTTCGAGCGGGCTTCTTAAGCATTGATTTCCTCGTCTTGATAGAGGCCTCCGTGGCAGCAGCAGCAGCAGAGTCTTCATTGAATTTCCTCACTGCTTCTCTGGCTTGTCTTGCCAATTTGGTTTGGTGCTTGGCCCATTCTTCAGGAAAATCCTCACCGCGTTTAATGCTAGTGGGATCGGCCACTTGGCCATGTGCCAATGGGGCTCTTGGGCATGGAGGGTTCAGTGCAAATTCCTTCATGTACTTTGGAGTGACGTATCTGTACTCCCTCCATTCACGTGCCCATCTCCGTTCAATCCTCTGAATGCGCACCTTGCGCTGATTTTTATCTTCTTTGCCAAACTTGGCTTCATCAGGCGTGCAGTAATCTTTATATAAATCCTTAGGGATTTCAAAAGCAGTCATCACCTCAGGCTTCTTTCCTCCTTTCTGAGGCCTTTTACCGTTAGCCATTTTCTTCAGTTGAGAGATTTGAACAATCAAATTCTCTGAAGAAGTATGCAACTTTTCTTCAAGGAACGCTGCAAATGAGTTAAGTTGATGAGAACCTAATGATTCAGCAGCGGACATGTGTACTTGTGAACAGAGTATAGTTGCGAGGAATATGGAGAGGTCATATGCGTTCTCAGAGAGTTTTTTGAACAAGTTTGAGGAATTTGACCAGATGCGTCTTGAAGAATTTCACTAAGCGCGCTATATCTTAGGTTCCAGAGTTGTATAGATCGAAGATCCACACAATTGAGGAATCTTGAAGAAAATGATGCTTAGGGAAATGAGTCAAGAACAGATGACATGTGAGGTGTTTTGTGTGTGAGGATTTGAAGAATAAAACACCTTTGAAGATTTTGTAGAAAAATTTCAAATCAAAGAGGGTAGTAAAAGTAACTTTTAACTACCCTGAACGAAGAACACGACGAACTATGAGTTGAAACAGTGAAGTTCGTCGATGCAGATCTTCCACGCCCTAACTTGGCGGAGGAAGACGTCTACAGCGGCGGCGGAGGTGAAGATTTCTGCGGTCGGTGCGAGTACGACAGCGACGAGGTCGAGGCAGTGAAGCTCTTCCTCACCGGCGATGATGGTGTAGCGGCGGCGCTAGGGTTTGAGAAGCTCGAGCGGGAGAGAGAGATCGAGCGAAGTAAAGGAAGTGAGGAAGGGGAGAGGGGTATTTATAGAGGCAGTGAAAAACTATTTGCCCGAAGATTTAGGACGAACGTGCCCCTGACCATTCTCCTTCTCACAACATGTGTCACCCACGTACTGTGTAGTGGAGATCGTGTAAGATCGTGGGTGAGTAAAATAATGCATCGTGGGATGCAGAACGGTTTGAGAGGCAAAACCGAAAGTTTGGATAAGATTAGTTTTAACATTTCGTTTGCAATTTCTTTAGCTGACAAGGACACAGTGAAGAATTTGAACGAGTTTCAAATAGAACGCACATGAAGAATTTGTGAACAGATTGGATTGCATAAAGCATAGAGGGGAAGGGTCCGATCACATTCACTTAGCAGAAAAATCAACTTGAAGAAATAGCTATAAGTGAATGCTGTAGAGGACATATATATATATATATATATATATATATATATATATATATATATATATATATATATATATAGCCAATGAAGAAAAACGATGGCACAAGTGAAGATTTTGCAAGTTGAAGAATTTGAACAACTGAGGAATTTCAAAACTGAGGTAAAACTCAAATTGAAGATTTTCAACTTTTGTGGTGGCCTGACCCACCGTATAAGAATGATGATTTCAGACACCACGTACAATTGTCGTAGGGTTCTGAGAATCAAATTCTTTATTAATTTCTTCACACTTAGAGTATTATTCTTCATTGATTGAAGAAAAGCGTTTCTTCATGTGTTCCACATCTAAGTCATCAATTTTGCATAACTGTTAGGATGAGTGCCTTTTTCAAAGTACATTCGAAGACTCTAAGATATTTAGCTCACACCGCAACTTGCTAAATCTCTTCTCATCCAAGGGCTTAGTGAAGATATCGGCTAGCTGTTCTTCAGTCTTCGCATGCTCAATAGAAATGTCGCCCTTCAACACATGATCACGAAGAAAATGATGACGAATCTGAATGTGCTTTTTCTTCGAGTGCTGAACTAGGTTGTGAGCAATCTTGATGGCACTCTCATTGTCACAGAGGAGAGGCACATTCTTCACATTGATGCCATAGTCCTTGAGTGTTTGCTTCATCCATAGCAGTTGAGCACAGCAAGAACCAGCAGCAATGTACTCAGCTTCAACAGTAGATAGTGATACACAGTTCTGTTTCTTCGAGGACCAACAGACCAAGGATCGCCCGAGGAAATGACATGTACCAGATGTTGACTTGCGGTCCACACAGTCACCAGCATAGTCAGAGTCAGAATATACAATGAGATCAAAATCCGAGCCCTTGGGATACCATAATCCTAGTGTTGGTGTGTGAGCTAGATATCAAAGAATATGCTTCACAGCCTTATGGTGTGATTCCTTCGGTGCCGCTTGAAATCGGGCACACATGCAAACACTAAGCATTATATCTGGCCTAGATGCAC
This sequence comes from Aegilops umbellulata, assembly GCA_032464435.1. NCBI lineage: Eukaryota > Viridiplantae > Streptophyta > Magnoliopsida > Poales > Poaceae > Aegilops > Aegilops umbellulata. The sequence continues at coordinate 35,859,864 of CP136056.1, read as the reverse complement.
ATAAGTACAATAAAGAGCCAATCATGGAGCGGTATACCTTATGATCGAAGTCAATACCATTTTCATCAGTGCATAGATGACCATTTGTGGGCATAGGAATTTTGATGCCTTTGCAATCTTGCATGCCGAATTTCTTCAGGACATCCTTGAGGCATTTCTCCTGAGATATGAATATGCCATTGCGCTGTTGACGAATTTGAAGACCTAAGAATAATTTCAACTCTCCCATCATAGACATTTGATATTCTTCACTCATCATATAGGCAAATTCATCACTATAACGTTGGTCAGTACATCCAAAGATGATATCATCAACATATATTTGGCACACAAACAGTTCACCATCATAAGATTTAGTAAAGAGAGTGGGATCGAGTGAACCGGGTGTGAAGCCGTTCTTCATGAAGAATTCCTTCAATGTATCATACCACGCCCGTGGGGCCTGCTTGAGGCCATAGAGGGCCTTGTTAAGTCTGAAGACTTTGTCAGGATGTTTTGGATCTTCGAAACCTGGGGGTTGAGCAACATATACTTCTTTCCCAAGCTTACCATTGAGGAATGCACTTTTCACATCCATTTGACATAAGATGATATCATGATGGTTAGCATAAGCAAGTAATATGCGAATAGCCTCAAGTCTAGCAACAGGTGCAAAAGTTTCATCGAAATCAATTCCTTCAACCTGTGTGTAGCCTTGAGCTACTAGTCGTGCCTTATTCCTCACCACAACACCATTTTCATCTTGCTTGTTGTGGTAGATCCACTTTGTGCCAATGATGTTATGCTTGCAAGGATCGTGACGATTGACTAGTTCCCAGACATTGTTGAGCTTGAACTGATGTAATTCTTCTTGCATGGCCTGAATCCACTCAGGCTCCAGAAATGCTTCATCTACCTTAGTGGGCTCTGTGATAGAGACAAAAGCAAAATGCCCACAAAAGTTAGATAGATGTGAAGCTTTTGAGCGTGTGAGAGGACCTGGTGCTCTAATGTCATCGATGATCTTCTCCACTTGCACTTGTTTTGCAACGCGAGGGTGAGCTGGTTGTCGTTGAGGAATTTGATTAGCATTTTCTTCAGCTTCAATTTCCTCAGCATTTTCTTCAGGTGCATCAGCTCGACGTTCTTCACGTTCTGGAATGAATTCTTCAGCAGATTCTTTAGTAGGAATGACATCTTCAGTAGCCTTGTGATTGATAGAATCCTCAGGTGCTGGTTCATCTAACACAGAAGGTAGGTGCTCTCTTTGCGAGCCATTAGTTTCATCGAACTGCACATTTACAGTTTCAACAATCTTGTGAAGAACATTGTTGAAGACTCTGTAGGTGTGCAGGTCCTTTTCGTAACCAAGCATAAAACCTTCATGTGCTTTCGGTGCAAATTTTGAGTTGTGATGAGGATCTCTAATCCAGCATTTAGTACCGAAGACTTTGAAGTAACTCACATTGGGTTTCTTGTCAGTGAGGACTTCATAGGCAGTCTTCTTGAAGAATTTGTGAAGATATACTCTGTTGATGATATGGCATGCAGTATTAATTGCATCAACCCAGAAACGACGAGGGGTTTTGTACTCATCGAGCATAGTGCGAGCCATCTCAGCAAGAGTCCTGTTGTTGCGCTCCACGACGCCATTCTGTTGAGGAGTATAAGGAGCAGATAACTCATGAGTAATACCAAGTTCATCAAGATATTCATTGAGACCCGAATTCTTGAACTCAGTGCTATTGTCACTTCTGATGTGCTTGATCTTCACACCAAAATTGGTTGAAGCCCTCGAGGAAAATCGTTTGAAGACTTCCTGCACTTCATGTTTGTAAGAGACAAGGTGTACCCATGTGTAACGAGAGTAATCATCAACAATAACAAAGCCATATTGAGATGCTTCGTTTGAAACAGAGGAGTAATGATTAGGACGGAAGAGATCCATGTGAAGCAATTCGAATGGTCGAGTAGTGGTCATGATGGTCTTTGCTGGATGCTTGGCCTTCGTCATCTTTCCAGCTTCACAGGCACCGCATAAGTGATCCTTGAGGAATTTGACATTCTCAATGCCAATGACATGCTTCTTCTTAGCAAGCGTGTGCAAATTCCTCATGCCTGCATGACCAAGTCGTCGATGCCATAGCCATCCTTCTGAAGCTTTTGCAAGTAGGCACACGGCTGGTTGTGAATCTGCAGAGAAATCAACAATATACAAGTCTCCTCTCCTAAAGCCTTCGAAGACTTTGGAATTGTCAGCTTCCATAATCACAACACAACGATACTTGCCAAAGACAACAACCATATCAAGATCACAAAGCATTGAGACAGACGTAAGGTTGTATCCTAAGGACTCAACAAGCATGACTTTGTCCATGTGTCGATCCTTTGTGATAGCAACTTTACCTAGACCCAATAGCTGACTTTTGCTTTTATCAGCGAAGATGATATGCTTCAGATGTGATGACGATAAAGGAGCATCCGTCAACAGATTCCTGTCACCAGTCATGTGATTTGTACATCCACTATCAAGTACTCACTCAGTGGCTTTGGGTTGATCATCCTGCAGATGAATTAGTGCAACTTACGACCTCATATACTTCAGCAGTGAAGAATATGATATCACAATTCATCAGATAAATTTCATCAAGCAGTAGGACAGATAAAACAGAGGGATGACGTGTGAAATGAAAGTTCATTTCATCATGGTTAGCCTGCGTCCTTTCAGGCAATTTGTCAGGTCTGCAGCAAAATTCTTCAGACGTTACAGTACGTCTGGAGACCTGACCCTGCATAAGAGATTAGTTCTTTTTCTTCACCACCCACATCTGAAGGGGTGGAAAAGAGTTCATCACTCTGCGAACTCCATATGAGCATGGTGGCATAGCGGCCAAACCATTACGTTTCACATAAGAGGGATTAGGGTAAGCATATGAATAAGCAGAGAAATACTTCGAGGACTTATGAACATAATAATTTGAAGAATAATGCTCATATTCGTAGCCCTTGGCTCTTCCCTGCGAAACAGAGTTGTTAGCACGATGATGTTCATATGAGGACTTTGATCCATGTGAGGAATTTGATCCCCTTGAGGAATTTGGTCCGTATGAAGAATTTGATCTGGGGTTCCTTTTCTTCACAGGTGGTGTCATGAGGACATTCACCTGAAGACTTTCAAGGCACCTTTTGGGAACCCAGATTTTCTTCATAGGAGAACCATTCCTGCAGTTAGTGCCAACATATCTAGCAAATACTTCACCATTCTGATTTTTTAACAGTTTATAGTTGGAGTCAAATGACTCATCAGAAGAATGAGAAGATTCATATGTATAACCAGATAAATTAGATGGATCAACTGGAGGTCCCTTTGCAGCAACCCATGAGGTTTTGGGGTACTGCTCAGGCTTCCAATATGTACCATCAGCATTGAGTTTCCTCTCAAAGGCAATACCCTCTTTCCTAGGGTTCCTGTTGAGGATTTGCTTTTTAAGCACATCACAAAGAGTCTGATGCCCTTTGAGGCTTTTGTACATGCCTGTCATGTACAATTCCTTCAGCCCTGCATCGTCAGTGATACTAGCAATGTCCTCAGATGAGGAATTAGTGATAGCAGAGACAGGTGGAGAATTTGTAACATTCGAAGCATTTGAACCTTCAGGTGAGGAATTAGCAGATACTCGTTCAATGCATTTTAAACATGGAGGAATGAATTCTTCCTGAGCAGCGCTGATTTGTTGAGCAAGCAATGAATCGCGCTCTTTCTGAAGATCTTCATAACTCACTCTTAGCTTTTCAAGATCTTGCTTCTTTTGAAGATATTCATAAGAAAGCTTCTCATGATCAGATAAGAGAGTGTTATGATGACCTTGTAGGTTATCAAACCTGGTCTGAAGTCTCTGAAGATTTTCAGTTAAGGCTTTAGTGCGATCCATTTCTTCACCCAACATATCAACACTTTTGTCTAGCATGTTTTGAACCTTTTCAAAAGCCTTTTCTTGTTGCACAAGAATCTTAGCAAGTTTAGAGTAGCTAGGCTTAAGATTTTCATCAGATTCATCCTCACTTGATTCAGAGGAGGCGTATTTGAGTACCTTGGCACCTTTTGCCATGAAGCAATAGGTGGGAGCGTAGTCATCACTGCCGTCATCAGCCTTGTTTGTGAGATCACTTTCTTCAGCGTTGAAGATGGATTTGCTGACAAATGCGGTAGCGCGGGCTAGGCTCGCCACACCAGACTCGGAGTCTTCAGATTGTTCCTCTTCCTCATTTTCTTCAGATTCAACCTCAGAGTCCATTTCCTTGCCAATAAATGCCCGAGCCTTCTTCGAGCTGCTCTTCTTGTGAGACGAAGACTTCGAGGATTTTGATGATGAAGATTTTGAGGATTTCTTCTTTTTCTTTGCATCATCAGAACTGTAATCCTTGTAATTCTTCTTCTTTGATTCCTTTTCCCACTGAGGACAATCTTGAATGTAATGTCCTGGTTTCTTGCACTGTGACAAAGCCTCTTGTTGTAGTCACTGGATGAGGAATCATTGCTCCTTGAAGGTTTTCCAAAGCGACCACGTCTTGAGAACTTCTGGAATTTCTTCACTAGCAGTGCTAGGTCATGACTCAGTTCTTCGGGGTCACCAAGGCTGCTACCAGAGTCTTCATCTTCAGACTCGGATACTACCTTGGCCTTAAGTGCACGTGATCTGCCATAGCTCGAACCATAGAGATCTCTCTTTTCAGCAAGCTGGAACTCATGAGTGTTTAGCCTCTCGAGGATATCAGTGGGGTCAAGTGACTTGTAATCAGCACGCTCTTGTATCATCAGTGCCAGAGTATCAAATGAGGAATCAAGCGATCTCAGCAATTTCTTCACCACCTCATGGTCGGTGATGTCAGTGGCACCAAGTGCTTGCAGTTCATTTGAGATGTTAGTGAGGCGATCGAAGGTTTGCTGAACATTTTCATTGTCGAGTCTTTTGAAGCGGTTGAAGAGATTGCGAAGAACATCAACTCGAGAGTCACGCTGAGTTGAAACTCCTTCATTGACCTTGGACAGCCTATCCCAGATAAGCTTAGTAGTTTCCAAAGCACTCACTCTACCATACTGTCCTTTACTCAGATGGCCACATATGATATTCTTCGCTTGGGAATCGAGTTGCTTGAATCTCTTCACATCGGTAGCGTTCAGTGAGGGTGAGACGGAGGGAACACCATTTTCCACAACGTACCAGAGATCGTTATCAATTGCCTCAAGATGCATTCGCATCTTATTCTTCCAGTAGGGGTAGTCCGTCCCATCGAAGGTAGGACACCCAGCAGAGACCTTGATCATACCTGCAGTCGACATAACTAAAACTACAGGCGGTTAAACCAAAATCACACAGAACAAGGGAGTACCTTGCTCTGATACCAATTGAAACTGCGTTATATCGACTAGAGGGGGGTGAATAGGCGATTTTTGTGAAACTCTTCACTGAGGAATTTGCTGGTGAGGAAATTCCTTAGTGAAGAACTACTAGCAGCGGAATAAGTACTCAGATGAAAACATAACAGAATCCAGGCATAGTCATCATGAAGAAATGAAGACAAACACAGAGTACAGAAAGCGTAAACACAGGATAGCACAAGATGAAGACAAACAGACTGAAGAAATTGAACTGAGGAAATTGAGAAAGTCTTCAGTCAAAGTCTTCAAACACAGATATGAACAAACACACAACACAGTAATGAGGAAATGAAAGTGTTGAGGAAATAGAACCAGTTGGCTTGGTGAAGACAATGATTTGGTAGACCAGTTCCAACTGCTGTCGCAGTTGTACATCTGGTTGGAGCGGCTGAGTATTTAAACTTGAGGACACCCAGTCCCGGACACACAGTCCTCACCGTATTCTCCTTGAGCTAAGGACACACAGTCCTCGCCCAATCACTCGTGGTAAGTCTTCAGGTGACTTCCGAACCTTCATAATCTCGGTCACTCGGCGATCCGCAATTCCTCTTGGAAGCTCTAGACCTTGACGCCTAACCGTCTGGAAGAAGCACAGTCTTCAAAGGTAACAAGCGTCGAATCCACGCAGGATCAATCTCTTTAGTGATGCTCAATCACTTTGGGTTTGTAGGTGTTTGGGTTTGGGTTTGGATTTTCCTCACTTGATGATTTTCGCTCAAAGTCCTCAGAGGATGGGTTGCTCTGAAATGACAAGTGTCAAGTTCTCGCGGAGCAGCCAACCAGCTAGTGGTTGTTGGGGGCGGCTATTTATAGCCTAGGGAGCAGCCCGACATGATAAGACATAAATGCCCTTCAATGATATGACCGTTGGATGGATAAGATATTTTGGGACAGCTGCGCGTAGCACAGGAACGGTCGGAAATTTGAGGTACAAATTCCTCAGGGCTATCATGTTCCTCACTGTGTAGGCAATTCGCACTGGCGAATTCCTAACTCCTCAGTCAGAGCAAAGTCCTCAGTGACCAGAAGAACTGCGTCTCTGTCACTGAAGAAATTGACTGAACTGTATGAGATTTCCAATGGCTTCACTCGAAGGGATTGGTAGGTGTAGGATTTGAGTTGAGCATCACATGGAAATTTTCTCCTTAGTATTTCCTCGACCCCCTTTAACAGTACGGTGTTTCCTATGACTCAAGAAAGAGAAAATGAAACTACGAAAACAAAAGTCTTCACGCTTCATATTCCTCGAATGATAACCAAGTCTTCAAGGTCACACCAATTTCTTCACTTTCAAAGTCTTCAGAAAGTCTTCAGAATATCAAAGTCTTCAGTTGAAGAACTTCATTTTTAGGGGTCGACTTTCTCTGTAAATATCAAGCTCCTGATGGACTTATAGACCTGTGTACACTCATAAACAAATTAGATACTTAACCTATAAGTCTTCAATACACCAAAATCACTAAGGGGCACTAGATGCACTTACAATACCATTTTCATCAGTGCACAGATGGCCATTTGTGGGCATAGGAATTTTGACTCCTTTGCAATCTTGCATGCCGAATTTCCTCAGTACATCCTTGAGGTATTTCTCCTGAGATATGAATATGCCATTGCGCTGTTGACGAATTTGAAGACCTAAGAAGAATTTCAACTCTCCCATCATAGACATTTGATATTCTTCACTCATCATATAGGCAAATTAATCACTATAACGTTGGTCAGTACAGCCAAAGATAATATCATCAACATATAGTTGGCACACAAAAAGTTCACCATCATAAGATTTAGTAAAGAGAGTAGGGTCGAGTGAACCGGGTGTGAAGCCATTCTTCATGAGGAATTCCTTCAAAGTATCATACCACGCCCGAGGGGCCTGCTTGAGGCCATAGGGGGCCTTGTTGAGTCTGAAGACTTTGTCAGGATTCTTTGGATCTTCAAAACCTGGGGGTTGAGCAACCTATACTTCTTCCTCAAGCTTACCATTGAGGAATGCAGTTTTCACATCCATTTGATATAAAGTGATATCATGATGGTTAGCATAAGCAAGTAATATGCGAATAGCCTCAAGTCTAGCAACAGGTGCAAAAGTTTCATCGAAATCAATTCCTTCAACCTGTGTGTAGCCTTGAGCTACAAGACGTGCGTTATTCCTCACCACAAGGCCATTTTCATCTTGCTTGTTGCGGTAGATCCACTTTGTGCCAATGGTATTGTGCTCGCGAGGATCTGGACGTTTGACCAGTTCCCAGACGTTGATGAGTTCGAATTGATGTAATTCTTCTTGCATGGCCTGAATCCACTCAGGCTCTAGAAATGCTTCATCTACTTTGGTGGGCTCTATGATAGAGACAAAGGCATAGTGCCCACAAAAGTTAGACAAAGGTGAAGCTTTTGAGCATGTGAGAGGACCTGGTGCTTTGATGTCATTGATGATCTTTTCAACTTGCACTTCTTTTGCAACGCGAGGATTGTCGGCTTCTGGGAACGGGGGTCCCCAGACTTGCCTGCCTGCGGCCTGCGGCGTGGCGCAAATGGGGGCCCAACACGACCCATCTTCATCAACACAAGACTCAAGACCCTCGCGAGGGGCCAAGCCTCGCGGGGCGGACGACACGGTGCTTCCTCAGGCGCAGTCTCCTCAGGATGGCTTGCGAGGAGGCGGAGAGATCAAGGCAGGGTACCTCACGAGGTGCCCATGACGTAAGCCATGACGACCAAAGGTGCCAGGTGGGCGCCAGACCGTGCAGTGTCCTCCCTTTCCTCTTTGGTGCAAAGGGGGCAAGCACAGGCGAGAGGATCAAGCAAAGGCATCCATTTCGATGCAACAAGACCAAGACCAGTCCAACGGTGGGAAGGAGGTCATCGTGGAGCCCAGGACGGCATCACCACAGGGCCTTTGGCAGGCGAGGACCAACTTTAGTCAGGATAAGTGTGTTGGAAATATGCCCTAGAGGCAATAATAAATAGGTTATTATTATATTTCCTTGTTCATGATAATCGTTTATTATCCATGATAGAATTGTATTGATAGGAAACTCAGATACATGTGTGGATACATAGACAACACCATGTCCCTAGTAAGCCTCTAGTTGACTAGCTCGTTGATCAATAGATGGCTACGATTTCCTGACCATGGACATTGGATGTCGTTGATAACGGGATCACATAATTAGGAGAATGATGTGATGGACAAGGCCCAATCCTAAGCCTAGCACAAAGATCGTGTAGTTCATATGCTAAAGCTTTTCTAATGTCAAGTATCATTTCCTTAGACCATGAGATTGTGCAACTCCCGGATACCGTAGGAATACTTTGGGTGTGCCAAACGTCACAACGTAACTGGGTGGCTATAAAGGTGCACTACGGGTATCTCCGAAAGTGTCTGTTGGGTTGGCATGAATCGAGACTGGGATTTGTCACTCCGTGTGACGGAGAGGTATCTCTGGGCCCACTCGGTAGGACATCATCATAATGTGCACAATGTGATCAAGGAGTTGATCACGGGATGATGTGTTACAGAACGAGTAAAGAGACTTGCCGGTAACGAGATTGAACAAGGTATCGGGATACCGACGATCGAATCTCGGGCAAGTACAATACCGCTAGACAAAGGGAATTGTATACGGGATTGATCGAATCCTTGACATCGTGGTTCATCCGATGAGATCATCGTGGAACATGTGGGAACCAAAATGGGTATCCAGATCCCTCTGTTGGTTATTGACTGGAGAACGTCTCGGTCATGTCTGCATGGTTCCCGAACCCGTAGAGTCTACACACTTAAGGTTCGATGATGCTAGGTTTATAAAGGAAGTTTGTATGTGGTTACCGAATGTTGTTCGGAGTCCCGGATGAGATCCCGGACGTCACGAGGAGTTCCGGAATGGTCCGGTGGTAAAGATTTATATATAGGAAGTATGGTTTTGGCCACCGGAAGTGTTCTGGGCATCACCGGTAGTGTACCGGGACCACCGGAGGTGTCCGGGGGTCCACCAAGTGGGGCCACCGGCCCCAGAGGGCTGCATGGGCCAAGTGTGGAAGGGGACCAGCCCCAGGTGGGCTGGTGCGCCCCTCCACCAAGGCCCAAGGCGCCTCCTAGAGGGGAAGGGGGCAAACCCTAGGGCAGATGGGCCCTAAGGCCCACCCATGGTGCGCCTCCCCCTCCTCTCCACCTGGCCGCCACCCAGATGGGATCTGGGGGCTGCCGCCACCCCTGGGGAGGGAACCCTAGGTGGGGGCACAGCCCCTCCCCTCCCCCTATATGTACTTGAGGTTTGGGCTGCCCAAGACACATGAGTTCTGACCTCTCGATGGCGCAGCCCTGCTTCTCTCCCTTCTCCTCTCCCGCGGTGCTTGGCGAAGCCCTGCAGGATTGCCACGCTCCTCCACCACCACCATGCCGTTGTGCTGCTGCTGGACAGAGTCTTCCTCAACCTCTCCCTCTCTCCTTGCTGGATCAAGGCATGGGAGACGTCACCGGGCTGTACGTGTGTTGAACGCGGAGGTGCCGTCCGTTCGACACTTGGTCATCGGTGATTTGGATCACGACGAGTACGACTCCATCAACCCCGTTCACTTGAACGCTTCCGCTTAGCGATCTACAAGGGTATGTAGATGCACTCTCCTTCCCCTCGTTGCTAGTTTCTCCATAGATAGATCTTGGTGATACATAGGAAAATTTTGAATTTCTGCTACGTTCCCCAACAGTGGTATCAGAGCTAGGTCTATTGCGTAGATTCTTTGCACAAGTAGAACACAAAGTAGTTGTGGGCGTTGATTTTGTTCAATATGCTTACCGTTACTAGTCCAATCTTGATTCGGCGGCATTGTGGGATGAAGCGTCCCGGACCGACCTTACACGTACACTTACGTGAGACAGGTTCCACCGACGGACATGCACTAGTTGCATAAGGTGGCTAGCGGGTGCCAGTCTCTCCCACTTTAGTCGGATTGGATTCGATGAAAAGGGTCCTTATGAAGGGTAAATAGCAATTGACATATCACGTTGTGGTTTTGCGTAGGTAAGGAACGTTCTTGCTAGAAACCCATAGCAGCCACGTAAAACATGCAACAACAATTAGAGGACGTCTAACTTGTTTTTGCAGGGTATGCCATGTGATGTGATATGGCAAAAGGATGTGATGAATGATATATGTGATGTATGAGATTGATCATGTTCTTGTAATAGGAATCACGACTTGCATGTCGATGAGTATGACAACCGGCAGGAGCCATAGGAGTTGTCTTAATTTATTTATGACCTGCGTGTCAACATAAACGTCATGTAATTACTTTACTTTATTGCTAACCGTTAGCTGTAGTAGTAGAAGGAATAGTTGGCGAGACAACTTCATGAAGACACGATGATGGAGATCATGATGATGGAGATCATGGTGTCATGCCGGTGACGATGATGATCATGGAGCCCCGAAGATGGAGATCAAAAGGAGCAAAGTGATGATGGCCATATCATGTCACTATTTGATTGCATGCGATGTTTATCATTTTTTGCATCTTATTTGCTTAGAACGACGGTAGTAAATAAGATGATCCCTCATTAAAATTTCAAGAAAGTGTTCTCCCTAAACTGTGCATCGTTGCGAAGGTTCGTCGTTTCGAAGCACCACGTGATGATCGGGTGTGATAGATTCTTACGTTCACATACAACGGGTGTAAGCCAGATTTACACACGCGAAACACTTAGGTTGACTTGACGAGCCTAGCATGTACAGACATGGCCTCGGAACACAAGAGACCGAAAGGTCGAGCATGAGTCGTATGGTAGATACTATCAACATGAAGATGTTCACCGATGATGACTAGTCCGTCTCACGTGATGATCGGACACGGCCTAGTTGACTCGGATCATGTAATCACTTAGATGACTAGAGGGATGTCTATCTGAGTGGGAGTTCATAAGATGAACTTGTTTATCATGAACATAGTCAAAAGAACTATGCAAATTATGTCATAGCTTACGCTTTAGTTCTACTGTGTTAGATACGTTCCTAGAGAAAATATAGTTGAAAGTTGATAGTAGCAATTATGCGGACAATAGAACGCTTACGTCGTTCATGCAACGCTCGGTGTGCTGGACCTCGAATGTGGTCTGAGGATGTTGCGAACACCTGACATACACGTTTTGATGACTACATGATAGTTCGGTAATGTTAAATGGTTTAGAATTGAGGCACCGAAGACATTTTTGAAATGTCGCGGAACATATGAGATGTTTTGAGGGCTGAAATTGGGATTTCAGGCTCGTGCCCACGTCAAGAGGTATAAGACCTCCGACGATTTTCTTAGCCTGCAGACTAAGGGAGAAAAGCTCAATCGTTGAGCTTGTGCTCAGATTGTCTGAGTACAACAATCACTTGAATCGAGTGGGAGTTCATCTTCCAGGTAAGATAGTGATGTTTTTCCAAAGTCATTGCCACCAAGCTGCTAGAGCTTCATGATGAACTATAACATATCAGGGATAGATATGATGATCCTTGAAATATTCGCGATGTTTGACACCGCGAAAGTAGAAATCAAGAAGGAGCATCAATTGTTGATGGTTAGTGAAACCACTAGTTTCAAGAAGGGTAAGGGCAAGAAGGGATACTTCATGAAACGGCAAATCATCTGCTTCTCTAGTGGAGAAACCCAAGGTTGAACCCAAACCCGAGACTGAGTGCTTCTGTAAGAAGGGGAACAACCACTGGAGCAAAATTACCCTAGATACTTGGTAGATGAGAAGGCTGTCGATAGAAGTATATTGGATATACATTATGTGAATGTGTACTTTACTGGTACTCCTTGTAGCATTAGGGTATTAGATACCGGTTCGGTTGCTAAGTGTTAGTAACTCAAAATAAAAGCTACGGAATAAACGGAGACTAGCTAAAGGTGAGCTGACGAGATGTGTTGGAAGTGTTTCCAAGGTTGATATGATCAAGCATCGTACGCTCCCTCTACCATCGAGATTGGTGTTAAACCTAAATATTTGTTATTTGGTGTTTGCGTTGAGCATAGACATGATTGGATTATGTCTATCGCAATACGATTATTCATTTAAGGAGAATAATGGTTACTCTATTTATTTGAATAATACCATCCCGATCGTAGTGGTACACATGTTCATGCCAAAAGATATATGATAGTAATGATAGTACCACAACTTGTGGCACTGCAATTTGAGTCATATTGGTATAAAACGCATGAAGAAGCTCCATGTTGATGGATCTTTGGACTCACTCGTTTTTGAAAAGATTGAGACATGCGAACCATGTTTGTTGGTAGATATGCATGAAGAAACTCCATACAGATGGATCGTTTGGACTCACTTGATTTTGAATCACTTGAGACATGCAAATCATACCACATGGACAAGATGACTGAAAGACCTCGTTTTCAGTAAGATGGAACAAGAAAGCAACTTGTTGGAAGTAATACATTTTGATGTGTGCGGTCCAATGAGCGCTGAGGCACGCAGTGGATATCATTGTGTTCTTACTTCACAGATGATTTGAGTAGATATTAAGTATATCTACTTGATGAAACACGAGTCTGAATTATTGAAAGGTTCAAGTAATTTCAGAGTGAAGTTGAAGATCGTCGTGACAAGAGGATAAAATGTCTGTGATATGATCAGAGAGATTTATATCTGAGTTACGAGTTTGGCACACAATTAAGACATTGTGGAAATTGTTTCACGACTAGTACCGCCTGGAACACCATAGTATGATGGTGTGTCCAAACATCATAACTGCACCCTATTGGATATGATGCATACCATGATGTCTCTTATCGAATTACCACTATCGTTCATGGGTTAGGCATTAGAGACAACCGCACTCACTTTAAATAGGGAACCACGTAATTCCGATGAGATGACACCGTATGAACTATGGTTTAGAGAAACCTAAGCTGTCATTTCTTAAAAGTTTGGGGCTGCGACGCTTATGTGAAAAAGTTTCAGGCTGATAAGCTCGAACCCAAAGCGGATAAATGCATCTTCATAGGACACCCAAAACAGTTGGGTATACCTCCTGTCTCAGATCCAAAAGCAATAGGGATTGTTTCTCAAATCGGGTCCTTTCTCGAGGAAAAGTTTCTCTCGAAAGAATTGAGTGGGAGGATGGTGGAGACTAGATGAGGTTATTGAACTGTCACTTCAACTAGTGTGTAGCAGGGCACAAGAGTTGTTCCTATGGCACCTACACCAATTGAAGTGGAAGCTTATGATAGTGATCATGAGACTTCGGATCAAGTCACTCCCAAACCTCGTAGGACGACAAGGATGCGTACTACTTCAGAGTGGTACGTAATCCTGTCTTGGAAGTCATGTTGCTAGACAACAATGAACCTACGAGCTATGGAGAAGCGATGGTGGGCCCGGATTCCGATGAATGGCTCGAGGCCATAAAATCCGAGAGAGGATCCATGTATGAAAACAAAGTGTAGACTTTGGCAGAACGACTCGATGGTCGTGAGGCTGTTGAGTACAGATGGATTTTAAAAGGAAGACGAACAATGATGGTAAATGTCACCATTAAGAAAGGTCGACTTGTCGTTAAGATGTTTCCCGACAAATTCAAGGAGTTGACTACGATGAGACTTTCTCACTCGTAGCGATGCTAAGAGTCTGTTGGAATTAGCAGGTACTGCATTATTTATGAAATCTTGCAGATAGGATGTCAAAAATATTGTTTCCTTGTTCTTGAGGAAAGGTTGTATGTGATACAACCAGAAGATTTTGTCGATCCTGAAAGATGGTAACAAGTATGCAAAGCTCGTGCAATCCTTCTAAGGACTGGAGTAAGCATCTCGGAGTTGGAATGTACACTTTGATGAGATGATCAAAGATTTTGGGTTTATACAAAGGTTTATGAGAAACTTGTATTTCCAAAGAAGTGAGTGGGAGCACTACAGAATTTCTGATGAGTATATGTTTTTGACATATTGTTGATCAGAAATGATGTAGAATTTCTGGAAAGCATATAGGGTTATTTGAAAAGTATTTTTCAATGGAAAACCTAGATTAAGCTACTTGAACATTGAGCATCAAGATCTATAAGGATAGATCAAAATGCTTAAAGGTACTTTTAAAATGAGCACATACCTTAACATGATCTTGAAGGTGTTCAAGATGGATCAGTCAAAGAAGGAGTTCTTGCCTGAGTTGTAAGGTATGAAGTTAAGACTTAAAGCTCGACCACGGCAGAAGAAAGAGGAAGGATGAAGGTCGTTCCCTATGCTTTTGTCATAGGCTCTATACGGTATGCCATGCTGAGTACCGCACCTGATGTGTGCCTTGCCACATGTCTGGCAAGAGGCTACAAAGGTGATCTAGGAGTAGGTCACCAGATAGTGGCCCAAATTATCCTTAGAGGAATAAGGATATGTGAGGGAGTCCTGGATTAGGGGGTGTTCGGATAGCCGAACTATATCTTCAGCCGGACTCCAGGACTATGAAGATACAAGATTGAAGACTTCGTCCCGTGTCCGGAAGGTTCTTTCCTTGGCGTGGAAGGCAAGCTAGGCGTGCGGATATTCAAGATCTCCTACCAATGTAACCGACTCTGTGTAACCCTAACCCTATCCGGTGTCTATATAAACCGGAGGGTTGTAGTCCATAGAACACATCATAACCATCATCATACTCATAGGCTAGCTTCTAGGGTTTAGCCTCCTTGATCTCGCGGTAGATCTACTCTTGTACTACCCATATCATTAATATTAATCTAGCAGGAGTAGGGTTTTACCTCCATCGAGAGGGCCCGAACCTGGGTAAAATAAAGTGTCCCTTGTCTCCTGTTACCATCCGACCTTGACGCACAGTTCGGGACCCCCTACCCGAGATCCGCCGGTTTTGACACCGACATTGGTGCTTTCATTGAGAGTTCCTCTGTGTCGTCGCCTTCAGGTTCGATGGCTCCTTTGATCATCAGCAACGATGAGGTCCAGGGTGAGACTTTTCTCCCCGGACGGATCTTCGTCTTCGGCGGCTTCGCCCTGCGGGCCAACTCGCTTGGCCATCTGGAGCAGATCGAAAGCCACGCCCCTGGCCATCAAGCCAGGTTTGGAAGCTTAAACTACACGGCAGATATCCTCGGAGACTTGATCTTCGACGGATTCGAGCCACAGCTAAGCGCGCCGCACTATCTCGAGGGGCATGATATAGCTCTGCCTCCGAACATTGTCCTGGAGGCCGCACACGCTCCGGCCCCGATCCTCGATTCGGAGCCCGCTGCGTTCTTTGAGGATGAACGGTTGGACGTCACCTCGGGGGATGCGATCTTAAAAGCCATTGAGCTAAACACAAGCCCCGCACTCCGCATGGCACATGACTCCAAGGAGCCGGACTCTTCTCCGAACTCCGAACCTCCCGCGCCCCTGCCAATCGAATCAGATTGGGCACCTGTAATGGAGTTCACCGCCGCGGACATCTTTCAGTATTCACCTTTCGGTGATATTTTGAATTCTCTCAAGTCTCTCTCTTTTTCAGGAGAGCCCAGGCCGAACCGTGGCCTGCGAGGTTGGGATTCGGACGACGAAGAAATTCAAAGCCCACCCACCACCCACTTAATAGCCACTGTCGACGATTTAACCGACATGCTCGACTTCGGCTCCGAAGACTTCGACGGTATGGACGACGAAGGAGGAGACGAGCAAGAACCAGCACCTGTAGGGCGCTGGACCGCCACCTTGTCATACGACATATACATGGTGGATGCTCCAAAAGATGGAGATGGCGATGGAACAGCGGAGGATGGCACTTCGAAAAAGCCTCCAAAACGCCGATGTCAGCGGCGCCGCTCCAAATCCCGCCACAGCAGAAACGGTGATTCCGGCACGGGAGATAACACTACCCCGGACAGCGCCGAAGAACACCAAAACCAGCAGGATTCGGCATAGGAAGATGGAGAAGACCGCCCTCATGAGAGAGCGGCAGAGCGAGAGGTCGAGGACGATAACTACATGCCTCCCTCCGAAGACGAGGCAAGCCTCGGCGACGATGAATTCGTCGTACCATCAGACCTCGCCGAACAAGAGCGCTTTCAACACAGGCTTTTAGCCACGGCAAACAGCCTAACGAAAAAGCAGCAGCAGCTTATAGCTGATCAAGATTTGCTAGCTGACAGATGGACTGAAGTCCTTGCGGCCGAAGAGTACGAACTCGGACGCCCCTCCAAGAATTATCCCAAGCGCAGGACATTACTCCAATCAGAGGAGGAAGCACAAGACATGGCAGATCGGCCACCTCGCGGCCGCGACAGAGAAGCCTGTCGAACATCCAAACAAGCCATGCCCCGCAGCCGCTTCATCAAGGCACGGGAACACGAACCAGACCTACGAGACATCCTGGAGGACAAAGCAAGGCAAACAAGATTGATCTATGGATCGCGCGGACGCCCGACGACACGTGATAGTTTTCACTCCGGACACAATAAATCCGGCCGGGCCGAACACAACAGGCACAGCTCCTTCGAACTGCGTCGTGACATAGCCCAGTACAGGGGCGCCGCACACCCACTATGTTTCACAGAAGAAGTGATGGAACATAGAATCCCAGAGGGTTTCAAACCCATCAACATCGAGTCGTACGATGGTACGATAGATCCAGCAGTATGGATTGAGGACTATCTCCTCCACATCCACATGGCACGTGGCGATGATTTGCACGCCATCAAATATTTACCCCTTAAGCTTAAGGGACCAGCCCGGCACTGGCTTAACAGCCTCCCCGCAGATTCGATCGGCTCTTGGGAGGACCTGGAGGCCGCATTCCTCGACAACTTCCAGGGGACCTACGTACGGCCACCGGCCGCCGACGACCTAAGCCACATAATCCAGCAGCCAGAAGAATCGGCCAGGCAATTCTGGACACGATTCCTAACAAATAAAAATCAGATAGTCGATTGTCTGGATGCAGAGGCCCTAGCAGCCTTCAAGCATAACATCCGTGACGAGTGGCTTGCCCGGCACCTGGGACAGGAAAAGCCGAAATCCATGGCAGCCCTCACGACACTCATGACCCGCTTTTGCGCGGGCGAAGATAGCTGGCTAGCTCGCAGCAACAACTTATCGAAGAAGCAAGGTAATTTAGATACCAAGGACAAAGGTGGCAGGTCACGACGAAATAAACAGAAACGCCGCGTCAGCAGCGACAGCAATGAAGATACGACAGTAAACGCCGGATTCAGAGGCCATAAATCCAGTCAGCGGAAAAAGCCATTCAAAAAGAATACCCAGGGCCCGTCCAGTTTGGACCGAATACTCGACCGCTCGTGCCAGATTCACGGCACCCCCGAAAGGCCAACCAATCACACCAACAGAGATTGTTGGGTGTTCAAGCAGGCAGGCAAGTTAAGAGCCGAACACAAAGACAAGGGGCTAGACAGCGATGACGAGGAGGAGCCCAGGCCGCCGAACAACAAAGGACAAAAGGGGTTTCCCCCACAAGTGCGGATGGTGAACATGATATATGCGACTCACATTCCCAAGCGGGAGAGGAAGCGTGCGCTACGTGACGTATACGCGATGGAGCCAGTCGCCCCAAAGTTCAACCCATGGTCCTCTTGCCCGATCACCTTCGATCGAAGGGACCACCCCACTAGCATCCGTCACGGCGGTTTTGCCACATTGGTTCTTGACCCAATCGTTGACGGATTTCACCTTACGAGAGTCCTCATGGACGGCGGCAGTAGCCTGAACCTGCTTTACCAGGATACAGTGCGGAAAATGGGCATAGATCCATCATGGATCAAGCCCACACGGACGACCTTTAAAGGCGTCATCCCAGGTGTAGAGGCCAATTGCATAGACTCCATAACACTTGATGTGGTCTTCGGATCTCCGGACAACTTCCGAAGCGAAGAGTTAATCTTCGACATAGTTCCGTTCCGCAGTGGCTATCATGCTCTGCTTGGACGAACCGCATTCGCTAAATTCAATGCGGTGCCGCACTACGCATATCTCAAGCTCGAGATGCCAGGCCCTCGAGGTGTAATCACGGTCAGCGGAAACACCGAACGCTCCATCCGTACGGAGGAGCACACGGCGGCCCTCGCAGCAGAGGTACAAAGCAGCCTGTTAAGGCAACTCTCGAGTCCGGCCGCTACAAAGCCGGACAAAGCAAAACGCGCCCGGAGTAACCTGCAGCAAGACCGAATGGCGCGTTCGGAGCACGCGTAGCAATACGGCCCCAACCCCAGCCATCACTACATAGAGGAGCTAGTACCTCGAGTACACAATTACGCCCTTAAAATTCCATGGGCATAGGGGAAGGGGCACATCAAACGGCATGCCAACAATACGGCGTCAAACGTACTAGGGGCTGCCGGATTCTTCTTTTCTTTCAGGACTCCATACTCTGGATAAAGTGTTCGGCCTCGCTGCCATACAGATGATACAGGACCCAGGAAAGCAGACAAAACAACGCCGCATCATGGAACTCTCAGGTGGTCTCTATTTCGAGCGATATATATGTTTCTAAATTCCGCGGCCTGCGCCTGGTCAGGACATGTTAAATAGTCTAATTTTTTTATCGCACTACTTGTATCGTTCGGCTTGAATAAACAGCCTCCTCATAAATAATGCATAGCTTTTTTGTCTATTTTTTGCATTATCTTCTTTTAATATACATATGTTTATTCAAATAACATGATCGCACCCGTACACCATGGTACGGCAAACCACGCCAGGGGCTTTATTACCCTTTTATCTGGTGTGAGAAGTCCGTACACTTTCACAAGTGCGGCACCCCAAACTTATAGCACTATATGCATCGGCTCTGAGTCATGATTTTGGTCATATGTTGGGTTTGCCCGGCTCCTATGTTTTGGTACCTTACGTTCCGCTCTATCGGCTAAGGTAGCACTAGGAGAACCACTGCGATTGTGCCCCAGATCAGGTGGGTGAGCACCTCAGTGGAGAAAGCTAAAACAGACTGTCATGATAGGGCGCGAGACCGGTCGCTGTTCGAGAGGTTTTTCGAGTTCCTAAAGGCTTATGCCGCTTCGAGCGGAGAGCTGGTTAAGTACGGCTACAGGCGTGGATAGTGCCCCGAATTCGGCCTTCCGAACTAGGGGCTTCGCCAAAATTTAAGATTATAAAGTTCTATGGCTAAGTGAGAGTGTTCAAGCATTATAGTCTGATGGCCTGGTTCGCTGTGCTGAGCGCCTCCCTCGAAGGACCCAACTATGGGAACAAGAGCCCTCAGGTTTATCCCGAACACCCCAGCACTAGTTGCATGGGGGCAGAAGCCGGCGGCTCGCCATCTCTCAGTTATTGATAAACGGCCGCACAGAAAATAATATTTTAAATTTAGTAAGCATTGCTTAAGCGCATATGAACAAGTTTTCAGCGCACATGATACAAACGAGCGAGTTCATTGAAATATTACATCTTTGGCACACTCATCCGCGACAAGGCGAGCTCCAGCAAGAACTTCCTTGTAGTAGTTCTCGGGTTTGCGATGCTCCTTCCCCTGCGGCGGCCCGTCCTTCACCACCTTCTCTCCGTCCAGCTTGCCCCAGTGTACCCTTACACGGGCAAGGGCCCTCCGGGCACCTTCTATGCAGACGGAGCGCTTGATGACCTCAAGCCTTGGACATGCCTCCACTAGCCGCCGCACCAGCCCGAAGTAGCTCCCAGGCAGGGCCTCTCCAGGCCACAGCCAAACTAGTAAGCCCTTCATGGCCTGTTCGGCCGCCTTGTGGAGCTCGGCCAGCTGCTTCAGCTGATCGCTCAAAGGCACAGGGTGTCCGGCCTCAGAATACTGAGACCAGAACACACTCTCCGTCGAGCTGTCCTCTTCAGCTCGGTAGAATGCGGCGGCGTCGGATGCGCTGCGGGGAAGATCGAAGAACGCCCCTGGAGAACTCCGGATTCGGGTAAGTAATAGGTATTTCACCTTTATATTCCTACTTTGCATTAAGAATGCCTTACCCGCTGCTATCTTTTTCACATCCTCCAACTCTTGGAGGGCCTTTTGGGCTTCGGCCTTGGCACTCTTGGTGGTCTCAACAGCCGACGCGAGCTCGGATGCTTGCGTTTTTTCCTCAAGCTCCAAACCCTCATGTTTCTTCATGAGAGCTTGCAGCTCTTGCTGCACCTCGCCGACTTGGACCCCAAGCTTTTCTTGCTCGGCGCGCTCCTCGGCCTCTTTCTTCTCGGCCTCAGCCAGCGCCTGCTTCAGGGTTGCCACCTCAGTTGTGGCCCCTACAATAAGCAGTACAATCCTGTCATTTCTTTTTGCAATCAAGCCTCTCTATAGGCACCTTCTTTTTAAGGGGTATTTCTTACCTTCCTTTTCCACGAGCTGCCTTTTGGCAAGGCCGAGCTCTTGCTCGGACCGCTCGAGGTCCTTTTTCAGGACTTCCACCTGCGCAGTCAGTGCGGCGGTGGACAGCAGGGAAGCCTGCATACACATATTTGACTTTTTATTATTAGACTCCTGCGAAAATTATTAGATCCTCTATTCGGCTTTTCTTTCCGAACACCGAACAGAGCATCAGGGGCTACTGTCTATGCGGTAATGAATTTAGCATATTTTTTGCTTACCTAGAAGCCTGTTAGAAGGCTAGCACAAGCTTCATTCAGTCCGCTCTTGGCGGACTGAACCCTTTGGACCACCATACTCATAACAGTACGGTGCTCCTCGTCGATGGTGGCGCCTTCAAGCGCCTCCAACAGACTATCCGGCGCCTCTGGCTGGACAGAGGTTGACGGCTCAGACGGCTTACTCCTCTTGGAAGGAGTTCACCCACCGCGAGCCAAGACGGTTGAGTCCGGCGCGGTGTCCGGCACAAAGCCGGACTTGGAGCCCTGGGGGGTTTCATCCCCTTTACTCTTGGGGTCCTGAGGATTTCCTTGCGGCTCCTCCAGGACCACCTCCTCCTGCCCTGTTCGACGGGACGCCGCTTCGGCGCCGCCCGCCCTGCTGGGGGAGACCGCGGGCGGGACAGAGTCCATGTCCGACGAATCCAGGGAGCTGCTCGACGAATCATCGAGTGCGGCTCGGGGCGGGCTGCGCAAATAACATTCGACATTAGGGTAAGCTGCGCACTTGAAGATACTATGAGTCATTCTGGTATGTAAATACTTACGATATCGCCGGACGCTTGGTTCTGTCCGGCCACTCCTCTCCGCCCTCTTCGGCGTTGGGGGAGTAGTCGGGCGGAGGGGTCTTCCTTTTCCTCGACCCCTCGGCCTCCCCCGTTGGGGCGGCCTTCTTCTTTTTCGCTCCCCTCGCTGGAGGGGGAGAGATTCCTTGTTCCTCCTCCTCGTTTTCACGAGAGGAGGGCGTCGCAGACTCGCCAGATGATGAGCTCGACACCACCACATTGCGGGCACTCTTTCGAGTCCCGGTGGTCTTCTTCTTCTTGGCCTTCTTCTCCGGCACCACATAAGGCGTCGAAGCCAGCAGCTTCTCTAAGAGAGCTGGAGCTGGGTCTTCGGGTAGAGGAGCCGGACAGTTGATGGGTCCGGCTATCTTCAGCCATGCCTGTCAAAGGCAAAGGGAGTTTTTAGATCCCACATAGAGTTAATCTATGTAGAAAAGCTTAAACGAACCTATGAAAGGTATAAATAGCTTACCTCGCCAGCGTTGCGCTACGAGCTGTATCCGCGATCCTCGGAAGCGGATGTGGGGCACTCGGCGCCTTTGGTTAGCACCTTCCAGACGTCTTCATACGTCGTGTCGAAGAGCCTATTGAGGGTTTGGTGCTGTGCCGGGTCAAATTCCCACAAAGTGAAATCCCGTTCTTGGCACGGGAGGATCCGGCGGACGAGCATGACCTGGATGATATTAACATGCCGGATTGGCTTGTTCATCAGGGACTGGATGCAGGTTTGCAATCCGGTCACTTCTTCTTCGTTGCCCCACGATAGGCCCGTCTCTTTCCAGGACATGAGCCGCGTGGGGGGTCCGGATCGGAACTCAGGGGCCGCGACCCATTTCGAGTCACGTGGCTCGGTGATGTAAAACCACCCTGCCTGCCACCCCTTTAAGGACTCCACAAAGGAGCCATCGAACCAGAGTGTGTTGGCCATTTTGCCGGCCATAGCACCTCCGCACTCCGCCTGGGTGCCGGACACCACCTTGGGCTTGACGTTGAAGGTCTGGAGCCAGAGGCCGAAGTGGGGGCGGATGCGGAGAAAGGCCTCACACACGACGATAAACACCGAGATATTGAGGATAAAGTTTGGGGCCAGATCGTGGAAGTCCAGGCCGTAGTAGAACATGAGCCCCCGGACAAAAGGGTGGAGTGGAAAACCCAGTCCGCGGAGGAAGTGGGGAAGAAAAACTACCCTCTCATTGGGCCTTGGGGTGGGAAGAAGCTGCCCCGCCTCGGGAAGCCGGTGTGGGATGTCCTTGGATAGATATCCGGCCTTCCTAAGCTTTTTGATTTGACCCTCCGTAACGGAGGAAGCCATCCACTTGCCACCCGCTCCGGACATCGCTGGAGCAGGTTGGGGAAGAAAGAGCGAACTTGGGCGTTGGAGCTTGAGTGCGCAGGAGATGGATGGGCAAAGGAGGAAGAAGGCGTAGGTGAAATAGGTGGATCTTTATCCCCTTATATAGGCTGATGCCGTTATGCGTCCCCACCTACCTAATAAAACTCGCTTGCCGCTTAAGCGCCGTGGTAAATGGCGCGGTTGGGTTACCCACGTCCGTATTAGTCCCGTTAAAATGGGCACACGATCTCTGCTTCGACAAGACGTGCCAAGGAAACCGCCTCGTTGAACGTACAGTGGTGGAACAACAAAAAATAATCCATACAGAAGGCTTGGTCGCAGTGTTATGACACACTGTGGAATACGTCAGCAGATTTGATTTGTGTTTGTGTTATTCTCTATATGGCAATACGTGGAAACTTGTTTTGTAGAGCCGGACACTATTTTTTGGTGTTTATTATCTTGTTGAAGAATTTGGAGGAGGAACCCGCCTTGCAATGCCGGAGACAATTTGCGCGCCGGACTCGTCGTCATTGAAGCCTGGTTCAGGGGCTACCGAGGGAGTCCTGGATTAGGGGGTGTTCGGATAGCTGAACTATATCTTCAGTCGGACTCCAGGACTATGAAGATACAAGATTGAAGACTTCGTCCCAGTCCGGAAGGTTCTTTACTTGGCGTGGAAGGCAAGCTAGGCATGCGGATATTCAAGATCTCCTACCAATGTAACCAACTCTGTGTAACCCTAACCCTATACGGTGTCTATTTAAACCGGAGGGTTGTAGTCCGTAGACCACATCATAACCATCATCATACTCATAGGCTAGCTTCTAGGGATTAGCCTCCTTGATCTCGCGGTAGATCTATTCTTGTACTACCCATATCATCAATATTAATCTAGCAGGAGTAGGGTTTTACCTCCATCGAGAGGGCCCGAACCTGGGTAAAATAAAGTGTCCCTTGTCTCCTGTTACCATCCGATCTTGACGCACAGTTCGGGACCCCCTACCCGAGATCCGCCGGTTTTGACACCAACAATATGTTTCTCGGTTATGGAGGTGATAAAGAGTTCGACGTAAAGAGTTACGTCGATGCAAGCTTAACACCTATCCGGATAGCTCTGAGTAGAGTAAACCGGATTCGTATAGTAGAACAGTTGTTTGAAATATAGCGTAGTAGCGACATCTACAAGATGACATAGATATTTGCAAAGTACAAACAGATCTGAATGTTGCAGACCCGTTGACTAAAACCTCTCTCACAGACATAACATGATCAAACCAAGAACTCATTGAGTGTTAATCACATAGTGATGAAAACTAGATTATTGACTCTAGTAAACTCTTTGGATGTTGGTCACATGGCGATGTGACCTGTGAGTGTTAATCACATGGCGATGTGAACTGGATTATTGACTCTAGTGCAAGTGGGAGACTTTTGGAAATATGCCCTAGAGGCAATAATAAATAGGTTATTATTATATTTCCTTGTTCATGATAATCGTTTATTATCCATGCTAGAATTGTATTGATAGGAAACTCAGATACATGTGTGGATACATAGATAACACCATGTCCCTAGTAAGCCTCTAGTTTACTAGCTCGTTGATCAATAGATGGTTACGGTTTCCTGACCATGGACATTGGATGTCATTGATAACGGGATCACATCATTAGGAGAATGATGTGATGGACAAGGCCCAATCCTAAGCCTAGCACAAAGATCGTGTAGTTCATATGCTAAAGCTTTTCTAATGTCAAGTATCATTTCCTTAGACCATGAGATTGTGCAACTCCCGGATACCGTAGGAATACTTTGGGTGTGCCAAACATCACAACGTAACTGGGTGGCTATAAAGGTGCACTACGGGTATCTCCGAAAGTGTCTGTTGGGTTGGCACGAATCGAGACTGGGATTTGTCACTCCGTGTGACGGAGAGGTATCTCTGGGCCCACTCGGTAGGACATCATCATAATGTGCACAATGTGATCAAGGAGTTGATCACGGGATGATGTGTTATGGAACGAGTAAAGAGACTTTCCGGTAACGAGATTGAACAAGGTATCGGGATACCGACGATCGAATCTCGGGCAAGTACAATACCGCTAGACAAAGGGAATTGTATACGGGATTGATCGAATCCTTGACATCGTGGTTCATCCGATGAGATCATCGTGGAACATGTGGGAACGAACATGGGTATCCAGATCCCGCTGTTGGTTATTGACTGGAGAACGTCTCGGTCATGTCTACATGGTTCCCGAACCCGTAGGGTCTACACACTTAAGGTTCGATGACGCTAGGGTTATAAAGGAAGTTTGTATGTGGTTACGGAATGTTGTTCGGAGTCCCGGATGAGATCCCGGACATCACGAGGAGTTCCGGAATGGTCCGGAGTTAAAGATTTATATATAGGAAGTATGGTTTTGGCCACCGGAAGTGTTCTGGGCATCCCCGGTAGTGTACCGGGACCACCGGAGGTGTCCGGGGGTCCACCAAGTGGGGCCACCAGCCCCAGAGGGCTGCATGGGCCAAGTGTGGAAGGGGACCAGCCCCAGGCGGGCTGGTGCGCCCCTCCACCAAGGCCCAAGGCGCCTCCTAGAGGGGAAGTGGGCAAACCCTAGGGCAGATGGGCCCTAAGGCCCACCCCTGGTGCGCCTCCCCCTCCCCTCCACCTGGCCGCCACCCAGATGGGATCTGGGGGCTGCCGCCACCCCTGGGAAGGGAACCCTAGGTGGGGGCGCAGCCCCTCCCCTCCCCCTATATATACTTGAGGTTTGGGCTGCCCAAGACACATGAGTTCTGACCTCTCGATGGCGGAGCCCTGCTTCTCTCCCTTCTACTATCCCGCGGTGCTTGGCGAAGCCCTGCAGGATTGCCATGCTCCTCCACCATCACCATGCCATTGTGCTGCTGCTGGACGGAGTCTTCCTCAACCTCTCCCTCTCTCCTTGCTGGATCAAGGCATGGGAGACGTCACCGGGCTGTACGTGTGTTGAACGCGAAGGTGTCGTCCGTTCGGCAGTTGGTCATCAGTGATTTGGATCATGGCGAGTACGACTCCATCAACCCCGTTCACTTGAACGCTTCCGCTTGGCGATCTACAAGGGTATGTAGATGCACTCTCCTTCCCCTCGTTGCTGGTTTCTCCATAGATAGATCTTGGTGATACGTAGGAAAATTTTGAATTTCTGCTACGTTCCCCAACAAAGTGTACCAGATGTTCCCCTTCAAATTGGCCAATTGTTGGCGCCCTTCCCGCTCAATATTTGGGAAGAGGCCCAGGTCCTTTGCCTATAAATAATACTAGCCACAGGGTAGAGGCATCGAGAAAACAGGTAGAGAAATAGAGAGAAGGGCGGCCGAACTCCCCCTAGCAGTTCATCCCCCTAGCCAAGAACAGACCCTCGCGAGGCTGTTCTCCCTTGTACTGTTCATCATCATCAGCCCAAGAGGCAATCCACCCACCACAAAGTAGAGTAGGGTATTACACCACAATGGTGGCCCGAACTAGTATAAACCATGTGTCTCTTGTGCTGTTTTTTTTGTAATTTAGATCCTTGCGAGACGGAGACGTACAGGGCATCATCTCCGCGCGCACCCCAGAGTTCGAACCTTAAGGGTCTGCCGGAACCCGTAATCCGACATTTGGCGCGCCAGGTAGGGGTGCGCCGGAATCTGTCTTCTACCGCTCCGTCCTTCTCCGGCCACCGCACCCATGTACGGCGCCAGTCAGGCCCGCGTCGCCCCAGCAGCCCTCGCCGATGGGCGTCCTCGTCGTGCCCCATCGCCCGCCGTCAGCACCGCCACCCGCTCGGCGGGAAACAAGCAGCAAGCACCACCCCAGCATCCGCCTACGCGACGGGGCGACTACGCCACAACATCGACACCACCGGTCGTTGCGGCCCTCCTGGGCGGCTCGCAAGCGCCGCCCACGAGTCACCATGTCAAGCCGTTTGCCCGCCGGGTCAGCACCGTTTCTGCACGGCCGGGGGCTTCCTCGAACCGGGCGGCGCACGAGGACGATCTAACCTTCAACTCGGAGGACCACCTGTCGGGGGATATCGGCCTCCACGAGCACCTATGGGGACGGAGCCCCTTGTCGGTTCGGCGGGGGGGGGGGGGGGGGCGGAGGTTGCACGAAGAGCAGATCGAGGCGACACACACACACACAACGATTTTACCCAGCTTCGGGCCGCACGGATGCGTAAAACCCTACTGCTGCATGTCTGGTTGATTCGAGTTCTTGCTCCGGAGCGCAAGAAGCTACAATAAGTTTGAGCTGGACGTAGATGAGGGTATACTGGGTGTCCTCCCCCTCCCTCCTTCGGTACCCCTGTGTTTCTATCCTCCTGTCTACGTGCGCATGGGCCTCCTTTTATATGCTAAGGGGTTTCCCACAGGTAATGACGCAGGTGAGGGTAAAAATGGCAAGGAACTGTGCGAACAGTGGCCGCACAGTGCTATCGCACCTAACTCTGACGGCGCGGGACAAAGGCATTAAATGCCCGTCTGGATCGCCTGAACAGTGCCGAGGCGGACCGTTAGGGGCGCCTCCGCTTGCCACGGGGGCGACTCCGCCAACGTCGCATGCCACGCGCGCGCCCCAGGCTGCGCGGCGCCCCGCCACGTGTCTCTGGGGAAGCTCCAGAGTGACGCGTGGGCAGGTGAGCTGGAGCGCACGCCTGAGGAGGTGCTTCGCCGCGGCAATTGGCTTGCCGCGGTGGTTGTCTTGACGCACCTGAGAGCTTGCCGCTCGTCAGGCCTTGCCGGGGCGCGCGGCGCGCCGCGGCGGGCTTCTCTTGGGGTGTCTTGGTTTGGCCGTCCCGGCGAGCTCCTCCCGCCGGGGCCTTGGTGCTTCGGCTTAGTCGTCCCGGCAAGCTCCTCTTGCCGGGGCCTTGTCGCCTTGGCCCGGCAAGCTCCTCTCGCCGGACCTCGCCTTCTTGGCCCGGCAAGCTTCTCTTGCCGGGGCTTGGTCTTCTAGGCTCGATTCGTCCGGCCCAGAAAGGGCCGTGGAGACTCTTGTCGCTCCCCTGGCAAGCCTTGCCGCAGGACGCTACTACTGCCCGTGCACAAGTTCGGGGTACTAAGGTACCCCTACTTTAGTACACCGACACCACCCCTCCAACTTGGCCGGCTCGGGCGCGCTCCCCCTGTTGTGCACCCCCACCATCTGCCAGGTGGCCATCACCAGAACCCTCGTCGACAGCGGCGCGGGCCTCAGTGTGCTTTCGGTCGAGACCTTCAACCTCCTCTGCATACCCCGGGAGCGGCTGCGACCCAGTCGATCTTTCTCGGGCGTCGGGGGCGGATCGTCCGACTCCCTGGGACAGATCTGGCTCCCGGTAACCTTCGGCACCTACGACAACTTCCACACGGAGATGGTTGACTTTGAGATCGCCCCCATCGGCCTCCC
This sequence comes from Aegilops umbellulata, assembly GCA_032464435.1. Lineage (NCBI taxonomy): Eukaryota > Viridiplantae > Streptophyta > Magnoliopsida > Poales > Poaceae > Aegilops > Aegilops umbellulata. The sequence goes on along the minus strand of CP136056.1, from coordinate 35,831,584 downwards.
TTACAACGCCATCCTCGGTTACCCGGCGCTGGCTCAGTTCATGGCCGCCACGCACCCGGCGTACAACCTCATGAAGATGCCTGGGAGCGGCGGTACCCTCACTGTGCACGGAGACACCGGGGACGCCCTGCGAGTACTCCAGCTCGCCTTCAAGGTGGCGGCATCGGCACGGCCCGCCGACGCGGAGACCCCTGAGCCCAAGGGGGCTGCACCCGCCAAGAAAAAGCAGTTGTTCACCCAGGACAAAGCAGAAACCAAGCAGATACCCATCGACGAGGATGGGTCCTCCAGTGCCACTTTCACCATAGGCGCCAACCTTGAGCCTGAGCAGGAGGAGGCCTTGGTCAGGTTCCTGCGCGCGAATAAGAGGGTGTTCGCTTGGGATCCCGATCAGTTGGCAGGGATTCCCAGGAGTGTCATCGAGCATCACCTCAACGTGTGCCCAAATGTGCGCCCCGTGAAGCAGAAGGCCAGGCGGCAGTCCGCAGAGAAGCAGGCCTTCATTGTCCAAGAGACCCGCATGCTAGAAGCCACAGGGGTCATTCGCGAGGTCCGATACCCGGATTGGTTGGCCAACCCCGTCGTTGTGCCTAAGAAAGGTGGGAAGGAACGCATGTGTGTCGACTTCACCAATCTCAACAAAGGATGCCCGCAAGATCCGTTTCCGCTCCCCCGCATCGACCAGATCGTCGATTCCACCGTAGAGTGGGACCTGCTATGCTTCTTGGACGCCTTCTCCGGATATCACCAGATCAAGATGGCAGTAGAAGACATTGAAAAGACCGCCTTCCTGACCCCGTGCGGGGTATACTGCTATACATGCATGCCGTTTGGACTGCGTAATGCTGGAGCTACCTTTCAGCGGTTGATGCACATCACCTTGGGCCCGCAACTCAGAAAGAATGTCGAAGCCTACGTTGATGACATTGTGGTAAAATCTCAGGAGGCCAAGACCCTGATACAAGACCTGGAGGAGACCTTCGCGAGCCTCGATGCAGTAAACCTGCGACTCAACCCGGAGAAATGTGTGTTTGGCGTCCCCTCGGGCAAGCTCTTGGGCTTCCTCGTATCCCATCGTGGCATCGAGGCCAACCCAGAGAAGGTCAAGGCGGTCGAGGACATGAGTCCGCCAAAGACGCTCAGAGAGATGCAGAAGCTCACTGGGCGCATGATCGCGCTAGGGCGCTTTATCTCCAAACTGGGGGAGCGAGCGTTGCCTTTCTTTCAGCTGATGAAGAAAAAGGGGCCCTTTGAATGGACTGAAGAGGCAGATAAGGCGTTTCAATATCTCAAAAGGTACCTGACCAGTCCCCCAGTCATGGTGGCTCCGCGCCCTCAAGAGCCCCTGCTGCTCTACCTCGCCGCCACTCCCTACTCCGCCAGCGCGGCCCTGGTGGCGGTTAGGGAGGAGCGCCAAGCCAAAACCGCAGCAGCAACCCAAGGCAAGGCAAAACGAGAGCAAGGAAAGCCTACAGAAGCCACAACCGCAGTTGAGGAGGGTCGGCTGCCGAAGAATGCACTGGAGGCAGGAGAAGCCACACGCCCGGATGGTCCACCTCCCCAGGCCACGTCATCTCGTGAGGCGTCCTTACCTCCCGAGGGCGCCGCAACCTCGGACGCTCTCGGCCTTGTTGAGCATCCAGTCTACTTTGTTAGCACGGTGCTACGGGACGCGAGGGCACGATACCAAATGCCTCATAAGCTCCTCCTCGCGCTACTGGTAGCCTCGCGCAAGCTGCGTCACTACTTCCAGGCTCATCCTATCAAAGTCGTCTCATCGTACCCCCTGGAGAGAGTGCTCAGGAGCCCTAACTCAGCCGGAAGGGTCGCCGAGTGGAACATAGAGCTGCAGACATTTCAGCTCGAGTTCAGCACAACCAGGGTCATCAAAGGAGCAGCATTGGCAGATTTCGTGGCAGAATGGGCGGAGGCACCAGGCCTCAAGGACAACGAGGATCGGTGCCTCTCTCCAGGGAGTGAGGCGCCGGAAGGCTGGGTCATGTACTTCGATGGGGCGTTCTCCAGGCACGGCGCGGGGGCTGGTGCGGTGCTGATATCACCCACTCAGGATAAGATCTACTATGCCGTACAACTTTGTTTCCAGCAAGGCGAAAAGGTCTCCAACAACATAGCAGAATATGAGGGACTGATAGCCGGGTTGAAGGCCGCAGCAGCCCTGGGAGTGAAGCGCCTCACCATCAAGGGCGACTCGCAGCTCCTAGTCAACTTCTCCAACAAGTTGTACGAGCTGAAGGACGAGCATATGGAGGCCTACCTAGCGGAGGTCCGCAGGATGGAAAAGCAGTTCTGGGGGCTGGAGATGAAGCACGTGCCCCGTGGCACCAATCAGAAAGCTGACGACATAGCCGGACGGGCATCCAGGCGGTTGCCGCAGGAACCAGGTGTCTTCGAAGAGCGGCTCTTCAAACCCTCAGGACAGCCGACGTTATCAAACATCGCTCAGCCTCGAGAGGAGCTCCCTCGGCCGCCAGCCTCGGGAGCCCCAATCTGTTGACCGACCTCAGGAGCGCGTCTACTCCTGACGATGGAACCTCGGGAGGAGTGCTGGATCACAGAACTCCGGAGCTATTTAACACAAGGGACCCTACCGGAAAAGGAAGAGGAAGCGGAGCGTGTGGCGCGGCAGGCCACGGCATACCGCATCAGAGATGGAGAGCTCTACCGGAAGCGACCAAATGATGTATCTCTGCGCTGCATCTCCCGGGAGCAAGGAAAGGAACTGCTGGAGGACATACACGTCGGAGACTGTGGGCATCACTCATCATCACGAACCCTCGTCGGCAAGGCATTCCGTAGTGGGTTCTATTAGCCCACCGCGCTCAACGACGCACTCAAATTAGTAAAGGCTTGTGAGGCCTGCCAGTTTCATTCCAAGCAGATCCATCAACCGGCGGGAGGCCTGCAGACTATACCCCTTTCGTGGCCATTCGCAGTTTGGGGGTTGGATATTCTGGGCCCGTTCCCTCGGGCGCCAGGGGGCTACTGCTACCTCTACGTCGCCATTGACAAGTTCACCAAGTGGGCAGGAGTGAATACCTTCCCTTTTTGGAAAAGGCCCAGAGCCTGTGAAGAAGGCGAACGCCTGTGAAGACCTTCCCTTTTTGGAAAAGGCCCAGAGCCTGTGAAGAAGGCGAACGCCTGTGAAGACCTTCCCTTTTTGGAAAAGGCCCAGAGCCTGTGAAGAAGGCGAACGCCTGTGAAGACCTTCCCTTTTTGGAAAAGGCCCAGAGCCTGTGATGAAGGCGAACGCCTGTGAAGACCTTCCCTTTTTGGAAAAGGCCCAGAGCCTGTAAAGAAGGCAAGTGCCTGTGAAGCTGATCACCTCTAAGGAGAAAGGCCCGGAGCCTGTGAAGAAGGCCAATGCCTGTGAAGCTCGCCGCCCCGTCATACTCTCACGTAATAATGAGTGGAGTTGTACATGCCCCGGAGTCTCAGGAGCGTCGGCCTCAGGCCCTGGGGCTCCCTCCCATGCCCAGTGGCAGCACTTAGCTCCGCGCTGGTGAGAAGACGTCGAAGACTAGATTAGGTGCCGGACACGGCTTTTTTATTTGCTTTCCGCAGTTGACATGTTTATTTGCATCTGAAGTCTTATCGAAACTATCGCCGTCGTTGATTTGTGGTTCGTCGATTTTCGCTCCTCGTTTTGATTTTTCTCATGAAAGGCCTCACGAGGGATGGAACTCGAACGCCCTCGCGAGCGTTTCTGCTCTAGCCTCTTAAAGGTTTCATGGCCCGGGCTCTCTACAGGAGCACCCCTCTAGTCCGTGCCCCTCGGGCACCGCGACACGCACATAGGGCCTGGGTCGGTCGCCCCCCGGCTGGGGCCGAAAACTACCTACGCGAGGGCAAATAGTTGAGAAGCGCAACAACAAAGTCAAGGTAATGGCTACAACGGCAATGATTCTCAACACGCCCCCACGGAGCTCCATGCAGCTGTTTTGTCTTACACAGGGAGCAAAAGGAAAAGGAAAGGGCGATCCCGGCGCGGCCGGCCTCACATCGGCCTGCAGAGGCGACACGGGATGGCTCCGAAGCTCAGGCGGACTCCCTCTCGCGCTTCACTGGGGCGCGGCGACGGGCGGATGAACAGCCACCCCCCAAGCAAGCGCGACGGCGAGGGGGCTGGCTGCGGCCACCGCTAGAGGAGCCGCCCGAAGAAGAGTTGGTGGAGCTTGGGGAGCATCGGGCGCCGCCATCGGAGCGGGTGCTGTCTCCTCCATCATCGTCGGAGGGAGGCCCCTGGCCACGGTCGTCGGCCTCGGGGCAGCATCCTGCGTGGAGACCATCTTCCCCAAACACCCTCACATAGAGGGTGCCGTCGCAGTCGAACTTGAAGTGCAGGGTGCACCGCTGGCCCAGGCCGTGCGCGCGGGCAAACGTTCGCCAGCCGCGGGTCAGGGCCCCATTCACAGAAGGGGAGACCTCGAGCGAAACCCAGGAGGCCCTACTGCAGCAACCATCAGCCTGAAGCCAGAAGCCGCACCGGGCGCTGGCCGGCAGCTCGCTGATGAAGAAGCGACGGAGCTGGAGCCAGGTGTTGGTCGGGTCCGCCGACCACATGATGAACTCTGGCAGCACCTCCGCCGAGCGAAAGCGCGGCCTGGGGGGGCCGCGCAGTCACAGCCTGCCTCCCCTTGGCAGCCGAGCACTCACCACCACACGGAGAACCATCCCTGTGGCCACGGGGAGCCATAGCGGGGACTGCGGGATGCTTGCGGGGACGACCCCGGCCGCGCTTGGCCGGAGGGAAGTCGGGCCCCGCCCGACTAGCCTTCCCCTTCTCCGCGGCTGAGAACCTCTTCGGGGCCATGCGAGCGGCGGGTGGCAAAGGAGAGGAAGTAGAAGAGAAGCGGGAAGGGGCGGACTGGCGGAGCTTATGCGGCCCCGTACTTATAACAGGAAAAGGCCAACCGTCGAGCACCACGATCGTAGGTAATAATGACCCGTATCTACGCATGCAGGGACTAGTAAAGTCACGCAGTTGCCAAGGCGTCGTGGGGAAGCGGAGACACCCACGTCCTGTCAAACCGCCACGCGGCGCCCAAGGCCGCAGGCTATCGGGGCCCGCGGCGCTTCGCCCTTGCCCTTTCGCCTCTCGGTGCAGCCAAGTCCGGGCGCGCCTTGGGCCCGGGGGCTACTGTCGGCGTTCTGGGAACGGGGGTCCCCAGACTTGCCTGCCTGCGGCCTGCGGTGTGGCGCAAATGGGGGCCCAACACGGCCCATCTTCATCAACACAAGACTCAAGACCCTCGCGAGCGGCCAAGCCTCGCGGGGCGGACGACACGGTGCTTCCTCAGGCGCGGCCTCCTCAGGATGGCTCGCGAGAAGGCGGAGAGATCAAGGCAGGGAACCTCGCGAGGTGCCCATGACGTAAGCCATGACGACCAAGGGTGCCAGGTGGGCGCCAGACCTTGCAGTGTCCTCCCTTTCCTCTTTGGTGCAAAGGGGGCAAGCGCAGGCGAGAGGATCAAGCAAAGGCATCCATTTCAGTGCAACAAGACCAAGACCAGTCCAACGGTGGGAAGGAGGTCATCGTGGAGCCCAGGACGGCATCACCACAGGGCCTTTGGCAGGCGAGGACCAACTTTAGTCAGGATAAGTGTACCAGATGTTCCCCTTCAAATTGGCCAATTGTTGGCGCCCTTCCTGCTCAATATTTGGGAAGAGGCCCAGGGCCTTTGCCTATAAATAGGACTAGCCACCCCGAGGGTAGAGGCATCAAGAAAACAGGTAGAGAAATAGAGAGAAGGGCAGCCGAACTCCCCCTAGCAATTCATCCCCCTAACCAAGAACAGACCCTCGCGAGGCTGTTCTCCCTTGTACTGTTCATCATCATCAGCCCAAGAGGCAATCCACCCACCACAAACTAGTGTAGGGTATTACACCACAATGGTGGCCCGAACTAGTATAAACCTTGTGTCTCTTGTGCTGTTCTTTCTGTAGTTTAGATCCTTGCAAGACGGAGAGGTAGAGGGCATCATCTCCACGCGCACCCCAGAGTTCGAACCTTAAGGGTCTGCCGGAACCCGTAATCCAACAAGGATGAGCTCGTTGTCATCGAGGAATTTGATCAGCATTTTCTTCAGCACCATTTTCTTCAACATTTTCTTCAGGTGCATTAGCTTGACGTTCTTCATGCTCTGGAATGAATTCTTCAGCAGATTCTTCGGTAGGAATGACATCCTCAGTAGCCTTGAACTTGATAGTTTCCTCAGGTGCTGGTTCATCTATCACAGAAGGTAGGTGCTCTCTTTGCGAGCCATTAGTTTCATCGAACCACACATCTACAGTTTCAACAACCTTGTGAAGAACGTTGTTGAAGACTCTGTAGGTGTGCGAGTCCTTTCCGTAACCAAGCATAAAACCTTCATGTGCTTTCGATGCAAATTTTGAGTTGTGATGAGGATCTCTAATCCATCATTTAGCACCAAAGACTTTGAAATAACTCACATTGGGTTTCTTGTCAGTGAGGAGTTCATAGGCAGTCTTCTCGAAGAATTTGTGAAGATATACCTTGTTGATGATATGGCACGCAGTATCAATTGCATCAATCCAGAAATGACGAAACGTTTTGTATTCATCAAGCATAGTGTGATCCATCTCAGCAAGAGTCCTGTTCTTGTGCTCCACGACGCCATTCTGCTGAGGAGTATAAGGAGCAGATAACTCATGAGTAATACTGAGTTAATCAAGATAGTCATCAAGGCCAGAATTCTTGAACTCAGTTCCATTGTCACTTCTGATATGCTTGATCTTCACACCAAAGTTGGTTGAAGCCCTCGAGGAAAATTGTTTGAAGAATTCCTGCACTTAATGTTTGTAAGTAACAAGGTGTACCCATGTGTAACGAGAGTAATCATCAACAATAACAAAGCCATATTAAGATGCTTCATTTTAAACGGCAGAATAATGGTTAGGACCGAAGAGATCCATATGAAGCAATTCAAATGGTCGAGTAGTGGTCATGATAGTCTTCGCTGGATGCTTGGCCTTGGTAATCTTTCCAGCCTCATAGGCTCCGCATAAGTGATCCTTGAGGAATTTGACATTCTCAATGCCAATGACATGCTTCTTCTTCGCAAGCATGTGCAAATTCCTCATGCCTGCATGACCAAGTCATCGATGCCATAGCCAGCCTTCTGAAGCTTTTGCAAGTAGGCACACGGCTGGTTGCGGTCCTGTAGAGAAATCAACAATATACAAGTCTCCTCTCCTAAAGCCTTCGAAGACTTTGGAATTGTCAGCTTCCATAACCACAACACAAGAATACTTGCCAAAGACAACAATCATACCAAGATCACAAAGCTTTGAGACAGACATAAGGTTGTATCCTAAGGACTCAACAAGCATGACTTTGTCCATGTGTCGATCCTTTGTGAACGCAACCTTACCTAGACCCAATACCTGACTTTTACCTTTGTCAGCAAAGATGATATGCTTCAGATGTGATGGTGATAAGGGAGCATCCATCAATAGATTCTTGTCACCAGTCATGTGATTTGTGCATCCACTATCGAGGACCCATTCGGTGGCTTTGGGTTGATCATCCTGCAGATGAATTAGTGCAGCTTATGAACTCATATACTTCATCAGTGAAGAATATGACATCAAATTCATCAGATCAATTTCATCAAGCAGTGAGACAGACATAGCAGCATGAGGACGTGAGAAATGAAAGTTCATTTCTTCATGATTAGCCTGCGTCCTTTCAGGCACTTTTCAGGTCTCCAGCAAATTCTTCAGACGTTTGGGCACGTCTGGAGACCTGACCCTGCAGAAGAGATTAGTTCTTTTTCTTCACCACCCACATCTGAAGGGGTGGCAAAGAGTTCATCACTCTGCGAGCTCCATACAAAAAAGGTGGCATAGAAGCCAGACCATTTCGCTTCACGTAAGAGGGGTTAGGGTAAGCATATGAATAAGCGGAGAAACTCTTCGAGGACTTAGGAACATAATGATTAGAAGAATAATGCTCATATTCATAGCCCTTAGATCTTCCCTGCGAAACAGAGTTGTTAGCACAATGATATTCATGTGAGGACTTTGATCCTTTTGAGGAATTTGACCCACATGAGGAATTTGGTTCGTATGAGGACTTGGATCCATATGAAGAATTTGGTCCATATGAAGAATTTGATCTGGGGTTCCTATTCTTCACAGGTGGTGTCCTGAGGACATTCACCTGAAGACTTTCAAGGCACCTTTTGGGAACCCAGATTTTCTTCATAGGGGAACCATTCCTGCAGTTAGTGCCAACATATCTAGCAAATACTTCACCATTCTGATTTTTGAATAGTTTATAGTTGGAGTCAAATGACTCATCAGAAGAATGAGAAGATTCACATGTAAAGCCAGATAAATTAGATGGATCAACTAGAGGTCCCTTTGCAGCAACCCATGAGGTTTTGGGGTACTGCTCAGGCTTCCAATATGTACCGTAAGCATTGAGTTTCCTCTCAAAGGCAATACCCTCTTTCCTAGCACTACTAGAAAAAGGGCTACTAATGGCGCACCTAATTTGGCCATTAATGGCGCATTAGTGGTGCGCCATTACTAGCACGCCATTAGTAATATTTACTAATGGCGCACCACTGGTGCGCCATTAGTATCTGGTATACTAATGGCGCACCACCGGTGCGCCATTAGTACAGGGCACGGTGCGCCATTAGTATGCCTCCCAGGGGCCATGTATAGCTAGGTGCTTTGGCATACTAATGGCGCACCACAACGTGATGCGCCATTAGTAACCTCGGCATACTAATGGCGCACTGCTTAGGGATGCGCCATTAGTATCCTCTGGAATACTAATGGCGCACTATTATGTGATGCGCCATTAGTATGAATATTAGGTTTTTTTAATTTTCTAATTTTCTGTTTTTTTGCACAGTTACAAAATGTATAATTGGACAAAATATAGACAACACACATCAACAACAGATTCATCGAATACAATAGAAGACTAGTCTCTGAATACAATTCATCATATTAGTCTTCGAATACAATTCATCATATTAGTCTCTGAATTGAAAAGACCGAACAAAGATAGAACATTATATTACAAGTCTCGAGACCGCGAGTAGCGAGTTTGTCTTCACATTACAAGTCGATATCGATCATCTAAACTACCATCACATAGAAGAGAGCTGCGGTCATCACGATGAGCATCATCACGATGAAACTCGTCTTCATCCGGTTCCTCCAACGCTCCCTCCCCTCTCGCGCTAGATAGCGGGCGTATCTAGATTCGGCCTCGGCCCTAGTGGTGTACCCTTTGTAACTGTTTCCGCTGAATCGGTGAACCTGTCTCCAACACTCCTCCCAGTCGTCGTAGACTCCGGGAACCTTACCCTTGTACACGACATACGACGGCATCGCTATGCACTAGCCAAACGAAACGTTAGTACCAATTCACAGACAATACATAAGCAATATATAAGTATGCAACAGAACGACCGGAAGAGAAAAGCAAGACATTAATAGCATCGATTACATCTAAGTTGAACGACTCTCGAAACCAAAGAAACATACTACAAGTTCATTAAAGTTTAATTACAACATGAGCCAGTCGATGTTTCAGAACTAGACACATCATCAGTGCTTTCGACTCGACTCAAGGGACCGGAACGTGGATGAAGCCGCCGTCTATCGTGGGAGTCATGAAATTACGGGCGTTGTCATCCTGCATTTGTAGCTTCCGTCTATCTCACTGTTGGACGGTTGATTTCTGAGGTAGAACTGCCCCGAGGTACGAAGGACATCTTGATGGATGATTTCCGCAAACTCCGACTGGATGCGAAAGAATTCTTGTCTGATGTCCGTGTCCTGGATTGCCGACACGCTCGCGGCCCAATCTTTGAGTTTACTCGGTAGCAGAAGTTGATGATGGTCCCGTACGATCGCCCGCATGTGATGGATGGCATAGTAGGCACCCTTCTGACCGCCAGGCGGCTGCTTGACGCAGCAGAACGTCGTATTGTGGGAGAACACGTGCTTGCCGTACTTACGAATAGGCCTGTTGAAGGTGCCTCCAGATTGGGCGTAGCCGGGGAGAACATCATCTAGAACCTTCTTGACATTTGTGTAGTCTATGTTCGACTGACGGTCCGGGTCGAAATACGTGGCCATGGAATATTTGGGGCTTAGGAGGATGAGCGTGCAATGTGTGTCACTGCAGAAAACACGGAATGTTAAAAGAAAAACGATCGAAATCTACGAATTCGTATATTACGGGACGGTTGAGGGGAGGACTTACTCGGGAAAGTAAGGCACGAGGAAGTTATCCTTATCTGGGTTTGCCAGAATGACGCCTTCGAGGTAAGAACTCGCGACTTGCCGGTCCCCAGCGCTGCCCAAGATCTTGGCACGCATGTAGAAGGGGTCGACTATCATGATGTCCGGGGTCTTGTCGCGAATGATCCACATCTCCATACTCAGCGAAAATAGCCGAACGAAGGTGTAGTGCAGCGGATGAAGGTTCAACATAGCGTGGATGTCATCAAACCGTAGGACAATCATACCCCCGATGGAGTTATCCACAAAGCCCTTGCCCTCTGGCACCTTGACCATGAAAACCGGGTATGCCACATCCTTCTCTCTGAGACGCCGCTTCTCCAAAGCAAGAACACTGTCATGCAGACTCCGCATAGAACCGGCTGCAACATCGAGCATATTTCTCGGTAGCATCGGCCTACCCGCCACATGCACCCTCCTCATTAAATCCTCAGGTGAAGGTGGCCCGTCCTGAGCACGGATCGTACTCGGTGCCGGCTGGCCCGCACCCTTGTTTGTCTTTCTTTTGCGTGCCTTCTTCTTCTCCTGTAATGGGAACGAATTCTGCTCACAGACCGCCTTCTTGAGTGTGTTGGGGCTGAGGATATTTCGCACCTCGCCTATCTGAGGCTCGGTGAAGTCGGCAGCTGGAGGCGTCTCCTAAGAGCTGAACGGCAGACGACGCCTGTTGCAACTTGGCTTCTCCGTGGTACCAGCTAGATCGCGCACGTCTTTTGTTGGGTTGGGTTCTTGAGAAGGAGGCCCCATGAAGTCGCCACCGTACCCATGATCGGCAAAGTACTGATCGACGTTGCCGAATGTATCGTCGTCGTCGTTGTTCTGATCCTGTGCCATATCCATGTTTGGATCCAGTGTCATAGGGATGTCCGGCACCCTTGCGGCGGTCTTGCCATGGGGCCGACTTGGCGCCGGCACGACTAGCGGTGTTGTCTTTGGGGTGGTGTCCCCCGCCCCCAAACGAATCTGGCTCTTCGGCCAAAGCAGGGGCCAGCTGATCAGGCAGGCGCTGAGGGTCATCACGTCATCATCGTCGGCCCCGACGGGTCGAATCGGAGGTAGCAACTCGTCGCAGCCTGGCAGCACCTGAACCAGTTGAACCCTAAACAAGTTGGGTGGCATCTGGGTAACGTGGAACAAGGGGTTGCCCGGTTGAACGATTTTTCCCTTGGCGACATCGACCAACTCGTTGTTCACGAAGTGCAGGAGAGTGCACGGAACGTCGGCGGCGCCCTGCGAAAACATGTAGGGCATCAGGGATGCCCAGTCAAAGGCAAGGACATGAAGTCCTCGGCCGAGAGAGGCTTAATTAGTTACCGTGATGATGGCATCAAGCTCGGCTAATGTCGAGGCACCGCCAATGGTGGGCGTGCAGTTGACGGAGGGGCCGCTTGCTGCAGAGGTGCCGGCCGGCGTACACACGGGTGCATTAAGCTCCCGTGCCGGCGTCGGTGATACCAATGCCGCCTCCGCCGGAGACACCAATGGCCCCGGTATCGCGTTCTGTGAGTTGCTGGCCGTGAAGCTAGGAATCGGGGGCGGCCCCTGTTGGCCGCCCGCAATCCACGCACTCAACCCCGAGATCAAGGTAGGCCCAATGGCGGTGATCGTCGCTCCGAGTTGTTGTTGCACTTGCTCATGGACAATCTCCGGAATCCGCGCCACCTGTGCCTTGAGTTCTTGAACCTCGCGCGCCTGGCTTTCCGAGCTGGTCTTTTTCTCCTTTCGCCCACCAGTGTTATAGTATGACCCCCATTTTGTCGACAAGCCTTTGCCGGCCACACGACCAGCTGACGTCGGCTTACTGAGCTTATCCTTGTTCTTCATTACATTCAACGCCCTATTTAGAGTGGTGTCCCAAGGGTTGCTCTTAGTTGACCCCGCGCTACTGCTTTCAGTCACCTGCGGAAGGAATGTGAACCATTTAGAAATTTGGCTTCATTAATTAGAATGCAACCATATGGAGCTAATTACGCGGGGGTGTATTCCTTACCAGAACAAGCTCAAGCGCCCTGGTCTTCGGATCCGTGGTAAGCTCATTTGTTTTCGGGTCCTTCTTGTACCGGGCCCTGACATAGTTCCTGGTCTGCTTGTCACCGTATTTATCGAAGAGGGGCGGTAGGCCTTGCTCGGCACGGTCCGCCTCCTCCTTGTCCCATATAGGCTCCGCCACTCTATAACCGCCGGGACCGAGTGTGTGTTCCCCTAAGTTCAGCTCCCGCATTTCTTTCCCCCACTGACTTGATTGGGAGTGTGCGGTGCTCGAGCAATCGATCTTGAAGTCGTTGTAGTCATCTTCGTTGATCGAAGGATTTTTCTCCTTGATCTTCTCATAACTCTCACCTTTCTCGATCATTCTCTTCACATTGCTTTTCCAAGTAGACAGGGCCTTGCTCATCTTCGTGAGGGCAACATTGTTCACTTTATTCCCTTTGAGGCTTGTGTTTTCAAATTCAGCGGGGAACTTGTATCGTTCGTGCAGCTTCGTGAAGAGGAGGTTGCGCAAATTCCTCGGTCAGGATGCCTCAGGTTCTCGGTGTTGATCGAGACGGTGCTCCGGAGAATGCACCCGAGCTGAAGCGAGTACCCCTTGACTATTCGTTCGGGCGCCGTTGGATTCCCGTCGGAGTCCACTTCAGTAACTTCCTCCTTGAGGGTGCGGAGCATGGTCGGGCGTCGGTCCTTCCGTTGCCTCTTCTGGCTGCCATCTGTGCGTGCGCCGCCATCATCAGTTGTGGCATCCTCGGCGGCACCATCAGTGGTGGCATCAGTGGGGTCATCCTCGGCGGCACCATCAGTGGTCTCAGGATCGGTGGGGAAGGCGGTGTCCTCATACAAGTGAGGTTGTTCCTCCATCTCCTGGGACAGCTCCCAGAATGCCTTGCCGCCCGAACCCCCGGCCTCATAGTTGTGGGACATGTTTCTCTCTAAATAGAAACAAAGTTTGGTCAAAAAGTTGTTTATTGTCAAGGAACAAGATCATGGTCTCATCATTTAGGGTTTGTCGACACCGAGGCATCCTAAAATCTAAGCTTTTATCATTGAGGGTTTTTCGACGCCGAGGCACCCTAAAAGCCATGCATTAGTCACAAGTACCCCGGGGCACTTGATCCTACTTAATTAACTACTAAGATACCCCGGCCCATGCATTAGTCACAAGTACCCCATATGTCCTATTTTTAGCAAAGTCATGCTAAAATTCACGGAAAATTTCAGCATGACCTTTGCTGAAAATAGGACATATGGAGTACCCGAATTTGCCGGAACGGAAGTTAATCGACATTCTGGCAAACTCAAGGGCCTCTCGGGGTACCTACAAATTCATCACGACACACTGGTCGGAGACAAAACCCAGCAAACTAGCAAAATCATCACAAATTGTTTTCTGTAAAAGATGATCATCATCTTTACAAGTCTTTCTCAATGTGATCACAAGTAATTCAGAGGCATCACAAGTAATTCAGAGCAAAGAAACAGCTTAATACATGCCTCAGCTTATCAACAGTCATTACTTGTCAAATACAGAAGAAGGAACAATTTATTTGTGACATAGTTACAAATGATGACAGAATAAAGCAAACACCATACACTAGCCTAAAAACAAGTGAAGTTTCACCCCTATAAGAACAAGTGAATTCTAGTCACATTGAATCTGAAAGAGAATGCAAAATGCTACTTGGTATTTTCAATCTGGATACAACATAAATAGTGTTGGAATCTTAGTAATACACTAGTTCTAGAAGAAGTAGACAGACATATACATCCATCTAGTTCTACATGAAGTTGACAGAAATATGCATGAACCATCTAGCATCCAAACATATATCCGGAGGACTTGAGGATTCTTTAGTCCAAACAATACATGAACAGCTTCCGATATGCTTTTCTACAGACAAGACATGTTTGCAGCAGAGTGGTGTGATTTTATTGTCTGAATTTAATCCAAACAGAACTACAGTGTACACTGCTCAACTGAAAATTTAATTATTTCAAGTAATCTAGAAGTTAGATAGATAGTTGCAACGTGCTTCATGAGATTGTCTAACACATGTTGGTTTCTTGATAATATTGAGAGCTCGGACTTTGGACTCACTATATTTTAGGTTTATTAGTCATATATATACTAATTTCTGGACCAGCCTAGTAATAGTTTTTATGGGATCGTCACTAACAATCATAGCACCAGCTTGTTTATTTAATGATGGTATTGTTGCTGCATCTACTTGTTGTACTACTAAACTATCTTGGTTTTTAAAACTTAACTTGCATAGTTTAGTAGTAGTTACCATGATATTGGCAATCAATTCTCTGTTTTCCACTATGGACATGTCATTATTGCTAATAGTGAAACTCAGGTTATTCCTTTACTCAAGTAGGCACTGGGTGTTCAGCCTATTAAAAACAAAAAATATCTATTGATCCTTTCTTGATTACATAGTATATCAATAGAAGTAACTTCTTGTATCAATATTGTGGTAAAAATCTTTAATAAGCTGTGAATATTGATATCTTTTCCCCACAGAGCACAAATGCTCAATCATTTTAAACAAAAAGTACTCCTTCCCGTCCTTGTCTGAAGTTAGGCCCCGTTTGATTGCTCCGTTTTTTCTAAGTATTTTGAGAATACTACAGTATTTGATATTACCATAGTTTTATTTACTATGGGGTGTTTGGCTGCCACTAAAAATGATGCTTTTAATACTGCAGTATTTGCAAAACCTTGGTATTTTCTCTGTTTTAAAAGAAGAGCTCCGGACCTCTTTTTATAAAACTAAGCTAGCGAAAGAAACGCCTCCATGCCCGACCACTGATCCCTGCCTCCCGTTACCGCCCGGGGTCACTAGGCCCTCCTACTTGTAATTATTGTTAATTTGCAGTTCCTAGCTAGACATAATGTTGTCCCTAACTGTCCCTAGTCTGTTCAAAAGCTATGATGGATCATTTTCTGATTGACTAATATTGGTGCAAATCAGGTTAGTCCTCAGCAGTTACCAACTAAGTCTTTTTGTCCTTCTTTTCTGCAAGTTCAGGTGGGATCTTGTTCAGCAATCACCGCACCAATAAGAAAGAACAGAGGACAGTACACAAAATCGTTTGCTAATTCTCAGAATCTCTGCAACAATGCCTTAGTCAATATTCTTGCTTGATACAATTGTTCTTGGAATAATATATCAACAAAGAGAAACTCCCCACATATTTGATCTTGGTACAGACACAAGTGAAAGAATCTGTTATATATATTGGCCATAGCATATTACTAGAATTTACAATAATCATCACTCACAAGCTTACACCAGAACAGACCAAGCAACACTACTGAATAACACACCAAGCAGTCATAGTGAAACCTTACACCAAATGCTCATCACGACATGAGCATACACGACGACCATAGTTCCACATAACGAAAAAATAAGTCTGTCAAGGCAACACGACCGACATTTAGAACGGTAAAAAAATAGCATCTAGCTATCATCACCTAACAGCACCACGAGCCCTCCAACGACTCATGAGAGCAGAGAGATGGAGAGAGCAGAGAGAGAGGGGGGGATGATACCTTGACGAGCTCCCCTGATGGCGTGGGTAGTAGGGTCGGGGCAGCGTCCCGGGAAGAACTAGGCACACGCGGTCCGAGGTGCGTGCAGCCTGCGCGCGAGAGGAACCAGCATCATCAGCACAATCGAATCGAACAAAGGGGGAGGGGAAGGAGAAGAGGACCTTGCGAGACCTTCAATGGCGGGGTCGCGGGAGAGAAGAAGCACGCGAGGGCGGCGGGCGGCGGCGTCGGCGTCGAGGGCGGCGGGGCGGCGGCGTCGGGAGAGGAGAGGGGAAGGGGATCAAGGGCGAGGGCTCGGGCGAGGGAAAGAGAGGGGATCGATACGAAGTAGGGGGCACAATACTAATGACGCACCACCCCTCGGTGCGCCATAAGTGTATACATGCTAATGGCGCACCTCGACCTGGTGCGCCATTAGTATTTTTTTATTTCCGCTCGAGCCAACAGGTTATCTCCCACCTGACCTTATCCACATCAACTCCCCTCTACTAGCTCGAATGGTCAGGTGCCAGTTCTCACACCAGGAGGTCCTGGGTTCGATTCCCAGGCTCCACAAAAAAAATTTATGCATTTAAAATGCTGTTTGATACTTATTTGTGTTTAAATATGTTCAAACTTGTTTAAATCATAACAGTAATTTTTTTATAAGACAGTAATAATTTTTTAAAAAATATCATCAAACAGTAATGCCGGTGGAGCGGGGGAGGGTGCGGGGGGTCGGTGGCGGCAGTTGAGTAGGGGAGGGGTGCGGGGGGTCGGTGGCGGCGGTTGAGTAGGGGAGGGGTGCGGGGGGTCGGCGGCGGCGGTTGAGTAGGGGAATCAAGGGTGCGGGGGGTCGGCGGCGGCGGCCGGTGGACCGGGGGGTGCTCGGCGGCGAGGGGGACCGGATCTGGCGAGGTGGGATAGCGATCGAGATGGAGGGGGATCGAGATCGAGTGTCCATGAAATTTAAAAATATTCATGATAGTTTAAAAAGTGCCCATGAAATACAATCGAGAAATGAAGGCTACGATTTAAATACAATCGATCTTAGCTAGCTATCTGTTAACAATCTTCTTGCCCTTCTTTTTCACAAATGGAGTTCTTCTGTGGAACAGACGTCCTTTAGGTAGGGTGGTCCTGCTTCTTCTTGTGGTGTATGCTGCTACTTCATCATCGTCATCATGTTCGATCCTCGGGTCGCCGTACTTGTCGAAGTCTTGCTCATTGGCTACTCCATCCATTCCGATGATCTTCCTTTTGCCTCTCCTCACGACAACACGACTGGTCTTTGACGGGTCGGTAATGAAGAAGCATTGGTCCACTTGGGAAGCCAGTACCCATGGCTCATTTTTCGCGGTGACGTTTGCGCCCGCGGTCTTGGATTTGGCTTCGGGTATAACCATGGTGGTGAAATACCGGTCTTCTTTTAGGACGCTCTTGGCCCATCTGACATGGAACATCGGGACCTTCTCTCCAGCGTAGCTCAGCTCCCAGATCTCCTCGATCCTTCCATAGTATCTGTCCTTGTCGTTACCGGTGTAGGATTCCATCGTTACCCCGGAGTTCTGATAACCATCGCTCTTCATGTCCTTGGCCTCGGTGTAGAATGTGTAGCCGTTGATATCCTACGCCTCATAGGTCATCAGGTTGTGCTTGGCGCCCTGTGACAAGGCGAATGTGAGTTGTTCTTCCGCGGAAGAATCCTCATGTAAAGGGTACGACAGAAGCTTCTGCTTGAACCAACGCGTGAAACATGAGTTGTGCTCTTTGAGTATATCTCCGTCCGTCCTCTGTTGGCCTCGGTCATTGTACGTCTTCTTAATAAAGGTTTTGTGCTCTACCACCCAAGGATCGACCACGTCTACGTGTTGTAGCGCAACTAGGTTTGCTCTTTCAAAGTCGGCGAGTCGACCCTCTAAGTCGACATGCATTTCGCGGCGACCCTCACGGTGACCCCATCCAGCGAGCCTGCCGAGGTGCCTGTTGATGGGAAGACCAACGGGGTTCTCGATGCCTAGATAATTTGTGCAGTACGAGATGCACTCTTCGGTCAGAAAGCCCCTGGCTATGCTTCCCTCTGGACGTGACATGTTGCGAACGTATCCTTTGATGACACCATTCATCCTTTCGAACGGCATCATGCTGTGCAGGAACGTCGGCCCGAGTTGGATGATATCCTCCACTATATGGACCAGCAGATGCACCATAACGTTGAAGAATGCGGGCGGGAAGTACATCTCAAGCTCGCATAGTATCACCACGATCTCTTCCTGTAGCCTTCTGAGTTGCCTCACGCCAATCGACTTCCGAGAGATGACGTCGAAGAAGTTGCATAGGCCAAATAGCGTTTCACGGACGTGCGCGTCCATGATCCCACGGATTGCAACTGGAAGTATCTGCGTCATCAGCACGTGACAGTCGTGAGACTTCATCCCGCTGAACTTATGCTTCGCTGGGTCTAGGTATCTGCTTATCTTCCCCACGTAACCGTAAGGAAGTTTTACTCCTAGGAGGCAGGTGAAAAACTGCTCGATCTCCTCCTGACTTAGAGTGAAGCACGCAGGAGGGTAGTCATTTCCGGTCTTCTTGGCCTTTTTGCCTTTGCGACGACTTTCTGTGTCCTGCTTCGCCTCATCGTCATCATCATCATCATCATCATCATCATAATCATATATAGCGTGAAGCTCCTGCCTGATGCCCATTGATTTCAAGTCTGCCCTTGCTTTCGGCCCATCTTTGGTCCTCTCTGGCATGTTGAGCAGGGTACCAAGCAGACTCTCGCACACGTTCTTCGTGATATGCATGACATCAAGGCTGTGAGGCACACGGTGGATCTTCCAGTACGGCAAGTCCCAGAAAACAGACCTCGTTTTCCGTACCTTCAGCAGCGGCTCTGGCGCCTTTCGCTTCTTTCCCGTCTCTGGCGCCTTTTGCTTCTTTCCCGGCAGTGGGCAGTCTTTCCAATTTTTCAACAACTTGTCTATTTCCTCGCCGCTCCTCGTACACGGGCATTTTCGGGGTTCGGTTTCACCATCGAACAGATCCTTGCGTTTCCTCCACGGGTCATCGTCGCGAAGCCACCTTCGATGTCCCATGACCACGGTTTTCGAAGACCCGGGATCTCTATCTAGCTGGCAATACGTTGTGTCATCCATGCACCGTACGCATCCAGAAAATCCATGGACTACCTGCCCCGCGAGATATTCGTAACCGAGATAGTCGTGCACCGTCGTGAGCAGTGCGGCTCTCATAGGGAAATATTCTTTCTCTGCGGCGTCCCACGTATTGGCTAGCGTTTTCCACAGCGTGTCTAGCTCCTCCTTCAGCAGCCCCAGATATAGATTGATGTCGTTCCCTGGTTGTTTCGGCCCTTCAATTAGCATACTCATGTGAATGTACTTCCTCTTCATGCACAACCAGGGGGGAAGGTTGTTCATCCACACAAACACAGGCCAGGTGCTATGTGTGCTTCTCTGGCTGCCAAACGGATTGACTCCATCGGTGCTCGCGCCCAGCACGATGTTCCTTGGATCCTTCCCAAATTCTGGGTATTCAAAATTCAACGCTTGCCACTGGCTCGCATGCTTAGGGTGACTCAGCATCTTGTCTTTTTTATCTATCTCCGGATCATTTGCGTCATCTTCTCGCTTCTTCTCCTCCCTATCCGTGTGCCAACGCAGGAGCTTTGCTACCTTAGGATCCGCAAAATACCGCTGCAGACGAGGAGTGATCGGAAAGTACCACACCACTTTTCGAGGAGCTTTCTTCCTCTTCTTGTATCGAGTGACGCAGCACACCGGAAATATGGTAGACTCCGCGTGCTCGTCCCGATAAATGATGCAATTGTTCATGCAGACATGGTATTTCACGTGCGGTAAATCCAGAGGACACACGATTTTCTTCGCCTCCTCCAAACAGGTCGGGCACTTGTTCCCCTTTGGAAGACGTTCGTGCCAGAATGACATGTTCTCGTCGAAGCATGCGTCGGTCATTTTGTGTTTTACCTTCATCTCCAGAGCCATGAGCGTTACTTTCAGGCGGGTATCCTCGGGCCTGCATCCTTCATACAATGGAGTAACCTCGTCTAACTCAAGTTGATCCACCTTGGCTTTCTCTCGGGCGGCAGCTCTTGCGTTATCCGTCTGCTTGAGAAGCAGCTCTTGAATATAAGGGTCCTGCACCCAGCCCATCGATGGTCCACCGTCATCTGCTCCGCCGGCATCATTATCTTCATGATCATGCCCGTCGTCTGCTCCGGCATCTTTCTCATCATCATGTACTGCATCTTCTACATGATGACTGTGTACAGCATCACCGTCGTGATCATCTCCTGGGGATTCTTCGTCTTCTCGCCCGCCCGAGCCACAGTGGTTGTCTTGCTGCCCTTCCTCATTTCTTGCCCGGCCCCCATGGACGACTTCGTAGTCATCTTCATCACCTTGCCACCGATAGCCATCCATGAAACCACGCAAGAGCAGGTGGTCCCGCACCTGCCCTGAATCTGGGTCCGCAATAAGGCTCTCCAGCTTGCATCTTCGACACGGACATCTTATCTCCGTCTCGTTCTTTTGAAGCATCTCGGCCTTCGCGGACCTCAAAAACCTATTCATGATGCCTTCGGTCATCGTGCGGACCATGGTTGCCTGCGGGGTAGAGCAAAACAATATTTTAGAACCAAGAAAAAATTTGGTATGACTTTCCCTAAAAATAGGACCAAAAAGAATGCTTAATGCCAAAATTATCGCCGAAACGGAAATGAATCAACAATCCGGCAAAATATTGGCAACTATCGCATTTCAAATGCCGGTACACCTCCAACCACAAACACATATGCAACACCACAAACATATGCAACACCACGAACATACATAGATCTAGCTAGGCCATAAATGTGCATGTGCACATTGTTGTAGGGAGAACAACATAAATATAGCTTCCCCCCTTACTTACCTATCAAAACAAGGTAATTTAACCACTTAATTTGAATGAATCTATGGTGGAAATGAGGTGAAAAAGAGGAGGCACCCGAGACAAGGAGGAGGTGGAGAGAATGAAGTGGGGGAGAAAGTGAGTGTGGGTAGGAGAGGCTGCCCAAAATATCTTGTTGCTGCCCACTTACTAATGGCGCACCAACAACAAATGCACCATTAGTAATCCAGGTTACTAATGGCGCATCTACATCTCATGCGCCATTAGTAGTTTTGCAAAAAAAAAAGAAAGAAAAAATATCATACTAATGGTGCACTGCTTCACAGTGCGCCATTACTAGTTTGAACTAGTAATGGCGCACGGTGGAGCAGTGCGCCATTAGTAGTTTTGCAACAAAAGGAATAAAAAATATAATTAAAAAAACAACATTAGTGGCGCACTGTGGGACAAGTGCGCCATTACTAGTTGCAACTAGTAATGGCGCACTGTGCCCGGATGCGCCATTAGTATGTTTGGACAGGCGCGCTAGTTCAAAAAAAATTTGATACTAATGGCGCACCCTTGACTAGGTGCGCCATTAGTAGTTTCAACACTAATGGCGTATCAAAAGGTGGTGCGCCATTAGTATATACTAATGGCGCACCTCTTGTCTGGTGCGCCATTAGTGTCAATCCCATCTATAGCCCTTTTTCTAGTAGTGTAGGGTTCCTGTTGAGGATCTGCTTTCTAAGCACATCACAAAGAGTTTGATGCCCTTTGAGGCTTTTGTACATGCCTATCATGTACAATTCCTTCAGCCTTGCATCGTCAATGATACTAGCAATGTCCTCAGATGAGGAATTAGTGATAGCAGAGGCAGGTGAAGAATTTGTAACATTAGTAGCATTTGAACATTCAGGTGAAGAATTAACAGATTCACGTTCAATGCATTTCAAACATGGAGGAACAAATTCTTCCTGAGTAGCGCTATTTTGTTGAGCAAGTAATGAATCGTGCTCCTTCTAAATATCTTCATAACTCACTCTTAGCTTCTCAAGATCTTGCTTTCTTTGAAGAAATTCATAAGAAAGCTTCTCATGATCAGATAAGAGAGTGTTATGATGATCTTGAAGGGTGTCATACTTAGTATGAAGTCTCTGAAGACTTTCAGCCAAAGCTTTCGACTGATCCATTTCTTCACCCAACATATCATCGCTCTTATTTAGCATGTATTGAACTTTTTCCAAAGCTCTTTGTTGTTTAGTGGCAAGGGAAGCAAGTTTGACATAGCTGGGTCCAAATTCATCACCAGATTAATCATCACTTGACTCGGATAGGTAGCATTCAGTTACCTCAGCACTTTTTGCCATAAGGCATGATGAAGAGGATGATGATTCTGGTTTGAATGTCATCGCTTTGAGAGATTCCTTGAAGTCCTCAAACCAAGGATCACGACAGGTTCGATGACCTTCATAGATCTCAGAGAGACGGTCCCAGATAAGCTTCGCATGATCGAGATGCATGATGTTCCTGAACTGATTTTGAGACAGACAGGAGCAGATGACGTCCTTCGCCGTGAGGTTGAGAAAAGTGTACTTGCGAATGTCATCAGCTCCCGCCGTCTTGCACAAATCGGTAAGACCAATCTCAGTGACGGTCCATAGTTCGCTATTCATAGCCATGAGGCGCTTCTTCATCATGGCCTTCCACTTGGGATACTCGTGACTGTCAGAGATGGGGCATGTCACTTTCCTCATACCTGCGGTCGACATAACTAAAACTCCAGGCGGTTAAACCAAAATCACACAGAACAAGGGAGTACCTTGCTCTGATACCAACTGAAAGTGCGTTATATCAATTAGAGGGGGGGTGAATAGGCGATTTATATGAATTCTTCACCGAGGAATTTGCTAGTGAGGAAATTCCTTAGCAAAGAACTACTTGCAGCAGAATAAGTACTCAGAAGTAAACGTAACAGAAGTCAAGCATAGTCATCATGATGAAATGAAGACAAGCACAGAGTATAGAAAGCGTAATCACAGGATAACACAGGATGAAGACAAACAGACTGAAGAAATTGAACTGAGGAAATTGAGAAAGTCTTCAGTCAAAGTCTTCAAACACAGATATGACAACCACACAATACAATACTGAGGAAATGAAAGAGTTGAGGAAATAGAACCAGTTGGCTTGGTGAAGACAATGATTTGGTAGACCAGTTCCAACTGCTGTCTCAGTTGTACATCTGGTTGGAGCGGCTAGGTATTTAAACCCGAGGACACACAGTCCTCACCGTATTCTCCTTGAACTAAGGTCACACAGACCTCGCCCAATCACTCATGGTAAGTCTTCAGGTGACTTCCGAACCTTCACAAACTCGGTCACTCGGTGATCCACATTTCCTCTTGGATGCTCTAGACCATGAAGCCTAACCGTCTGGAAGAAGCACATTCTTCAAAGGTAACAAGCGTCGCATCCACGCAGGATCAATCTCTTCAGTGATGCTCAATCACTTTGGGTTTGTAGGTGTTTGGGTTTGGGTTTTTCCTCACTCGATGATTTTCGCTCAAAGTCCTCGGAGGATGGGTTGCTCTCAAATGACAAGTGTAAGTTTCTCTCGGAGCAGCCAACCAGCTAGTGGTTGTAGGGGGCGGCTATTGATAGCCTAGGGAGCAACCCGACATGATAAGACATAAATGCCCTTCAATGATATGACCGTTAGGTGGATACGATATTTTGGGACAGCTGGCGTGCAGCACAGCAAAGGTCGGAAATTTGAGGCTCAAATTCCTCAGGGCTATCATGTTCCTCACTGTATAGGCAATCCGCACTGGCGAATTCCTAACTCCTCGGTCAGAACAAATTCCTCAGAGACCAGAAGAACTTCGTGTCTGTCACGAAAGAAATTGACTGAACTGTATGAGATTTCCAATGGCTTCACTCGAAGGGATTGGTAGGTGTAGGATTTTGAGTTGAGCATCACTTGTAATTTTTTGCTTAGTATTTCCTCGACCCCTGTCGTGGGTTTGTCATGCCAGATGTCCTAGCGAAAGGACTTACTCGTGGAGCCATCGCAACGGGTTAACTCGAACGGGTTAAAGCGGACACAGGGACACAGAGAGTTTATACTAGTTCGGCCCCTTCGATGAAGGTAAAAGCCTACGTCTAGTTTGTGATGGAATTAATGGGGTTTCGATGACTAGGGAGCAAATAAGCTTCGCCTAGGCCTCGAGTTGTGGTTGTCTGTCCCTGAACCGCTATCGGGTCGTCCCCTTATATACACGGGTGACGCCCGTCGGTTCATAGAGTCCCAACCTCCGGTTCATACTCGTATCCGGGTTGGTCTCTCCCTATTCCTAACTTGCAATACAAGTTCATTTACACGTCGGTTTATGGTTACATGTGCTAAACCGACTATGGCCTTGGGCCTTTATCTAGCTTCTGGGCTTTAACACCTTTGGACTACTGATGAAGTTAACCCGGCCCAGGCAGGCCGGTTTACGCCCAGTAGTAATATCCCCAACATTAGGCCCCAGATTGATTTGAATGGGTTCATGTCAATCCTTAGCAGGAATCTTCACCTTCAACATCTTCTCGTAATTGTTGAACCGTCGTGTCGTCATCTTCTCTGGTCGCTGTAAACCGGAATGACGTCATCTGGCATTATGAAGTGATACTTTCTTATTTAATAGATCTGCGACAATTGAGGCGTCAGCTCCGCTTCGTGGCTCCTTGATTTTCGCGCCTGATACATATCCCTTTTCCTTATAAATAGGACCGAGGGGCCATTTCCTTTTTCCCTTGTGCGCCCTTCTGCTTCGTCTTCCTCAAGCCATCCTGCTCCGGAGCTCCGCCGCCGTCGTCAACTTCTGCATCGACCTAGGCCGCTGCATCATCCTGAACGTACCAGAGCACCGCGGCGATCTCCCGCATTCCCATAGCTCCGGTAAGTCTTCTGCTCTTTTCATCTCAGATCTGTTCTTAGGGTTTCCATGTTCTTCTAGTGTTCTTCGTCTGCTTCGAGCTCAAATGAAATAGATCTCCAGATGAATCTATGAATCTTTGCTCCGTACAGCGGTGGTTTTTAGCATCTTCTTTTACTGTAATATTTTTGGACCGTAGATCTGATCTATGACTACACAACTCCTTCTAGGTCTTGAATATTTATCCCTTTTACGGACACGCTCCAGATCCAATGCTATAATAGAATTTTGTGAAATCTGTTTCCGCACACTTGGTCATCCGCAATCCCAACTGTTTCATCAATTAGATCCAGCGGTTTAACTTTGTAGAATAGAAATACCAAACCGGTATACACCATTAGTCCCCTTGTTGAACCGCGAGAATTCCTTAACCTATTATGCCGCTTTGCAAACTCCGATTTATAATTAGCTTCCTCCGGTTTAACATTAATCATATCAGCATATAACCTGTACTCAACACAACCTTGAACCGGAATCGCTTTGTTCTGTAGACTCCACCATGGCTAAACAAGTGTACGAGTGCAACTGGGCTCCTTCCCGGGTTACAGAAATGCAACTGAACAACTTGGTCTTGACTGGCGCTTTAAGCAATAAGAATACCATCCACTGGAGGGTCCCAGGAAAAGAGTGTCCTCCCACACCTCGAGAAGGAGAGGTTGTAGTGTTCGCGGATCACCTAGCCAGAGGTTTGAACCCGCCCGGTTCAAAATTTTACCAGGATGTCTTGGCCGACTTCCAAATTCACCCACAAGATATTGGTCCAAACTCTGTTACCAACATATGCCATTTCCAAGTGCTCTGTGAGGTGTTCTTCCAATAAGAACCTACAGTTGAGCTATTCCGAGATTGTTTCCACCTAAACCGCCGCATAGAATTTCCTAATGGTTCCAATATGGAGCTGGGTGGCGTGGCGATTCAAAAACGGAAAGAGGTCACTTATCCTCATGCGAAACTGCACAGTCATCCCCAGGAGTGGAATAACACCTGGTTCTATTGCAAAGACACCTCCCCTGCTGAAGAGAATCCCTTGCCTGGTTTTCGTCCGGAGCGGCTTAGCAACACTCACCCCTTTCCTCAGAGGTTGACTAGCAAAGAGAGGAGTAAGTATGCTCCCCAGCTGTCCAAGCTCAGAGCTTTCATGGCCAACGGTTTGACAGGAGTTGATCTTGCCCGTTGCTGGATATCCTGGAGTATACTGCCCCTTAGCCAACGCTCCAGTTTGATGTGTGAATATACGGGCAGTGTTGACAATCCGCTGCGGCATGTAAACATCCAGCTTACTGATGAAGAAGTCATAGAAGCTGTGAAGAAAATTTTGAACGAACCGGAGCACGTCTGTGCCCGTACCGGCCTGCCTCCTTTTTGCGCCATCAACAAACCTCCAGCTGTAAGTCTGAATTTTCCCTTTCACTAGCTCTGATACTATTGTACTTGTTTATTACTGACACCAATATCAGTCTGACGCAGGGTGATGATCCGTTTTGGAGCAAGAAGCTCCCACAAGAGAAGGCAGATAAACCGGATAAACCAACCCGGCCTAAGACAAAGGTCGTTAAGAAGTCTGCTCACAAAAGGAAAACCACCGCATCTTCTGATCCGCCTGCTGATGACGATGTGGGTAATCCGGACCTTGAGGCAGAACTTGATTCCCTCGGTTTACTTTTTATACACCTTATTGATGATGATATTTGTCAGGATGATGCCTAAGCTAGCCATGCTGATGATGCAGAGGTAATTACTCTTTCTTCTGATTCCAGCCTTCCGCCCTCACACAAAATCCGTCAGGCAAACCGAAAAGTTAAATTTTCTCATCCTCTTGCTTACTTGGATCCCAACTTTCTTATGAAGACCCGACAGCATGAGGTGCGCCGCACAACTCGACACAGCGGCCAGGTAGTTACCTCCGCCGGTTTACCGAACAATCCGGCTCAGAGACGTCGTTCAGAGGTCTCTAATTTGCTTATCAGTATTCGTCGTAAAGCGGGCTGTTTTCATCAACCGCTTAATCCATCTGACTCCGATTATCAGGTCACCTCCCACTCATCCTCTGGCGAGTCAACTGGCACCCAGCTGCCTCCACTAAAAACCGTGCTTGGGTAAATTTGCACTTATCATAATGTTCCTGGTATTTTATCTTGCAACATAGAGCGTTGTTAACTTTGTATATCCTTTCAGGGCTAAACCGAGGCCGAGCAAGAAAGCCCGCCCGGAAAAAGCGGCTGGAGAAGAATCTGCTCCTGAACCGAGTGCAACCCCAAATGTTGAAGTGGTCATCCAGGAAGATGTGGCCAATGACCCGCTAGTACAGGATGAAATTGTCACTGCTGAAGAAGGTTTTGTTAACGCCTCCGGTCCTGCTGACCAGTCTGCCAGCCCCATCCGGATTGAGAAATCCACCAGTCCTGTCCATAAACCGACTGCGCCCGTGCAAACCGGTGAGTCTAAGGATGTTGAAGTCATAATTACCGGCATTGGTCGTTCTGAGCCAGGGAATCCCATCGCTTTAGCCAAACATACTGCAAAAGAAGAATTTTCTGCCATGAGCAAAGGCAAATGGGATGTTGATTTGGCGACGTATGCTGCTCTGAACGCCCAAGACCTTCACTCTGGTTATTTGAACCGGTTATATACTAGCCATGATTATGAGGCTGCTCTGGTAAAGATGATGAAGGAAAAACTTGAGGTAATTTCCATGTGCTTGTTCCTGTATATCGCCAATGTAGCCCCCAAGGGCCGGTCCAACTCATTATAGTTGAAGCGGATCTTGACATAAGACTCAATACTCCAAAGCTCACTGATGTAGCCCCCAAGGGTCGGTTCAACTTAACGCAGTTAAACCGAGCTTTTAATCTTCATACAGTAGCAACAGAAATAATATCAGAGCAAATGGCCATTAGCCCCCAAGTGCCAAGTTGAATACTTGTATTGAGCTTGGGACTTGACAATTGATTGACAGCTGTAGATCAAATAGACATTAGCCCCCAAGTACAAAGCGCATAACTTGTTATGTGGTTGGTACTTCATTTTCTGCCTCACTTGTTAAACCGTATAACTGTTTGAATGTAGGCTGAACTAAAGGCCAAAGAAAACCAAGTCGCCGACCTTCAAGAGAACTTGAAGTCCCAACAAGATGAAACCGCCAAGGCAAAAGAGGAATTAACCAGCGCTTTAAGCACCATGGAATAGCTGAAGGAGGGCTTCAAGAAGGAACGGGCTGATTGGGCCACAGAGAAAGCCACTTTAACCAAGAAGATTAGGGACGTTGAGGCTGCCCTTAAACCGGTAACAGATGAATTGACTAGCGTGAAATGACAAGTGCATGCAATGACTGCTGCCATCTTTGGTAAGCATCCTGTGACTTCTATGACAATCGTAATCCTCTTACAATAGGTCCGGTTTGTGAACCGCTCTATCATGTTGCAGGCACCCGCATTAGCCACTTGGGGTCGGATGTGCGGATGAAGCTGAAAGCTGCCTATACTTTAATCGAGCAGTTGTACACTAGAGCGCAGCGGATTATCTCAACTGCGTCACATAATAATCCAGCACCCACCTTGATCCAAGATACGCTGAAAAGATTGTCAATGCTTCCTGCTCGGATTGAAGAGCTAAAAAGGTCTGTTGCTCGAACCGGAGCCATCAATGCCTTAATCCGGGCCAAAGCATGGGTGCCCGATTTTGATCCTGTTGAGGCAGCTCAAGGCTATCCCAGCTTGAAAGAAGATGGTTCAGAATTCAACGAAGAAGATCTAAGAGCGATAAACCGGGTGGTGCGCCCTCTGGCCTGCCAATTGGCAGAAGAAGCTGATTTGTCGCATTATCAAGCTCAGTATAATGATCAGAACAAACGAGTGGCTGCACCAATCCCCGAAGCGGAGAACCTGATTCCTCCAATCCGTAAGCATACTTATGCTCCTGATATTGAACCATCTTCATTGATCCATGAGGAGGCTGTCTTTCAAGCATTAATGGGAATCGACTGGACCACTGTTGACTTCCAGCCACTGGGTAGGGATGAGGAAGCTGAAGCGGTGCAGGATGACCCACAACAGTCAAACCAGGGCGGCGAGCAGGCGTGAACCGGAAGCAGGATTAATTAGCTGCCTTAGTATATTCCGCCAAGAGAACAATGATCTTATTCGGGTACCATGTTGCCTTTATAATAGGATAGATAATACTTTTGCTTCTTGGGATGCCTTCGTGCATCTGTGCTGATACTTTTATTTGAAAGATCAAAGTTGCCAATTTATATCTCCTGCAATCATGAAATCTTAAACTACCAGGGCTGTTATACCGCCAGCCGGTTTATGAATCTTTATATATATACGCAAGGGGACTTGCAGATATGATCCAAAATTTGTGATACGAAATACCTGCCATTATTGGGCATGAAATAGCCGTTTAGCCAATCTTGAAACGGAGGTTTAATAACCCTATACCGTCATGGGAGAAAACAGCTCCTGTGTATATAACGCCGGTTTACTATGTAAACCGTGCTTTTGTCATAATAACCCTTTGTTACTCCAAAAAAGGATGTTAATAGGAAAAAATCAAACCGAGTAAATAATCTCTGGTTTAAAAATGGACCGTGTTCTGCCAAATTGGCTGTTTGAACCGGTATAAAACGTTGTCGGTTGAAAAACGCAACCAAGATAAAATAGCAACTTTATCAAGAAAATATATTGAAGCAAAGGCAATGACAAAACCTTTTGCAAGAAAGAGGCTTTACTGAGCCGATCAGATGGTGTTACCGTGGTCGGACACGACCAAGCTCCCAATTGGCGTAGCTGTGGTTCAAGTCAGCCAGGTCCCCAAATGAAACCGTGGCATTACGCCGATCAAGTGGCATGGCAATGGTTCGGGTTCGACCAAGCCCCCAAGTGACTATAAGGCCTTTAGGCCGATCAAGAGGCGTGACCGGTTCAGACTTGACCGTGTCCCCAAATGATCTGGTGGCTTTCGCCGATCAAAAGGTGTTGCATCGGTTCAGACACGACTGAGCCCCCAAGTGATCTGGTGGCTTTCGCCTATCAAAAGGTATTGCATTGGTTCAGACATGACCGAGCCCCCATGTGATATTTATAATTTTTGCAAGGGGTAAAACGGAGGTCGCTTTAAAATAGAATGACTCCATGTAACCACACATGATAGAAACGAACAGATACCCCGCTTTAGCTGAGGATCCGGTTTATTGTATTTATAATATATACATTGTCATAATATGTACATAAGCAGAGCCAATGGCTCAAGTATAGTAAGGCCGAAGGTGAGCTATGTTCCACGGCCTGTTGGTCTCCTCCTCTGACTTACGTGAGTTTTTACGCTCTCGAATATCAATCAGATAGTATG
Source organism: Aegilops umbellulata (assembly GCA_032464435.1). NCBI lineage: Eukaryota > Viridiplantae > Streptophyta > Magnoliopsida > Poales > Poaceae > Aegilops > Aegilops umbellulata. Next base: position 35,801,497 of record CP136056.1, on the reverse strand, counting down.
ACCCGTTGTGCAGGTTCTTGCTAACCACGAAAGGTCCTTCCCAAAGCGGAGATAACTTATGCATATCGGTTTGATCTTGAATGAGTCGAAGCACCAAATCTCCTTCTTGAAAGGTTCGGGTCCTGACCTGACGACTGTGATAGCGACGAAGATCTTGTTGGTAAATCGCCGAGCGGGCAGCTGCTATGTCTCGCTCTTCATCCAACTGGTCCAAAGCGTCTTGTCGAGCCGTCTCGTTGTCCGCTTCAATATAAGCCGCAACCCGAGGTGAATCGTGACGGATATCACTAGGGAGAACCGCCTCTGCTCCATAAACCATGAAGAACGGTGTGTATCCTGTCGATCTGTTGGGTGTAGTATTAATACTCCATAACACGGATGGTAACTCTTCAACCCAACAACCCGGCGTCTTCTGCAAAGGAACCATAAGCCGGGGCTTGATGCCTCTCAAGATCTCCTGATTAGCTCTTTCTGCTTGACCATTGGACTGTGGGTGCGCCACTGATGACACGTCAAGGCGGATGTGCTATCGTTCGCAGAACTCTTTCATGGCACTCTTGGACAAATTGGTACCATTGTGTGTGATGATACTGTGTGGAAAACCAAACCGGAAAATCACCTTTTTGATGAACTGAACCGCGGTGGCTGCGTCACACTTACTAACAGGCTTTGCTTCCACCCACTTTGTAAATTTATCAACTGCCACTAGGAGGTGGGTCTTCTTGTCCTTGGACCTTTTGAAAGGCCCCACCATATCCAGCCCCCAGGTTGCAAACGGCCAAGTGATTGGAATCATCCTCAATTCTTGAGCCGGAACATGAGCGCGTCTTGAAAACTTTTGACAACCATCACATCGTCGGACCAGATCTTCTGCATCAGCATGGGCAGTTAACCAATAGAAACCGTGGCGGAACGCTTTAGCCACCAGAGATTTTGAACCGGCGTGGTGACCACAATCCCCTTCATGGATCTCACGCAAAATTTCACAGCCTTCCTCAGGAGACACACATCGTTCAAATGCTCCTGATACACTGCAATGATGCAACTCGCCATTGACGATTGTCATGGACTTGGACTGCCATATTATTTGTCTGGCCAGAGTCTCATCCTCTGGTAACTCGCCCCGGTTCATGTACGCCAGGTAGGGAAGTGTCCAATCCAGAATGACGTGGAGTGTTGCCACCAACTGAGCCTCCGGATCAGGAACAACCAAATCTGCTTCCCCAGGTAGTTGAACCGATGGGTTGTGCAATATATCGAGAAAAACATTGGGCCGAACCGGTTTACGCTGTGAGCCTAGCTGGCTTAAAGCGTCCGCTGCTTCATTCTTCCGACGGTCCATGTGGTCCACCTGATAACCCTTGAAGTGACCTGCAACAGTGTCAACCTCACGACGATATGCAGCCATGAGTGGGTCTTTAGAATCCCAAGTACCAGACACATGTTGAGCCACCAGGTCCGAGTCACCGAAGCACTTAACCCGGCTTAAGTTCATCTCTTTAGCCATCTGGAGACCATGGAGCAAGGCTTCATACTCAGCTGCATTGTTAGTACAAGGGAACATTAAGCGGAGAACATAACAAAACTTGTCACCTCATGGGGAAGTTAATACGACTCCAGTCCCCGAGCCCTCCAATTGCCGTGATCCGTCAAAATGGATGGTCCAATATGTGTGATCCGGCTTCTCTTCAGGGGCCTGCAGCTCCGTCCAGTCATTGAAGAAATCGACAAGTGCTTGGGACTTCACCGCCGTCCGAGGCACGTATTTCAAACCGTGCGGCCCAAGATCTATAGCCCACTTGGCAATCCGACCTGTTGCTTCCCGGTTCTGGATGATATCGCCCAAAGGGGCAGATCTGACCACTGTGATGGGATGCCCTTGGAAATACTGCTTCAGCTTCCGGCTTGCCATAAAAACTCCGTATACCAGCTTCTGCCAATGCGGATATCTTTGTTTCGATTCAATAAGCACCTCGCTGATATAATAAACCGGACGCTGAACCGGGTACTCTTTGCCCGCCTCCTTCCGCTCCACCACTATAGCTACACTGACCGCGCGAGCATTAGCAGCAACATACAATAACAATGGTTTCTTGTCAATGGGAGCAGCGAGTACGGGCGGATTGGCCAATTGCCGCTTTAAATCCTCCAACGCCTGATCAGCGGCAGAACTCTAGACGAACTGATCCGTCTTCTTCAACATCTGATACAACGGGATCGCTTTCTCACCAAGGCGGCTGATAAACCGGCTGAACGCGGCAATCCGGCCAGCCAAACGTTGAACATCATTAATACATTTCGGTTTAGCCAGAGAAGTGATAGTCGTGATCTTCTCCGGATTAGCCTCAATTCCCCTGTTGGACACCAGAAAACCCAATAACTTACCTGCCGGTACACCAAAGACACATTTGGCCGGATTGAGCATCATCTTGTACGTCCTTAGGTTATTAAAGGTTTCCTTCAAATCATTGACCAAAGTTTCCTTCTTCCTTGACTTAACCACAATATCATCCACATAAGCATGCACATTACGGCCAATTTGCTTGTGGAGACAATTTTGCACACATCGTTGATAGGTTGCCTGGGCACTTTTGAGCCCGAAAGGCATAGATACGTAGCAGAAGGCTCCCAAGGGAGTTATGAATGCTGTCTTCTCCTGGTCCTTAACTGCCATTTTGATCTGATGATAGCCGGAATATGCGTCCAGGAAACATAAACGCTCGCAACCCACCGTAGCATCAATAATCTGATCAATACGGGGGAGGGCAAAAGGATCCGCAGGACAGGCCTTATTAAGATCAGTATAATCCACACACATGCGCCAGATGCCATTTTTCTTAAGGACCAGCACCGGATTAGCAAGCCACTCAGGGTGGAAAACTTCAACGATGAAGCTAGCTGCTAAGAGCCTGGCCACCTCTTCTCCAACAGCTTTCCGCCTCTCCTCATTGAAGCGGCGGAGGAACTGTTTCACCGGTTTGTATTTAGGATCCACATTAAGAGTGTGCTCAGCGAGTTTCCTCGGTACACCTGGCATGTCAGAAGGCTTCCATGCAAAGATGTCCCGATTCTCACGGATGAACTCGATGAGCGCGCTATCCTATTTCGGATCCAGATTGGCACTGATGCTGAACTGCTTGGACGAATCGCCAGGTACAAAATCAACAAGCTTAGTCTCAGCGGCTGATGTAAACTTCAGGGCCGGATCATGCTCCATAGTAGGCTTCTTTAAAGGAGTCATATCTGTCGGATCAACATTGTCCTTATAATACTTGAGTTCCTCGGTGGTACAAACCGACTCTGCGTAACCCGCATCTCCTTCTTCACATTCCAAAGCGACCTTGCGGCTTCCGTGAACCGTGATGGTCCCCTTATGACCTGGCATCTTGAGCTGCAGATACACATAGCAGGGCCGTGCCATGAATTTGGCATAGGCCGGTCTACCGAACAGGGCGTGATACGGGCTTTGGATTTTCACCACCTCGAACGTCAGTGTCTCTGATCGGGAATCGTGATCATCTCCAAAGGCCACTTCCAACGCTGTCTTCCCAACGGGGTATGCTGACTTGCCAGGTACCACACCATGAAAAACCGTATTCGAAGGTCGGAGTTCTTTATCTGTTAGCCCCATTCGACGGAAAGTCTCGTAGTACAGGATGTTAATGCTGCTACCTCCATCCATGAGTACCTTGGTGAACTTATAACTTCCCACCTGAGGCACCACCACTAAAGCCAGCTGACCCGGATTGTCAACCCGGGAAGGGTGATCCTCTCTACTCCATACGATTGGCTGCTCTGACCAGCGCAGATACCGGGGCACGGCGGGTTCAACAGAATTAACTGCCCGCTTCTGGACCTTCCGGTCCCGCTTGTCCAAGCTAGTGGTGAATACATGATACTGCCCACTATTTAGTTGCTTTGGATTGCTCTGGTAACCCGACTGCTGCTGTTGCTGATTGTAACCACCTTGGTTATTCTGATTATGCTGATTGTTATTCCCGCCCGGATTACCATTAAATCCTGAACCGGAATTTTCTCCACCGTGACCCGGCCCAGATCCAGAACCACCATCAGAGCCGGGGTCATACCGGAAGGCACTGGAGCTCTTGAACTCCTGCATAATATAGCAATCCTTCCAAAGGTGGTTTGCTGGTTCCTCCCTTGTCCCATGCTTTGGACAGGGCTAGTTCAACAGATAATTTAGGCGTTCCGGATTAGGACTAGGCGCTCCACTGCGGTTTTTGCCCTTACGTCGCTGGCCCCTGTTCTGCACATTAGTATTAGCCACAAAATCCATGCTGTCGTTCGCTTTACGCTTGCCTCCACCACCGTTTCCTGTTGAGTGATGCTGCTGACCCTTGAAGTTGTCGTTCTTCTTTCCCTTCCCTGTCTTTTCATTGTCAGACTCGGGATCCTTGGTACTATCAGAATCAGCGTATTTTACCAAAGCGCCCATGAGGGTCCCCATGTCAGTACAATGGCGCTTCATCCGTCCTAACTTCAGCTTCAAGGGTCCAAACCGGCAATTGCCTTCCAAGGTTATAACTGCGGTGTCCGCATTGATGCGGTGTGATGAATGCAGAACTCGTGAGACCCTGCGCACCCAATGAGTCGTTGATTCTCCTTCCTCCTGGACACAGGCAGCTAAATCCACTGTCGACATGGGCTGCTTACACGTGTCTTTGAAATTATTGATGAACCGGGCTCGCAACTGGGCCCATGAACCGATAGAATTGGGCGGCAGGCTTTTTAACCAAGTACGGGCTGTCCCTTCAAGCATCATGGTGAAATATTTTGCACACGCCGCCTCATCCACATCAAGCATCTCCATGGCCATCTCATAACTCTCCATCCATGTCTCTGGGGGTTGATCCGCCGTATAGTTCGGCACCTTGCGCTGGCCTTTAAAATCCTTAGGCAGGCGCACAATGCGTAAAGCGGGGACAAGGCAAGGCACTCCCAAAGCGCTAGAAGTGAGTCCTGGCTCTACCGAAGTGGTGGGACGAACTGACGTGAGCTGACGAGTCTCATGTTGTGCTGCTAACTCGGCTTCCCTGCGCGCTCGGGCTCGGTCTACCACCTCCTGTGCATCGAGAGCCGGATTGTTGCCCCGGGGCGCTTCACGCCATGCATTACTTGACTCAGCTGGCTCCTCCATATGTCTGCTATAACTCCGGCTTGGACGTGGGGTAGAATGAATCCGCTAACGGCTGTACGAATACGCTTCCTGTTGGACCAACGCCGTCCTGAGGATCTCCTTGACCCGGCGTGTCTCTATCGCCTGCAATGAATCCCCCTCGACCGGAATAGCCTCCAATCATGCTGCCGCTGCAACAAGGTTATCCAGCGGGTTGGAATAGTGACCTGGAGGTGTGGGCACAACCTGCGGTACTCCAGTGTTATGACGGGTAGATCTATTACTCGGGGTTGAACCGGCGTGCCCGTCCCGGGCGCCCCCGCCCGGTTTACCGCTGGTAGATTACTGGTCCCCGCTGCAGGGGTGTTGAAAAGGTTCCTTCCTTCAAAAACTAAGGGCAAACGAGATTGGTACTTCCTCCTCATGACTTCCTGTGAAGCGTTCTGGTCCGCAGTCATCCTGACCTCTTCAGCTGCCAGATCCGCCTTGGCCTGAGTAATCTGCTCTCTCAACTTTGCGATCTCTGCGTTATGAGCATCCTGATCCGCCGGATTAGCTTCCGCCATTAGTGCAGCCAATGCGTCGAACAGATCGGATAACACCTGAGCCGGCGGGCGCACAGAGCCTCCTGCTCCAGCAGCCGTTGCCGCTGCTGAACCAGAAACCAATGCCACGGCCGTCGATGAGTGAAGCGCCGCTTGTGTACCGGCCATGAATATCCCAACCCGGTTGGGCATATCAGAGGGGTCCGGAATACTGTCGCCATCGGAACAGCCCCCAATCCGGCCATCTTGTAGCTGATACAACAACTCAGTTTCTCCGGTCGATGACTCGTCGCCAGAGTAAACGACAGTTTCACCACCAGATCCTGATCCGTCCTCATAGCTTCCTCCATGGATGACTCCCACGAAGGCACGTTTCACGGCCGGTTTAGCCCGGGCAGGTCGCGCACGCTGAGCTGTCTCGACGAGGTCGGTGCAGGTGTCCAGCTCAGGGCCCGGTTCACCGATCTTGCCGATGAAGACGTGTATGCCACCAAAGGGGACCCGATACCCGTACTCAATTGAGCCGGCCTCGGGGCCCCAGCCTGCGTCGTCGATGTAGATCCTGCCGCAACGACTCTTGGTCATCCGGCCCACGGCATATCCCTCGAGTCCTTCAAAGCGTCACTCCAAGAACTTGAAACCATCGTGCGATAGCCCCACGGTGGGCGCCAACTGTCGTGGGTTTGTCACGGCAGATGTCCTAGCAAAAGGACTTAGTCGTGGAGCCATCGCAACGGGTTAACTCGAAGGGGTTAAAGCGGACACAAGGACATAGAGAGTTTATACTAGTTCGGCCCCTTCGATGAAGGTAAAAGCCTACGTCTAGTTTGTGATGGAATTGATGGGGTTTCGATGACTAGGGAGCAAATAAGCTTCGCCCAGGCCTCAAGTTGTGGTTGTCTGTCCTTGAACCACTATCGGGTCGTCCCCTTATATACACGGGTGACGCCCGTCGGTTCATAGAGTCCCAACCTCCGGTTCATACTCGTATCCGGGTTGGTCTCTCCCTATTCGTAACTTACAATACAAGTTCATATACACGTCGGTTTATGGTTACACGTGCTGAACCGACTATGGCCTTGGGCCTTTATCCAGCTTCTGGGCTTTAACACCTTTGCACTACTGATGAAGTTAACCCGGCCCAGGCTGGCCGGTTTACGCCCAGTAGTAATATCCCCAACAACCCCCTTTAATAGTACGGTGTTTCCTATGACTCAAGAAAGAGAAAAATAAACTAAAAAAACAAAAGTCTTCATGCTTCATATTCCTCGAATGAATACCAAGTCTTCAAGGTCACACCAATTTCTTCACTTTCAAAGTCTTCAAAAAGTGTTCAGAATACCAAAGTCTTCAGTCGAAGAACTTCATTTTTAGGGGTCGACTTTCTCTGTAAATATCAAACTCCTCATAGACTTATAGACTTGTGTACACTCATAAACGCATTAGTCCCTTAACCTATAAGTCTTCAATACACCAAAATCACTAAGGGGCACTAGATGCACTTACAGTAAGCTATCTCGTTATGCCCCTGATGATGTGGCCACAGATGCCGCGAAGCAGGAGAAGTTTATGGAAGGGATAAATGATGAGATGAGCATGCAGTTGATGGTGGCAACATTCAACAACTACCAGGAGTTGGTAGACAAGGCTGTTATGATTGAAGGGAAGCAGCAGCAGATTGAGAGCCGCAAGAGGAAGTATGGACAAGGAAAGTACAATTCTAGAGCTCAGTAGAAGCCTCGTTTCACCCCGAACTCGGGAGGACTTGTCCATAACCATGGAGGCTACACCCACAATGGAGGGAGTTCTCACAACCACAATGGCTCCAAGAATGGAAACGAGAATGGAGCAGGCAGCAATCATAACCACTCTAACCCAGCCACACCCGCCAAGAAGGACCTAACATTACTTGTTTCAAGTGCGGGATGACTGGACACTATACCACTGAGTGCCCTGAAGCAAAGAATGGGAATGTCAATGGAAGCACTGGGAAGAAGTCCAACCCTTTCAATAGGGGACAAGTGAACCACGTGAACATGGAGGAAGTTGAGGAGCATCCTGATGCAGTTATTGGTAAGTTTTTGGTTAAGTCTTGTACTTCAATCGTTCTTTTTGATATTGGTTCATCGCATTCATACATATCAAGGGGATTCGTGGATAAGTATAAGTTGCCCACTAAGGTACTTAGGACACCTATGTTAGTAAGCTCACTAGGAGCGGAGTATATGGCAAGTCAAGGATGTTTTCAGATGCCATTGACCATTGGAAGCCATGTTTTCCCCTCAGATCTAATAATTTTGGAATCACAAGGTTTGGATGTGATACTAGGAATGATTGGCTATCAATGTATGGAGGAAACATTGATTGCGCGAGTAAGTCAATATTATTCACCGCCCAGAGGGAAAAATGATCAAGTATGTTTCCAGGCATGTGCCAAGGAGGACCCAAGTAAATTCTCTCATGGGAGTTGTTCAGGAGGAAGTGCTGGTAGTGAAGGATTACCCTGATGTATTTCCGGAGGAGTTACCAGTCATGCCACCAGATCGAGATATCGAGTTTTTGATAGAGCTGTTGCCAGGCACCAGACCAATATCTAAGAGACCATACCGGATGCCCGCAAACAATCTGGAGGAGATTAAGAAGCAGATTAAGGAGTTATCGGAGAAAGGATACATTCGAAGAAGTTCATCACCATGGGGAGCCCCAGTGCTCTTGGTTGAGAAGAAGGATGGATCGTTAAGGATGGTTGTTGATTATCGTGCGTTGAATGAAGTAACAATCAAGAATAAGTATCCACTTCCGATGATCAATGATTTGTTTGACCAGTTGCAAGGAGCTAAGGTGTTTTCGAAGATTGATCCGCGATCAGGATATCACCAGCTGAAGATTAGGGAAAAGGATATACCTAAGACAACCTTCACCACAAGGTACGGGCTATATGAGTATACGGTTATGTCATTTGGACTGACTACGCCCCTACCTATTTCATGAGTATGATGAACAAGGTGTTCATGGAGTTCTTGGATAAGTTTGTCGTGGTGTTCATTGATGATATCTTGGTATACTCGAAGAATGAAGAGGAACACAAGGAGCATTTGCGTTTAGTTCTCTAGAAGCTCAGGGAACACCAGTTATATGCCAAGTTCAGCAAATGTGAGTTTTGGTTGAAGGAAGTTGGATTTCTTGGACATGTTATATCAGGAGAAGGTATAGCAGTGGATCCCACCAAGGTTCAATCAGTCACTGAGTGGTTGGCACCCACCTCAGTTGGAGAGATCCACAGTTTTCTTGGACTTGCGGGATACTACCAGAGATTCATTGAATTTTTTTCTAAGATTGCGAAGCCTATGACTACATTGTTGAAGAAGGACACTAAGTTCCATTGGACTGATGAATGTGAAGCAAGCTTCCAGGAGTTAAAGAAATGTTTGACTACAGCCCCAGTGCTGATTCTGCCAGATATACGCAAGGATTTCCATGTGTACTACGACACCTCTCGCTTAAGACTTGGAGGAGTACTTATGCAAGGCGGGAGAGTTGTTTCGTATGCCTCACGACAACTGAAACCGCACGAATTGAATTATGCCACACATGATTTGGAGTTAGCCGTTGTGGTGCATGCGCTCAAGACCTGGAGACATTTTCTCATTGGTAACCGTTGCGATGTGTACACGAACCACAAGAGTTTGAAGTACATCTTCACTCATAAGGAGCTGAACCTCAGGCAGAGGGGATGGTTGGAGCTCATAAAGGATTACGACATGAAGCTGCATTATCATCCAGGAAAGGCCAATGTCGTAGAAGACGCTTTGAGTCGTAAGAGTTATGTTAACACTCTCGTAAGCGGAGGGATGCCAAAGGAGTTAGCCGAGGATCTCAGGGAACTTCGTTTGGAGATTGTTCCTAGAGGTTATGTTGTAGCAATGGAGGTTCAGTCTACATTGTTGGGAAAGATTCGAGAAGCGCAGAAGGATGATAAGGAGATTGCTGAGATAAAGGAGAAGATGAGTGAAGGGAAAGCCAAAGGTTTTCGTGAGGATAAGCACAACACCTTATGGTTTGAGGACCGTATATATGTGCCCAATAATACAGAGATCATAAAGTTGATACTACAGGAAGCTCGTGACTCGCCATACTTGATAAACCCCGGAAACACTAAGATGTATTTGGATTTGAAGGAGCATTTCTGGTGGACTGGTATGAAGAAGGATATTGCCGAGTATGTAGCCATATGTGATGTATGTCAGAGAGTGAAGGCAGAACATCAGAAGCCAGCAGGATTACTGCAGCCTATGCCGATACCCGAATGGAAGTGGGATAAGCTTGGCATGGATTTTATCACCGGATTACCCAGGACCCGATCGGGATATGATTCTATCTGGGTAGTAGTGGATCGCTTGACCAAAGTAGCCCACTTTATCCCAGTGAAAACCACTTATACAAGTGCGAAGTTGGCCAAGATATACATGACCAGGATCGTATGTCTGCACGGAGTTCCAAGGACCATCGTATCAGATAGAGGAACACATTTTACCTCAAAGTTTTGGCACCAGTTGCACCAGACTTTGGGAACCAGGCTGGAGTTCAGTACAACTTTTCACCCACAAACAGATGGACAGACTGAGAGAGTCAATCAAATTCTGGAGGACATGTTGAGAGCTTGTGCGCTAGATTACAGATCTAGTTGGGATGACAATTTACCCTACGCTGAGTTCTCATACAACAACAGCTACCAAGCCAGTTTGAAGATGGCACCATTCGAAGCCTTGTATGGGAGAAGATGCTGAACACCGTTAATGTGGGATGAAGTTGGAGACCGCCAGTTGTTTGGACCGGATTTGATTAAGGAATCTGAAGAGAAGGTTAAGCTGATTCGAGATAGATTGAAGGTAGCTCAGTCCCGACAGAAGAGTTATGCAGATTCGAAACGCAAGGAGGTAGTCTATGAAATCGGAGACAGAGCGTATCTACGAGTGTCACCTCTTCGAGGAGTTAAACGTTTTGGAGTTAAAGGAAAGTTGGCCTCGAGATTTGTAGGACCATACCGTGTTTTGTAACGTATGGGAGAGGTTGCCAACAAGTTGGAGTTACCCGAAGGACTGTCGGGAGTACATGATGTGTTTCACGTTTCCCAGTTGAAGAAGTGCCATGCAGAGATGGCCGATATTCCTCTGAGAGATATGGTACCCCTAGAAGCGATTTAGTTGGACACTTATTTGACATATGAGGAGAAACATGTCAAGATTCTTGAGTTTGCCAGCCGAGCTACTCGCAGCAAGGTTATCAAGTTTTGCAAAGTTCAGTGGAGCCACCATACGGAGGATGAAGCCACCTGGGAATGAGAGGATGATTTACGCAAAGACCACCTGCACCTATTTTCTAGCCAACCCGAATCTCGAGGGCGAGATTCATCTTAAGGAGGTAGGTTTATAACATCCCAAATTTTCAATTTGGAATGTTATACATAGGTCATTCATGCATATCATATTTTATTGCATTTCATTTCGCGATCCTCGAAATTCTAAGCAACTCAAGGACCCTCGGAGAGAGTTGGGGATTTCACCTTTTTCATATTTGACTTTTATCAAATATTGAAACAAGGATCACTTTAGTTTTAATTTATTTTCTCTCCAAAAATATTTCATATTAAAAATATATGAGAGGAGCTAATATTACTTCTCCAAAATAAATGAAATATTGGAGGAAAATATGAAAATCAAATATTTGATTTTATTCAGATTTTATTGCAATTTTATTTGAATTAGGAAAAAATACGTGTTTTCCAAAATTGCATTTTAGGCCCAAATAAATGTTCACCCTATCCGACATATTTTTAGAGGATGGGAAAAACTAATTTCGGGATTTTTGGAGTCTGTTTAGTATTCTTTTTCTTTCTTTTTCTGCGCATCAGAATTATTAAAAAAAGGAAACCGACCTACGGGCCGTATCCGGCCCGGACTCCCCAGGCCCCCTTTATAAGCCGCCCCCTGCCCCGCAGCCCACCGTTGCAGCCAGCCCGCCCGCGCCTCCCGATACCCTAGCCGCCGCCAGCCGCGCCGTCGCCGCCTCGCACGCCGCGCTGCGCCGCCGCCGCCGCTGACCGTCGCCGCCCCGCCGTGCCGCACGTCGCCGCCGACCGCAGCCCGACTCGCCAGAGTTAGCCGCCGCCATTTTTTTTCTCGTCGGTTTATTTCGATAAACCCTAGATCTAGATTCGGTTTTTTTATTTTTCTGGTTTATTTCTTTAGATCGGTTTTTCCGTCGGTTTATTTATTTTGCGGACGTTCGTACGTTCATTCGTTTAAACGAACGTCGTTCACCCGTTAGTCACAGACAGCGAACGTTCGTTCGTTAGCCTGTTCGTCAGTTTTTCTTTTTCCTGGGTTTTTCGTGATTATTTTGAATCATGATTTCTGACCTGATTTTCGTTTTAGTTTATCTTTTCGCTCGTTTATCGGAATCAGGCGATTCAAGCGCCTAGATCTTCGTCTCGAAGCCCTCTTACTATTTTACAAAGTTCAACAAGATTTTGGTACTGTAAAATTTGACTTTAGTCCAGATTAGTAATTGGATTTTGTTTCTTTCGCAGTTTCTGTTTCGTTGCTCCGTTTGATTTGATTCTTTTTTGCAAACCGGAGTGCTTAAGTTGAACTTTCTGGTTAGATCTTCTTATTTGAATTTCACCCGTGCATCTTTGCTTGTTTGCTTATGTGTGTTATTGTTTGTTTGCGATAGAATTCCCGGAGTGCGAAGCGTGCTACTACGAGTCACTAGGTTTTGCGGATCGTCAGCAAGACAAGTAACACATTGATCATACTCCTTTAATACCCAGTTTTCATGCATTAGATACAATTCTCACACTTTGCATGAGTAGGATCTCTTAACTTGTGGGTCTGGGAAGTAGTTGATGAGGTAGAACCTATTACCCTGTTTATTATCAAACCTTGGGAGTTACTTCTACATTATGCTTATTGCCATGCTATGCTCGTAGACGTGGATTGGGTTTGAGTGTATCCATGACAGATGTGAGTTGTTAATTAATGGTTCAACTTAAGGTGGCTACTTTAATACACATCTGGGTGGATTGCTTGTTTGGGCACCTGGAAAATCCAGTGATGTCCTAGGATATCCCAGAGTACCCGTGTGATTATCCTACAGTCCGCCACCCAGGCTCAAAGGGATCATAAGATTATTCATGCTAGAAACTTCTGTGTGCAGCCACAAGCCATTATGGACTCTAGCATAGTTGAGTATGTTGTGTGACCTCTTTTAGTGGTGGGCTAGAAGATGTAGAGGGAAGTAGGTGTAACTGCCCATCCAGAGTAAAGAGTTAATGCTTCTGAAAGACTATGTCTCGGTCATCCGTTTCTCAAACACCATGAAGTGCGAGAAATCCAATGAAGGCGATCGAGTCTTGTGGGTAAAAGTGCGCAAACCTCTGCAGAGTGTACAATCTAATCATGGTTATCCGCATCCCCAGTTATGGACATCTTGAGTATCTAGTACTTGGATTATCCTATTGTATCTCATCGCTCTAATTTAATTTGTTGGGTTGATAATTACCTTTGATTGGGATTGAGTTGGAGGAACCTTCTCAATGATGTTTCAACTACCATGATAGTTAAATAAAATTTATTCCTTTGTTGTAGGAAAAAATTTGCTTTTCGCAAAATCATATAACCATAGAGCCTCCACCAGCCATATATGCATATAGTGATAATATTTATAGTGATAGTATTTATCTGTTCATTGCTCTACTGTGTTATATTGCCAGCATATTCCATGTCCTGACCCATTTTCAGGCTGCAACGTATTATGTTGCAGACTTTTTAGACGACGAGTAAAGGTGCGATAGGTTGTTGTCATGCACTCAGCTATGCCGTTGGAGTTGATGGACTCGCTTTATCTTCCAGGTCTTCTGCTATTATCGTGTTAGATGGCCTTAAGTCATATTTATTGTAATAAGTTCTCTCTTGAGACATTCGATGTAATAAGTGTGTGATTGCTACTCTGTTATAAATCCTTCGGGTATTGTGTGTGTCAGCATTACCGATCCAGGGATGAAACTGAAGCATAGAGACTTGACCGTTTGAGTTCGGGTCGCTACAATATATCACTATGGGTGGAATAGAATATGATAATGGGGTTGTGTGGAGAAGACAAAAAAAGAAAGTCTCACATTGACGCGGCTAATCAAAGGGCTAGGGAGATGCCCATCAATTGATGTCAATGCAAGGAGTAGGGATTGCCATGCAATGGATGCAATAGAGCTATAAATGTATGAAAGCTCAACAAAAGAAACTAAGTGGGTGTGCATCCAACTTGCTTGCTCACGAAGACCTAGGGCATTTGAGGAAGCCCATCATTGGAATATACAAGCCAAGTTCTATAATGAAAAATTCCCACTAGTATATGAAAGTGACAAAACAAGAGACTCTCTATCATGAAGATCATGGTGCTACTTTGAAGCACAAGTGTGGAAAGAGGATAGTAGCATTGTCCCTTCTTTTTTTTGGGCCTCCCTTTTTTTATTTGTCCTTTCTCTTTTTTTATTGGGACAGTGCTCTATTAATGATGATCATCACACTTCTATTTATTTACAACTCAATGATTACAACTCGATAGTAGAACAAAATATGACTCTATATGAGTGCCTCCAGCAGTGTACCGGGATGGGCAATGAATCAAGAGTGACATGTATGAAAATTATGCATGGTGGCTTTGCCAAAATTACGATGTCAACTACATGATCATGCAAGGCAATATGACAATGATGAAGCGTGTCATAATAAACAGAACAGTGGAAAGTTGCATGGCAATATATCTCGGAATGGCTATGGAAATGCCATAATAGGTAGGTATGGTGGCTGTTTTGAGGAAGATATAAGGAGGTTTATGTGTGATAGAGCGTATCATATCACAGGGTTTGGATGCACCGGCGAAGTTTGCACCAACTCTCAAGGTGAGAAAGGGCAATGCATGGTACCGAAGAGGCTAGCGATGGTGGAAGGTTGAGAGTGCGTATAATCCATGGACTCAACATTAGTCATAAAGAACTCACATACTTATTGCAAAAATCTACAAGTCATCAAAAACCAAGCACTACGCACATGCTCCTAGGGGGATAGATTGGTAGGAAAAGACCATTGCTCGTCCCCGACCGACACTCATAAGGATGACAATCAAAGAACACCTCATGTTTCAAATTTGTTACATAACATTTACCATATATAACGTTTACCATACGTGCATGCTATGGGACCTGCATACTTCGACAGAAGTATTTCTCAAATTCACAACTACTCAACTAGCATGACTCTAATATCACCATCTTCATATCTCAAAACAATCATAAAGAATCAAACTTCTCATAGTATGCAATGCACTTCATATGAAAGTTTTTATTATAACCCTCTTGGATGCCCATCATATTAGGCCTAGTTTCATAACCAAACAAAATTACCATGTTGTTTAGGACTCTCAAAATAATATAAGTGAAGCATGAGAGTTCATCTATTTCTACAAAATAAATCCACCATCGTGCTCCAAAAGATATAAGTGAAGCACTAGAGCAGCAACAAACTACTCCGAAAGATATAAGTGAAGATCAATGAGTAGCAGAATAATTATGCAACTATGTGAAGACTATCTAACATTTATGAATTTAAGATCTTGGTATTTTATTCAAACAACAAGCAAAATTAAATAAAATAAAATGATGCTCCAAGCAAAACACATATCATGTGGTGAATAAAAATATAGCTCCAAATAAAGTTACCGATGAACGAAGACGAAAGAGGGGATTCCATCCAGGGCATCCCCAAACTTAGGCTGTTGGTTGTCCTTGAATATTACCTTGAGGTGCCTTGGGCATCCCCAGGCTTAGGCTCTTTCCACTCCTTATTCCATAGTCCATCGAATCTTTACCCAAAACTTGAAAACTTCAAAACACAAAACTTAACAGAAAACTCGAAAGCTCCGTTAGTATAAGAAAATAAATCACCACTTAGGTACTGTTATGAACTCATTATAAATTCATATTGGTGTAATATATATTGTATTCCAACTTCTCTATGGTTCACACCCTTCGGTACTACTCATAGATTCATCAAAATAAGCAAACAACACAATGAAAACAGAATCTGTCAAAAACAGAACAGTCTGTAGTAATCTGTATCAAATGTATAATTATGTAACTCCAAGAATTCTGAAATAAATTTGTGGACCTGAGTAATTTTTCTATTAATAATATGCAAAAATAATCAACTAAATAGCACTCTCCAGTAAAAAGTTGTAGCTAATCTCTTGAGTGCTAAAGTTTTTGTTTTTTACAGCAAGATCCTAAAGACTTCACCCAAGTCTTCCCAAAGGTTCTACTTGGCACAAACACTAATTAAAACATAAAACCACATCTAAACAGAAGCTAGATGGATTATTTATTCCTAAACAGAACTAAAAAGCAAGAAACTAAAATAAAATTAGGGTACCTCCCAACAAGCGCTATCGTTTAACGCCCCTAGCTAGGCATGATGATTTCAATGATGCTCACATAAGACATAA
This sequence comes from Aegilops umbellulata, assembly GCA_032464435.1. NCBI lineage: Eukaryota > Viridiplantae > Streptophyta > Magnoliopsida > Poales > Poaceae > Aegilops > Aegilops umbellulata. The sequence continues at coordinate 35,785,255 of CP136056.1, read as the reverse complement.
GAATTGAAACATAAAGAGAGCATCATGAAGAATATGACTAGCACATTTAAGTCTAACCCACCTCCTATGCATAGGGATTTTGTGAGCAAACAACTTATGGGAACAATAATCAACTAGCATAGGAAGGTAAAACAAGCATAACTTCAAAACTTTAAGCACATAGAGAGGAAACTTGATATTATTGCAATTCCTACAAGCATATATTCCTCCCTCATAATAATTTTCAGTAGTATCATGAATGAATTCAACAATATAACCAGCACCTAAAGCATTATTTTCATGATCTACTTGCATAGAAATTTTATTACTCTCCACATAAGCAAAATTGTTCTCTTTCGGGATAGTGGGAGTATCATAAGAGACTCGAATACTATAAATTGTTTCCACATTAAAATAGTAATATTCAGAAAAAGGGTAATCATAATCATGACAAGTTTTATAAATATAATCATCTCTACTTTTTATAGCATAAGTTTCATCACAATAATCATCATAAGTAGCAACTTTGTTCTCATCATAATCAATTGAAACCTCCTCCAAGATAGTGGAATCATTACTAAATAAAGTCATGACCTCTCCAAATCCACTTTCATAACTATCATAATAAGATTCAACATCCTCCAAAATAGTGGGATCATTACTTCCTAAAGTTGACACTCTTCCAAACCCACTTTCATCAATATAATCATCATAAGTAGGAGGCATGCTATCATCATTATAAATTTGCATATCAAAAGATGGGAGACTAAAAATATCATCTTCATTAAACATAGAATCCCCAAGCTTTGGACAAACATTAATTGCATCAAATATATTCTCAAAAACATCATCTTCATCAAACATAGCATCCCCAAGCTTGGGCCTTTTCATATCATAAGCATAATCGCTCTCATCATTAATAGTATGGATGGCACCAATAGTATAACAATTATCATCATCACGATGAGTAATAGGAGCAACATCATTTGGGACAGATACCTTTCTACCTTTGCTTATCTGTCTTTTCTTTTTATTCTTCACATCATGTGTGGGTTCAACCTATTTTTGGAGCTCCTTATTAATGAGATTGGTTGAATAGAAGGCTCCTCCTCGTTACCTGATTCATCATAAGAAATAATAGGAGAATATTCGGAAGTCTCTTCCCATTTGTTAGTATTCTCTTCATCTTATATTTCTTTTCTTTTCTTTATGTAATTGGCAATATAAGGATTTTCAATGCAATTCACCGCACAATACATATAAATTTCCTCTAGATCAAAATAAAGAACTCTATCAAGGGCAAATTCTGGAATAACCTTAGTTATACGTTTCATTTCTTCATAACCCAAGAGAAAACTAATTTCATTATGATGTGCAAGGGAAATCAAGTCATCACAATTTTTGGACACGATACGATCATGAAACAATTCTCATTGGGTACTGAAATGATCACGTTCATTGCAAAGTTCACAAGTACAGCTAAGAAAATTTAAAATTTCATCACAAACATCTTGCCTTTCTTGCAAACATTTAGTTTCCAAATACTTATGCCTCTTGCAAAATCTATCTTCCTTGTTTGGTATGTACTTGCAAACTCTATGCACTCCACAAAAATCAACATGCTTATAAGAGATATTTTCATCATGACTAGTGCAATCATCATTAGTACTATGGATATTCAAAGAGTTCATACTAACAACATTGGAATCATGCTCATCATTCAGAGATTTAGTGCCATACATTCTAATGCATTCTTCTTCCAGCAATTGAGCACAATTATTGGAATCCTTATTTTCATGAAAGATATTAAAAAGATGAAGCAGATGAGGTACCCTCAATTCCATTTTTTTTGTAGTTTTATTTTATAAACTAAACTAGTGATAAAACAAGAAACTAAAAGATTCGATTGCAAGATCTAAAGATATACCTTCAAGCACTCACCTCCCCGGCAACGGCGCCAAAAACTGCTTGATGTCTACTACGCAACCTTCTTCTTGTAGACGTTGTGGGGCCTTCAAGTGCAGAGGTTTGTAGGACAGTAACAAGTTTCCCTCAAGTGGATGACCTAAGGTTTATCAATCCGTAGGAGGTGTAGGATGAAGATGGTCTCTCTCAAACAACCCTGCAACCAAATAACAAAGAGTCTCTTGTGTCCCCAACACACCCAATACAATGGTGAATTGTATAGGTGCACTAGTTCGGCGAAGAGATGGTTATACAAGTGCAATATGGATGGTAGATATAGATTTTTGTAATCTGGAAATATAAAAACAGCAAGGTAGCAAGTGATAAAAGTGAGCACAAACAGTATTGCAATGCTAGGAAACAAGGCCTAAGGTTCATACTTTCACTAGTGCAAGTTCTCTCAACAATAATAACATAATTGGATCATATAACTATCCCTCAACATGCAACAAAGAGTCACTCCAAAGTCACTAATAGCGGAGAACAAACGAAGAGATTATGGTACGGTATGAAACCACCTCAAAGTTATTCTTTTTGATCGATCTATTCAAGAGTCCGTAGTAAAATAACACGAAGCTATTCTTTCCGTTCAATCTATCATAGAGTTCGTACTAGAATAACACCTTAAGACACAAATCAACCAAAACCCTAATGTCACCTAGATACTTCAATGTCACCTCAAGTATCCGTGGGTATGATTATACGATATGCATCACACAATCTCAGATTCATCTATTCAAACTAACACAAAGTACTTCAAAGAGTGCCCCAAAGTTTCTACCAGAGAGTCAAGACGAAAACGTGTGCCAACCCCTATGCATAAGTTCAACCGAACCCGCAAGTTGATCACCAAAACATACATCAAGTGAATCACGTGATATCCCATTGTCACCACAGATATGCACATGCAAGGCATACATCAAGTGTTCTCAAATCCTTAAAGACTCAATCCGATAAGATAACTTCAAAGGGAAAACTCAATCCATTACAAGAGAATAGAGGGGGAGAAACATCATAAGATCCAACTATAATAGCAAAGCTCGCGATACATCAAGATCGTATCACCTTAAGAACACGAGAGAGAGAGATCAAACACATGGCTACTGGTACATACCCTCAGCCCCGAGGGTGAACTACTCCCTCCCCATCATGGAGAGCGCCGGGATGATGAAGATCGCCACCGGTGAGGGTTCCCCCCTCCGGCAGGGTGCCGGAACAGGGCCCCGATTGGTTTTTGGTGGCTACAGAGGCTTGCGGTGGCGGAACTCCCGATCTATTGTGTTCCCTGGAGTTTTTAGTGTATATGGATATATATAGGCGAAAGAAGTCGGTAAGGGGAGCCATGAGGGGCCCACGAGGGTGGGGGGCACGCCCAAGGGGGCAGGCATGCCTCCCTGCCTCATGGCCACCTCGAAGCTTCCTTGACTTCAACTCCAAGTCTCCTCTATCATGTTCGTTCCAAAAATCACGCTCCCGAAGGTTTCATTCCGTTTGGACTCTGTTTGATATTCCTTTTCTGCGAAACACTGAAACAAGGGAACAAACAGGAACTGTCACTGGGCTCTGGGTTAATAGGTAAGTCACAAAAATAATATAAAAGTGTAAAATAAAGCCCATAAACATCCAAAACATATAATATAATAGCATAGAACAATCAAAAATTATAGATACGTTGGAGACGTATCAGTAAGGGGCTGATTTGGATCCATATGTTTCATGCTATGATTAGGTTTACCTTAATTATTCTTTCATAGTTGTGGATGCTTGCGAGTGGGGTTAATCATAAGTGGGATCCTTGTCCAAGGAAGGGCAGTACCCAAGCACCAATCCACCCACATATCAAATTATCAAAGTAACGAACGCGAATCATATGAGCATGATGAAAACTAGCTTGACGATAATTCCCATGTGTCCTCGAGAGCGCTTTCCTTTATATAAGAGTTTGTCTAGGCTTGTACTTTGCTACAAAAAGGATTGGCCACCTTGCTGAACCTTGTTTACTTTTGTTACTTGTTACCCATTGCGAATTACCTTATCACAAAACTATCTGTTACCGATAATTTCAGTGCTTGCAGAGAATACCTTACTGAGAACTGCTTGTCATTTCCTTCTGCTCCTCGTTGGGTTCGACACTCTTACTTATCGAAAGGACTATGATAGATCCCCTATACTTGTGTGTCATCAAGACTCTTTTCTAGTGCCATTGCCGGGGAGTGAAGAGCCTTTGGTAGGTGGAATTTGGTAAGGAAAAAATTATATAGTGTGCTGAAGTTTACTGTCACTTGTTACTATGGAAAATAATCCTTTGAGGGGCTTGTTCGGGGTATCTTCACCCCGACCAATAGAGACAAGAGTTTATCCTCAACCTACTAAACCTGCTGAAAATGTTTACTTTGAATTCCTTTGGGTATGATAGAGAAACTGATAGCTAATCCTTTTATAGGAGATGGAACATTACATCCCGATATGCACCTAATCTTTGTGGATTATTTAAGCTTGCAGGTATGTCCGAGGATTTTATCAATAAGAAGTTCTTCCCTTTATCTTTGAAGGGAAAGGCATTGTCATGATTTAGGCTATGTGATGATATTGGATCATGGAACTACAACCGATTGAAATTGGAATTTCATTAGAAGTTTTATCCTATGCATCAGGTTCATCGTGATCGTAATTATATATATAATTTTTGGCCTCGCGAAGGAGAAAGTATCGCTCAAGCTTGGGGGAGGCTTAAGTTAATATTATATTCATGCCACAATCATGAGCTCTTAAGAGAAATTATTATTCAAAAAATTTATGCTCGGCTTTCTCTCAATAATCGCTCCATGCTCGATACTTCTTGTACTGGTTCTTTTGTGATGAAGACTATTGGATTAAAATGGGATTTATTGGAAAGAATTAAACGCAACTCTAAAGATTGGGAACTCAACGAAGGTAAGGAGTCAGATATAACACATAAGTTTGATTGTGTTAAATCTTTTATGGACACCGATGCTTTTCGTGAATTTAGCACTAAATATGGACTTGACTCTAAGATAGTAGCTTCTTTCTGTGAATCATTTGCTACTCATGTCGATCTCCCTAAGGAGAAGTGGTTTAAATATCATCCTCCCATTGAAGTAAAAGTAGTTGAACCTATTAAAGTTGAAGAAAAGACTATCACTTATAATGTTGATCCTATTGTTCCTACCGCTTATATTGAGAAACCACCTTTCCCTGTTAGAATAAAGGATCATGATAAAACTTCAACTGTGGTTTGTAAGAGTAATGCTAGAACACCTACACCTCCTGAGAAAATTAAAGTTGAACCTAGTATTGCTATGGTTAAAGATCTCTTGGTTGAAAATATTGATGGGCATGTTATTAATTCTGTAGTGAAGCTGCTAGAATTGCTAGACCTGATACTAAAAATAAACATAGACTTGTTGTAGGCTTGCCTGTTGTTTCTCTTAAAATAGGAGAACATTGCTATCATGGCTTATGTGATATGGGTGCTAGTGCAAGTGCAATACCTCATTCCTTATACGAAGAAATTATGCATGATATTGCACCTGCTGAGATAGAAGATATTGATGTTACAATTAAGCTTGCCAATAGAGATACTATTTCACCTGTTGGGATTGTTAGAGATGTTGAAGTCTTGTGTGGGAAAGTTAAATATCCTACTGATTTTCTTATTCTTGGTTCCCCACAAGATGACTTTTGTCCCATTATATTTGGTAGACCCTTCTTGAATACTGTTAATGCTAGGATAGACTGCGAAAGGGATATTGTTACTGTTTGTTTAGGGGATATGTCTAATGACTTTAATTTTGCTAAATTTCGTAGACAACCCCATGATAAAGAATTTCCTAGCAAAGATGAAATTATTGGTCTTGCTTCTATTTCCGTGCCTCCTAATGATCCTTTAGAACAATATTTGCTAGACCATGAAAATGATATGTTTATGAATGAAAGAAGGGAAATATATGAAGTATTCTTTAAACAGGGACCTATTTTGAAACACAACTTGCCTGTTGAAATCTTAGGGGATCCTCCTCCACCCAAGGGTGATCCCGTGTTTGAGCTTAAACCATTACCTGATACTCTTAAATATGCTTATCTTGATGAAAAGAAGATATATCCTGTTATTATTAGTGCTAGCCTTTCAGAGCAGGAAGAAGAGAAATTATTGAGAAATCTGAAGAAGTACCATGCTGCTATTGGATATACTCTTGATGATCTTAAGGGAATTAGTCCCACTCTATGCCAGCACAAAATAAAATTGGAGAAAGACGCTAAACCGGTTATTGATCACCAATGATGGTTGAATCTAAGATGAAAGAAGTGGTAAGAAAGGAAATACTAAAGCTTCTGGAGGCAGGTATAATTTATCCCGTTGCTGATAGTCAGTGGGTAAGCCCTGTCCATTATGTCCCTAAGAAGGGAGGTATTACTGTTGTTCCTAATGATAAGATGAATTGATCCCACAAAGAATTAGTACAGGTTATAGAATGGTAAGTGACTTCCGCAAATTAAGTAAAGCTACTAAAAAGTATCATTACCCTTTATCTTTTATTGATCAAATGCTAGAAATATTATCCAAACATACACATTTTTGCTTTCTAGACGGTTATTCTGATTTCTCTCAAATACCTGTGTCAAAAGAGGATTAGGAAAACACCACTTTTACTTGCCCTTTCGGTACCTTTGCTTATAGACGTATGCCTTTTGGGTTATGTAATGCACCTGCTACCTTTCAAAGATGTATGACTGCTATATTGTCCGACTTTTATGAAAAGATTGTTGAGGTTTTCATCGATGATTTCTCTGTGTATGGAACTTCTTTTGATGATTGCTTAAGCAGCCCTGATCGAGTTTTGCAGACATGTGAAGAAACTAATCTTGTCTTGAATTTGGAGAAGTGCCACTTTATGGTTATGTAAGGTATTGTCTTGGGACATAAAATTTCTAAAAGAGGTATTGAAGTTGATAAAGCTAAAGTTGATGCTATTGAAAAGATGTCGTGTCCTAAGGACATTAAAGGTATAAGAAGTTTCCTTGGTCATGCCGGTTTTTATAGGAGGTTCATTAAAGACTTCTCAATAATTTCTAGGCCTCTGACTAATTTCTTACAAAAACATGTTCCTTTTGTCTTTGATGATGATTGTGTAGAAGCATTTGAAATACTTAAGAAAGCCTTGATTTCTGCACCTATTGTTCAGCCACCTGATTGGAATTTACCCTTTGAAATTATGTGTGATGCTAGTGATTATGCTGTAGGTGATGTTCTAGGACAAAGAGTTGATAAGAAATTAAATGCTATCCAATATGCTAGTAAAACTCTAGACAGTGCCCAGAGAAATTATGCTACTACTGAAAAAGAATTTTTAGCAGTTTTATTTGCTTGTGATAAGTTCAGGCCTTATATTGTTGATTCTGAAGTAACTGTTCACACTAATCACGCTGCTATTAAATATCTTATGGAAAAGAAAGATGCTAAACCTAGACTTATTAGATGGGTTCTCTTGCTACAAGAATTTGATTTGCATATTATTGATAGAAAGGGGCTGAGAACCCTGTTGAAGACAACTTATCTAGGTTAGAGAATGTTCTGGATGACCCACTACCTATTGATGATAGCTTTCCTAGCTATCATAAATGCTTCTCGTACTGCTCCATGGTATGCTGATTATGCTAATTACATTGTTGCTAAATTTATACCACCTAGTTTCACATACCAGCAAAAGAAAAAGTTTTTCTATGATTTAAGACATTACTTCTAGGATGACCCACACCTTTATAAAGAAGGAGTAGATGGTGTTATTAAACATTGTGTACCTGAGCATGAACAGGAACAGATCCTACGCAAGTGTCACTCCGAGGCTTATGGAGGACACCACGTTGGAGATAGAACTGCACATAAGGTATTACAATCTGGTTTTTATTGGCCTACTCTTTTCAAAGATGCCCGCAAGTTTGACTTGTCTTGTGATGAATGTCAAAGAATTGGTAATATTAGTAGACGTCAAGAAATGCCTATGAACTATTCACTTGTTATTGAACCATTTGATGTTTGGGGCTTTGATTATATAGGACCGTTTCCTTCCTCTAATGGGTATACACATATTTTAGTTGTTGTTGATTACGTTACTAAGTGGGTAGAAGCTATCCCAACTAGTAGTGTTGATCATAACACCTCTATTAAGATGCTTAAAGAAGTTATTTTTCCGAGGTTTGGAGTCCCTAGATACTTAAGGACTGATGGTGGTTCACATTTTATTCATGGTGCTTTTCGTAAAATGCTTGCTAAGTATGATGTTAATCATAGAATTGCATCTCCATATCACCCAAAGTCTAGTGGTCAAGTAGAACTGAGTAATAGAGAGAATAAATTAATTTTGCAAAAGACTATTAATAGATATTGAAAGAATTGGTCCAAGAAACTTGACGATGAATTATGGGCCTATAGAACTGCATATAAGAATCCTATGGCTATGTCTCCGTATAAAATGGTTTATGGAAAAGCATGTCACTTACCTCTCAAAGTAGAACATATGGCATATTGGGCCATTGAAGAGCTCAATTATGATTTCAAACTTGCCGGTGAGAAGAGACTATTTGACATTAGCTCACTTGATGAGTGGAGAACCTAGGCCTATGAGAATGCCAAACTGTTTAAAGAAAAGCTTAAAAGATGGCATGACAAAAGGATACAAAAGCGTGAGTTTAATGTAGGTGATTATGTTTTGTTATACAACTCTCGTTTAAGATTTTTTGTAGGAAAACTCTTCTCTAAATGGGAAGGTCCTTACGTTATCGAGGAGGTCTCTCGTTCCGGTGCCATAAAAATCAACAACTTTGAAGGCACAAATCCGAAGGTGGTGAACAGTCAAAGAATCAAACATTATATCTCAGGTAATCCCATAAATGTTGAAACCAATGTTATTGACACCGTAACCCCGGAGGAGTACATAAGGGACACTTTCCAGAACATTTCAGACTCCGAAAAGGAATAGGTATGTGGTACGGTAAGTAAACCGACTCCAAAATAGTTCTAATAGCAAATTTTCTCCATTTTGGAATACTTAAGAAAATAGGAAAATAAGTAGTCCAAAAGGGATACGAGGCGTCCACGAGGGTGGACGACACGCCCTACCCCCCTGGGCGCGCCCCCTGCCTCGTGGAAAATAAGAAAATAAGAAGTAGTCTATTTTCTTGCATGATACTTCTTTTGGTCGGCAAAAATTCATTATATAATACCCCGAAGGTTTTGACCACCGTACCACGACACAATCCTCTGTTTTTTTAGTTGTTTTACCGCAGATTAGAGCAAGATGTCTTCTCAAGAGTCAGTCGGGGAGAGTCGGGAGTCTCATCTGACACCGGGGCCAGGAGCAAACAGTGATGCTGACCACTTTGGTCCATCAATGGAGGAAGAGATGGAGGCCGACTTGAAAAGGATAGATGCCATGGAGGAGGATCAAGAAGTTACCTCTCGTCTCCAAGCCAGATTCACGATGGAGGAACTTCAGAGCTCAGCAATTCCACACTCGGTCATCCCTCCCAATGCTAGATTTCTTTCTTATGAAAATATGAAAAAGAGTGTTATGTGTTCTCCTGCAGCTATGCAACATCCATGGGTGAAAGGAGCTTTAGCTGTCACGGGTAAGCTCCGAAGGAAATAATAAATCTCAAGTAGCAAGTCAATAAGCTCGAGGAAGAGAATCATATGCTAAGGGGCATCATCGCCAAGAATATCACATCACCACCTCTTGCCCATTGGCAACTGCCAAGCTTGGGGGAGGTGCCCTGGTATCGTATTGTAGCGACCAGACCTCAAACAGTCTGATCTCTGTGCATCAGTGTCACAATACTTGAAGGATTTATAGCAAAGTAGCAATCACACACTTATTACATCGAATGTCTCAAAAGAGAACTTATTACAATAAATATGGCTTAAGGCCATCTAATAACGATAACAGCGGAAGGCTTGGAAGATAAGTGAGTCCATGAACTCCAACGGCATCACTGAGTATAGAACCACGACCTAAGGCACCTTACTCGTCGTCTGAAAAGTCTGCAACATGAATGTTGCAGCATGAAAATGGGTCAGCACATGGAATATGCTGGCAATGTAACACATAGAGAGTAATTGAAGAAATGAGCTATACTACCTGCATATATGGCTGCTGTAAAGCTCTATGGTTACAGTTTTGCGTAAAGCCAATTTTTCCCTACTGCAAAGGAATAAATTTTATTTAACTATCATGGTGGTTATTAAACATTGAGAGTGTAGACACCCTCTCAATCCCAATTAAGCATCATCATTAAAAACCCAACAAAATTAATTAAAGTAACATGATGAGATTCACATGATAATCCAAATACTAGATACTCAAGATGTCCATAATCGGGGACACGGCTAACCATTATTAGTTTATACACTCTGTAGAGGCTTGCGCACTTTTACCCACAAGACTCGATCTCCTCCGTTGGATTTCTCGCACTACATGGTGTTTGAGAAATAGATGACCAAGACATAGTCTTTCAGAAGTGCTAGCACCTTACGATCGGGTAGACCGTACCACCTACATCCCCTACATCTGCTATTCTACCACTGTAAGAGTTCGCACAACTTAGTCAACTATGCTAGAGCCCATAGTAGCTTGTGGCTGCACACAGAAGTTTCTAGTATGAATAGTCTCATGATCCCTTTGAGCCTGGGTGGCGGTCCATAAAGAAAACAACTGGCAATCCTGGAATACCCAGGTACCTCAATCCACCCAGATGTGTGTTTAAGTTGCCACCTTAAAATAAGCCATTAAATTAACAATCTCACATCTGTCATGGATACACTCACCCAATCCACGTCTACTAGCATAGCATGGCATAATAAGCAAACGTAGAAGTAACTCCCAAAGGTTTGATAATAACACAGGTAATAGGTACTACCTCAACTACTTCCCAAGACCCAAAATTTAATTAGATCCTAATCATGCAAATGTTTGAGGACTGATCTAATGCAATAAAACTGGGTAGTAAGGAGGTATGATCAAAGTGTTACTTGCCTTGCTGATGATCCGCGAAACTTAAAGATTCGAAGTAATAGGCGGCGCACTCCGGGTACTCTATCGCAAACAAACAAACAAGCATACAATAAGTACTCATCTAATGCACAGGTAAAACGCAAATAAGAGATCTAACCAGAAAGTTCAACTTAAGAACTCCGGTTTGCAAAAAGAATCAAATCAAACGAAGCAACGAAAGACAAACGGCAAAAGAAACGAACTTCGTTTACTAATCTGGACCTAAGTCAAATTTTACAGAAGGAAAAACTTGTTTGAGTTGGTTAAACAGAAAAAGGGTTTCGAGACGAAACTCCAGGCGCTTGAATCGCCTAATTCCGATAAACGAGCGAAAAGTTAAACTAAAACGAAATTCGGATCAGAAATCACGATCAGAATAATCGCGGAAAATCCAAGAAAAAGAAAAATGACGAACAGATTAACGAACGAACATTCGTTAACTGGATCTAAAGGATGAACATGTTCGTTAAAACGAACGAACGAGCAACGCACGCTAATTAACCTAAACCGGAAAAAAACGATCTAAAAGAAAAACGAAAACTAAAAAAACGAACGAAAAACGGTGAAAACCGAATGGTTTTCTAGGAAAAACAGGCGGCGGGCGGCGGCTACGTCCGGCGAGGCGGCGGGGTCCGGCGGGGTCGGCGGCGGTGGCGGCGCAGGACGGCGCGGGGCGGCGCGCGGCATCTGCGGCGGCGGCTGCGGATCGGGGCGGCGGCGGCGGATCGGGGCGGCGCGGGATAGGGTTAGGGTTTGGTGGGCGGCGGCGGCTTACGGGATGACGGGCTCCGGGGCGCGCTATATAAAGGCCCTGGCCTGGCGGAGTCCTGGCCGAACACGACCTAGAGTCGGTTTCGTTTTTTATAAATAATTGCGCGTAGAAAAACAAACAAAATAAATACTAAACAGATTCCAAAAATCGCGAAATAAATTTTCCCCGACTCCTAAAATCAAGCCGGACATGGTGAACATTTATTTGGGGCCTAAATGCAATTTAGAAAAAACACATATTTTTCCTAAATTCAAATAAAATAGCGAAAACCTCCGAAATAAAATCTTATTTGATTTTATTATTAAACCCTCAATATTTCTTTATTTTGGGAAAGTCATTTTATTCCCTCCCTAATATTTTTATAATATAAATAATTGAAGATAAAATAATTAAAATCAAATGATCTTATTCTTAAAATTTGAGAATGCTTAAATATGAAAATAACGAAATCCCCAACTCTCTCCGAGGGTCCTTGAGTTGCGTAGAATTTCTAGGATCAAACCAAAAGCAAATAAAATATGATATGCAATGATGATCTAATGTATAATATTCCAAATTGAAAATTTGGGATGTTACAAACCTACCCCCCTTAAGATGAATCTCGCCCTCGAGATTCGGGTTGGCTAGAAAATAGGTGAGGGTGGTCTTTCAGCAAATCTTCCTCTTGCTCCCAGGTGGCTTCATCCTCGGTGTGGTGGCTCCACTGAACTTTACAAAACTTGATAACCTTGCTGCGGGTGACTCGGCTGGCATACTCAAGAATCTTGACTGGTTTCTCTTCATAGGTCAAATCACTGTCCAACTGAATTGCTTCCAACGGCACTGTATCCCTTAGTGGTATATCAGCCATCTCCGCGTGGCACTTCTTTAACTGGGAAACGTGGAACACATCGTGAACTCCTGACAATTCTTTGGGCAATTCCAACCTATAGGCCACTTCTCCCATACGCTCCAAAACTCGGTATGGTCCTACAAAACGCGGCGCTAGTTTTCCCTTAACTCCAAAGCGCTTAACTCCCCGAAGTGGAGATACACGAAGATAAATTCGGTCTCCGACTTCGTAAACTGTCTCCTTGCGTTTAGAATCTGCGTAGCTCTTCTGCCTGGACCGGGCTACCTTGATCCTATCGTGAATAAACTTCACGTTCTGTTCAGACTCTTTAATCAAATCTGGTCCAAACAACTGGCGGTCTCCAACTTCATCCCATGACAACGGGGTCCTGCACCTCCTTCCGTACAAGGCTTCGAAAGGGGCCATCTTCAAACTAGATTGATAACTGTTGTTGTAAGAGAATTCTGCATATGGTAAATTGTAGTCCCAACCAGATCCATAACCTAGCGCACAAGCTCTCAGCATATCCTCCGAAATCTGATTGACTCTCTCGGTCTATCCATCTGTCTGTGGATGAAAAGCTGTGTTGAACTCCAGCCTGGTACGTAAAGTTTCGTGCAACTGATTCCAGAACTTTGCGGTAAACTGGGTTCCTCTATCTGATACGATACTCCTCGGAACTCCATGCAGACATACTATCCTGGTCATGTATATCTTTGCCAACTTAGCACTGGTGTAAGTGTTCTTTACCGGGATGAAATGAGCTACCTTCATCAATCGATCGACTACGACCCAAATCGAGTCATAGCCTAAACGGGTCCTAGGTAATCCTGTGATAAAATCCATGCCTAGCTTATCCCACTTCCATTCGGGTATCGGCAATGGCTATAGCAATTTGCTGGCTTCTGATGCTCTGCCTTTACTCTTTGACATACATCACAAACTGCTACATACTCCGCAATATCTTTCTTCATTCCGGTCCACCAGAAAGTATCCTTCAAATCCAAATACATCTTGGTCCTGGGTGAATCGAATATGGTGAGTCATGCGCCTCTTGCAGAATAAACTTCCTGATCTCCGGGTCATTTGCCACATAAACACGGTCTTCAAACCATAAGGTATCATGCTCATCCTCAAGAAATCCCTTAGCCTTTCCCTTGCTCATTTTCTCCTTTATAGAGGCAATCTCCTTGTCAGTCTTCTGAGCTTCTCTGATCTTATCCATCAAAGTTGACTGAATCTCCAATGCTGCTACATAGCCTCTCGGAACTGTCTCCAAACATAGCTCACGAAGATCCTCGGTTAACTCCTTTGGTAAATCTCCCGTCATTAGTGTATTGACATGGCTCTTACGGCTCAGTGCATCGGCTACTTGAAAGCACAAGTGCTCCCCAGGTGGTTTATGTAATTAATGTCAACATATCTCTTGTTGGACTAATACTTTTATCTAGTATATTTCAGATAAGTTCAGCAATGGAGTGGCATGGACTAAAGGTTGTGGGAACTCCTTCAAGATGCTAAGGACAAAGGATTGGCTAAAGCTTCAAGCTCAAGACTCTTCATTTTACATTTTTAGTGATCCAACATCACATTGAGTCCATAGGAAAAGCCAATACTATCAAGGAGGGATGAGGTGTTGCTTAATGAGCCTTTTGCTCCATGTGCTTGATGATATGCTCCAAAACCCTCAGCTACTTTCCCACTTCCACATATGACCTAAACCCAAAGTCAAACTCAGTCCTACCGATTCTTTCTATCCGGTGCCACCGAGTTTCACATGTCATAAGCCACTTCCAAACCCTAGCAAATCGGTTCTACCGATAGGGATCTCGGTCTCACCGAGATGGGATTGCAATCTCACTGTGTATGTCCATTGTCAAAATCGGTCTCACCGAGTTTAGGCAATCGGTACTACCGAGATTACAATGCAAACTCTCTGGTTAACTCATTACCAAAATCGGTCCAACCGAGTTTAGTAATCGGTCCCACCGAGTTTGCCTGACCAACTCTCTGGTTAGCAAATTACCAAATCGGTCTCACCGAGTTTGTGTAATCGGTCTCACCGAGATTACGTTATGCCCTAACCCTAACCATATCGGTCCTACCGAGTTGCATGTCAGTCCCACCGAAAATCTCTAACGGTCACTAGGTTTACTATTCCGGTCCGACCAAGTTTGTTGATTCGGTCCCACCGAGATTGGTAAATTGTGTGTAACGGTTGGATTTTGTGTGGAGGCTATATATACCCCTCCACCTCCTCTTCATTCGTGGAGAGAGCCATCAGAACACATCTACACTTCCAACTCATATGTTCTGAGAGAGAACTTCCTACCCTTGTGTTGAGGCCAAGATATTCCATTCCTACCATATGAATCTTGATCTCTAGCCTTTCCCAAGTTGCTTTCCACTCAAATCTTCTTTCCACCAAATCCAAATCCTGTGAGAGAGAGTTGAATGTTGGGGAGACTATCATTTGAAGCACAAGAGCAAGGAGTTCATCATCAACACACCATTTGTTACTTCTTGGAGAGTGGCGTCTCCTAGATTGGCTAAGAGTCACTTGGGAGCCTCCGACAAGATTGTGGAGTTGAACCAAGGAGTTTGTAAGGGCAAGGAGATCGCCTACTTCATGAAGATCTACCGCTAGTGAGGCAAGTCCTTCGTGGGCGATGGCCATGGTGGGATAGACAAGGTTGCTTCTTCGTGGACCCTTCGTGGGTGGAACCCTCCATGGACTCACGCAACTGTTACCCTTCATGGGTTGAAGTCTCCATCAACGTGGATGTAGGATAGCACCACCTATCCGAACCACGGGAAAAACATCTGTGTCTCCACTTGCGTTTGAATTCTCCAAACCCTTCCCTTTACATTCTTGCAAGTTGCATGCTTTACATTCCGCTGCTCATATACTATTTGCATGCTTGCTTGATATGTATTGTGAATGTTGAAATTGAGCCTAAAACTCCACTCAAACTGGAAAAGTTTAAAAAGTGCAACTTTAGCACTAAGTGTCTAATCACCCCCCCTTTAGACACACCTACTTCTAGATCCTA
The DNA here is from genome assembly GCA_032464435.1 of Aegilops umbellulata. Classification (NCBI taxonomy): domain Eukaryota; kingdom Viridiplantae; phylum Streptophyta; class Magnoliopsida; order Poales; family Poaceae; genus Aegilops; species Aegilops umbellulata. The sequence continues at coordinate 35,769,586 of CP136056.1, read as the reverse complement.
CAAGTGGTATCAGAGCTTAGGTCTCCATTGCCTTGGTTTAATCACCATTGGAGGAAGATGGATGTGTCTACTTTAGGGAGTCTTAGACATAGAGTGCCTATTCTTGATGGACAGTATTTTCATGAGTGGAAAAATGAGATGCTTGTGATTTTCAATCAATATCAATTGTACAAGTATATTGCTAGTCCTTGTGCTCCTCATGTTGATCCTATGCATCCCACCCTAGATGAAGATGTTGACATGATTCGCAATCTTAGAACCGTTGAGCTCATCATTAGAGGATTGCCCAAAAACTTGATTGCTAGTTTACCTACTCTCAATTGTGCCTATACTATATGGAAATTTCTTGAGGAACGATTCCCCGATTATTCCTTGAAAAATTTGGATGAAATTCTCCATAAATCTATTGCCTTGAGTAAAATGAACTCTAGTGATCCTAGTTTTGGTGATTGTCTACTTGAGCTTACTAATCTCATGCATGCTAAAGGAAATGTTGGAATCATTAGTGATATTATATTCGAAGCTATAAGAATTCATAAAAGTGACCACTTTTATGATCATTTATCTAATGAATCACTCTCTCTAGGAAATGATGAAACACAAGATCATGTTGAACATGGATACTACGATGAGAATGATGATAGTGACTTCGATCTTGATGATGCAATGAGACACTTTGGTCTTATGGAAAATCTTCGAGGATATGTGTCAGGAGGAAAGGAATGGGTTCTCGACAGTGGATGTACTGATCATATGACCGGAGACGAAGAGATGTTCCGTGAGCTTGCTAAAAATGACGGCCCTCGAAAGTATGTCACCTTTGGTGATAATTCAAAGGGTAAGGTGGTTGGCCTTGGTAAGGTGGCCATCTCACACGATAGCTCCATTCAAAATGTCATGCTCGTTGAATCTCTTGGTTACAACTTACTTTCAGTATCTAGACTTGCTGATTTCGGTTTGAATGTCCTATTTACTGAGGTAGATTGCCAAGTGTTTCGTCGAGATAATCATAAAATGGTCTTTACCGGTATACGTAGAGGTGACCTTTACATTGTCGATTTCTCTAGAAAGGCACAACCTAAAACTTGCTTTATTGCTAAATCCTCAAAAGGTTGGTTGTGGCATAGACGACTAGGTCACGTTGGCATGAGAAACCTTGACAAGCTTATTAAAGGAAATCATATCCTTGGAGTTAACGATGTCATATTTGATAAGGATAGACTTTGCAGTGCTTGTCAAGCAGGTAAACAGGTTGGAGAAAGGCATCCCGTGAAGAACATCATGACCACAAGGAGACCACTCGAGCTACTTCATATGGATCTTTTTGGTCCCAATGCCTACAAGAGTCTCGGTGGAAATTCTTTTGGTCTAGTTATAGTTGATGATTTTTTAAGATTTACGTGGGTGTTCTTTCTTGATGATAAATCGCAGGTCCAAAAGATCTTCAAAAACTTCTCTAGGAAGGCCCAAAATCAATTTGACGTGAAGATCAAGAAGGTTCGGAGTGACAACGGAACGGAGTTCAAGAACGCAAATGTGGACACCTTTCTTGACGAAGAAGGGATTTCACATGAGTTCTCGGCTACGTACACACCTCAACAAAATGGAGTTGTTGAGAGGAAGAACCGGACGCTCATCGAAATGGCGAGAACGATGCTTGATGAGTACAAGACGCCAAAGCACTTTTGGGCAGAAGCGGTTGAGACGGCTTGTCATGCACCAAATCGCTTGTATCTTCACAAGCTACTCGGCAAGACGGCATACGACCTCCTCACCGGTAACAAACCCCAAGTTGGATACTTTCGAGTATTCGGCTCAAAGTGCTACATTCTTGATAAGCATCGTCGTTCAAAGTTTGCACCTAAATCTCATGAAGGTTTCCTACTTGGTTATGGCTCCAACTCTCACACTTACCGTGTCTACAACAATTTCACCCGAAAGGTTGAAGAAACGATAGATGTGAAGTTTGATGATTCTAATGGCTCGCAAGTAGAGCAATTGCCAATTGATGTAGGAGACAAAGACCCTTCAGAAGCAATCCAAGACTTGTCTATTGGAAAAATTCGTCCAACGGAGGTGAAGGAGAGTACCTCGTCCGTTCAAGTGGAAGCTTCTACTTCACGTCAAGGTGAACCAAGAATTGACCCGAAAGCATCCACAAGTGGGACACACCAAGATGAAGGAAACGAGGAAATGCGTCAAGACGAACATCAACAACCTCCTTCTCCACCACGACAAGAGAACGACAACGCCAACAATGAAGAAGACCAAGAAGAAGAACAAGATGAAGAAGATGTTCAATGAAGACCCAAGCAAAAGCTTTCACGAGTTCGAGCAAGAATTTCCAAAGATCATCCCGTCGAGCAAATCTACAATGATATTCAAACCGGGAGAATCACTCGCTCTAAAACTCGTTTAGCTAACTTTTGTGAAAACTATTCATTCATCTCTAGCATTGAACCTATGAAGGTTGAAGAAGCATTGGAAGATCCGGATTGGATAAACGCTATGCATGAAGAGCTACACAACTTTGAGAGAAACCAAGTTTGGACATTGGTTGAGAAGCCCGACAACAACCACAACATCATTGGTACCAAATGGGTGTTTCGCAACAAGCAAGATGAAGATGGACAAGTGGTTCGCAACAAAGCACGTCTCGTCGCCCAAGGGTACACACAAGTCGAAGGTATGGACTATGGTGAGACATATGCTCCCGTTGCTAGACTTGAGTCCATTCGCATCTTACTTGCCTATGCTAATCACCATAATATCACCTTGTACCAAATGGACATTAAAAGTGCTTTTCTAAATGGTGAAATAGAGGAGGAAGTTTATGTCAAACAACCTCCCGGCTTTGTCAATCCTAAGAAACCTAATCATGTTTACAAACTTCACAAAGCCCTTTATGGTCTTAAACAAGCTCCTAGAGCATGGTATAAATGCTTGACCAAGTTCCTTATTGCAAGTGGTTTTGAAATTGGAAAGATTGATTCCACACTCTTTACTAAAAGGGTTAATGGAGAACTGTTTGTATGCCAAATTTATGTTGATGATATTATATTTGGTTCAACTAACCCTCTTTTTAGTTAAAAGTTTGGGAAGCTAATGTCAAAGAAGTTTGAGATGTCAATGATGAGTGAACTCAAATTCTTTCTCGGTTTGCAAATCAAGCAAACTAAGGAAGGTACATTTATCTCTCAAACGAAGTACACCAAAGACTTATTCAAGAAGTTCAATATGCAAGAATGCAAAGGTATGCCTACACCCATGCCTACTAGTGGACATAATGATTTGACCAAAGATGGTGAACCGGTTGATCAAAAGGTTTATCGCTCTATGATTGGTTCATTGTTATACCTATGTGCCTCACGTCCCGATATTATGCTAAGTGTGTGCATGTGTGCACGATATCAAGCTGCTCCTAAAGAATGTCATCTTAAGGCCGTGAAAAGGATAGTGAGATACTTAATCAGTACACCAAATTTTGGCATTTGGTATCCTAAGAGGTCCTCTTTTGATCTTGTTGGCTATTCCGACTCGGATTATGCCGGAGACAAGGTTGATAGAAAGTCCACTTCGGGTACTTGTCAATTTCTTGGTAGATCTCTTGTGTCTTGGTCCTCCAAGAAACAAAACTCGGTATCCTTATCTACCGCCGAAGCGGAATACATTGCCGCTGGTTCATGTTGTGCTCAATTACTTTGGATGACCCAAACTCTTAAAGATTATGGGTCTATGTGAAACATGTTCCATTGCTTTGTGACAATGGAAGTGCTATCAAAATTGGTCATAATCCTGTGCAACATTCTCGAACTAAGCACATTGAAGTTCGTCATCATTTCATTCGAGATCATGTTGCTAAGGGTGACATTGATCTTAAGCATGTTCGCACCGATAAGCAATTAGCGGATATATTCACTAAACCACTTGATGAGAAAGTGTTTTGCAGGTTGAGAGGAGAATTGAATATCATTGATGCTTCGAACTTGGAGTAGAAACTCCATTGGATACATGCAAGACATGAGCTTATGGCTAATCCTTGATATATCTCTTATGATGACTATCTTATGTCTTGGATATATTTGTACCTTTCATGTTATCTAACCCATGTAGGTACTTGGTTGAATCTAATTATATGAGATTGCAACTCACTCACATCTTGAGCAATCTCTACATCACCAAGTCCCTACACAACGGTGGTTGACGACAAGGAAGCACAAAACCATTCGAACATATCCTTTGACAAATTCTATGTTGAGCTTCATGGTTGTCATTTTTGGATATACAAGTGCTTTTCCTTGCAAGAACTAACCCATGTAGGTAGATGAACTGAAATTCCAAGGGGTGCTCCCAACTCATGATGAGCTACATCAACCTCGAGCATCCACACAAGTTCAACTACATGAGCAAGATCCACACCACCACCCAAGGTATGTTATTCCATCTTAGAGAAGCTTTACTCCAAGTCATGAGTCAAAGCAACTCAACAAGATGAGAATACATCAAAATGCTTAAACGAAAAATGGTAACCCCATTTTGAGCTTAAACGATGAGTATGACCCATGATCAAGTGTTCTCACTTGACTCCTAAGTCAATATACTCTAACATAGGTGACTATGTCACCGCCCAATTCTAGATGAAGTTCTCTTGTGTTCCTTTGTTATTGCATTTGTCCCTTGCATATTTGTTTCCCTCTTTTCAAACAAAAAAAACTTCATCTAGAACTTTCATTCTTTTCTTTGATTCTTATTCTGCATATTTCTGCATCAAATTCCTTGCAAATTCTTCAGTTAATTCATTGCAAATCTTTGTGAGATCTTCTTTGACTAGTGAGCTGAGGTGACAAGTGTTTTCTCTGTGATGAACTCGGTTTCACCGAATTGTAATTTTCGGTCCAACCGAATCCCTTCGGTATCACCGAAACATGCCACTCGGTGTCACCGATTTCGCAACAGGAAAAACAGTTTGCCACTTATTCTATATTTCTTTTGATCCAGCTCCACTCAATGAATATTGTCCTCTACAAGCATCACAGTTTTATCCATTGCTTTGTGCTGAATCTCAAGGACCAAACCTATTCGACGGATTCCAGAAAAACCTTCTTGGAAATTGATGTCAAAGGGGGAGAGAGAGATCACACCAAAGCTTATCATCAAGGAGAAAGAGAGAGAAAGTATTAAGGGGGAGAAAGATATCTCCAGGGGGAGAGAATACTCAAGGATCCCAGATGCTTGATGTTCAAGAGGAGAGATGCCACATGTCTTTTTGGGGGAAGACATGTTCATATGTGCTCATTTGCATTAAGTTCTATTCATTCATATCTTTCAGCTCTGATTTTCTGTTCCCTATCTTCTCCCAATATCCCATGTCAGATTCAGGGGGAGCAAGACATCTAAGGGAAAGAATCATTCAAATTCATTGCATATCTTTACTCTTGGGGACATGTCTAATCCAATGTGGTACCTTGTACTCACTCTTTACATGTCATCCCAGTCTTGGTATTCTTGTGGTTTCTTTTGGTTTGCTCTGGCTAGTGGATGTACCTGTGTTATCTAACCTTGTTTATGCAGGTTCATTCCATCCTAAGTCAACTCAAGACTACAAGGTAAGTACATGCATCAGAACCATGAGTATGAGGAATTCTTGCTTTTGTACATACTGTTTGCAAGAAGGACTCATAAGCATGAAGGTATTTCTCTTAGTAATCTTTTGCTCTGATGCATATGTCCAAGATACATGTAACACATTGCCTACTCTGTCATGATTATGCTCTCACATGCTTCTACATTTTATATTCACATGATTGCATACATGTAGGGGGAGCCTATGTTTGTTACATGTCCTTCCAAAGCTTTACTTACTATTCTTTGTATCTTTATCTAAAGCTTTGATGTATGTTGCCATCAATTACCAAAAAGGGGGAGATTGAAAGCACAAGTGCTCCCCAGGTGGTTTTGGTAATTAATGTCAACATATCTCTTGTTGGACTAATACTTTTATCTAGTATATTTCAGCTAAGTTCAGCAATGGAGTGGCATGGACTAAAGGTTGTGGGAACTCCTTCAAGATGCTAAGGTAAAGGATTGGCTAAAGCTTCAAGCTCAAGACTCTTCATTTTACATTTTTAGTGATCCAAGATCACATTGAGTCCATAGGAAAAGCCAATACTATCAAGGAAGGATGAGGTGTTGCTTAATGAGCCTTTTGCTCCATGTGCTTGATGATATGCTCCAAAACCCCCAGCTACTTTCCCACTTCCACATATGACCTAAACCCAAAGTCAAACTCGGTCCTACCGATTCTTTCTATCTGGCGCCACCGAGTTTCACATGTCATAAGCCACTGCCAAACCCTAGCAAATTGGTTCTACCGATAGGGATCTCGGTCTCACCGAGATGGGATTGCAATCTCACTGTGTATGTCCATTGTCAAAATCGATCTCACCGAGTTTAGGAAATCGGTACTACCGAGATTACAATGCAAACTCGCTGGTTAACTCATTACCAAAATCGGTCCAACCGAGTTTAGTAATCGGTCCCACCGAGTTTGCCTGACCAACTCTCTGGTTAGCTAATTACCAAATCGGTCTCACCGAGTTTGTGTAATCGGTCTCACCGAGATTACGTTATGCCCTAACCCTAACCATATCGGTCCTACCGAGTTGCATGTCAGTTCCACCGAAAATCTCTAACGGTCACTAGGTTTACTATTTTGGTCCGACCGAGTTTGTTGATTCGGTCCCACCGAGATTAGTAAATTGTGTGTAACGGTTGGATTTTGTGTGGAGGCTATATATACCCCTTCACCTCCACTTCATTCGTGGAGAGAGCCATCAGAACACATCTACACTTCCAACTCATATGTTCTGAGAGAGAACTTCCTACCCTTGTGTTGAGGCCAAGATATTCCATTCCTACCATATGAATCTTGATCTCTAGCCTTTCCCAAGTTGCTTTCCACTCAAATCTTCTTTCCACCAAATCCAAATCCTGTGAGAGAGAGTTGAGTGTTGGGGAGACTATCATTTGAAGCACAAGAGCAAGGAGTTCATCATCAACACAACATTTGTTACTTCTTGGAGAGTGGTGTCTCCTAGATTGGCTAGGTGTCACTTGGGAGCCTCCGACAAGATTGTGGAGTTGAACCAAGGAGTTTGTAAGGGCTAGGAGATCGCCTACTTCGTGAAGATCTACCGCTAGTGAGGCAAGTCCTTCGTGGGCGATGGCCATGGTGGGATAGACAAGGTGGCTTCTTCGTGGACCCTTCGTGGGTGGAGCCCTCCGTGGACTCGCGCAACCGTTACCCTTCGTGGGTTGAAGTCTCCATCAACATGGATGTAGGATAGCACCACCTATCCGAACCACGGGAAAAACATATGTGTCTCCAATTGCGTTTGAATTCTCCAAACCCTTCCCTTTACATTCTTGCAAGTTGCATGCTTTACATTCCGCTACTCATATACTATTTGCATGCTTGCTTGATATGTATTGTGAATGTTGAAATTGTGCCTAAAACTCCACTCAAACTGAAAAATTTCAAAAAGTGCAACTTTAGCACTAAGTGTCTAATCACCCCCCCTTTAGACACACCTACTTCTAGATCCTACACTACTACGTTAGCCTTTCCGGGATGTTAATGCAATCTCATATCATAATCCTTGATGAGCTCCAACCATCTCCTTTGTCTGAGATTTAACTCCTTTTGGGTGAAAATATACTTCAAACTCTTGTGATCCATGTACACCTCACAATGGTTTCCAATGAGGAAATGTCTCCAAGTCTTTAATGCATGTACTACGGTTGCTAACTGCAAATCATGGGTGGCATAATTCAACTCATGAGGTTTCAGTTGTCGTGAAGCATACGAAACAACTCTTCCCTCCTGCATAAGCACGGCTACAAGTCCTCGACGTGAAGCGTCGCAATACACCTCATAATCCTTGTTCTGATCTGGGAGTATCAACACTGGTGAGGTAACCAAGTGTTTCTTCAACTCCTGGAAACTGGCCTCACATTCCTCACTCCATTTAAACTTAGTATCCTTCTTCAACAATTCCGTCATAGGTTTCACAATCTTTGAGAAATTCTCAATGAATCTCCGGTAGTATCCTGCGAGTCCAAGAAAACTCCGGATCTCTCCAACTTTTGTTGGGGCTTCCCAATTTGTCACAGTGACAACCTTGGTGGGATCAACTGCTATTCCTTCTCCGGATATAACGTGTCCGAGGAATCCTACTTCCTTCAACCAAAACTCACATTTGCTGAACTTGGCAGATAACTGATGTTCTCTGAGCTTCTCAGGTACCAATCGCAAATGTTCCTTATGTTCCTCTTCATTCTTCGAGTAAACCAGAATATCATCAATGAACACTATGACGAACTTGTCCAAAAACTCCATAAACACTTTGTTCATCATGTTCATAAAATAGGCAGGTGCGTTAGTCAGACCAAATGACATAACGGTATACTCATACAACCCATACCTTGTGGTAAAAGTTGTCTTAGGTATATCCTGCTCTCTAATCTTCAACTGATGGTATCTCGATCGCAGATCGATCTTGGAAAATACCTTAGCTCCTTGCAATCGATCAAACAGATCATTGATCATCGGTAGTGGGTACTTGTTCTTGATTGTTACTTCATTCAATCCATGATAATCAACAACCATCCTTAACGATGCATCCTTCTTCTCCACTAGAAGTACTGGCGATCCCCAAGGCGAAGAACTTGGGCGAATATAACCTTTATCCAATAACTCCCTAATCTGCTTCTTAATCTCTTCCAAATCTTTTGCAGGCATCCTGTATGGTCTCTTCGATATTGGCCCTGTGCCTGGCAAAAGCTCAATCAAAAACTCAATATCTCTATCTGGTGGCATGCCGGGCAACTCCTCTGGAAATACGTCAGGGAAATCCTTTACCACTGGCACTTCCTCCTGCACAACTCATGACAAGGAATTTACTTGAGTCCTCTTCGGCACATGTCGGGATACATACTTGATCCTTCTTCCTTCCGGCGTTGTAAGCAAAATTGACTTACTAGCGCATTCAATGTTCCCCTCATGCTTCGATAACCAATCCATGCCTAATATCACATCCAATCCTTGAGATTCCAATACTATTAGGTCCGAGGGAAACATATAGTTATCAATCCTTAATGGTAACCGATCACACCATAGACTAGCCATATACTCTGCTCCAGGCGAGGTTACTAACATGGGTGACCTAGGGGCTTGGGTTGGCAGTTTATACTTATCCACAAATCCCCTTGAGATGTATGAATGCGATGCACCAGTATCAAAAAGAACGAGTGCAGTAAATGACTTAACCAAAAACTTACCTATTACTGCATCAGGCTGCGCTTCAACCTCCTCCACGTTAATGTGGTTCACCTGTCCCCTATTGAAAGGGTTCGGCTTCTTCCCAGAGCTTCCATTGCCATTTCCATTCTGGGATTCAGGACATTCGTTGGCGTAATGCCCGGTCTTCTGGCACTTGAAGCAAGTGACTTGGCTCAGATCTCTCTTGGCTAGGGTTGATGGGTTGGGACGGTTCTGGCCATTGCTTCCTCCATTCCCATTACCATTCTTGGGGCCATTATGATTATGCGAGCCTCCTCCTCCATGGGTATGCTGAAAAGGTACTCCCGGTTTTGGGGTAAAACGCAGCTTCTGCTGATCTCCAGAATTGTATTCCCCCTGTCCATACTTCTTTTTGCGGTTCTCAATCTGCTACTGCTTCCCTTCAATCATAAGAGCGCGATCTACCAACTCCTGGTAGTTATTGAAGCTTGCTACCATCAACTGCATGCTCAGATCGTCATTCAGTCCTTCCAGAAACTTCTCCTGCTTAGCTGCATCCGTAGCGACGTCATCTGGGGCATAACGTGCTAGCTTACTAAAGTCATCCACATAATGGCCAACTGTGCGTCCTCCTTGGCGCAAGTTGCGAAACTCACGCTTCTTCATGGCCATAGCCCCTGCTGAAACATGGGCGATACGGAAAGCCTGCTGAAACTGATCCCATGTGACAGTGTCTACTGGGTAAGTGGCTGTGAAATTCTCCCACCATGCTGCTGCGGGTCCTTCAAGCTGATGTGCGGAAAATTTTGCTTTTTCCGCATCTGTGCATCCAGCTGTGGTCAACTCCCTCCCTGTCTTACGAAGCCAATCATCTGCAATAATCGGCTCGGTGCTACTGGAGAACACCGGCGGATTCAGCCTAAGAAAACGGGTTAAGTGGTCAACAGGTGGTGGCGGTGGTGGGTTGTTGTTGTTGTTGTTGTTGTTCCCCTGATTCTGATTCTGGACTAGCAACTGCATCAAAGCATTCTGCTGCTGGATCAACTGAGTGAGCTCCGGTGGGAAAGCAAATCCAGTGTCACATCTCGGAGGCATCTGAGGGTTTAGAAAAGATGAGAATATAGAATAGAATGGGGTCTAGAGAGAAAACACTACCCATATGCACATGAGGCAAATGCACACAAAATCACTTCATTCAATCAAACAAGGGCATACAATCGGTCTAGAACTATCGTAAAAAGTGATTGGACTATGCTATATACATGGTGGAATACTACTACTATTATGGTGGTCTACTAGAAAAACGGCTCCGATGAAGACTCCATGATATCTGCTCCAGCTTCATCAACGTCTTCATCATCGTTGTCGTCTGGATCCGAGTCGGTGTCGTCGATGATGATGTAATTCTCCGGGCAAGTGGAATCGTCATCTTCTCCTTCAGGTGTTGGTCCTCCCATAAATACTCCGATCTTCTTAACTAGGCCGCCATTCTTCTCTAGTCGTGTCTTGATTTCCTCCTCGTATCCATCGCGTGTAAAATTAAATTCTTCTTCGAGCTCCATGATCCTAGTCTTCGCCTTCTTCAAGTCCATCATGTCTGCGCACATCTGGTTCTCCTAGCGTCGAATGTGCTGGTTTAACTCCTGGATGAAAGCTGCAATTGATCTATCCTTCCTGGTGCTGATCACCTCCCAATGCTCATCTCGGCGCCCACAAATCTGATAGATAGTATCCTTGAGGTCATTTCGGTAAACTTCTCCAATGCGTCCCATGGTGATGTGGGCTGCCATGCTCTTTGCTAGGCTCCAGGTTGGTGCATCAAAGGAAAACTCTATGGGCTCAGTGACTGGCGCGAACGTCCTTCCTGGAACTTGAACTTGAATCATCCAGCGCTCCTCTTCGGGTAAAGTGGCATTGTAGGTCCCGGTGAAACTTGGTACCCCGATGTTCAGGTACTTAGTAACTTTCTTCAGGTGGCGTCCAAAGGGTGTATCTTCATCCGGTTGCGTGAACTTGTTCCTTGCATCCGCCATCCTAAAAGAGTAGAAAAGAGGAGGAGTCAGAAATGAGAAGAGAGTAGTGATCTAGGGCTTTAGCTTAGTGGTCGTTTCCTACAGTCAGCGTGTGCTCTGATACCATCTTGTAGCGACCAGTCCTCAAACAGTCTGACCTCTGTGCATCAGTGTCATCCCTGGATCAGTAATGCTGACACGCACAGTACTTGAAGGATTTATAGCAGAGTAGCAATCACACACTTATTACATCGAATGTCTCAAAAGAGAACTTACTACAATAAATATGGCTTAAGGCCATCTAATAACGATAACAGCGGAAGGCTTGGAAGATAAGTGAGTCCATCAACTCCAATGGCATCACTGAGTATAGAACCACGACCTAAGGCACCTTACTCGTCGTCTGAAAAGTCTGCAACATGAATGTTGCAGCCCGAAAATGGGTCAGCACATGGAATATGCTGGCAATGTAACACATAGAGAGTAATTGAAGAAATGAGCTATACTACATGCATATATGGCTGGTGTAAAGCTCTATGGTTACAGTTTTGCGTAAAGCCAATTTTCCCCTACTACAAAGGAATAAATTTTATTTAACTATCATGGTGGTTGTTAAACATTGAGAGTGTAGACACCCTCTCAATCCCAATTAAGCATCATCATTAAAAACCCAACAAAATTAATTAAAGTAACATGATGAGATTCACATGATAATCCAAATACTAGATACTCAAGATGTCCATAACCGGGGACACGGCTAACCATGATTAGTTTATACACTCTACAGAGGTTTGCGTACTTTTACCCATAAGACTCGATCTCCTCCGTTGGATTTCTCGCACTACATGGTGTTTGAAAAACGGATGACCGAGACATAGTCTTTCAGAAGTGCTAGCACCTTACGATCGGGTAGACCGTACCACCTACATCCCCTACATCTGCTAGTCTACCACTATAAGAGTTCGCACAACTTAGTCAACTATGCTAGAGCCCATAGTAGCTTGTGGTTGCACATGGAAGTTTCTAGTATGAATAGTCTCATGATCCCTTTGAGTCTGGGTGGCGGTCCATAAAGAGAACAACAGGCAATCCTGGAATACCCAGGTACCTCAATCCACCCAGATGTGTGTTTAAGTTGCCACCTTAAAATAAACCATTAAATTAACAATCTCACATCTGTCATGGATACACTCACCCAATCCAAGTCTACTAGCATAGCATGGCATAACAAGCAAACGTAGAAGTAACTCCCAAAGGTGTGATAATAACACAGGTAATAGGTACTACCTCAACTACTTCCCAAGACCCACAACTTAATTAGATCCTAATCATTCAAATGTTTGAGGATTGATCTAATGCAATAAAACTGGGTAGTAAGGAGGTATGATCAAAGTGTTACTTCCCTTGCTGATGATCCGCGAAACTTAAAGATTCGAAGTAATAGGCGGCGCACTCCGGGTACTCTATCGCAAACAAACAAATAAACAAACAAGCATACAAGAAGTACTCATCTAATGCACAGGTAAAATGCAAATAAGAGATCTAACCAGAAAGTTCAACTTAAGAACTCCGGTTTGCAAAAAGAATCAAATCAAACGAAGCAACGAAAGTCAAACGGTGAAAGAAACGAACTTCGTTTACTAATCTGGACGGCTGGACCTAAGTCAAATTTTACAGAAGCAAAAACTTCTTTGAGTTGGTTAAACTGAAAGAGGGTTTCGAGACGAAACTCTAGGCGCTTGAATCGCCTGATTCCGATAAACGAGCGAAAAAGTTAAACTAAAACGAAATTCGGATCAGAAATCGCGATCAGAATGATCGCGGAAAATCCGAGAAAAAGAAAAACGACGAACAGATTAACGAACGAACGTTCGTTAACTCGATCTAAACGATGAACGCGTTCGTTAAAACGAACGAACGAGCGAACGCTCGCTAATTAACCTAAACCGAAAAAAACCGATCTAAATGAAAATGAAAACTAAAAAAACCGAACAAAAACCGGCGAAAACCGAACGGTTTTCTAGGAAAAACCGGCGGCGGGCGGCGGCTACCTCCGGCGAGGCGGCGGGGTCCGGCAGGGTCGGCGGGCGGCGGCGGCGGATCGGGGCGGCGCGGGCTAGGGTTAGGGATTGGTGGGCGGCGGCGGCTTACGGGCTAACGGGCTCCGGGGCGCACTATATAATGGCCCTGGCCAGGCGGAGTCCTGGCCGAACACGGCCCAGAGTCGGTTTCGTTTTTTTAAATAATTTCACACAGAAAAAAAAAACAAAAGAAATACTAAACGGACTCCAAAAATCTCGAAATAAATTTTCCCCGGCTAGTAAAATCAAACCGGACAAGGTGAACATTTATTTGGGGCCCAAATGCAATTTGGAAAAAACGCACATTTTTCCTAAATTCAAATAAAATAACAAAAAACTCCGAAATAAAATCTTATTTGATTTATTATTAAACCCTCAATATTTCTTTATTTTGAGAAAGTCATTTTATTCCCTCTCTCATATTTTTATAATAAAAATAATTGAAGATGAAATAATTAAAATCAAATGATCCTAGTCTCAAAATTTGAGAAAACTCAAATATGAAAATAATGAAATCCACAACTCTCTCCGAGGGTCCTTGAGTTGCGTAGAATTTCTAGGATCAAACCAAAAGCAAATAAAATATGATATGCAATGATGATTTAATGTATAACATTCCAAATTGAAAATTTGGGATTTTACACGTATCACCATCACACTTCTATCTTTTCCATTATTCTTAGTTCGATCCTTTTGGTTATATCTTGATCTAGTAGAATAAAGTTTAGTATGATCAAGCTTTGAGTTTTTGTGTTGATCCTTATCTATCTAATCGAGTCCGTGAGCTATATATAATAAAGATTAGTCTTGAGTCGAGGGCTTGGTTATCTCGCTATGATCTTGAGGGAAAAAAGAAAAAAAGAAAGGAAAAAAAGAGATCATATTGATCTTATGGAGAGTAATGACTTCACATATAAAGAGTATGATGAATAAAAAATGTTGAGAGCTGACAAATATAGTCTTGGTCATCGTTGCAATTAATAGGAAGTAATAAAGAAAGAGAGGTTTTCACATATAAATATACTATCTTGGACATCTTTTATGATTGTGAGCACTCATTAAAATATGGTATGCTAAAAAATTGATGTGTGACAAGGAAGACAACGTAATGGGTTATGTTTTCTTACATCTGAAATAAATTATATTGTCATGGATCATCCAACATGTTGATCTTGCCTTTCCCCCTCATGCTATCCAAATTCTTTGCACCAAGTAGAGATACTACTTGTGCTTCTAAATATCCTTAAACCCAGTTTTTCCATGAGAGTCTACCATATCTACCTATTGATTGAGTAAGATCCTTCAAGTAAGTTGTCATTGCTACAAGCAATAAAAATTGCTCTCTAAATATGTATGATCTATTAGTGTGGAGAAAATAAGCTTTATACGAGCTTCTGATATGGAAGAAATAAAAGCGACGGACTCCATAATAAAGGTCCCTATCACAAGTGGAAATATAAAGTGACGTTCTTTTGCATTAAGATTTTGTGCATCCAAGCATAAATGCACATGACAACCTCTACTTCCCTGTGCAAACGGCCTATCTTTTATTTTTGTCTTATACCTTTTACAAGAGTCATGGTGAAATTCACCTTTCCTTTTTACACTTTATCCTTTGGCAAGCACTATGTGTTGGAAATATCCCGATATATATATATATATATATATATATATATATATATATATATATATATATATATATATATATATATATATATATATACTTGGATGTGGATTTTCATAAAGCATTATTGTTGACGTTACCACTACAAAAAAAAGACACATCCGTGACATTTTGGGACGAACGATTTTTTTTCTGTCATACTTATGACACTGCTATGACGATAATTGTGACAAAACCCGGTATCATCATAGATGTCGTCGGGTCCTACATCTATGACAAAAAATCATGACAGAAAATGGGCTTTTCGTCCTGGACGGGCCGAAGACGCAGCTGCATGACATTCTGTGGGCCGTCCATGACGGAAAAAACCATGGTAGAAGGGAGGGCGAGAAAATATCGAGGTGTTCCCGGTTATGGTGGGTGGTCGGGGCCGAGCGACGCGCGTTTCTCTCGTACATGCACGCACGTGGGTGCGAGGTGTTGGGCTCTAACTGAACCCGAGCGAGGCCTTGGGCTCTAACTGAACCCGAGCAATTGCACTGCAGGCTACACGTTACTGAACCCGAGCGATCGATCGATGGCTGTTAAGTGAACCTGATCGAGAGATTCCTTCGCTACTACTGCTAACTGAAGCCGATCGATGCTGCCTCTGGATGAACAGTGAGCTTTGCGGGAGGGGGGGGGGTTGGATGAATAGTTCCTGGTGGGGGTGGATGAACAGGACCCCGTGGCATTGCCTCTGGATGAACTGGACCCCGATCATTCGAGCCGGCTGGGGCTGGATGAACAGGACCCCATGGAGGGCAGGATGAACAGGACCACCCCGTGGAGGGCAGGATGAACAGTAGACGATAGAGGGTTGGATGAACAGTAGCCCATGTTGGGGTGGTTGAATAGGAGCCCATGGAGAGGGCTGGTTGAACAGTAGCCGGTGGAGTAGCGCGCGGTGGAGGCTGGATGAACAGGAGCCCGTGGATGAACAGTCGCAGGTGGAGGCTGGAGGAGGTCGACGGTGGATGAACAGTAGCCGTGTGGAGGCTGGAGGGGGTCGACGGTGGAGATGAACAGTATCCCGTGGAGTCCTGTTTTGCGGTACGCCACACCCCTCCCGATGAACATGACCCCCGTTTCGACCATAACGCTCCAACACAAGTCTGTTTCATCCGTTTTGCAATACGCCACACCCCTCCCAATCAACAGGACCCCCGTTTCCTCCGTTTTGCGGTACGCCAGACCCCTCCCGATGAACAGGACCCGTTTGGAACGTGGCCGGTCGAACACAAGGCTGTTTCCTCCGTTCTGCGGTATGCCAGGCCTCGTTTCCATCGGTTGTTCCGTCCAAGCCCTCCCGATGAACACGACGACGCATTCCGTTCCGACCTAGCCAGTTGACTCCCCACGAACATGACGACGACACTGTTTCTCCGTTCCGACCCAGCCATGTACACGAGCCCTAGCCGTACGTATGCGCGATTAGGCATTCGCGACCCTGCCCGTATGTACGTACGAGGCCGTATTTTCTTTGTTGCACACTGGCCGTTGTATGTACGTGTACATGCTACGTGCGTGCCTATACTAAGACACGCGCGCACCTCTACATCGACCAACATGTACGTACACGTTCGCGACTAGAATGACAACGCTGCGTACGCTTCGACCAGGTGGGTCCCGACTGCCAGGCACTTCCTTGCGTGCGAAGATGTAGCTGGTGGGTCCCAGCAGTCAGGGGGCGAATCATTTTTTTGCCCGGATGCACTTCCTTGCGTGCGAAGATGTAGCTGGTGGGTCCCATCAGTCAGGGGAAACGTTTTTTCATGAAATACGGTGGCCCGTCTGGTGGGTCCCCGCTGTCAGGTGGAGGAATAATTATTTTGCGCGTAATAAGGAGGCACTTCCTTGCTGCGGCCGTGGACCCAGCTGTCAGCCTCTCCACGTACAGTCCACGTCTGATGGAAGCCGTTCCATGACCATGTTGACCATGCCGCATCGAGAGCACTAGGGCGGTGGACGACGGCGAGGCCTAGGAAGGGGACGACGCGGAGCCGGGGAAGACGCGGCAGTGGAAGCCCGCGTGGAGAGGAGTATGAGGGTTCACTGGTTCGGCTGCGGTGTGAGGCTGCCGTCGCTGCAGGGCCTTGCCAGCGGTGGGAATAGTAGGGGGCGGTGAGGCCTCCGCGGCAGCACAGCCGACCACGGGAGGCAAGAGCATGTGGCACGACCGGAGCTGCTTTGGGCGGCTGGAGCAAGAAGGCCAGAGGTTGAAGAAGCACTACGGCCGTTGGATGGACATCGTACAGTCACTGTTGCTAGAATCGTTCATATTGACTAAGTTGACAAATCACTGCGTCCCCATCAACTTAGTAGGCCCACAAGTCAGCCACCCACCAAGGTGGGTCCCAACTAGCAGGGGGAGTATTCATTTTTTGTGCGTAATAAGGAGGCACTTCCAGTGGGTCCGAGTTGACAGCGGGCGGAACTTTTTTTTCATGAAATACGATGGCCCGTTCGATGGGTCCCAGCAGTCAGGGGAAACGTTTTTTCACCATATACGGTGGCCCGTCCGGTGGGTCCCTGCTGTCAGGTGGAGGAATAATTATTTTCCGAGTAATAAGGAGGCACTTCCTTGCGGCTGCCGTGGACTCAGCTGTCAGCCTCTCCACGTACAGTACTCTTCCGATGGAAGTCGTTCCACGCCACGCCGAGAGCACCAGGGCGGTGGACGACGGCGAAGCCTAGGAAGGGGAAGGCGCGGAGCCGGGGAAGACGCGATAGTGGATGCCCACGCGTAGAGGAGTATGAGGGTTCACTGGTTCGCTGCGGTGTGAGGCTACCGTCGCCGCAGAATAACAGGGGTTGTGGGTGAGTAGAGGGATGGCCTGGCCAGCGGTGGGAGTAGTAGGGGGCGGTGAGGCCTCCGCCGCATTGCAGTCGGCCACGGGAGGCAGGAGCACGAGGCGCGACCGACGCTGGTTTGGGCGGCTGGAGCAAGAAGACCAGAGGTTGAAGAAGCACTACGGCCGTTGGATGGACATCATATGGTCACTGGAGCTAGAATCGTGCATATTGACTAACTTGACAAAGCCCTCCGTCCGCGTCAACTTAGTAGGCCCACAAGTCAGCCTCCCACTATACTAGGTCCCAGCTAGCAAGGGGAGTATTCATTTTTTGTTCGTAATAAGGAGGCACTTCCTTGCATGCGAAGATATAGCTGGTGGGTCCAAGCTGTCAGTGGCGGTAACGTTTTTTTCGCGAAATACAGAGGCCCTTTCGGTGGGTCCTAGATGTCAGGTGGAGGAATCATTATTCTGCGTGTAATAAGGAGGCATTTCCTTGCGTGCGGTAGTGGACCCAGCTGTCAGCCTCTCCACGTACAGTCAACTTCAGATGAATGTCGATCGTTGACCACGTTGACCAGGCCGAGCCGAGAGCACCAGGGCGGTGGACGACGGCGAGGCCTAGGAAGGGAATGACACGGAAGCAGGGAAGACTCGACAGTTGTTTCCCACGCAGAGGGGAGTGCGACTGTACGAGGGTTTACTGGTTCGTCTGCCGTCGTGAGTAGAGGGATGGCTGGGCCTGTGATGGGAGTACGATGGGGCGGTGAGGCCTGCGCGGCAGCACAGCCGGCCGTGGGGAGGAGGGAGCAGGCAGTCCCGCCGGCGCTTGTTTGAGCGGCTGGAGCAGGAAGAGCAGAGATTGAAGAAGCACGACGGCCGTTGGATGGACACCCAACAGTCACTGCTTGTGCGTCAACCTTTTTTTAGGAAAGCCTCAAATCTATGGAAAACATCATATAGCCCATCTGCCACTATTTCTAATAATTTACAGCCCATTTGCTAATTCTTATGGTATTTTTGGAGCCCATATTTTTTTGTTAGCATTACAACCCATATTGTGGCCACGGTTAAAAAAACTATACAAAATTTTGCATATTTCAGTGCGGTCCGAACTGTTTTTAATCCCGAAATTTTGAGTCACATTCAAACTGATTTTAAAAATAAATGTATATCAATATAAAATCCAAGAAATTGTCCACGCATAAAAATCAATGCAATTTAAAACCTCAAAATGAAAAAAAGAAATTTGAAACTAATTGTCGGTTTGATGTGTTTTAAAAATGTACATCCCATTTCTCATTACTGATAGGTCATTTTGTCGGCCAGCCGAATAAAGCTTTCCTCATCTTGAAAGATTTGTAGCCCAACAGGCTTGACAAAGCGACTTACTTGGCAAATCACAAAAAACATGGACTGTGGCCATGGACCCAGCTGCGGCCATGGACCCAGCTGTCAGCCTCTCCACGTACAGTACTCTTTCGATGGAAGTCGATCGTTGACCACATTGACTACGCTGCGCCGAGAGCACCAAGGCGGTGGACGACGGCGAGGCCTAGGAAGGGGACGACGCGGAGCCGGGGAAGATGCGGTAGTGGATGCCCATGCGGAGAGGAGTACGAGGGTTCACTGGTTCGGCTACGGTGTGAGGCTGCCGTCGCCGCAGAATAACAGGGGGTGTGGGTGAGTAGAGGGGTGCCCTAGCAAGCGCTGGGAGTAGTAGGGGCAGTGAGGCCTCCGCCGCATCACAACCAGCCAGGGGAGGCAGGAGCACGCGACACGACCGGTGCTGGTTTGGGCGGCTGGAGCAAGAAGACCAAAGGTTGAAGAAGCACTACTGCCGTTGGATGAACATCGTACAGTAACTGGAGCTAGAATCGTTCATATTGACTAAGTTGACAAAGCCCTTCGTCCCCTTCAACTTGGTGGGCCCACAAGTCAGCCTCCCATGATGCTGGGTTCCAGCTGGCAGGGGGAGTATTCATTTTTTTGTGCGTAATAAGGAGGAACTTCCTTGCTTGCGAAGATAGCTGGTGGGTCCGACGTGTCAGTTGGGGGCACGTTTTTTTCGCGAAATACAGAGGCCCTTCCGGTGGGTCCCAGATTTCTGGTGGAGGAATCAAAGACTTGAGAAGGCGTACAGACAAGCTAGTGTACCAGTAAAGAGACGTTGCTGAGTTTTAGAAAAAAGAGAGACGTGCTCCTGTAGCTGGTTCGAATCCAAACCTAGACTATGACTATATATGGTGCCATGCTACTCTGCAAAGTAATGAGACTGACATATCCAACGTTCGCTTCTCCTCTTCTCTACTTACTCTTCCTAGAATCAGAAGCTCTAGCCGCAGCAACCAGGTCCGCTGGCTGCTCGTCCACCTGCTCTTCAACAGGCAACAACCAAATATGCGCCAAGTTGCCACCCGTACCATCGCCTGTGGGTCTCATCACACCCCCGCCGGCATGCGCACTGCAGCCGGTTGCTCATCGCAACCCGCTGCCGTTGGGGTGGTGGCACTGCTGCAAATCACGCAGAGTCATCTGTCGCGTCTCAACCACCATCCTCAACCCTGGCCGAGTCTTCTACAAATGCCCAAATCATGGGGTAATAATATGTTTAAGCGTTGTTTTGCTGCTTTTAGTTGCTGATTTTTTTAATAGTTTGGTTGACGATCTTCCAATTTGATTCGTGCAGAGAAGGGAAGATTCGTGTGATTTGTATTTTTGGGAAGTTGCTGATGTGGGGGAGTGCAACTACGCTGATTATTTGGGTAGCCGAGGAATCCCAATACCAGTAGGTTGGGGTGTTGGACAAGTAACTGAAGGAACGACAGAAGAGGAAGATGCAGAGCAGAAGGTTAAAGATGCAGTTCCTCTGATCATGGCCAAGCAACAGCTGTTGAACGACCTTGACAACAATGAGGAGATGAAAGAGCTTGTGAAGATAATGGGAAAAATCGATGTGCTCTATACGATGATTTCTCTTTATTTGCAGTGTATGTAGCACTCATGATGTATTCAGTGGCTATGACATGAGCACTTTGCTAAAACTAGTAATGAATGAAACCTGTGTAGCAGGTTGGCAGTAGTGTTGTGAACATCTAATGATTTCTATTAACAGAAATCAGGGGGTATCCCCTTTTGCTCATAAATAAATAAATAGCAGAGGCCCTTTTGGTAATAAATAAATAAATTAGCAGAGGACCTGTCAGGTCCGCTTTGTTCTCATTCGAAGATGTCGAGCAAATTGCAGTCCAAGAGCAAACTATGTCATCAAATTCAAGTTTCACAGCCAAATATGAGTACAACTAAACAACAATGTCATCATGTTTTAGTCGTCATATAATCACCAAACACAAATCAACATACATAACAAGTGATGTTCTCACAGGAAAATACTAAACAACATGTTCATCAGGTTTCAGTTGTCATAGCAAACCCAATTTCACATAGTAGATAAAAAACCGTCTTCTGGCAGGCAAATACGACAAAAGCAATGTAATCATCATCCGCAGCAGCAGCGTCAACATCTTCGCCATGTGTATCAGCCTGAATCATAATTCCCCATGGTATCATCTTCTTCTTTGTGCTCAACATCATCGAACGTTGGCTTCTTCTTGATCAACTCTTGTATGTCCACAACACGATAGGCAATCTTTTCGCCGGCGTCATTGACGTTATGGTTCTCAAAGATATTAGGAACATCTGTGTTATCTTGTACATCAGGAGCAGTGTAAGCATCATCTTGTTGTGCAACTTCATTAAACGAATTCCTCTGCTCAAACCTTGGCACTACTCTCCAGTCATCGCTACGTGCAAATGTGTCTCCCAAGAAAAATACCGGTGTTGCTTGATTTGCCAAAATAAAAGGCTCGTTGGTCTGGTACGATTCCTTGACATTGATGAATTTGAAATAATCATCAGCTCTGGGTTTTGCGATCCTGGAAAACAGGTTATACCAACGACAACACAACAGAACCACACACCAATGAACCTCGAAACTGGAGATATACTGCAAATGAACAATGTCTGTTATGTTAGCATACATTTCAGTTGTCTCTTTGTCATATGTATCCGTGCTCATGATGGCACTGTTTTGTGTCTTCCTGCCTTCGTCTC
Organism: Aegilops umbellulata; assembly: GCA_032464435.1. Lineage (NCBI taxonomy): Eukaryota > Viridiplantae > Streptophyta > Magnoliopsida > Poales > Poaceae > Aegilops > Aegilops umbellulata. The sequence continues at coordinate 35,747,621 of CP136056.1, read as the reverse complement.
GTGCAAGGGTGTTGTAGCGCATATCTCCAAGAACGCAAGATTCATAATGTCTTACCCGAGTATCAAGACCCATTGCTAGTGAGTAAAGGGCATCATCAACTGCCTGCCCATCCTCCCGCATAATCTTAACCTATGGTTAGAAAATAGACAAGCTGATCATCTTATGTACTCAATATATTAAAAAAACTGATAGTGCAATTCAAAAGATTACATGGCTCTTGAACCATTTCGCAAATCCTGCCATAACCAGTTTGTCAATGTTTCTTGCATTTTGCGGCAGTAACTCCTTTTTGTAGATGATGCACACCATAGTGATCGCGTCAAACATCTAAATATATAAGAATGTGATGCAAGTTTAGTAAATTACGATGTATAAGCTGCAGTACTTAGCACTTACTTGATATAAGGTAGTATCTCAGGACAGTTATTCAACACATACCTAACCATTTTGTCCAAATCTTTAGGTTTGTCCTCTTGTCGACTCTTCCCTGTAACTCGAACAGAATAATCGAAAACATTGAGCCCGGGATTGTCTTCATCCACGTCTTTGCTAAGCTGATCAGCTATTTCAATGTATTTTGAGCAAAATGTCAATGCTTCTGTAGCAATGTAGGCCTCTGCAATGGAACCCTCGGGTCTAACTCTGTTCCTAACATAGACCTTGAAAGTGCCTAGCCGCCTTTCAATAGGGTACATCCAGCCATACTGTACTGGACCTCTAAGTAGTGCCTCATCAAGTAGATGAACAGCCAAATGCACCATCACATTGAAGAAGGCTGGAGGATATATCTTCTCATGGTCGCATAGGATAGTTGGTATCTTGTCTCTAAGACGCTCCAAAGCATCTATCCTGATATTTCTATTGCAGAGTTCCCTGAAAAATTGTCCCAACTCTGCAACTGCTCTGTATAAGTCAGGGCGGCCCAATCCTCTAAGGATAACAGGTAAAACCCTTTGAAGTAGGACGTGGTAGTCATGAGTTTTCAACCCTTGTACCTTGTTTCCATCTGCACTGACTCTCCTTTCAAGGTTGGAAGCAAATCCATGTGGGAATCTCACACATGACAGGACCTCGCAGAATTCTTTTCTTTTTACCTTGTCCAAGACGTACATAGCTGGTACCATATTCTGTGGTTTAGCTTCATATTGCACCTGCAAATCCTGTCTGATAACCAGGTGTGTCAAATCAATCCTAGATTTTAAGGTATCTTTCGTCTTGACTTCAACATTAAGAAGTGTGCCGATAATGCTGTCACATATATTTTTCTCGATGTGCATCACATCAAGATTATGCCGCAGATCCTAATCTTTCCAATACTCCAAGTCCCACAAAGTGGACCTGCGGGTAAACAATAATCTCTCTTCTACCTTGCCACGCTTCCTTTTCCCTCTACCATTATCAGGATGGTTTCCTGGTGTAATATGCCTGACCTTCTCTAATTCCACTTGCAACTCATCGGCGGTGAGCCTCTTTGGCGCATCATGGTTTTCATTCTTTGCATTGAACACATGTCTTCGGTATTTTCTAGGATGCGGCTTGCCCTTGGCAAGGAATTGGCGGTGTCCAATGTAACAGATCGTGCTAAGTATTGCGTATGACAACGGATTCCTGTCATAGCGAACACATGCATTGTAACCATGTGTCGTCCGCCCTGACATAGTGCGCAAAGCCGGATAATCATGGATGCACCTAATTATAATAGCACGCAGAAAGAAATCAGCTGGTGGGCTGCTATATAGGTCTCGAGTGAGAACACCCCTCCATAGGTGTTGAAGTTCCTCCACAAGAGGCTCCATGAACAAATCAAAATCCTTTCCAGGACTTTTTGGACCTGGGATGAGCAAGGCCATCATGTAGTTTGATTCTTTGGTGCAGACATTTGGAGGCATGTTGTAAGGGATAACAAGAAATAGCCACATGCTATATGTGGCGCTCTGGTGGCCAAATGGGTTAAATCCATCTGAAGCTAAGCCAAGTCTAATCTTTCTCGGGTCAGCAACAAATTTTTGGTGCTTCTGATTGAAGCTTTTCCACTCACTACCATGTGATGGATGGCTCATTACATTCTAATCTCTATACTCCTGGTTCCTAGAATGCCACAGTACATCCTCTATTGTTTCAGCATCATGAAACAACCTCTGCAATATTGGTGTAATTGGAAAATGTCTCAGAACATTATGAGGAATCTCTTCACAACATCGCCATCTTTTCATCTTCATGATTTGCATTTCAAGCATTCACTTAAGTTGGTATAATCCTTCCGGAACGGAACACAATTATTCTTACAAACATGGATCATATCATATCCAATTCCAATTGCACGAAGGAAATTCTTCATTTTACTGTAGGTGTGTGGTAGCTCAGACGCATCTGGGAAAGCTTTGTGGAAAGCAGCCAACATCGCATCGAATGATTAGTTGGTCATCCGCTTAGATGTCTTCACCTGAAGAAAGGTGACCATAGCTGAGAATACTGACAGCTTATTTCCTGGGGTGACAACCACGTTGCATTGTTCCAACATGCTGGCCCACCGTTTTTCTTCTGCAGGTGAAAGTTCAGGGAATGCACGAGCATTTTGTAGCATTTTTTCAATGTTGGTCAAACTCACTGGCTCCGCCACCACCTCCTCCTCCTCCTCTTCCACCCGAGCATCAGGCAGATCAAGATGGTGATCTTCTGCTTCCACGTAGTCAATAACATTGACGTTCACAACTTCACCATGATGAACCCACCTAGTATATGTGACCAACATCCCATACAAGTGTAGATGATTTCGCACAGTTGACTGGGGTCTTGTAACTGAATCATACAACTGCTACACGGGCAGAGCACATCTGATTTCGGACCACCGTACTCAGCTCTGATAAAGTTCATGAAGTTTTCAACCCCCTCGACATATGCAGCGGAGAATCTTCGAGCAGAAGTTATCCAAGTCCTGTCCATCTGTTAGACATACAAATTAGTTCTTCTACTAGATATTACAGGAAAATCATATATGCTTTTTTATGAAGTCTAGAAGAAAATACCTAGGTCAATGTATAAAGCTATGGCAAGATATTTGGACGAGCAGATCTAAGTAACGAAATATATGTAAAGCTAATTCAGCAAACAGATTTGAGTGCTAAATTATGGCAGGTTGTTTCAACAGTCAATAAGGCCGAGCACACAACCATCGAACTATCGAAGGCCGTCGCAGCAACAAAGATCGAGTATAAAACGGTGTAGAGCTATTTCACCTAACAGATTGGCTACTAGACCATGGCAATCTACGACACAATAAATATATGGCAGGATATTTTAGCAACTAATCGACCTTGGCATGCCATCTCAGCTAAGCAGATTGAGTGCAGAACAGGGCAAGGAAGCTTCTTAAGAAGATCATATTGACTCTAAACTACTTCGGCAAACAGTGAGATTAACAACGTCTATCAGCTAACATTCAGCGCTACACCGACATGCACGAGACCTCAGTCTAGAATGCGCGTACCATGGGAGAAGCTGACCGCCGTGCGTCTCCACACGAACATCGCCAGCGGTGGCGGCGCTGACCGCCGTGCGCCTCCACAAGAACATCACCAGCGGTGGCAGCGCGGCTAGAGGACGGCAGTATACAGAGCGTACTGTGGGAGTGAGAGGATCGCCGTGCGTCCCCTCGACAAACTGCCGGGCCGACGTATCGGCATGGCGGGGAGGGCGGCTTTGGCTTAGCGAATGGAGTGGAGGGGGACGGGGGGGACGGGGGTTTGGGGAATATTATTGGCTAGTTGGCCGAAGGATTTGGGGGAAATTTTTGGGTGGGGGGGAGGATTTTCACGCGGTGGGCAGGGGGAGTTTGGCGCATGGTCGGTTTCTTCAAGTGCAGTCCCACGTGTCAGTGAACAGGCAAGCCGAAGCGCGTTCCGTTTGCGTGAGACGTGTGCAGGACCGAATGTGTGTGGGGTGCAATGCGACCGCGACAGAGGTGCTATGAGTGTACCACCTTTTTTCCTTTTAAACTAGGTGCTTCGCCCCCTCAAAAACAAAAAACTTGTTGCTTCGCGTGATCCATCGATACTACTACTAGTAATCCGGTAATCCCGACTAAAACGGCGCGGCCGGGTCTTGTCCCGCGCGATATGCTGGGAGGTTGGCTTAGTTGGGTTTTTTAGGACGAGTAATGCTACACCTACGTAGTCCCAGTTACGTAATTAACATATTGTGAAATGTGTGAGCTGTTGATTGTAGATTGGGGGGAGGGGCCCACCATCATGAAAATCAGGGGAGGAGAGAGAGAGGCAATTTACGTTAACCCTTTCGTAGGTTCCCGTAGATGTAGAAAAATGGGAAATGCGTGAATGTGCATTTGCAGATAACGCCTTCCCTCATTCATCCTTTTCTCCCACAAGATCTTGATCTTCCGTGCAACGCACGGGCATCTTGCTAGTACTCGTACAATATACTATATTATTGTGAAAGTTCATATACACCGACCGAGATTAATGCAAAAACGGCAGATTTTCATTACATTTCAAACTTTTATAGGACAGAAAAATAAAAGAAACCCGACCCTAAACCTATTCTACGGCGGTGACCAACATCCTCCATCTGCGATCTCCATGTACGGGGGCGGGGTTCAAGACCCGTGAAGTGAAGGTGCGGTCTCCGGTGAGGAAAAGTAGAACACAGGAGATGGACCGGCCAGTTGGCACACCATGCCCTGCCGCCTCTCATGCCCTACTCATCCTCAGAAGAGTCCGTGACCTCGGCGGTGCCGGATGTTGGACGGTGGCAAGTAGGACGCATGGCTGACAGTGCTCCCGTCGTCGGCCGCCAGTGTGGCCACCGCTTATGCATCGACTTGAGCGAGGGCGGCGACCTCGAGCTCCATTCCCGAAGACAAGCTCTCCCACAGAGCATTAGCGCTTCTGGGCATGGCGGATGTGGTGCCAGGTAGGAGGATGATGCACTATGCTGTGGAGGTTAGCTGGGCGTTGCCGCTTTAAGTAGCGCATTCCGGTGAGGCCAAGCGTCCTGGTGCGCCATTAAGTTGCCGGAGTTGGTTCCTCTGGCACCGAGCCTCTTAACGACGGCATATGGACGAACGACATGAATGCAGGCAGCTGCGCCGGCTGGGAACACACCGCGCGACGGCGCGAGGGACGAGGGTTTTGGTGTGCCAGGGTAGTCAGCTGCGGTCGTGGCAATGTTGGAGATGCCCTTTGCTCACATGCGATCGACGCATCTCATTGAAAAAGCAAGACGACTCGGCATGGTCTCAGGTCCTGAGGATGCAGTTGGCCGCGCTACACCACTCCGTGGACGCGTCCAGGCGCCCCGTGCATCCTCGATGAGCCAGGTGTTGGGATGTCTTTGGATTGTGGCCAAAGTGCACCTTACCAAAATTTTGGTCATGACCCAAAGATTGGTCTTTATTTGGATGGTTGCCATTTTTTTGGCATGCCAATGAACTCTAGCCAATTCTAGTTCATTTTTCTAGCCGATGTCGGCCAAATCATGGGCAACCAAAACCTCCACCAAAATTTTGGCTACCCAATGCTTTGGTGGGGCAACCTTGGGCACAAACCAAACATACTGTTGGTCGTGCCACAACACTAACACCACTCTCGGCACACTGAAACCGACCGTGTCTAGCGACGATGAGCGTGTCGCTCACCGCGGTTGCCGTGTCCAGAGGCGGTGCTGGAGCTGCGCCACGTTGTTGGCCCCTACGACCCACATGAACGGTTGCCGTTGGCGAGGAGGTCGTGGGCCAACTCCTCCATTGGACTAGTTTGCGCTACGTCGTCCCGATAGGTGTGCCCCACATGTCGGTTTCCTTGTTTTACCGGCCATATTCGAGCGTCAGTGCTCCGCTTTGCGCATTAGGCCTTTCACTATGTAGGCCAAGCGAGAAAACTTATTGTTTATTTGAGCCGTTCAAGTATCATCATGTGGCGTATGCTTATTTCTCATTCCTCTCTAACCCTCTTCTCCATCGATCATGTCGCCTTCCGGTCGAGTCCATCCTCCCGCATGCCTCATTTGAACATTCCGTCGAGTATCATTCGCATGTGGGCCTAGACCATGCTTGTATTTCTAATGTTTATTTGTAATTTGTCGGACATGCATACAAACAAACGGTTCGTTTGAAGTTTCACTTTGCCTCCACTACGTGTCACTTCGCATCTTAGTTTTGACATCCCATTCGGTTCATGCCCCGACACATGTTGACGAGATCGATTGATGTTCAGAGATCAATTGCATGTCGTGCAAGGAGATAAAGGTTTGGTCTGTTTCTATGATAGAAATGACCCGCGGGGGGGGGGTCTGTGGGGATCATAGGGAGTATATTGTACGTTCATAAGCGAAACGAACGTATTGTACCCACCCTGGTCCTCTTTCAATCGATCTCCGGACCCTGAGATGAAATCGAGAGACAACGAGTGGGGGAATGTGTGATACCTAAGCCGGATTCAAAATTTTGAACCGGTGATCATAGCATGCGCAAATCATATATAAAGGGTATTCAATGTTCGTTTCATTTTTGAACGTACAATATACTCCCTCCTATCCTTTCTAGTTTACATATAAGTTTTATGTCTAGTCAAAGTATCTCTACTTTGATACAAAAAGTATCAACATTCAACAACGCCCAATCAATATTGTTAGATTCGTACGTACTCCTGGATTTGTACTCGAGATGGTTTCCTATTTGTTTTCAACCACGTGAATGTGCTTGTTCTCGCGCATGCTGTCGGTGTACAAAAAGTGGGGTACACTTTTTGTACCCCTATAACTGTGCGCGGGCAGTCTGAGCCGCGGGCGTCGCCACACCGAGCACGACAAGGGAGGTAAGCCGAGGTAAGGCCGAAGCTGAAGAGAAGCAGAACGACGCCAAGACCAAGACCACAAGGAGCAAAGGGGACAGAGCAGACCCCCCGGCAAGATCCTTGCCGGGGGGCAACTTTAGCTAACCCGGCAAGACCCTTGCCGTGGCGGCTCGCCCCACACCTACGGAGCGAAGTCACCCTTGAATCCACTGCCCCCATGGGGCAAGGATTCGGGAGACATCCCCGTGGTGGCATGCAGATCTTTGTGAAGACATTCAAGATCAGATACCCACTTTAGAAGATGATGATCCTTGGCGGGATCCCAGCCAAGGAGGACCACAAGGCCCCCGGCAAGAGCCTTGCCGGGGATGACAGCAGGCAAGACCCTTGCCGGGGCTGCGGCAAGATCCTTGTCAGGGCCGCAGCAAGGCCCTCGCCATGGACCCCCATGGGGCCAACATCAGGCCTGCACCAGTCGCACCCCCACCGCCGTTCGCATGCAACTGCCGACCCAACCAGTTGGGCAGGCACCTGCGTGGCGGCGTGCAGATCTTCGTGGAGACCCACCACTGCGCCACCTCAGCTGCCTGCCTGCCTACATGGCACCAAAAGCACCGCTGGCCAGGGCGCGTGTCGACGCGAGAGGGAGCGGCGACGGACGAGACGAGGCTCTCCCCCGTCCCCGATAAAGCAAGGACACCTAAGCAAGGCGCATTAAATGCGCCTTGTCATGTAATGCGATGGATAGCCTCGCATTACTGTACCCTTTCCACCTCCTGTGTGCCACTGTGGCAACCCCTTTCCTATAAAAGGAGGCCCAAGGCGACCAGGAGGAGGATTCGGCTTTTTGGAGCTCTTGACGCCCATTGCTAGCTCAAGAACACAAATAAACAATCCACCAAAGCAGGAGTAGGGTTTTACGCATCCTCGCGGCCTGAACCTGGATAAAGGAACCGTGTGCTATCTGTTTGATCCGCTCTTCTCGCAATCCCGCGCCCCGCAACCATATTCGGGATTCTTGTGATCCCATAGGTGTCGTTTCCCACCGACACATGCTCTTCCAACTAGTATTTCACCACGTATAGCCAGTCCAATAGTAACTTTTTAAGCTCCCTGTCCAATAGTACTAGTGGAGTAGTGACAACATCTGTACTAGAGTATGCAGTGCTCATAGTTGTACTCCCTCCTTCCATTTATATAGGGCCTATGTGGAGGAGAGAGATGTGAAAAAGTAAGGGGAGTGAGCTCTCATGCAAGAGCCTAGCTAGATACGCATTCCTAGTTAAATACATATAATAAATATGAAGAAGGAGATAGAGAGGAGATGGAAAAAAGTACTAATACAATAGCCAACCTTATAATTTTTTTGCGGGAAATAGCCAACCTTATAGCCCACACTACTGTATGAGTGCATATAATATAATAGATGATGGCTATAGATGACATGGCAGTTCCTTATAGCCATCGACTGGCTATATTATTAACCCTTCTCTAATGCGTTTTTTCAACACCGCATTTGACTATTGACAAGATTAATAGTACATGAGATGTATAACAGTACAAAAAAAATAGACTTCCGTGATGGTACGTGTTTGTCACAGTAGGTCGCTTTTTTTGTCATGCATGTACATCCATGACAAATTTATGACAAAATTAAGATAGTCATACCTGTGCTGTCGTAGAAGTGTTCCATGACATTACCAAAATTATCATCACAGAAGTGTCCACTTCCATGACGATAAATCGCGCGTCACAGAAGTGCTTTCACCAAGGGTGACCGACACGTGGCATCCACCGTAATGGAACGCCGTTAAGCTACCGGGTCGGGTGTTGGATCCGATAACCCGTTAACAGCCCCGACCAATGGGAAATTTCCACATGTAAAACTCTTATTGGCCGGACGAAACACGTGTCAGCTTGTCAGTGGGTCAGATAGGCGCCTATGATATGTCGACACGTGGCACGGCCCAACAGTGGCCCATTTCGGTGAAAAAGGCCGGCCCAGTAAAAATTAGCAGGCCGGCCCATATAAGGCCTACTTGTGTCAGGTCCATTTAAGCCCACGGCCCATATGAGATGTGCCAATTCGGCCCGTTAAAGAATTGACACCATTGCAGCCCATCGTCAGTTCGAGCCCGTTAACAGCCCGCTATATACTTGGGCTCAATATCGGCCCGATGAGATTTCAGCCTGTTAACGGCCCATTTAATGGATGGGCCAATTTTCAGGATGTACATCTTTCGGCCTTTTAGCGACCCATTTAAATGTTGGGCTAATTTCCGGCCCGGTGTGTCTTTCAGCCTATTGACGGCCCATAAATCTGATGGGCCATTTGTAGTCGGACCTGAGTTTCGGCCTTTTAGTGGCCCATTTAAGTGTTGGGCCAATTTCTGGCCCGGTGTCACTTTCATCCTGTTGACGACCCATAAATCAGTTGGGCCAATTGTTGTAGTCGGACCTGAGGTTTGGCCTTTGAGGGACCCATTTAAGTGTTGGGCCAATTCCCGGCCCTGTGTGCGTTTCGGCCTGTTAACGGACCATAAATGAGTTGGGCCATTTGTAGTCGGACCTTTGTTTTGGCCTCTTAACGACCCATGCCCTTCATGGTCCAATACCAGCCCGATTTCTCTTTCGGCCTACTAAAGGCCCACAACACAGTTGGGCCGTTTACAATACGACCTGACTTTCGGCCTCTTAGCGGCCCATGCTCTTCATGGTCCAATACAAGCCCGCTGTCTCTTTCGGCCTGCTAAAGGCCTATAGTATAGTTGGGCCATATGTAGCCCAAACTTAGTAACGGCCTATTAACGGCCCATGAAATAAATTGGGGCCACCTGTTGCCCGCTTCGATGTCGGCCTGTTAATGACCCGGGAGGTAAGAGGGCCGACCATTTAGTTTCGGCCTAGTAACGGCCCATTAACTCAATGGGCCCACTAAAGTTCATTCATGTCTTTAGGACAAATTTGATAATTTGAGCCCATTACAACGAGCAAAGGTACGACATACAGGGAATAATGTTGCACATCCAGAATATATTACAGGAAATTACATCCACTGGGCAATCAAAGATTGATGCCAATGCAAATAAATGAGCAGAACCTAACCATCTACAACGTCACAATCTGCAACCTCAGCATAGATGATGCCCATAAGCATGTGGGCAAGTTCTTGCTGCTTTGCCACACTGTCTCTGAAAACATTGATCAGTTGTTGTGTCGCACGACTCTGCACCTCTGATTCATCCACCATTTCCATCATTGCTTCAGCCATTAATTGGTTCACAAACATACATTTATTCCATTGCATTCGAGACAGAGGATACTGAACAGATTCAGATGGCGATTTTGGCAGGCTTGTATTATTGATAGTGGAGAGTGTCTTGACCACTGCATCATAACGTAAATTAGGACGGGAACCAAACAGATTAATCATGAGTTATTGCCATATTACGTGGCCTAGATTTACTGGAAAGAAACAATGGGGCTGCCTTGCTGTTTTCAGAGTTTGTCTTCTTATCTTCAGCAGCCTGCACAAAATTAACACACTAGCATTGCTATCATTGGCCAAGTCAGATAATAGGAAAGCAACATTGACACAACGAACGTTTGGGCAACTAGCCTACACCAAATTAACACAATATGGCACATCTATCATCAGCCAGGTAAGGTAATACGAAAGCAACATTGACACAATGAATGAATGGGCAACCAGAGAAGCACTACAATTTAGTAATGTGCGTGATATAAGATAGCACATTCATGCAGCTCAGTACGCAAAACTACCAGGTAGTTTTCCTTACAAAAATCAACATTGGTGCCTTTAACATTTTGGTACAACTAATTTTAGATCAGATAAAGGTTAGATTCACGTCGATTAACAAAATACACGCTGATGTAAAAATATAGTGATATACAACAGGTACTTACATCAGCACTGGAGCACAGAGAATTCCCGCAAGATATTTTCCTCGAATACGATCCCAATGGAGGAAGTCTTGTATCGTTTAACCTTATTTTCTAAAAGAGAGATGGGTAAGAAACATGTAGAAAATATGATCAGAATGCTATAAAATTTCATGATGCGAGAATACGCACACACTTCTTAGAATGGAGTTGACATTCTTTTGCTGGACTGGAGCGGACTAGTTCTTTGGCCACTGGAATCTGCTCATTATCAGTGGGAGTTGGGTTTCTCTGTGCTGGAGCAGTATCTATGAAAAATGGAGTTGGTTTATTATCTCCTGGCGTTTGGATCTTTTGCAAAGACCTGGTTTGTGACCCTTCAGATTCTAACGTAGTCGTCTTCCCCTTGCATGCCTCATATAGAAGAATGGTGATTCAGTTATAAAACATGCTACAGCAGAGATAGAATAGGTACTCAAGAATAGAAAGGCATGACACATTGACATGTATTCACACCATCCGGAAATAAATGGATGGGTCTAGGCGTATTTCAGTTCTAGATACATCCAGTTTTATCCATTTCTGCGACATTTAATCCGGACGGAGGGAGTATGATGTAAGAGCTAGGGATACAACAGGACAACATAGTAAAAAAACACTAAAAAAACCCACTGCAGAACCAAAGTATTCAAGCCCATTGATATGAGATAGTACACTCATGCACCTCAGGATGCAAAACTACCAGGTAGTTTTCCTTGCAAAAATCAACATTGTGGCCTTTAATCATACATTTTGCTACAACTAAATTTAGATCAGATAAAGCTTGGATTCACGCCGATTAACAAAATACATGCTGATGTAAAAATATAGTGATATACAACAGGTACTTACATCTACATTGGAGCACAGAGAATTCCTGCAAGAATCTTTCCTCATAAGCGATACCATTGCAGAAAATCTTCTATCTATTAAGCTTATTTTCTAAAAGAGAGATGGGTAAGAAACATGTAGAAAATATGATTAGCATGCTATAAAATTTCATGATGCAAGGATACGCACATGCTTCTTAGAATTGAGTTGACATATTTTTGCTGGGCTGGAGCGGACTAGTTCTTTGGCCACTGGAATCTGCTTATTATCAGTAGGAGTTGGGTTTCTCTGTGCTGGAGCAGTATCTATGAAAACTGGAGTTGGTTTATTATCTCTTGGCGTTTGGATCTTTTGCAAAGGCCTTGTTTGTAACCCTTCAGATTCTAACATAGTCGTCTTCCCCTTGCATGCCTTGTATAGAAGAATGGTGCTTTAATTATAAAACATGCAGCAGCAGAGAGATGGAATAGGTACCGAAGAATAGAAAGGCATGACATATTGACATGTATTCCCTCCATCCGAAAAAAAATGGATGGGTCTAGGCGTATTTCAGTTCTAGATACGTCCTTTTTATCCATTTCGGCAATATGTAATCCAGACGGAGGGAGTATGGTGTAAGAGCTAGGGATACGACAGGATAACACAGCAAAAAAAACACTAGTTGAATGTAAAACTGTATGCTAGCGTAATACGTACAGAAATAACTAAGGCAACATACACGTGTATGATTGGGAAAATAAGATGGCATTGCAACAGAGCACCAGAACAACACTTCAATGTAAAAAAACATTTTATGGTAGACAGATGAAGTACATACTGATGAATAGCAATGCATAAGATATTTAGAAGCATGATGTCCAAATTAAGCAGATGGCATTGCGATAGAGTAGAATGACATTACTTGAATTTGAAAACATGTTATCATGAATGGAATAGGTACTGAAAAGCAGAAAGGCATGACATATTTACATGCATGATCAGCATGCTAAGCACATGGCATTGCAATAGAGTAGATACACTCCAGGACATTATATGCATGTTGTACCCATATCACAGGCCATGTTAGAGCAAGGACCTTGTGGGGTGAAGAGGATTCATCATCTTTCTGCAAGTCTTCTCAAGAAATGCCTTTACATGTTCCATCATATTGGGTATCATTGACATCAAGTTTATTGGCCTTTACATTGCTCCGTGAGGTTCTTGTGGATATATCAGTGTGTGCAATTTTATCTGACATGCATGGAAGACAACTAGTAGTTAGATTTATGTAATGAGTGCCTGTAGGAGACGACATAAATAGTAGGACTGGGGTTAACGAGCAGCAACAGGTCTCATAAACTAAAGGGAGAACACAGATGAAAGCTACAGAATATGTATCGTTTGTACTCGAGATTAACTAGATGGCACACAAAAGTATTAAAGAAAAATATAGGAAATACTAGAAGTGGTATAATATTATAATCACCAGCCTGTGGGATAGCATTGGCTGATGGATGATAACTATGGAACAGTGTTACCTAAAGAACAAGTATCTTAGCTGAACTATGGAACATCATTAACTCCTAAACAAGACCCGTAAGAGATCATCATGAATATACAGTGAAATGTGATGATCTATTTTCCATGCCTAGATGAATAACAAAGCCATAAATGTTGCACACAAGTAAGATGAGGGTACAACCTATCAGGCTGCCATCCATAGGAGTGAGCATCATGTGCTGACTTGTCGATGGCCCTGTAGTTGTTGTGGCTGTGCATGTCGGGCACGCGCATCCGATGCAGGGAACTGTTGAGTGGGGACTATTGCTCCCTTCTGGTGTATGCTTCCCTTGTTGGAGTAGCTGCGATGAGTCGAAAGACGGTGTGTCTGAAGATGCAGATAACGCATAATGTTAAGAATGACATATCTCTTTGATCTTAAGAAATACCCTAAGAGATCAACACCAAGGTACGAGAGTGGTCACACGTCTGTTTACTGAAGACTAAATTGGGATCACACGATTTTATTTTATTTTGGTACTGTCCGATCTACGCCGGATGGCTGGCAGTCTTGTGCCTCCCGACTGACACAGTTCGGAATCTTCCCCGAAGAGCCAGCGACCAACGGCAGAGCAGCCTGCCTCCGCCGTCCGTGGCCCCGGCAAAAACCCCGCTCCCCGCCCCACCGCACTGCCGTGGTTGCGCCGCCCCCGGGCCAATCCACAAAGACTCCCCGTCATCCAGATCCGGCGGCGGCAGTACCTTCAACCCACGCAACTCTAAAAGATAGCCATCCAAGCGCTGCTTCCGCGGCAAACTTGCGGCACCGCACCCTTACGTTAGACACCAGCCAACCGACAACCTAGGAGCTCCGCCGCCTCGAGGGGTGCTGATTCCCATTGCAAATCGATTGGCCCAGAATAAAAATTCAGACAACTGACGCCTAAATAAAGTGATTTGAGATGAGGGTGCGACCTATCTAACAGCATGGTGAAGTAGGCAGGTCTAGCTGCCGAGTCGGTGAGGCCGGCGCGGTTGCGATGGCGACCTGCGACAGGGAATGAGCGATGTCGCGATGGTCGACGGCTACGCCGAAGGAGCGCCAGGATTCTGGACGGATCCGAAGTTGGAGCCGCTCCGGCGCCGTGAACAACGGCGGGGGTGAATCGGCTCCGGTACGATTCACGCGGCCGTCGTCGAGGCAGCACCAGCAGCACAGAGTAAGAGGCACACGACCCAGTGCACGACGACAAATGGACAACGTCTCCAGCATTAGGGAGGAGGGCGGCTGTGAAATTGGTGCGGTGGGGGGCTCCATGAAGGTTGGGTTGAGGTTTCGCGGCTCAGGAGAAGGAAGCTTCCCGAGGAGAAGGTGATTTCGCGCCCACGAGGTATGAATGGGTGCGGGCAGGGGGGGGGATTGGGAGGGGAGTGGAACCATGTCTTACGGACGCATTTGTCTGAAATGTGAGGGGGAGTTACAGTTCTACCCTTGCCTATAGGCTTCTCTGCTTGGGTCTGTGTACTGAGAGTCGGGGATAGTAGAGTAACTTGGCTTCTCCCCAAATAGTGGGCGGGAGCGATTTCGGGTGAGGAGGGCGTGTTTTGAACTATAGTGGGCGCGAGCGATTTCGGGCGAGGAGAGCGTGTTTTGAAATAGTGGGCGCGAGCTATTTCGGGCGAGGAGAGCATGTTTTGCCGACCATGGTTTATGAATTATTCGGCGCTTGGATGAAGTTATGAACCTACCCTCGATGTACAACGGGCCAATTGATGCGTGTCCCACATAGGACGGTAATTTCGCGTCTCCCATTTATTTGCTCGGGCGAATTCCACCGAGCAGAGAGGATGTTTAATGGTTCGTTCAAATTTTGGGAGAACGAGCATCCACGTCTACCTTACCAAGTCGATTCGGATCAAATTTTGAAATATTAGCTTGCCACTTCTTTTTTAGATGGAGAGATGATGCTCGGGAGTAATGTGTTTTTACATGCTCGTTGCTAGCGATTTACTATATGACAAATAGTTGACCCACTCAAAAACGTGAATCAAACCCAAAATGAAATATCTCGATTCAATGAAATAGCTTGTTCAGTAGGTCAAAATAGTGAACTAAATCCAAAATTGAACACCTCAATCGAGTAGCATGTTGTACAGTATTATAGTACTCCACGAACATGGTGAAAGTCAAATTAATGAACTTGTTTGATATACGCATATATCCGTTCATGTCTGGATTGCAGACAACATGTTCTCCAATTTAAATATTTGAATGCAAGTTTATATCGAAACATGGTTTATATCAGTCTTTGATGCATAAAACGCGACCTCTCCCTCTCCCGGACTCCTGTTCTCCCTCTCTCTCGCTCTCTCTCTCTCTTTCTCTCTCTCTCTCTCTCTCTCTCTCTCTCTCTCTCTCTCTCTCTCTCTCTCTCTCTCTCTCTCTCTCTCTCTCTCTCACCGACAATCTTCAATTCTGTCGCACGCATCCGACACAAAAACCTTGTTGGTCCCTCTCCCTTTCTCTCCATCTCTCTCTCTCTCTCTCTCTCTCTCTCTCTCTCTCTCTTTGTGTGTGTGTGGGGGGGGGTCTTTCTAGTTCACATGCATATATACACCATCTATAGGTCTCTCTCGCACACTATGTATGATACTCTAGCTAGTCCAAGCTAGATATCTTGGGTGCACTCATCGTACGCACACAGATTCCTTGGCTCTTTGCCTGTAACTCTCTCACGCACCACTATGTCGTCTCGGAGCTTTTCCCCCCTCTCTCAAACTCTCCATCCACCTGGGTCACACATACACATGCTTATCTCACTCGCACTTGATAGGCCCATCTAAAACTCTATCTCTTCCCCTTGTTCTCTCTCCATCTCACACGCGCACACACACAATCTCATGCCCAGCTAGCCAAGTATGATGGTCTCTCACTCAATTGTAGGCACACGCAGTCCCTCCTATATGTATATGACTAGCTAATCTTAGTCTCCATCACAAACATGTGCATGGTCTATCTCGATTTCTCTCGGGGCATCTTTCTATCGCGCACGCACTCCCTCGATCTCCCACCCATATAGTCCCCTCACGATCTCAACGGGATCTCTGTATCACAAACACACCCTCTCTCCCTCCCCATGCGTCCATGCCATCCATGTGTCCCTCTCGACCTTCGTTCCTTGTTGGCCACACCTCTATTGGACATGTGCTACAGGGGCGTCTCTCTCCGTTGCAAACAATCACACACTATCTATCTTCGTGTATCTCCTCGCCTCGCTTTTCCATCTCGGAGATGCATGCCAGATATGTTCGCATAAGAAACGAAAAAACACACTCTCTCTCTTTCTAATTTATCGTTCGTTGTCACTTTCTCTTTCACACGCATACTCTTTTTGCACACTTACTCATTCTCCTTCACACGCACTTGATCTGTCTCGACTGAGGCACTCTCCTCGATCCATAACATACAAATTTATTGAAAAGTCAAACATCACAAAGTTTGACCATGTACGTGGAGAAAAAGAATTACATCTAGTACGGCAAACATATACCATTAGATTCACCATGAGATGTAGTTTTGTATGATGTTTCTTTGGTATTGTAGATATAAATAACATTTGCGTAAACCTGATCAAAGTTTCCAAAGTTTGACTTCTAAAAAATTTACATGCACTGCATTATCGAGCGGATGGAATATCTCTTTCCCCCTCTCAGCTATCTGACGCACCACTCAGCCTTATTGGGGCTCCTCAATCTCTCTCAAACTTTATTGGTCAGTTTGGTTCGTGACCTGACCCTCATGCCTTGATGGCCGGTACTGTCTGGTGTGGACGTGAGATATAAAATATTTCTGCCTGGCCAGGCTTGCGTGGTGCTGAAGCGTTTGGTTCATGCCTGGGCCACGGAAAGCATCAGCGTCCCATCAATGAATCCATGCACCAACTATTTAATGCTAATATCCATCCATGTTGCTGTTAGCCTCGTGGCCACACGACCAGGCACGGCCAGGCGTTCAAAATCGGTCGCCTGGGCCAGGATACTTGCAGTGTCTGGAGTTCAGCCAGGCTAATTAAAGTGCAAGGGAACCCAGGCCAGGCGGGCTTTCTTTTTCATAGGGTAGAAACCAAACAAGCGTGCATGAAATCCAGCCACAGCCCCAGGCTAGGCAAAAGATGCTCAGGACGCAAGCCAAACTGGCCTTATATCTCCCTGGTTCACACATACACATGTCTCGCTCGCGCTATACATATAGACCCATCCAACACTCTCCGCCCTTGTTCTCTCTCCATGTGACACGCACCCCCCTAAGTACCATAATCCCTCAATCCATCATAGGCGCAAGCACTCCCCCCCTCGATCCTAAGTATGATTATCTCTTACTAGCCATCAGGAACACACGTATTGTCTCCTTCCATCCATACGTCTATCTCGATATCTCTCGGGGCATCTTCTATCACGCACACACCTTGTCACTCGATCTCCCACCCATGTAGTCCCATCACGATCTCCAGGGGATCTCTCTATGACAAACATACACTCTCTCCTCCCCATGTCTGCATTTTCTCCATATGTCTCTCTCGACCTCTCTCCCTTGTTTGTCAGACCCCTCTTGGCCACGTGCTAGGGGTCTTGCTCTCTCGGTTCCAAACAACCACACACTATCTCCTCACCTTGCCTCCGTTGTCGAAGATGCATGTGTGATGTGTTTGCATAAGACACGTACGCTTTTTCTCTACTTTTATCGTGTGTTGTCCATGTCTCTTTCACACACACACGCACACACTTTTTTCACTCTCTCTCTCTCTCTCTCTCTCTCTTGTTAGGGACTCTGTCACGTCCATAAGCATATGGATGTTTTGAAAAGTCAAACCTCAGAAAAGTTTGACCAGGTATATGTGGAGAAAAACATTTACATCTGGAACGATCATTAGATTCATCACAACATGTACTTACTTCATACTATCATTTATCTTTGGTATTGTAGATATAAGTAATTTCTTTATAAACTTGGTCAAAGTTTCAAAAGTTTGACTTAAAAAAATGTTGGAACTACATTATCGAACGGAGGGAGTAGCTCTTTCTCTCTCTCTCTGCTATCTCTCACGGGCCTCCCCTCTCACTCGAACTCTCTATACTGACAGATTATACACTCACTTTGTCAGCGTATAGCTCCATATATTGTTTAGTTGACCGGTCAACCAATCCACATGCTGCCTTGTCAGCTCGTGTTCTGTATCTTCGTGTGCTGGCCCATGTGGCAGTGGGTGAAAATAAGTAAACTAGAGGCCCATCGGACACGCGGTGAAGTAAACGAAGTTGAAACCACTCGGGGTAGCACCCCGCACGCTAGTAAATTGAGGGTGCATTGAGGACAAAATTCTTGAGCGGGAAGGACGCCCTCGTGCACAATTCACCACTGCGCGGCGGCATGCACAGAAGGACGCACTCGCGCACACCCAGCACACAACACACACCAGCACACGTGTACACCGGCGTCGCCGCCGGTTGAGATGGACGGCGAGGCAGCCAACAAGCGGAGGCGGCTCGAGCCAAAACCGAATCCGGCGAGCCTGGACTTCATCAGTAGCCTCGCCGACGACATACTGCTCGTCATCATCGGCCTCCTCCCCACCAAATATGCCGTGCGGACCGCCCTGCTCTCCCGGTGGCGGCCCCCCCTCTGGCGCTGCGTTCCCCTCAACCTCACCGTCGACAGCTGCCTCTGCGACGGGGATTGCAAATGCATGGCCACAGCCTCCAAGATCCTTTCATCGCACCCTGGGCCAGCCAAACGCCTTGACATCCGCATGTTCAGTACCAACTGCAAGGTCCAACCCAAGTTTGACGAGTGGTTCTTATCCCCCGCCCTAGATCAGCTCGAGGAGCTCAGCTTTGAAGCTGGACGATGTCGCTCTCTGCTGCTGTCCGCGCTCCGCCTCACACCAACGCTGCGTCGCACCAGCTTCAGCTCCTGCTATCTTCCCTAGAATAATGTCGCGCCTACTCTTCTTCTCCCTCAACTCAAGCAGCTCGACCTATTCGACGTTTTCATCTCGAAGAAGGCTATGGAGCACCTGCTCTGCAGCTATACTGCGCTCGAGTACCTTCGTCTTGAGCAGATCCACGGGTTCATTAGCCTCCACATCGGCTCGACGAATCTCCGATGGATTTATGTGTCTTGCTGGCCCCGCAACAAGACATCAATTGGGAAGAGATCACTCTAGCTGTTCCACGTTATGGTCATTGAGAATGCGCCTTTCCTTGAGAGATTGCTTGTATCGGATCTAGAAGGTCCAACAAAAATCAGGGTCATTGACGCGCAGAAATTGACAACGTTGGTGTGCTCGTCTGCCAAATTCTCCGAACTCTTTATTGGATCCATAATCGTTCACGTACATCACTCATCTTCTTCTCCGTCTTCTTGAAATTCACAATTTTAAATTTCTTCTTGATGTATTTACGACCGTCTTCCAAAAAATGATTCCCACAAGCTTGACCCAGTCCATGCGCACAGTCAAGATCTTAGCACTAAAATCTATCGGCCCCAATCTGGATCAAGTTGTTGGATTCCTTACATGCTTTTCGTGCACGGAGAAGCTACTCATCGAGGTGAAACTTCTTTCCTATAAGTAAACGGTAATCACAACGTAGCTCAATTTTTTCGTAATTTTCCCAAATTACGATGACAAGTGTAGTGTTCAAAACTGCATCTACGCACTGCACCGAAATAAATGTTTTTAGTATTTTTTTCTCACGTGATCACCTGCATCGTTTTTATGCTGTACTACTATAGTTGCGTAGGCTAGTCATAGTGGAAAGTAACTTATGGTTACCCTAAGAGCAAGTACTACCTCCGTCCTGGTTTACTCTTGCAATTTTGTAGTATCAAAATTTGACCATAGATTTAACTGAGAAAATGTTAACGCATGTCACTAAGAACTATATTGTTGGATTCGTATTTGAACATAATTTCAAATGGTGTAATTTTTAGTGACATGCATTGGCATTTTCTTAGGTAAATCTATGGTCAAAATTTTATACTAAATACGAGGTAGTATTACAAAAGTGGGCTATGTAGGCCAAAACATGTGCCAAATTCACTTGTGATGCATTTGGCATCGATGCCCCTCCATTGCTCACCTGGTGTCCCAATCTGGATCACCTACTTTGCTCCGGTGCCAAATTAACTCACACAATGAAAAAACACTGCATGGAAGAGAGAGAGAGAGAGAGAGAGAGAGAGAGAGGACTGAGGCAATAAAAAAACACCTGTTTGGGAGAGTGAGAGGCTGGTGTAGTTGGTTTGATTGATTTGTTTATACATGTGGGTCTGTGTGCACAGCGGTGCCAACTCTCTCACATCGCGAGAGCGGTGCCAAAATCTTTTGATTTGACATCGATGAGTATTATGTGGCATACTTTTGTGAAATATGGCATCGGCCACATAGTGGAAGGCAACAAATGCCCAAGCTCTTCACGTGCTCCTAGTTAAATGAGAGAAAACACACACAGAGAGAGAGAAAGAGAGAGAGAGAGAGTGAGTGAAAAAATATCACTAGCCAGCCAACCCTATCGTATGAGCGAATGATATTGGTACCTCTTGATGACACGACAAACTTATGCAGCCAGCTGCTCTAATATGTTCTCTTCTTTTGCAGATAAAAAAAGACCCGAAAGTGAAAAATGTGCTGCACTATAACAATCTCATCGAATGCCTTGATCTCCATCTTACATAATTTGATTTGATCTAGAGGCAAGTGTGCTCAAGGTAATGAGGTTTGGCGTTCTCTGGCGCAACAATGAATGGCGTGCTGATCACCGCAAGCGTCTAAGCCTAAATGACAAAGTCTCCGCAGAAGCTGAATTTGTTTTTGAAACATCAAGTGGCCAGAGACTCGAAATCTTATTTGCCCATTAGTGACTTGTCAGGGCGGTGGATTTTAGTTTGTACGATAATGCTGCATCCACCTAAAGTAACGAAAGTTCTTACGTAAACTTCCTAGTAATTCCCTCTTCGTAGGTGCAGCATTACTCCTAACATTTGTAATATCAGTTTGAAACTTGTAATGTTGCCGTGTCCTATTCCTGCGTTTTCAAAATCCTGCGAATCAAATAGGTCCTGAGTTGGTGATGATGTTGTGCCTCCCATCTTTCACCAATAGCCGTCGGATCTAGATCTGACGCATACAAACCAAGCTTCTCCATTTTTGCAAAAAGATGCCCGCACTTGTTCCCTATTTACAAACAACTCCTTGTCTCTCACAATCAGCCTCATCTCCTCCCCACCACATCTAGGAGTAGAAGGCCGTGGAAAAATCTGGCGCGATGGCCACTGCCGGAGCCGTCCACCCCCAATCTTGGTGTTCCGTGCAATGCACGGGCATCTACGTACGGGAAATTATGTCGAACAGGGCTAGATGTAAGCAGGCTAGCTCTACAACAATGATGATAGTGACTGCAGACGGTGAGGCTGACTATGGTATGCCGAACACGGCACCTATACTCAGGTGTCATCTCCGGCGTAGGGTCTTGTCACTTCACTGTGAGGAGCAGCACGTAATAATTTGACCAACGGCTAGTACAGTGCTAGTACTCCTACTACTTCATTGGTAGTACTACTACTAGTACTAGTAGCACCACCGTCTGGATTTAGGAGTACTACCACGTCCATCTGGATTTTAGTATTGACTAGCAATATCTAGTAATGCATGTCACTGAAGATGTACTACTCCCTCTGTAAATAAATACATGGTTGTTTTATTCCTATCGGCGAGAGAACTTAATGTTTTTTTGCTAACTAGAGTACTGTAATAGGATTACATGCAATGAACTAAACACTGCATGTCATGTTTGGTACTAGTCTCAAGTCATTGAAAGCATGCACGGCCCACATCTCTCATTGGTTGATATGTCACGAAATAAGAAACAAGGAGGGAGTTAACGCACCGTGCCTAAGTATTTTGGGATTATTTGGTTTTCGTAAGGTGACTTACACAACATTTTTGTTTACATGCATTAACATTTTATTAGTTAAATCAAAGGTCAAAACTTGGCGCAAAATGCAAAGGGGACCAATAAACCAGTAAACATCAAACTTCTCTCGTTTGGCCCCAACTAGAGGTCCAGTGAGATGACTATACTGCACCGGCACGGAGGGGGACGCAGCTTCATTGACTTACGACAACTACCTTTGGGTGAATGACACGTGGCCCCAGGGGTGGCTGGCCCACCTATCATACAGCCAAAGGCAGGTGCAGTAGAGGGCCGAGGAGTAGTACGAAATCCTACGCACCTACGCACGCTAACCAAGGGCTGAGTGATCACTCGAATCGCAAGATCAGTTGACTAGAAGCTACGCTAGACCCATGGAGGTGATGAGCGCGAGCATCAGCCGACTGAACCAGATGGTCCACGACGCCGGCCTGCGGCCATGCAGGTAGTATTTCTTGAGGCCGCCAGGGCGAGGGGCCGCTTGGACAACAGCTTCGCATCCTTGTTCGACGAGGTCCTCGTCAGTTTCCTTGACAAGTTCACCGTCGTCAAGAAGCTTGCGGACGACTTTGACGTAAGCCTCCAGCCGACGCGCCCAGGCTCTGCGATGCCTGCCACCCTCAACGGCCACTATGGTAACAACCTCTTCGACGCACTGGTGGCCCTGCGACTGCCCGCCGTCGTGCCGGAGAATGTCCACCTTGAGGTCGCGCTCTCCGCGCAGCGCCTGGTGCAGCAAGACACCATCGACATAATCACCCACGTCTACGCGCAAATCGTCCACAAGGACTAGGACATGCAAGAGGACGACGATTGGACGCTGGCCTTCTTGGAGCGCAGGGCAACCTTGGACAGCACTGTTCAGAAGCACGTTGAGCTCGCCGCCAACGCCGCTGCTCCTCACACGTCGGTTGGTGACCCGGCGCACTAGGGCGTGAGGATGTCGTTGAACGTTGATGGATCCGTATGTATTTTTATCCTTCCGTCAAATCCATGTAGTAGTATATGATACTACAGTAATTATCTTACCTTTCGCATCAACTTCATAATTTTCGTACGTACTCCATGCATGAACGGCGCCAGAAGCAAACTTCTCATTACTCTAGGCAAAATCGTTATTTTCTATCTATCGGTCGCGCCATGGAACAGAACCAAATTTTACAAGTTACGAGTTCAAAAGGAAAAGCCTGCCGTGTTCGCGTCGCACCCCCACACGGTTGGTTCGGCACGCAGCTCAAGCGGGAATGCATGCGGTGTTCCATTTTCACTTATAAGTGGGACCGCAGTTGAGCAAACAAACTATCGGCAAACCCCCACCCTGCCCACCGCGCGATGGCTGAGAAAATAGGACAGGAGGGAGAAGAGATGGCTATAGCACAGACTCCAAGAAAATTGGTGTCGGATGGGACTCGTGTGGGTGGCGTGTGTCGTACTGCTAGACATGAATGCTAGTTATGGCCCATGCCACCCCACTATATCGAGCCTATATCGAGGTACGTAGAACAAATTTCCTGCAGTCCATGCTCAGCCCTCCTTTATCTCTCTTCTCAGCCAGCCAGCGGACGCGCGTAGCCCATCATCTGTTTGCTCACATGCGGCCCCACATGTTAGTTAAAACGCAAGAGGTCCCACTGAACCTGCACATCTTTCACCTCGACGTGCTGGTGATGAAAAACAAATCCAATAAACACTACAAGAAATCTGTTAATACATGACGGCTCCGATCCGTCATGCCTTAATGAAAATCTATCATGGGTGCCCGTCCATGACGGATTCGAAATCCGTCATGTATATCACGTCATAATTTGATATCGTACCTTACATGACGGATCTTGTCCGTCATGGATGTGCCCCAAGCCCGCCGAAGCCCAATTCATTGTGACGGAACAGACCGTCATCGACTAAGGCCATGTAGGACTTTTTATTTACCAATTCAAATGACGTGGCTGCCTACATGGATACAGTTTTCCGTCACCAAATTCGTCATGGTTGACCATCTTAGCCCATTTCTTGCGGTTGATGTAAAAAACATTTCTTCCAGCCCAATTTTTACCCAATACGTTTTTAGATTAATGTGTTACACAAATCTGCCTCTTTTGGCCCAAGAGAAATTATTTGTAAAGTGTATAATAATACACAGTTCAACCACTATGCAGCCACATGTATGTATCTACAATGTAGCAGTTTACAAAATCCTCTATGAAATTATAACTTACAACATAGATCAACAAAATATATCACACATCACGGTTAGGAATGAGAACAATTCATTTTACATCAACAGAACAAACAAACTATCGAGGCTGATATTTAGGTTCTTGTTGTCGACCCTCCTGGAGGCAAATATCATTTCGTCGTCATACCTAGCATATTTACAACAACATTAGATACTTGTGATATGAATGGATAGTAGAAATAAAAGAATTAGAACAAACAAAAAGAACAAATTACATATTGTCCAAAGTTCTTAAATTTTACAGTGCCTACAAATGAGAATAACAAAGCATCTACGCCAAAAAGATGGCATCACTAAAAAATATGCACGACGCAAAGCCTCTGATCGTCGAACCGGTCGGCTTAAACTTCAAATGTTCGTATGTCAACATGTTTACACATGAAACTCAATGTTTATGGTGCAAGTTCATCTCAAAAGCGCTGACAACAGTAAACAATGCGCAACATATTTAAGTGGTATAGACTGATCAAGCAACTTTAATTAAATACCAAAGGAGTGCCATGTAACAAATAATCTATTTACATGGTTACAGGAAATAGACTAGCAACAATCTCTAAGCACATGTCTTGGTTACATGTGCAACTCTGGCATATACATACAGATTGACACTTTTTTCTTTCTTAATACTCCCTCCATTCCTAAATATCGGGTGTATAGTTTTTGGCACGGAAATTAAAGAACACACGTGGAGTGAAAATTTCACAAGTTTTGGGCGAGATTACACCTGACTAATTGACATGAGAAAATAGAGGAGCTTGTCTAATGTAAGTAAATGTAATCAATCCCTAAAGAAATTTATCCAACCGAGTGTTGCAACGTATTACACCTTATATTTTGGATTTTTTCTTAAAAATCTATACACCTTATATCAAGAAACAGAGGGAGTATATAAGTCAGAGCTTTTGCCTCTTTCTGAAAAAATGTGAACCACATGTCTGAAGTAACTACATACAGCTATCTTTGATTGTTCTTATATTCAACTAAACAAAACAGGTGGACACGATGTAGATAAAACTAGCTAAAAGCTTACAAGAGATACTCCAAGCAGAGCCATTAGTATAACAAGAGGTGTACATATGCTAAAGCTAGATATATCCTTGATACTTATGAAATATGCAACTCATACAAGTATATAGCTTGCTCAGAAAAATATGTCATTTTGTTGAGGTTCCAGTGTTAAAACAGCGTGGCGGATATTTCAAACTAAAATATTAGCTATAATGTGTGGACATTGCAGTTCTATATTGCTACTAACGAACAAGGTAGGCGACGACAGAAGAGTTCAGAATATGTATTTACCTCGTGTGTTCTGTCACCATGGATCGCCGTTGCAGGGAATCCTCTGTTGTATAGCCACTATCTCTATGAATCAACTTCTAGTTTTGTCTTCACAAAAACCAATGTTAGAGTCTGTTCAGGCTAGACAAACCAGGAAACTAGCATGAGAAAAATCTTACAGAATATAATAGTAAATAAACCCAGTTGTTGGCTGCAAATAATACCTTGCCGATGAATACAATAAGGTGCGGTGAACAAAATATGTAATATTTGCTGCAACCAAATGATGGTAGTAAGTACATTTCAGGGATCTGACATTAAACTAGTATGTAATTAGTGCAACTGCCTTTGTTTATTAAGAAAATAGAAGACATATATCCTAGATACTTGGATTACAGTATGTCTATTCTTCAAACAACCAACAATAGCAGTGCAAGCTAAAATAATTTTGAAGAGGAATTCCCTAATAAGATCAGTATAATCATATAGTATAATAACTCAGCAAACCAACATGCATCAACGAGGTATAATGCACAGGCTAGTTTTGTTATGCTTAGTCAGTTGACATATAGTACAAGTAGGACTAACACAAACTGTGCATTTATATCTAATTTTAAGTTGAATAACTAGATCATGAGCGCTTATCTACAGAATTAAACAAAAAAATTACAGACATAATATCTGCAAGAGGAATTGCATGTAAATTGACATATATGCACAGTACAAACATTAACAATTTTGTTGACTCGTCTAACAAATCTTGGTACATAGATTGAGCACAAGGTGTTCATCCTCTATGGTTAGTCAGATTAGAAAGAAATATTGTAATCTTATTGTTAACATCCTGGTTGTCAACTCTCCTTAATCATGGCACTACAAAAATTTAATCAAAACAGAGCCCACCATGCATTCAACCTCGTTCTCTACTCTACTTATAATAATATAAATTTATAATGGGAGAAGTTGAGTCTAATGAGGCCACAGACAGCCACACCAACATTTCACGGGACTAAATGTTTGTCAATCCTTGTGCTGAAGTCAAGTTTTTCACATTTTGATTCAGTTAACGACTAAAGCATGCAAACAACAACGGAATGGATGGATCAGGAAGAAAGAGCAGGAATTGACCTAGGTGGAGAAGTATTAGATGGCATTGTCTTGGTTCCTACACCGGAGCGCCGTGGCACCCTCCTCACGGAGAACATGAGTGAACGGCGATGCAGCATAGGGGCCTCGCTGTTCTGCAGCAGCAGCTTGACGCACTACACCTGTGTAGACTAGTCTTCATGGGAGTGCGGTGCCAAGCCTTCGTGGGAGTGCCACATCCGGTGTGCGACGGAGACGCGCCGGCGACGGTCTTGATGCAACGGCCGAAACCCTAGCCGGGGTCGCGGACGAGCGTCGGAGGCCGAAAACGGCAGATCCATCAGGACTGGAGGACGGAGGGGTCATAGACAAGCGTGAGTGTGCTGCACGGTGGCGGACATCGCCGGAAACGGCGGGCGTTGGTGGCGGCGCGAGGGGTTGAAGGAGATAGGGAGATGCATCACGAGAGGGATGGATGGCTTTGAAATTCGGCGGATCTGACAGCCGCCGGAGTTGCGAGGCGAGAGTAGGCGAGGAGGAGGGCCGGTGGCGAGCTTGGGTGGAGGGAGATGAGGAGGTGGTGGGTGGCGGCGAGGAGTGGGAGAGGATGGGGAATCGGGAGGGGGTTGTGAATGAGGGAGAGGGATGGGGCCGAGGAGGAAGGGTTAGGGTTAGATTTTTATACGGGGAAGATTAGGCGGGCTTTAGCGGGCT
This sequence comes from Aegilops umbellulata, assembly GCA_032464435.1. Lineage (NCBI taxonomy): Eukaryota > Viridiplantae > Streptophyta > Magnoliopsida > Poales > Poaceae > Aegilops > Aegilops umbellulata. Next base: position 35,720,254 of record CP136056.1, on the reverse strand, counting down.
TTGGCAGGCTTGCGGGGCTGTAACCAGGCCGTCCATGACGGTATCCAAAATTGTCATCGAAAATCTGTCATGGATTAACAGGTTTCTTGTAGTGAAAGATCTTCGGTGGCCGCTTTTGGAGTTACTCAAGAGTAGTAAGATTCTATTTACAGTTTAACCCAAGATGCTCATCTCGTTGCTTCAACTACCACTCTATTTTCTTTAATGACACGACCTGGATGCTGGATGTCCCACGTGTCATCAAAAGGAGTAAGAACCCGAGCAAATCTTCGGTTCTGCTCTCGGATTAGACTAGTTGTGCTAACTTAAAAATTTTATTGTGTACTCCCTACGTTCCAAAATACTTGACTTCCATTTTTCCAAAAATGGATGTACCTATATACTAAGACATGTCTAGATACACATATATTTTGACAAATAGAAGGCATGTAGTATTGTGCAACGGAGGGAGTAGAATGGATGCAAGTTTTTGTATTGGGAAGAAGAGTACATCCATATATTGATAGAGCGCAATTTAGTAGATGTTCTATCACTTTTAGCTAGTATAGAATAGAGGCTAGACATGAGACTAGATGCGAGGATGCAACGTCTACTTCTTTACACTCGAAGAAGAAAGAAGCACGCAAGATCGAGCCTCCGCAGATCAACAATGAATGCATCAAGAAGGCACTAATCCAACTTACTACAGGAGTAGTCAAAATTATCGTTGGAGTTCGTGCAAAACGGAGGTCTGTTTGGGGTCGTGCGTTGGAGTTGGCCTTACAGGTGGGACCGCAGTTAAGGAAACCGACCATCGGCAAACCCTGCCCTGTTTGGATACTCTAACTCAGTTAGAAGTTAGAGTTAGATTCTAACCCTGAACTAACCCTAAACTAACTCTAGCCAAAGAGGTGTTTGGATGGCAGGGTTAGATGGAACGCGGATACGGCAAGGCACCTTCAGGGGCGATGCGAGAGGGATCTGCTACGGGGAGAGCGAGAGAAAAAATGTGTTTTTTAATTATCCCAAGAAGAACTACCCCAAATAAACACCTCTTGGATGGGTTATATTTTTTGGATGGGTTAGATGCATCTAACCCAAACTAACCCTCCTGTTTGGATACTTTTGAGTTAGTTGAAGAGATTGCTCTCGCACGGACTTCAAGAAATAATATGGTGTCAGATGGATGTCGTGGTGGTGGCGTGTGCCGTACTCCTAGACGTGAATGCTTGTTCTGGCCCATGCCACCCTACTACTCCTACTACTTACTACTACTATATACTATACTACTAGTATATTGAGGATTCGAGGTGCTGGTTACGTACAACGAACACATTAACATATGGCTACAGTAAAAACACGCGCCCGACGCGCGAAGCATGTGAAGCTAGTACAAATAGTGTACTACTATTGTTGATTGGCCTCATCCGACAACCTGTTGCAATGCAGGTACAATTATGTATTCGGAAAATATTTTTTTGCCTCGTCGCACCACTCACTCAGAGAAGCGACTCGAAAGCCATTCATAAATTTAGTAAGTTTATCACAGGCATATCATTTTATTACATAGAACAACAGATCATCAACCCACATCGACAACGAGGATACATTATAAATACTAAAGTTTTCACCACAGAACAAATAACAAGCAATGAAATGAACTTCAACTCAACCATTCCTCGGCGTTGGAAACGCTTGCTTTGAACCACAAGTGATTCTCTGGGACGGGCCATGCATTGTCGATCTGGAGACCAACCCAGGACTGATCAACCAGGCTAAAGCGGCCTACTATATTAGTACCAGGGTAGGGAACCACGCAAATGTCCGAGGTATAGACACAGTTGCTTCTCATAAATGTGTCAACAGCGGTTGGATCGCCTTTCACCATCATCGGATAGTTTCGTCCAAGGAAGAGCGAGTTTTCGCCAAGACTATCAATTATGTGCCAGGGAGAAGGAGTTGCGCTAGCACACTAGTATCCATCCCGAATGCCATGCAACGGGTGTTGGAATAGGTCCGGAGAGTGCGACCATGGGAGACTACACCTGCTTCCTTAGCAGTAACATCATCAGTGGGCTGTATACACACAAGAAGAGGTGATCCATCGGAATTAGTTGCCAGGCGCCATAGAGTATATCGGTGCTGCTCGTCCTCATGCTCGTGATCATCACCATCGTCATCTCCCCCTTGGTTATAAAAATCTTCAAGTATAGGTGGTGGGATGTCCACAGGACCTTGGAAACACAAGAAGAAGGTTAATTAGTAAAGGGAAAGTTGCTAACCCGGATGCATGTGGATGAAATAATTATAATTACGGTGGAAGACAAATGTACCGAAACAACGAGGATCCCATGCAAAAATAGTTCCACGAGAGGTGGCAGCAAACACAAGATCCTTGTATTCAATTGCATCACAGTACACATCCGTGTATAGAAACTGATTTTTGAGTAATATCCATCCATTCAAACCACGCAGGACGGCAACTAGCTTGTCGAAGATAGCAACAACTTGATAGTTCTTGTAATTCCAAGAGCGGTTGGGAACTCGACAAATTGCTATCTTCAGTACACAACAGTCACCATGATCGTATTTGAACGTACGTAGATCATCTGTGTGCTCAACCTCAGGGAACTCGGAAATTTTTGGAAGTGGAATCCGCTGATGAGTGTACACATTCACAAGTTCCCACTCACAATTGTACCCAATATAAACAACCCAATCTCCATTTGCGCCAGCCCAGGACTTACCCTTAAGCGATGGCATCTTGACATCACACGTATCATTATCAAGCGGCATCAACTTGCACAAGGCGAGGTCTCCGTCGTCCGCTCGCCAGCGAGCAGGGTCACGGTGAAGAAGATAGGGGAGATCAAACCGCTCCTTGACCCTTGGGTTCCTTGCAATGATGTTATTAGTTGAGTCGAGAATGGGCTTGAACGAACCTGCCATGCTAACCGAGGTGATGACGTCACACCGATCAATGAGTTCCTCAACCATGTCATCTTTCAGATTGGGGCAAGAATAACGGGGTCGTTTCCGGCCTGTTCCCGCCATGGAGAAGACGATCGAACAATGGCAGAAGAAAGGGTGAAGGGCTGAAGGAAAATGGAGGAGGGAGAGGAAGAGCATGCGACAGCAGTTCCAAATCGAGAGGGAAAGGCGAAGAGTCGGTGGACGGTTGCGAGTTTGCCACGGTTCATGAAGAGGCGCCCCGACCTACACGTCCTTTCGGAAATACTCCTACTACTCGTCATCGTCTCACAGATATGTTGGAACGGGACCACATGTCAACGAAACATGGTGTGTAATTTCTCGTGCAAAATGCGATCTGGCCGCGTTGGCCCGAGGTGCCGCATTAGTTATCGACCTTTATTTTTATAATGGAGTGCCGATCAGTTTTGAAGCACGACTAACTGGTACTGTATAACTGGTACTGTACGTAGAGAAAATATAAACTACTCTACCACTACCTCACCTCCAGTACTAGTAGTATAAAAAAGATATATATAGGCTGGAGCTTCAGCGCTTTCTTGCTAAGGGCTGCCCACTTGCTTCTCACACTACCACCCTCTCTCCAGATCTTAAAAAGACGGCCCCTCTCTCCCTCCTCATCGGTGGTCACAGATCCACCGGGGAAGAAAAGGACGTGCAGCGTTGACGCACTCATCGTCGGCGAACGAGGTCACGCACTGACGACAAGGCCGTCCTCTCAGACCTAGCGCCCTCGCGGGATGGCCTCCGTCCCCAAGCTTGTTGCCGTAGTGTGTGCGGAGGACGACGACCACGAGCGAAGCCACTTCCCGCCGACCCTCAGGTATGCTACCTCTTTTCGAGCCATAACCTTGTTCTATTGCCCCATCTGCTACATCGTTGCATGTGGATCTTTTTCCACTCCACCATCTTCCCAATTTGCTATCCTCTACTTTGCTGGCCACGCAGACGAAAACCATAATTTGCACTATTAAAGGAAACCCTACTTCATGCAGACTAATCCATGTCTGGGTTGAATAAGGAAAGGAAGGGAGACTGTACTATCCAAGAGAGTAGGCATCGAACCCGCATCTAGGTTGAAAAGGGGAAAATCAGTAGCTAAGGAACGAGTCTCGTGTCTCTTGGTTGAAGAAGGGTAGAAAGGCATGACAACAATAGAGAATGACCAGGTCGATCGGTTTGTTGTCCTCACATAGGAAAAAGGTGGCTAAAGAGAACAAAAATGGGCCGTATTCCACATATGCTGCCTGGATATTTGTTGCTCTGGGCAACCATACCTCCCTCACCACTCTGCGTCCGTGGAGGTACATCGTACTGGTGCGTCCCATGCTCTTATTGCCACTTTTTTGCTGTTAGTATAACGCTAGCAGTCAAGTCAAGCAATGCTACTGCTAAAGTGATGCCACATTTAACTAATGCCGCTCTCAGTCTAATGCCACCCATAAATTTAAGCAATGCCATTTAATGTCACTGGATTATTTCAGGGTTAGCTGTTGATTGTGGATGTATTAAAGATTTTTCAGCTATAGGGCATTCTAATGCTGTTGCACAGCCAGTATACCAATGATGAAACTTGTTACTCCCGTCAGATTTTTGCACTGTTAATGCTTATAGATTACATACCTCACTTTCATGAGATAAGTTAATTTTTTTGTATAGTGTCACCAAAATGCCAAGGCGCTGATGTCATTTTATTTTGGTTAAACTGCACAGACAATTATGAAGACAAGAGGAAAGGTCAAGAGTGGGCACCTCCTCCTCCGGCTGTTCTCTTGAGGAGGTCTGTATGTTTGTCTCTAATGCCTGTCGACTACATAACTGACATCATGATGTAATGTTAAGTCATTTCCTTTTGTATAGTGTCACTGAATTGTCAAGGCGGTGATGGAATTTTATTTTAGTAGAACTGCACAAAATTTGTTTAAAAGAAGAGGAAAGGTCAGGAATGGCTCACTTTTCCAGAAAAAACTATGTATGCCTTCCTCACATCAGCCGTTGTTGCTTTATTTATTCCTTCAAACATGTGGTTAGAAACAGTCTTGCTACCTTTTCCTATTAAGAAATTGGAATGCTTATATTTGTGAGTCTATGCTTCAACTAGTACCACTTTTAGAGTAATCACACTTTCAATATCTATGCAAACAGGGATGCTCGATTTTAGTGGAACTGCACAAAAAGTCCAACTGGTTCAACATTAGGAGCATGTTTCTTTCCCAACCTTTATATCCAATTGGTGGCACTATGAGCTGTTCATTACGAAGGTACATGGTTTGCTACTATCTTGCTACTCTTTCTGTACTGTCATTAGATAGTAATACTAGTGGTTTGCATGTGAATTTATTGGTAGGGTGGACCTACATTGGAGGTGCAGGACAGGATTCAATGATTGGATGCTCAATTTCGGTTGTATCGATTTCACCTCTTCCATCACTGCGAACATGGATATCCTTGGTCTAATGAAGAATAGGCGCTATATTTCTGCTCTGAACCAGCAAATCAATTCAGTATGAAATTGTCCAGGGCAAAACATAACTGTATCATATTTTCCAGTGCAGAACATGACAGATGCTAAGCGGAAGAGACATGTTTAAACCGAAAATACAAGGTGTGGTATATGTTTACTAGCTGCTTGATATTTGTGCAGACAGAGATGTCTGCCCGTTGCTATTTGGCAAACCAACGAAGTGCCCGCAATTTTGGTTGAATTTTACAAGAGAATAGTATAGTCACTGCATGCAGTGCCATTTGAAAATAGACACAGAAAGATTGGATAGTCACTTCATGGACTGCAGAAAAGTAGTACTGTACTATTTATTGGCCAACACTAGGTGCTTCATTGCTTTGGTCTGGTTATACAATGGACATCATTTTGCCTAAGTTAAAGTTTGTATTCCGAAAATAGTCTCGCAGTGTGATTGAGGGAAGACCAAATCATATTGTAGTGCATGTTCCTCCATCATGTCTGGTTCATTCTCATGGTCCCAACTGTTGGTGAAACCACTTACGTTTGCAAGAGGAATTGTAGACTTCACAAACAAATTTGTCTTTCAGTCTGTACTGAATGTTTGCCAATAGAAGCATCCATGTTAGTAGGAAGAACAGATGTTTTTTCTAGATCTTTGCTTTTGGAGCTACATATTTGTATATGATCTGTGAGTCATTGAGATGCATTAACATGTTGATCTTATGTATGGGAATCGTACTAGTTAGTTTTAGTTGCGATGCAAGATCCGAAGTGGCTGATCTTTGCTTTTGGAGCTACATATTTGTATATGATCTGTGAATCATTGAGATGCATTAACAGTTACTTATTTCTGTTTGCTCAGTGTTTACAAGTTACTGATGGAACACTAGCTAGCCTACAAATGTGCTCCTGGCAGTTTTATTTGCGACGCAAGATGCGAAGTGGCAGTTTTTTGAATAAAAATGCCTACCTCTGAAGAAACTGACAAGCTACACTATCGATCCTACACGGATAAAAATGCCTACCTCTGAAGAAACTGACAAGCTACACTACCGATCCTACACGGATAAATAGCGGATCACGCACGTACTACCTCCTTTCCGGTTTGTAGGGCTCAATTCAAGAAACGAGCTACTCGATCCTACACGAATAAATAGCGGATGACGCACGTAGTAGTACCTCCTTTCCGGTTTGCAGGGCTTAATTCAGACCTCTCACCAACCAAGGTACTCCCTCCATCCGGGTTTATTAGTCCCGTGAGCAAAGCAGCAAGACCAAGGTATGGCAATAATTAGCGGCATGCAGAAGTTTAAGCCTAATAAATTCCAGCGATTTAAGTGGCTGCATGCGTGCCCTCGGCATGCAGAAGTTTAAGCCTAATTTACTCCAGCAATTTAAGTGGTTGCATGCTACTTCGCGTACTGCTTGCGAGCGATTCTGAGTGCCTGCATGCAGCCGGCCGTAATTAAGGCAGCTAACTGATGTGAAAAAAGATACGCTTTAAACCCGTGGAATCATTATTGACAAGGAGGGAGATGATTCGAGTGCACTCGTTTGACCGCCATGCCGGCGTGCGACCGAGACGGGACAGGACGGCATAGTCATAATTTCAGTTTCTCTAGTTTTCCACGGCAAGCTGGCACGCTAAGGCATTATGCATTGAATTCCGATGACCGTCGCGCTACCTTCCGCCTATAAGTATTGTTTCTCGGCCTTCTTCGGTGCCACCGTGACCCAACTCGCCATATCCTCATAATCCCCCACTGGCCCGACGTCACTCGCCATGTCCGCCATGCCCCCGCCCGTCCGCGGTAGGCGACGCCGGAGGCGGTCACCACCGGAACTAGTGTTCGGGTTTCCACCAGAAGGCAGACGGAGGGAGGAGGCATTCTTTCTGTCTTCAGATTGCAATGCGGAGATCGAGGAGTTGTTGGAGGGCGATCGCATGGCGGAGGAGCAGGAGTTGTTGGAGCGCGACAGCCTGGCGGAGGAGCAGCGTCTCGCCGATTTGCGCCACCAGTGGGACATGGAGCAGCAGTGCACCGACGCTCTGAGTCGCGAGCAGAGCGCCCGCAACTGGGCCGACTACGTGGAGGCTGGCGCCTGGCAAATAGCCCTGGAGTCTGTCGGGCACGCACACGTTGGCGACGCCGATTTTTACTACCAGCTCGTCAAGTGGGTTTCCCGCTTGGAAGCCGAAGCTTCGGTGGACCACGCCGGCAAGGAAAGGGCCAACGCGCATGAGCAACGCGCCCTATCGCACCTCTGGCAAGTCGGAGGCAAGGCGGAGGATGCCGGTGCCGGTGTTTAGCATGGACAGCAGATGGCGGCCGGCATCGTCTAGTTAGCTAAGAGTAAGTTAGTACTTGTATGCTACTGAGTGTTAGTGGGAGTAGATAGTTCACTTGGCTATGATGGTTGTCAACGTGGAAGTTCAGTACTGTATATGTTGATCAGACCTGTTACTTTGCTCTGAATGTTGAACTTTTCGTTTGAACGTATGGAATGGGCTGTTAGTTTTTTAAATGGGTTGTATTTGTCCTCCACGGTTTAGAGGCTGACTTGTGGGCCTAGCAAGTTGACGCATACACAATCAGGAGATGATTGTACGTGGAGAGGATGACAGCAGGGACCCGCCAAGGTCATGGCAGTACGCAAGCAAGTGCCTCCTTATTTCAAGCCAATAAAAAATGGCTCCTCCTAGTGAATTTCTGACATCTGGGTCCCATGCCATTGTCAACGTAGTCAATAAACGAGAGAATTGCACAACGAGCGGCTGACACCAGGGACCCAGCAGCTCGCCCAGTTATTTTTATTTTGGGTTAATTTGATAAATGCCACTCCAAATCTGGTGTATCCGAGAAATGCCACTGCAATTTCCAAACTTTGAAAAATGCCATTTCATGCCATTTCTAGTAGCATTTTTCGAAGTCTGGAGTGGCGTTTTTCAAAGTTTGCAAACTGCAGTGGCGTTTTTCAAAGTTTGCAGTGGCATTTTCAAAGTTTGGAAATTGTAGTGGAATTTTTATGAATCGCCATAGTTGGAGTGGCATTTATCTAATTTGTTTTTGAGACGGAAGAAGGGTGTCAACTGGGCTGTGCGGGACACTCTGGCCTGTCTAGACAGCCTTTTCTTTTATGTTTACCACAGACCAGCCCAGTAGTTTTTTTTCTTCCTGAAAATGGCTAGCCCAGTTTTTTTGTGATTTGTCAAGTAAGTCGCTTTATCAAGCCTGATGGGCTGCAAATCTTTCAAGGCGAGGAGAGTGGCCTATCAATAATGAGAAATGGGCTGTACATTTTTAAAACACATCAAACCGGCAATTATTTTCAAATATCTTTTTTTCATTTCGAGATTTTAAATTGCATCGATTTTTATGCGTGGACAATTTATTGGATTTTATATTGATATACATTTATTTTTAAAATCAGTCTGAATGTGACTCGAAATTTTGGGATTAAAAACAGTTCAGACCGCACCGACATATGCAAAATTTCGAATAAGTTTTTAACCGTGGCCACAATATGGGTTGTAATGCTAACATAAAGAATATGGGCTCCAAAAAACCCGTAAGAATTAGCAAATGGGCTGTAAATTATTTGAAATAATGGCACATGGGCTGTATGCTGTTTTCCAAATATTTGAGGCTTTCCACAGATGGCCTGTACACTGTTGGATGTCCATCCAACGGCCGTCGTGCTTCTTCAATCTCTGCTCTTCCTGCTCCAGCCGCTCAAACAAGCGCCGGCGGGACTGCCTGCTCCCTCATCCCCGCGGCCGGCTGTGCTGCCGCGCAGGCCTCACTGCCCCACCGTACTCCCATCGCTGGCCTAGCCGTCCCTCTACTCACCCACACCTGCTGTTATTCTCCGGCGACGGCAGACGAACCAGTAAACCCTCGTACAGTCGTACTCCCCTCCGCGTGGGAAACAAAAACAACGGCCGAGTCTTCCCTGCCTCCATGTCGTTCCCTTCCTAGGCCTCGCTGTCGTCCACTGCCCTGGTGCTTGTTGGGGAACGTAGTAATTTCAAAAAAATTCCTACGCACACACAAGATCATGGTGATGCATAGCAATGAGAGGGGAGAGTGTTGTCTACATACCCTCGTAGACCGAAGCGGAAGCGTTGACGCAACGTAGAGGAAGTAGTCGTACGTCTTCCCGATCCGACCGATCCAAGCACCGTTACTCCGGCACCTCCGAGTTCTTGGCACACGTTCAGCTCGATGACGCTCCCCAGGCTCCGATCCAGCAAAGCTTCGGGGAGGAGTTCCGTCAGCACGACGGCGTGGTGACGATCTTGATGTTCAACTGTTGCAGGGCTTCGCCTAAGCACCACTACAATATGACCGAGGTGGAATATGGTGGAGGGGGCACCGCACACGGCTAAGGAACGATCACGAAGATCAACTTGTGCGTCTATGGGCTGCCCCCTGCCCCCGTATATAAAGGAGTGGAGGAGGGGAGGGCCGTCCCTCTCTATGGCGCGCCCTAGGGGAGACCTACTCCCACCGGGAGTAGGATTCCCCCTTTCCTAGTCCAACTAGGAGTCCTTCCATGTATTAGGAGTAGGAGACAAGGAAGGGGAAGAGGGAAGAGAAGGAAGGAGGGGGCGCCGCCCCTCCCCCTAGTCCAATTCGGACTAGCCAATGGGGGGGCGTGCGGCCTGCCTCTCCCTCTCCCCTAAAGCCCAATAAGGCCCATATACTTCTTCCCCGTATTCCCGTAACTCCCCGGTACTCCCGAAAATACCCGAATCACTCAGAACCTTTCCGATGTCTGAATATAGTCGTCCAATATATCGATCTTTACGTCTCGACCATTTCGAGACTCCTCGTCATGTCCCCGATTTCATACGGGACTCCGAACTCCTTCGGTACATCAAAACTCATAAACTCATAATATAACTGTCATCGAAACCTTAAGCGTGCGGACCCTACGGTTCGAGAATTATGTAGACATGACCGAGACACGTCTCCGGTCAATAACCAATAGCGGTACCTGGATGCCCATATTGGTTCCTACATATTCTACGAAGATCTTTATCGGTCAGACCGCATAACAACATACGTTGTTCCCTTTATCATCGGTATGTTACTTGCCCGAGATTCGATCGTCGGTATCCAATACCTAGTTCAATCTCGTTACCGGCAAGTCTCTTTACTCGTTCCGTAATACATCATCTCGCAACTAACTCATTAGTTGCAATGCTTGCAAGGCTTAAGTGATGTGCATTACCGAGAGGGCCCAGAGATACCTCTCCGACTATCGGAGTGACAAATCCTAATCTCGAAATACGCCAACCCAACAAGTACCTTTGGAGACACCTGTAGAGCACCTTTATAATCACCCAGTTACGTTGTGATGTTTGGTAGCACACAAAGTGTTCCTCCGATAAACGGGAGTTGCATAATCTCATAGTCATAGGAACATGTATAAGTCATGAAGAAAGCAATAGCAACATACTAAACGACCGGGTGCTAAGCTAATGGAATGGGTCATGTCAATCAGATCATTCAACTAATGATGTGACCTCGTTAATCAAATAACAACTCTTTGTCCATGGTTAGGAAACATAACCATCTTTGATTAACGAGCTAGTCAAGTAGAGGCATACTAGTGACACTCTGTTTGTCTATGTATTCACACATATATTATGTTTCCGGTTAATACAATTCTAGCATGAATAATAAACATTTATCATGAAATAAGGAAATAAATAATAACTTTATTATTGCCTCTAGGGCATATTTCCTTCAGTCTCCCACTTGCACTAGAGTCAATAATCTAGATCACATCACCATGTGATTAACATTGATAGTTCACATTATCATGTGATTAACACCCATAGTTCACATCGCCATGTGACCAACACCCAAAGGGTTTACTAGATTCAGTTATCTAGTTCACATTGCTATGTGATTAACACCCAAAGAGTACTAAGGTGTGATCATGTTTTGCTTGTGAGAGAAGCTTAGTCAACGGGTCTGCCAAAATTCAGATCCGTATTTATTTTGCAACTTTCTATGTCTACAATGCTCTGCACGGAGCTACTTTAGCTAATTGCTCCCACCTTTAATATGTATCTAGATTGAGACTTAGAGTCATCTAGATTAGTGTCAAAACTTGTATCGACGTAACCTTTTACGACGAATCTTTTTGTCACGTCCATAATCGAGAAACATATCCTTATTTCACTAAGGATAATTTTGACCGCTGTCCAGTGATCTACATCTAGATCACTATTGTACTCCCTTGCTAAACACAGTGTAGGATATACAATAGATCTGGTACACAGCATGGCATACTTTATAGAACCTATGGCCAAGGCATAGGGAATGACTTTCATTATCTTTCTATCTTCTACCGTGGTCGGGTTTTGAGTCTTACTCAATTTCACACCTTGTAACACAGGCAAGAACTTCTTTCTTTGACTGTTCCATATTGAACTACTTCAAAATCTTGTCAAGGTATGTATTCATTGAAAATTTATCAAGCGTCTTGATCTATCTCTATAGATCTTGATGCTTAATATGTATGCAGCTTCACTGAGGTCCTTCTTCGAAAAACTCCTTTCAAATACTCCTTTATGCTTTGCAGAATGATTTAACATTATTTCCGATCAACAATATGTCATTTACATATACTTATCAGAAATGTTGTAGTGCTCCCATTCACTTTCTTGTAAATACAGGCTTCACTGCAAGTCTGTATAAAACTATATGCTTTGATCATCTTATCAAAGCGTATATTCCAACTCCGAGATGCTTGCACCAGTCCATAGATGGATCGCTGGAGCTTGCATATTTTGTTAACACCTTTAGGATCGACAAAACCTTCTAGTTGCATCGTATACAACTCTTCTTTAATAAATCCATTAAGGAATGCAGTTTTGTTTATCCATTTGCCGGATTTCATAAAATGCGGCAATTGCTAACATGATTCGGACAGACTTAAGCATAGATACGAGTGATAAACTCTCATCGTAGTCAACACCTTGAACTTGTCGAAAACCTTTTGCGACAATTCTAGCTTTGTAGATAGTAACACTACTATCAGCGTCTGTCTTCCTCTTGTAGATCCATTTATTTTCTATGGCTTGCCGATCATCGGGCAAATCCATCAAAGTCCATACTTTGTTCTCATACATGGATCATATCTCAGATTTCATGGCCTCAAACCATTTCGCGGAATCTGGGCTCATCATCGCTTCCTCATAGTTCGCTAGTTCGTCATGGTCTAGTAACATGACTTCCAGAACAGGATTACCGTACTACTCTGGTGCGGATCTCACTCTGGTTTACCTACGAGATTCGGTAGTAACTTGATCTGAAGTTACATGATCATCATCATTAGCTTCCTCACTAATTGGTGTAGTAGTCACAGGAACAGATTTCTGTGATGAACTACTTTCCAATAAGGGAGAAGGTACAATTACCTTATCAAGTTCTACTTTCCTCCCACTCACTTCTTTCGAGAGAAATTCCTTCTCTAGAAAGGATCCATTCTCAGCAACAAATATCATGCCTTCGGATCTGTGATAGAAGGTGTACCCAATATTTCCTTTTGGGTATCCTATGAAGACGCACTTCTCCGATTTGGGTTTGAGCTTATCAGGATGAAACTTTTTCATATAAGCATCACAACCCCAAACTTTAAGAAACGACAACTTTGGTTTCTTGCTAAACCACAGTTCATATAGTGTTGTCTCAACAGATTTAGATGGTGCCCTTATTTAACGTGAATGCAGCTGTCTCTAATGCATAATCCCCAAAACGATAGTGGTAAATCGGTAAGAAGCATCATAGATTGCACTATATCAAATAAAGTACGGTTATGATGTTCAGACACACCATTATGCTGTGGTGTTCCAGGTGGCATGAGTTTGTGAAACTATTCCACATTGTTTTAATTGAAGACCAAACTCGTAACTCAAATATTTTACCTCTGCGATCATATCGTAGAAACTTTTATTTTTGTTACGATGATTCTCCACTTCACTCTGAAATTCTTTGAACTTTTCAAATGTTTCAAACTAGTGTTTCATCAAGTAGATATACCCATATCTGCTCAAATCATCTGTGAAGGTCAGAAAGTAATGATACTCGCCGCGAGCCTTAACACTCATCGGATCGCATACATCAGTATGTATTATTTCCAACAAGTCAGTTTCTCGCTCCATTGTTCCGGAGAACGGAGTTTTAGTCATCTCGCCCATAAGGCATGGTACGCAAGCATCAAGTGATTCATAATCAAGTGATTCCAAAGTCCCATCAGCATGGAGTTTCTTCATGCGCTTTACACCAATATGACCTAAACGGCAGAGCCACAAACAAGTTGCACTATCATTATTAACTTTGCATCTTTTGGCTTCAATAATATGAATATGTGTATCACCACGATCGAGATCCAACAAACCATTTTCGTTGGGTGTGTAACCATATAAGGTTTTATTCATGTAAACAGAACAACAATTTATTCTCTTACTTAAATGAATAACCATATTGCAATAAACATGATCAAATCATATTTATGCTCAACGCAAACACCAAATAACACTTATTTAGGTTCAATACTAATCCCGAAAGTATAGTGAGTGTGCGATGATGATCATATCAATCTTGGAACTACTTCGAACACACATCGTCACTTCACCCTTAACTAGTCTATGTTCATTCTGCAACTCCCGTTTCGAGTTACTAATCTTAGCAACTGAACCAACATCAAATGCCGAGGGGTTGCTATAAACACTAGTAAAGTACACATCAATAACATGTATATCCAATATACCTTTGTTCACTTTGCCATTCTTCTTATCCACCAATTACTTGGGGTAGTTCCGCTTCCAGTGACCAATCCCTTTGCAGTAGAAGCACTTAGTCTCAGGCTTAGGACCAGACTTGGGCTTCTTCACTTAAGTAGCAACTTGATTGTTGTTTTTCTTGAAGTTCCCCTTCTTCTTCCCTTTGCCCTTTTCTTGAAACTAGTGATCTTGTCAACCATCAACACTTGATGTTTTTCTTGATTTCTACCTTCGTTGATTTCAGCATCACGAAGAGCTTGGGAATTACTTTCGTCATCCCTTGCATATTATAGTTCATCACGAAGTTCTACTAACTTGGTGATGGTGACTAGAGAATTTTGTCAATCACCATCTTATCTGGAAGATTAACTCCCACTTAATTCAAGCGATTGTAGTACCCAGACAATCTGAGCACATGCTCACTAGTTGAGCGATTCTCCTCCATCTTTTAGCTGTAGAACTTGTTGGAGACTTCATATCTCTCAACTCGGGTATTTGCTTAAAATATTAACTTCAACTCCTAGAACATCTCATATGGTACATGACGTTCAAAACGTCTTTGAAGTCCCGATTCTAAGCCGTTAAGCATGGTGCACTAAACTATTAAGTAGTCATCATATTGAGCTAGCAAAACGTTCATAACGTATGCATCTGCTCCTGCAATAGGTCCGTCACCTAGCGGTGCATCAAGGACATAATTCTTCTGTGCAGCAATGAGGATAAACCTCAGAACACGGATCCAATCCGCATCATTGCTACTAACATTTTTCAACACAATTTTCTCTAGGAACATATCAAAATAAACATATGAAAGCAACAACGCGAGCTATTGATCTACAACATAGATATGCTAATGCTACCAGGACTAAGTTCATGATAAATTAAAGTTCAATTAATCATATTACTTAAGAACTCCCACTTAGAAAGACATCCCTCTAATCTTCTAAGTGACAACGTGATCCAAATCAACTAAACCATGTCCGATCATCACGTGAGATGGAGTAGTTTCAATGGTGAACATCACTATGTTGATCATATCTACTATATGATTAACGCTCGACCTTTCAGTCTCCGTGTTCCAAGGCCATATCTGTATATGCTTGGCTCGTCAAGTATAACCTGAGTATTCCGCGTGTGCAACTGTTTTGCACCCGTTGTATTTGAACGTAGAGCCTATCACACCCGATCATCACGTGGTGTCTCAGCACGAAGAACTTTCGCAACGGTGCATACTCAGGGAGAACACTTCTTGATAATTAGTGAGAGATCATCTTAAAATGTTACCGTCAAACTAAGCAAAATAAGATGTATAAAAGATAAACATCACATGCAATCAATATATGTGACATGATATGGCCATGATCATCTTGCGCCTTTGATCTACATCTCCAAAGTACCGTCATGATCTCTATCGTCACCGGCACGACACCATGATCTCCATCATCTTGCTCTATATCAATGTGTCGTCACGTGGTCGTCTCGCCAACTATTGCTCTTGCAACTATTGCTATCACATAGCGATAAAGTAAAGCAATTATTTGGCACTTACATCTTATGCAATAATGAGACAACCGTAAGGCTTCTGCCAGTTGCCGTTAACTTCAACAAAACATGATCATCTCATACAACAACTTATATCTCATCACATCTTGACCATATCACATCACAACATGCCCTGCAAAAACAAGTTAGATGTCCTCTACTTTGTTGTTGCAAGTTTTACGTGGCTGCTATGGGCTTAAGCAAGAACCAATCTCACCTACGCATCAAAACCACAACGATAGTTTGTCAAATAGACTCCGTTTTAACCTTCGCAAGGACCGGGCGTAGCCATACTCGGTTCAACTAAAGTTGGAGAAACTGACACCCGCCAGCCACCTGTGTGCAAAGCACGTCGGTAGAACCAGTCTCGCGTAAGCGTACGCATAATGTCGGTCCGGGCCGCTTCATCCAACAATACCGCCGAACCAAAGTATGACATGCTGGTAGGCAGTATGACTTATATCGTCCACAACTCACTTGTGTTCTACTCGTGCATATAACATCAAACCATAAAAACCTAGGCTCGGATGCCACCGTTGGGGAACGTAGTAATTTCAAAAAATTTCCTACGCACACACAAGATCATGGTGATGCATAGCAACGAGAGGGGAGAGTGTTGTCTACGTACCCTCGTAGACCGAAGCGGAAGCATTGACGCAACGTAGAGGAAGTAGTCGTATGTCTTCCCGATCCGACCGATCCAAGCACCGTTACTCCGGCACCTCCGAGTTCTTGCACACGTTCAGCTCGATGACGCTCCCCGGGCTCCGATCTAGCAAAGCTTCGGGGAGGAGTTCCGTCAGCACGACGGCGTGGTGACGATCTTGATGTTCAACTGTTGCAGGGCTTCGCCAAAGCACCGCTACAATATGCCCGAGGTGGAATATGGTGGAGGGGGGCACCGCACACGGCTAAGGAACGATCACGAAGATCAACTTGTGTGTCTATGGGGTGCCCCCTGCCCCCGTATATAAAGGAGTGGAGGAGGGGAGGGCCGTCCCTCTCTATGGCGCGCCCTAGGGGAGTCCTACTCCCACCGGGAGTAGGATTCCCCCTTTCCTAGTCCAACTAGGAGTCCTTCCATGTATTAGGAGTAGGAGACAAGGAAGGGGAAGAGGGAAGAGAAGGAAGGAGGGGGCGCCGCCCCTCCCCCCAGTCCAATTCGGACTAGCCAATGGGGGGGGCGCGCGGCCTGCCTCTCCCTCTCCCCTAAAGCCCAATAAGGCCCATATACTTCTTCCCCGTATTCCCGTAACTCCCCGGTACTCCCGAAAATACCCGAATCACTCAGAACCTTTCCGATGTCCGAATATAGTCGTCCAATATATCGATCTTTACGTCTCGACCATTTCGAGACTCCTCGTCATGTCCCCGATTTCATACGGGACTCCGAACTCCTTCGGTACATCAAAACTCATAAACTCATAATATAACTGTCATCAAAACCTTAAGCGTGCGGACCCTACGGTTCGAGAACTATGTGGACATGACCGAGACACGTCTCCAGTCAATAACCAATAGTGGGACCTGGATGCCCATATTGGTTCCTACATATTCTACGAAGATCTTTATCGGTCAGACCGCATAACAACATACGTTGTTCCCTTTGTCATCGGTATGTTACTTGCCCGAGATTCGATCGTCGGTATCCAATACCTAGTTCAATCTCGTTACCGGCAAGTCTCTTTACTCGTTCCGTAATACATCATCTCGCAACTAACTCATTAGTTGCAATGCTTGCAAGGCTTAAGTGATGTGCATTACCGAGAGGGCCCAGAGATACCTCTCCGACTATCGGAGTGACAAATCCTAATCTCGAAATACGCCAACCCAACAAGTACCTTTGGAGACACCTGTAGAGCACCTTTATAATCACCCAGTTACGTTGTGATGTTTGGTAGCACACAAAGTGTTCCTCCGATAAACAGGAGTTGCATAATCTCATAGTCATAGGAACATGTATAAGTCATGAAGAAAGCAATAGCAACATACTAAACGATCGGGTGCTAAGCTAATGGAATGGGTCATGTCAATCAGATCATTCAACTAATGATGTGACCTCGTTAATCAAATAACAACTCTTTGTCCATGGTTAGGAAACATAACCATCTTTGATTAACGAGCTAGTCAAGTAGAGGCATAATAGTGACACTCTGTTTGTCTATGTATTCACACATATATTATGTTTCCGGTTAATACAATTCTAGCATGAATAATTAACATTTATGATGAAATAAGGAAATAAATAATAACTTTATTATTGCCTCTAGGGCATATGTCCTTCAGTGCTCTCGGCGTGGCGTGGTCAGCGTGGTCAACGACCGACATGCATCTGAAGTGGACTGTACGTGGAGAGGCTGACAGCTGGGTCCACGGCCGCACGCAAGGAAATGCCTCCTTATTATGCGCAAAATAATGATTTCCTCCACCTGACATCTGGGACCCACCAAAATGGCTTCTGTATTTCGCGAAAAAAACGTTACCGCCGCTGACAGCTTGGACCCACCAGCTATATCTTCGCACGCAAGGAAGTGCCTCCTTATTACGCACAAAAAATGTATACTCCCCCTGCTAGCTGGGACCTAGTATAGTGGGCCTACTAAGTTCACGGGGACGAAGGGCTTTGTCAACATAGTCAATATGCACGATTCTAGCTTGACTGACTGTACGATGTCCATCCAACGGCCGTAGTGCTTCTTCAACCTCTGGTCTTCTTCCTCCAGCCGCCTAAACCAGCGCTAGTCGTACCGCCTGCTCCTGCCTCCCGTGGCAGGCTATGCTGCCGCGGAGGCCTCACCGCCCCCATACTACTCCCACCGCTGGCCAGGCCATCCCTCCACTCCACTCACCCACACCCCCTGTTATTCTACGGCGACGGCAGCGCAGCCGAACCAGTGAACCTTCGTACTCCTCGCCGCGTGGGCATCCACTGCCACGCCTTCCCCGGCTCCGTGTCGTCCCCTTCCTAGGCCTCGCCGTCGTCCACCACGGTGGTGCTGTCGGCGCGCTGTGGTCAATGTGGTCAACGACCGAATTCCATCGGAAGAATACTGTACGTGGAGAGGCTAACAGCTGGGTCCACGGCAGCCGCAAGGAAGTGCCTCCTTCTTACGCGAAAAATATTTATTCCTCCACCTGACAGCAGGGACCCACCGGACGGGCCACCAGTATTTTGCGAAAAAATTTGTTTCCCCATAACTGCTGGGACCCACCGGACGGGCCACCGTATTTCGCAAAAAAAACGTTCCCCCCGTTGTCAGCTCGGACCCACTGGAAGTGCGTCCTTATTACGCACAAAAAAATGAATACTCCCCCGGCTAGATGGGACCCACCTTGCTGGGAGGCTGACTTGTGGGCCTACTAAGTTGATGGGGACGAATGGCTTTGTCAACTTAGTCAATATGAACGATCCTAGCTCTAGTGACCGTACGATGTCCATCCAACGGCCATAGTGCTTCTTCAACCTCTGGCATTCTTGCTCCAGCAGCCCAAACCAGCGGCAGTCGTGCCTCGTGCTCCTGCCTCCCGTGGCCGGCTGCGATGCGGCGGAGGCCTCACCGCCCCCTACTACTCCCACCGCTGGCCAGGCCATCCCTCTACTCACCCACCACCCCTGTTATTCTGTGACGACGGCAGCCTCACACCACAGCAAAGCAGTGAACCCTCGTACTCCTCTACACGTGGTAATCCAATGCCTCGTCTTCCCTGGCTCCGTGTTGTCCCCTTCCTAGGCCTCGCCGTCGTCCACCGCCCTGGTGCTCTCGGGGCGGCGTGGTCAACGTGGTCAAGGAATGACTTCCATCGGACGTTGACTGTACATGGAGAGGCTGACAGCTGGGTCCACGGTGGCAGCGAGGAAGTGCCACATTATTACGCGGAAAATAATGATTCCTCCACCTGACAGCAGGGACCGACCGGACGGGCCACCGTATTTCGCTGTCGGTGGGAAACAACACCTATGGGATCACAAGAATCCCTTTCTGCGGTTGCGGGGCGCGGGGGTCGTGAGAAGAGCGGATCGAGCAGGCAGTACACGATTCCTTTACCCAGGTTCGGGCCGCGAAGATGCGTAAAACCCTACTCCTGCTTTGGTGGATTATATGCTTGTGTTCTTGAGCTAGCTATGGGGCGTGAGCAGCTCCAAAAAGCCAAATCCTCTTCCTGGTCGCCTAGGGCCTCCTTTTATAGGGAAAGGGGCTGCCACAGTGGCACACAGGAGGTGGAAAGGGTACAGTGATGCGAGGTTATCCCTCGCATTACATGACAAGGTGCATTTAATGCGCCTTGCTTGGGTGTCCTAGCTTTATCGGGGGCGGGGGAGAGCCCTGTCTTGTCCATCGCTGCTCTCTCCCGCGTCGACACGCACCCTGGGCAGCGGTTCCTGCGATGCCATGTAGGCGGGCAGGCAGCTGAGGTGGCGCAGCGGTGGGTCTCCACGAGGATTTGCATGCCGCCACGCAGGTGCCTGCCCAGCTAGTTGGGTCGGCAGCTGCATGCGAACGGTGGTGGAGGCGTGACTGGTGCGGGTCCGATGGTGGCCCCACGGGTGTCCTTGGCAAGGGCCTTGCCGCAGCCCCGGCAAGGGTCTTGCCGGGGTCCCGACAAGGGTCTTGCCGTGGCGCCTGCTGCCATCCCCGGCAAGGCTCTTGCGGGGGGCCTTGTGGTTTTCCTTGGCTGGGATCCCGCCAAGGACCATCATCTTCTAAAGTGTGCATCTGATCTTGAATGTCTTCACAAAGATCTGCATACCACCACGGGGATGCCTCCTGAATCCTTGCCCCATGGGGGCAGTGGACTCAAGGGTGACCCGCTCCGTAGGTGTGGGGCGAGCTGCCAGGACAAGGGTCTTGTCGGGTTTGCAAAAACCGCCTCCCGGCAAGGATCTTGCCGGGGGGCCCGCTTCATCCCCTTTGCTCTTTGTGGTCTTGGTCTTGGCGTCGTTCTGCTCCTCTTTGGCTTCGGACTTACCTTGGTTCTACCTCCCTTGTCGGGCTCGGTGCGGCGGCGCCCGTGGCTCAGACTGCCCGTGCACAGTCATAGGGGTACAAAAAGCGTACCCCTCTTTTTGTACACCGACAGGAGCCCCCGGGCCTGGGCCACACATAAGCGCTATGCGTTGTTGGGCCAGGCCCAAGAATGGTGCGCGGGCAGGCAGGGCGGTTTTTACCGCGACAAGTTTCTTTGCGCGCTGCGCCTCCCATGCTTCCCGCGCGTGGAGCGGCGTGGGGAGGCGGGCGTGATGTGGGCGGCATGCGTGGGATCGCTCCCCGCGGGCATGCGTCACATCACAGTTAATGTGAAAGGAGGCGGCCCGCTTTCTCCCCCATAAGAAGGAATAACCGCGGGCGCGCTGCTCACTTTCCCTCTTCCTTCGTGCCTTTTCCAATCTCAGAGCCGCCGCTCCTTTCCTTCCTTCTCTTGCAAGCTTTTCGTCGTCGCCTATCGTTGTCGTCTCGTCCCCGCTCTCCTCCCCTTCCTTAACACTCTAAGCTCCTTGGCCGCCATGGCACCCAAATCTGCCAAGGGCAAGGGGGTGGCTAAGGGCCTCGTGACCATGGAGCCGCTGGAGAGCGCGTTGCTGGGGGACAAGACGAAGTCCGCCTTCTTCTACCCCTCGTCGGTCGACGTCCACGAGCTCTGGGCTTCTTTCAAGCCCTTGTGGGGAGTGAAGATGGGGGGAGAGAACTCGGGGCACCCGGCGACGCGCGTCATTCCTGCCGCTTGCGCCGACCCTGCTCCAAATCGTTACCCCTTCTTCGTCAACTACTTTTCTTGTGGGTTATGCCCCCGTTTCTCCGAGTTCTTCTGCGATATCATGCACACCTTTGGCCTCCGCCTTCTGGATTTTACTCCGAATGCGGTGGCGTGCATGTCTTGCTTTGCGCATCTTTGCGAGGGCTTTGTTGGAGTGCGGCCCAACACGGCGCTCTTCCGTCATTATTTTTACCCTCGAATCCAAACTGGAGGTGCCGTTGCTGGTTGTGTCACCTGGATCCCAAGATCCAAGGGGGCGTACCCGGATGGCGCCATGAGAGAGAGGTGGGACGAATGCCGTGACCGGTGGTGCTGGATTGAAGACGAGGACCCACCGGAATTTTGCAAGGTCCGCCTGGCGCCGCCTGTCCGTGGCAACGATTGGGGTGAGGTCGACGCCGCCGATGGGAGGCTCACCATCGCCACCACCAGAATCCTCCGGCTGACCCGGGCGGGGCTCACCCTGGAAATGATTGGGGCGGATTTCATCCGCCGTCGGATTGCTCCGTTGCACAATAAGGGGAGGCCAGCTTGGCTCTTCACGAACCCGGCTGATATCATGCGGCTCCGCCCTGGCCTCGATCACAACTTCACGGTGATGGGGCATGCCCACATCTGCCAGCGGCTCTTCCAGCTGGACGTGGATAGTGACGGCGAGGTCGAGCTGACCGGCAAGGCCGCGAGGGTTGCCGTAAAGACTGACAAGGCCGTCAAGAGGCTGCTCTTCAAGTTTCCCCCGGGAGTCGTCTCGCTGTGCAACAATTCTCGCCGGTCCGAGATCATCGCCAAGATGCCGGACTGCAACGCGCACGGCCCCGTCCCGAGCTGGAGGGAGCCGGCGGCCACAGACATGCGGCAGTTCTTCGACACCTTGGCTGAGGTGTATGTCAACGCCGACGCCGAGCGGCGGCACGTCATGGACACCACCCAGGCGGAGGTGGACTACATCGCCACTAGGGCGAAGGAGGCACAGCTCGCCCTGGAGGCCGGCAGCTCCGGGGGCGTGGAGGACGAGGGCGCCGCGGCCGCGGAGGAGGAGGAATTCTCGCTGTGGGCGGCGGCCAGCACGGGGGCCAGCGGCGCCGACACCGGGGCTCCGCTCGTCGTGGACGCGGTCGACGAATCGTCGGAGGAGGAGGAGGAGGACGTGGCGGCGGGCTCGACGCCAACCAGGGGAAGAGGGCGAGTCCTGCGGCGGGCTTGCTCCGGCGAGCCAGTCTGCCGGGGGAAACTGACTCCGCAAGCACCTATGGGGACGGAACCCCTTTTCGGTTCGGCGGGGGGCGGAGGTCGCACGAAGAGCAGATCGAGGCGAGGCACCCGAGGGGTTTACCCAGCTTCGGGCCGCACGGATGCGTAAAACCCTATTGCTGCTTTGTGGATTGTATTGTGTTCTTGCTCGGGAGCGCTGAGTGCTACAGTACACACAAGCTGCTGGCGAGACTGAGCGTGAGTGTTCTCCTCCCTCCCTTACGTTGCGCATGGGCCTCCTTTTATATGCTCAAGGGGTTACCGACAGGTGGCAACGTAGGCAAGGGTAAAAATGGAAAAGTGATGTGTTGGGTACAGCTACTTGTATAGTGTTATCATACCTAACCCTGATGGCAGGGGACAAGGGCATTAAATGCCCATCTGTGTCGCCCAAACAGTGCAAAAAGTGGCCGTCAGGGGCGCCACCGTTTGCCACGATGGCTATCATGTCAGCGCCGTTTGCCACCGCATGCCCCTGGCTGCACAACTTCTTGCCATGTACGCCTGGAACGGCCCCAGAGCGACACGTTGGTGGATGAGCTGGAGCGCGGGCCGCGGAGTAGTGGCTTGTCGCGGCAAGTGTCTTGGTTGGCCTTCCCGGCAAGCTCCTCTTGCCGGGGTCTTGAGCTTCGAGTGGCCTTCCCGGCAAGCTCCTCTTGCCGGGGCCTTGTGCTTTGGGTGGCCTTCCCGGCAAGCTCCTCTTGCCGGGGCCTTGTCTCCTTGGCTTAAATATTTTGTTCTTGAATGGCTCCAAAGGGACTTCGGAGGTCCTTGGTGGTCGCCTGGCAAGCCTTGCCGTGGGGGGCTGCGACTGCCCGTGCACAAGTTCGGGATACTAAGGTACCCCTACTTTAGTACACCGACAGGAGCCCCCGGGCCTGGGCCATACACGGTGCCGAGCGCTATTGGGCCAGGCCCAAAACAGGGCACGGGCACTCGCGGCCTGGGTCACGCCGTATCTTGCTCTGTATCCACCATGCCTTCCCCGAACGGCACGCGTCAATTGTGGCATCGAGGGGAGAGACGTGCGTGACGTGGGTGGCGTGCGTGGGGCTGAGTCCCGCATGCATGCGTCACGTCGTAGTAAAGGGGGCGGTTTGCGCCTTCCCCATAAATAGAGGGAGGTGTGGAGGCGTGGTTCGTTTACTGGACAGGGCTGAGGCACAGTTTCCGAGGCATCCGCTCCCCACGATCACGGGGTGGGGATAGGTCGCCTCCTCCGTCGCCTCGGTTCTGCACGCCAGCCACGCGGCTTCCATGCGCCTGGAGTTGCGAACGATGGAGGCAGGAAACCAGGCCGTCGTGGGTCGAGGCAGCAGGTCGGGCCCAGTCCCCTGCTCTTCCTGTGTCTTGATTGGCTGAGCGGGGCGGCCGAGCCCCCACCCTGCTCCTTTATAAGAAGCGGGAGGGGGGCGACGGAAGCCCGCATTCTTTCATCTCCTTCAGCTTCTGCTCCCCTCTCTCCCATTCGCCATGGAGAAAGGGAACCCTAGTCCTTCAACGGTGGCAGCGAGGGTCGCCGCTAGGCAACGCGTCCCTCCCTCTCCCGCACCCGCGGCGGCAGAGCCAGCCGTAAGGGGAAGAGGGAGGGGGCGAGGTCGTGGGTGAGGTCGAGGACGAGGCCGAGGCGCTCGGGGAAGAGGAGGACGGGGCGGCGCGCCGTCTTCGCCTCCGCCAGTGATTGCCCTTCCCATGGCGGTCCACATTGGGGACGACCCTTGCGAGTTCTTCGTCAGGCTGCGCCGGGCGCCCCGTCGTCGCCTCCGACTCCCGGCTCCATTTGCGCGTGAGATGGAGTTGGACCCGCCCGAGACCCTGAGGCTGCACATGAGGGGCTGTGGAATCAGCGGCATGCGAGTCCGCGTTGAATTCCCAGCCAACAATATGATGTATCTTGGTCGAGGGTGGAAGACGTTTGCCCGTATCCACAACCTGATGGAGGGGTTTACCCTCCATTTTAAGCTGATGGAGGGCAATCTCCTCTCCATCAAGGTCTTCGGGTGCTTCGGGACCCGGGCCAGGTGCTGCGTGGACAGCTCCTCCGATAGCAA
Organism: Aegilops umbellulata; assembly: GCA_032464435.1. Classification (NCBI taxonomy): domain Eukaryota; kingdom Viridiplantae; phylum Streptophyta; class Magnoliopsida; order Poales; family Poaceae; genus Aegilops; species Aegilops umbellulata. The sequence continues at coordinate 35,695,419 of CP136056.1, read as the reverse complement.
AGACTCCTCCTCGAGCGAGAGTGACGAGGAGGAGAGCGACAGCGACGACAAGGGTGGCGGGCGGCGGGATGACGGGTCCGACTAGGTGTCGGGCGCCGCTCCGTGTGGCACGGGCGACCCCATCATCCGCGTCGCCGGCTCCTTGAGCTTCTCGGGGTCGTCTCCTTGGCGGCTGGCGTAGGGAAGCTGCGGAAGAGGAAGAGGGCGGGCGGCAAGGCCGTCAACTCGGAGTACGGGGGCACGGCGCCTTCGACGGTGTGCTGACGTCCTGCCGCCTCGTTTTCGAGCCCCGCTTCCGGCGCTGCCATCACCATCCAGCCTTTGGACGACCGCCAAGATGTCTTCTTGGTGTCTTCTGCCACCCGTAGCTCGCCTAGGCGCTCCTTTTGCTCTTTTAGCCTCCTTGCCCTACCTCCTGAAGATAGGAACAAGAAAGGGATTACGGGCACCTTATCTCTTTTTAATTTGTAAGCCCTCGGGCCTTAGCTGCATTTAAAGCTTGTAATCCCTTTATTCATGTTTTTCATTCTCTATGGACTGTACCTGAGTGAAATGTTTTTTTAATGAAAAGGGGATGCTTGCCGGGTTACTTGTCTCACGGGTGGAACCCACGTCAAGGAGCAAATCCTAGATATCCTTAAAATAGACACTTCTTTTCCCGGCAGCAGGCCCTGCCGTCTTCCCACGTCGTTCGACCTTTCTCGCGCTCTTGGCGGAGGCAGGGACGAGGCGGGTTCGGGCTCCTCGTTTCGTCCCTTTGCTGCCGCGACTACGACCAAACCTGGTCCCAGGAACGAGCCCTAGGGCCTAGATTTATGGGAGTACGGTAGATCTTAGGAAGTAATGAGGTTTCGCATTCCTCAGTCCATAAGAAAATGCATGATAAGGGATGAAAAACTTATCTGAGACTGCAGCCCCCGGCAACTCTGGTTTGCCGTGGGTGAATCCTTGTACTTGCAGCCCCCAGCAACGCCGGCTTGCCGGGCGCAGCCTCCGGCAACACTGGCCCGCCGGGGTCCAGATGCTGGTCCGTCCTTCTTCTCCCTTTCGTCTTCTGGTGGTCCGAGCCCTGCGAACCAAGAACAATGCAGGAACGACAAAAGGACGCACACCCGACCTCTAAGCTAGGGGTTAGCTGCCGCCAAGCACTATCAACCCTAACCAAGGACGAGACTCGACTCAGCATGCATGCTAAAACTTAGGGCGCCAGCGCTTCATTTACTAATGCTCAGGGTCTGCGCCTGGCTTTGTACAAAGGATTACATGCAACAGTGGCAAGACTTGTACAAAAAGGTGGTTGCCGGAACAGGGTCCGACAACCGCGCCTTACGGGTAAAACTTACGAAGATTCTCAATATTCCAGGAGTTGCTCACTGGAATGCCATCTTCGGTCTCAAGGCGGACAACGCCGGGCCTAGTGACTCGTTTCACCCGGTAAGAGCCTTCCCACTTCGGCGTCAACTTGTTGGAATTCTTTGCGGACTAAACGCGCCGAAGAATAAGGTCGCCTTCCTCGAAACTTCTGGCATTAACTTTGCGGTTGTGGTAGCGGCGCAAAGCTTACTGGTATCGAGCAGCTCGTACAGCAGCCTGAAGACGATCTTCCTCAAGGAGCAGCGCGTCCTCTTGCCGCAGCTGCTCTTGCTCAAGCTCATCATAAGCGAGCACTCGAGGCGATCCGTATACGAGTTCCGTGGGGGTAACTGCTTCTGCTCCATAGACTAGAGCAAAGGGTGTCTGGCCAGTGGCTCGATTTGGTGTCGTCCTGATCGACCAAAGAACCACCGGCAGCTCCTCGATCCAGTTTCTTCCGCACTTATGCAGCCTGTCGAAAGTCCTGGTCTTGAGCCCACGCAGCACTTCAGCATTTGCCCTCTCTGCTTTTCCGTTGCTTCTGGGGTGAGCAACAGAAGCGAAGGAGACCTTGGCGCCAAGATCTTGGACGTACTGCATGAAGGTGCGGCTCGTGAATTGCCTACCATTGTCGGTGATGATCCTGTTAGGGATCCCGAAGCGGCAAACAATTGACCTGAAGAACTTGACTGTTGACTGTGCTGTCACCTTCCTCACTGCTTCCACTTCCGGCCACTTCGTGAACTTGTCGATTGCAACATACAAGAACTCAAAGCCCCCGAGAGCTCGGGGGATGGGGACGAGGATGTCGAGCCCCCAGACCGAAAATGGCCAGGATAAAGGGATCGTCTGGAGAGCTTGAGCTGGCTGGTGTATTTGCTTGGAATGGAACTGGCACGCTTCACACTTGGTTACTCGTGCAGTTGCATCCTGGAGGGCTGTCGGCCAGAAGAAACCCTGCCGGAAAGCTTTGCCGGCAAGTGCTCTTGCGCCAATGTGGTGACCACATATGCCTCCATGTATCTCCGCCAACAGCTTTTGTCCGTCTTCCCGGGGAATACACTTCAATTTCACACCGTTGAGTCTTCTTCTGTAAAGTGTGTTGTCGACAAACTTGTACATACTTGACTGCCGGGCTACTCTTTCCGCTTCTTCTTGCTCTTCGGGAAGTTCTCCTGTCTGAAGGAAACGGACAATTTGCTGTGCTTCTTGGCGGCGGCTTCGGGAAGCTCTGCCGGAAGATAGTCACCAGAAATCAAGTTCCTCTTCTTGCTCTGTCCAGTTGATGGTGTAACACACGGTTGAGTCAGCTTGAGCACAAAGATCCCTAGTTCCACAGGTAACTTAAGTGCAGCGCACTTTGACAGGCCATCGGCGATGTCGTTCTGAGTTCTTGGAACGTGCTCCATCTGTAGGCCGACAAAGCGCTCTTCTAGCTTTCTCACTTCATCAACGTAAGCTTCCATCAACGGACTCTGGTAATTCTTGTTCACTTGGCGGACGACGAGCTGCGAGTCACCCCTGACAATGAGCTTCCTGATCCCAAGGTCTGCCGCGATCCTGAGACCGGCAAGCAAACCTTCATACTCTGCAGTATTGTTTGTCACTTGCTCCTTGGGAAAGTGCATCTGGACTACGTACTTGAGGTGCTCTCCGGTGGGTGCGACAAGCAGCACACCAGCACCAGCGCCTTGCAGCGAGAAGGCACCATCAAAGTACATAAGCCACTCCTTGCTTGCTTCCTTGACGGGGATGCTCGTTTTTGGAATTTCTTCATCTGGTGTTGGCGTCCACTCTTCTATGAACTCTGCCAATGCTCTGCTTTGGATAGTTGAAGTGCTCTCAAACTTGAGGCCAAAGCTTGACAGTTCCAGTGCCCACTTAACAATCCTGCTTGTTGCTTCCGGATTCTGCAGTATCCTCTTCAGTGGAAAGCGAGTGATAACCGTGATCTCATGTGCTTGGAAGTAATGGCGCAGCTTCCCGAGGCCATGAGAAGGCCGAAAAGCAATTTCTGCACACCAGAGTACCTTGACCTAGCCCCCTGCAGAAGGGAGCTGACAAAGTAAACTGGGCGCTGCACCATTTTCTTCTTCTGCACCTCCTCTTGCGTCTGCGCAGATCCATCCTTGTCGGGACCAGAGCTTGTCGGGGAAGCCCCCCTGCTTGTCGCTGGATGTGCTTGCTGTGGTTGCTGGCTCATCGTCTGCCTCCCTCTCCGCTACTAACGCAGCACTAACCACTTGATTGGTTGCCGCCAGATACAACAGCAACTTCTCTTGTGGCTTAGGTGCGACAAGTATTGGAGTGGAGGACTGGTATCTCTTCAAGTCCTGCAGCGCAGCCTCCGCTTCCGGAGTCCATTTCATTTGACCTGCCTTTTTCAAGATTTTGAAAAACGGCAGGGCGCGCTCAGCAGACTTGGAGATAAACCTGCTGAGAGCTGCCACACAACCGGCAAGTTTCCGTACATCCTTGACACGCTTTGGTGCTTTGATCTGCTCAATGGCCTTGATCTTGTCGGGGTTGGCCTCAATCCCTCGCTGAGACACGAAAAACCCGAGAAGCTTGCCGGAAGGGACTCCAAACACACACTTCTCGGGGTGAGCTTGAGGCTGATCTTGCCACTACAAGAAATATGTCAACTTGTGATCACCACTATTGGTCACTGAAAGGTCACAAATTTCCATTTACGACCTTTTTGTGACCAAAAACAGAAGGTCAAAAGCTGGCCATCGTAAACTGACTATAGCGACCTTTCTTCCGGAATGGTCAAAGACGTTTACGACCAAAATATTCCTACTGTGGCGTTTTGGTCACTAGCAACCTCCCCAAGCCACGTAGGCATCCAACGTGGCAAGCTGATGTGGCACAAGATTCAGCCCGGTCCAATTCGGTTTTCTACATGGGCCGAGCCCATTAATTCGGCCTTTTTACTATATTTTTTTATCAATTTTTGAACGGCTTCATGGGCCAAGCCCAACATTTTTATGTCCATTTCATTTATCCTTTTTGTTCTGGCTTCTAAGAAATGCGCAATGTGATTTGTTTGCGCCATAGCCTTCTTAGAGCCCAAATATTGTTTGGTCCAGTAGAATATTTGGTCTTTTTAATTCACAGATTCCAATTTATACACATTTAAAAATCAAACAATCAGTAATTCTCTTATTAAATGATCAAATCCAGAACTCATATGATCAACATTCACAAAAACATACAAGACTGCACGCCTGCGGTAACATAGCTTGAACAAGCCTAATTACAGTTTATATCTAAGAAGTGTACTTGCAATCCAAAACATGGTGGCAAATATCAACCGAAACTATGGTTCACACCCTTGCTTGGCTCTTTGCTGTCAAAGTATGTAGTCGTCCTTGGACCTTGGGAGCTACCACCAACAGCACGGTTGTCCTGGTTGTACTTTTGTGGTCAAAGTCCTCACCTGGAAAGGATTATACAACTCAGTTATATATTCACAACTCAAAACTCATGACATGACATGACACTAAGAGAGAACATCATAGAGACTCAACCAGATCCTAATATATGTGTGTTGCTGCTATTTTCTGCTGTTTATTCAGACCATAGCTAATTTATTCTAGTATTTTTGGACACATGTGTGTTGCTGCTGTTTTCTGGAAACATGGAAGAACATGATTTATTATCCTGAAGACTAGACAAGAGTTGTTTTGACCATTGTTACTCCAGTGAAGAGGATGACTAAAATCGCTCAATGGTTGAGAATACACCAACAACTTCAAACTCTCCTAACGAAAGATTCGAGTGCTGGAAACGTAGAATCGGGACAGATTATAGAGTTACCTGAGTGGAGTAAGGGACTATTTACAACATGGGAATTTCAAAGGAATCAGTCCATTTCCTGCAGGAACATAAATTAAAGTTAGCGTTCAAAACTTAGCACTAGAAGATCAGTCTCAAGCTTTTCAAACTTTGCATAATTAAGGGAACAACCCCAGCAAGCATCAGACTTTTCTGAAGTTATGTCCGACTTGCAGAACAAAGTGACTTCTCAAAACAACAAGTTGTAATGATTGAGGGAAAACATTGTTGAACTACAATTAGAGAATGGCCTCCAAAATGTATTAAACATACACCTATGAGTACTGGACAATTTATATAGAGATGAGCTACACATTTACTGGTCACTTCAGAAGATGGCATGACAAGAGATTGATTACACTATAAATATATTTCCATGGTTGAAACAAATAGTTCGTCAACAAACTGGGAAGCATAATAACTGCATATGCACCTATCATTTCCTAACCAGAGAATACATCCTTGAACTTAGGATGACCTGACATGATTCATTCAGTCAAGACAAGGCAGTGCAACAACGGTGCATCATTAGTGCCACAAGTCCACCACAAAATCAAGCATGCCATGCCACAACTCTGGACTCAAGGAGGAAGCAGAGACAAGCCGTGACTTACAGTTGTAGCTTAGAAACCAAGCATAAGGGCAATTCAAGTACAAAACTCTGGAGTTAATACCTGATTCTTGACAGACTTGACCATCTTGCGGAACTCCTTGCACATCAGAGTCTTGTGCTGGAGCTTGGCAGGGGTGTTCTGTTTCATGGTCTTGGTCGTGGACAGGACAACTGCCTTGTCCTCTCCTGCTGATGGCTGGACCGCCACGGTCTTGCTGTTCGCCAAGCCTGAAACCACATCAGCCCCACAGCAAGTTAGCTCCTTGCAGAGACACTTGCAAACAAAAGGGTTAAAAATACTGCAAAGAGCTACGGACTTGAGAACATGTAGGAGTGGACATTGTAGAGGTTGTTGGGCTCCTTGCTGAACCGCACCTTGGCGTTGCTGTTGCCGAACTGTTTTATCAAGAAGCAGTTGTTCTTCTTCACGAGCTTCCAGACTAGAGACCCTGGAATGGTAGTTATTTCCCTTGTCCTACATCACCAAAACAACAACCAAAATTCAGATCCTAAAGATAGCAACAAGCAACAGGACACACTAATCCTACAGAATCAAGGAAACATTTGACTATTTGAGCAAAATTGTATGTTGATTGCACCTTAAGCCCTCTTGCCAAGGATCCTCGTAGCCAGCTGAATGTCCTTGGGCATGATGGTCACGCGCTTGGAATGGATGGCGCACAGGTTGGTGTCCTCGAAGAGACCCACCAGGTAGGCCTCTGCAGCCTCCTGAAGGGCCAGCACCGCATGGCTCTGGAAGCGGAGGTCAGTCTGCACAGACAGAACAGGGTGGTGCTTTTAGTTTACTTGATTCATCATACTATAAGAGTTGAGATAATAGGAGCATAACAATTTAGTGCTGTACTGTGAAGTTTGAGGAGCATAACAATGTAGTACTGTGCTGTGAAGTTTGAGGAGCATAAAATATATGAGACAGTTTACTTGATCCAAAGTTTAAGGAGTATCTTATCTACTAGTAGTACTGTACTGTGAGACTTTCCTAAAGCAGAGTCTGTTACCAAACAGAGTGAGAACCATCAGAAGAACAGAGATGTTCTTGTATCAAACAGTGGCTTCTAGTTAGCCAATTCAGCACCTGAGCAGCAAGTATGGCACAACATTTTTTACACATTCCATTCCACACCTCTTGAGCACAAGTGCTCCCACAATACATAGGCAAAGTAACGGCATGAACCCAGTGTAGAAATGAATAGAATGTGCAACCAGAGTGTCTCAGAGTTACTGAACCGCGCCGCACAATAGCAGAATACACACGAACCAGATTGGAGTGTTACCTCCACCTGCGCCGCGCAACGAGAAAGAGAGGAGAGAGGGGGAGGGAGGGGAGCTGACCTCGAGCAGAGACGGCAACATGGCGGCCGGCGGCGGAGGGAGGCGCCGATTCCGATCTAGGGGGTCAGGAGAGGATGTGCGGGGACCTTGACGAAGAATTCGGAGACGGCGGGGACCTTGTCGACGAACCCAGTGGAAGAATCCCAGACCTGGTGGGCAGGGGCGGCCTTGGCGCCGGTGCCGGGGCGGGAGCGGCGGGTGGAGCCGCGCCGGAGTTGGTGCGGGCGCGGGGTAGCAGGTCGCGGGTGCGGCCCCGCGGAGCGAGACCCTCCTGGCCGCGGCGGCGCGGCCCTCGACGCCGCGGAAGTGGACGCCAAGAAGGGCAACCCCGCCGAGGAGGCAATGGCGAGGGCGGGTGAGGTAGAGGCCTTGAGCGCGAACGTCGACGGCGGAGGAAGGGGACGATGGACGGGGGGGCTTGGATAGGATCTGGAGAGAATGGGTGCGGCGGCTGGATCTGGAAGGGGAGGGGATCGAGAGGAGCTCCGCCGGATTTGGAAGGGGAGAGGAGGAGCGAGTGAAAGAAAGGAGGCGGGGGGGGGGGGGGGGGTTGGATGGAAAATGACCACGGGACAGAGCTAGGGTTTCGGGGACACATCCATGTTTGGTGCGGGCCGTTGGATCCAGGGGATCCGACGGTGATTTACCCATGATCCGCGTGAGAGGCCCCTGGACCAATCAGAACGCAGTATACAGGTATGATATTTTGACCATTTAAATTGGTCATAATCGACTAAAATTATGTGCTAAATCGTGTTAGCTATTTTATTATGACCTGAAAATTTGAAAAAAAAACGTTTTATTGTGTCAGCAAATTTGACTATTGTTTTCAGGAATAATCATAAATTGAAATAATATAAATATTTTTTAAAGAGTTATGAGAAATGAGTTCTTTTAAATTATTTTTTCATTTTTTGAGTGTTCGAAATGAGCTTTTTTGTGAAGGACCTACCAAATATTTATTGCAAAATTGTACCAACTCAATTTTCTAAAATACTAGGACATATTTAATGCACAATTGACCAAATGGTTGGGTGTGAGAAGCTTTGATCCACCTCTCATGAAAAAGACAAATTTTCGTCGATTCAGTAGGAAGCGGGTCAAATTTGAACTATAGCTGCCTTCTAGTTTGCTCTTTATTTTTTCCAAAAATCATTTCTAGATACATAAGTACCTATTTAATAAGAGAAACACCAATAAAATTCCAAGATTCAACCACTAGCTAGGAACGGTCATTCCCGCCGTTTTGACCGCATTTTGAAAACGGGCATAAAAAATTCAAAAAAAATCAAAAAATTGGGAAACCTTCGCATTGTGTCATTATATGTGGCCAAGTTCCCAGGAAAAATAACAAACTTGTAATACTGCAATTATTTTAAAAAAGTGTTCTCAGAAACGAGCTATCATGTGTGGAGATCAATGGCTTTCAAGCCAAATGATCAATCTTATGGCCACATCCATGGCATAGTTTGTTCAAATGATCTCATATTGTGCACAAGAGTGTATATTGGAATGGCAAACAATGTTGTTTAAGGAAGTTTTCATTTTCGTTGGACGAAAAAACCATTTTCCATTTTTCAAGTGCCCGAAAGGAGGTTTTTTTGTGAAGGAACTACCAAATGATTGTTGCAAAATTGGATCAAATCATTTTTATTAAATAATAGGCCATATTTAATGCAAAATTGACCAAATGGTTGGGTGCAAAAAGTTTCGATCCATCTCTCGTGAAAAAGACAAATTTCTGCCGATTCAGCTAGAAGCGGGTCAAATTTGAACTGCAGCTGCCTCATAGTTTTCTATTTATTTTTTCCAAAAATATTTTCTAGTTACATAAGTACCTATTTAATCATAAATACATGGTTTGGTGGCGATACGTCGAGGTTTGGGTGGTGGCCGAGGGCCCCAACTCTAGAGCGCGTAAGCTCGCATGCCCGCCGCGTGGTCACCGCGTGACCGTGGCGTTGCCATGTGTTCTGGGTGGCCTAGACATGTCTAGTGGGTTGGGCACTCCCCATATAGGTGCTAGGAAGAAAATTACAACATAAGATTCTCACGAGGAGACCGATCGGTGCTCAAACATGAATTAGCAGCCAAGTGTTTGATTAGTGGTACAGGAAATGTACATGGCTAATGGGCGTGAGTTTTGGCTGAGGATGATCAGTTACTAAGAAGACTGTCTTCAAAAAATTTCAGCTCAAAAGGAGGAGCCTAGCTGGTACTTGCTTTGCAAACCACCACACTGGACATAAATACGAATGTTGAAGCTCGGCTCAAAATAATGAATGGATTGAGCTGGCATTTGGTGGAGGATGGTTATTTGGGCATAGGAAAGCACTGTAGAAAATGGATACTATTTGGACATGCCAAAGTGGTACTTCCTTCACAAACTGTTACTCTGAATAGAATAGGAAAATGAATATTTTTGAATTATTTTTGAACTAGGGAAGGAAGGTTTTTACATATTTGACGAAGATATGACCCAAAGAATTTATGAGATTTTTTTGGGAATTTTGGGAATGACAGAAATATAGGTTGCTTCACAACCTAGGGCAAAAACTGCCACATGGACATGCCACATAGGCAAAACTGATGAGGTGGCGCCTAGTCATAGCAACCCACCACAATTTACAAGGCTATGACCATCTATATTGGTCGTTAACAACTAGGAATAAGGCAGCGGACTAGCGCTGTTTGCTTTATGACCTTTTCATGTGAGGACATTACGACCTTTCTGACCAAAATGGTCGCAATGGTTTAGGGTTTGGAGCCCCCCGAACAGCTTTTGACCAATTGGTCTGAAATGGTCATAAATTTATGACCAATTCTTCGACGGTCACTGACAGAAGGTCATAAGTTGACATATTTCTTGTAGTGTGCGAAGATTTGCAAAAGTCTCCTCTAAATCTTGAACCAGAGTTGACTTGTCCTTGCTCTTGACCACTATATCATCCATGTAGGCTTCCACATTTCTGTGTATTTGTGGCTCAAAAGCGGTATGGACTACCCTTGCAAATGTTGAACCGGCATTCTTCAAACCAAAAGGCATCCGTATGAAACAATACGTGCCACATGGAGTGATAAATGCGGTTTTCTCCTCATCCTCTTCTGCCATGAAGATCTGATGGTATCCTGAGTATGCATCAAGAAATGAAAGCAGGTCACATCCGGCCGTGGAGTCAACAATCTGGTCGATGCGCGGCAAGGGAAATGGATCTTTGGGACAAGCTTTGTTAACATCTGTCAAATCGATGCAAAGCCTCCATTTCCCGTTAGCCTTGCGCACGACTACAGGATTGGCCAACCACGTAGGATGGAGCACTCCTCTGACAAGGCCTGCTGCTTCCAACTTCTTGATCTCTTCTGCAATGAACTCTTGGCGCTCCACTGCTTGCTTCCTGACTTTCTGCTTGACGGGCCGCACGTGAGGACAGACGGCAAGGTGGTGCTCAATTACTTTCCTGGGAACACCGGGGATGTCAGACGGTTGCCATGCAAACACATCGACATTCGCCCGCAGGAAAGCAACGAGCGCGCTTTCCTATTTAGGGTCGAGAGTGGCACTGATGGTGAAGGTACCACCAGTGCCGTCCTCCTTGGCGGACACCCTCTTGGTCGCCGGCGGAGCTGCCATCGTCTTCTTGCACTTGCCTGTGGAGCTCGATGGTGCGTCCTCGACGGTAGAGCAACACTCCGAAGAGGTGCGCTTGCCGGAGTGGGCATCAGAGCTCTTGCCGGACTTGGTCTTCTTCTTTCCTCCAGGAGCTTCAGCGGCAAGTGTCTCGTGACCCGTTGCGGCTGCTGCCTCCCGGTAGATCTTGTCGGCGCAGATAAGCGCATCCTTCTTGTCGCTAGGGACAGAGATGACACTTATCGAGCCTGGCATCCTCAGCATGTTGTATGCGTAGTGAGAGGCCGCCATGAACTTGGCGAGCGCTGGACGGCCGAGAATTCCATTATAAGGCAATGGAAAATCGGCAACGTCAAAGGTGATCCTCTCAGTCCTGAAGTTCAACTCGCTGCCAAATGTCACCGGCAGCGTGATCTTCCCCTTTGGTTTGCTCCTTCCCGGGTTGATTCCTTGGAATGTACCGGTCTCTTCGAGCTCGCTGTCAGGGACTTGGAGTTTCCGAAGCACAGCGGAGGAGATCAGGTTCAAGCCGGCTCCGCCGTCAACTAGCATCTTAGTGACCTTGAGGTTGCGGATAGTTGGCGAAACCAACATCGGCAAGCACCCAACCGCAGTTGTGCAATCAGGGTGGTCCTCAATATCAAAGACGATAGGCGTGCTGGACCATTTCAGAATCTTGCATGACTCGACGGGTGGTTCTGTCGCATTGACTTCCCGCACCCACTGCTTGAGTTGGCGGTGTGAAGTATGTAGAGAAGCACCACCGTCAATGCACAAGATTTCTGTGGCTTTCTGAAACTCCTGTTCACCAGTCTCGTCATCATCCATGTCTTCGTCGTCGTCGTCATCTTCATCCTTGTCGCTGCCGCGGGGAGGTCTGTCTCCTTGCCGCTGCTTTTCCTTGCCGCGGCGTCCTCCCTGGGCCGGGCGCTTCGTGCCGGATCCTCCAGCACCTCCTTGGGCTTTCTCCTTGTCGCGTTGCTCGTACTCGGCCTTTTGCAGCTCAACGAGCTGCTCGACCTTCTTACAGCTCTGGAGGTCATGGCCCTTGGTGCGGTGGATCTTGCAGTACTGTTTGTTGGTGTCGTCCTGCTTGTCGGCGGCCGCCACAGCCTGGCAGTTGGTGCATGTGGCAACCTCCTTGCCGGAGCCACCAGCCTTGGCTTGCTTGGCGCCACCTTCGCTGCCGGACTGCTCAACAACCAACACCTCTTTGTTTTTCTTCCTTTTGTTGTTCCGCCGCCGGCTCTTATTTGCCGGGGCGGCATCGTCGCTGTCAGATCCTTCTGCTCCTATGTTTTCTCCGGGGAGTTTCCTCACTTCTTCAGCGCGTGCACACTTGTCGGCCAGGGCATACAGCTCACTGACATCTCTGATCTTGCACATCGCCATCTCCTCCCGCATCCTACGGTTACGCATGTTCTGATGGAACGCGCTGATAACCGCGGCAGGGTGGACATCTGGGATGTTGCGTTGCACCTGGCTGAATCTCTGGATGTACTTGTGCAGAGGTTCTCCTTCCTTCTGGGCGAGCAGATGAAGATCGCTTTCCTGGCCATGAGGTTTGTGGCCGCCTGTGAAGGCACCGACAAACTGATGGCACAGGTCCGCCCAGGAGGATATGGAGTTGCCCAACAAGTGCATGAGCCAGGACCTGACGTTGGGCTTGAGCACCAGCGGGAAGTAGTTGGCAAGGATCTTGTCGTCTCGCCCCCCGGTAGCTTGCACTTCGATGGTGTAGATGCTGAGGAACTCCGACGGGTGCATCTTGCCGTCGTACTTCTCTGGTACGTCTGGCTTGAAGTTCTTCGTACTGGGCCACTGGACTTGCCGCAGCTCAGGGGTAAACGCAGGGCAACCTACCGCATAGGGCAGGTCGCCTGGTTCCCCTGGCGCATGCATGTCGACAGTGGGCCCAGCGCGCCGGTCTGACTGACGCCGCGCTTCTCTCCGGCGCTCGATGCGTGTTCGAGCGTCCTCTTGCTGTCGTTCGTGAAGAACGTGGCGCTGATCGCGACGAGCTCGCGGGTCTGATGAAGCAGTGGAGTCGCCGTCATGGTGGACGCGGCGAGTCGGCGATCTTGGCCTTGGGGGCGGAGAGTGGACAGTGGTCGCACCTCCACCGATCTTGTCGCCATCGGCTCGCGTCTGGCTGGCTTGCCGCGGCTGCGATGCAGTTGGTTGCCGTGGAGTGTCGCCATTGGCAAAGCCGGTGAGGCTCTGAATGGTGGCTCTCCAATCATCGATCTTGTCCGGCGTTGGAGGGAAATCTAGGAGCAACTGAGCTCGAGCCAAAGCTTCTGCTGGGGTGGCGGGTAGCGGTGGCAAACGGTGCGAGGAGCGGGATGTGCTCGAACTTCTAACTACGTTAGAAGGAGCAGTCCCCCATCCAGGCGACCGCACCTCGCTCGGCCCAGCATGTTGGCACGTAAGCTGGCCTTGAGCATCCCGAGATCCGCCAGCTCGCTCTGGGTCCAGCGCGTGTATGGTACTGTGAGTACCATGCCGCTGCCGGTCCCGTGCCTCCTGAGATGGGCGCGGTGCGTGCTCGGACGCCGCGGCGTTGTGCGCTTCCTTGCCGACGCCCGTTCCTCCGACGGCGCCTACCCCACCAGCCGCTGGCTCCGGCGGCGGCGGGTTGGATGCAGACGGATCAGCCGCCTCCGAAGCCTTCTGCTTCGGCGGCATGTCGATGATGATGATGAAGGCCTAGCTCGTGCGAACGCCGGATCAGGTTCACACAACCTCGACACCCCCTACCTGGCGCGCCAAAGATGCCGGGGGAAACTGACTCCGCGAGCACCTATGGGGACGGAGTCCCTTTTCGGTTCGGCGGGGGGCGGAGGTCGCACGAAGAGCAGATCGTGGCGAGGCACGCGAGGGGTTTACCCAGCTTTGGGCCGCACGGATGCGTAAAAACCTACTGCTGCTTTGTGGATTGTATTGTGTTCTTGCTCGGGAGCGCTGAGTGCTACAGTACACACAAGCCGCTAGCGAGACCGAGCGTGAGTGTTCTCCTCCCTCCCTTACGTTGCGCATGGGCCTCCTTTTATATGCTCAAGGGGTTACCGACAGGTGGCAACGTAGGCAAGGGTAAAAATGGAAAAGTGCTGTGTTGGGTACAGCTAATTGTACAGTGTTATCATACCTAACCCTGACGGCAGGGGACAAGGGCATTAAATGCCTGTCTATGTCACCCAAACAGTGCAAAAAGTGGCCGTCAGGGGCGCCACCTTTTGCCACGATGGCTATCTTGTCAGCGCCGTTTGGCACCGCATGCCCCTGGCTGCACAACTTCTTGCCATGTACGCCTGGAACGGCCCCAGAGCGACACGTTGGTGGATGAGCTGGAGCGCGGGCCGCGGAGTAGTGGCTTGTCGCGGCAAGTGTCTTGGTTGGCCTTCCCGGCAAGCTCCTCTTGCCGGGGTCTTAAGCTTCGAGTGGCCTTCCCGGCAAGCTCCTCTTGCCGGGGCCTTGTGCTTTGGGTGGCCTTCCCGGCAAGCTCCTCTTGCCGGGGCCTTGTCTCCTTGGCTTAAATACTTTGTTCTTGAATGGCTCCAAAGGGACTTCGGAGGTCCTTGGCGGTCGCCTGGCAAGCCTTGCCGTGGGGGGCTGCGATTGCCCGTGCACAAGTTCTGGATACTAAGGTACCCCTACTTTAGTACACCGACACAGTCCGGCCTGGCAGGGGCCCACGGCCTCAGTTGACCCTGGAAGGGTCCGGGCGCCACACGAGGGCCTCGGCAACGAGGAAGCCGACGACGGCCGCTGGGAAGAAGAAGGCGGAAGCCTCTTCCTCTTCTAGGCGCACACAGACCCCGCCGCCTTCTCCGCCCCCTCCGGCAGGCGTCGACTCGGATGACAGTGTGGTGCTCCCCTATGACTTCGGGCCCCTCAGCCCGGAGAGGAAAAGGAAGCCGGTGGAGGAGGAGGAGACGGATGATGAGTAAGCGCTCCGTTCCTTATTGTCGTTTCCATTTCCCTGAATGGGGCCGCTTGTCCTGATCCATTTTGCTTTTGTAGGGACGCAGAGACGCTGGCCCACAGGGCAAAGAGGGCGAGGACCTTGGCGAGCGGCCAGCCCCCGGCCGGGGCTTCAACGACACCATTGGTGGTGTTGAGCAGCCCGGACAGCAGCCCGGCCTGGCGTAGCCCCCAGCGTAAGTTCATCACCCCCTTCTTACTTGACTTGGGGTAGGCGCCCGATGCCACGATGTTGACATTGCCGGGTTTGTAGGAGGGGAGCTGCAGCAGGAGGAGCCGCAGAGGGCTACCCCCAACATGCCACCCCCATCGACTACGCCGCCGCGGGGGGCGTCCCCGGCAAGGGCACCAGGCGCAGGGCCCACACCCATGGAGGAAGAGGGGAACTTGGGCACTGGTGGCTCTGCCTCGACGCCAAAGACCGGCAGAGAGGGGACCTTGCTTCACGGCCCGGCACTGGTAAGTCGCCTGCCCTTCGCCCTTTGTTCTTTTTTCTTGTGCTTCTCTTGGCTTCATTGCTCCTATCGCCACCCAGGCCCTCCCCCAATGGACACGGAGGACGTGGACTCCATTGTCAGGGATATTGCTGAAGAGGTCGTGGTCGAGGCCGGCAAGGTGGCCGTCGAGGAGGCCGCCAAGAGCGCGGACGAAGCCGCCGCTGGTGAGGCCGCCAAGGACGCCGCCGAGGGTGCTGGCGTGGGGGCCGCCAAGGCTGCCGATGAGGCCTCCACCGAGGGCGCCGGCGGTGGTCCTACCAGGGGGACCGGCAAGGCCCCTGCCGAGGAAGAGGTGATGGATGACCAGCCTCCCTCCTCCTCAACCTCGGGCCCCGGCAGGTACCTGAAGGTGGGTGATGATCTATTCGTCCACCTCCTAGGGGCGCCAAGTCGAGCGCCCGCCGAAGGGGAAGTTTTTGATGACGAAGTGCTCGCCGCCACCGGGTTTGAGATCGTCGATGTGCCGGGCGGCGGCGGCGGCGGTTCTAGAGAGGAGCAGCTCTTCCGCGCCATGGGGGGCAACTTCCGGAAGCTCCAAGCGCTCTACCGCGGCCGTCTGGACAAAGTGGAGTCCAGGGCGGCATCGGTGGACAACGCGGAGGCGGACTTCAAGGCGCGCGTCACTGAAACGCAGGCTTGGTTCCACCAGTCTTGCGAGGAGAAGAGGGCCTTCCAGGAGAAACTGGCCCAGCGCGAGGTGGAGCTCGCCCTGAAGATGGCCGACATCGAGAAGGCCTAGGAGAAGGCGGCGAACTTGGCCGTCGCGGCCGAAGCCATCCGGAACCAGCATCAAGCCACCTTGAACTCCCAGGAGGAGGACCTCTCCGCGCGCGAGGCGAAGCTTGCCGCTACGCTCCGCGGCAAGGACAAGGAGCTCGAGGCCCTTGTCGCACGGCGGACCCAGGAGCTGGAGCAGAGGCACAGAGAGGCGCTCGATGCCCGAGCCCTGGCCCATGCCGGCAAGGTGAAGGAGCTGGAGGCAGAGCGGGACGAGCTAAAGGAGCAGGCCCTCCAGCTGTCAGGCAAGGCGGACACGCTCAACCGCGCCTTGGTGGAGGCGCAGGGAACGGTCATTAGCAGGACTGGTGAGCTCTCCGAGGCGCGCGACTCCATCAGAGACCTCAAGCTAATCTGGAGGATCTCGAGAAGCTGTTGCCAGAGAGCAGAGCTCGGGAGGAGGCCTTGACCAAAAGCCTGGAGGAGGAGAAGCAGCAGCGGGCAGCCGAGGCCGCCTCCCACCAAGAGTATGTGGCGGGCGAGAATAGGTGGATCAGCCATCTGGAGGTCGTCGCCAGCGGGGTTACCTCGCAATTGGCCACCATGGGGTTGCCAAATGTGAGGTACGCTCCTGAGCGCAGCGGGACCGTCAACGCCAAGCTGACCCGGTTCTTCGAGGGCGTCCTCGGGGTCCTGGCCTATCTCCACTCCAACAGGACGGCCACGCTGGCCGAGGAGGCCCGGCATCTTTGCCGGAGGGTCGTGACCAAGGTCCTCACCAAGGTGGCATACTGGAATCCCGATCTTGACTTCGCGGCTGCGATGAAGAGCTTGCCAGAGGATGCTGATCCCGCGGTGCTCAAGGAGCGCATCAAGCCCATCACCGACTGCATCGGCGAAATCAAGAGGGTGGAAGGCCAGCGCCGGGACTAGGCGTCCCGTTCTTCTTCGCCGCTGCGGGCCCTCGACCAAGATAAATTTTATCTTTAGTTAGAACCGCAGCAATGATGTGATGTAATATAACTCTGAAGTACTCTTTAATTTCATGCATGTTATTTCTCCGTTCAATTCCTCTTTGTATGTGTGCCCTACGCCGGTCGGGAAGGCTTGCCGGTGCGAAAGCCCCAAGCAGCGTCTTGGGGACGGATCCCCATGGCCTGCCGGGTACGCGTGCAACCGGGCGAGCCACCTTCCTGTTCCGAACGCGGTCGCTCGAACTGTCGAGCTTGACTCGAGTCAGAATCGAGGACGTTGACGATTACGGGAGGCTACCCCGCCACTCTCAGCGCAGCTGCTTGAGCTGTTGAGCGGACTCGAAACAGGGCGAGGGCGTTGCCAATCGTGGTACAGCCCCCTGGCGTGCAGGTTTTTTTCATACAAAGCGGACATCTCCGGGGGGAATAACCTCAAAATAAAAAGAGGATTGTAGACAAGAGTTCAGTGCAACTTAGCTTTTGTCCGCGATCGCTCGAGTGTCGATCTCCTGGCCCCTTTTCTTCTTCAAAGATCGCGAAGACGAAGGAGCATCGAACTGTCTGCTAAAGCCGATTCTCACAACTGCGCAGCCCCTACCTGGTGCGCCAAGGATGTCGGTGGGAAACGACACCTATGGGATCACAAGAATCCCTTTCTGCGGTTGCGGGGCGCGGGGGTCGTGAGAAGAGCGGATCGAGCAGGCAGTACACGATTCCTTTACCCAGGTTCGGGCCACGAAGATGCGTAAAACCCTACTCCTGCTTTGGTGGATTATATGCTTGTGTTCTTGAGCTAGCTATGGGGCGTGAGGAGCTCCAAAAAGCCGAATCCTCTTCCTGGTCGCCTGGGCCTCCTTTTATAGGGAAAGGGGCTGCCATAGTGGCACACAGGAGGTGGAAAGGGTACAGTGATGCGAGGTTATCCCTCACATTACATGACAAGGTGCATTTAATGCGCCTTGCTTGGGTGTCCTAGCTTTATAGGGGGCGGGGGAGAGCCCTGTCTCGTCCATCGCCGCTCTCTCCCGCGTCGGCACGCGCCCTAGCTAGCGGTGCCTGCGATGCCATGTAGGCGGGCAGGCAGCTGAGGTGGCGCAGCGGTGGGTCTCCATGATGATTTGCATGCCGCCACGCAGGTGCCTACCCAGCTGGTTGGGTCGGCAGCTGCATGCGAACGGTGGTGGAGGCGTGACTGGTGCGGGTCCGATTGAGGCCCCGCGGGTGTCCTTGGCAAGGGCCTTACCGCGGCCCCGGCAAGGGTCTTGCCGGGGTCCCGACAAGGGTCTTGCCGTGGCGCCTGCTGCCATCCCCGGCAAGGCTCTCGCCGGGGGCCTTGTGGTTTTCTTTGGCTGGGATCCCGCCAAGGACCATCATCTTCTAAAGTGTGCATCTGATCTGGAATGTCTTCACAAAGATCTGCATACCACCACGGGGATGCCTCACGAATCCTTGCCCCATGGGGGCAGTGGACTCAAGGGTGACCCGCTCCGTAGGTGTGGGGCGAGCTGCCAGGGCAAGGGTCTTACCGCGTTTGCAAAAACCGCCTCCCGGCAAGGATCTTGCCGGGGGGGACCGCTTCGTCCCCTTTCCTCTTTGTGGTCTTGGTCTTGGCGTCGTTCTGCTCCTCTTTGGCTTCGGCCTTACCTTGGTTCTACCTCCCTTGCCGGGCTCGGTGCGGCGGCGCCCGTGGCTCAGACTGCCCGTGCACAGTCGTAGGGGTACAAAAAGCGTACCCCTCTTTTTGTACACCGACATTCGCGAAAAAAAACGTTTCCTCCCTGACTGCTGGGACCCACCAGCTACACTTTCGCACGCAAGGAAGTTCCTGACAGTCGGGACCCACCTGGTCGAAGTGTACGTAGCATTGTCATTCTGGTCGCGAACATGTACGTACATATATACTGGTCGATGTAGAGGCGCGCACGTGTCATAGTAGAGGCGCGCACGTAGCATGTGCACGTACGTACAACGGCCAGGGTGCACGAAAGAAAATACGGCCACGTATGTGTGCATACGGGCGGGGTCTCGAACGCCTACTAGCGCATACGTACGGCGAGGGCTCGTTGACATGGCTGGGTCGGAATGGAGAAACAGCGTCGTCGTCGTGTTCATGGGGAGGCAACGGAATGCGTCGTGTTCATGGGGAGGCAACAGAATGCATCGTGTTCATCGGGAGGGCTTGGATGGAACAGGCGATGGAAACGAGGCCTGGCGTACCGCAGAACGGAGGAAACGGCCTTGTGTTCGACCGGCCACGGTCGAAACGGGGGTCCTATTGATCGGGAGGGGTGTGGCGTACCGCACAATGGAGGAAACAGACCTCTTGCGGTCGAAACGGGGTCCTGTTGATCGGGAGGGGTGTGGCGTACCGCAAAATGGAGGAAACGGACCTCCTACGGTCGAAACGGGGGTCCTGTTGATCGGTAGGGGTGTGGCGTACCACAAAACAGAGGAAACGGACCTCCTACGTTCGAAACGGGGGTCCTGTTGATCGGGAGGGGTGTGGCGTACCGCAAAACGGAGGAAACGGACTTGTGTTGGAGCGCTACAGTCGAAACGGGGGTCTTGTTCATCGGGAGGGGTGTGGCGTACCGCACAACGGGACTCCACGGGATACTGTTCATCTCCACCGTCGACCCCCTCCAGCCTCCACGAGCTACTGTTCATCCACCGTCGACCTCCTTCAGCCTCCACGGGCTCCTGTTCATCCAGCCACCACCGTGCGCTACTCCACTGGCTACTATTCAACCACCCCTCCACCGTCTACTATTCATCCAGCCCTCCACACCACGGGGTCCTGTTCAACAACCCCTCCACGGGAACCCCTCCACCGTCTACTGCTCATCCTGCCCTCCACACCACGGGGACCTGTTCATCCACCCCTCCATGGGTACCCCTCCACCGTCTTCTGTTCATCCAGCCCTCCACCACACCACGAGGTCCTGTTCATCCAGAGGCAACGCCACCGCTCACTGTTCATCCAAACCCCCCCACGACGCTCACTGTTCATCCCATCGATCGGCTTCAGTTAGCAGAAGTAGCCAAGGAATCGTTCGATCAGGTTCAGTTAACAGCCATGGATTGATCGCTCGGGTTCAGTAACGCGTAGCCTGAAGTGCAATCGCTCGGGTTCAGTAACGCGTAGCCTGCAGTGCAATCGCTCGGGTTTAGTTAGAGCGCAACGCCTCGCTCGGGTTCATTTAGAGCCAACGCCTTGCACACACGCGCTTACGTGTATGAGATAAACGCGCATCGCTCGGCCCCCGACCTCCCACCATCACCGGGAACTCCCCGAAATTTTCCTCCCCCTCGCTTCTACCACGGTTTTTTCCATCACGGACGGCCCGAAGAATGTCATGCAGCTGCGTCTCCGGCCCGCCCAGGACGAAAAGCCCATTTTCTGTCATGATTTTTTGTCATAGAAGTAGGAGCCCACCACATCTATGATGATACCGGGTTTTGTCACAATTATCGTCATAGAAGTGTCATATGTATGACAGAAAAAAAATTCGTTCGGCCCAAAATGTCACGGATGTGTCTTTTTTTGTAGTGTAATGTGAAAATTATATCATTGGAAGCTCCTTACACATACGTTTCCCTGCCTTACCCTCCCTTTCGGTCACTTACTGGCGGACCCCTTGCTTGCTAGGCCCCGCATGTCAGTTACTCAATGGGTTCGGCCACGTCAAGGGATCCTCATCCGTAGTATACTCCCTGTGTTTTTATTTACTCCGCATAAAATGACGCGGGCGACGAAGGGTAAGGGACGTCGGTTTGCTCTCAACTGCGGTCCCACAAGCAAGCGAAAACGCAAGACGAAGAGCATTCCATTCGGTCAGCGACGTGGAGGGTCCAGCGTGCCGGGCTGCAATGCGAACGCGACAAGAGCGATGTACAGTCAAAACCGATTGACCGGTCGTCACCGGAACCACTATTCACACCAGAACCTTCACTGCTTGGCCTACGCCAGCCACTGCCCTAAAACCACACCTAATCTCCAGCCCCTTCCCCCACCTTTCGATCCCCTAGCCCGCATCAAGCGTCCCCTAGTTCACCGGAAAGCCATGGTGTGCCGCAAGATCACGTACTACAAGATGCTGACGTCGGAGCGCCGCGCATAAATCGCGGCGGCGGTCGGTGCCAGGGACCTCCGTTCCCAAGCTCACTTTGCGGCGAGCCAATCCCTGAGTTCTCTGGAGCCAAGCTACGAGGAGGAGGAGGAAGCCGATCCAATGTTCGTGGCGGAGGTCGCGGCGCAGAAGGCCCCCGATGGGTATGAGACGATGGACGTCGAATTCGTGCCGGCTTCCGTGTCCCACATGGTGCAGGCGGACCAGCGGTTCAACCTGGCGAAACTAAAGAAGGACCGGAAGGTAGAGGCTCTACTCGACGCGGAGCGCGCGCATGCCGCTGCCATCGAGGCTGTCCTGTAGGCGGAACCGGATATCGTGGATGTGAACCGGACGGCGGAGGCTCAACTTGAGGCGGAGCGTGCGGATGCCGCTGCCATCGAGGCCCTCCTGTAGGCGGAACCGGACATCCTGGACTTGAACCGGACGACAGAGGCTCAACTCGACGTGGAGCGCTCGGATGCCACTCTCATCGAGGCCCTCCTGCAGGCGGAACCGGACGTCCCAGAGAACCGGGTGGCAGAGGCTCGACTCGACGCGGAGCGCGCGAATGCCGCTGCCATCGAGGCCCTCTTGCAGGCGGAACCGGACGTCCTCGACTTGAACCGGGCGGTGCTCTCGTCCGTGCAGAGCGCCCGCACGCTCTGCATGAACGAGTAGCTGGAGGCCAAGGACAACCACGGTGCGGAGACACACGTCGGCAGCTACGGCTGGTTCGTGCCGGGAGCCAAAGACGACGAGGCTGTCTCGTTCCGCGAGCGGTGATAGTTTTTCTTTATGTTCTTGTTTTTATGGATCTTTTAATATGTAAAAACATATATTGTTATGCAAGTCGCCTGACTTGGGTCAGTCTACCATTTCAAGCGGTTGGACAAATATCCTACATCTCCTAACCCTTTTTCCTCACCTCTTCTTCTTCCCCAACAGACCACCACATGGGCCATACGGATACTCCCCAACATGCGGTTGGATAAACATACTCTATGAACGAAAATTATGTGTCAGCGGTAGGATGGCTGAGTTTGGTTTGTTCACATGCGACAGCACGTGTCAATGAGGGTGCATTCCCTTGGTTGGGTTTGCGGCGTGCAGGAGCGACTGTGCATGTGAGGGTGCGGTGCGACCGCGGCGTGCAGGAGCCACCATGTGAGGGTGCGGTGCGAACGCGACAGCCATGCACAAGTGTACCTCCTTTTCATTTTGAAAACGTTAGGCAAGCTTGGCAAAAATGTGTGGCGAAGTACGGCAATGGAAGGCCTAGACCCAAACAGGATAAGTACATAGTACTATGTACTAGGTGTACTAGTGTTAAAAAGATAGGTGGGGTTTTCCTTCGCGGGATTAATCGATACAAATCCTCGTTTCACGTGTCAATTAATGCATATTTTTTCTCCAAAGCCCAAAGAGATAACCATCTCACTCATCGCTTGATTAATGCAGCGCCATCCAAACCAACCTTCTCACTTCCGCATGCATGTAGGCGATATTAATGTCGTTGGTTGCTAGTACGAGGCAAACCCCATCAATTTTGCCTCGATTAGTGTTAGTGGCCTTTTGCAAATTGTAATTTTGATATATTGGCCTTGCGTACCAAAAAATGCAGGTAGTAACTATATTTGACTTCATTCCCCATTGTGGTGACGTCGACGATATCTCGAACGTTGTGGTTTGGCGAAATGCGTTCGACAGAGAACACCATTGAGGGAGACCACGGTAAGTCGTTCGCAAGTGCCGCCTGCAAGCCGAGACAACCGTCTTATTTGCATCCAGGAAGTCCATTGAACCAAAGGACGCGTAAATGTACTAGGACTACTCGTACACAATAGTGTCGTCCGTCCAGCTTAGTGCGGTGAGATGGTTTCTCGAAGAAGACGATGGAGAAGCGGAGTCAGCGAAGAGTGAAATGATGGTTGCTTCATCCGTGCTTTGTGATTTGACGCCTCACTACTTTGTGATTTGTGATTGAAGGGACATGGGAGTAGACTCTGTCCTCTATACTGTACATGCGTCCAAGCACGGGAGAAAGAGGAGAGACATTGTATTTTTCTATTCCTTCAATCAATCAATCAATCAGGGAGCTTTGGTTCCATCCTTTTGGCTTTGGCAACACCGTCACAATGGTTCCCACGATGCCAAAAGATATTTTCACATTTGGCACACATTGTGGATGCCCTTAACTGTACCACTTGGTTTTGCTTTTGTGTGCTATCTATACAAATCTCAATTATATTGATCTAAAAAATTATAGAATCAAGATTAGTAAAAAGAAGGTGATTTTGCCGCGCAGATGGCGGGGGAGGTTTCTTATCTTTAGAGGATGTTGTCCTGGCGGTTTGCTAACATGCGGTCCCACGTTTCAGTGCTTTACCAAGCCGACACGTTCCCACTTGAGGCAGAACAACGGCAGAAGCAACACGTGGTTAACTTGAAAAGATGAGGGAGAAGCGGATTCAGCAACGAGTAAAATGATGGTTGCTTTGTCCCTCCAACTTCTTTTTTTTGGCATTATTACTTCGTCACTCCAACTTAACCGCGGGAAAGGTGCAGCTTTGTGATTTGACGCCTCATTGCTCATTACTACGCCGGCGCCATGACTGGGTGCTTCACCCCGGCTGTTCTGCACTATATTCCGGTATGGCATGTGGACCCGGTAGCTTGATGTCCCACATGTCGGCGAAAGGGACTTGAAGATTTATGAAAGCGAGCGCTCCACTCTTAAGTGAACTGTCACTTGTACTGTATATAGTACTATAGTTTTGCTGTTTCGCACAATCCATCGATACAAACCCGATTAAACAGGAAAGGGCGGGATTTTTCCCGCGCGGTATATGATACTGGCCATACATTACAAAGGCAATTTTAATGTATGCAAACTGAGTAATTAAGTAACAATATGATATCTAGTAAAACTAAAAACACATATGATTTATTGTGTTAGAGTGTAGTAGTAGTGATGTATTGCATAGTTGTTAGATGTAACATGCGAGAGCGTGTAGAGATGTAGTTTTGGAGGGCCTACAGAGAGAAAAGCGTAATACGTTCACCGAACTTCAGAATAAGATGATTACGGTCATTATATACGTTTTGCGGTGATTATACGGTCACTTGCTCACGGTTCAATAACGGATTGCACTCTGTTGATCGGCCAAATAGTCTGCGTGGCACCATGTTGACTAGATAAATTGACCACGTTCGTTGTGGGTCCCACCTATCTGTTCGCATAGGGAAAAGGTCAGATAAACACAAATTTACGCAAGCGCGACAAGACTCCACCCCATGCGTGGGAATCACCTGGTTGTGTATGTGGCTGTCAGGGCCTGTGTGTGCACATGCATGTGTAGGTTGAGCACTTGAGCGTGAGAGTGTGTGTTGGTCGTGTGGTGTAATGGTGTGTGCATGCATGCGTGCGTGTGTGTGTGTGAGTGCTGCGTGTGTATGTGTGAGTGTTGTGTGCGTGCGTGGGTGGGTGCATGTGTCCGTGTTAGTGTTGCGTGCATGAGTTCGTGTGCATGCGTGCGTGTGTGTATAATCACAACACCAGCTCATGCGTGTTAAAACAGACGGCTCAGCATACCAATACAAGGCCACCTTGTCCGCTGTGCCCGCGGTCATGACTTCGAACCACTGTCCAATATTTTTTTGTCGTTTGTTTTCATTCTTACTAGCAAGATGCCCGTGCGTTGCATGTAACGTCAAGATGCATTTTTATGACTAGTTTATCTTGTGAGAGAAAAGGATGAACGAGGGAATGCCTTATTTGTAAATGTGGAGAGGTGTGTGGGTACCTTTTTTTGCAAAATTGTCATAGTTTCTTTCCTATCCGTTAGATATAAATCAAATGGCCTATATTGCAGGATGGCAAGCACACCATCATCACCAACTTTGTTTTTATAAGAGTGTATTTTATCCCTACTCTTATAAAAAGCATAGTCGGTGATGATCGTGTGCCTGCCATCCTGCAATATAGGCCGTTCGATCTATGTCTGACAGATAGGAAGGAAACTGTGGCAATTTTGCAAAAAGATATCCACACCCCTCTCCACACTTGCAAATAGGGCCTTCCCTTGTTCATCGTTTTCTCCCACAAGATAAACTACTCATGCAAATGCATCTTGATGTTCCGTGCAACACATGGGCATCTTGCTAGTATTTTATAAGAGTGTAGATGTAGAGTAGATACAAGCCGACACGCGGGCCCTATGGTATTCAGATAATGTGATGCAACACTAGAGGTGCCACGTGGAGCGTTTAACTAGTCAACTAGTCATGTCTTGAGCAAATACAGAGTTGTACGGTGAGCCCGTGACTGTATAATGACCACAAAATGTAAATGGTGACCATAATGAGTGGATTCTGATTTCCAATGTACGTATCGTGCTTTTGCTTCAAATACAATGATCGTCACTGTATATATCGTGAGAGAAAGATGAAACATGTGTGAATGTGCTGGGGGCTTACTTTTAGAGGACCTGGAGATAGTTTGTGTGTGTACATGAAAGGGGTGTAGAGGGGGGTATGCAATGGAGAGAGAGATGCTCTTCGTTTCTCTTTATTATGACTAACTTTATATATAGTATAAAAATAAACAAATTCACAGTGAAAAATAAATATCATTGTGGGCACCATGCAATGCAAGCGTTCATACTCCTCCATATAACTTTGTAATGTTGTATATATGTAGAAATTCTAAAATATTTTTTTGGCCACACTTTATTCAAAAGGAATGTTGTATGCGAAATAAACGTGAAGAGAGGGCTTTTTAGATCAATGGGGTACGTGATGTAACATGTGTGAATGTGTAGTTGATGCATTTGGCAGGGCCTAGAGAGGTATGTGTGTGTATTACGTATTCGAGAGAGGCATGGATAGAGGGGCTGACAGGGGGGGGGGCGTGGGAGAGATAGCACGAGAAATGAGGGTGGTCTAGAGAGAGAGACGAATATGACTTCACGGCGAGAGATTCCCTCGAGTGTGTATATGCAAGGGGAAGTGGATAGAGGCACCAGGAGAATATTTTTGTGTGTGTGGTGTATGTGTTGTTATGTGTGGGTGTGAGAAGATAATGAGGCGTGGGGGCAGAGGGTGTGTCACCGCGTGAGGTCCGGTGGGTCGAGGTGATGCCCTTCGTTCGGTTCCGTCCTGCGCCACATTGGTCGGCCCGTGATGCATTTAGGGAGACCCATGGATGACTAGTCGTACAAGACAAAGATAGCATAATTGTGAAGGACTCTATTTCCACTGACAAAGCCGGCTAGGATTTGTAACCCTAGGTTCTCGGACAAAGGTAACCCCTTTATCTCTGATATTACTATTCATCCAACCTAACTTTAAGGGGCATCACTACAAAAGAAGACACATCCGTGACATTTTGGGCCGAATGAAAATCTTATGACACTTCTATGACGATAATTGTGACAAAACACGGTATAATCACAGATATGGTGGGGTCCTACTTCTATGACAAAAATTCATGACAGAAAATGGGCTTTTTGTCCTGGGCGGGCCGGAGACGCAGCTGCATGACATTCTTTGGGCCGTCCATGATGGAAAAAACCGTGGTAGAAGCGAGGGCGAGGAAAATATCGGGGTGTTCCCGGTTACGGTGGGTGGTCAGGGCCGAGCGATGCGCGTTTCTCTCGTACACGCACGCGCGTGGGTGCAAGGCGTCCGGCTCTAACTAAACCCGGGCAAGGCGTTGGGCTCTAACTGAACCCGAGCAATTGCACTGCAAGCTACGGGTTACTGAACCCGACCGATCGATCGATGGCTGTTAACTGAACCAGATCGAGCGATTCCTTCGCTACTGCTGCTAACTGAAGCCGATCGATGTTGCCTCTGGATGAACAGTGAGCTTTGCTGGGGGCTTTGGATGAACAGTTCCCGGTGGGGGTGGATGAATAGAACCCCGTGGCGTTGCCAGTGGATGAACAAGACCCCGATCGTTCGAGCTGGTTGGGACTGGATGAACAGGACCCCGTGGAGGGTAGGATGAACAGGACCACCCCGTGGAGGGCAGGATGAACAGTAGACGGTGGAGGGCTGGATGAACAGTAGCCCGTGGAAGGGTGGTTGAACAGGGGCCCGTTGAGAGGGCTGGTTGAACAGTAGATGGTGGAGTAGCGCGCGGTGAAGGCTGGATGAACAGGAGCCCGTGGATGAACAGTCGCAGGTGGAGGCTGGAGGAGGTCGACGGTGGATATATAGTAGCCCGTGGAGGCTGGAGGGGGTCGATGGTGGAGATGAACAGTATCCTGGTGGAGATGAACAGTATCCCGTGGAGTCCCATTTTGTGGTACGCCACACCCCTCCCGATGAACATGACCCCCGTTTCGACCGTAGCGCTCCAACACAAGTCTGTTTCCTCTGTTTTGCGGTACGCCACACCCCTCCCGATCATCAGAACCCTTGTTTCGACTGTAGGAGGTCCGTTTCCTCCGTTTTGCGGTACGCCAGACCCCTCCCGATGAACAGGATCCCGTTTCGAACGTGGCCGGTCGAACACAAGGCCGTTTCCTCCATTCTGCGGTACGCCAGGCCTCGTTTCCATTGGCTATTCCGTCCAAGCCGGTTGGCTCCCACTCATTCCGTTTCCTCCCGATGAACACAACACATTCCGTTGCCTCCCCATGAACACGGCGACGACGCTGTTTCTCCATTCCGACCCAGCCATGTACACGAGCCCTGGCCGTACGTATGCATGAGTAGGTGTTCGAGACCCTGCCCATATGTACGTACGTGGCCATATTTTCTTTCTTGCACCCTGGTCGCTGTACGTACGTGTACATGCTATGTGCGCGCCTCTACTACGACACGTGCACGCCTCTACATCGACCAGTATCGTAGTAGAGGCGCCCACGTGTCGCGTCTTCCACTGTCGCGCCTTCCACTGTCGCGTCTTCCCCGGCTCCGCGTCGTCCCCTTTCTACGACACGTGCGCGCCTCTACTAGGACACGGCGAGGCCTAAGAAGGGGATGACGTGGAGTTGGGGAAGAGGTGACAATGGAGGCCCGCGTGGAGAGGAGCATGAGGGTTCACTGGTTCGACTGTGGTGTGAGGCTGCTGTCGCCGCAGGGCCTGGCCAGCGGTAGGAATAGTAGGGGGCGGTGAGGCCTCCCCGGCAGCATAGCCGGCCACGGGAGGCAGGAGCATGCGGCACGACCGGTGCTGCTTTGGGTGGCTGGAGCAACAAGACCAGAGGTTGAAGAAGCACTACTGCCGTTGGATGGACATTGTACGGAAACTGGAGCTAGAATCGTTCATATTGACTAAGTTGACAAAGCACTACGTCCCCATCAACTTAGTATGCCCACAGGTCAGCTTTCGAAACGGTGCGCCCCAGATGTCAGGGGGAGGAATCATTTTTTGGGAGGGTGAAGCTAGAATATCCGATGTTGAAGAAGAATCAGGGCACCCGTTGGATGGACATCCAACGGCTACTGCTGCTAGAACCGTGTGTTGACTATAAGTTGACAAAGCCTTTTATACGCGTCAACTCTCTTTTTTTTAGGGGACGCGTCAACTTAGTAAGGTCACAAGTGTGTGGCAGAGAACTTATAGCCCATTTGTGATTTGTAAGAATGTGCATCCAATTTTTGAATTCTAATGGAATTCACTACAGCCCATTTACAGTCTGTTAAAAGTACAACCCATTTGAACCAACCGTTCAAAACAGAATTCAATAAAGTTTCTCTCATTTTGATGGGACCCGAAATATTTTTATCCCGAAATTTCTAGTCAGATTAAATAAAATTTCAATATAAATTTATATTATGTAAAAATCCAACAAAACATTGCGCACGCAACAATTAATGATATCAAAATTTCAATATCCAAAAATAATATTTTATTAAGTGATTACGTGTTTGGTGCATTTTTTATAGTTACTGCCCAGTTTTTATAATTACATCCCATTTATTATTTCTTAGAGCCCATTTTCTTGTTAAGCCTAATGAGTCCCTCCTAGTAAAGATTGCAGCCCAGCGGGGCGGAGAATAACAACTTGACCTTGCTTGGGTATTCCTAAGAAAAGTATAGTTGGGCTAGCCATTTTCAGCTTGAAAAAAATTAATATCTGGGCTGGATATCCGGCCTGGGCTAGACGGGCCACAGCCCGCCCAGTTAATAGCTGCAGCGATGTTTTCATTGTTGTTCAGATGAGAAAAATTAATATCTGGGCTAAACATCGCTCAAGAAAAACTCTGCAGTGCTCACACCTCAAAAACACAAATACTGCTCGAGCTGCTTGGTCCTAGCTGTCAGCCGCTTCTTGTGCAATTCTCTCGTTTATTGACTACATAGGTTCACAATGGTGTGGGACCGTGATGTCAGGAAACCAGGAGGAAGCAAAAAAAATAGTTCTATATACTAATAAGGAGGCACTTCCTGTCATCCTCTCCAAGTAAAGTCATCTCCTCATCCTCATGTCCGTTAACCATGTTGACGACGCAAGACGGTGGCGCCACGGCGAGCGCAACAACTCGAAGGACGACAGAGAGGGCCTCGCGGGCCGTACGGATGGTCTGATACAGCGCCCGCTGCTCATTCGGGAAGCCAGGATCATAGGGCCACATGTCCGCGATGGCATTGTCGTTCGCTTGTTCACCGGTGCTCGTTGAGGAGACGGAGGTTGCAGCACAGGTCCTCCTGTGCTGGTAGCTCTTCCGCCATTAGGGCGTCGAAGTGCGGCCGCACCTGCTCTATGGTGAACACGACATGAACTGGCTCGAACAGTGGCGCCGGCTCCTGGTCGGAAGCTACGTCCATCGTCTGATTTTCGTTGCTCAGCTCGGCGAGGTAGCTGGCGAGCCAACATGTCCGGCTGCTAGACCGACCTGCTGCCAAGCACGAGTCTGACTGCCCTGGCCCACCCAAACCACCTCCCTCGCCCGCGCGCGCTTTCCGCCCGAAACGGTCAGCGCCGCCCGCCCCGCTTCCCGGTGCATGCGATTGCTCCGCCTTCAAACGACACAAGTGTCATCCGTTCGTCCTTCTGCCGCCCACATTAATGATACGCGGTTGCCGAGGCGGCTACTCCGGCACCACATGTCCGTCCCTCCGCTGCCCACCATTGCTATATAAACTGTTGCGCCGGCCATAGCCGCAGTCATCCGCATCCGTTCCTATTCTCCTGTCCACACCACTACTGCCCACCATGGCTTCCTCGCGCTCCAGCGCTCTTCGGGACGGGCGGACTATGGACCACAAGGAGATGGCAGCCATTGCTGCCGACTGGCTGGTCGGCAGGCAGCCGGAGGACAATGACGTCCCAATGGAGAACATGGTAGTCGACGATCCGGCGCCAACCCCCTCCTCCGCGCCATCCTCGCTGGTGCATTGCACCATGACCATCGGCGAGGCCCGTGCCCAATATATGGACACGGTGAGGCAGAAGCATGGAGCAGTTCCGGGAGGCGTGGGCCGACGCCACCTACAACCACCATCTCCTCCAGGAGCACCTGTAGGCGGAGGAGCAGATCGCCGCGGAGCGGGCGGAGGAGGAGCCGCTGCTCGAATCATACCGCTCCGCCCGCGAGGGCCGCCTCGAGTGCTGGCGATACCGCATGCAGGTGGTGGAGGCTGCGGCTGCCTACAAAGAGGGCGATGAAGTGGCCGAGGCGCTATTTGGCGAGACCGAGGACGAGGCAGAGGACAATGTCGGCTCCGCCGAGTCCCCGCTCCGCTGGCGTCGATGAAGCCCTGCTCCGCCGAGGCCCCGCGGCACCAACAACGAGGCATAGGACACCACTGGCTCCGCCGAGGCCCCACCCTGCCGGCAACGAGGGGAAGGATTTTCCCCTGCTCCGCCGAGGCGCCGCCCGTCGGCAGCGAGTTAGAGGACATTGTTAGCTCCGCCGAGGCCTGCCCCGCTGCCAATGAGGCCGCGCCACACAGAAAACAAGGAAGAGTAGAACACGGTAGGTCGCCGCCGCTCGGGTCCAAGTAAGGCCACCGTTGCTACCCTCTAGTTGCTGGGACTGAGCTGTACATCATGGAGTAATTCTATGATTACAGGATGATTGAAGAGCGCTCGATGGTTGAGCAAGCTCATGAGATACAGTCATTTGCTAGAGAACTTGAGCACTTCAGTTGTATGCTACCGGACAATGTGCGAAGTAAAAAGGAACAGAAGGAGTACAAAGAGTTTGAGCATCTTTTTAGCGTTCCTGTACATTGCAATCACAGCGATTCTCATGTCATAGAGAACATTCAAAACAATCGATGATTATGCATCTTAGCGATTCACATGTCAGAGCCAATATTTACTTCAGAACTAAAGAATAAATAAAAAAATGGATCGACGTTGCTGACAGCTAAGGGCGTCCCATTCGAAAATATCAAACGCATGTCTTCTTGCTAAAATTAATGAGCAAAATTTGACAAGGTTTTCCCATTCCAAAATATCAAATGCCTACGATTGTGGAATGGGCAGGGTTTGCCATCAGTTCGGACATTGACATGGCACCTCGTGCTCAATAAACCAGTTGTTCTTTTTGTGCAGTTCCACCAAAATCAACCAAATTCGCGTGTAGCTTGTATGATTTCTCCCTTATATGTTGCAACGCCTTGAACTTATCGGCGCCTCCTTTCTTGTGGTGGAAATGAATGATTTGATGTATTCATGAACATTTTGTGCAGTTCCCATTGAAATCAAGCTGAGCACCCATGTTTGCACAAATACAAAAAAGTGATTAGTATAAAGCAAAATGTACTATGAATTGACAGTTTAAACAGGCACCTACATGGTCCATGTAGAGCACACTTTTACAAAAATGGAACTCACCGGTAAGAATCCTAGAACAACATTGTACTCGCGCATTCAACAAGAAAATGGAGATTTGTCAGTCCTTCTGAGCTGAAGTTAGTTTGGTCTTGTGGGGGGAAATCTAACCATCCTTCAACTGCTCCTTCTGATGAGAAGATAGACATGGCTTCTTCATCCTGGCATAATCGAAACTAGTCACTTCACGTACTCCATATTCTTCTTCAGAGGAGGATGATCCTGTTGTGCAAAGACAAGAGGATAACTAAATGCTAGCATCCATGTTTGCTCGAAATAAATGAAAGGAAATATTTAAAACAGCACAGATGAAGCACTTCTCAAGGACAATACCACTTTTTGATGACATCATTTAAACAGTAGCACAACACCAATAGAGATGATAAAGCTCGATCATATGGATGAAATCAGTGGGCAAGTACCAACCTTTTTCAGAAGGCTTACCGTGTAGAGCATACAGAGGAAGCACTTCTCCGGAATCATCTGTTGCTATCTACTGTGGTGGCCATGCTTACTATATACTCCTCGATTAGATTAATGTTTCCAACATCTTCTTGTGCAGTTCCACTAAAATATATGGTATCTTCAAAGAAGATCCCTGTTTGCACAAGTAGAGATAATTATGTATTACATTTAGAGTGGCATCAAATCAGTGGCAAAACAATTGCTCGTTCCAGCCATAACAACAAATTAAGATGCAAAACTATATCATTACTTGTGTCATCACACTCCCAGTGCTTCATTACAGCACCAGGAGTTGATTTTTGTTTTTCTTCCACTTGTTCTTCCCCTTCATCACTTGGTTCAATAACAGACAAGCTTCGCCTTCAATGTAAGATTTGGCATGTCAATTAGGTTGCACAAGTATAGCACTAAACAATGACATTAATTTTCTGATGAAACTGGCAAAATACAGGCCAACAGTTGTGAAATACGCTTATCTTACTTCAATGGGATATTACGGTGCACATACTTGGAAGTCTTGTCTCCATTTGTGCAGTTCACTAAAATCAAGCAAAATTACCATACAAGTAGCACAACATATGAAAGCACATGGCAGAATCATGTGAAACAAGGCTAGTACTGACCTCTCATGACGCATAATTCAAACAACTCACAAGAAGAAGATCTAAACCAATTTTGCCAACACGGATAGGAAGTAAGATCTCCTCTTGTGCAGTTCCACTAAGATCAAGCAATCAAGCAACATTGTCGGTGTGACATTTTGGTTAAACTGCACAAAACACTTAAAACAAAAGTGTTTTGTGAAGTGCAACAAAAGGTCACAATGGCAACGAGGTGAAGTAGATAACCCTGTTTACACAGATGTGCATAGGAAACTACTAGTGGTCAATAATGGTGGATGACTGCTACCTCTTGAGCACTGCGTTGGATTTCCCTGAAGAGAAAAGGATGATGCAGCAAAGTGGCGTAAGTATTTCCCTCAGTTTTTGAGAACCAAGGTATCAATCCAGTAGGAGGCTACGCGCGAGTCCCTCGTACCTACACAAAACAAATAACTCCTCGCAACCAACGCGATAAGGGGTTGTCAATCCCTTCACGGTCACTTACGATAGTGAGATTTGATAGATATGATAGGATAATATTTTTGGTATTTTTGTGATAAATATGCAAAGTAAAATAAAAGCAAAGTAAAAAAGCAAAGGAAATAAATAAGTGTTGGAAGATTAATATGATGAAGATAGACCCGGGGGGCATAGGTTTCACTAGTGGCTTCTCTCGAGAGCATAAGTATTTTACGGTGGGTGAACGAATTACTGTTGAGAAATTGACAGAATTGAGCATAGTTATGAGAATATCTAGGTACGATCATGTATATAGGCATCACGTCCGCCACAAGTAGACCGACTCCTGCCTGCATCTACTACTATTACTCCACTCATCGACCGCTATCCAGCATGCATCTAGAGTATTAAGTTCAAGAAAACAGAGTAACGCCTTAAGCAAGATGACATGATGTAGAGGGATAAATTCATACAATATGATAAAAAACCCATCTTGTTATCCTCGATGGCAACAATACAATACGTGCCTTGTTGCCCCTACTGTCATTGGGAAAGGACACTGCAAGATTGAACCAAAGCTCAGCACTTCTCCCGTTGCAAGAAAGATCAATCTAGTAGGCCAAACCAAACTAATAATTCAAAGAGACTTGCAAAGATAACCAATCATACATAAAAGAATTCAGAGAAGATTCAAATATTGTTCATAAATAATCTTGATCATAAACCCACAATTCATCGGTCTCAACAAACACACCGCAAAAAGAAGATTACATCGAATAGATCTCCACAAGAGAGGGGGAGAACATTGTATTCAGATCCAAAAAGAGAGAAGAAGCCATCTAGCTACTAACTATGGACCCGAAGGTCTGAGGTAAACTACTCACACTTCATCGGAGAGGCTATGATGATGTAGAAGCCCTCTGTGATGGATGCCCCCTCTGGCGGAGCTCCGGAACAGGCCCCAAGATGGGATCTCGTGGGTAAAGAAGGTTGCGGCGGTGGAATTAGGTTTTTGGCTCTGTATCTGATCGTTTGTGGTTACGTAGGTATATATAGGGGGAAGGAGTACGTCGGTGGAGCAACAGGGGGCCCATGAGGGTGGAGGGCGCGCCTGGGGGAGGGGGGTAGGCGCGCCCCCCTACCTCGTGGCCTCCTCTTCTGTTTCTTGACGTAGGGTCCAAGTCTCCCAGATCATAATCTTCCTAAAAATCATGTCCCCGAAGGTTTCATTCCGTTTGATATTCCTTTTCTGTGAAACTCTGAAATAGGCAAAAAAAACAGCAATTTTGGGCTGGGCCTACAGTTAATAGGTTAGTCCCAAAAATAATATAAAAGTGGATAATAAAGCCCAATAGTGTCCAAAACAGTAGATAATATAGCATGGAGCAATAAAAAATTATAGATAGGTTGGAGACGTATGAGGCATCCCCAAGCTTAATTCATGCTCGTCCTCGAGTAGGTAAATGATAAAAACAGAATTTTTGATGCTGAGTGCTACTTGGCATAATTTCAATGTAATTCTTCTTAACTGTGGTATGAATATCAGATCCGAAAGATTCAAGACAAAAGTTCATATTGACATAAAAGATAATAATACTTCAAGCATACTAACAAAGCAATCATGTCTTCTCAAAATAACATGGCCAAAGAATGTTATCCCTACAAAATCATATAGTCAGGCTATGCTCTATCTTCGCCACACAAAGTATTTAAATCATGCACAATCCCGATGACAAGCCAAACAATTGTTTCATACTTATGACATTCTCAAACTTTTTCAATCTTCACGCAATACATGAGTGTGAGCCATGGATATAGCACTATATGTGGAATAGAATGGTGGTTATGGAGAAGACAAAAAGGGAGAAGATAGTCTCACATCAACTAGGCGTATCAACGGGCTATGGAGATGCCATCAATAGATATCAATGTGAGTGAGTAGGGATTGCCGTGCAACGGATGCACTAGAGCTATAAGTATATGAAAGCTCAACAAAAGAAACTAAATGTGTGTGCATGCAACTCGCTTGCTCCTGAAGACCTAGGGCGTTTTGAGGAAGCCCATCATTGGAATATACAAGCTAGTATGAGATGTCCCTTCACAAATTTATAGAATACTTCATGTGCTTCACTTATATCTTTTAACTATGATCTTATAGAATTACTCTTTGTGCTTCACTTAAATCTTTTGAGTATGGTTTTATAGAATGCTTCGTGTGCTTCACTTATATATTTTGAGCTTGGATATTGGTTAGTGTATATTAATTGTTGAAAGCTCCATGAACTTCACTTATATCTTTTGGAGTATGAATAATACCATCATTTAAAGTGGGTTTGGAAGAGTGTCAACTTTAGGAATTAGTGACCCACTATTTTGGAGGGTGTTGAATCTTAGTATGCTATTTATGGAAGTGGATTTGGAAGAGTGTCAACTTTAGCTAGTAATGATTCCACTATTTTGGAGGAGGTTCCAATTGAGTATGAGAACAAAGTTGCTATCCATGATGCTATTGAAAATTATTATGAGGGAGGAATACATGCTTGTAGGAGTTGCAATAATATCAAGTTTCCTCTCTAAGTGCTTAAAGTTTTGAAGTTATACTTGTTTTACCTTCCTATGCTAGTTGATTGTTGTTCTTATAAATTGTGTGCTCACAAAATCCCTAGGCATAGGAAGTGGGTTATATTTAAATGTGCTAGTCATATTCTTCAAGATGCTCTTCTTGTGCATCAATTCCTATCTTTTATGTTAGCATCGTTGAAATCATCATGCCTAGCTAAAAGGCATTAAAGAAAAGAGCTTGTTGGGAGACAACCCAATATTTACCCTTATTGTTTTTGTGTGTTTACATGATTAAGCTATTGTATTAATCATGTTTTATAGCTTATGTTTCGGTGAAGTGCCAAGTAATACCTTTGGGAAGACTTGGGAGAAAGTTAATGTGATCTTCCTATAAAAAACAGAAACTTTGCGCTCACGATATTAGCTGTATTTTTTTACAGAAGAGTTCTTTTGAGTTGATTCTTTTTGAAGAATTTTAATAGACAAATTCCTCACATCCACCAATTTATTTCATAATTTTTGGAGTAACAGAAGTATGGTTTATGTTCAGATCATTACAGACTGTTCTATTTCTGATAGATTCTGTTTTCATTGCATAGTTTGCTTGTTTTCTAGTTTCTATGACTTATATTTCTCAATATAAATTGTAGAAATGATATGGTACAGTAGGCATTCTGTGAGAGCAATTATGAACCTTGTCTTTGACAGTACCAAAGTGAATGGTTTACTCTTTATCATACTAACCTATCTCACGAAGTTTCGTTAAGTTTTGTGTGATTGAAGTTTTCAAGCTTTGGGTGACATATCGATATGAGGAGAATAAGCAGTGGAAAGACCCTAAGCTTGGGGATTCCCAAGGCACCCCAAGGTAATATTCAAGGAAGACTCAAGCGCCTAAGCTTGGGGATGCCCCGGAAGGCACCCCCTCTTTCGTCTTCAAAACTATCGGTATACCTTACTCGGAGCTATATTTTTATTCGTCACATGATATGTGTTTTTCTTGGAGCGTATTTTCAATTTTACTTGCTGTTTGAATAAAATCATTGGATCTGAAATATTGAATGAAAAAGAATCCTCCCATGGCTAGTTAATTATTTGACTACTCGGTGTTCTACACTCATATCTTTTGGAGTAGTTTGTCATTTATTCATGTGCTTCACGTATATCCTATGAGTAAATGGTTGAATAAATTGAATGTCATAAATCTGAATTTATATATGTTTCACATGCTTAAAACATGGGGAGTAATGACTTCACACATAATAATTATAGGTAGTAAACTTATTGAAAGTTAGCAAACGTAGTATTGGTCACTTGAACAATTCATGAAAGAATATTGAAGGAAGAGAGATTTCACATATAAATATACTATCTTGGACATCTTTTGCAGTTGTGAGCACTCATTAAAATATGACATGCTAAAAGTTTGATGTTGGACAAGGAAGACAACATAATGGGTTATGTTTTCTTATATCTGAAATAAATTATATTGTCATGGATCGCCCAACACGTTGAGCTTGCCTTTCCCCCTCATGCTAGCCAAATTATTTCCACTAAGTAGAGATACTACTTGTGCTTCCAAATACCCTTAAACCCGGTTTTGCCATGAGAGTCCACTATACCTACCTATGGATTGAGTAAGATCCTTCAAGTAAGTTGTCATCGGTGCAAGCAATAAAAATTGCCCTCTAAATATGTATGATTGATTAGTGTGGAGGAAATAAGCTTTATACGATCTTGTGATGTGGAAGAAATAAAACGACGGACTGCATAATAAAGGTCCATATCACAAGTGGAAATATAAAGTGACATTCTTTCGCATTAAGATTTTGTGCATCCAACCCTGAAAGCGCATGGCAACCTCTGCTTCCCTCTACGAAGGGACTATCTTTTACTTTTATCTCTTACCCCTATGCAAGAGTCATGGTGATTTTCACCTTTCCTTTTTACATTTTATCCTTCGGCAAGCACATTGTGTTGGAAAGATTCTGATATATATATCCAATTGGATGTAAGGCATCATGAGCTATTATTGTTAACATTACCCTTGAGGTAAAATGTTGGGAGGCGAAACTATAAGCCCCTATCTTTATCTGTGTCCGATTAAAACTTTGAACCCATCAATATCACGTGGGTGTTAGCAATTGTGAAAGATTAAATGATAGTTGAGTATGTGGAGTTTGGTGAATCAAAGCTCTGACATAGACCCTTCATGAAAATAAGATGAATTGCAATTGTTTGATGACTGAGAATATTTTTTGTTAGTTTTCAAGAATGTTTATGATCTATACTTTAACATGTGAATAGCTTGTTACTTGATTATGAAAAGTCTTATGAGATGAGCTACTGTTATGACATATACTGATGCTAGAAAAAGTGATTGGAATTATCATTGATCAAACTTATGCACTTGATAGCATTCACAATTCATAAATTATTTCTTTTATCATTTACCTACTCAAGGACGAGCAGGAATTAAGCTTGGGGACGCTGATACGTCTCCAACGTATCTATAATTTATGAAGTATTCATGATGTTATATTATCTATCTTGGATGTTTAATGGGCTTTTATATGATTTTTGGTACTAACCTATTAACCCAGACTCCAGTGCCAGTTTCTGTTTTTCCTTGTTCTTGAGTATCGCAGAAAAGGAAAACCAAACAGAGTCCAATTGACCTGAAATTTCATGGAGCCTATTTTTGGACCAGAAGAAGCCCACGGAGCACCGAACATGGACCAGGGGAGTCCCGAGGCACCCACGAGGGTGGGGGCGCGCCCCTGCCTCGTGGACGCCTCGGTGACCCCCCCTGACGTGAAATCAACGCCCAACTCTTCTATATATACCCAAACTTCCAGAAAGAAATCTAGATCGGAAGTTCCACCGCCAGAAGCCTCTGTAGCCACGAGAAATCAATCTAGGCCCTCTCCGGCACCCTGCCGGAGGGGGCCATCATCACCGGTGGCCATGGAGGAGTATCCCGGAGAGGCCATCATCGCCACGGAGGCCAAAGACCAGAGGGAGAACCTTTCCCCATCTAGGGGGGAGGCCATGGAGGAGGAAGCACAAGGGGGAGAACCTCTCCTCCTCTCTTCTGGTGGCGCCGGAGTGCCATCGGGAGGGGAATCATCGCCGCGGTGATCGTCTTCATCAACATCACCATCATCATCACCATCCTCATCTCTTTTACACGGTCCACTCTCCCGCACTCTGCTGTAATCCCTACTTGAACATGGTGCTTTATGCCAGATATTATGATCCAATGATGTGTTGCCATCTTATGATGTTTTGAGTAGATATCTTTTGTCCTTGGGTTGATTGATGATCTAGATTGGTACGAGTTGTATGGTTTTTTGGTGATGTCCTATTGTGCCCTCCGTGTCGCGCAAGCGTGAGGGATTCCCGCTGTAGGGTGTTGCAATACGTTCATGATTCGCTTATAGTGGGTTGCTTGAGTGACAAAAGCATAAACCCGAGTAAGGGGGTTGTTGCGTATGGGATAAAGAGGACTTGATATGTTAATGCTATGGTTGGGGTTTACCTTAATGATCTTTAGTAGTTGCGGATGCTTGCTAGCGTTCCAATCATAAGTGCATATGATCCAAGTAGAGAAAGTATGTTAGCTTATGCCTCTCCCTCATATGAAATTGCAATGATGACTACCGGTCTTGTTAACGATTACCTAGGATAATTCCACACACCGACCCATCATTATTCCACACCCGTTATTTATAATATTTAGTAGTATATTTTAGCTTTATGATAACAGCAACTACTTATATATTTTAGCTCTCCGATATCATGCAAAGTTATCCTCTTCATACCCACAACGCAGTTTTATTTCTCGTTGCTAGTTGAAAGCAAACGTTCGGTGTACGTAGAGTCGTATCAGTGGCAGATAGGGCTTGAGAGAATATTGATCTTACCTTTAGCTACTTGTGGGTTCGACACTCCATACTTATCACTTCCACCTTTGGAAATTGCTACGATGATTCCTTGCACTTGGGGATTATCACTCTTGCATCACTGTATTTACTCATACCAACTAATTTCAAATTTGAAGGATGCAATTGAAACTCCAATGGCGCAACATGTATGTTTTAAAACTGTTTCTTTAACGTGTTTGTTGTTGTAACTTGCTCTATGTTGATTTTAGTTTAAATTGAATAAACAATTGTTCTCATGCCCTGCACATTACAAGTGTTGTTATTGCTGTGCAGTTTCCCACACTTATATTCTGTCTATGTTGCTTTGTCTTAAATAGATATGATTAGAACTGTATCTATCTTGATTTGGCAACATAAACTAGAATGATATAGACCATACAGTGACCATACTACATAGATATATGTTTGTTTCATGCTGTTATCCTGTCCACCTTATGTCGGGGCGGACGGCGTCCCCCGCGAGCACCTATGGGGCCGGAGCCCCTTTCGTTGTCCGGTGAGAGGGGCGGAGGGAGCACGGAGAGCAGATCGAGGCGAGCACACGAGCGGTTTACCCAGGTTCGGGCCGCGATGGACGCGTAAAACCCTACTCCTGCTTGGTCGTATTGAACTGGGGAGCTCGGGAGCTTGGAGAGCTAGCTGCACCGAGCGTATGGCTGTCTGGATTCCGAATCCCCGAACCCCCGAACCCGGCAAACCCGGCGAACCCCCCCCCCCCCACCCCCTCTACGTTGCACACGGGCCTCCTTTTATAGCGCAAAGGGGTCACCGACAGGTGTCAACGTAAGAGAAAGGGGTAAAAGTGTAAAAGGGGTGGAAGTTGTAATAGTGCGGGAACAGTGGCGCTACAGTGCGGCACAGTGTTATCATACCTACTTCTGACGGTAGGGGACAAGGGCATTAAATGCCCGTCACGGTCGCCTGGACAGCACCGAGGCGGACCGTTAGGTGCGCCACCGCTCGCCACGGTAGTGGCTGCATGCCACCGCATACCCCAGGCTGCGCGGTGCCCCGCCACGTGCCCTTGGGGGAAGCCCCGGAGCGACGCGTGGGCGGGCGAGCTGGAGCGCAGTCCTGAGGTGGCGATTTGCCGCGGCAAGTGGCTTGCCGCGGGGGTCGTCTTCCTGTGCCTGATAGCTTGCCGGCTATCAGGCCTTGCCGGGGCGCATGGCGCGCCGTGGCGGGCTTCTCTTGTGGAGCCTGGGTTCGGCCTTCCCGACAAGCTCCTCTTGTCGGGGTCTCGATCTTCTGTCTCTTATACTTTGTTCTTGGATGGCATCACATGGGCTCAGTCGTCCCGGCAAGCTCCTCTTGCCGGGGCCTTGTCTTCTTGGCCCGGCAAGCTCCTCTTGCCGGGGGCCTTGTCTTGAATGCTTGGTCTTCTCTTGGCGCTTCCTGGGCGGGCCTCGCCGCAGGGTGCTACAACTGCCCGTGCACAAGTCTGGGGTACTAAGGTACCCCTACTTTAGTACACCGACAGGAGCCCCCGGGCCTGGGCCACACACGGTGCCGAGCGTCGTTGGGTCAGGCCCTAACAGTGCACGGGCACGCGTGGCCTTGGTCGCGCTGCTCCTTAACTCCGCACCCGTCGCACCTTCCCCAGGCGGCGCGCGCTTATCGCGGCGTCGTGGGGGCGGGGCGCGCGGGGTGAGCGTGACGTGGGTGGCGTGCGCGGGACTGAACCGCGCAGGCGCGCGTCACGTCGCGCACGATCTCAACGTCCTCAGGCCCTTGCCGGAGAACGCAGACCTGACGGGGATCCAGGCCCTCATCGCCCCTATCGCCAAGAAGGCGGCCGGGGTCAAGAGGATCGAGGGCGACCGCGTGGACTAGGCCGCCTGCCCCTTTCTTTTATCTCCTTTCCCTGCCGCTGTTAAATATGCCATGGAAACGGCTGGTTAGAGCAGCAGTAAGGCATTTTGTAATATAACTTTTTATCTTAGGCAATGCATCGCACTGTTATCTCCTCTACTTGACCGGCGCCTTGTTTGTTTCCGCCCTACGTTTTCGGGGACTTGCCGGCGTAGGCCTCCGCCTTGCCACGGGCGCCGAGTGCGGGACGTCAGCGACCCGCTGGCGGGGCTACCACCGGCAAGAAACCTCGCCGCGGCTGGTTGCCGCTCACTCAGATTGTTGAGCAGGCTCAAGGCAAAGTAAGAGGTGCGACTGCGGTCGCAGCACGCTTAGGGTGCCGGGCGAGCTCGAAACAAAGTGAGGACGCTACTCGGGGTGTAGCACACTCAAGTCGTTGAGCGGACTCGAAACGAAATGAGGGCGCAACCAGTCTCGTGCCGGTCCTTCCGCGCTCAGGCCTCTCAACCAAGGCTCGGTCGTTCGAGGGAGATAACTCTTTGAAAATTGATGGGGCAATTGCTCGAGCTCCGGCAACTTATCTTTTCTTATCGCTTGCCGCCCGGTAGGGTAAAACCTCCTTGGGCAGCATCCAGCCCATCCTGGGGGTAGGCAAAGGCGCAGGGCCTCACGACCCTCCGGAGCTAGGCGTAGCTATGCTTGGGGATCCGCGCCCCTCTCCACGCCAAGGATCACATGCAACTGCGGCAAGACTTGGGCAGAGAGGATGGTTGGCGGAATGGGTTCCGGCAACCGCGCTGGCAAGATTCCTCCCACGGTCGGCGTCAACTCGTTCGGCACCCCGGCGGACGAGGCGCGCCGGGGAACGAGGTCGCCTCTCTCGTGACTTCTGGCGCTAACTTCTGCGGCTACGGGAGCGGCGCAGAGTTCGCTGGAGGCGAATCGTTCGCCCAGCGGCCAGAAGGCGGTCCTCCTCAAGGAGCAGCTGCTTCTTGCCCAGTCTCTGCGCGAGTGGATACTCGAGGAGGGCCGCACACGAGCCCGTGGGAAAGAATGCCAAAGCTTGTCGGGAACCCCCGCTTCAACTGGACAGATCCTCGGATCCGCAGGAGCGGACTGTTCCTCAGCAGTCTGCTTGTCGGGAACCCCCGCTTCAACTGGACAGATCCTCGGATCCGCAGGAGCGGACTGTTCCTCAGCAGTCTGCTTGTCGGGAACCCCCGCTTCAACTGGACAGATCCTCGGATCCGCAGGAGCGGACTGTTCCTTAGCAGTCTGCTTGTCGGGAACCCCCGCTTCAACTGGACAGATCCTCGGATCCGCAGGAGCGGACTGTTCCTCAGCAGTCTGCTTGTCGGGAACCCCCGCTTCAACTGGACAGATCCTCGGATCCGCAGGAGCGGACTGTTCCTCAGCAGTCTGCTTGTCGGGAACCCCCGCTTCAACTGGACAGATCCTCGGATCCGCAGGAGCGGACTGTTCCTCAGCGTTCAGACTGCTGATCTGCTTGCCGGAGCAAGGCTTATCGGGGACACCTGCTTCGACTGGACGGATCCTGGGATCCGCAGGAGCGGGCTGTCCCCCGGCTTCCCCCTACCTGGCGCGCCAAAGATGTCGGGGCGGACGGCGTCCCCCGCGAGCACCTATGGGGCCGGAGCCCCTTTCGTTGTCCGGTGAGAGGGGCGGAGGGAGCACGGAGAGCAGATCGAGGCGAGCACACGGGCGGTTTACCCAGGTTCGGGCCGCGATGGACGCGTAAAACCCTACTCCTGCTTGGTCGTATTGAACTGGGGAGCTCGGGAGCTTGGAGAGCTAGCTGCACCGAGCGTATGGCTGTCTGGATTCTGAATCCCCGAACCCGGCGAACCCGGCGAACCTCCCCCCACCCCCTCTACGTTGCACACGGGCCTCCTTTTATAGCGCAAAGGGGTCACCGACAGGTGTCAACGTAAGAGAAAGGGGTAAAAGTGTAAAAGGGGTGGAAGTTGTAATAGTGCGGGAACAGTGGCGCTACAGTGCGGCACAGTGTTATCATACCTACTTCTGACGGTAGGGGACAAGGGCATTAAATGCCCGTCACGGTCGCCTGGACAACACCGAGGCGGACCGTTAGGTGCGCCACCGCTCGCCACGGTAGTGGCTGCATGCCACCGCATACCCCAGGCTGCGCGGTGCCCCGCCACGTGCCCTTGGGGGAAGCCCCGGAGCGACGCGTGGGCGGGCGAGCTGGAGCGCAGTCCTGAGGTGGCGATTTGCCGCGACAAGTGGCTTGCCGCGGGGGTCGTCTTCCTGTGCCTGATAGCTTGCCGGCTATCAGGCCTTGCCGGGGCGCATGGCGCGCCGTGGCGGGCTTCTCTTGTGGAGCCTGGGTTCGGCCTTCCCGACAAGCTCCTCTTGTCGGGGTCTCGATCTTCTGTCTCTTATACTTTGTTCTTGGATGGCATCACATGGGCTCAGTCGTCCC
Source organism: Aegilops umbellulata (assembly GCA_032464435.1). Lineage (NCBI taxonomy): Eukaryota > Viridiplantae > Streptophyta > Magnoliopsida > Poales > Poaceae > Aegilops > Aegilops umbellulata. Next base: position 35,651,241 of record CP136056.1, on the reverse strand, counting down.
GGCAAGCTCCTCTTGCCGGGGCCTTGTCTTCTTGGCCCGGCAAGCTCCTCTTGCCGGGGGCCTTGTCTTGAATGCTTGGTCTTCTCTTGGCGCTTCCTGGGCGGGCCTCGCCGCAGGGTGCTACAACTGCCCGTGCACATGTCTGGGGTACTAAGGTACCCCTACTTTAGTACATCGACACCTTACTACTGAACTGGTTTACCAAAATGAGTTTCATATACTACATTGTAAACCTGTGATGTGTTTGTTTGTTTCTCCTTTAGAGCGCGGATAAAATATTGGAGAAGAGTACCCCGTTATGCAATGGTAAAGGAAGTAATGCCGATCAGGTTCAAGATAGTGAGACATCCCTGTTGTTCTCCAAGAAAGCTGATAAAAACTATATTGAAGACACTGAGACAACCCCAAAGTCCTGTCTTGATGTAGTGTTCGAGTTACTGGCTACTACTGCTGACACCAGCTCTTCGTACTCGCGGCCTGAATTAGTTTGGCTTCTTGAGTCTCAACTTCAAGTTGAAATACATCGATAAGATGTTATGCGACAGGAAGGCGAAGGACTGAGGAAGTCCCTGCAGAATTCAGATGCATACTTCCTGGTGCAACAACAAGTGATGGAGGATTTAAGCGCCAAACAAGAGAAAGTTAATAAGCTTTCTAAGCATCTTGCCAGCATTATGGGTACCTAGGATATTGTTTCTTGAGCTCTTAGGAAGTGGTTTCAGTTCTGGACTTGTTTTGCTGCGGCGTTTATATGCTGCTTTGTTCCCTATGTTTGCACTGGTGGCGAACTTTGATGCCCAGTGGATGTAATATGTGTAATAGCCATGATAGCCTAGCATAAGTTACTTTCTTATTTATTTCCGTTGTCTTGTTTATTTGTTTTCTTGTAGTCAGTGCAATTCATTTTCCGCGGTTTGCTAGTGGCTGGAATAACCTATATTTTAAAACTAGGCCACCTTAACAATGGGCTACATATTTACTGTAGTTAACATGGGCCTCCTATGAGCCGTAGAAACAATGGGCCTTCTAAGGGCCGTAGACACAATGGGACTTCTACGGGGCGTAGACACAATGGTCCTTCTACGGTCCGTATCATCAATGGGCCTTCTACGGGTCGTATGATCAGTTGGCCAAACAAGGGCCAATAATAGACCAGATTATGGCCGTAAATGGGCAAGAGTTGAAATCCTCCATTCATGGGCCGACCATAACGGACCGTCGTTAATAGGCCGTATTTGATGACGCTATGAAAATGGCCCAACGTATTAACGGGCAACAAACGGGCCAACGGTAACCGCAGGCTGTATTTGGCCCACCAGCTGAAAATGACAGTAACGGGCCAAAAGTAAACGAATGCTGGAAATGAGCCCATGAATAAATGGGCCCTAAGAAGGCCGAAAGATAACATGGGCTGGAAACGGCCCAACGGAATAATGGGTCGTTAATGGGTATAAAGTGATACGCTGTTCATTACGGGCCAGTTTTACCACGGGCCGTTAATGGGCCGAGGGTTACTAAGGGCCTCATATGGGCCAAAAGACGTCATGGGCCATACATGGGCCAGAAGTTAAAATGAGCTGGAATTATATTGGACGACCCAGATGACGCTACGGGCCTAATTCAGATAGGCCGTAAACGGGCCCTAGGTTAGCGGGCTGTAAATGGGCTATATGCGAACAGACCGTTAACAGGCTTGCTGTGGGCCGGTCTGCCACCTTTTGACCATGTCGAACAAGTTGCCCTTTTCACAGGAATGGGCCTCTGTTGGGCCGTGCCACGTTTCGACATATCATAGGCGCTTTGGGTCCAATGAGTGGATGACGTTTGTCCCAACGGTGAGCTGACACGTGTTTCCTCCACCCAATGATGATTTTACACGTGGAAAATCCCCATTGGTCGGGGCTGTTAACGGGTTATCGGATCCAAAACCGGACCCGATAGCTTAACCGCGTTCCGTTACGGTGGATGCCACGTGTCGGTCACCCTTGACGAAAGCATTTCTATGACGCGCGATTTATCGTCATGGAAGTGGACACTTCCATGATGATGATTTTGGTAATGTCATGGAACACTTCTACGACAGCACAGGTATGACTATCTTCATTCTGTCATAAATTTTTCATGGATGTACATGCATGACAGAAAACGTGACCTACTGTGACAAACACGTATCATCACGGAAGTGTATTTTTTTTGTAGTGTACCCTTGAGGTAAAAGGTTGGGAGGCAAAACTATAAGCCCCTATCTTTCTCTGTGTCCGATTAAAACTTCATGCCCATAAGTATTGCGTGAGTGTAAGCAATTGTGAAAGACTAAATGATAGTTGAGTATGTGGACTTGTTGAAAACCTCTTATATTGATTCTTCCCAATGTTATGATAAATTGCAATTGCTTCAATGACTGAGATTATAGTTTGCTAGTTCTTCAATGAAGTTTCTGATTCATACTTGACACTGTGAATAGATTGTCACTTTAGCATAAGAAATCATATGACAATATATATATATATGTGTGTGTGTGTGTGTGTGTGCGTGTGTGTGTGTTGCTATTCTAAGAATGATCATGATGCCCTCATGTCCGTATTTTATTTTATCGACACCTCTATCTCTAAACATGTGGACATATTTTTCGATATCGGCTTCCGCTTGAGGACAAGCGAGGTCTAAGCTTGGGGGAGTTGATACGTCCATTTTGTATCATGCTTCTATATCGATATTTATTACATTATGGGCTGTTATTACACATTATGTCACAATACTTATGCATCTTCTATCTTATTTTACAAGGTTTACATGAAAAGGGAGAATGCCGGATTCAGGGCCGGAAAAGGAGCAAATATTAGAGACCTATTCTGCACAGCTCCAAAAGTCCTGAAACTCCATGAAAGTCATTTTTGGAATATGTTAAAAATATTTGGAGAAGAAAGCACCAGAGGGGGGCCACCCATCGTCCACGAGGGTGGAGGGCGCGTCCCCCCTGCCTCGTGGGCCACTTGGAAGCCCCCCGATGCCCATCTTCTGGTATAAGGTGTCTTTTTTCCTGGAAAAAATAAGGAGGAAGCTTTCGAGTGGAAGCGTCGCCGTCTCCAGGAGGAACCTGGCGAAACCAATCTAGGGCTCCGGCGAAGCTATTATGCCGGGGAAACATCCCTCTGGGAGGGGGAAATCGTCATCATCGTCATCACCATTGATCCTCTCATTGGGAGGGGTTCAATCTCCATCAACATCTTCACCGGCACCATGTCCTCTCAAACCCTAGTTCATCTCTTGTATCTGATCTTTGTCTCAAAACCTCAGATTGGTACCTGTGGGTTGCTACTAGTGTTGATTACTCCTTATAGTTGATGCTAGTTGGTTTATTCGGTGGAAGATTATATGTTCAGATCCTTTATGCATATTAATACCCCTCTGATTATGAACATGAATATGATTTGTCAGTAGTTCCGTTTTCTCCTGAGGACATGGGAGAAGTCTTATTATAAGTAGTCATGTGAATTTGGTATTCGTTCGATATTTTGATGAGATGTATGTTGTCTTTCCTCTAGTGGTGTTATGTGAACGTCGACTACATGACACTTCACCATTGTTTGGGCCTAGGGGAAGGCATTGGGAAGTAATAAGTAGATGATGGATTGCTATAGTGACAGAAGCTTAAACCCTAGTTTATGTGTTGCTTCGTAAGGGGCTAATTTGGATCCATATGTTTCATGCTATGGTTAGGTTTACCTTAATTCTTCTTTCGTAGTTGCAGATGCTTGCGAGGGGGGTTAATCATAAGTGGGATGCTTGTCCAAGGAAGGGCAGTACCCAACACCGGTCCACCCACATATCAAATTACGAAAGTAACGAACGCGAATCATATGAGAATGATGAAAACTAGCTTGACGATAATTCCCATCTGTCCTCGGGAGCGCTTTCCTTTATGTAAGAGTTTGTCCAGGCTTGTGCTTTGCTACACAAAGGATTGGGCCACCTTGCTGCACCTTGTTTACTTTTGTTACTTGTTACCCGTTACGAATGACCTTATCACAAAACTATCTGTTACCGATAATTTTAGTGCTTGCAGAGAATACCTTACTGAAAACTGCTTCTTATTTCCTTCTGCTCCTCGTTGGGTTCGACACTCTTACTTATCAAAAGGAGTATGATAGATTCCCTATACTTGTGGGTCATCACGGTCCTACAACGGTCTTGCATGGCCAGCCAGAGAAACAACTTGATGTGGAGAGGCGCCCAGGGCCGCTAGGTGAGACGCCAATGTGGTCCTCGCACGCACCAATGAATAACGCCTTGTAACAGGAGCTCGCCGAGTAAGTGGTGGATGTAGTCCAGCACATGTGAGCACGTCTGGCATGGCGGAGAGGGATGTGTGGTGCACTTGACGCCAAAGGTCGACATATTGCACCATGGCCACCAGACCAAGTGCTCCCCGAATGTCCTGAACCCAAGGGCGTAGGTGAAGACCATGGCGCACGCTTCGTTCCTTACGCTGGTGGCGCGGGAAAAGTGCTTAGACGAGAGGGGTGATCTCATCCACGGATCTACCATTGATCCAGTGGTCGGTCCAAAATCTGCAGCTTTTACCCATGCCAAGCTGTCAGCTCGTGGAGGCACGGAAGATGGTACTCACATCGGCATCGTGAGGTATGTGAAGGTGACTCCATGGTCACGAGGGGTTCGTGCGTTGGAGCCAGAGCCATCAGACACGCAAAGATATGCCCGCACAGTAGATGTCCCGGATGCCAAGCCCACCGAGAGAGATGGGGCGGCAGACATACTGCCAGTTGACGCGACATTAGCCCCCATTGGCCTCCTTGTGGCCTGCCCAAAGGAATCTGCGGATGATCCGATTCACCTTCTTGATAGCCATTTTATTGAAGGCGATGGCCGTAAGGAAATGCGTGGGGATGGCGCAGAGGATGTGGCGCACAAGGGAAAAGCGATCTCCCCTAGAGAGCATGGAAGCCCACCATGTGGATAACTTGCGGCCGAGTTTGTCGATGATCGGCTGCAAGCTCGTCGAGTTGGCCTTGCGGATGGCGAGGGGCAGCCCAAGATAAGTGATGGGGAAGTGGGCCACAGGGACCGCATCTCGGAGGTGATCATGGCGATGTGGTCGTCGGTGCACTGGATCGGGGTGGCCGAACATTTGTTGAAGTTGGTGTGGAGCCCGGATGCCTTGCCAAAGACATGGAGGATTGTACGCACTACAGAGATGTCGTGGCTGTCTGGGTGGAAGAAAATGACGATGTCGTCCGCGTATAGAGATATGCTCAAAGCCGCATGCCGAGTAGTCAAGCGATGGAGGAGGCCGAGGTCCACCGTTCAGATTAGCATGGTGTAGAGTACGTCGATAACCAGCGTGAAGAGCATGGGAGAGACCGGATCGCCTAGTCGTAGGCCATGTGCATGATCGATCGAGGGGCCTGGGTGTCCGTTGATGAGCACTCTCGTCGAGGATTTAGATAGGAGTATTGAGATCCACTCGAACCACCGTGGTCCTAAGTCGAGGTGATGAAGGACTTCGAGGAGGAAGGGCCAGGATATGCTGTCGAAGGCTCATGTAATATCGAGCTTGAGAAGCATGTGCGACGCCTTGAGGTTGTGAAGGAGACGGGCCGTCTGTTGCATTAGCATGTAGTTGTCGTGGATGCACCATCCCGCGATGAATGCTCTTTGGTTGGTAGAGACCATGGATCCCAGACGTGGTGCCAGTCGAAGGGAGAGCAGCTTCAAGGCAAGCTTGGCGAAGATGTGGATGAGACTAATCAGCTGGTAGTCGAAGAGAGATCTCACGTCCGCTTGCTACAGAAGCAAGGTGAGTAGGGCCTCGTTGAGCTTTTGAAAGCTTCTGCCATTCATGGTGTAGAATTTGTCAAAAGCCTCACAGAAGTCTTGCTTGATCGTATTCGTAACCCAGCAAGCAACAAGGAACTCGGAAGTGAAGCCATCGGGGCCTGGGGCCTTGCCGGCCGGCAGGCTCTTGACGGCGCTCCAAATCTCTTCATCGGTGAAGGGCACATCTAGCTCTAGTAAGTCAAACTATGGCACATGGAGAGCATGTAGATCAAGGGTGATATCATGCTCAGAGGTGCTGCCAAGGACCTCGGAGAAGTGGGCGAAGGCGGTGTCGGCCATGGCATCATGATCGGTGACAACGTGGGTACCGATCTGGAGGCTGCTACCTCTTGAGCATGCGTTGGTATTCCCTTGAAGAGAAAAGGGTGATGTAGCAAAGTAGTGTAATTATTTCCCTCAGTTTTTGAGAACCAAGGTATCAATCCAGTAGGAGACTACACGCAAATCGCCTAGTACCTACATAAACAATCAAGAACCTTGCAACTGACACAATAAAGGGGTTGTCAATCCCTTCACGGCCACTTGCAAAAGTGATATGACAAAGATAATAAGATAAATATTTTTGGTATTTTTGTTGTATAGATTGGAAAGTAAAGATTGCAAAATAAACGGCGGCAGAAATAGAAAGTTGATAAGGAAAATAATATGATGTAAAATAGACCCGGGTGCCATAGGTTTCACTAGTGGCTTCTCTCAAGATAGCATATATTATGGTGGGTGAATAAATTACTGTCGAGCAATTGATAGAAAAGTGCATAGTTATGAGAATATCTAGGCATGATCATGAACATAGGCATCACGTCTGTGACAAGTAGACCGAAACGATTTTGCATCTACTACTATTACTCCACACATCGACCGCTATCCAACATGCATCTGGAGTATTAAGTTCATAAGAATAGAGTAACGCATTAGGCAAGATGACATGATGTACAGGGATAAACTCAAGCAATTTGATATAAATCCCATCTTTTTATCCTTGATGGCAACAATACCATATCTACCTTGCTGCCCCTGCTGTCACTAGGAAAGGACACCGCAACATTGAACCCAAAACTAAGCACTTCTCCCGTTGCAAGAAAGATCAGTCTAGTAGGTCAAACCAAACTGATAATTCAAAGGGACTTGCAAAGATATTAAATCATGCATATAAGAATTCAGAGAAGAATCAAATATTGTTCATAGATAATCTTGATCATAAACCCACATTTCATCGGATCTCGACAAACACACCACAAAAAGAATTACATCGAATAGATCTCCAAGAAGATCGAGGAGAACTTTGTATTGAGATGCACTGAGAGCGAAGAAGCCATCTAGCTATAACTATGGACCCGAAGGTGTGTGGTAAACTACTCACACATCATCGGAGAGGCTATGGTGTTGATGTAGAAGCCCTCCGTGATCGAATCCCCCTCTGGCGAAGCGCCGGAAAAGGCCCCAATTTGGGATCTCACGGGTACAGAAGGTTGCGGCGGTGGAAAAGGTGTTTCGTGGCTCTCCCTGATGTTTTCAGGGTATAAGAGTATATATATAGGCAAAAGAAGTAGGTCGGTGGAGCTGCGAGGGGCCAGCAAGGGTGGGGGGCATGCCTACCTCGTGGCCGCCTCATGGCTTCCTTGACCTCCACTCCAATTCTCCTGGATTGCGTATGTTCCAAAAAAGATCCTCGCGAAGGTTTCATTCCGTTTGGATTCAGTTTGATATTCCTTTTCAGCGAAACACTGAAATAGGCAGAAAAACAGCAATTTGGACTGGGCCTTCGGTTAATAGGTTAGTCCCAAAAATAATATAAAAGAGCATATTAAAGCCCATTAAACATCCAAAACAGATAATACAATAGCATGGAACAATAAAAAAATTATAGATACGTAGGAGACGTATCAAGCATCCCCAAGCTTAATTCCTGCTCATCCTCGAGTAGGTAAATGATAAAAACAGAATTTTTGATGTGGAATGCTACCCAACATAATTTTGAATATAATTTTCTTTATTGTGGCATGAATTTTCAGATCCGAAAGATTCAAGACAAAAGTTTAATATTGACATAAAAATAATAATACTTCAAGCATACTAACTAAGCAATTATGTCTTCTCAAAATAACATGGCCAAATAAATATTATCCCTACAAAATCATATAGTTTGGCTATGCTTCTTTTTCGTCACACAAAAATTCTCTCATCATGCACTAGCCCGATGACAAGCCAAGCAATTGTTTCATACTTTAGTAATCTCAAACTTTTTTCAACTTTCACGCAATACATGAGCGTGGGCCGTGGACATAGCACTTTGGGTGGAATAGAATGTAATGATGGGGGTTATGTGGAGCGGACAAAAAAGGAGAAAGTCTCACATTTGAAACTAAGTGGGTGTGCATCCAACTTTCTTGCTCACGAAGACCTAGTGCATTTGAGGAAGCCCATTGTTGGAATATACAAGCCAAGTTCTATAATGAAAAATTCCCACTAGTATATGAAAGTGACAATATAAGAGACTCTCTATCATGAAGGTCATGGTGCTACTTTGAAGCACAAGTGTGGAGAAAGGATAGTAGCATTATCCCTTTTTTTGGCCTTTCTTTTTTTTCCTTTTTTTGGACAATGCTCTATTAATGATGATCATCACACTTCTATTTATTTATAACTCGATACTAGAACAAAGTATAACTCTATATGAATGCCTCCGGCGGTGTACCGGGATGGGCAATGAATCAAGAGTGAAATGTATGAAATTATGCATGGTGGCTTTGCCACAAATACGATGTAACCTACATGATCATGCAAGGCAATATGACAATGATGAAGCGTGTCATAATAAACGGAATGGTGGAAAGTTGCATGGAATTATATCTCAGAATGGCTATGGAAATGCCATAATAGGTAGGTATGGTGGCTGTTTTGAGGAATATGTAAAGAGGTTTATGTGTGATAGAGCGTATCATATCACGGGGGTTGGATGCACCGGTGAAGTTTGCACCAACTCTCTAGGTGATAAAGGGCAATGCATGGTACCGAAGAGGCTAGCAATGATGGAAAGGTGAGAGTGCTTATAATCCATGGACTCAACATTAGTCATAAAGAACTCATATAGTTATTGGAAAAATATACAAGTCATCAAAAACCAAGCACTACACGCATGCTCCTAGGGGGATAGATTGGTAGGAAAAGACCATCGCTCGTCCCTGACCACCACTCATAAGGAAAGCAATCAAAGAACACATCATGCTTCAAATTTGTCACACAACGTTAACCATGCATGCATGCTACGGGACTTGCAAACCTCAACATAAGTATTTCTCAATTCCACAATTACTCAACTAGCACGACTCTAATATTACCATCTTCATATCTCAAAACAATCATCAAGTATTAAACTTCTCATAGTATTCAATTCACTCTATATGGAAGTTTTTATTATACCCATCTTGGATGCCTATCATATTAGGACTAATTTTATAACCAAAGCAAATTACCATGCTGTTCTAAAAGACTCTCAAAATAATATAAGTGAAGCAAGAAAGAGCAATTATTTCAATAAAATAAAACCACCACCGTGCTCTAAAAAGATATAAGTGAAGCACTAGAGCAAAATTTTCTAGCTCAAAAGATATAAGTGAAGCACATAGAGTGTTATAATAAATTCCGATACATGTGTGTCTCTCCAAAAGGTGTGTACAGCAAGGATGATTGTGGTAAACTAGAAAGCAAAGACTGAAATCATACAAGTCGCTCCAAGCAAAACACATACCATGTGGTGAATAAAAATATAGCCTCAAGTAAAGTTACCGATAGAAGAAGACGAAAGAGGGGATGCCTTCCGGGGAATCCCCAAGCTTAGGCTTTAGGTTATCCTTGTATTTTACCTTGGGGTGCCTTGGGCATCCCCAAGCTTAGTCTCTTGCCACTCCTTGTTCCAAAATCAATCAAATCTTTATCCAAAAACTTGAAAACTTCACAACACAAAACTTAGATAGAAAATCTCTTCAGCTCCCTTAGTGTAAGAAAACAAATCACCACTTTAAGTTACTGTAATTAAATCATTATTTATTTATATTGGTGTTAAAAATAATGTATTCCAGCTTCTCTATGGTTCATACCCCCTAATACTAGCCGTAGATTCATCAAAATAAGCAAACAACACACAAGAAACAGAATCTGTCAAAAACAGAATAGTCTTTAGTAATATGTATCAAACATATACTTCTGTAACTCCACAAATTCTGAAATAAATTGGTGGATGTGAGGAATTTTGTATATTAATCACCTGCAAAATGAATCAACCTTAAAGGACTCCCTAGTAAAAAATGGTAGCTAATATCGTGAGCGTAAAAGTTTCTGTTTTTTTACAGCAAGATCATAAAGACTTCACCCCAAGTCTTCCCAAAGGTTCTACTTGGCACAAACACTAATTTAAAACATAAAACAACATCTAAAAACAATCTAGATTATTTATTTATTAATAAACAGGAACAAAAAACAAGGAACAAAAATAAAATTGGGTTGCCTCCTAATAAGTGCTATCGTTTAACGCCCCTAGTTAGGCAGTGATAATTTTAATGATGCTCACATCAAAGTGAAGAATTAAAGCACAAAGAGAGCATCATAGAACATGTGATAAACATATCTAAGTCTAACATACTTCCTATTCATAGGCATATTATAGGCAAATAAATTATCAAGACAAGCAAAAACTAGCGTATGCAAGGAAGCGGGAAGAAACAATAGCAATCTCAACATAACGAGAGGTAATTTAGTAACATGAAAATTTCTACAACCATATTGTCCTCTCTCATAATAATTACATGTAGGATCATAATAAAATTCAACAATATAGCTATCACAAAACATATTCTTAACACAATCGACATGTATGCAAAGTTGACACTCTTCCAAAATAGTGGGATTAACATTAGCTAAAGTCATGACATCTCCAAACCCACTTCTATCAAAAACTTCATAAGATTGAAAATTCTCCAAATATGTGGGATCTAAAGTTGACACTCTTCCAAACCCACTTTCAATATTATTGCAAACATTATTATCAATCTCATATTCATCATGAGGCTTAAATAAATTTTCAAGATCATAAGAAGAATCACCCCAATCATGATTGTTGCAACAAGTAGAGGATATAGTAAAACTAGCATCCCCAAGCTTAGGGTTTTGCATATTATTATCACAACTGACATTAATAGACTTTATAATACCATCATTGCAATCATTCTTTTCATTCAAAGGTCTACCATGAATCACTTCATAAAGTACTTCATCACAATTTCCAGATTCATGAATTTCAAGCAAAACCTCATAAAGATAATCTAGTGCACACAACTCACTAGAAATTGGTTCATCATTATTGGATCTCTTAAATAGATTAGCAAGGGGATGAGGATCAATATCAATAGATTTTTAGCAAGCGAAGATGCAAGCACATATAAGGCACATGGCAACACAAGCAAACGAAAAAGACGAACGGAAGAGGGGCGAAGAAAAGGCAAAGGTGAAGTGGGGGAGAGGAAAATGAGAGGCAAATGGGAAATAATGTAATGCGAGGGAGAAGAGTTTATGATGGGTACTTGGTATGTCTTGACTTGAGCGTAGGTCTCCTCGGCAACGGCGCCAGAAATCCTTCTTGCTACCTCTTGAGCATGCGTTGGTTATCCCCTGAAGAGGAAAGGGTGATGCAACAAAGTAGCGTATGTATTTCCCTCATTTTTTGAGAATCAAGGTATCAATCCAGTAGGAGACTAATGATACGTCTCCAACGTATCTACAATTTTTCATTGTTCCATGCTATTATATTATCCATCTAGGATGTTTTATATGCATTTATATGCTATTTTATATGATTTTTGGGACTAACCTATTAACCTAGAGCCCAGTGCCAGTTTCTGTTTTTTCCTTGTTTTTGAGTCTTGTAGAAAAGGAAATACAAACAGAGTCCAATTGAGCTGGAATTTGACGAAGATCATTTTTGGACCAGAAGAAGCCCACGGAGTACCGGAGGTGGGCCAGAAGAGTCCCGAGGCCACCACGAGGGTGGGGGCGCGCCCTAACCCCCTGGGCGCGCCCCCTACCTCGTGGCCGCCTCGGGGACCCCCCTGACTTGTTTCCGACGCCAACACCTCTTGTATATACCCAAACTTCCAGAAAGAAACCTAGATCGGGAGTTCAGCCTCCGCAATCCTTTGTAGCCACCAAAAACCAATCGGGACCCTATTCCGGCACCCTGCCGGAGGGGGGATCCCTCACCGATGGCCATCTTCATCATCCTGGCGCTCTCCATGATGAGGAGGGAGTAAATCACCCTCGGGGTTGAGGGTATGTACAAGTAGCTATGTGTTCGATCTCTCTCTCGTGTTCTTGATTTGGCACGATCTTGATGTATCGCGAGCTTTGCTATTATAGTTGGATCTTATGATGTTTCTCCACCTCTACTCTCTTGTAATGGATTGAGTTTTCCCTTTGAAGTTATCTTATCGAATTGAGTCTTTAAGGAATTGAGAACACTTGATGTATGTCCTGCGTGGGATACCCGTGGTGACAATGGGGTATTCTATTGATTCACTTGATGTATGTTTTGGTGATGAACTTGCGGGTTCCGTGACCTTGGGAATCTATGCATAGGGGTTGGCACACATTTTCGTCTTGGCTCTCCGGTAGAAACTTTGGGACACTCTTTGAAGTTCTTTGTGTTGGGTGAATAGATGAATCTGAGATTGTGTGATGCATATCGTATAATCATACCCACGGATACTTGAGGTGACATTGGAGTATCTAGGTGACATTAGGGTTTTGGTTTATTTGTGTCTTAAGGTGTTATTCTAGTACAAACTCTAGGATAGATCAAACGGAAAGAATAGCTTCATGTTATTTTACTACAGACCCTTGAATATATCAATCATAAAGAATAACTTTGAGGTGGTTTCGTACCCTGCCATAATCTCTTCATTTGTTCTCTGCTATTAGTGACTTTGGAGTGACTCTTTGTTGCATGTTGAGGGATAGTTATATGATCCAATTATGTTATTATTGTTGAGAGAACTTGCACTAGTGAAAGTATGAACCCTAGGCCTTGTTTCCTAGCATTGCAATACCATTTACGCTCACTTTTGTCGCTTGCTACCTTGCTGTTTTTATATTTTCAGGTCACTTAAACCTATATCTACCATCCATATTGCACTTGTATCACCATCTCTTCGCCTAAGTAGTGCACCTATACAATTTACCATTGTATTGGGTGTGTTGGGGACACAAGAGACTCTTTGTTATTTGGTTGTAGGGTTGCTTGAGAGAGACCATCTTCATCCTACGCCTCCCACGGATCGATAAACCTTAGTTCATCCACTTGAGGGAAATTTGCTACTGTCCTACAAACCTCTGCACTTGGAGGCCCAACAACGTCTACAAGAAGAAGGTTGTGTAGTAGACATCAAGCAGTTTGTGGCGCCATTGACGGGGAGGTGAGTGCTTGACGGTATATCTTCAGATCTTGCAATCGAATCTTTTATTTTCTTGTTTTATCACTAGTTTAGTCTATAAAAGAAAACTACAAAAAAATAGAATTAAGGGTGCCTCATATGCTTCATCTTTTTAATGTCTTTCGTGAAAATGATGGGAAGGAAAATTGTGCTCAAGTACTAGAGGAAGAATGCATTAGAATGTTTGGCACTAAATCTTTGAATGATGAGCATGATTGCAATGTTGTTAGTTTGAATTCTTTGAATACCCATGATGCTAATGATATGCAAAGCCACATGCTTGGGGATGCTATGTTTGATGAAGGTGATATGTTTTGTCCCCCAAGTTTTGATGAGAAAATTTATTATGATGAAAGAATACCTCCTATTTATGATGATTATATTGATGAAAGTGGGTTTGTAAGAGTGTCAACTTTAGGAAGTAATGATCCCACTATTTTGGAGGGTGTTGAATCTTATTGTGATAATTATATTAGTGGATTTGGAGAGGTCATGACTTTATTTAGTTTATGAATCCAATATTTCAAAAGAGGTTCCAATTGATTATGAGAACAAAGTTGTTATGTATGATTATTATTGTGATAACTTGTATGCTATTAGGAATAATGATAACCATGAAACTTGTCATCATGATTTTAGTTTTCAATTGGATTATGCCTCACATGATAATTATTATGTTGAGTTTGCTCCCACTATTATTCGTGAGAAGAAATTTGCTTATGTGGAGGGTAATAAAAATTCTATGCTTGCAGATCATGAAAAGAATGCTTTATGTGATGGTTATATTTTTGAATTTATTCACGATGCTATTGAAAATTATTATGAGGGAGGAACATATGCTTGTAGGAATTGCAATAATATCAAGTTTCTTCTCTATGTGCTTAAAGTTTTGAAGTTATGCTTGTTTTGCCTTCCTATGCTAGTTGATTATTGTTCCCATAATTTGTTTGCTCACAAAATCCCTATGAATAGGAAGTGGATTAGACTTAAATGTGCTACTCATATTCTTCATGATGCTCTCTTTATGTTTCAATTGTTATCTTTTGTGTGAGCATCATTGAAATCATCATGCCTAGCTAGGGGCGTTAAAAGTTAGCGCTTGTTGGGAGGCAACCCAATTTTATTTTTGTTCTTTGATTTTTGCTCCTGTTGAGTAATAAATAATTCATCTAGCCTCTGGTTAGATGTGGTTTTACGTTTTAATTAGTGTTGGTGCCAAGTAGAACCTTTGGGAAGACTTGGGCGAAGTCTTTATGATCTTGCTGTAAAAAACAGAAATTTAGCGCTCATGAGATTAGTTACAACTTTTTACTGGAGAGTGCTATTAGGTTGATTATTTTTGAATAAGATTAATAGAAAAATTCCTCAGGTCCACCAATTTATTTCAGAAATTTTGGAGTTCCATAAGTATACGTTTGATACAGATTACTACAGACTGTTCTGTTTTTGACAGATTCTATTTTCACTGTGTTGTTTGCTTATTTTGATGAATCTATGAGTAGTATCGGAGGGTATGGACCATAGAGAAGTTGGAATACAGTAGATATTACACCAATATGAATTTAGAATGAGTTCAGAACAGTAACTAAGTGGTGATTTATTTTCTTATACTAAGGGAGCTTACGAGTTTTCTGTTGAGTTTTGTGTTGTCAAGTTTTTAAGTTTTGGGTAAAGATTCGATGGACTAAGGAATAAGGAATGGCAAGAGCCAAATCTTGGGGATGCCCAAGGCACCCCAAGGTAATATTCAAGGATAACCAAGAGCCTAAGCTTGGGGATGCCCCGGATGGCATCCCCTCTTTCGTCTTCGTTCATCGCTAACTTTACTTGGAGCTATATTTTTATTCACCACATGATATGTGTTTTGCTTGGAGCATCTTGTATGATTTGAGTCTTTGATTTTTAGTTCACCACAGTCATCCTTGTTGTACACACATTTTGGGAGAGACAGACATTAATCGGAATTTATTAGAATACTCTATGTACTTCACTTATATCTTTTAGAGCACGGTGGTGGTTTTATTTTATAGAAATTATTGATCTCTCATGCTTCACTTATATTATTTTGAGAGTCCTTTAGAACAGCATGGTAATTTGCTTTGGCTATAAAATTAGTCCTAATATGATAGGCATCCAAGTTGGATATAATAAAAACTTTCGTATAAGTGCATTGAATACTAGGAGAAGTTTGATAATCGATGATTATTTTGAGATATGGAGATAGTGATATTAAAGTTGTGCTAGTTGAGTAGTTATGAAATTGAGAAATACTTGTGTTGAAGTTTGCAAGTCCTGTAGCATGCATGTATGGTAAACGTTGTGTAACAAATTTGAAACATGAGGTGTTCTTTGATTGTCATCCTTATGAGTGGCGGTCGGGGACGAGCGATGGTCTTTTCCTACCAATCTATCCCCCTAGGAGCATGCGCGTAGTGCTTGGTTTTTGATGACTTGTAGATTTTTTCAATAAGTATGTGAGTTCTTTATGACTAATGTTGAGTCCATGGATTATACGCACTCTCACCCTTCCATCATTGCTAGCCTCTTCGGTACCGTGCATTGCCCTTTCTCACTTTGAAAGTTGGTGCAAACTTCGCGGTGCATCCAAACCCCGTGATATGATACGCTCTATCACACATAAACCTCATTATATCTTCCTCAAAACAGCAACCATATCTACCTATTATGGCATTTCCATAGCCATTCCGAGATATATTGCCATGCAACTTTCCACCGTTCCATTTATTATGACACGCATCATCATTGTCATATTGCCTTGCATGATCATGTAGTTGACATCGTATTTGTGGCAAAGCCACCATTCATAATTCTTTCATTCATGTCACTCATGAGTCATTGCCCATCCCGGTACACTGCCGGAGGCATTCATATAGAGTCATACTTTGTTCCAGTATCGAGTTGTAATCTTTGAGATGTAAATAGATAGAAGTGTGATGATCATCATTAATAGAGCATTGTCCCAGAAAAAAAATAGAAAGGCCAAAAAAAAGAAAAAAAAGAAAGGCCAATTAAAAAAGGGCCAAATAAAAAAAGAGGAATAAAAGGGAC
The DNA here is from genome assembly GCA_032464435.1 of Aegilops umbellulata. NCBI lineage: Eukaryota > Viridiplantae > Streptophyta > Magnoliopsida > Poales > Poaceae > Aegilops > Aegilops umbellulata. Next base: position 35,634,832 of record CP136056.1, on the reverse strand, counting down.
AATGCTACTATCCTTTTTCCACACTTGTGCTTCAAAGTAGCACCATGATCTTCGTGATAGAGAGTCTCTTATATTGTCACTTTCATATACTAGTGGGAATTTTTCATTATAGAACTTGGCTTGTATATTCCAACGATGGGCTTCCTGAAATGCCCTAGGTCTTTGTGAGCAAGAAAGTTGGATGCACACCCACTTAGTTTCTTTTTTTGAGCTTTCATACATTTATAGCTCTAGTACATCTGTTGCATGGCAATCCCTACTCCTCGCATTGACATCAATTGATGGGCATCTCCCTAGCCCGTTGATTAGCCGCGTCAATGTGAGACTTTCTCCTTTTTTGTCTTCTCCACACAACCCCCATCATCATACAATATTCAACCCATAGTGCTATGTCCATGGCTCACACTCAAGTATTGCGTGAAAGTTGAAAAAGTTTGAGAATACTAAAATATGAAACAATTGCTTGGCTTGTCATCGGGGTTGTGCATGATGGGAGCATTTTGTGTGACGAAAATGAAGCATGGCCAAACTATATGATTTTGTAGGGATGAGCTTTCTTTGGCTGTGTTATTTTGAGAAGACATAATTGCTTGGTTAGTATGCTTGAAGTATTATTATTTTTATGTCAATATTAAACTTTTGTCTTGAATCTCATGGATCTGAATATTCTTGCCACAATAAACAAGATTACATTGATAATTATGTTAGGTAGCATTCCACATCAAAAAATTTGTTTTTATCATTTATCTACTCGAGGACGAGCAGGAATTAAGCTTGGGGATGCTGATACGTCTCCAACGTATCTATAATTTTTGATTGTTCCATGCTATTATATTATCCATCTAGGATGTTTTATATGCATTTATATGTTATTTTATATGATTTTTGGTACTAACCTATTAACTTAGAGCCCAGTGCCAGTTTCTGTTTTTTCCTTGTTTTTGAGTCTTGCAGAAAAGGAAAACCAAACGGAGTCCAATTGAGCTAGAATTTGACGGAGATCATTTTTGGACCAGAAGAAGCCTACGGAGTACCGGAGGTGGGCCAGAAGAGTCCCGAGGCCACCACAAGGGTGGGGGCGCGCACTACCCCCCTCGGCACGCCCCCCTACCTCGTGGCCGCCTTGGGACCCCTTGACTTGTTCCCGACGCCAACACCTCTTATATATACCCAAACTTCCAGAAAGAAACCTAGATCGGGAGTTCCGCCACCGCAAGCCTCTGTAGCCACCAAAAACCAATCGGGACCCTGTTCCGGCACCCTGCTGGAGGGGGAACCCTCACCGGTGGCCATCTTCATCATCCCGGCGCTCTCCATGATGAGGTGGGAGTAGTTCACCCTCGGGGCTGAGGGTATGTACCAGTAGCTATGTGTTTGATCTCTCTCTCATGTTCTTGAGATGGTACGATCCTGATGTACCGTGAGCTTTGCTATTATAGTTGGATCTTATGATGTTTCTCCCCCTCTACTCTCTTGTAATGAATTGAGTTTTCCCTTTGAAGTTATCTTATCGGATTGAGTCTTTAAGGATTTGAGAACACTTGATGTATGTCTTGCATGTGCTTATCTGTGGTGACAATGGGATATCACGTGATTCACTTGATGTATGTTTTGGTGATCAACTTGCGGGTTCCATGACCTTGGGAATCTATGCATAGGGGTTGGCACACGTTTTCGTCTTGGCTCTCCGGTAGAAACTTTGGGACACTCTTTGAAGTTCTTTGTGTTTGTTGAATAGATGAATATGAGATTGTGTGATGCATATGTATAATCATACCCACGGATACTTGAGGTGACATTGGAGTATCTAGGTGACATTGGGGTTTTCATTGATTTGTGTCTGAAGGTGTTATTCTAGTACAAACTCTAGGATAGATCGAACGGAAAGAATAGCTTCATGTTATTTTACTACGGACTCTTGAATAGATCGATTAGAAAGAATAACTTTGAGGTGGTTTCGTACCCTACCATAATCTCTTTGTTTTTTCTCCGCTATTAGTGACTTTGGAGTGACTCTTTGTTGCATGTTGAGGGATAGTTATATGATCCAATTATGTTATTATTCTTGAGATAACTTGCACTAGTGAAAGTGTGAACCCTAGGCCTCGTTTTCTAGCATTGCAATACCATTTACGCTCACTTTTATCGCTTGCTACCTTGCTGTTTTTATATTTTCAGATTATTAAAACCTATATCTACCATCCATATTGCACTTGTATCACCATCTCTTCGCCTAACTAGTGCACCTGTACAATTTACCATTGTATTGGGTGTGTTGGGGACACAAGAGACTCTTTGTTATTTGGTTGCAGGATTGCTTGAGAGAGACCATCTTCATCCTACACCTCCCACTGATTGGTAAACCAAAGGTCATCCACCTGAGGGAAATTTGCTATTGTCCTACAAACCTCTGCACTTGGAGGCCCAACAAAGTCTACAAGAAGAAGGTTGTGTAGTAGACATCAACTACACGCAAACAATCAAAAACCTTGCAACCAATGCGATAAAGGGGTTGTCAATTCCTTCACAGACACTTGCAAAAGTGAGATCTGATAAAGATAATAATATAAATATTTTTGGTATTTTTGTTGTATAGATTGGAAAGTAAAGATTGCAAAATAAAAGGTGGCAGAAATAGCAAGTTGATAGGAAAATAATATGATGCAAAATAGACCCGGGGGCCATAGGTTTAATTAGTGGCTTCTCTGAAGATAGCATATATTACGATGGGTGAACAAATTAGTGTCGAGCAATTGATAGAAAAGTGCATAGTTATGAGAATATCTAGGCATGATCATGAACATAGGCATCGCGTCCGTGACAAGTAGACCGGAACGATTCTGCATCCACTACTATTACTCCACACATCGACCGCTATCCAACATGCATGTAGAGTATTAAGTTCATAAGAACAAAGTAACGCATTAGGCAAGATGACAAGATGTAGAGGGATAAACTCAAGCAATATGATGTAAACCCCATCTTTTTATCCTCGATGGCAACTATACAATATGTGCCTTGCTGCCCCTGCTGTCACTAGTAAAGGACACCGCAAGATTGAACCCAAAGCTAAGCACTTCTCCCATTGCAAGAAAATCAATCTAGTAGGCCAAACCAAACTGATAATTCTAAGAGACTTGCAAAGATATTAAATCATGCATACAGAAATTCAGAGAAGAATCAAATATTGTTTATAGATAATCTTGATCAGAAACCCACAATTAATTGAATCTTGACAAACACACCACAAAAATAATTACATTGAATAGATCTCCAAGAAGGTCGAGGAGAACTTTGTATTGAGATGCACAGAGAGAGAAGAAGCCATCTAGCTATAACTATGGACCCGAAGGTCTGTGGTAAACTACTCACACATCATCGGAGAGGCTATGGTGTTGATGTAGAAGCCCTCCGTGATTGAATCCCCCTCTGGCGGAGCACCGGAAAAGGCCCCAAGATGGGATCTCACGGGTACAGAAGGTTGCGGCAGTGGAAAAGGTGTTTCGTGGCTCTCCCCGATGTTTCCAGGGTATAAGAGTATATATAGGCGAAATAAGTAGGTCGGTGGAGCTGCGAGGGGACCACGAGGGTGGGGGCACGCCTACCCCCCTGGGCTCACCCTCCTACCTCGTGGCCGCCTCATGGCTTCCTTGACCTCCACTCCAAGTCTCCTGGATTGCATATGTTCCAAAAAAGATCCTCGCGAAGGTTTCATTCTGTTTGGAATTCGTTTGATATTCCTTTTCAGCGAAACACTGAAATAGGCAAAAAAATAGCAATTTGCACCGGGACTTCGGTTAATAGGTTAGTCCCAAAAATAATATAAAAGAGCATATTAAAGCCCATTAAACGTCCAAAGCAGATAATATAATAGAATGGAACAATAAAAAATTATATATACGTTGGAGACGTATCAGAGGCTCGTCATGAGATTGCGCTGCTTACAGTGTGCCGCATGTACTTTGTTGTAGGAGAGCACCGCGTCGTCGCTGCGTAACCAGGAGAGGCGCAACCATTGTCGTGCGATGGATCGCTCGAGGGAAGCAAGACCGAGGTAGGAGGCCTTGAGTTTCCGTCGGAGCCAAGTCTCGGAGTGGGAGAGAGGCCTGGAATCTTGAGCCGCATTCAGCCATGCGATGAGCTCCCATGACACCTTGAGCTGAAGGGAAACTTTGCCAATCGATCGTGCACTCCAACGTTGAAGGTGCCTTGCTGTAGCCTTATACTGCTAGGAAAAACCTTATCCACAGAATCTTAGCAGTAGCGCTGGATAAAATGAAGCGCTACTGCTACTTAGTAGTAGCGCGTGGAAGTAAAAGGCAATGCTGCTATACTGTTAGCAGTAGCACGTGTTAGCAAAAGGCGCTGCTGCTAAGTTTGAACTGGGTGCACATGGCAAGCCCCACTTAGCAGCAGTGCGTATCCTTGTCCAGCGCTACTACTATGCTCCGTAGTAGTAGCGCCTTTCTTCAACCCGCATTGCTACTAACCCTACCTTATCGTCCCGCCGCGCGGCTGACCCTCTCACTCACTTGCCCCCGCACCCCCCATCGTCGTCCGCCGCCGCTGCCGTTCCCGGACCACCGTCGTCGCCCGCCATCGTGGACGCGCCTGCTCCTCCACCACTAAGGTAGTCCCTCCATCCCTCCTCCTCCCTCCTCCCTCCTCCCCTCCCTCCTCCTCCTACCATGCCCTCCTCCCTCCTCCTCCGGCCGCCCCCTTCTCCTCTGGCCAAGCCCTCCACCAGCAGCCCTCCTCCCACCTCCCCTCCCCCTCTCTCGTCCCTTCTCACTCCCTCCTCCTCCCTCCTCTGATCCCACTGCCATCCTCCCCCTCCTCCTCCTCCTCCCTCCTCCCACCCCCTCCTCCCTCCATCTCTCCTAACCCCTAAACTCTTTTTACTGTTCTTGTATAATGTAGTTTTTTACTGTTTTTAGAAGTGTTTATTAGAATTAGTAAGAAAATTAATAGAACTAGTTGAACTAATTTATGTTTAGTAAGAGCTAGTTTATTTTTATTTATAGTAAGTGCTTAGTTGAACTAGTTGAATTAATAGAACTAGTTTATTTTTAGTAAGAAAATCTAGGCATATGAGATTTGATGATCTAATTAAAATTTTACTATAGAAGTAGTTTACTTTTAGTAAGAAAATTAATAGAAGTAGTTTATTTTTAGGTGTATTTAACAAAATTCTAGGTTGACTCGTTTTGAAGTGGACATGTCATATTTTGAACATGTCGCAATTGTTGTTATTCTTTTAGTTAATTGCATTATTCTTGCATCGACGTCGACAGTGCCTATCCCGCATCCTCGCCGTCGATTCGGTGGAGGAGGCCTGCTTGATCAGAGGGGCCATGTACGGGACTGGGCTCCGACGAGCTGGTGCTGGAAGGTGCTACCTTCCGGGTGGTGCAGCTTGGTGAGGAGCCATCCCGTCGTTGACCCGGACTTTCTTTGGTGGCGGTCGCGTGGGCCAGTGATGGTGCAGAGGCTTTCGTCCCCCGCGGAGGTGGCACGTCATCGTGTCAGCGAGGAGGGCGAGCACGTCTGACGCTACATGGTTGTTGTCGGTGTCAAAACCGGCGGATCTCGGGTAGGGGGTGTCGAACTGTGCGTCTAAGGTCAACGGTAAGAGGAGACGGGGGACACGATGTTTACCCAGGTTCGGGCCCTCTTGATGGAGGTAATACCCTACTTCCTGCTTGATTGATTTTGATGAATATGAGGATTACAAGAGTTGATCTACCACGAGATCGTAATGGCTAAACCCTAGATGTTTAGCATGTATGATTGTGATTGCCTCTATGGACTAAACCCTCCGGTTTATATAGACACCGGAGGGCCTAGGTTTGTACAGAGTTGGTTCACAGAGGAAGGAATCTTCATATCTGAACGCCAAGCTTGCCTTCCATGCACAGGAGAGTCCCATCCGAACACGGGAGGAAGTCTTCTATATTGTATCTTCATGGCCCATCAGTCCGACCCACGTCACACAGGCCGGATGCCTGAGGACCCCATAATCCAGGACTCCCTCAGTAGCCCCTGAACCAGGCTTCAATGACGACGTGTCCGGCGCACAGATTGTCTTCGGCAATGCAAGGCGGGTTCCTCCCCCCGAATATTTCAAAGTAGTCTTCAAACCCATATAACGTGTCCGGCTCTGCAAAATAAGCTCCGCAAAGATTATAATATTTAACAAGTCCTATCTACTGACATCTTCTGTAGGGAGACGCCACGTCTCCGCCCGATCGTTATTTCGAACCGTTTTTTAGCCTCGTGCTCCGTGTTTCGAGATGCGGTTTCCATTGGCACGTCTTTTCTAAGCAGAGATCATGTCCCCTTATTGCTGGATTCTCATCAATACAGGCGTGGGTAATCCAACTGCGCCGTCTTCACGACCCTTGGGGAATAGGCGAGTTTTAAGGCAAATGGGGAGGCACTTGATATTCACTGCCTTTATAAAGAGATAAGGATTCACCTTTTCACCCATGCCTTCTTTCTCTCTGCCCACCCATTCTCAAGCTCCAGCGCCTAAGCTTCCATCCTTTCCGCCTCAAAAAAGCACTCCGACCATGTCCGGATCTGGAGCGCAGGGCAAGTGGATGGCCTCCTCCGTCACGGAGAAGGACATCACGAAGCTCTGGGAGGCGGGTACTTGGCCCAGGAAATCGCCCACCGGCTTTTGTTTTGACTATGTACTGTGAATCAACAGCTCCACAGTCTTTTATTCAAATAGTAAAGAAAAGAGGTCCACCTATATACAAACTAGAAAGGCAGAAATGAAGCTTTCCTACTTACCTATGTTACAAAATACAACAACTACCTATCCGTCTTTTCAGGGCTGGACAAAGAAGGCGGAGCGGATCCAGTGTCCGGCTCCGCTGCTCGAAAACCCAGCAATCCCACTTCGGACGAAGATGCTAGTTCCGGCGCCCTACCAGGCGAAAGAGAAGAAGGCTAAGAAGAAGGCCAAGGAGACCAGAAGTGGCCTCCGCCGTAAAGGTACTTCGGACGTGACGTCTTAAGACGCCGAAACCCACTCCTGCCCCACCGGGGACGATGAGGAGGATGAGGGAAGCAACTCTCCCCCTGAGGGGAAAGGAATAAAAGGGCGGCCTCCACGCATCTAGAGGAGGAGGCGTCCAAGAAGGGGAAGGTCTCCCTCGCGGACAACTCCGTGTTGGACACCGATAGCAGCTCCGAGTGGCGCCCCAGGGAGAAGCCCCTGGCCAAATCGTAAGTACTCAATGGCACTTATACACACATATTTCCAACTTCTTTACTTTGTGGTTTTAATATGTCGAATCATGCGCTGCAGTCCGGCCCATGCCCGCTGAGGGAGTCCTGGATTAGGGGGTGTTCGGATAGCCGGATTATACCATCAGTCGGACTCCTGGACTATGAAGATACAAGATTGAAGACTTCGTCTCGTGTCCGGATGGGACTTTCCTTGGCGTGGAAGGCAAGCTTGGCGATGCGGATATTCAGATCTCCTACCATTGTAACCGACCTTGTGTAACCCTAACCCTCTCCGGTGTCTATATAAATTGGAGGATTTTAGACCGTAGGGGAGAACCCCAACATACAACAATCATACCATAGGCTAGCTTCTAGGGTTTAGCCTCCTTGATCTTGTGGTAGATCTACTCTTGTACTACCCATATCATCAATATTAAACAAGCAGGACGTAGGGTTTTACCTCCATCAAGAGGGCCCGAACCTGGGTAAAACATTGTGTCCCTCGTCTCCTGTTACCATCCGCCTAGACGCACAGTTCGGGACCCCCTACCCGAGATCCGCCGGTTTTGACACCGACATTGGTGCTTTCATTGAGAGTTCCTCTATGTCATCGCTTTTAGGCCCGATGGCTCCTTTGATCATCAACAACGATGCGGTCCAGGGTGAGACTTTTCTCCCCGGGCAGATCTTCTTGTTCGGCGGCTTCGCATTGCGGGCCAATTCGCTTGGCCACCTGGAGCAGATCGAAAGCTACGCCCCTGGCCATCAGGTCAGATTTGGAAGTTTAAACTACACGGCTGACATCCGCGGGGACTTGATCTTCGACGGATTCGAGCCACAGCCGAGCGCGTCGCACTGTCTCGACGGGCAAGATCTAGCTCTGCCGCCGAACAGTGCCCTGGAGGCCGCACACGCTTCGGTTCCGACCCTTAATTTGGAGCCTACTGCGCCAATCGAGGATGGGTGGTTGGACGCTGCCTCGGGGGCTGCGATCTCAAAGGCGATCGAGCCGAACACCAGCCCCGCACTCCGCAAGGCCTGTGACTTCGAGGGGCCGGATTCCTCTCCGGGCTCCGAGCCCTCCGCGCGCCTGCCAATCGAATCCGATTGGGCGCCGATCATGGAGTTCACCGCCGCAGACATCTTTCAGCACTCGCCCTTTGGTGACATTCTGAAGTCACTAAAATCTCTCTCTTTATCAGGAGAGCCCTGGCCGGACTACGGTCAGCAAGGTTGGGATACGGACGATGAAGAAATTCAAAGCCCACCCACCACCTATTTGGTAGCCATCGTCGATAATTTAAACGACGTGCTCAACTTCGACTACGAAGACATCGATGGTATGCACGATGATGTAGGAGACGCGTATGAACCAACGCCTATAGGGCATGGGACAGCCACCTCATCTCATGATGTGTACATGGTGGATACACCTAAAGGAAGCAACAACGAGGAACACGGGGAGGCAACGAGGGATCGATCTCTCAAAAAGCAAACAAAGCGGCAGCGTAAACGCCGCCCTAAGCCCCGCCTCGACACAGACCCTGCCATAGAGCAGGACGAGCCGGCAGACGACGAGCATGCCTTAGGGCAACCGTCCAAACAGGGCAACTCAGATAAAGAAACCGAACAGCCCGTCTCCGGCAAAAATGGCATTCCGGACGACCTTACGCCGATAAGCCCACGGAGCAGAAGAACCTCCATAAAAGGCTCGTTGCAACCGCACGTAGCCTGAAAAAGCAGAAGCGGAAGCTAAAAACTGCGGAAGATGCACTCAGAATCAGATGGAGCAAAGTAATCAATACCGCAGACAAATACGGCGACAGTCGCCGCACTAAAAGTTATCCGAAGCGGAAGCTACTACCTGAATTCAACGAAGAGGCCTTAGAGCCCTTGCACTCAAAAAGTAAGAAAGCCACCCTGTCGGATAGACGACCCCATGGCCAGCAAAAAGCGGCAAGCGGCGCCGCACTTAAGCCGGCATGCGACCCACTTAAGGATTCGCATCAAAAAGATGGCCCAGCCAGGTCCATTTATGGGCCAAGAAAGCAAGCTCTCGTAAGCAATGCAATAAAGCCAGTATCCGAATCCGGCGCACCCAAATACAGGGGCGCCGCACACCCCCTATGTTTCACCGATGAGGTCCTGGATTATGAATTTCCAGTGGGATTCAAACCTGTAAACATAGAGGCATACGATGGAACAACAGACCCTGGAGTCTGGATCGAGGATTATATCCTCCACATACATATGGCCAGAGGAGATGACCTCCACGCCATAAAATATTTACCCCTCAAGCTTAAAGGGCCAGCCCGGCATTGGCTCAAAAGCATTCCTGAACACACAATTGGAAGTTGGGAAGAGCTCGAGGACGCTTTCCGAGCAAATTTTCAAGGGACCTATGTCCACCCTCCGGACGCAGACGACCTCAGTCACATAACTCAACAGCCCGGAGAGTCATCTTGGCAATTCTGGAACAGATTTCTTACTAAAAAGAATCAGATAGTCGACTATCCGGATGCCGAAGCCCTAGCAGCTTTTAGGCACAACGTCCGAGACGAATGGCTCGCCAGACACCTCGGCCAAGAAAAGCCAAGAACAATGGCCGCATTGAAAAGCCTCATGACCCGCTTTTGCGCAGGTGAGGACATCTGGTTGGCAAGATGTAGCACCAGGGACCCAAGTACATCCGATACTAGGGATGGAAACGGAAAACCGCGACGCAACAAGGATCGTTGCCAGACTAAGGAAAACAGTCCGAAGAGCACGACAGTCAATGCCGGATTGAAAAGCTCACGGTAGAATCAGAAAAAGCCGCCCCTCTAGGATAATAGAGATGATTTATCCAACCTAAACAAAATCCTGGACAGGATATGTCAAATACACAGTACTCCCAGGAAGCCTGCTAACCATACCAACAGAGACTGTTGGGTCTTCAAACAATCCGGCAGACTCAATGCCGAACACAAGGGGCTCGACACACCAAGCGAAGACGATGACGAACCCCAAAAGCAGAGCACTAGGAAACAAAAGAATTTTCCACAAGAAGTAAAAACAGTAAACTTACTTCACATTACAAAATGTGCGACAACCATACAGGTACGCGCCATACGGCCTATCCCAAAGGAGTCTCGCCACTGGTTGTCAAAACCAATCGTATTCGATCATCTGGACTATTCTATTAGTATCAGGAATGCAGGCTGGACTGCCTTGGTACTCAATCCAATAATTGACGGACTCCAGTTTACAAATGTCTTGATGGACGGCGGTAGTGGTCTAAACCTGATATATCAGGAAACAATCTGCCACATGGGGATAGACCCAAAAAGAATTCGCCACAGCAAAACCTCCTTTTAAGGGGTAACGCCAGGTCCGGACACCCATTGCATGGGTTTCCTCCGGCTCGAAGTTATATTCGGCTCTATAGATAACTTCCGCTGCGAAAAGCTAACTTTCCACATTGTCCCATTCTCAAGTCGCTATCAAGCATTGCTGGGACGCGAAGCTTTCGCCCGCTTTAACGCAATACCGCATTATGCATCTCTTACGCTTAAGATGCCCGGTACACAAGGCATCATCTCTTTGAAGGGGAAGCATTGAGTGCGCCTCCCCCGAGCGGAGGACTGTGCGGCCGCTTTAACAGCCCCACAATAAAATGGCTTCACCAACCAAAACATCTGAACAGGCCATTAAGACCATGGACACGGATAGACGAGTCCGGCACAAAAGTATCATTGATAAAGGCTTAGTGGCCATATACCCCTGCCCCAGGGGCTCCGCATATATAAAATAAGAGACAATAAAGCTCAATTCTACATATTTTACTTTATACTTTGTTTATTTAATATAACTTTTGTTCGGCACGACCTTTTTTCAACTTAGTTCCTCTCTTTCGCAGATGAATATCGTGCTGCGCCCGTCCAGGATACGGCACAACGGAGACACTGGCGCCGACGTGCAGCAGGGACCCGTTACAAGGATTCTTTTCAGATTAAGACCCTGCGTAAACCTTTTTTACTGTCTCTTGTTGATATACATCCCCTGGTTCTCTGTAGTATAACCAAGGAGGAGGCTGGTGTCTTGGCATGTGGCCACGTCATAATTTTTGCGCGTACCTGGACACTAGGGGCTTATACCTAAGAGCGTTATTTCGCCCGCTCTCAGAAAAGACCGAATACCTTAGGGAGTGTTCGGCGTCGCGAGTTTGGCCTTATATGCATCAGCTCCGAATCATGTCTTTGGTCAAATGTCGGGTTGCCCGGCTCCTGTGTTCGGCTGCCTTACGTTCCGCTCTGTCGGCTAAGGCGGCACAAGGAGATCTACTGCAATGGTGCCCCGGTTCGGCCAGGCGAGCACCTCAGTAGAGAAAGCCGAAAACTGACTGTCATGATATAGCGTGAGACTGGTCAACCACTCGATGACTCTTCGGAATCTATAGGATTCCTCGCATTAACGAAGGGCCGTTTCTCGGCCAGGCACATACGCGCCCCGAATTCGGGCGAGCGCAGGCGCCACCAGGGGCTATTTAAGTAGCCCCACTGTCAAGCTCCTATGGCTAAGTGAAAGTGTTAAAGCATTATAGTCCGGTTGCCTAGCTCGCTGCGCTATCACCTCCTTTGTAGGACCAAGACGTTGGATTAAGTGTGAAAATGCGTCTTCTGCGAACACCCCCACACTATGTACGTGGGGGCTGAAGCCAACGACTGCCATCTTTCAGATTTCGTATATATTTTTTAAAGGGCCGCACAGGAGGTGTCATAATACTTGCAGGCACAAGTATAAAAAGTTCCTACAATTTACCAAACTACCGCCTTACAATGGCACATGCTATTCGAACATAACATCCTTCGAGCACTGTGTCTCTATTACATGAGTGCCTTCAAGGACTTCCTGAAAATAGTGCTCGGAGGGTACTCGGCTTTTGTCCGAATCTCGGGATGCAACAATGGTGGTCTCCATCTCCGCCCAGTATGTCTTGACACAGGTAAGAGCCATCCGTGCGCCCTCTATGCATGCTGACCTCTTCATTGCATTGATACGTGGCACCGCACCAAGGAGTTGCTGCACCAAGCTGAAATAACTCTTCGGCTCCGATCTCCCCGGCCACAAATGACACATGACGCACTTCATGGCGAGTCCGGACAAACTATTCAGCTCGGCCCATTCGGCCAGACGATCGGCCACTGACAGTGGACGCTCTGGATTGTGGAACTGCGGCCAAAAGCTGCTCTTACCAGGTGCCACCCGAGGAATTACATACCTTGAGCCTCATCAAGCCGCTTGTTGACGAGCGCAATGTCGGCATCTGCCACGTCAAGTTGCCGCTTTAACTCGGCAAAATCATCAGTCCGACTGGACTCCGGACACTTCGCCACCTACATTCAAAGGCGACGTTTTAGACCTGGGATTATGATCCTCTGCGCGCCATCACTTTTGACAACACACAGAGTCTCAGGGGCTACTATCTACAAAGGGCGCATCTTATTTATGCACAACTATCAGAAAATGTATATTATTTCACGTACCTCAAAACCTGTCAGTAAACTTCTGACAGCCTGTCAGGACCCCGATCCTAAGCCACATCGATCCAGCGTGTAACACATCATATCACTTTGCGGCCTCACGCACGGTACTCCCACGGGTGCCACCTTACCTGACCCGGGACCGTTTGCGCCTTTTGGCTCACGTATATGATAGTGTCGCTAGCATCCATATGACAGAGAACCCGGGCCGACATGGCTAGTCGTGAACCCAAAGCGGCGCTAGCCTATGAGGACAGGCATACATGAATCACATTGAACATGTCGGTCATCAACGTATTTATTCGGGCTGTAGCACTGGGCTAACAGGTCTCCGGTAACCCGGGCTGTAGCAGGCTAGGCAGGACTCCGAATAACAGCGCGTGACATTTCCCCGAAGGGACAGACATAGGAACGACGTGAAACACATGCCGGCCAGTCAAGTGTCCAAGCAGTAGTGCTGGGCTAGCAGGACTCCGGTGAACCGGGCTGTAGCGGACTACTATCGCTCAGAAGCACAAGACTTACATTTCCCCATATGAAAGGCTGCCAAGGATAAACAACTAGATAGTCGGATCCCACTCATACCAAGCATTTCAATCATACACACAATATGCCCGATATGAGTAAATACAACATGGCATCACAACAGTACTCTACGACTCAAGTACTTTATTTAGAAGGCTCCGAGGAGCCATACATATCATCCATACAGATAGGGGTCACATGACCCAACACTCAAGTCATACAAACATTCAAGCACATGCGGAAGCAAAGTAGTCTGAGTATAGACACTAGAAAGAAAGAAGGCTTGACAAAGCCTGTCTATCTACAACGACCCTTCACAAGTCTTGGATCACCACCTGGTGATAAGTCACTCGTCGACGTCGAGGTCTACATAGAACCCATCAGAGGGGTTTGTGCAGTCGTCTGAAAAACATGATTAAAGCAACATGAGTACGGAGGTACTCAGCAAGTCTTACAACAGGAACCTACTATACATGCACATTCTCAAGAAGGTAGTGGGGTTATTGCAGCAAGCCAGCTTTGACTCTTGGCTAAGCTATCCTACGAATGACACCATTTGTAAATCATTTGTCGCACACGAGTCCACTATCACCATCACAATACTCCACCGTGGATCCTCTCTCGCCATCCTACGAGAGGGCCATCCGCGGTACTCACACTTATCTTGAGATTTTTAGTAGTATCCATTTAACTTGTCTATGAACTGTATAGGTGACCAAGTAGTCCTTTACCGCGGACGCGGCTATTCGAATAGATTTATACCCTGCAGGGGTGTACTTCTTCACACACGCTCTCACCACTTATCGCCGTTTACACGACATGTACTCGGCAACCTTCAAGCGGAAGCCCAGCGAGGGTGTCAGCCACGGCCTACCTAAACACTCAAGTCTCTAGTCCAGGTTTATCGCCTATTCGGGTTCCATCCGCAGGGAGTCCGGCCGAGGTTTCCACTAACGGCCCCGAACGATGTGAACAGGGTTCCGAGACACCAAACGGGCGCCCGGTTGACCCGGCCACGTGCCTACCGCAACACAGCCCACCCCGATGGTCAGCGCCGCGTGCGGCCCCCAGCATGCTACAAACACCAGAAACTACTTTGCAACTCCTGGACAGAGGACAAGCGTGATCAAGAAGCCGAGAGGGTCCATTGGTTTCGGGCCCAATGCGTGGTAGTAGCTGAGTCTTAAATCACACACACAGATCTCAGTTCTTAAGAACGGCCTCAATGAAACAACCCACCATGTACTCCTACATGGCCTTCCATCGATTCCTTTACCAAATCGTGTTCAACACTTCCACACTATTGACAACGATACAACCTTTCACTCCGGATCATCATCCCGATGAGCCAGACCTGACACAACTCTAAGCATAGCAAGCACAGCATGGTAGGAACACACACACATGTATTGGCTCAATCAACTCCTACACATGCTAGTGGGTTTCATCTAGTTACTGTGGCAATGACAGGTCATGCAAAGGAAGTGGGTTCAACTACCGCGACACACAGCAGTTTGAAACGCGTTGTCTTAATGCAGTAAACGAGAGCAGAAGCGAGAACATGGGTTTGTATCGGAATGATCAATGGGTTGCTTGCCTGATGGAGTGGTCGTGGGATACTGCCCTTCAGTTGGATACTCGGAGATATCCTCGGAGGCAGAACCTACCACGATGAACACATCGGAACACAATCAATACATGGCGATATGCAACAACATGATGCATGCTATGACATGGCAATATGAATGTGTCCTGACCTAGTGCAAGTTAAACTAGAAGGGAATGAACCCATTTGAACCAAAGATTCAAATGGAAACTCATTTATTAAAATCATATTAGTGTATCATCTTGTAATGCCTAAACAGTGGGTTTAACTTGTTCTGACATGCATGAAACCAGCACCAATGGATAGCTTGGATTTTTCTGATCATTTTTCATATATAGAACTTTGCATTTGGAGTTACAGATAATTTTCTATGAATTTTTGAAGTTTGAACTATTTTCTGGATTTTCCTGTATAAGAATAAATCCAGTAATTAATTAATTGCGTCAGCAAGAGGTCATGCTGACCTCAGCAAGTCAACAGACCGGTCCAGGTTAAACCTGACGCGTGGGTCCCGCGTGTCAGGGTCATTAGCTTAAGCAAAACAGATTAATCTTAACGCTAGTTTAATTAGCAGGCGGGGCCCACATGTCATAGACTCAGGAGGAGTCAACTGGGCCCACCTGTCCACGTCAGGGGGTCAAACCCTACCGGTCAAAGGTCAAGGCCCGCCGGCGTTTAGCCGCCGGCGAGGCCAGACGCGGCGGTGCACTGCGGAATTCGCCCACAGGGCTCCGTTTGCAGCGCACAGAGCGGCTACGGGTAGCTGGTGCTCGCCCGCATCTAGCTGTGGTGGTGGCTGGCCTCGGGGTCGCCGGAAACGACGCCGGCGACGAGGTCAGGTGGAGGCCGAAGCTCGGCCAGCTCGTGCGCGTGGCTGCAGTGGCTTAGGCGAGGTGGAACTAGCACCTACGGCCTCTACGTGGCGCGTGGGGTGTGACGGGCACAGGCCCGTGACCAAATGGTCACCAGAGCAACGCCGGCGACGTGGCCAGGCGGCGGCGCGTGCAGGTGGACTGCATGTGCTCGCTGTGGTGCACGGGAAGCAGAACGGAGGGGATGGGAAGCTAGCTAGGCTCACCGCGGTTGCGACGGAGCTGACGGCGGGGTCGGGGGCGAGCCGGAGCAAGCGGGGCGGCGATGGCGATCTGGGCGGCCGAAGGTTGAAGACGAGCTCGAGGAGGTCGTTCGCAGGCTCCCGGCGAGGCGTAGCTTGGTGGAACGCTCGAGGAGGAGGTGGCGGAGCTGCAGGACACAGTGAAGCAGCACGGGGGCGACGAGGGGCGTGGATTCACGGCGGCGTGGGCGCGGCAGCGTCGGCCATGGCGGTGAGGGAGCGAGGGAGAGAGGCACGGGGGAAGTGGACGTGTCCACGGAGTCGGGGGCACGACGTGGAGGCCGTCCAGCGCGTCGGGCGGCGAAGCGGCGAGCAGGTGGCGTCGTGGCGATCTCGCGCTCGTCGGCGTCACCACCCTGCCTGCCTGGCGGGGACGAAGCAGCTGGCTGGCTCGGGCCAGCACAGTGCTGGGCCGCCAGGTGGGCCGGCTGGGGGGGTTTGGCCAGGTAAGTCTTTTTCTGATTTTTGTTTCCTTTTCTATTTCTTTTGTAACTTTGTAGACTTATTAAAAATACTAGCACAACTCCAAAAATCACCAAACTGCACCTGGTTCTTAGTTGGAATATTTCCAGCAAGGAACATTTTAGTTTGGAGATATTTGGGCATTTGAAATGTTTTATAAATTTTAAGTGCCCAAACTCAAATACTTATGCATTAATTCAATGACCTTCTGTTGACCTAGAAAAATGTGCACTATTTTTGCCAGAGGTTTAAGACCAAAGCAAAGATGATGAACATTTTAGAAGGGCATTTCAGGTTCATTGAAAAAGATTTTAGTAAACCCTAGTAGATTCAGAAGGGGTGCTGGGGGTTCTGCCTTCCCCATTTCAATTTTCTTGTCAAAAGAAAACATGATGCACACTCTAATGCATGAACTAGGTAGGATGTGACACAGCCTCGTGCAATCCTCTTTCCACGGACGAAATCCTCTCACTCACCGTGCCCATCAATGCACGGTGCTCCTTGGAGATAGAAGCTCGTCCCAGCAGATTCGTCAGCTCCTCCGGCCGAGCACCAGACGGTGCCGGACTTGACCTACGGCCTCTTTTGCAGGTCGGACACGGAGAACCTTGGGGGGCCACATAGCTATCTTCCGCCCCTGCCGAATTCGGAGAAACCCTCCGCGACGACACCTCAGGATTGCCCACCTCGCTAGGTGGTGCGGCAAGGGGAGGCGTTCCACTCTCCATCATCTCTGGAAGAAGGTCCCCCGAAGACGAGCTCTGCTAAGAAGGGCTGAAGTCCGAACTACAAGGTAAAATTTCGGTTAATCTTCTCAGATATAAAGCAAGGATTTCTCTCTCAAAAAAATAATCTTTCTCTAATTACGGCTCGCCGGAGGGCTGGTCCCCTTGAGGGAATAATTCGGCCGAGGTACCCACCGGCGTAGGACCCTCTGACGAGGATTTCCCCCCCCCCCCGCTTTGAGGCCATGGTCTCCGGATCTTCAGAGGCGGTCCTTTTCTTCCCCGGAGGAGAGGAATTTTCGGTTCCTTCCCTCCGAACAGCCTCCTTCGAGGAGGCCGTAGTTTCCTTGTCCCCTCCTTCACTTTCCTTCAAAGGCACGATCTTCAACATCCTAACTAGGACGTGATCCGGCCTGGTCTCAGGGAGGGGAGCCGGACACCTGATCAGCTTTGCTTTCGCTGTCCACTCCTCTTTAAAGGTACAACTCTTTTAAGGGAAAGTTTATGACAAATATATGGATAGCAAGTCCGGGCACAAGGCTACTTACTTGAGTATACGGGAGATTGTAGCTCAGACCTGCGTCCTCGGTCAAATTCGGACACATTGCTTGTGATCCGAAGAACAGTTTGTACATCTCCACGGGCGTTGCGCCCATAAAGTGCTGGAGAGCTTGCGGTCCCTCCGGATTAAACTCTCATAGACGAAGGGAGCGACGTTTGCCGGGCAGGGTTCGGCGGATCAGCATGACTTGCGTCACTTTGACCAAGCTGAGACCTCCTTCTAAGAGATCCCTGATGCGGCTCCGCAACAAAGACACGTCCTGGGGTGGCCCCCAATCTAGGCCTTTATTGACCCATGACCTTAGCTGCTTTGGGGGACCCGAGCGAAAGGCAGGCGGCGCCACCCACTTGGTGACCCTGGGAGCGGTGACGTAGAACCACTCTCATTGCCACAAGCAGAGCTCCTCTTGAAAAGGGCCCTCGGGCCATGGAGCATCGGCCTTCTTGCTTATGACGGCGCCTCCGCACTCTGCGTGCCGTCCCTCAATCATCTTCGGCTCTACCTTAAAGGTATTGAGCCATAATCTGAAGTGAGGAGTAACACGGAGGAACTCTTCACACACGATGATGAATGAGGAAACATGGAGGATGGACTCCAGAGCTAAGTCGTGAAATTCCAGCCCATAATAGAACATCAGCGTCCTCATGAAGGGATCCATTGGGAAGCCTAACCCCTGAAGGAAGTGAGACACGAACACCACGCTCTCACCAGGCTGGGGACTGGGAATGGCCTGCCCTTGAGCAGGCAACCAGTGCGAAATTTCGCCGGTCAAGAACTTGGCCTCTCTCAACTTTAGCACGACCTCTGCTTCAACAAGACGTGCCAAGGAAACCGCCTCGCAAAATACGCTGAGGTGGGGAAGTGAAAAGGATTCGAATAAAGGCTTGGCCGTGGTGTGATGTCACGCTACGTGATACGTCAGCAGATTAGATTTGTGTTAATATTATTCTCTCTATGGAAATATGTGGAAACTTACTTTGTAGAGCCAGACACTACCCTTGGTGTTTACAAACTTTTATGAAGAACTTGGAGGAGGAACCCGCCTTGCAATGCCGAAGACAATCTGCGCGCCGAACTCGTCGTCATAGAAGCCTGGTTCAGGAGTAACCCTAACCCTCTCCGATGTCTATATAGACCGGAGGATTTTAGTCCGTAGGGGAGAACCCCAACATATAACAATCATACCATAGGCTAGCTTCTAGGGTTTAGCCTCCTTGATCTTGTGGTAGATCTACTCTTGTACTATCCATATCATCAATATTAATCAAGCAGGACGTAGGGTTTTACCTCCATCAAGAGGGCCTGAACCTGGGTAAAACATTATGTCCCTCGTTTCCTGTTACAATCCGCCTAGACGCACAGTTCGGGACCCCCTACCCAAGATCTGCCGGTTTTGACACCGACACCCGCCCCCAGCGATCCTCATCTTCGGGGAATTCGCTGGATCCGAAGGTGATGGACAGGGGGTCACTTCCAGCGGCCTCCTCACCTAGGACCATGGACGACGCCGAGGTGTTGTCCCGAGGGACCTCCCCAGGCCAGGAAGAGATACAGGAGGCCATCAGGGTGGCGCCAGAGGGTGATACCTCGGCCGTCGGACACATGGGGGAGCAAATCCCCCCGGAGACTGGTGATGGGGGTCATATCTAATTCGGCCCCTAGCCGAATACTATTCCAGAGGCCCATACGGCTCCGGAATCAGGCAAGCAGCCTCCTTTGAAAGAAGAAGGTGCACCTATTCCGCCGGTGACCTCTGTCCATCCAGAGGCACTGGCTACTCTACTGGAAGCGCTGCAAAGTGCTTCCATTGTTGAGGAACATCGTATCCTCATGGGTACGGTGGTTGAGAAGGTTCGGTCAGCTAAGAGCGGACTGACCGAAGCCTGCACCAGCCTTTTAACAGGCTTTGAGGTATGTGACGTAATTATGCAAAAAGAATGTCATAGTATAGACAGTAGCCCCAGAGACTCTGTTTGGTGTTCGAAAAGAAAAGCCGGACAGAGGATCAAATAATTTTCGCAGGAGACTAACCACACATGTCTATGTGAATAAGCAGGCACCGATGCTGGCTGCGACCTCCCATTCTGCCGAAGTCACCAAACTGAAGCAGAATCTGGAGCGGGCTGAGGAAGAGCTCGGCCGTGTGAAAAAACAACTAGAGGACAAGCAAGGTATGCAATGTCCTATTCAGATCTAGAAAGATATGAATTGTTTGTGTTGATCATGTTATCATGATACTTCATAGGAGCTGTGACCGAGGTGGAGACCCTCAAGAACACGCTGGTCGAGGCCCAGAAGAGAGCAGCAAAGGAACAAGCCGCCCGCGAAAAACACGAGGCAAGGGTCGGGGAGGTCCTGCAGGAGCTCCAGGACGCCGTAAAGAAATGCAAGTCCTTGGAGCGCTAGAGTGTGGACCAGGAGTCCGAACTGGCTAAGGCCCGCCAAAGTGCACAAGAGGCCCGGTTTGAAGCCCAGGGCGCCCTCCAGGAAATCCAGGAGGCCAGGAAAATCATGGTGGGTAAGGCCTTTATTATGCAGAGAAAATATGTGAAGAAAAGGTACCTCTTACTGACCCGGATTTGGAGTTCTCCAGGAGCGTTTGCGGATCTGCCGCGCGGTGTTGCTGATGCTGCGGAGTTCTTCCGAGCCGAAGAGGGGATCTCAACGGAGAAGCTGTTCTGTTTGCAATACCTTGCGCCAGAGCATCCAGTGCCCTTTAGCGATCAGCTGAAACGGCTGACCGAACTGCATAGGGTGGCTGAATTGGCCATGAAGGATTTGATAATCCGTCTATGGCCTGTCAAGCCATACCCAGCAGCTACTTCGGGCTCGTGAAGCGGTTGGTTGATGCCTGCCCTCGGCTTGATGCCATCAATCGGTCGGTCTGCATCGAAGGTGCGCGGATGGCCTTCGCCCGTGTCAAGGTGAAGTGGGCGAAGATGGACGCCGCCAATCTCATGGCTGAGTGACCGCCCGCGGGCAAGGAGCACCGCACACACGAGCGATATTTTGATGATCCAGGCAATCGAACTATGTGGCTTTATCACCCTCACTTAGCCATAAGAGTTTGACATTTGGAATGTAGGAGCAGCCCCTAGTTAGTATTTGTTAACCCGGACTAGGGTGTTGTAGACACCTGATCGGGTGAAGGCCAATCCGTCACATAATGCGAAAAAATCACAAGGGATTTTAACCTCCGAATAGCTGACCAGCTCTCGCCGCGTCATGATAGTCAGTTTTCGATTTTCTCTACTGAGGTGTTTACCTGGATAAACTAGAAACACAATTGCAGTAGTTCTCCCTTTACTACCCTAGCCGATAGGATGGAACGTAAGGTAGTAAGCACAGGAGCCGGGCAACCCAACTATCGACAAAAGACATGATTCGGAGCCGATGCATATAATGCTAAATTCGGAGTGCCGAACTATACTATAAAAGGTGTTCAGACTTTGTTGCCGTGGTATGGAGCGCAATGAATCCCCTGGTGAATTAAAGCGTACCAAGGTGTACGGGTGCAATCGATAAGAATAATGAAATTAAATGAAGTAGTAAGCCAGTGCCACATAAGTTGGGCCGGAAACTATTTCCATTATAATTTGGTTAATACGTCAAAGCGTATTTGTACAAATAGTGCGATAAGAAAAAGGGCTATCGGTGTCACGTCATCGTGTCAGCGAGGAGGGCAAGGACGTCCGTCGCTACATGGTTAATGTCGGTGTCAAAACTGGCGGATCTCGGGTAGGGGGTCCCGAACTGTGCGTCTAAGGTCGATGATAACAGGAGACGGGGGACACGATGTTTACCCAGGTTCGGGCCCTCTTGATGGAGGTAATACCCTACTTCCTACTTGATTGATCTTGATGAATATGAGGAACACAAGAGTTGAACTACCACGAGATCATAATGGCTAAACCCTAGATGTCTAGCCTGTATGATTCTGATTGCCTCTACGGACTAAACCCTCCAGTTTATATAGACACCGGAGGGGGCTAGTGTTGTACAGAGTCGGTTTATAGAGGAAGGAATCTTCATATCTGAATGCCAAGCTTTCCTTCCATGCAAAGGAGAGTCCCATCCGTACATGGGAGGAAGTCTTCTATCTTGTATCTTCATGGCCCATCAGTCCGGCCCATGTCACACAGGCCGGATGCCCGAGGACCCCTTAATCCAGGACTCCCTTAGTTGCGTTGGAGGCCAGGTTCGACAATACCTGGCAGGTTCTTCAGGGATCTCACTGGAGCTATTCATGCGATGGTTCCTTCTCTTTGGGTGTCCACCGCCCGCGCCGATACCCATCGTTTGCTAGGGTTTTAGCTGTATTAGTGATGTTATATGTATGATACTATT
Source organism: Aegilops umbellulata (assembly GCA_032464435.1). NCBI lineage: Eukaryota > Viridiplantae > Streptophyta > Magnoliopsida > Poales > Poaceae > Aegilops > Aegilops umbellulata. Next base: position 35,612,730 of record CP136056.1, on the reverse strand, counting down.
CGAGATGTATTAGTGATAATATTCGACGATGTACGGACGCAAGAGATGATTTAGTTTTGCTTATTGAATGCATGCTAATTTGAATACTAATTTATTTTATGATTTAGTTTTGCTTATTGAATGCTCAAATTGGAGAACTACTCATATTTGGAATGCTCAAATTGGAGAGCACTATGCAAGGTGTATGCATTTGATTAGTTGATAGCTTATAAGGTTTTTGTTTTTGCAGAAATCAAGGAGCCCCTCCATCCCCGCCGTCGTCCCCGTCACCAACCCCCTCCGACCTCGAGGTGAGAGCACCAAATCTCCATGTCAATATGCGTCCTATAAGATATTTTGAAATGTTTTGTTCATATTTTCAACCATTTAAATCCAATGACCATCAAGTTTGAATGCTCATATGATGTGGATATAAACATGTATATCTTGTGTTGCTCAAATAGCATATGTGCTTGCCCAAGTGGCTGGCCATGTTTGCAGGTAACACCTTCGAGTGGCCTATGTTTTGCCGGAATGTTGATTAATTTCCATTCCGGCAAATTTCAGGCACTCAATATGTCCTTTTTTTAGCAAAGGTCATGCCGGATTTTTCCGTGAACTTTTGCATGACTTGAGCTAGAATATGTAGGAAATATCGAGTGGTCTCGATTTTCTAGAAAAATAATTAAACGGCATTTTGGGTTGACTTTAAGTTTGTCGAGGCTCCATACACGACAGTCAACAAATGAGTGAAGAAGAATCCCGACTGTTGTCGTGGGGTCGTTTTTCCTTCTTCTCCTTGTGCTAGACCTTTGTAATGCACTAGGGTAAGGAGGAATAACGACCATCACCGACGGTTGAAAAATCAGTGAAGGAGTGTGTCCACCATATATGAGAGAGGACGAAGAATCACCACTATTGTCGTGGGGGTCGTTTCTCCTTCTTCTCCTTGTGCTAGACCTTTGTTATGCACTAGGGGAAGGAGGAGTAACGACCATCACCGACGGTAGCAAATGTCAGAGAGGAATCAGTGAGGGGGAGTCTCCACCATATATGAGAGGACGAAGAATCCCGACTGTTGTCCTCGGGGTCGCTTCTCCTTCGTTCCCGTGTGCTAGACGTTTTGGTGTAATGCACTCGAGGATGAAAGGAAGAGCCACCATCACCAACGCTCGAATGTATACACCACGTGACCTAAGAGTTTTCAAGAAAAGACTTGACAGATTGATAGTCAACCCGTGATGAATAATAATGATCTAATTTAGTTTTTGTAGTACATATATTTGACTGTACAAGTTTAATCGTTGAATTATGAACATAGGAAATGTCGTCGATGTCGTTGTCGGACGACGAAAGTCTCCCGGCGGAGTGCGATTGGTGCGGTGATGACCGGGGTTTGTGCGACAGGCCTTACCTGGGAGAAGGTCGGCGCTTCAGCATTAAGCTCCAGGGGACCTTCGATGTTGAAATGGTACGCAACGACGATAAGTGTTTTTTTCGTAATTAAGCACGACTTCTGCTTCTTCAACGTGTAATTTTCGTCTTATACAATTCGACTAGCTTATCCCATGCCATGCAAGACGCTATGTCTTGGAGAGGATGGATTTTGATAATTCAGCTAAGGACCCATCACGCTATGGATTTTGATGTAAAACTATACAATTCTGAGAGCGTAACCCATTTTGGTTGCCCGAATTGGGAAGCACTTTGGAAGACATATGCTTTTCATGAGGGTATGCTTGTCACCATGGATCTTGGTGATCCTGTCATCGGGCAAGATAATATGGATATTTGGGTCCTAGTTGATACGCTTCCAATTCTACCGCAATGTGAGTTTCTCAAACATAGTTATTAAGTAATTTATATTATTTATTTCAAAATATTTGATAGCTTATTTCCATTGATAGCTTATTTCGTTCTTCAAAGAATGTGCGAAAGATGGTAGACAGAACCTACTACACCAATGGCTCAGAATTAACTTATCAGGAGAAAAATCATCTGATCTCATTTATTAATGATCTTGAGAATTACAATATCTATTATCAAACTCCTCCACATTATGGTCAATACGTGCCACTAGTGCACATGTTGAACTACGGTAACATCCATGGAGATGTCATTGTAAGATTTGTTACTATTACGGTGTCTGTGCATCTTTTGCATAAATTCTTCTAAAACTCAACTACATTGCTAACTACGAAGTTATTACTATGTTTTTCAACAGAAAATCCCGAAGGATTGTGTGCCTCATCAGATGTTTCCGAAAGGTCGCCTTGATGTTATAAACTTACGGCTAGGTCATCCTACGTATCACTTCTGTTCATACCGGATTTCTAAAACCGATGAAGATATGACAATCGAAGATTGGAAAAAATGTATGGTCAATCGTAGAGAGCTACTTGGAAGCAACATTACGCGAAGCGCAAGAATTGGAGACAGGATAATCTCCATTCTCCATAATGGAGAGTCAGGGCCTATCTTGTTTTATGCTATTTTACCTAAGAGAGGGTAGTAGGTCCTATGAGAGAGGAGTAGGTCCTAGGTACAATGTGTTATTATGTGCTACAATTTGTTGGAGTTGATGATGAGGAGGAGGAGTTGTGATTATGACTAGTGACCAACTTGCTATATGATCTCTCATTAATGAAAATGATGATCACGAGGAGGTGTTATATGATAATGATGTATTATGATGATAAGTTGTTAATGATGTGATGATGATGATTTAATCATTGGGTGAAAGAACCGCGGATTAGTTTCAAGTGGATGGATCCATCCACTTGAAACTATTCCATGTTCTTTCACCCAGTGATGTAATAACCATTATGATGTAAAAATAATCTCTAAATTGCTACTGTATGAAAACTTGTATAATGGTGTATGAAATGATATAAAATGAAAAAGAAATAGAATACACAATAATAGTAGTAGAGCGGGTGCAGAGGCGCGCGGCTAGTACTTACCAGTAGCGCGTTATAAAAAGAGCGTTGCTACTAAGTATGTATAACAGTTGCGTGTGTAGACCAACGATACAGCTAACCTTTAGCAGTAGCGCCTTATCAGTAGCGCGGTGTTGGGTAACGTAGTATTTCAAAAAAATCCTACGATCACGCAAGACTATCTAGGAGAAGCATAGCAACAAGCAGGGAGAGTGTGTCCACATACCCTCGTAGACCGAAAGCGGAAGCGTTTAGTAACGCGGTTGATGTAGTCAAACGTCTTCGCGATCCAACCGACCCAATCACCGGATGTAAGGCACCTCCGCGTTCAGCACACGTTCAGCTCGATGACGTCCCTCGAGCTCTTGATCCAGTTGAGGTCGAGGGAGAGTTCCGTCAGCACGACGGCGTGGTGACATTGATGATGAAGTTACCGGCGCAGGGCTTCTCCTAAGCACTATGATGATATAATCGAGGTGTGTAACTATGGAGGGCGGCACCGCACACGGCTAAAAGATCAACTTGTGTGTTCTAGGGTGCCCCCTCCCCACGTATATAAAGGAGGGAGGAGGGGAGGGCCGTCCGGCCCCTAGGGCGCGCCCAAGAGGGGAGTCCTACTATGACTCCTAGTCCTAGTAGGATTCCACCAAAAGGGAGAGATGTGGAAGGAAGGAGATGGAGAGGGAGTAGGAAAGGGGGCGCCGCCCCCTTCCCCTGTCCAATTCGGACTGCTAAGGGGGGGCGCGGCCTGCCCTGGTGGCCCTCCTCTCTCTCCCATAAGGCCCATGTGTTCCGGAATGTAGTATTTTCAAAATTTTCCTACGCACACGCAAGATCATGGTGATGCATAGCATCGAGAGGTTAGAGTGTCGTCCACGCACCCTCCTAGGCCGTAAGCGGAAGCGTTATGACAACGCGATTGATGTAGTCGTATGTCTTCATGATCGACCGATACTAGTACCGAACATACGGCACCTCCGCGATCTGCACACGTTCCGCTCGGTGACATCCCATGAAGTCATGATCAAGTAGAGCTTCGAGGGAGAGTTGCGTCAGCACGACAACGTGATGATGGTGATGACGAAGCTACCAACGCAGGGCTCTGCCTAAGCACTACTACGATATGACCGAGGTGGAATATGGTGGAGGGGGCACCGCACACGTCTTGGAACAATCAACTTGTGTGTCTTAGGGTGCCCCCTTCCCCCGTATATAAAGGAGCAAGGGGGTGGCCGGCCGACCCTTGTGGCTCCCAAGGAGAGGAGGAATCCTCCTCCTAGTAGGAGTAGGATTCATCCTTTCCTAGTCCTACTAGGAAGGAGGAACGGGGAAGGAAAGAGAGGGAGCAGGAGAGGGAAAGAGGGGCCGCGCTCCCCTCCCCTAGTCCAATTCAGACTCCCCTTGGGAGGGGGCACGCCACCTCCTGGGCTGCTTCCCTCCCTCTTCCCTAAGGCCCACTAAGGCCAAATACTTCCCCGGGGGGTTTCGGTAACCCCTCCGACACTCCGGTTTTCTCCGAAATCACCCGGAACACTTCTGGTGTCCGAATATAGCCATCCAATATATCAATCTTTATGTCTCGACCATTTCGAGACTCCTCGTCTTGTCCGTGATCACATCCGGGACTCAGAACTATCTTTGGTACATCAAAACACATAAACGCATAATACCGATCGTCACTGAACGTTAAGCATGCGGACAATACGAGTTCGAGAACTATGTAGACATGACCGAGACTCATCTCCGGTCAATAACCAATAGCGGAACCTGGATGCTCATATTGGTTCCTACATATTCTACGAAGATCTTTATCGGTCAAACAACATTACAACATACGTTGTTCCCTTTGTCAACGGTATGTTACTTGCCCGAGATTCGATCGTCGGTATCACAATACCTAGTTCAATATCGTTACCGGCAAGTCTCTTTACTCGCTCCGTAATGCATCATCCCGCAACTAAGTCATTAGTCACATTGCTTGCAAGGCTTATATTGATGTGCATTACCGAGAGGGCCCAGAGATACCTCTCCGACAATCAGAGTGACAAGTCCTAATCTTGATCTATGCTAACTCAACAAGTACCATCGGAGACACCTGTAGAGCACCTTTATAATCACCCAGTTACGTTGTGACGTTTGGTAGCACACAAAGTGTTCCTCCGGTATTCGGGAGTTGCATAATCTCATAGTCATAGGAACATGTATAAGTCATGAAGAAAGCAATAGCAATATACTAATAGAATGGGTCAAGTCAATCACATCATTCTCTAATGATGTGATCCTGTTAATCAAATGACAACTCTTGTCTATGGTTAGAAAACTTAACCATCTTTGATTCAACGAGCTAGTCAAGTGGAGGAATACTAGTGACACTCTGTTTGTCCATGTATTCACACATGTACTAAGTTTCCGGTTAATTCAATTCTAGCATGAATAATAAACATTTATCATGACATAAGGAAATATAAATAAAAACTTTATTATTGCCTCTAGGGCATATTTCCTTCAGTCTCCCACTTGCACTAGAGTCAGTAATCTAGATTACACGGTAATGATTCTAACACCCTGCTACTTCTTGAGCACTGCGTTGGTTTTCCCTTGAAGAGGAAAGGGTGATGCAACAAAGTAGCGTAAGTATTTCCCTCAGTTTTTGAGAACCAAGGTATCAATCCAGTAGGAGGCCACGCACGAGTCCCTCACACCTACACAAACAAATAAGATCCTCGCAACCAATGCAATAAAGGGGTTGTCAATCCCTTCACGGTCACTTACGAAAGTGAGATCTAATAGATACGATAAGATAATACTTTTGGTATTTTTATGATAAAAACTAAAAAGTAAATAAAGCAAAATAAATGGCGCCAGAAATAGCTTGTTGACGGGAGATTAATATGATGGAAAATAGACCTGGGGGCCATAGGTTTCACTAGTGACTTCTCTCGAGAGCATAAGTATTACGGTGGGTAAACAAATTACTCTTGAGCAATTGATAGAATTGATCATAGTTATGAGAATATCTAGGTATGATCATGTATATAGGCAACCGACTCCTGCCTGCATCTACTACTATTACTCCACACATCGACCGCTATCCAGCATGCATCTAGAGTATTAAGTTCATAAGAACAGAGTAACGCTTTAAGCAAGATGACATGATGTAGAGGGATAAACTCATGCAATATGATATAAACCCCATCTTGTTATCCTTGATGGCAACAATACAATATGTGCCTTGCTGTCCCTGCTGTCACTGGGAAAGGACACCACAAGATTGAACCCAAAGCTAAGCACTTCTCCCATTGCAAGAAAGATCAATCTAGTAGGCCAAACCAAACTGATAAATCGAAGAGACTTGCAAAGATAACCAATCATACATAAAAGAATTCAGAGAAGATTCAAATATTGTTCATAGATAAACTTGATCATAAACCCACAATTCATCGGTCCCAAAAAACACACCGCAAAAGAAGATTACATCGAATAGATCTCCACGAGAATCGTGGAGAACTTTGTATTGAGATACAAAGAGAGAGAAGAAGACATCTAGCTAATAGCTATGGACCGGAAGGTCTGAGGTAAACTACTCACACATCATCGGAGAGGCTATGGTGTTGATGTAGAAGCCCTCCGTGATTGATGCCCCCTCCGGCGGAGCTCCGGAAAAGGCCCCAAGATGGGATCTCACGGGTACAGAAGGTTGCGCTGGTGGAATTAGGTTTTTGGCTCCGTATCTGGTAGTTTGGGGTACGTAGGTATATATAGGAGGAAGAAGTATGTCGGTTGAGCAACGTGGCCCCACGAGGATGGACGGCGCGCCCAGGGGGGTAGGCGCGCCCCCTACCTCGTGCCCTCCTGATTGCTTTCTTGACGTAGGGTCCAAGTCCTCTGGATCACGTTGATTCAGAAAATCACGTTCCCGAAGGGTTCATTCCGTTTGGACTCCGTTTGATATTCTTTTTCTGCGAACCACTGAAATAGGCAAAAAAATAGCAATTCTGGGCTGGGCCTCCGGTTAATAGGTTAGTCCCAAAAATAATATAAAAGTGTATAATAAAGCCCATTAACATCCAAAACGAATATAATATAGCATGGAACAATAAAAAATTATTGATACGTTATAGACGTATCAAGCATCCCCAAGCTTAATTCTTGCTCATCCTCGAGTAGGTAAATGATAAAAACAGAATTTTTGATGTGGAATGGTACTTAGCATAATTCTCAATGTAATTCTCTTAATTGTGGTCTGAATATTCAGATCCAAAAGATTCAAGACAAAAGTTTAATATTGACATAAAAATAATAATACTTCAAGCATACTAACTAAGCAATTATGTCTTCTCAAAATAACATGGCCAAAGAGAGTTATCCCTACAATGTCATATAGTCTGGCTATGCTCTATCTTCACCACACAAAGTATTTAAATCATGCACAACCCCGATGACAAGCCATGCAATTGTTTCATAATTTTGGTGTTCTCAAACTTTTTCAATGTTCACGCAATACATGAGCGTGAGCCATGGACATAGCACTATATGTGGAATAGAATGGTGGTTGTAGAGAGGACAAAAAGGGAGAAGATAGTCTCACATCAACTAGGCGTATCAACGGGCTATGGAGATGCCCATCAATAGATATCAATGTGAGTGAGTAGGGATTGCCATGCAACGGATGCACTAAAGCTATAAGTATATGAAAGCTCAACAAAAGAAACTAAGTGGGTGTGCATCCAACTCGCTTGCTCACGAAGACCTAGGGCATTTTGAGGAAGCTCATCATCGGAATATACAAGACAATTTCTATAAATAAAAATTCCCACTAGTATATGAAAGTGATATCATAGGAGACTCTCTATCATGAAGATCATGGTGCTACTTTGAAGCACAAGTGTGGTAAAAGGAAAGTAACATTGTCCCTTCTCTCTTTTTCTCTCATTTTTTTATTTGGGCCTTTTCTCTTTTTTTTATGGCCTCTTTTTTTATTTAGTCCGGAGTCTCATCCCGACTTGTGGGGTAATCATAGTCTCCATTATCATTTCCTCACTTGGGACAATGCTCTAATAATGATGATCATCACACTTTTGTTTACTTACAACGCAATAATTACAACTCAATACTTCGAGCAAAATATGACTCTATATGAATGCCTCTTGCGGTGTATTGGGATATCCAATGAATCAAGAGTGACATGTATGAAAGAATTATGAACAGTGGCTTTGCCACAAATACAATGTCAACTACATGATCATGCAAAGCAATATGACAATGATTGAGCATGTCATAATAAACGGAATGGTGGTAAGATGCATGGAAATATATCTCGGAATGGCTATGGAAATGCCATGATAGCTAGGTATGGTGGCTGTTTTTAGGAAGGTATATGGTGGGTGTATGATCCCGGCGAAAAGTGCGCGGTATTAGAGAGGCTAGCAATGGTGAAAGGAAGAGAGTGCGTATGATCCATGGAATCAACCTTAGTCATAAAGAACTCATATATTTATTGCAAAAATCTACAAGTTATCAAAGCAAAGTATTACACACATGCTCCTAGGGGGATAGATTGGTAGCAAAAAGACCATGATCATCCCCGACCGCCACTCATACGGAAGACAATCAATAAATAAATTATGCTCCGACTTCATCACATAACGGTTCACCATACGTGCATGCTATGGGAATCACAAACTTTAACACAAGTATCTCTCAAATTCACAACTACTCAACTAGCATGACTCTAATATCACCATCTTTATATCTCAAAGCAATTATCAAGAAATCAAACTTCTCATAGTATTCAACACACTCATAAGAATTTTTTTACTAATCTTGGATGCCTATTACCTTAGGACAAATTTATTAATTTAAGCAAATTACCATGCTGTTTTGTAAGACTCTCAAAATAATCTAAGTGAAGCATGAGATAACAATAGTTTCTATAAAACAAATCCATCACCGTGCTCTAAAAGATATAAGTGAAGCACTAGAGCAAAAACTATATAGCTCAAAAGATATAAGTGAAGCAAATAGAGTATTCTACTAAATTCTGAATCATGTTTGACTCTCTCAAAAGGGGTGTACATCAAGGATGATTCTGGCAAACTAACAATAAAGACTCAAATAATACAAGACGCTCCAAGCAAAACACATATCATGTGGTGAATAAAAATATAGCTCCAAGTAAAGTTACCGATGGAAGTAGACGAAAGAGGGGATGCCTTCCGGGGCATCCCCAAGCTTTAGTTTTTTGGTGTCATTAGATTATCTTGGGGTGCCATGGTCATCCCCAAGCTTAGGCTCTTGCCACTCCTTGTTCCATAATCCATCAAATCTTTCACCCAAAACTTGAAAACTTCACAACACAAAACTTAGCAGAAAATCTCGTGAGCTCCGTTAGCGAAAGAAAACAAAACACGACTTCAAGGTACTGTAATGAACTAATTATTTATTTATATTGGTGTTAAACCTACTGTATTCCAACTTCTGTATGGTTTATAAACTATTTTACTAGCCATAGATTCATCAAAATAAGCAAACAACACACGAAAAACAGAATCTGTCAAAAACAGAACAGACTGTAGTAATCTGTAATTAACGCAAATTTATGGAACTCCAAAACATCTACCAAAATAGGACGACCTAGACAATTTGTTTATTGATCTTCTTAAATTGGGATCAATATTTTATCATGTTCTGGTGATTTTTAACAATTGTTTTCGTGAACAGAAAGTTTCTGGAATTTTCAGCAAGATCAAATAACTATCATCAAAAAAGATCCTATAGGTTTAACTTACACAAACACTAATTAAAACATAAAAACAAATCTAAAGAGAGGCTAGATCAAATATTTATTCCTAAACAGAAGCAAAAAGCAAAAAACTAAAAATAAAATTGGGTTGCCTCCCAACAAGCGCTATCGTTTAACGCCCCTAGCAAGACATAAAAGCAAGGATAGATCTAGGTATTGCCATCTTTGGTAGGCAATCCATAAGTAGCTCTCATAATAGATTAATAAGATAATTTAATAATGGAAATTGGAATCTAATATTTCCTTCCTTCATATCAATAATTGGACCAATCGTTCTAAGGAAGGGTCTACCAAGAATAATAGGACATGAAGGATTGCAATCTATATCAAGAACAATAATATCTACCGGCACATGGTTCCTATCTGCAACAATAAGAACATCATTAAGTCTTCCCATAGGTTTCTTCATAGTGGAATCCACAAGGTGCAAGTTTAAAGAACAATCATCAAATTCACGAAATCCTAGCAAATCACACAAAGTCTTTGGAATCGTGGAAACACTAGCACCCAAATAACACAAAGCATAGCATTCATGATCTTTAATTTTAATTTTAATAGTAGGTTCCTACTCATCATAAAGTTTTCTAGGGATAGAAAGTTCCAACTCAAGTTTTTCTTCATAGATTGCATCAAAGCATCAATGATATGTTTGGTAAAGGATTTATTTTGACTATAAGTGTGTGGAGAATTTAGCACCAATTGCAACAAGGAAATACAATCTATCAAATAGCAATTATCATAATTAAATTCCTTGAAATCCAAAATAGTGGGTTTATTGATATCTAAAGTTTTAACTTCTTCAATCTCACTTTTATCAGTTTTAGCATCTATATCTAAAAACTCAGAATTTTTGGAACGCCTTCTAGGTAAAGGTGGATCATATTTAGTCCCATCATTATCAAGATTAATATTGCAAAACAAAGATTTAATAGGGGACACATCAATGACTTTTAGATCTTCATCTTTATTTTCATAGAAACTAGAAGAACACGCTTTCACAAAGTAATCTCTCTTAGCACGTATCCTAGCGGTTCTTTATTTGCACTCATCAATGGAAATTCTCATGGCTTTGAGACACTCATTGATATCATGCTTAGGAGGAATAGATCTAAGTTTCAAGGAATCAACATCAAGCGAAATTCTATCAATGTTCCTAGCCAATTCATCAATCTTAGGCAATTTTCCTTCAAGCAAAGCATTGAAATTCTTTTGCGAATTTATAAATTCTTTGACACTAGTCTCAAATTCAGAAGGCATTTACTAGGATATGGTCTAGGATTAAAATTTCCTCTATACGCGTTGTTACCAAAATTATTCCTACCAAAAAAATTCACATCCATAGAACCATTATTATTCTCAATCAAAGTAGACAAAGGCATATCATTAGGATCAGAAGAAAAACTTCTATTAGCAAATAGTTTCATAAGTTCATCCATCTTTCCACTCAAAACATTAATTTCTTCTATCGCATGTACCTTTTTATTAGTAGATCTTTCGGTGTGCCATTGAGAATAATTAACCATGATATTATCTAGGAGTATAGTAGCTTCTCCTAAAGTGATTTCCATAAAAGTGCCTCCCGCGGCCGAATCTAAAAGATTTCTAGAAGCAAAATTCAATCCGGCATAAAAAATTGTATAATCATCCATAAGTTCAAACCATGTGTAGGGCAATTACGTATCATTAATTTCATACTCTCGCAAGCTTGTGCAACATGTTCATGATCAAGTTGCTTAAAATTCATAATATCATTTCTAAGAGAGATGATCTTAGCGGGAGGAAAATACTTAGAGATAAAAACATCTTTGCACTTATTCCGTGAACCAATACTATTTTTAGGCAAAGACGAAAACCAAGCTTTAGCACGATCTCTAAGCAAAAAAGGAAATAGCTTCAATTTAACAATATCATTGTCCACATCTTTCTTCTTTTGTATATCACACAAAACAACGAAGCTATTTAGATGGGTAGCGGCATCTTCACTAGGAAGGCCGGCGAATTGATCTTACATGACAAGATTCAACAAAGCAGCATTAATTTCGCAAAATTCAGTATCGGTAAGAGGAGTAATCAGAGTGCTAAGGAAATCATTGTTTTTGGTATTGGTAAAGTCACACAATTTAGTATTATCTTGAGCCATCGTGACAAGCAAGCAATCCAACACACGAGCAAACAAGAAGCAAGCGAAAAGAGGCGAACGGAAAGGCGAGGGCTAATATAACGACAAGGGTGAAGTGGGGGAGAGGAAAATGAGAGGCAAATGGCAAATAATGTAAGGCGGGAGATAAGAGTTTGTGATGGGTACTTGGCACTACTAGGAAAAGGCCTATTAGTGGCGCGCCTATTTTGGCCATTAATGGCGCACTACAGGTGCGCCACTATCATCACGCCATTAGTAACTAATACTAATGGCGCACCCCTGGTGCGCCATAAGTATGCCAGACTATAGTGGCGCACCAGGCAGTGCGCCATTAGTATGTCCCCTGGTGCGCCATTAGTATGCCTCCCAGGGGGCCATATTTACCTTATGCTCTGGGTTACTAATGGCGCACTAACAGATGATGCGCCACTAGTATTTTTTACAGCAGTGCGCCACTAATGTGCTGTATGGTGCGCCACTAATATGAATATTAGGATTTTTTTCTTTTCTAGTATTTGAACAGGTTACAAAATATATTGCTGCACAGAATATGGACAGCAAGACATATAAACATTAGATTCATCAAATACAATAGAAGATTAGTCTCCGAATACAATTCATCATATTAGCTAGTCTCCGAATTCAAAATACCGAACAAAGTTAGAACATGACAAGTCTCGAGACCGTGAGTAGCGAGTTTGTCTTCACATTACAAGTCGATATCGATCATCTAAACTACCATCACATAGAGGAGAGGTACGGTCATCACGATGAGCATCATCCCGATGAAACTGGTCTTCATCCGGTTCCTCCTCCACCCCCTCCTCTCTCCCGCTAGATAGCGTGCGTATCTAGCTTACGCCTCCGCCCTAGTGGTGTACCCTTTTTAACTGTTACCGCTGAAACGGTGAACCTGTCTCCGACACTCCTCCCAGTCGTCGTAGACTCCGGGAACCTTATCCTTGTACACGACATACGACGACATCTCTATGCACTAGCCAAACAAAATGTTAGTAGCAATTCAGAGACAATACATAAGCAATATATAAGTATGCAACAAAAGGATCGGAAGAGAAAAGCAAGACATTAATAGCACGATTCATGGTCCTGCTAATAAATAGCACCGATTACATATAAGTTGAGCGACTGTCCAAACCAAAGAGACATACAAGTTCATTAAAGTTTAATTACAACATGAGTTAATCGATATTTCAGAACTACATAGCATCACAACTTTCGACTCGACTCAGGGACCGGAGCGTGGATGAAGCCGCCGTCTGTCATGATGGTCATGAAATCGCGGGCGTTGTCACCCTGCATTTGTAGCGTTGTTTCTATCTCACTGTTGGACGGTTGATATCTGAGGTAGAACTGCCCCGAGGTACGAAGGACATCTTGATGGATGATTTCCGCAAACTTTAACTGGATGCGAAAGAATTCTTGTCTGATGTCCGCGTCCTGGATTGCCGACAAGCATGCGGCCCAGTCTTTGAGATTATTTGGTAGCAGAAGGTGATTATGGTCCCTTACGATCGCCTGCATGTGATGGAGGGCGTAGTAGGCATCCTTCTAACCGCCAGGCGGCTGCTTGATGCTGGGGAACATCGTATTGTGGGTGAACACGTGCTTGCCGTACCTACGAACTGGCCTGCTGAAGGTGCCTCCAGATCTGGCGTAGCCGGGGAGAACATCATCAAGAACTTTCTTGATATTTGTGTAGTCTTTCTTCGACTGACGGTCCGAGTCAAAATACGTGGCCATGGAATATTTCGGGTTTAAGAGGATGAGTGTGCAATGTGTGTCACTGCACAAAACACGGAATGTTAGAAAAAAAAGAACGATTGAAATCTAAGAGATCATATGTTACGGGACGGTGAGGGGATGACTTACTCGGGAAACTAAGGCACGAGGAAGTTATCCTTATCTGGGTTTGCCAGAATGACGCCTTCGAGGTATGAACTCACGACTTGCCGGTCCACAGCGCTGCCCAAGATCTTGGCACGCATGTAGAAGTGGTCGACTATCACGATGTCCGGGGTCTTGTCTCTAATGATCCGCATCTCCATACTCAGCAAAAATAGCCAAACGAAGGTGTAGTGCAGCGGATGAAGGTTAAACATAGCGAAGATGTCATCAAACCGCAGGACGATCGTACCCCCGATGGCGTTATACACAAAGCCCTTGCCCTCTGGCACCTTGGCCACAAAAACCGGGTATGCCACATAATTCTCGGAGAGACGCCGCTTCTCCAAAGAAAGAACACTGTCATGCAGACTATGCATAACACCGGTTGCAGCATTGAGCAGATTAGTCGGTAGCATCGGCCTACCCGCCACATGCACCCTCCTCGAGATATCCTTCGGTGAAGGTGGGCCGTCGTGAGCTCGGATCGTACTCGGTGTCGGCTGGCTCGCACCCTTGTTATTCTTTATTTTCCGTCCCTTCTTCTTCTGTTGTAATGGGATCGAGTTCTGCTTAGAGACCACCTTCTTGAGTGTGTTGGGGCTGATAATATTTCGCACCTCGGCTATCTGAGGCTTGGTGAAGGCGCAGCTGGAGGCGTCTCCTGAGAACTGAATGCCAGACGACGCCTGTTGCAATTGGGTTTCTCCGCGGTACCAGCTAGATCGTCTTTTGCAGGGTTGGGTTCTTGATAAGGAGGCCCCAAGAATTCATCACCGTACCCATGTTTGTTGAAGTACTTATCGACATTGGTAAATGTACTATCGTCGTCGTCTGGATCATGTGCCATACGCATGTTCGGATCCTGTGCCATATGCATGTCCGGCATGTCCGGTAGCGTTGCGGGGGTCTTGCCATGGCTTGGCGCCGGCACGACTGGCGCTGTTGTCTGTGGGGTGGTGTCCCCCGCCCCCAAACGAATCTGGCTCTTCGGCCAAAGCATGGGCCAGCTTATGCAGGCGCTGAGGGTCATCACATCATCTTTGTCGGCCCCATGGGGTCGATACGGAGGTAACATGTCATTGAAGCCCGGCAGCACCCGAACCAGTTGAACCCTATAAACGGTGGGTGGCATCGGATTACCGTGGAACACGCGGCTGCCCGGTTGAACGATTCTGCCCTTGGCGACATCGACCAACTCGTTGTTCACGAAGTGCAGGAGAGTGCACGGAACGTCAGCGGCGCCCTGCAAAAACATGTAGGGCGTCAGGGATGCCCAGTCAAAGGCAAGGAGATGAAGTCATCAGTCGAGAGGCTTAATTAGTTACCATGATGGCGTCGAGATCGGCTAATGTTGAGGCACTGCCAACGGCAGAAGTGCAATTGATGGAGGGGCCGCTTGCTGCCGAGGTGCCGGCCGGCGTATTCTTCCCACACCCGGGTGCATTAAGTTGCAATGCCGACGCCGCCGCGGGATACACCAATGTCGCCTCCGCCGAAGACACCAATGGCGCCGCCGGCGCGTTGCGCGAGTTGCTACCCGTGAAGCTGGGAATCAGGGGCGGCCCCTGTTGGCAGCCCGCCACCCGCGCCCGCAACCCAGAAACCAAGGTAGGTATAATGGAGGTGATCGTCGCTCCCAGTTGGTGTCGCACTTCCTCTTCGACCATCTCCGGAATCCTTGCCACTTGTGCCTTGAGTTATTCAACCTCGTGCTGCTGGCTTTCCGAGCTGGTCTTTCTCTCCTTTCGCCCAACGGTATAGTATTCCGACCATTTCGTGGACAAGCCTTTGTCGGCCACACTACCAGCTGACGATGGCTTACTGAGCTTATCCGTGTTTTTCATTATGTTCAACGCCCTATTTAAAGGGGTGTCGAAAGGGGAGCTCTGAGACGACCCCGCGCTACTGCTTTCAGTGTCCTACGGAAGGAACGTGAACCATTTAGAAATTTGGCTTCATTAACTAGAATGCAACCATATATGGAGCTAATTACGCGGGGATGTTTTCCTTACCAGAACACGCTCAAGCGCCTTGGTCTTCGGATCCGTGGTAAGCTCCTTGATTACCGGGTCAATGTTGTACCGGGCCCTGACATAGTTCCTAGTCTGCTTGTCACGGTATTTCTTGGAGCGGGACGGTAGGCCTTGCTCGTCACGCTCCGCGTCCTCCTTGTCCCATATAGGTTCCGCCACTCTCTAACCGCCGGGACTGAGTTTGTGGACCCCTAAGTTCAAGTCCCGCATATCTTTCCCCCACTGACTTGATTCATTGGATGCATTGCTCTCGCACTTGATCTTGAACTCCCGGTAGCCATCTTCGCTGATCGAAGGATTTTTCACCTTCATATTCTCATAACTATCTCCTTTTTCAATCATGCTCTTCACTGCGCCTCTCCAAGTAGCCAGGGCCTTGCTCATCTTCGTAAGGGCGGCACTGTTCACTTTATTCCCTGAGAGGCGTGTGTTTGCGAAGTCACCGGGGAACTTGTATCGTTCGTGCAGCTTCGTGAAGAGGAGGTTGCGTAAATTCCCTCGGTCACGATGCCTTAGGTTCTCGGTGTTGATCAAGACGGTGCTCTGAAGAATGCACCTGAGCTGTCCCGTTGGATGCCGCTCGGAGGACACTTCAGTAAATTCCTCCTTGACGGTGTCGAGCACGTTCGGGCGTCGGTCCTTCCGTTGCCTCTTCGGTTGGCTGCCACCTATGCGTGGCGCCGCCATCATCAGTGGTGGCATCCTCGGTGGCACCATCAGTGGTGTCATCCCCGACGCCATTGGGGGTTGTGTAGTCGGGATCGGTGTCTTCCGCGGCGTCCTCATAGCGGTGAGGTTCTTCCTCCATCTCCTGGGACAGCTCGCAGAATGCCTTACCCGAACCGCCGGCCTCATCCTTGTGGGCTTGTTTCGCTCTAAATAGGAAAAAAGTTTGGTCAAAAAGTTGGTTATTGTCAACAAACAAGATCATGGTCTCATCATTTAGGGTTTGTCGACACCGAGGCATCCTAAAAGCTAAGATTTTATCATTTAGGGTTTGTCGACATTGAGGCACCCTAAAAGCCTAAGCTTTCATCATTTAGGTTTTTATCGACACCGAGGCACCCTAAAAGCCAAGGTTTTATCATTTAGGGTTTGTTGACGCTGAGGCACCCTAAATGCTAAGTTAAGTTTTCACCATTTAGGGTTTATCGGTGCCGAGGCACCCTAGGTTGACTGATATATATGGGTATTTTCTAATAATATACCCTATCAAGAAAAGGGAAGGAGAATTCTATGTTGGGCCTAATCACTTGGCTCTATTGCCACCTATGGTTTAATGCAGCAAGAATAAAGGGGCAGTTGATCCTACTTAATTAAGTACTAAGATACCCCGGCCCATGCTTTAGTCGCAAGTACCCCATATGTCCTATTTTAAGCAAAGTCATCCTAAAATTCACGGAAAATTTCAGCATGACCTTTGCTGAAAATAGGACATATGGAGTACCCAAATTTGCCGGAACGGAAGTTAATAGACATTCCGGCAAACTCAAGGGCCTCTCGGGGTACAGCAGCAGCATCACAAGTTGACAAAATTCCCAAGTAGTACAGCAGCAGCATCACAAGTAGTACCAATGAACATATAGTCCAGCACATTCTTAATTTCGATAAATGACAGCAAGTTAACCCATGCTGACAGCAACAAACTTGTAACAACATAAATGAAATTGCAGTATATCCATATACAAAGCAACAGGATCATCCACCCCATGACAGCAACAAACATATAATAACACAAACTTATAACAAATTAAAGCCATATATCCATCTTCTGAGCTATGAGCCATGGACCATCCACCCCATGAACTAGGAGTGTCATGCATCCATATACAAAGCAGCAGGATCATTCCAGATTGATATGCCCCTGGGTCTGGCAGTCAAAATCCGACATCACCAGTCTACAGATGTATGCGGCAAGTTAAGATTTTTGTTTGCCTCAAACAAATTATCTCTAGTTATGATCTGCACCAAAGTAGGAACCCAATCTAACAATCATCAGTTACAAAAAGGGCATGAATGTATAGATAGCACAGCCTGACACCAAGGGACCCACCACTAAGCTAGGTAAGAGCACCAAAGCATCAAGAACTGTTTGACTGTAAAAAACAGTTGTTTCTACTACCAAATTACCCAGTTTTCTCAAGCAGTCAATTACACCATGATGCTACCAAATTCTTGTAGCACTACAATGAGTTCACATGATAAAAAAATCATCCACATTCACCAATCACCTTGTTACAGCAAGCAAAAAAATTCATTTTCATGGGCAACTAAGGACAAGGTGAACTGCCGACTAACTTCAGTCACAGATGTTGGTGGCTACATAATCTCCTCAATAAAGAGCTGTTGTCTATAGGGTGCACCTAGTGACCCTGTTTCTTATAAATCTAAAATCTAATTAACCAACTTATGATGACAAACTGAAGCAAGCTATAATCTACTACAATTATCACAAGATAGCAGAAGAACTCATCTAGCAATGCTAGCTGCTAGTAACCAAAGAACCTAGCCAAGAACTTCTCTCCAAGATTTTAATCATAACCTCTACGGTTCAAACATCCCCCTGGCCTGTTATGATTTTCAACCTCTTCTTTACATATACTGGCATAAAATGGCTATGTGGTGTGCATATCCCAATTTACCTTTTTCCTTTTTCATCCATTTCACATCACAAATTTCAATCAAGCATGTATAAAAGGTAAACTGCCACACACTTCACATCAACATGACTAGGAAGTAATAGTAGTACATGTTTCACACACAAGCTGTTGTGTATCAACATAACCAGGAAATAATGCATGTTGAGGACACACACAACATACGAATCTACACATAGGTTTTCGTGCTGGGATTTATCCATAAGAATTAGAAACATAGAAGCAGCATATGCAAGTAAGTTTTCTTCTTTACCTCTGGTTACAGGGAGGAGGGGAAGAGCAGAGACTCAAGGCGTGCTCCTCCTGCTCGAGGAGGATGGGGATGGCGGATGCGGGCAGAGGTGGAGCTCCTACTGCTCGAGGCGGACCCGAGGGCGGTGAGGCTCCTGCGTTGGCCGTTGGCGGTGGTCGACGAGAGGCAGCGCTGGCGGAGAGCAGCTGGGCAGCGGCCAAAGAAGACAGAAGAGGAGGCGGGAGTGGGTGGAGCTCCCGCGGCGGTGGTTGAGGAGGGGCCGCGCCGGTGGCCGGCGGCGCCAGCAAACCCTAAATCGCGAGGAGGCCTGCTCGAGGAGGAAGCGCACGAGGGTGGTGGTTGCCGGTGGAGTGGCTCAGCGACGGCGGTGGTGCTCCCTGTAAAACGGGTGCTCGGCGGCGCTGCTCTGGAGTGGGGCGACGACGGTGGTGGCCGGGAGTAGTGGAGTGGTTGTTGGGGCGGCAGAGGATGGTGGAGGGGCAACCGTGATGGGGATTGGGGATTTTAGTCTGGGGAGGGATAGCAATGGCGCACCACCTAGCGGTGCGCCATAAGTAACTTTTTTTATAGCAATGGCGCACCATCTAGCGGTGCGCCATAAGTAACTATTTTTTTGGATAGCAATGGCGCACCACCCAGCGGTGCGCCATAAGTAAATTTTTTTTGTATATCAATGGCGCACCACTGGTGCGCCATTAGTAAATTTATTATTATTATTATTATTATTATTATTATTATTATTATTATTGTTGTTGTTGTTGTTGTTGTTGTTGTTGTTGTTGTTATTGTTGTTGTTGTTGTTGTTGTTGTTTTTTGTTGCATCTAATAATTTTTTAGAAAATGAATATGAATATGAAACAGTAATATATTTTTATAAAAATAGTAATAATTTTTTAAAAAATATCATCAAATTTGTTATTTGTAAATATCATCAAATTTGTTATTTGAAAATATCATCATTTTTTTTTGGATTTTTAGTTGCATTCATTTGTGAATTGGTAAAACATTTATGAATATGAAAAAATATCATCAAATTTGAAAAAATATTCATGAATTCAAAACGTGCCCATGAAATTTAAAAATATTCATGTATGAGTTCAAAAAATATTAACAAATTCAATACTTTTTGTGAGTTAGAAATTCAATACCATAATAAACACAAATAAATATTCATGAGGACTAGAATAGAAGAAATATCATTT
Source organism: Aegilops umbellulata (assembly GCA_032464435.1). Lineage (NCBI taxonomy): Eukaryota > Viridiplantae > Streptophyta > Magnoliopsida > Poales > Poaceae > Aegilops > Aegilops umbellulata. Next base: position 35,592,820 of record CP136056.1, on the reverse strand, counting down.
CAAAATGTCGAAATACAATTGAGAAATGAAGACTACGATATAAATACAATCAATCTTAGCTAGCTATCTTTTCACAATCTTCTTGCCCTTCTTTTTCGCAAATGGAGTTCTTCTGTGGAACGGACGTCCTTTAGGTATGGTGGTCCTGCTTCTTCTTGTAGTGTATAACACTTCATCGTCGTCGTCATGTTCCATCTTCGGGTCACCGTACTTGTCGAAGTCTTGCTCATTGGCGACTCCATCCATTCCGATGATCTTCCTTTTGCCTGTCCTCACGACAACATGACTGGGCTTTGACGGGTTGGTAATGAAGAAGCGTTGGTCCACTTGGGAAGCCAGTACCCATGGCTCATTTTTCGCGGTGACGTTTGCACCCGCGGTCTTGGATTTGGCTTCAGGTATAACCATGGTTGTGAAATATCGGTCTTCTTTTAGGACGCTCTTAGCCCATCTGACACGGAACATCGGGACCTTCTCTCCAGCGTAGCTCAGCTCCCAGATCTCCTCGATCCTTCCGCAGTATCTATCCTTGTCGTTACCGGTGTAGGATTCCATCGTTGCCCCAGAGTTCTGATAACCATCGCTCTTCATGTCCTTGTCCTCGGTGTAGAATGTGTAGCCGTTGATACCGTACGCCTCATAGGTCATCAGGTTGTGCTCGGCGCCCTGTGACAAGGCGAATATTAGTTTTTCTTCCACGGAAGAATCCTCATGTAAAGGGTACGATAGAAGCTTCTCCTTGAACCAACGCGTGAAACATGAGTTGTGCTCTTTGATTATATCTTCGTTCGTCCTCTGTTGGCCTCGGTCATTGTACGTCTTCTCAATAAAGGTTTTGTGCTCTACCACCCGAGGATCAACCACGTCTATGTGTTGTAGCGCGACTAGGTTTGCTCTTTCAAAGTCGGCGAGTCGACCCTCGAAGTCGACATGCATTTCGCAGCGACCATCACGGTGACCCCATCCAGCGAGCATGCCGAGGTGCCTGCTGACGGGCAGACCAACAGGGTTCTTGATGCCTAGATAACTCGTGCAGTAGGAGATGCACTCTTCGGTCAGAAAGCCCCTGGCTATGCTTCCCTCTGTACGTGACATGTTGCGAACATATCCTTTGATGACACCATTCTTCCTTTCGAACGGCATCATGCTGTGCAGGAACGTCGGCCCGAGTTGGATGATATCCCCCACGATATGGACCGGCAGATGCACCATAACATCGAAGAATGTGGGCGGGAAGTACATCACAAGCTCGCATAGTATCACCACAATCTCTTCCTGTAGCCTTCTGAGTTACCTCATGCCAACCGACATCCGAGAGATGATGTCGAAAAACTTGCATAGGCCAAATAGAGTTTCACGGACGTGCGTGTCCATGATCCCACGAATTGCAACTGGAAGTATCTACATCATCAACACGTGACAGTCGTGAGACTTCATCCCACTGAACTTCTGCTTCGCTGAGTCTAGGTATCTGCTTATCTTCCCCGCGTAAACGTACGGAAGTTTTACTCCTACGAGGCAGGTGAAAAACTGCTCGATCTCCTCCTGACTTAGTGTGAAGCACGCGGGAGGGTAGTCATTTCCGGTCTTCTTGGCCTTTTTGCCTTTGCGACAACTTTCCGTGTCCTACTTCGCCTCATCATCATCATTAGCGTGAAGCTCCTCCTTGATGCCCATTGATTTCAAGTCTGCCCTTGCTTTTGGCCCATCTTTGGTCCTCTCTGGCATGTTGAGCAGGGTACCAAGCAGACTCTCGCACACGTTCTACGTGATATGCATGACATCAAGGCTATGAGGCACACAGTGGATCTTCCAGTACGGCAAGTCCCAGAAAACAGACCTCATTTTCCATACCTTCCGCAGCGGCTCTGGCACCTTTCGCTTCTTTCCCGGCTCTGGCGCCTTTTGCTTCTTTCCTGACAGTGGGCAATCTTTCCAATTTTTCAACAACTTGTCTATTTCCTCGCCGCTCCTTGTACGCGGGCGTCTTTGGGGTTCGGTTTCACCATCGAACAGATCCTTGTGTTTTCTCCATGGGTTATCGTCGCGAAGCCACCTTCGATGTCCCATGAACACGGTTTTCGAAGACCCGGGATCTCTATCTAGCTGGCGATACGTTGTGTCATCCATGCACCTGACGCATCCAGAGAATCCGTGGACCACCTGCCCCGCGAGATATCCGTAACCGAGATAGTCGTGCACCGTCGTGAGCAGTGCGGCTCTCATAGGGAAATATTCTTTCTCTGCGGCGTCCACGTATTGGCTGGCGTTTTCCACAGCGTGTCTAGCTCCTCTTTCATCAGCCCCAGATATAGACTAATGTCGTTCCCTGGTTGTTTCGGCCCTTTAATTAGCATACTCATGTGAATGTACTTCATCTTCATGCACAACCAGGGGGGAAGGTTGTACATCCACACCAACACAGGCCAGGTGCTATGTGTGCTTCTGTGGATGCCAAATGGATTGACTCCATCGGTGCTCGTGCCCAGCACGATGTTCCTTGGATCGTCCCCAGATTCTGGGTGTTCGAAGTTCAACGCTTGCCACTGGCTCGCATCCTTAGGGTGACTAAGCATCTTGTCTTTTTTATTTATCTCCGGATCATTTCCGTCATCTTCTCGCTTCTTCTCCTCCCTATCCGCGTGCCAACGCAGGAGCTTTGCTAGCTTAGGGTCCACGAAATACCGCTTCAGACGAGGAGTGATCGGAAAGTACCACACCACTTTTCGAGGAGCTTTCTTCCTCTTCTTGTATCGAGTGACGCCGCACACCGGATATATGGTAGACTCCGCGTGCTCGTCCCGATAAATGATGCAATTCTTCATGCACACATGGTACGTGCGGTAAATCCAGAGGACACACAATTTTCTTCGCCTCCTCGAAACTGGTTGGGCACTTGTTCCCCTTGGGAAGACGTTCATGCCAGAATGACATGTCCTTGTCGAAGCATGCGTCGGTCATTTTGTGTTTTACCTTCATCTCCAGAGCCATGAGCGTTACTTTCAGGCGGGTATCCTCGGGCCTGCATCCTTCATACAATGGAGTAACCGCGTCGACCTCCAGTTGATCCAGCTTGGCTTTCTCTCAGGCGGCAGCTCTTGCATTATCCGTCTGCTCGAGAAGCAACTCTTGAATATAAGGGTCCTGCACCCAGCCCATCGATGGTCCATCAACGTCTGCTCCGGCATCTTCATCTTCATGATCATGCCCTTCGTATTGATCTTCCTCATCATCATGTCCGACATCTTCTAAATGATGACTGTGTATAGAATCACCATCGTGATCATGTCCTGGAGATTCTTTGTCTTCTCGCCCACCCTTGCCGCGGTGGTTGTCTTGCTGCCCTTCCTCATTTCTTGCCTGGCCCCCATGGACGACTTCATAGTCATCTTCATCACCTTGCCATCGACAGCCATCCATGAAACCACGCAAGAGCAGGTGGTCCCGCACCTGCCTGAAATCCGGGTCCGCAATAAGGCTCTTCAGCTTGAATCTTCGACACGGACATCTTATCTCTGTCTTGTTCTTTTGAAGCATCTCAGCCTTCGCGGAGCTCAAAAACCTATTCACGATGCCTTCGGTCATCGTGCGGACCATGGTCGCCTGCGGGGTAGAGCAAAACGATATTTTAGAACCAAGAAAAAATTTGGCATGACTTTGCCTAAAAATAGGACCAAAAAGAATGCATAGTGCCAAATTCTCACCGAAACGGAAATGAATCAACATTCCGGCAAAATATTGGCAACTATCGCATTTCAAATACTGGTACCTGCAAACACAAACATATATGCAACACCACAAACATACATAGATCTAGCTAGGCCATAAAAAGTGCATGTGCTTGTTGTTGGAGGGAGAAAAAAAGTAGATCTACAACATAAAGAAAGCTTTCCCCTTACTTACCTATCAAAAAAAGGTAATTTAACCACTTAATTTGGGTGAATATTTAGTGCAAATGAGGTGAGGAGGAGGAGGCAGCCGAGACAAGCTTGGAGGAGGAGGTGGAGAGAATGAAGTGGGGAAAGTTAGTATGGTAGGTGGCTGTCCAAAATATCTAGCTGGTCTCAGGTTACTAATGGCGCACCAGTTAGGGGTGCGCCATTACTAGTTTTGCATATATATATATATATATATATATATATATATATATATATATATATATATATATATATATATATATATATATAAAATTGTTAGTAGTGGCGCACCGTGGTTATGGTGTGCCATTACTAGTTTGAACTAGTAATGGCGCAATTCAACCAGGTGCGCCATTACTACTTTAAGAAAAAAGTTAAAAAAATCAGTAGTGGCTCACAGAGCGTGTGGTGCGCCATTACTAGTTAAAACTAGTAATGGCGCACTATGCCCTGGTGTGCCATTAATAGTTTTGGAAAAATAAAAAAATAAAATATTCTAGTAATGGCGCACCGTGTGTCTGTTGCGCCATTAGTAATGAGGACACTAATGGCGCACCTGTATCTGGTGCGCCACTGCTATATACTGGTGCGCCACTGCTATATATAGCAGTGGCGCACCACATACATGGTGCGCCATTAATGTCCATATTAGCTATATCCCTTTTCCTAGTAGTGTGGTATGTTGACTTTTACGTAGACTCCCCGGCAACGGCGGCAAAAATCCTTCTTGCTACCTCTTGAGCACTGCGTTGGTTTTACCTTGAAGAGGAAAGGGTGATGCAGCAAAGTAGCGTAAGTATTTCCCTCGGTTTTTGAGAACCAAGGTATCAATCCAGTAGGAGGCCACGCACGAGTCCCTCGCACCTACACAAACAAATAAGATCCTTGCAACCAACGCAATAAATGGGTTGTTAATCCCTTCACGGTCACTTACGAAAGTGAGATCCGATAGATATGATAAGATAATATTTTTGGTATGTTTATGATAAAAACTAAAAAGTAAATAAAGCAAAATAAACGACGCCATTAATAGCTTGTTGACGGGAGATTAATATGATGGAAAATAGACCCGGTGGCCATAGGTTTCACTAGTGGCTTATCTCGAGAGCATAAGTATTACGGTAGGTAAACAAATTAATGTTGAGCAATTGATAGAATTGAGCATAGTTATGAGAATATCTAGGTATGATCATGTATATAGGCATCACGTCCGTGACAAGTAGACCGACTCCTGCCTGCATCTACTACTATTACTCCACACATCGACCGCTATCCAGCATGCATCTAGAGTATTAAATTCATAAGAACAGAGTAACGCTTTAAGAAAGATGACATGATGTAGAGGGATAAACTCATGCAATGTGATATAAACCCCATCTTGTTATCCTCGATGGCAACAATACAATACGTGCCTTGCTGCCCCTACTGTCACTGGGAAAGGACACCGCAAGATTGAACCCAAAGCTAAGCACTTCTCCCATTGCAAGAAAGATCAATCTAGTAGGCCGAACCAAACTGATAATTCAAAGAGACTTGCAAAGATAACCAATCATACATAAAAGAATTCAGAGAAGATTTAAATATTGTTCATAGATAAACTTGATCATAAACCCACAATTCATCGGTCTCAACAAACACACCGCAAAAGAAGATTACATCGAATAGATCTCCACGAGAATCATGGAGAACTTTGTATTGAGATGCAAAGAGAGAGAACAAGCCATCTAGCTAATAACTATGGACCCGAAGGTCTGAGGTAAACTACTCACACATCATGGGAGAGGCTATGGTGTTGATGTAGAAGCCCTCCGTGATCCATGCCCCCTCCGGCGGAGCTCCGAAAAAGGCCCCAAGATGGGATCTCACATGTACAGAAGGTTGCGGTGGTGGAATTAGGTTTTGGCTCCGTATATGGTAGTTTGGGGGTACGTAGGTATATATAGGAGGAAGAAGTACGTTAGTGGAGCAACATGAGCCCCACGAGGGTGGAGGGCGCGCCCAGGGGGGTAGGCGCGCCCCCTACCTCGTGCCCTCCTGATTGCTTTCTTGACGTAGGGTCCAAGTCCTATGGATCACGCTTGTTCAAAAAATCACGTTCCCGAAGGTTTCATTCTGTTTGGACTCCGTTTGATATTATTTTTTCTGCGAAACACTGAAATAGGCAAAAACAACAATTCTGGGCTGGGCCTCCGGTTAATAGGTTAGTCCCAAAAATAATATAAAAGTGTATAATAAAGCCCATTAACATCCAAAACAGAATATAATATAGCATGGAACAATAAAAAATTATAGATACGTTGGAGACGTATCATACCCATGGAGTCTTGGTGCTGATCATGTTTTGCTCGTGAGAGAGGCTTATTCAGTGGCTCTGCAACATTTAGATCCGTATGTATCTTGCAAATCTCTATGTCTCCCTTCTTGACTTGATCGCGGATGGAATTGAAGCGTCTCTTGATGTGCTTGGTTCTCTTGTGAAATCTGGATTCCTTTGCCAAGGCAATTGCACTAGTACTGTCATAAAAGATTTTCATTAGACCTGATGCACTAGGTATGACACCTAGATCGGATATCAACTCCTTCATCCAGACTCCTTCATTTGCTGCTTCCGAAGCAGCTATGTACTCCGCTTCACATGTAGATCCCACCACGATGCTTTCCTTAGAACTTCACCAACTGACAGCTCCGCTGTTCAATATAAATAATTATTCGGTTTGTGACTTAGAGTCATCCGAATCGATGTCAAAGCTTGCATCGATGTAACCATTTACGACGAGCTCTTTGTCACCTCCATAAACGAGAAGCATATCCCTAGTCCTTTTCAGGTATTTCAGGATGTTCTTGACCGCTGTCCAGTGATCCACTCCTGGATTACTTTGGTACCTCCCTGCTAAACTTATAGCAAGGCACACATCAGGTCTGGTACACAGCATTGCATCCATGATAGAGCCTATGGCTGAAGCATAGGGAACACCTTTCATTTTCTCTCTATCTTCTGCAGTGGTCGAGCATTGAGTCTGACTCAACTTCACACCATGTAACATAGGCAAGAACCCTTTCTTTGCTTGATCCATTTTGAACTTCTTCAAAACTTTATCAAGGTATGTGCTTTGTGAAAGTCCAATTAAGCGTCTTGATCTATCTCTATAGATCTTGATGCCCAATATATAAGCAGCTTCACCGAGGTCTTTCAATGAAAAACTCTTATTCAAGTATCCTTTTATGCTATCCAAAAATTCTATATCGTTTCCAATCAACAATATGTCATCCACATATAATATTAGAAATGTTATAGAGCTCCCACTCACTTTCTTATAAATACAGGCTTCTCCAAAATTCTGTATAAAACCATATGCTTTGATCACACTATCAAAACTTTTATTCCAACTCCAAGATGCTTGCACCAGTCCATAAATGGATCGCTGGAGCTTGAACACTTTGTTAGCATGCTTTGGATCAATAAAACCTTCAGGTTGCATCATATACAACTCTTCTTCCAGAATTCCATTCAGGAATGTAGTATTTACATCCATTTGCCAAATTTCATAATCATAAAATAAAGCAATTGCTAACATGATTCGGATGGACTTAAGCATTGCTACGGGGAGAAGGTCTCATCATAGTCAACTCCTTGAACTTGTCGAAAACCTTTCACAATAAGTCGAGATTTGTAGACAGTGACATTACCGTCAGCGTCAGTCTTCTTCTTGAAGATCCATTTATTCTCGATGGCTTGCCGATCATCGCGCAAGTCAACCAATGTCCATACTTTGTTCTTATACATGGATCGCATCTCAGATTTCATGGCCTCTAGCTATTTCGCGGAATCTAGGCTCATCATCGCTTCCTCATAGTTCGTAGATTCGTCATGGTCAAGTAACATGACCTCCAGAACAGGATTACCGTACCACTCTGGTGCGGACCTTACTCTGCATGACCAATGTGGTTCGGTAGTAACTTGATCTAAAGTTACATGATCATCATCATTAGCTTCCTCAGTAATCGGTGTAGGAGTCACAGGAACAGATTTATGTGATGAACTACTTTCCAATAAGGGAGCAGGTACAGTTATCTCATCAAGTTCTACTTTCCTCCCACTCACTTCTTTCGAGAGAAACTCCTTCTCTAGAAAGGATCCATTCTTAGCAATGAATGTCTTGCCTTTGGATCTGTGATAGAAGGTGTACCCAACAGTCTCCTTTGGGTATCCTATGAAGACACATTTCTCCGATTTGGGTTCGAGCTTATCAGGTTGAAGCTTTTTCACATAAGCATCGCAGCCCCAAACTTTAAGAAACGACAACTTTGGTTTCTTGCCAAACCACAGTTCATAAGGTGTCGTCTCAACGGGTTTAGATGGTGCCCTATTTAATGTGAATGCAGCTGTCTCTAAAGCATAACCCCAAAACGATAGCGGTAAATCAGTAACAGACATCATAGATCGCACCATATCTAGTAAAGTGCGATTACGACGTTTGGACACACCATTACTCTGTCGTGTTCCGGGTGGCGTGCGTTGCGAAACTATTCCGTATTGTTTCAAATGAAGACCAAACTCGTCACTGAAACTTGTTTCAACAAGTAGATATACCCATATCTTCACAAATTATCTGTGAAGGTGAGAAAATAACGATACCCACCGCGAGCCTCAACATTCATGGGACCACATACATTAGTATGTATGATTTCAACAAATCTGTTGGTCGCTCCATTGTTCCGGTGAACGGGGTTTTAGTCATCTTGCCCATGAGGCCTGGTTCGCAAGTACCAAGTGATTCATATTCAAGTGATTAAAAAAGTCCATCGGAATGGAGTTTCTTCATGCGCTCTACACCAATATGACCCAAACGGTAGTGCCACAAATAAGTTGCACTATGATTATCAACTCCGCATCTTTTGGCTTCAAAATTATGAATATGTGTATCACTACTATCCAGATTCAACAAAAATAGACCACTCTTCAAGGGTGCATGAGCATAAAAGATATTACTCACATAAATAGAACAACCATTATTCTCTGATTTAAATGAATAACCATCTCGCTTCAAACAAGATCCAGATATTATGTTCATGCTCAACACTGGCACCAAATAACAATTATTCAGGTCTAAAACTAATCCCAAAGGTAAATGTAGAGGTAGCATGCCCACCGCGATCACATCGACTTTTGAACCATTTCCCACGCGCATCGTCACCTCGTCCTTAGTCAATCTTCGCTTAATCCGTAGTCCCTGTTTCGAGTTGCAAAAATTAGCAACAGAACCAGTATCAAATACCCAGGTGCTACTGTGAGCATTAGTAAGGTACACATCAATAACATGTATATCACATATACCTTTGTTCACCTTGCCATCCTTCTTATCCGCCAAATACTTGGGGCAGTTCCGCTTCTAGTGACCAGTCCCTTTGCAGTAGAAATACTCAGTCTCAGGCTTAGGTCCAGACTTGGGCTTCTTCACTTGAGTAGCAACTTGCTTGCCTTTCTTCTTGAAGTTCCCCTTCTTCCCTTTACCTTTTTTTGAAACTGGTGGTCTTGTTGACCATCAACACTTGATGCTCCTTCTTGATTTCTACCTCCACAGCTTTTAGCATTGCAAAGAGCTTGGGAATTCTCTTATCCATCCCTTGCATGTTATAGTTCATCACGAAGCTCCTGTAGCTTGGTGGCAGTGATTGAAGAATTCTTTCAATGACACTATCATCAGGAATATTAACTCCCAGTTGAATCAAGTGATTGTAGTACCCAGACGTTCTGAGTATATGTTCACTGACAGAACTATTCTCCTCCATTTTGCAGCTTTAGAACTTATTGGAGACTTCATATCTATCGATCCGGTCATTTGCTTGAAATATTAACTTCAACTCCTGGAACATCTCATATGCTCCATGACGTTCAAAACATCGTTGAATTCCCGGTTATAAGCCGTAAAGCATGGCACATTGAACTATCGAGTAGTCATCAACACACGACTGCCAGGCATTCACAATGTCTGCAGTTGCCGACATGGGTGGTACACCTAGCGGTGATTCCAGGACGTAATTCTTCTGTGCAGCAATGAGGGTAATCCTCGAGTTATGGACCCAGTCCGTGTAGTTGCTACCATCATCTTTCAACTTAGCTTTCTCTAGGAACGCATTAAAATTCGACGGAACAACAGCACGGGCCATCTATCTACAACAACATCGACATGCAAAATACTATTAGGTACTAAGTTCATGATAAGTTAAAGTTCAATTAATCAAATTACTTAAGAACTCTCACTTAGATAGACATCCACTACAAAAAAAAGACACATCCGTGACATTTTGGGCCGAACGAAATTTTTTTCTCTCATACATATGACACTTCTATGACGATAATTGTGACAAAACCCGGTATCATCATAGATGCAGTGTGCTCCTACTTCTATGACAAAACATCATGACAGAAAATGGGCGTTTTGTCCTGGGCGGGCCGAAGACGCAGCTGTATGACATTCTTTGGGCCGTCCATGACGGAAAAAACCGTGGTAGAAGCAAGGGCGAGGAAAATTTTGGGGAGTTCCCGGTTACGGTGGGAGGTCGGGGGCCGAGCGATGCGCGTTTCTCTCGTACACGTACGCGTGTGTGTTCGAGGCGTTGGCTCTAACTAAACCCGAGCGATTGCACTGGAGGCTACGCGTTACTGAACCCGAGCGATCGATCGATGGCTGTTAACTGAACCCGATCGAGGGATTCCTTTGCTACTGCTACTAATTGACGAGGATCGATGATGCCTCTGGGATGAACAGTGAGCGTTGCGGGGGGGGGGGGGGGGGTGGATGAACAGTGAGCGGTGGCGTTGCCTCTGGATGAACAGGACCCCGTGGTGTGGAGGGATGGATGCACAGTAGACGGTGGAGGGTTGCCCATGGAGGGGTGGTTGAACAGGACCCCGTGGTGTGGAGGGCTGGATGAACAGTAGACGGTGGAGGGGTGCCCGTGGAGGGGTGGTTGGACAGTAGCTGGTGGAGTAGCGTGCGGTGGAGGCTGGATGAACAGGAGCCCGTGGAGGCTGGAGGAGGTCGATGGTAGCCCATGGAGGTTGGAGGAGGTCGATGGTAGCCCGTGGAGGCTGGAGGAGGTCGATGGTGGAGATGAACAGTATCCCGTGGTGTCCCATTTTGCGGTATGCCACACCCCTCCCGATGAACAGGACCCCTGTTTCGACCGTAGGATGTCCATTTCGTCCATTTTGCGGTACGCCACACCCCTCCCGATCAACAGGACCCCCGTTTCGACCGTAGGAGGTCCGTTTCGTCCGTTTTGTTGTACGCCACACCCCTCCCAATCAATAGGACCCCCGTTTCGACCGTAGGAGGTCCGTTTTGTCCCTTTTACGGTACACCGGACCCCTCCCAATAAACAGGATCCCGTTTCGAACGTGGCCGGTCGAACACAAGGTCGTTTCCTCCGTTCCGCGGTACGCCAGTCCTTGTTTCCATCGCCTGTTCCGTCCAAGCCCTCCCGATGAACACGACCATGCATTCCATTACGACACAGCCGGTTGGCTCCCACGCGTTCTATTGCCTCCCGATGAACACGACGCATTCCGTTGCCTCCCCATGAACTAGACGCATTCCGTTGCCTCCCCATGAACACGACGACGACGCTGTTTCTCCGTTCCGACCCAGCCATGTCAACGAGCCCTCGACGTACGTATGCGCGAGTAGGCGTTCGAGACCCCGCCCGTATGTACACATACGTGGCCGTATTTTCTTTTTTGCACCCTAGCCGCTGTACGTACGTGTACATGCTATGTGCGCGCCTCTACAACGACACGTGCGCGCCTCTACATCCACCAGTATATATGTACGTACACGTTCGCAACCAGAATGAGAACGCTACATACGCTTCGACCAGGTGGGTCCCGACTGTCAGGCACTTCCTTGAGTGCGAAGATGTAACTGGTGGGTCCCAGCAGTCAGGGGGGCGAATCATTTTGTTTTTTTTGTTTTTGCCCGGACGCACTTCCTTGCGTCAGAAGGTGTAGCTGGTGGGTCCCAACAGTCAGGGGGGAAACTTTTTTTCATGAAATACGGTGGCCCGTCCGGTGGGTCCCCGCTGTCAGGTGGAGGAATAATTATTTTGCGCGTATTAAGGAGGCACTTCCTTGCTGCGGCCGTGGACCCAGCTGTCAGAGTCTCCACGCAAAGTACTCTTCCGATGGAAGTCGGTCGTTGACCACATTGACCACGCCGCGCCGAGAGCACCATGGCGGTGAACGACGGCGAGGCCTAGGAAGGGGACGACACGGTGGCAGGGAAGACTCGGCAGTTGTTTCCCACGCGGAGGGGAGTACGACTGTACGAGGGTTTAGTGGTTCGTCAGTCGTCGCCGGAGAATAACAGCAGGTGTGGGTGAGTAGAGGGATGGCTAGGCCAGCGATGGGAGTACGGTGGGGCGGTGAGGCCTGCGCGGCAGCACAGCCGGCCGCGGGGAGGAGGGAGTAGGCTGTCCCGCCGGCGCTTGTCTGAGCGGCTGGAGCAGGAAGAGCAGAGATTGAACAAGCACGACGATCGTTGGATGGACATTCAACAGTCAGTGCTTGTGCGTCAACCTTTTTTTAGGAAAGCCTCAAATCTGTGGAAAACAGCATACAACCCATCTGCCATTATTTCTAATAATTTACAACCCATTTGCTAATGCTTAAGGTTTTTTTTGGAGCCCATATTCTTTTTGTTAGCATTACAACCCATATTGTGGCCACGGTTAAAAAATTATACAAAATTTTGCATATTTCGGTGCGGTCCGAACTGTTTTTAATCCCGAAATTTTGACTCACATTCAAATTGATTTTAAAAATAAATGTATATCAATATAAAATCCAACAAATTCTCCACGCATAAAAATTAATGTAATTTAAAATCTTGAAATGAAAAAAAAGATATTTGAAACTAATTGCCGGTTTGATGTGTTTTAAAAATGTACAACCCATTTCTCATTACTGATGGGCCATTTTCTCGCCCAGCCAAATGAAAGCTCTCCTCGTCTTGAAAGATTTGCAGCCCAACAGGCCTAACAAAGCGACTTACTTGGCAAATCACAAGAAAAACTGGGCTGTGGCCGTGGACCCAGCTGTCAGCCTCTCCACGTACAGTACTCTTCCGATGGAAGTCGTTCCTTGACCATGTTGACCACGCCGCGCGGAGAGCACCATGGTGGTGGACGACGGCGAGGCCTAGGAAGGGGACGATGTGGAGCCGTGGAAGACGCGACAGTGGAAGCCCGCGCGGAGAGGAATACGTGGGTTCACTGGTTCGGCTGCGGTGTGAGAATGCCGTCGCCGCAGGGCCTGGCCAGCGGTGGGAATAGTAGGGGGCGGTGAGGCCTTTGCGGCAGCACAGCCGGCCACGGGAGGCAGGAGCATGCGGCACGACCGGCGCTGCTTTGGGCGGCTGGAGCAAGAAGACCAGAGGTTGAAGAAGCACTACGGCCGTTGGATGGACATCGTACGGTCACTGGAGCTAGAATCGTTCATATTGACTAAGTTGACAAAGCCCTTCGTCTCCGTCAACTTAGTAGGCCCACAAGTCAGCCTCCCACCAAGGTGGGTCCCAGCTAGCCGGGGGAGTATTCAAATTTTTGTGCGTAATAAGGAGGCACTTCCAGTGGGTCCGAGCTGACAGCGGGGGGGCTTTTTTTGCGAAATACGGTGGCCCGTCCGGTTGGTCCCAGCAGTCAGGGGGAAATTATTTTTTTGGCAAAATACTGGTGGCTCGTCCGGTGGGTCCCCGCTGTCAGGTGGAGGAATAATTATTTTCCGCGTAATAAGGAGGCACTTCCTTGTGGCTGCCGTCGACCCAGCTGTCAGCCTCTCCACGTACAGTACTCTTCCAATGGAAGTCGGTCATTGACCACATTGACCACGCCACATCGAGAGAACCACGGCGGTGGACGACGACGAGGCCTAGTAAGGGGACGACGCAGAGTCGGGCAAGACGCTGCAGTGGATGCCCACATGGAGGGGAGTACGAGCCTTCACTGGTTCGACTGCGGTGTGAGGCTGCCGTCGTCGCAGAATAACAGGGGGTGTGGGTGAGTGGAGGGATGGCCTGGCCAGTGGTGGGAGTAGTATGGGGGCGGTGAGGCCTTCGCGGTAGCACAGACGGCCATGGGAGGCAGGAGCAGGCGGCACGACCGGCGCTGCTTTGGGCAGCTGGAGCAAGAAGACCAGAGGTTGAAGAAGCACTATGGCCGTAGGATGGACATCATACGGTCACTGGAGTATTGACTAAGTTGACAAAGCCCTCCGTCCCCATCAACTTAGTAGGCCCACAAGTCAACCCAACAATATTGTGGGTCCCAGCTAGCAGGGGGTATTCATTTTTTTGGGCGTAATAAGGAGGCACTTCCTTGCGTGCGAAGATATAGCTGGTGGGTCCGACCTGTCAGCGGGGGGAACATTTTTTTCGCGAAATACAGAGGCCCTTCCTATGGGTCCTAGCTGTCAGGTGGAGGAATCATTATTTGCGTGTAATAAGGAGGCATTTCCTTGCGTGCGGCCGTGGACCCAGCTGTCAGCCTCTCCACGTACAGTCCACTTCCGATGGATGTCGTTCATTGACCACGTTGACCAGGCCGCGCCGAGAGCACCAGGGCGGTGGACGACGGTGAGACCTAGGAAGGGAACGACACGGAGCCAGGGAATACTCGGCAGTTGTTTCCGACGTGGAGGAGTACGAGGGTTTACTGGTTCGTCTGCCGTCGCCGGAGAATAACAGCATGTGTGGGTGAGTAGAGGGATGGCTAGGCGAGCGATGGGAGCATGGTGGGGCCATGAGGCCTGCGCGGCAGCATAGCCGGCCGCGGGAGGAGGGAGCAAGCAGTCCCACCGGCGCTTGTTTGAGCGGCTGGAGCATGAAGAGTAGAGATTGAAGAAGCACGACAGCCGTTGGATGGATATCCAACAGTCACAGCTCTCGTGTGTTGACTAAGTTGACAGGGCGTCGCGTGTGCGTCAACCTTTTTTTATGAAAGCATACGCGTCAACCTGTAGTAGGCGCACAAGTCAGCCTCAAATCTGTGGAAAACAGCATACAACCCATCTGCCATTATTTCTAATAATGTACAACCCATTTGCTAATTCTTAAGAATTTTTTTGGATCCCATCTTCTTTTTGTTAGCATTACACCCCATATTGTGGCCACGGTTAAAAAGTACACCAAATTTTGCATATTTCAGTGCGGTCAACTATTTTTAATCCAGAAATATCGATTCACATTCAAACTATTTTGAAAAATAACTTACATAAATATAAAATCCAAATAATTGTCCACGCATAAAAATCAATGGAATTTAAGATCTTGTAATGAAAAAAAATGAAACTAATTCCCGGTTTCATGTGTTTTAAAAATGTACAACCCATTTCTGGGCAAACCGAATGAAACTCTCCTCGTCTTGAAAGATTTGTAGCCCAGCAGGGCCGATAAAGCAAGTAGGCCTTGTTTGGGTATTTCTTTTAAAAAATAGAACTGGGCTAGCCATTTTCAGCAAGAAAAAAACACAACTGGCCTCATGATGTGGTAAACATAAATAAAACCCTGGCTAGACAGGCCACAACCCCGTTGTTACCCTGATCCGTCGCTAAAACTAGTATAAATAACAACTGCTTGTTCCTAAAAAAAACTGCGCGACTTGTTGGGTCCCTGGTGTCAGCCGCTCGTTGTGTAATTCTCTCGTTTATTGACTACGTTGACAATGGCGTGAGCCCCAGATGTCCAACAATTAGGAGGAACCATATTTTTGGGCTTGTACTATAGAGGCACTTGCTTGCGTACTGCCATGACGTTGGTGGGTCCCTACTGTCATCCTCTCTACGTACAGTCATCTCCTTGCTCCTCTCGGTTGTTGACGATGTTGACAACACAAGAGGGCGGCGCACCATGCACGACGAGCGAACCAAGGCCGCAAGGCGGAGGACGACGGCGAGGCCTCGGATGGAACGAACAGGAGCTATTGAAGATGCGCCGGTCCAGTCGCAAGCGGAGGGGAGTACGAGGGTTGACTAGTTCGGGCGCGGGTGCGTGTTGGGGCTGACGTCGCGGGAGAATAACAGGACGTGTGGGGGAATAGAGGGAGGGACTGGCCAACGTTGGAGGGTACGTACTATAGGGTGGCGGAGGCGCAGCCAGCCATGGGAGGTGGGAGCAGGCGGAGCCGACGGGGTGGTTTGGTTTGGGTAAGTGGAGGAAGAAGAAGACAAGAGATAGAAGATACACGACAGATGTTGGATGTCAATCCAACGGCTGGTAGGCAGAATCATTTGTTGACTGGCTAGTAAGTCGACACCACCTTGGATAGGCTACTTCCTCGCGGGTCCCAAATGTCAGAATCCAAATCTGTCATGGTCATGTAGCCTTTCCTATGAAAATTTACAGCCCATTTGATGTGCTAGTTCAAAATAAGTTTGTGGGTGCTGGTGGGGGCGAATCACTTGGCTTCTGTAATGCATAGTGAGCTCAAGCAGCCGGCGAGAGTGATGTTATTTCCCTTGGTTGGGATTTGTTACAATATTTCACTCTAAATTAAACGAATGGCAAGCCATTTGTCTTGTTTCAAAGAAAATATGAGAGTCACAGCCGAGTTGAAAAGGGCAGGAACATCTAACTCTAGCTTACAAACTGTATGAAAGCACGAGGGTTAATTGTTCATCAGGTTCACAAAAAAACCAGATTGAAAAGGGCAACAACATCTAACTCCAGCACTGTTTTCGGCAGTCACGGTCAATTGGATCGGTCAGGTCCATAGAATGAACATCCTGGGTCGTAAAATTTACTGGATTATGACCACAATATGTTGTAAATAGAAGCCCGGCACGTTCAGAAGCTCTTTTTCCCACCTGAAACTCCTTTTTTTCTCTTCGACATACCCATCCATAAAAAACCATGCTGTTGATAAGCTTAAGCCTGATAGACAATAGTGACCTTGCATTCAGCAGGAAGAATGTGACAAATCTTGTGTTTGCACGGTTGGCTACATATCGTTCTAGCGTTATTGTCTTCAATCGAATCTCATGAAAAGTGAGAAAATTCGATGCTTACGAATCCGCCGATTGGTCATAACTTTCTTACCCCGTCCTATTGCCTAAATAGACATGAAGATTGAAAACAGTTAAGGTCTAAAAGAGGAGTGTCGAAAGAGCAACAGCTGAACGGTTAATTCTAGTACACTATATGCGGGCTTCCAATGTGCGTGAAATTATCACCTTTATATACAACTTCTCCAGACATGGAAAGCATTGCAACAAGCCAATAATCTTGGTCGGATCAAAACTATTCATTTGGATATATAAGATCTTGACAGACTCCAGCACCATTGATAGGCCATCCATGGAGAAACTCTTCATTGAGCATAGAACATAATATTAGTACAAAATGTGTACTCCAAGATGATATATAAATTATGCGCAGAAATTTAAAATGCAGCTTATGATTACAAGTGTAGATGATAATATAAAGTACCTGAAGAACTGTGGAGCCAAACACCATATTGAAATGAGCACAGAGATCATGTATTACACCCAAGGTCTCCAGTTTAGGCGCAGAGAGGACGGTTATTTGCAACGGTGAATAACTAGAATCAAGGATCAACCTTTGAAGTGAAGGGGAATCTTGGATGATGAGTTGTCTTTCGTCAAAAGAAATTCCAATTCTTATAAGGTTAGGCGACTTTATTTGGAGAAAACCGATTCTAAATGTGTAAACAATCACCAAGCACTCCAGCGCACGGCAACTAGAGTGGATGATGCTATGCAATGAGGCCTCCGATATACGAACCCGCACAAGTGGAAGTTTCTTGAGAAATGGGAGTCAAAGGTTTAGTACCAGATTGTCTGGTAGTTAGCACAACGCAAAGGTGGCAGTGTGGAGAGAGGACGAAAACCGCGAGATGGACATCGTGTTGGGGAACGTAGTAATTTCAAAAAAAATCCTACGCACATGCAAGATTATGGTGATGCATAGCAACGAGAGGGGAGAGTGTTGTCTACGCACCCTCGTAGACCGAAAGCGGAAGCGTTAGCACAACGCGGTTGATGTAGTCGTACGTCTTCACGATCCGACCGATCAACTACCGAACGTACGACACCTCCAAGTTCAGACACGTTCAGCCCGATGACGTCCCTCGAACTCCGATCCAGCCGAGTGTTGAGGGAGAGTTTCATCAGCACGACGGTGTGGTGATGATGTTGATGTTCTACCGACGCAGGGCTTCTTCTAAGCACCGCTACAGTATTATCGAGGTGGACTATGGTGGAGGGGGGCACCACACACGGCTAAAAGATCAAACAGATCAATTGTTGTGTCTCTAGGGTGCCCCCTGGCCCCGTATATAAAGGAGCAAGGGGGAGGCCGGCCGGCCCTCTATGGCGCGCCCCCAAGAGGGGAATCCTACTAGGACTCCAAGTCCTAGTAGGTTTCCACCAAAAGCGAGAGAGGGGAAAGGAAGGAGAGGGAGAGGGAGAAGGAAAGGGGGCGCCGCCCCCCTCTCCTAGTCCAATTCGGACCAGAGGGTAGGGGGCGCGTGGCCTGCCCTGGCCGCCCCTCTCTCTCTCCACTAAGGCCCATCGAGGCCCATTAGTTCCCCCGGGGGTTCCGATAACCCTCCAGCACTCCCGTTTTATCCGAAACTTCTCTGGAACACTTCCGGTGTCCGAATATAGTCGTCTAATATATCAATCTTCGTGTCTCGACTATTTCTAGACTCCTCGTCATGTCCGTGATCACATCCGGGACTCCGAACAACCTTCGATACATCAAAACATATAAACTCATAATAAAACTATCATCGTAACGTTAAGCGTGCGGACCCTATGGGTTAGAGAACTATGTAGACATGACCGAGACACGTCTCCGGTCAATAACCAATAGCGGAACCTGGATGCTCATATTTGCTCCTACATATTCTATGAAGATCTTTATCGGTCAAATAGCTTAACAACATACGTTGTTCCCTTTGTCATCGGTATGTTACTTGCCCGAGATTCGATCGTCGGTATCTCAATACCTAGTTCACTCTCGTTACCGGCAAGTCTCTTTACTCATTCCATAATACATCATCCCACAACTAACTCATTAGTTGCAATGCTTGTAAGGCTTAAGTGATGTGCATTACCGAGAGGGCCCAGAGATACCTCTCCGACAATCGGCGTGACAAATCCTAATCTCGAAATACGCCATCCCAACAAGTACCTTCGGAGACACCTGTAGAGCACCTTTATAATCACCCAGTTACGTTGTGACGTTTGGTAGCACACAAAGTGTTCCTCCGGTAAATGGGAGTTGCATAATCTCATAGTCATAGGAACATGTATAAGTCATGAAGAAAGCAATAGCAACATACTAAACGATCGTGTGCTAAGCTAACGGAATGGGTCATGTCAATCACATCATTCTCCTAATGATGTGATCCCGTTAATCAAATGACAACCCATGTCAATGGCTAGGAAACTTAACCATCTTTGATCAACGAGCTAGTCAAGTAGAGGCATACTAGTGACACTCTATTTGTCTATGTATTCACACATGTATTATGTTTCCGGTTAATACAATTCTAGCATGAATAAACATTTATCATGATATAAGGAAATAAATAATAACTTTATTATTGCCTCTAGGGCATATTTCCTTCACATCGGTGCTGAGGGCACAAGTTCATGGCGTTCGGTATGTGGTATGTGATTTCCAGGGGAATAGTAGAACTCAAATAGCTGTAGTTCTGTGAATTCAGGGGATTTTAGCTAGGCGTCCACTGTGCAGGGCATGGTATGTTTGCTCACGTAGCATGACGGGATGCAGAGGCATTGAACGGAGCCCTGGTGGGAGGAGATGATGGCTCTGGGGATTTCAAAATCATTGAAGAGAGATAGCTGACGACAGTTGAGATTAAGGGGCACAACGCGCCATAGAGGGCGCCACCGAATTTAGAGGACTTGGGTGCGGCAGCAATCCTTGGTGGGGAGAAGCGAGAAAATCTCCCCAAGGACGGCGTCCGGGAGATCGCTGATGCCGTCCACCCGAGATTCTACGGGTTCCTGGGATCTGGTGGGGGCGGGGTCGCCGCTTCTCCCCGCGTTGCCGGGTGCGGGATCTACAACAGGCGTCACCGCTGGCGGGAGCCTCATCTTCTTGGCATTGGGGTCAGCCGACTCGTCGCGTCGCGCTCACGGATTTGAGCAGAGTAACGAATGATGAGCCTAGTTGTAGTGCGAGCGAAGAAGAAGGGGAGTTGGGGGTTTTCTGTAGGAGTGAGGAAGAAGGGGAGCGGGGGTTTTCTGTAGGAGTGAGGTGAGGAATTTGGGGTACGAGTAGAGTGAGCTGACGTGAGGTGGGTGGGAGCGAGTTGGAAGAAGAGCACCCAGGTTTTTTTCGGGGGGGGGGGGCGGTGTGCTGGGTGTTGGTAGCGCCTCTCATTCAGTAAATATATGGCCTTTTGAATTGATTTTACTATTTACTAGTGTGGATGGGCTGTTTTGTCTTGGGCCCAGAGAAACAATTACTACTAGCAAAGTGGAGACACTCTACAGCTACCTAGAAAAACAATTACTACTAGTACAGTGGAGACACTCTAACGCTTCTGGCTCCTCCTAGGTCATTGAAACGTCTCCCTCTACTGAATGTCGTTATACTTTTGTTCATCGACATGCGGGCCATGCAGCGCGCGGGCCCAAATGCCATCCACCGAATTAGAAGGCAGTATGCAGGCGGAGAGTCACCCCGGTCATAGCACGGCAGTAACGAGCCGTCGTATCACAAAACCTCACCTCCCTGCAGTCTAAGTTTGATGGACGAAGCAACCATCATTTCACTCTTCGCTGAATCCCCTTCTCCCTCACCGTCTTCAAGAAAAGCAACACTCGCATCTGCCACTGTTCTTCTCTCTGAATGAAGGGAAGGTAAGCGGATCCGTGATGTTGGTCTATCTTCGTTTAGAGAAAAAAAGAACTTTTGCAAAGCAGTAACCGATCCTCACTCTCTTTTTTGTTTCATTGTCACTGCGATTGTGTTTTCCTTTCAGTGGTCTCCTAGTATTCGTCAGTTTCATGATGGACCAAGGTGAACCAGGCAAAGATCTGTCGATATTGGAGCAGACCCGGGAGGCTGATCCCCACAAGAAAGAGAGCTCCAAGAAGATGGAGGGAACCACCGAGCCGACCCCAGATACGCTCACGGCCACTACTGAGATGGTCAACGCCCCGTTTGAGGTTACAGCCCCCGTGGCACTACAGGAGCAGTTTTCCCCCTTCGAGGATGTGTCCCCCCCCCCCCCCCGCTGAGCTGCCCAAGGTGATTTCCTTCTTTGCCGGTCTCGATTGTGGTTTTTCATCTAAGTATGTGGTGATTTTTTTAGAAAAGTAAGTATGTGGTGATTAACAATGCAAAATTTTATTAGCTTCGATGCCATGCTATACAAAGTGGTTTAAATAACTTGTGTTTCTTATGCTGAAAAGTACTTCAGAATTTGTTTCTGTTTCAATTAGAGCCCTGATGCAGACAAGGATTGTGTGGTTGTACATGTCACTCGCTATGAGGCGGACGACCTAAATATACGCACTGGGAAAACAGAGTTCTGAGGATGTTGGATCCTGGAAGCCATTTACGGTTATACCAATGAAGAGTTGTATTCCAGCCTCATTGTTGTTAGGCGTGTTGTCCAGGGTGTACTGAAGCACAAGAAGTTCAAAGCTACTCCTTCGTTTGTGAGTCATACTGTTCTTGTCAAGCTTACGCAGGAAGATGAGGTGGCATGCGTCCACAAACAAGTTTATCAGGGGCAAGGCCACAAGGTTGTCTTCATGAAGGTTCACAGGATTGAGCTGCTGCGGGACGTCCTCGATGATGTTCATGGCAAGGTCCGTCTTGTGTCGAGCCCAAATTAGATCGAGGCATGAAATAGTTGCCCTAGATAGTGTTTAATAGTAGTTTGGATTGTGTCTAATTATCCGAACCTTGCCTGTTATCGACCCCTCTGGGGCTAGTACTCTGTTTGAATCCCTCTATGGGAACTGCTGCTACTTTCATGTGCCCGTGAATCATGTGAGAACCATCGTAATTGTTGCCGAAACAGATGCGTCCTCACTAATTTTTTCATGAATATGGCATGGTAAGACATAAGTTCTCACGGTTTATCATACGAGCAGTGTGTGTTTTGATGAAATAGAGCACTCGTTTGAGAACCGTGCACCGACGTATACATAAGTACTTGTAAACACTGTTGGTGCTACCCCACTTGTAAGCAGTTGCGCAAAACACGTCACATTGGCTCTGCTTGCTTCAACACTAGGCTATCGACCAGCTAACAATCAACAATCTGTTGTCTCACATATAAGCAACTATGTATCTTGTTACAGTGGTTCATGCAGGTAATTGAGGCCACAATGTAATAAATTCCAAACGTTCACACGCTAGTCTAGCGCTCATGTGGAACACTCACATTAAACTCGTCTTCATAAATAACTTGAAAAGCATAAGTTAAGCAATTTTATACATCTCAATGATTCAAAGAACATAACAAACATATACTAGTTCACAGCAAAAGACAAAGTTGTGAGAAGGTTTACAAATCAGGAAAAAACAAGCAAGGCTTCTCTGAGCAAAGGGCCTCCCGGCAGGCTTAAATTTCCCGGAGTTCACTCTTTTTTTTTCTTGTTGCCACCATCCAGGGTTAGGTTCTCTCATTCCAGAATAACCAATTATAATTGTGGTCTCAGCTGGAATGCTGAACTGAACCATGCAGTGTACTGACCAGCTGAAATGCTTGTGCATTCCACTAAATTTAAGCACCGCTATTTGCAGAAATACGCAGACCACAATGCCTCTTGTCCGCGCACCTGTCCAAAAAACCGCCATGCAGCCGTGCCAGCTAGTCCTCGGTCCATGGATGAACTGGTAGAAAGTGCATTCCGGACTAGGATGCAGTTGTTTTCGCTCGTCCCTGCACTGCAATCAGGAAGTAAAACGTACAAATCAGCTTCTTCTAAATTGCGTTGGTCATTCTACCTTAGTTATTACCAATGTAGGGATACCTTGAAGACGGTAGGTTATACGATGGGAACGAGGGATAGCCATCTCATTTTGCGCAGTTGTACTAAAACTGAGGTGTGTGCTTTTGATTGCGCAGATAGAAACAATACGGAGACAGACATCCCGAAACGATATGGAGACAGACATTCCTGTTTGAGCAAATACGAAATACAGTTATTTAAACAGTGACAGATATTACTACTTTCCCACATTTCCTCTTAGAACCAAGTCCTAGATTCATGCTACAGCTTTCCCACTTTCTTCCCTGTTTGAACCAACGCTTTGAGTCGACTATATGAACTAGCTTTACTTCTAATAATAGTGGAAGTCTAGGTGGCTTTGGAACAGCGGACGGAAGTAGAAAAGGATCCACACGAAGGAAGCTGGGGCAGTAGAGCAAGGAAGGTTTCGAAGGAATATATACCTGAGGGTCGTCGTCATGTGGCAAAGACGGCGTCGGGAGGCCGCATCTTGGCCACAATACCGTAGGGAGGAAGAAGGGGTCGGAGGCCCTCCCGAGCCGGTGCTCTCTCAGAGAGAACGGCACGGCCGCTAATCGGGACGTGCGGGAGTCGTTGGTCTCCTCCCTCGCCGCCGACGACAGCGTGAACGATGCACCTACACCCCTGCCCCGGTCGAGGTTGTCCGGCCGGATTTGTGACCAGCCGTGAGCTGAGAGAGAGTGTGGCCACCTATGTGTTGCTTAGATCTGGAGAGCATGAGAGAGTGAAGGAGAGGAACCCTAGTAAAGCAAGCGCTAAGGCTCCTGCTTTTATATATAGTGGAGTGATTTTGTTGTACCAGCTTCAAAAAAATGCGCTCCTACGTGTACGCGCGAGTGGGTGTGAGAGAACTAGTGCGTGCGTGCACCGCTTCTCTTCGTGAGATTACAATATACTATGCCTAAAGAACGTTCGCTACAAGAGTAATAGTATAAGTGTGTGACGTGTGAGCTAAAATAAAATGTGCATGCCGTCTTTTGTTTTTTAGAAGTTCTGAGGGTAGGGTGTGAAGAGCACATATGTGCGTGACGTCTACCTGCAGATAGACGGTGGGTGCAACGTGCGAGTCTGCGAGAGGACTCGGGAGAGTCGTGACTCGTGAGGGTGCGTGTGCGTGAGAGAGAGGGCACACGTATCAATGCAATTCATGTGTCCGTAAATCATTATCCGACAAAAACGTTCGTCACAAGCCTTTTCCCAACGAATGCTGTAAGAACCGTTAGATCGGCATCCGACAGTGTCAGTTTTGCCATGTCATTTAACAGAACAGCCAGTCCTTCTACACACAAATCTTCCACGTGAGTGTTAGCAACTGCCGTATGCTCCCTTCGTTCCGAAATGCAGTGCATATAGCTTTATCGAAAATTGGAACCTCGCAAACTCTTACCGAGTTTTTCGTGTACGAAATTGCACATGTAGAATACCATGTATATATCATTTCATTCATCTTCGAGAGGTAACTATAAAGATGGGTGAGGAGTCTACAAAGAAAGACCATCGTATCACCCGCAGCAATTTCAAGCATCCTTTTGTGTCGAGGAATATCATAGGAACTCTATATGATATCATTTTTTATAGGATTTTTTCCTTTAGAGCCAATTGGTTCATAGGAATAGATTCATATACTCCACATTTCAAATGAAATAAACATGACATAATTTCTATAGCTTTAGAGCCACTTGGTTCATATGAATGGATTCCTATACTCCCTTAATTTCAAAGGAAAATAAACATTAGCGTATATTCAATAGAAAAGTTCCTATGATATGAACCAAATTACATCTCTTTTCTAATCCCTCCTCATAGGAATTGAGATACATGTCATCTCTAGATTCAATAGAAAAGTTTCTATGATGTGAACCAAATGACATCTCTTTTCCAATCCCTACTCATAGGAATTGAGATGCTCCATGTCATCTCTTACCCTACAACTTCCATGTATACATCTTCTATTCCTAAATAGATAGTACAACCCACTAGTAGCTTTTTTCCAAAACATGCAACTATGGCACAAGAACTATATAGTGGGCCAATAACTTTGAAAGATGGTCGCTGAATGAAGCTAACCCGACAGTGCAGAGATAGGCAAATCCGAGCACTACTAGCCGTTGGATATCAGCAACATTCCACCAGATCTGCCACATGTACAATTTAGAAGACTCCATGGTTGAACTTAAGCATAATGCACAAACCTCAAAACACAAGCACTTCTCCTTTGTTCTAGAATCTTCTGTATCATAATTGATTTTTTTTCTAAATGAATTGCCATTGTTTGTTTTTTACTTTATGATTTACAATGCACAACCCCATGAATCTTAACATTTTTATAAAACCAATTGATTTTGAATGAGATGAACTATAAGAACTAAACGAACATCTACATCATGCAGATATGACTCAAAGCTTTACATGCTATAGTGTGTATTTATTCATAATTTGGTTTCGAAATCTCATGCGTTCAATACATGTGTACCTTACTAGTTTTGAGTAGAGTAGCAAATTTCACGCGGCCCCGGGTATATCAAAATGCAGGGCCCATGCATCATTGCCTTTCGGTCGAACCTACGTCCACAATTTTTTGTGCGTACTATATCTCCACTGGTCCCCAAACCCAAAATGCTACCTTGTTCCCGTAAAAGCAAGTGGCCCACACATATTTAAGGCGTCGACTCGAACCCGTTTACTACGACGTGGCCACGCATGCCGTAGTACTCCTACAAACCCTACTGCCGCACTCATCATCGGTTTTCTTCAAGAAGACGAGGGAGAAGCCGATTTGTAGTGGAGGCGCTTTAAAAAAAAGGATCTGTAGTGGAGGCCCCTACCCTAGGGTGCCCTAGGTAGCTGCCGCACGCATCATTGTTTTCTCTTTTCTTTATGCTCTTGTGCCCTAGAGTGAGATGATGGTTGCTTCGTCCGTCCAGCTTAATGCGGGAAAGGTGGGGCGTTGTGATTTGACACCTCATCGCTCATTTTCTACTACTGCGGTGCTACGACCAGGGTGCCTCCAATTCCAACCGCTGCTCCGAACTGTAATTTGGTGCATCGCACGTGGAACAAGACGGTGGATGAGCCACATGTCGGCCAAAGGGGTCCTGTTAAGTGTGTCGCCATTTCGTGTGTAGACTGACCCTGCTTGAGTTGCTACGCCAACACGACATGAGCAACCTACCACTTGGTTTTTCTCCTTGGTGAATCCCGACTATATTGATCTAAAAAGATACATGCTGAACTACCCTCTCCATCTCGGTTTTTTTATTTTTTAGGTGTCTCGGTTTATAGGGCCTACACGTAGTTCTAGGTCATCCATTTGAATAACTAAATATGAGTTACTATGTCACAAAAAGTATATCAGTGGATTCTTAAGCGGATGTACTTGTATTTAAAAGTCGAGGGCGAGGCTTTTCCTGCGCGGTAGGCGGGGCATTTCCGCCTAGTCGGTTCGACAGACGCGAGAAGACAAGAGAGTAGGCTGCTGCAAATGTAGGGCTGTGTGATTTGTCAGCAAGTTACTGCTAGACAGGTGGGGCCCCGTGATTTGACTTGCCATTATCATTTTAACTGCGGTGCTACGACCGGCGTGAGTCTCCCGATTCCTGACCACCTCCATACAGGTGCCTCTCCAAATACTCCACCATGTAGTAGAGGCTGGCTCTTGCATGAGAGCCCACTTCTCCACTTTTTCCTTGCCTCTCTTTCCTCCACATATGCAAAAATGCCATGTAAAGCGCACTATTGTACTTACTTTTACTTGCTCCTACAGGTGCTTAAGCTTGCCACATAGGCATAAAGTCTAATGTGGCAAGTTAATCAAGAAGAGAGAGACTAATCTGGTGACCCAAGGAAGAAACGGCACTAAGCGTGTGTACCTAGGTGAAAAGACAATTTTGAGTCTATATCTAATTAAATGAAGCAAACTTAGCAACACCATTTCATTGGAAGAGGTCACTCCTTGGCAAATGCAATAAATACTAGTACTCCCTGTGTCCCATAATATAAGAACGTTTTTGGCACTACACTAGTGTGAAAAACGTTCTTATATTATGGGACGGAGGGAGTACGAAGAAAGAGATAGAGAGGAGTAAAAAAATACACTTATAGCCAACCTTATAGCCAACCTTGTTGTAGTATGAGTGACTAAGTGATGACTATGTATGACATGCCAACATCAGATAGCCTAACGCACCGTGTTAAATCTACAAGGGCGCGACCGCGCGAGCGACGCGACAGTCGTGGTAGGCGCGACCATGATACGGGCTGCTGGCAGCCCTTGGATCTGAGATCAAACGGTCGCATGCTAAGTTGCTGAAAATTTGCAGAATAACCCTCCAGGATAGGATATTCACCCATAGGTCTAGAATCACGCCATGCAACCGTTCGATCTCAGATCCAAGGGCTCTCGGAAGCCTGTATCATGGGAGAATGGAAAGCCACTACCCTGCCGTTCGCATGCTGGCAGTTCGCTCCTACTCGTCCCGGCACGTCCTTCAATACTACGGTGGTTCGCGCCTAGTCGTCCCGTCCATTCACGTTACGGCAGTTCCACTAATCCTAACCCTCCTCCCAAATCCACGGCGTCCCAAATCTCCATGATCGGTGGTGAGTACAAGGTTAGAATCATCACCGGCGATGAGTTCGATGTCATCTACAACCGTTCTTCCGCGACGGTGAAAGGATGCCTTTGGGCCTATTCGGATGTCCTCTGGCTCCAAGCTTCGCAAAATTCCAGAGCAGGAGCGGAGCCGAATGGAAAAGCCTCGAGAAGCTGGCTTCGAGAAGCTCAGCCCAATCGCTGTGTAAAAATTCGAAGCTCCAAAAGCCCAGCTCCACGAAAAGCAGAATCAGGAGTTGGCCAACATTACAACCACACTGTCACCGCCGAGTGAAGAAAATCCCGAACCGGTACGCGACCCCTCCCCCATTGACAACTCTCCCTCTCGCTCGCGGTGCTCGACCTAACCTTCCTGCCGCAACCCCTACACCTCCAGATCCGACCATTCCAAGACCATCCCCGCTGGTTCCCGTCATCGGTGCTCACCCCGACGCCGTTGGCAGCCATGGTGCTGCTCCTGTAGATGCCCATGGCAGACCGAAGTGGGCTGCCTCCAGCCGGCCCAGAGGCGCCCAACAGGCTAGCGGCCTCCTAGCTGGGTTGTAATGTTGCGAGAAGCTGAGAACGCTTCCGAATGGTTTGCAACCGCTAGGTGAAGTGAGAAGCTGGCTTCAGAAGCTGAATCTGTGGAGTTGAGGGAGTTGGGAGAGTTTCAGAACAGGCCCTTTCTCTCTTCAGACGCATGTTCGAAAACTCAGATGATGAGTGGGTCGCTGGGCTAGATGTTGAGTACACCATAGTCCTGGGACGAGAAAAGGATCTAAAGGATGAAGAGAGGAAGAAGCCCGCCGTGATCCAGGTTTGCGTACAAAATGTTTGCTTGGTCTACCACATATGTCATGCCGACGTTGAGTGCCATGATTTTAAGAACTTCCTCAAGGACAAAACACTGAAATTCGTTACTATACACTTTAAGAACGACAAAGAAGTCCTGGGTCGGATGCCTCGTTGTAGGCAACCCCTTCGACCTCCAGAAGAATCGGCTGGTGCCCTCTCGTCAGCCTTCAAGGCAGACCGTAGCAGGAGCCATGGTTCATCCTTCGTACCGTAAACTGGAGAAACCTCATTACACGTTTCATCATCATGCATGGCAGTGGAATGTACTAGATATAGACCACATCCACTATGCTGCAATGGATGGCTACCTTTGTTTCAATATCTACAAGGGTTGGATGAAGAGCAACAGCCAAGTGTTCGGTTCAAGCAAAGAAGTATCGGCCAAGAGGAAGAAGGACAAGGATGAAGTCGAGAACGTGGACGAGGACTCCGAGTAAGGTGGCAGTGTCGTTGCTCATGGTGGTTCTAAACTTCTAATGCAGTGTCTACCGGATTCGTTGCATAATTTAATTTCAGGTGTGCTTAGTTTAATTTGAGGGGTGTGTTGTGCTGAGCCCCCACCAGAACTATGTTATGTTTCTTCTCGTTACTTTAACTCTTCAGTATGTACATACTACTATTATTTCTTTAATATAATTTAGCACCCCAATTAAGCACGTACTAGCTTTTTTAATAGTACTATATGCATAATTTGGCGACGAGCGCTCTCTATATGTACCACTTTTTTTTAATTTCAATTTTTGCTCCATGGCGCAATCCATCGACAGTACTACTATTGTCGGAGTAATGGGCCACGGGTAGGCTAACCCGAGGCCTAGAACCTTTCAAGACATCGGGGCAGGCTACGCCCCTCAAAGAATCCCAAGACGATCGGCCGACTCTGGGAGTCGGCCGCAGCATCATCGACACCTACTCATGGCCGAGTCCCAGGGGCGGCTGAGACTCCCGATCGGCGACTCCCGGGAGGCCCGCGACTTCATCACCTTCTGCCTTCTGGAAAAAGGACAAGACCGGGGATGGCCGGAGTACGGTCCTCCCCTACCCTGATTACCAAGGGCAGGTATGGCTACAGTGCGCCGTACTGGAGTAGATCTCCGTCTGGAGCGGCACTGTGGCCATACCAGCCCTGACCTCCGCCCTGGCGACGGGGCACTGTACCCACGATGGTCCGCAGGTACGGCCTGGAGACGGCGGGCCCCGCTAGTCGGCGGGAGGGACGAAGACGGTGAGAGCACCCGAAGACGGCCCCCGTGGGAGTCGGCCTCCGAGAGTCGGCCAGCTCCTCCCATGGGTCCCACGCGCCATTAACCAAATAAGACGGGGAGTGGCGACAGTGATCGCCCGCCAGGCGGCGGCACTGTTGCCACGCCCCCACGACCCAGCCAACGTCATCAGAGGCGCGACTACAGTGGCCAGGTCAGTCGGCGGGGCCCACCAGAGGTGGCTCCCAGGAGTCGGCGGAGAAGACGGCGGCCTAAGAGACAGACGGCTGGGACCCGCACCTAGTCAGATTACCATTGTACCCCCGGGGGGTAGGCCTATATAAACCCCCTGGAGCACCCATGCAAAGGGTTCGAACCTTTAGACCCCAGACCAGAGGCATAGAAGGGAGGAGCTAGCCTTGCCTTCCCCTACCTCTAGAACACAGCTCGAGGAGCAACGTTGTACACACCATTACCATAGTGAGCATGCGGAGACCCCGCAGAGTAGCAGTAGGGGTATTATCTCCTCGGAGAGCCCTGAAGCTGGGTAAGATCCGTCGGTGTGCATGTTTACGCCTCATCCTGCTTCCAGGCACCGGCGACGTTCTACTCGCCCCCACCATGATAAGCCATCCTTTGGCATATGTCGTACCCAACCCCCGACATTTGGCGCCCACCGTGGGGCGAGGTGCACCGTCGTCCGGAGATCTGTTCTGGACGGGAACCCTTTTTCTCCCCGGCGAGCGTAGCCAGCCCGGCACGCCAGAGGGAATCTGCGCCGACGCGCTGCACGACGCCGAGACCATCTGCGCGGCCAGCTGCCTCGCCGATCTTGTCGGCGAGGTTCACCTCTCCGACGAGCCTGCGTCCGACGTGGGCACCGGCGGCCCCGAGGACCTTCTCGCGGGTCTCCTCGACGACCTCCATGTTGCTGGTGAGCCTGCCACCGACCTGGAGTCCGTAGGCTCCACCGACCCGATGCTGGTCGATTCCGACACCGCGTCGCTCGACGCCTTCCCCACCAATGTGGTGGTCTACGACGAGCCGCTCCCTCGCGCGGAGGGCGGCAGAAGCACCATCACAGAGGTACTCATCATCGGCCACGGCGAGCGCTCCGACGGAGGAGCTCGCGACCCGCTTGATGCATCACTACAAGACCTGGATGCGCCCATTCCAGAGGACGCCGACGCCGAAGCGCTGGAGGCACGCCGCCTCCAGCTCGTCGAAGGCGCGAAGAAGCTGGCCAGCATGAGATGCTTGTCAGAGGCCTACCAGCGTGAAATGGATCGCGCTGTGGGCGGCTCGCCGGCTCCGACGGGGCCGAGCCGCCTAGGCGCGGTCCGGCAATGCGGCGCGGGCATCGCCAGCATGTTCGGGGCCAATCGCCCCGTATACGCCACGCCCGCCGAGAACATTCGAGCTGCCCAGGGGGCGGCAGACGAGTTAGATGGACTCGAAGGCGAAGAGCGCCGACTGATGATGGAGCGAGTCTAGCAACTCCTCGACGCGGCTGGCACGCAGAACGCGGCCGGCTGCCAAACCGAGGGGCCGCAGCAGCAGAACGACGACCCGCCGCCCCGTCGAGATCAAGGCGCGACGTCTTGGACGCCGACTGGCGGGGTTCGCGGAAGGAAAGACAAGGAGCCGGCTGCGGGCCGCAGTCGGACTCACCTCACCATCGAGCGCGACCAAGAC
Organism: Aegilops umbellulata; assembly: GCA_032464435.1. Lineage (NCBI taxonomy): Eukaryota > Viridiplantae > Streptophyta > Magnoliopsida > Poales > Poaceae > Aegilops > Aegilops umbellulata. The sequence continues at coordinate 35,561,515 of CP136056.1, read as the reverse complement.
GGCCACCCGAGAGCAGTAGAGCGGCGGGACGACTATGTGCCTCCTCCACCCCGCAGAGAAAGGCGAGTCTCCCCGCCGCCTGTCGACCATCCGACTCTCGGAGGCCGCCTCGGCTGCCGAGAGGGATTCAGATAGAATGATGCCCGCCATCGGATCGACCGACTCCACCGATCCCTGGTGCTCGAAGAAGAAGACGAGCTGGGACCGCCGTGTTTCGGCCCCCGCATCCGAGATGAGCCCTTTCCCAAAGGGTTCACTCTCCCTAGAGATACTCCCAAGTACACTGGCTCCGTGAAGCCAGAGGACTGGCTGGTTGACTACTCCATGGCCGTCAGCATAGCGAACGGCAACAAGCGCGTTGCCGTGAAGTATGTTCCGCTCATGCTCCAGGGCACAGCCCGGACATGGCTGAATAGCCTGAAACCCCGCAGCATCAACGACTGGCCCGACTTCACCGAGGCTTTCATCCGCAACTTTACGAGCACATACAAGCGACCTCCCAAGCCTCGCCAGCTCTCCTTGTACGTGCAAGGCCCCAACGAATCAACTCGCGACTACCTCACGCGTTGGGCCGAGCTCCGAAACTCCTGCGAGGGCATGCACGAGGTGCAGGCCATCGAGTACTTCACCGCCGGGTGCAGAGAAGGCACCCTCCTCAAGCATAAGCTCCTCTGCGACGAGCCGGAGACCCTGGATGAGCTGCTGATCATAGCAGACAAGTACGCCACAGCCGACTCTTCTATGAAGACGGAGATCCAAGTCAGCACGACAGGCAAAGTCGCCCCTCAGGCTCCCAGAACCCCGGCTGGAGACGCCAGCCGGCGGCAGCAGCAGAACAATCACAAGCGCAAGGCCCCGCAGCCGGCTTCCAATAGCTGGCAGGTCGCAACGGTCGACAATCAGCAACCAGAAGGGCAGCCTCCACCCAAGCGGCAGAAGGGCAGCAAGCCCAATTGGCTGCCGGCTTTCTCCTACAAGCAGACTCTGGATGGCCCCTGCAAGTTTCACAGTGGCGCGAAGCCATCAAACCACACCACCAGAAAGTGCCACTGGCTGACTGGGATTGCCAAGGGAGACGGCTTGGTGCCTCCTCCACCTGCTGGATAGCGCCTCCGCCTCCGCCCCCGCAGCCAGCTGCCAGGCCAGTCGGCGCAGTGCAAGATGAGTACCCCGAAGAGCACGGGGCCTACGTGGTGTTCACCAGCGTGGCAGATGACAGACGCAGCAGGCGGCTGCAGCAGCAAGAAGTTAACGCAGTGGCATCAGACACTCCAGAGTTCATGCACTGGTCCGAGAAACCTATCAGTTGGAGCAAAGCAGATCACCCAGAGGTGATGCCAAATCCAGGTTCCTACGCCTTGGTTCTGGAGGCCACATTTGCCACTGATAGGCGGGCAGCTCGCTTCTCGCGAGTTTTGATAGATGGAGGCAGCAGTATCAACATCCTGTACAAGGATACTATGGAGAAGTTAGGAATCAAGCAAAGACAACTCCAGAACAGTTGGACTGTATTCCATGGGATCGTCCCTGGCCTTTCCTGCTCCCCAATCGGCAAGATTTTGATAGATGTCCTTTTCAGAGATAAGGATCACTTCCGCCGAGAGCCAGTCTGGTTTGAAGTGGTGGACCTCCGGAGCCCATACCATGCACTACTTGGCCGACCTGCCTTGGCCAAGTTCATGGCGGTCCCCCACTACGCCTACCTCAAGATGAAGATGCCGAGTTCCAAGGGAAACCTGACTATAGTCGGCGACTACAGGAAGTCGTCCGCTTGTGCGGCCGAGAGTAGTCGGCTGGCCGAGTCCCTGGTTATTGCAGCGGAGAAGCGGCTTCTTGACCGGGTTGTGGCGATGGCCGGCAAACAGCCTGAGTTGTCGCCCAACCCCAAGGAGTCGGAAGCTGAGGGCTCGTTTAAGCCGGCGAAGGAAACGAAGAAGATACCTTTGGACCCAAAGCACCCGGAGAGGTACGCTATCGTAGGTGCGACCCTCGACAGCAAATAGGAAGGCGAGCTCGTCGATTTCCTCCGTGAGAATCGGGACATCTTTGCATGGTCCCCCAAAGACATGCCAGGTGTACCGACGGAATTCGCCGAGCACAAGTTACATGTCCGGTCTGATGCGAAGCCCGTCAGGCAGCCCTTGCGCCGCCTGTCAGAAGAGAAAAGAAGAGTTGTTGGTGAAGAGATAGCCCGGCTCCTTGCAGCCGGCTTTATCATGGAAGTATTTTTCCCAGAATGGTTAGCGAACCCAGTTTTAGTGCTGAAGAAGAACAAGCAGTGGCGAATGTGTATCGACTACACAAGCCTGAACAAAGCCTGCCCCAAGGACCCGTTTGCTCTGCCGAGGATCGATCAGGTGACAGACTCCACGGCCGGATACGAGCTGTTGAGCTTCTTAGATGCCTATTCAGGATATCACCAGATCAAGCTGAACCCGGTAGACAGACTGAAGACCACCTTCATCACGCCGTTTGGAGCCTTCTGCTACCTGACCATGACGTTCGGCTTGAGGAATGCCGGCGCCACCTTTCAGCGTTGCATGCAGAAGTGCCTCCTCAAGCAACTCGGCAGAAATGCCCACGTCTACGTGGATGATGTGGTGGTGAAGACGGAGAAGCGCGGAACCTTACTGGAAGACCTCAAAGAGACCTTTGGGAACCTGCGCCAATTCCAGATCAAGCTTAACCCCGAGAAGTGCGTTTTCGGAGTACCAGCCGGCCAGCTACTCGGCTTCCTGGTCTCTGAACGCGGCATAGAGTGCAACCCCGTGAAGGTCAAGGCCATCGAGAGGATGGAGGTGCCTAGCCGACTGTTGGACGTGCAGAAATTCAATGGCTGTTTGGCATCCATCAGCCGCTTTATCAGTCGGCTAGGCGAGAAAGCTCTCCCCTTGTACCAACTCATGAAGAAGACCAATTTTTTCGAGTGGAACCACAAGGCGGACGAGGCCTTTCTGCAACTGAAGAGGATGTTGGTTACTCCCCCTGTGTTGGCGGCTCCGACTCCCAAAGAGCCCATGCTCCTGTACATCGCCGCCACCAGCCGAGTAGTCAGCACGGTTATCGTAGTTGAGCGCAAGGAGGAAGGCAAGGCACTGCCGGTCCAGAGACCCGTCTATTATCTGAGTGAAGTACTGTCAACCTCCAAGCAAAACTACCCCCACTATCAAAAAATGTGCTATGGCGTGCACTTTGCCGCCAAGAAGCTGAAGCCCTACTTCCAAGAGCACCCAGTCACCGTGGTCTGCACGGCCCCATTAGCCGAGATCATTGGAAGCCGAGACGCGTCAGACCGAGTGGCAAAATGGTCCATAGAGCTGGCGCCCTACACGATCTACTATCAACCCCGCACCGCCATCAAGTCGCAAGCACTGGCCGATTTCCTCGTCGACTGGGCCGAGACCCAGTACCTGCCACCGGCGCCCGACTCCACCCATTGGCGGATGCATTTCGATGGCTCCAAAATGCGCACTGGCTTGGGAGCCGGCGTTGTTCTCACCTCTCCCAAGGGCGACAAGCTCCAGTATGCACTGCAGATACATTTCGCCGCCTCCAACAACGTCGCTGAGTATGAGACGCTCATTCACTGGCTCCGGCTTGCCAAAGAACTCGGCATTCGCCGGATCCTGTGCTATGGCGACTCCGACTTGGTGGTCCAGCAATCATCTGGCGACTGGGACGCCAAGGACGCAAACATGGCAAGCTACCGCTTCCTCGTGCAGCAACTCAGCGGATATTTCGAGGCGTGCGAGTTCCTCCACGTGCCTAGAAACGACAACAACTTAGCAGATACTTTGGCACGAATCGGCTCCACTCGCCAAGCAATACCATCTGGCGTCGCTCTTCAACGCCTCCTCAAGCCATCTATCAAGCCTTCGCCAGAGTCAGACTCCATTTTTGTGCCGGCTCCTCCAGAAGAAGTCGGATCCGACTCCAAAGCCCAAGCAAACGGCGCAAAAACCCTCGCAGATGACTCCAAGAACGCCGCAGTCAAAGCCAGCCCGGGGACTTCAGAACTCGGCCGGGGACTGCGGCGACCAGAGAAAAGACTCCAGAACTCGGCCCGGGGACTGCACCACTCGGCCCGGGGACTTCACTGATCCAGCAAGCGGCCGCGGACTCCAGCCCGCCGCCTCCCAGCCCGGCCACCCTCGTCCAAGTTGGAGTTCTGGCGGTTGAAGAAATAATAGCACCCTCATGGGCCCAGCCCATCCTCAAATTCTTGGTAAACAAGGAGCTACCAACCAATGAAACCTTGGCTCGGCAAATACAACGCCGAGCGGCAGCATACACCATAATCAACAGAGAGCTGGTCAGACGCAGCGTCACAGGCATCTACCAGCGCTGCGTCGAGCCAGAGCAAGGCCAAGCAATTCTCAGAGACATCCATCAAGGCGAGTGCGGCCACCATGCGGCCTAAAGAGCGCTCGTCGCCAAAGCCTTCTGACACGGTTTCTTCTGGCCGACTGCCCTCGAAGAGGCCAAAGAGTTGGTCCAGAAATGCAAGGGGTGCCAGAAGTTCCGATCCAAGCCACATCAGCCGGCTTCAGCACTCAAGACTATCCCCATCACCTAGCCTTTTGCAGTTTGGGGCCTGGATATGGTGGGACCCTTCAAGACGGCACGAGGTGGCCTAACTCATCTGCTTGTCGCGGTGGACAAGTTCACCAAGTGGATAGAAGTGAAGCCCATCAAAAAATTGAATGGTCCGACTGCCGTGACTTTCATCTCAGACATCACAATTCGGTATGGCATACCGCACAGCATCATCACCGACAACGGCACCAACTTTGCCAAAGGCGCCTTGGCCCGTTTCTGCGCGACGCAGGGCATCCGACTGGACCTAGCGCCCATTGCCCATCCACAGTCGAACGGGCAGGTGGAGCGGGCGAATGGCCTCATCCTGTCCGGCATCAAGCCTCGGTTGGTCGAACCGCTGGAGCGTTCGGCCGGCTGTTGGCTTGACGAGTTGCCGGCCGTCCTCTGGAGTCTGCGTACGACTCCAAACAAGTCAACCGGCTTCACGCCCTTCTTCCTCGTCTACGGTGCTGAAGCTGTCATCCCAACGGATATAGAGTTCGACTCCCCGCGAGTCACAATGTACACTGCGGAAGAGGCAGAAGAAGCATGACAAGACGGTGTTGATCTGCTGGAAGAGGGCCGGCTGTTGGCACTCGGCCGGTCCAGCATCTACCAGCAGATCCTACGTCGCTACTACAACAAGAAGGTCAGGCCGAGATCCTTCCAAGAGGGCGACCTTGTGCTCCGGCTGATCCAGCGAACAGTTGGCCAGCACAAGTTGTCGGCACCTTGGGAAGGCCCCTTCATCATCAGCAAGGTGCTAGGCAACGACTCCTACTAACTGTCGACGTTCAAAAGCCCCGAGCACGGAAGAGGGATGACTCCGGCAAAGAGACGGAGCGACCATGGAACGCGAATCTTCTTCGAAGATTTTACAGCTGATGCAGTATGTACCACGCATCCCTTTTTATTTAAAGTACCGAGACTCTGGGGCCCCCGAGACGAACCGGGGACTGCCCCTGTTGTTATCTGTGTAATAAGTATTATACTTCCGAGTACGCTACTCTGTGTTATGCCGCTTGGCACCGGGCTCGACCAGTCGGCCCGGGGACTTGCCGTCTCGCGCTATGAAAACGCTTCCTGCAGTCAGACAAGTAGTGCGCGGCGCCTAAGCCGACTCCCGCCATAAGCCACAGCTCGCGGAGCGACTGTCCGGTGGGTGGGAGTAAGGTAGGATGGGCGCCCACATGGAAAATGGCTAAGGACTCAAAGCACCAAAGCATAGCTCGAGCCGGCTCCCCAACAGTTCCTCGCAAAACCGACTCTGAGCAGTCGGCTTGATGTTTTCTATCCGACTTGCTAAAGAAACTCTAGAATGGCTAAGTACTTGCCTTCCCAAAGTAGCCAAGTGTTTGATCCAGCGGCAGTCCGCGGAGTGGCTGCCCGGCTGGCAAAGACGGCTTCTAGGGGAAGGCGGCAAAAGGAAAAAGCCAAAAGAGCAATAAGCAAGAAATGATAGAACCCAGACAAATATTTACATCACAGAGGCCATTGGCCGAATCATTGAACAGAAGTTCAAAATTACACCAAGTGGGTGGAGTTGTGCGAATTAACAAAGTTCTTCGAGCAACTACTAAGCAGATAAATAAACCAAGGCAGCAGCCTATGAAGCCGCGGATGGGTTCGGAGGCGCGGAGGAGATGGCGGTGTCGGACGTTGGGGCAGCCGGCGGGGCAGACTCGGCTTGATCACCTCCAGCAGCAGTCGACGCAGTTGGGCGCGGCTCGTTGTTGGAGGCTCGGTCGAGCTGAGGCTGGTCGCCCGCTCCGGCTTCTGGCGCCTCCGTCTCGCCGCCGGCTTCCACCTCGTCTTCTTCCTCGACGCTGGAGCCAATCACCTCCGCCGAGTCCTCGCCGTAGTTCGGGTTCATCCCAAACCACTCCGGCGGCGTCTCCTCGCCGTTGTCAGCACGCTCAGGAACGAAGACACTGGTGTCGACATACTCGGCGATCGCTGCGGCGCGCTTAACGAAGTCATCCTCCATGGCTGCCAGCTCCGGCTGGGCCTCAGCTCGGAGCGTGGCCAGCTGGTCCAGACTCAGGTCTGGATACCACGCCTTGACGAACTCCAAGGCACAACGTGCCCCGGCACATGCCGAGGAGCCCTTCCAAGCCTCCAGACAGCCTGCTGCAACCTCCAGCCAGTCGGCAGTCCGACTAGGAGTGCGCAGAACCGGCATCTCCGGCGACAAGGCAGCAATCGCCTGGGCGCCGACTCGTTGAAGCCGGCGCAGCATCCGGTGAGCCGGCCGTAGACGAGCCTCGATGCTCAGAAGCTGTTCGTCAAGAGTCCAAGGGGCGTTGGCAGCAACCTCCTCGTCGGTCGCCCTCCGCGCCTCGCGATCGGCCTCGATGGCTTGAATAGCGGCTTGCGCATGGCCTGGGAAGAAATCTACCAAGGCGAAGCAAGTCAGAAAAAGCAAGAGTCGGCCAACAGTTGGCTGCCCAAAAGAAACGAGTAAAGAAAACTTACCATCAATGATATCTTCAATTTCGTGGAAGCCGGAGGTCAGCATCGCCTCCTTGTCGGTCCAGGAGTAGCATTCGGCTTCGAACTCAGCTTGGAGTCCAGTCTCCCTCTCCTTCGCCTCCTCCTGCGCCTTCTTGAGCAGCTCCTTCTGCTCCGCCAGCTGCGCCGCCAGCAAGTCGCGCTCCATGACGAGCTTGCCACACTCCACCTCCTTGGCGCGCAAGGCCGTGTTGGCTTCGCCCAGCTGCTGCTGAAGAACGGCGTTGGCCTCTGAAGAAAGAAGAAAAAAGGACACAAGTCATCAGAAAAGGTCGCCAAGAAGATCCGGCCCGACTGCGCAGCAGTCGGCCCGAATCTCGGGGACTACAGACCGCGGGTGCGCCAGCGCGCCCCCGCGAAGAAACAAACTTACTCCGGCTCTCCGACAAGTCGGCAGTCCGCTTGCCCAGCTCTTTAACATTTCGGTTAAAGACGGTGGCTCGGAGGTTGTGGTAGTCCTATAGTGAGCATTTCAAAAAGAATAAGCGTTTGGAATTCGCCATTAGAGTTCCAACCCGCCTGCTCAGCAGCCGACCCGGAACTCGGGGACTACACCCAGTGGGTGCTGGCGCGCCCCCACAGAGAAGAACAAGGAAAAACAAGTCAGAAGGAACATACCCGGACGGCCGCTCGTGTTGCCAGGTGCGCCTTTGTGCGGTGCTGGATGGCGTCACTTTCAGCTCGCAGCTTCGCCTGGACGTCCAGGAGCGCCTGGTTCAGCGGGCCCATGCCGCCTCCTCGCGCCCATCCGACGGGCGCGGAGCTCATCACCTCGACCTCTGGCGTGGCCGAGCTGGCCGCTCCGGTCTCCAGAGGGCGTGGCGCCGAAGTCGCCTTCTCCAGTCGGCGACGAGTTGGCAGGGCGACTTGAAGAAGCAAGTTCGCCGTGGCTTCGTCTGTAGTCGGCGGTACTGGCGGGTCCGCCGACTGTTTATCCTTTGGGCCCCCCAATGACGGCGGGGGCGATGGTGGTGGCACCACCAGGTCTCGCCTGGGGATCTGGCGGCCCTCCCCTCTCCGCAATGGCGTACTCCCCGTCGGCTTCTCCAGACCGCTCCGTATAAACCAGAGGCGGCACCGAGTTCAACGGAACAACGAGCAGCGCTGATTGGCGGTGCGCGGCTTCTTCGGCCCGCTCTTGGGCAGCGGCGACGGCTCCGGCTCCCTCCAGACCCTGCTGGGCGGGGGCGGCCGTCTTCTCGGCCTCCGCCTTCTACCGACGGGCGGCTTCATCCTCATCGCGTTTCTCTTGCGCGTTCCGCTCCGTCGCCTCCCGGAGGTCGGCGGCTGGGTCGATGCGCCGAGTCGTGGCGGATGACTCCACCGACCCCCTGATGGAGGCGGCGGCAACCCTCCCGAGGGTGAGAGGAGCTCTGAAACGAGGAGAACATGAAAAAACTCAGACTAAACCCACCAAAAGACAAAAACAAGACAGAGAAGTAGGGGCACTCACGCAGAGGACAGCGGCGGCTTCTTCACTTCCTTACGGAAGCGCTGGGCCTTCGCAGCCGCCTCTTACCGTTTGGTCGCGGCGGCTGCCCCCTTAAACTTCTTCTCCCGGCCTCCAAGGGAACTCTGCCCGGCCCGGTGCTTCCTCGCGCCGTCTCGCCTCGGCTGGTGGTGCGGGGCGACTTCCCCTTCTTCGCCGACGGGCCAGTCGGCGAAGGTGGCCGAGGGCCTCAGGCCGCCTTCTTCTCCTTCGCCGCCTCCTTCGGCGTCGGCCTCCTATGCCGCCGCCCCCAAGTTGGGGTCGTCGACATCGCTCTTTGCTCGATCAGAGGCGAACTGGTGAGGCGGCCCCGCGGCACCAGATGATGGCTGGAGAAGAGAGTTCTGGTTCAAAGGTTAAGAGAAATAAAGAGCAGAAGCCGGATTTGGCTGAAAAAGAGAAAGAGAAGAAAATAGCAACTTACCACCGGCGGGGGATTGCCGCGCGAGTATGGCTCCATGCCAAACTGCCAGTCCCCCGAGAGGTCGTAGTTCGCGATGAAGTTCACCGTGTCCGCAACCTCCGCGTGAGGAAGATCTTTGGTGCACGTCCGACTGGGGTCCCGGTGGCCGCTCATCTAACAGATCAGATGAGGCCGGCTTTGGAGCGGCAGAACTCGGCGCGCCACGAAGGCGGCCAGCAAGTCGGCCCCAGTCAAGCCGGCTGACTATGTCAACACCCGAAGTCGCTGCACGGCGGCGGCTCCAGCCGGAGTCAGCGTCTTGGCGCGGTAGGACCAGCTGGGCTGCCTCCCAGCCGGCGCGCCGGCTTCGAAGGCCGGCAGGTTGATCCAGTCGCCGTCTGCGGCGACGTTCTTTACATAGAAGTAAGAACGCTGCCACATCTTCACCGACTTGATCAGCTGGATGGCGGGGAATGGGTTGTCGGCAGTCGACCTCCACAGCGCGATGAAGGCGCCGCATTGGGCTGGCACGCCGGCGACGTGCGTACCGAGCTTAGAATGGAAGAACTCCCCCCACAGCTCAATGGTGGGGAGAACACCGAGCAATCCCTCGCAGAGCGAGGTGAAGGCCGCCAACAGCACCACCGTGTTTGGAGTAAGGTGGTGCGGTTGGAGGCCGTGAAACTCCAGGAACGAGCAGAAGAATCCGCTCGCCGGCAGCACCAGGCCGCGCGTCAGGTGGGAGCGGAACACGACGCGCTCACCCTCCGCAGGCGCCGGCGACACCTCCTCCGGCGGTGGGGCGCGGGCCTGCACGAGGTTCGCGCTGGGGATGCGGCGCGTCCTGCGAAGAAACTCGATGGTGTCGTCGTCAACTTCAGAGCCGTCCCACACACTGGAGCGGACGGCGGCTGGCGCGGCGGCGGAAGAAGAGCTCATCGCCGGGAGCAGGGCGTGGTCCGGCGCGGCAGCAGCGAGAAGAAGAAGGAACGGGAGGAAGCAGAGGGGAGCGGGCGCGCGTGCTTCGCCGCCCTGTTCCCTCCGCCTACTTATAGGCCTGCGGGCTGAAGAACCGAGGGGGCATCGTGGGATTAACTGCGCCCACGCCCCCACGACCCCCACGATTTACCACGGAAGTTACCACGCGCATTTACTGCGCTGAGAAGCTCAACCGCCCGCGCGGCCGCAATGGATCCGTTTGAGGGCCGAGGTGCGGTAACGGCGGGCCCCACCCATGAGCCTGTCCCGTCGCGCGCGTGGACTGGCAGACTGGCTCGGCCACGTGGCATCCCTCGGCGGGTCCGCGGCAGGGGGCGGCCGTGTGGCTTATCAGACACGCCCCCCGTGTCCCGCCACGACTTTCAAACTCTTTGAAGAGCAAAAGGACCTTCGACGAGTCCGGCTTCCCATAGTCGGCTCGTCGGAGGCGGCCTCGATAAAGATCGCCTCCCCCACGATCCACTCAGAGGAAGAAACTGTTGAGGCTCCTCGATAGGTCTCCCTCGGCGCCTCACCAGCTTCGGGGACTACTGTCGGAGTAATGGGCCACGGGTAGGCTAACCCGAGGCCCAGAACCTTTCAAGACATCGGGGCAGGCTACGCCCCTCAAAGAATCCCAAGACGATCGGCCGACTCTGGGAGTCGGCCGCAGCATCACCGACACCTACTCACGGCCGAGTCCCAGGGGCGGCTGAGACTCCCGATCGGCGACTCCAGGGAGGCCCGTGACTTCATCACCTTTTGCCTTCTGGAAAAAGGACGAGACCGGGGATGGCTGGAGTACGGTCCTCCCCTACCCTGATTACCAAGGGCAGGTATGGCTACAGCGCGCCGTACTGGAGTAGATCTCCGTCCGGAGCGGCACTGTGGCCATACTAGCCCTGACCTCTGCCCTGGCGACGGGGCACTGTACGCACGATGGTCCGCAGGTACGGCCTGGAGACGGCGGGCCCCGCTAGTCGGCGGGAGGGACGAAGACGGTGAGAGCACCCGAAGACGGCCCCCGTGGGAGTCGGCCTCCGAGAGTCGGCCAGCTCCTCCCACGGGTCCCACGCGCCATTAACCAGATAAGACGGGGAGTGGAGACAGTGATCGCCCGCCAGGCGGCGGCACTGTTGCCACGCCCCCACGACCCAGCCAACGTCATCAGAGGCGCGGCTACAGTGGCCAGGTCAGTCGGCGGGGCCCACCAGAGGTGGCTCCCAGGAGTCGGCGGAGAAGACGGCGGCCTAAGAGACAGACGGCTGGGACCCGCACCTAGTCAGATTACCATTGTACCCCCGGGGGGTAGGCCTATATAAACCCCCCGGAGCACCCATGCAAAGGGTTCGAACCTTTAGACCCCAGACCAGAGGCATAGAAGGGAGGAGCTAGCCTTGCCTTCCCCTACCTCTAGAACACAGCTCGAGGAGCAACGTTGTACACACCATTACCATAGTGAGCATGCAGAGACCCCGCAGAGCAACAGTAGGGGTATTATCTCCTCGGAGAGCCCTGAAGCTGGGTAAGATCCGTCGGCGTGCATGTTTACACCTCATCCCGCTTCCAGGCACCGGCGACGTTCTACTCGCCCCCACCATGATAAGCCATCCTTTGGCATATGTCGTACCCAACCCCCGACAACTATACAAAAGTATAATTTTTTTAAAAGGCTAGAGTACTCTTCATCACATATATAGCCAGTTAAATTCTCCACCTAGAACGAAGTGCATTCCATGTAGTAAACCGATACGGAGGAAGTATAGTAAAAATAAGGTGATTTTACCGAGCGATCGGCGGGGGAGCATGGCCTGTCATGCGGTCCCACGTGTCATGATGTACCAAGGCGATGCCTGTGTCCCTCTTGAGGCAGAAGCAATACTACGTGGTTTGAGATGATGGCGAACCGAAGTGTGAAATAATGGTTGCTTTGTCCATCTGGGAAGGTGTGGCATTGTGATTTGACGTCTCATTGCTCATTACTACTATTGGGCCGGTACGAGTGGGGTGCGGTCCCCTGCTATTCTGCACTGTTATTTGGTGCTTGACACGTCGACCCGGTTGCTATATGTCCCACATGTCGGCGACAAGAAGTACAAAATTCATGAAAGGGAGCGTCGACGGAGGAGTATACTACAGAATTCATGAAAGGGAGCGACTTAGTTTTGGAAAAATCTGTTTTTACGGAGTACGTACCCATTAGGGTTTAAACATTCGTTTTTCCATTTGATAAGTCTCAATTCTACTATACTAGTAGTAGTACCATTACATGTTGGATTTCGAGATGCGTTAGATCACCCGACGCAAGCAGTGTCAAGAGGAAACTAACCAATGCATGTACAAGTTCATGGAAATTTAGTGGTCATTCATGCATTCGTTCTAATTAATGCCTTGGTAAACATAACTTCTTGAGAAAAACGAGCGTACAAATTACTTGTGCAAACTACGAAATTAATTCGACCACTCACCGTCTACCTTGGTTGGAGAGATTTTGAAATTGAGCCATAAACTAGAAAGGAGGGAGTAGTAACTTTTGTCTCGATTACTATTTGTGGCCTTGTATAGATGCAAAATGTATTTTTTTATAGTGGCCTTGTATAAGTAAATGGAGGGAGTACTAACCAAAGTACGTAGTAGGGACGAGGAGTAAAGGAAGGGAGTAGTAAAATTTTCTCCTCGTGCTGCGAGCCACCGCGCGCGTGGGCGAGGGAGCGGGCCTAAAGGCGTACAGTAGTAGTAGTAGTAGTAGTAGTAGTAGTAGTAGTAGTAGTAGTAGTAGTAGTAGTAGTAGTAGTAGTAGTAGTAGTAGTAGTAGTAGTAGTAGTAGTAGTAGTAGTAGTAGTAGTAGTAGTAGTAGTAGTAGTAGTAGTAGTAGTAGTAGTACCCATAAGCAAGCTTCACCTCATCCTGCGAGCCACCGCGCCCGTGGGCGAGGGAGACGGCGTACTAAGCAAGCTCCTCCTCGTTCTGCAAGTTGACGGGACACATCAAAAGTACTCCAGTGTATAGAGCCTTGCCTCTAAGGTAGGCCACACAAGGTTTGCCTCTTTTTTTAATTTAACATAATGCGTCAAGTCACAATTTGTTTGTTCACCCGTGGTAGACAATCCTTCCTCCACCAAGTGGACAACTAGTACACGTGCCAAATTACCACGTGGGCTGCCTTTTTCGTACAAAAATGAGCTCCACCATGTACTCGCGCGGGTGTGGTTGGGAAAGAGACGGGAGTACGTGCGCCGTGCGTGCACCTCTTCTCTTCGTGCACGTCCCCCGCCTACGTGGGTGTGTGAGAGAGAGATACAAACCTAGACATAATGCGTCGTCCATCCCCATGCCTCCACCCAGTCCGACCACCAGTCACCACCACGCCCCACTCCTCCTCACCTTATCTCTCATCTTTCTCCCTCCATTTTTATATACAAGGGGCCACTATCAAAATTACAATTTGCAGATATACAGGGCCACCAACACTAATCGATGCAATATTAATGGTGTTTGCCTCGTGGTACTAGCAAAGGAGGACATTAATTATCCCTTGCATGCATGCGGGAGTTTGTAAAAAATGCATCTTGATGTTCCGTGCAATGCACGGGCATCTTGCTACTCCATGAAAACAACACATGGCAAAATTCCACGGCGAACGAGGTATTTGAATCTGTTGGGAGGGACTATTTGGATCTTGCCCGGTGTAGCCAAAATATTGGCGACCCTTTTGTCCACCGGTGCCTTTGCCGCCGATGAACGAGGAATGGCTCGAGTGCTCATGCTGTCATGCATCCTCCAGCGCGCACATTGGAGACGAGCTCGCACGAGCTGTGTGTTTTTGTCCCACAATGCCGCCCGAGCCGCCCGCAGACCGACCGGCGACCTGCAAATTACGCCATCCAACCGTAGCCGCACACATTATGACAACGAGTCAACCAACCGGACGAAATTCACGCAAAAACGTACACAAACTGATATTTCATATAAACAACGACGGAAATCATATAAAATATCGGATTTTCGTACAAACATGACGGATTTCATTACATTCAAATGAACTATGCGGTGCTAGTTCTGGACAGCACAAGTATATAATACCTGGCCTAGATGGTCGCCCGCCGATCGATTTGTGTTCCTCATGTCCGGCAGCACAATCACCGGACTGCCGGGAGCCCGGGAGGTATATGCTTCAGTGCAAAGGATGGCTCGCTCCCCACTGCCCAATTGATATCATTGGCTGGTGCCGAAGATGATGGTGGCCGGCACCGGTTCGAGTTCCTCACCAGCCACTACTTCGCTATGGCCGGCACCGGCTCGATTTCATCCAAACATTCCCCTCTTCCGTGGAGCCCACACGGGATCGACGAAGGTCCTCGCAACAAAAGGATCTGGCAAGACACCTGTTGTGTACGCCGGCATCACCACCGCGGTGGCCTTCGTGGGACCCAAGCGGCGGCGGCCTCCCATGTTCTACTTCTCCTCGATGATGGCGGCGGACGCGGAGGCGCTGGCCACCGACTCATCGCTCTCCGTGCACCCAGCTTCTGTCGCTGCTTGCATGGCACGGCCGCTGGCATGGGAGTCTTGGCTACAGAAACGGGAGACGCGGTATGAGGCGGCGGCGTGGACGGCAGCAACGATGCCGGTGCGCCGCTCCTCATCGAGCTGGCTTGGAGCGGCGAGTTGCTGAACCGCGCGCCAGCTTGGGGAGGCAACTGGCTCCGTCGGGCGAGGGCAGGGAGGTGGATCAGCGAGCTGCATAACTCGTATCCGGTGGGCTACCCAGCCGGCTTGGATGCGGAATAACTACTCTTTGTAAGCCATTGTAAGAGTGGACAAAATGGTGGAGGAGATAGGAAGCGGCGGAGGTGTGCGATTCTTGGCCGGCGTTTGGCCTCGTTTAAATAGGAGATTAAATAGACGGCGGATGGGAAGAGCTCGGCCGGGGTTGCGTTTAACGCCGGCCCGGTCATGAACGGACGTGTGTCCAGATTGGGTTTCTCGGCTTCCACATGGGCAGGTTTCATGGAGGCGTTTGAATGCGGCACAGAGGCGTGTTCAGTCGGGCGTGCCGCGAGTGGCGCCCTCGACTCTGACCTAGGACACCGTGCCATTCTTCCACTGACTTGTGGGCTCTTTGGGTGCATGACCTGCATGTCAGTGACCCAACGCACGCAGCGCACAGCAGAGGAACCTGTGGTGGGCCAGGGCGGTCAGAAGCGGGCATTTTATAAACCGATGATTTTTCATTGAGTGTGACGCCATCTTTTCAATGTAGATAAGCCTACTATGTTGATAGCTTGTTTGATACGTTGTGATTCATAAAGACCGCTGCAAACATCAATATTCTGCTTATCATAGATAAGATTGATTAATACCCGTAACAATCCATGTCCTTAACAAATGGTGCATGCACGTATAGGTTGAGCGTGTGTCTTGCGTCGTGTGTTGTGTGCATGTAGGCGTGCGAGTGTTGCATGCGTGCAAGGGTACGTTTCAGTGTTGCATGCATGGGTGCGTACGTGTGTGTGTTCGTGAGTGCATGTGTACGTGTCAGTGTTGCACACCAGCATGCGTGCGTGTGTACGTGTCAGTGTTGCACGCCTACATGCGTGCGTGTCTTGCGTGCGTGCATGTGTACGTGCAGGGTGAGGCCACACGTCACTCGACTGACTTTTTCATCTCTGGTCATTACATTTTCCAGCCGTTGGATACGAAATCACGGGCCTCCAGTTTATCATCAAACTCCACCCCCCTGAGCCGCCAGCCACCACCGGCCGAACCGCCAGCCCCCGCCGCCCGCGGCCGGCCTGCCCTCCCTGAAACCATTCCCCACCACCGGTCCGCCGTCGCACCGGCCATCCCTCTAGCCCCCCCCCCCCCGCCCCCCGCCGAGCTTTTTCTCTGGGGATCCCCACCCCACCACCCAATGAACGCCCCCCCAACCGCCAATGACTGCCAACCAGAGGTATCACGACTTCGAATACCCACCGACCACTAATTTATTACCATTTCTGTCCTTCATATACGCGCTAACGGGTGGGCCCTATGGTAATGTGCGCTGCTGAATGTGGACCGTTTAACTGGTCAATTAATTGTGTTATCAACAAATTACGGAGCAGTATGGTGAGCCAGTGACCGTATGATCACCCTAAAATGTACTCCTATTTTATTAACACAGTACAGACTCAAACTACCATTTCTTTCTTTCATATACGGGCTGACAGGTGGGCCCCACGGTTACGCGCCCCAATGGTGCAACACTAGTTGCGCCGCGTGGAACGTTTGACTGGTCAATTGATTGTGTCATCAACAAAATACGGAGTTGTACGGGTGAGCCAGTGACCGTATAATAATGATATGTATTTGTTTAACACGATACAAACGCAAGGGCTCATATATACGCGCAAGCACTCACCGCTAAGAGCGCACACACGCGAACCCTACCCCTATGAGAACCTTTGAGAGAGTGGGCCAGCATATATGATCTTGAGATTTTACGAAGTCACCATAGGTGCCTCATAGTCGAGTGGAACGTCTCCTCCCATTGAACGTACATCGCCGGAAAATACTGAAATTAACACAAGATAAATGCAATCACCGGGACTTTAACCTTGGTGGGCTCGAGAAACCACTATCCTCTAACCATCCAACTACATGTTGGTTAGCACGACAAAATGTATGTGGTGACCGTGATGAGCTTATTCTGAAGTCTAGTGACCATATCGTGCTTTCGCTTCAAATACAATGACCGTAAGTGTCGTCAACAAAATACGGAGCACGCATTAAATGCAAAGTTCGTCAGTGTCATCAACAAAATATGGAGACATATTGTGAGCTCGATATCATTGTACTATTGTATATGCTTATTGCGTGTGTGGTGTGGTGGGCACATCATTTCTAGTTGTGGTGGGTCAACATGAAGACTCATGGGTCGGTTCCATCCTGCGCCACATATAGGTTGGACCGAGACGTGTTATACGAAGACCCATGTGGAGGACTCGGCGTACAATACGAAGCTACCAGAGTCACGGAGGACTCTATCCCCACTGGTGATAAGCCGACTATATATGATTCGTAACCCTAGGCCCTTAGTATGTTATACAAGCTTGGGGGCTAGTTCGTCGATAGTATACACACACGCACAATGCCTGGTATTCACGTGTACTTTGTACACACCCCTATCACTAATATACAATACTAGGAGTAGGCTCTTTCTTCAACTGCAAGGGTCCGATCCGAACTAGGGTAAAACTTTGCCTCATATTACCATCCAACCTAACAGCCAGGGATATCCTCCCGAATGATATGATGAAATCATATCTGCCAACTACTAAGAGAGAGGTGTGTCGGGGGGCAATGTGTGCGAGAGAGGCCAAAAGATAATGTGCGTGCAGGAGACACGTAGGCACATATATGTGCGTATAGAGGGCTAGTAGAGACCGTGCATGTGTATATGTGCATATGAGAGAAACAGTGTTTTCCAACTGAGATTAGTGAAAAGACTGGTACATAGTAGTCAGAAAGAGAGAGAGGGAGAAACAAAGAGAGCATGTGCGTGAGACACCCCAACACCCTGAGCGAGATTGTGAGCATGTGTGAAAGAGAAATGCCGATGCATATAAAGTGTGTGCACTTATGCGTTAGATAGAGAGATATATAACGCGTTTGTGAGAACGGGGCGAGGCATCGTGCATCTACGTGTAAAAGGAGGTTCTACGCATTAAATTAAAATATAAGTGGCATTATTATTTTTGGATGAGATCATGAATTTTGCAAATTGCGTATGGACGAAAATCGGTCTATCATACACCCATACTCTACTGAATTCTAGCATGTGCATGTGTTTATTTCATATTATCGATCAATATAGTGAGAGCGGTTTGAAATACAGGCAATGGATGCTTTTTCAAATCATATATAAACATTAATTAGTGCACTCCATGTTGTTAGTATGAAGCACTTTATACATTTGTCACTTGCATGGATACATTCCAAATTGCTAGCTACGAAATAGAATACATGTCGAATTCAACATAAAGAGGGTTTCGAAGATTCGAATTCATAGGAAGTGCATTCATCTATTTGAACCCGAGATAATGGCATTTGTAAATCAGATGTAAAAGGGGGCATCAATCTTTGTTGTGAGTTTGAACATGCTATATATATTCATACACATATCTAACTTTTTTTTGCAACCAAGGAGATTATATCTGGAACCATGCATGAACTGAGGTAAGTTGCATATTTTTAATATATACTCGTGTACAATGTATATTCAAATGTACCCCCTCCATTCCAAAATAATCATAGCTTTAGAATTTTCAAGAGTAAAGATTTGAGAAGTTTGACAAATCCTGAAAGTTCAATTCAAGAGAACCGAAAACGTTAATGCTTCTGCTCCCAAATATTGAACGAAGCGCCAAATAGGCCTCTGGTCACCCGAAACCGCGCGAGACTAATGTTTTGGTGGTAGGAAATTACTGTCCTGACTCTGGCCCGTGTAGCCTACCGGCCCGATGTCTAAAGGTCTAAACCGGGGTAGGTTTGTAACTTCACCAAGACGCCAGTCCCAACCGCCTCTGAGAAGCATTCATACGCCGTGGGCGCCAACCCATGCGCTCGGCCGAAATCTATTCCGCCCACATTAAGGACACCTGACATGACTGCCCTACCCCCAACCCTGCAATATGTCTGAAATTTTAGATGGGGGCAAAGTTTGTAACTTCCCCAAATTTCAAACAAGCGCGTCTCAAACCGAAACATTGTTCCCCCTTAGTTCCCCGCCTCCCTCCGTTTCCCCATTCATACTCCGTGGGCGCGAAAACGCACTCTCCACCAGCCGCGAAACCCCAGCCTCCAACGTCCTCCATCCTATACCGGCCAATCCACCGCCGCCCTCCTCCATCATGCCGGAGCCGGTTGTCGGATTTCTGGTTCCGGCAGACCCTTAAGGTTTGAACTCTGGGGTGTGCGCGGCGATTACGCTTCCTACCTACCTCTACACCTCCGCCTCGCAAGGATCTAAGCTACGAGAAGAACAACACAAGAGACACAAAGTTTATACTGGTTCGGGCCACCGTTGTGGTGTAATACCCTACTCCAGTATGGTGTGGTGGATTGCCTCTTGGGCTGATGATGATGAACAATACAAGGAAGAAAAGCCTCACGAGGGTCTGTTCTTGGCTGGGGGGTGAACTGCTAGGAGGAGTTCATCGCCCTTCTCTCTCTTTCTCTTTCTGTCTGCTGCCTATGCCTATCTACCTGATTGCCGGGTTGCTAGCTGTCTCAAATATTGAGCGGGAAGGGCGCCAATAATTGGCCATTTTCAAGGGGAACATCTGGTACACTTATCCTGACTAAAGTTGGTCCTCGCCTGCCAAAGGCTCTGGTGATGACGCTGGCTTGGGCTCCACAGTGACTTCCTCCTTGTCGCGGAGCTGGTCTTGATCTCGTTGCACCGAAATGCGTGCCTTTGCTTGATCCTCCTGCCTGTGCTTGCTCCCTTTGCACCAAAGAGGAAAGGGAGGACACTGCACGGGCTGCGCCCGCCTGGCGCCTTTGGTCGTCATGGCTTGCGTCATGGGCACCTCGTGAGGTACCCCGCCTTGATCTCTCCGCCTCCTCGCGAGCCAACATGATGAGGTCGTGCTTGAGGAAGCTCTGTGTCATCCGCCCCGCGAGGCTTGGCCCCTCGCGAGGGTCTTGGGTCTGTGTTGATGAAGGTGGGCCGTGTTGGGCCCCTTCTGAACCACGCCATGGGCCGCAGGCAGGCAAGTCTGGGGACCCCGTTCCCAGAACGCCGACTGTAGCCCCCGGGCCCAAGGCGCGCCCGGACTTGGCCGTGCAGGGAGGCGAAAGGGCAGGGGCGAAGCGCCGTGGGCCCTAACAGCCTGCGGCCCTAGGCGCCACGTGGCGGTTGATTGGACGTGGGCGTGTCCGCTTCCCCACGATGCCTCGGCATCTGCACGGATTGGACAAGTCCCTGCATGCAAAACTGGTCATGATTACCTGAGATCGTGGAGGTCGACGGTTGGCCTTCACCGGCTATAAGTACGGAACGGCACGCACCCTTCCAATCCATCCCCCTTGCTTCTCCTTCTTCTTCATGGCGCCATCGAGGAGGTTCTCAGCCACGGAGAAAGGGAAGGCTCGCCAGGTTCAGCCTGCCTCTCCTCCGCCCAAGCGCGGCCGGGGGCGCCCTCGCAAACATCCCGCGGCCAACATGACAGCCCTTCACGGTCGCGGGGGCGATTTCCAACTTGGTGACGGGCGGGCAACGGTGACCGGGGGGCACGCCTCGGTCGCACGCCCCCCTAGGCCGCATTCTCGTGCAGCAGAGGTGCTGCCGGAGTTCATTGTGTGGTCGGCGGAGCCGACTAGCACC
This sequence comes from Aegilops umbellulata, assembly GCA_032464435.1. Classification (NCBI taxonomy): domain Eukaryota; kingdom Viridiplantae; phylum Streptophyta; class Magnoliopsida; order Poales; family Poaceae; genus Aegilops; species Aegilops umbellulata. The sequence goes on along the minus strand of CP136056.1, from coordinate 35,541,184 downwards.
CGGCTTCATCTTCCTCGCTTCCTCCTCGGCGAGCTCCCGGCCGGTGCCACGGGCGGCCTCTGGCTCCAAGCAGAAGGCTGCTGTAGCCGGGCCTCATGGGCTTCACTGGAGGTCTCCACAGCTGGGAGCCTGGCCTTCGCCCGCAGTTGGCAGACGTTTGCCCGCGCGCAGGGCCTGAGCCATCGGTGCACCCTGCACTTCAAGTTTGACGGCGATGCCACCCTCTTCGTGAGGGTGTTTGGGTAGATGGTCGCACGCAGGGTGCTGCCCTGAGGACGATGACCGCGGCCGGGAACCCAGCCCCGGCGACGATGGAGAGGGCAGCGCTCGCGTGATCGGCGGTGCTCAGGGTTCCCCAAGCTTCACCAGCTCTTCCTCAGGCGGCGACTCTTCCAGCGGTGGCCGCAGCCAGCCTCCACGTGCCGTACCTGCCTGGGAGGTGGTGGTGCGTCTGCACGCCGTCGCGCTTCGGTGAAGTGCGAGAGGGAGTCTGCCTGAGTCCTGGAGGCGGCTCGAGTATTCCCTGCTGGCCGGTGTGAGGCGAGTTGCGCCCGATTTGTTCTTTCTTTTCCTTTGTCCTGCATAAAAAGACAGTACCGTGGGGCCCCGCGGGGGCGTGTTTGGGTTATCGATGTTAATTATCGCTTTGCTTTTGCTATCGTGCCTTCTGGCTTCGTGCCCATGTGTAGATTGTTTCCAACCCCAGCCGTGAGGGGGGCGACCGACCCAGGCCCTGTGTTCACGTCGCGGTGCCCGTGGGGCACGGACTGGAGGGGTGCTCCTGCAATGGACCCAGGTCGTGAAACCTTTGAATAGCTAGGACAGAAATACTCACGAGGGCGCTCGGCTGCCCCTTCCCCTCGCGAGGCCTTGCATAAGAGAAATCGAGGCAGGAGAGCGAAAAAGTCGAAGAACCATAAGTCAAAGGCGGCAATAGCTCCAATAAAACTTTGAATGAGAAAGAACACGCCAACTGTGGAAAGCAAATGAAAAAGCCGCGTCCAGCACCTAATCTAGTCTTCGACGTCTTCTCACCAGCGCGGAGCTAAGTGCTGCCACTGGGCGTGGGAGGGAGCCCCAAGGCCTGAGGCCGGCGCTCCTGAGACTCCGGGGCGTGTACAGGCCCACTCATTATTACGTGAGAGTGTCACGGGCGGCGAGCTTCACAGGCGTTGGCCTTCTTCACAGGCTCCGGGCCTTTCTTAGGGGAAACGAGCTTCACGGACATTTGCCCTCTTCACAGGCTCCGGGCCTTTTCCAAAACGTGATAGCTTCACAGGCAGTCACCTTCTTCACAGGCTCTGGGCCTTTTCCAAAAAGGATAATCTTCACAGGTGTTCGCCTTCTTCACAGGCTCTGGGCCTTTTCCCAAAAGGATAAGCTTCACAGGCGTTCGCCTTCTTCACAGGCTCTGGGCCTTTTCCAAAAAGGATAATCTTCACAGGCGTTCGCCTTCTTCACAGGCTCTGGGCCTTTTCCAAAAAGGATAATCTTCACAGGCGTTCGCCTTCTTCACAGGCTCTGGGCCTTTAGGGGTAGAACCTCCGGAGGTGCTGGATGTTCCACGCGTTCTGGATCGGCACCCCCTCCTGAGTCTCCAAGCACGCGGAGCCAGGCCTGGACACATGAACAACCTTGAACGGGCCCTCCCACATGGGAGAGAGCTTGTGCAGTCCCTCCCTGGAGAGGACCCGCCTGAGCACGAGGTCTCCTACCTCGAGAGTTCTGGGGCGGATGTGGCGGCAGTGATATCGTCGCAGTGCTTGTTGGTACCTTGCCGCCCGCAGTGCGGCTTCTTGGCGGCGTTCCTCCCCCAGCACGAGGTCCATCCCCCGCATGGCGTCCTGCTGCACCTCGTCAAACGCCTGGACCCGCGTGGACCAACGTCTGACCTTGTGAGGGAGGACCGCCTCGGCTCCGTAGACCAGGAAGAACGGGGTCTCTCCCGTCGGCTTGGTCGTGGTTGTGCGGATGGACCACAACACGGACGGAAGCTCATCGTACCAACCTCTTCCGCAGGCCTCCAGCTTCTTCTTGAACGTCCTGGTTTTGAGGCCCCTTAGGACCTCTGCGTTGGCTCGCTCTGCCTGGCCGTTGCTTCAGGGGTGTGCCACCGAAGCATAGCATATCTGTGCCCCAAGGTTAGCACAATATGTTTTAAAGAGGTTACTGGTGAACTGCGAACCATTGTCTGTGATGATGCGGTTTGGCACCCCGAACCGGCTCATGATACCCCTTATGAACTTGATCGCAGAACCCGCGGGGATGGTGCGGACGGCCTCTACTTCAGCCCACTTGGTGAACTTTTCCATGACGATGTAGAGATAGCGGTAGCCCCCTGGCGCCCGAGGAAACAGGCCCAGGATGTCCAGCCCCCAGACTGCGAATGGCCATGAAAGGGGTATAGTCTGCAGGCCTCCTTCCGGCTGATGGATCTGCTTGGCGTGGAACTGGCAGGCCTCACAAGCCTTCACCAGTTCGACGGCGTCATTGAGTGCGGTGGGCCAATAAAACCCACTGCGAAACGCCTTGCCGACGAGGGTCCGTGATGATGAATGATGTCCACAGTCTACGCCGTGTATGTCCTACAACAGTTCCTTTCCCTGCTCCATGGAGATGCATCGCAGGGATACGTCGTTTGGTCGCTTCCGGTAGAGCTCTCCATCCTTGATGCAGTATGCCGTGGCCTGCCGTGCCACACGCTCGGCTTCCTCCTCCTTCTCCCGCAGGATCCCCTGTGTTAAATAACTCCGGAGCTCCGTGATCCAGCACCCCTCCTGAGGTTCCATCGTCAGGAGCAGGCGCGCTCCTGAGGCCGGGCCACAGACCGGGGCTCCTGAGGCAGGCGGCTGGGAGAGCTCTTCTCGGGGCTAAGCCGTGGTTGATGATGCCGGCAGGGCTGAGGGCTTGAAGAGCCACTCCTCGAAGACGCCAGGCTCCTGAGGTAGCCGCCTGGACGCCCGTCTGGCGATGTTGTCGGCCTCCTGATTGGTGCCACGGGGTACATGCTTTAACTCCAGCCCCCAGAACTGCTTCTCTGTCTTGCGGACCTCTGCAAGGTAGGCCTCCATGTGCTCATCCTTCGGCTCGTACACCTTATTGGAGAAATTGACAAGGAGCTGCGAATCGCCCTTGATGGCGAGGCGTTTCACCCCCAGGGCAACTGCGGCCTTCAAGCCCGCTATTAGACCTTCATACTCCGCTATGTTGTTGGAGACCTTTTCGCCTTGCTGGAAACAGAGTTGTACTGCGTAGTAGAGCTTGTCCTGAGCGGGCAATATAAGCACCGCCCCAGCCCTAGCACCATGCCTGGAGAACGCCCCATCGAAGTACATGACCCAGCCTTCCGGCGCCTCGCTCCCCGGGGAGAGGGACCGATCCTCGTCGGCCTTGAGGCCTAGTGCCTCCGTCCATTCTGCCACAAAATCCGCTAATGTTGCTCCCTTGATGACCCTGGTCGTGCTGAATTCCAGCTGGAATGCTTGTAGTTCTATGTTCCACTCGGCGACCCTTCCTGCCGAGTTAGGGCTCCTGAGCACCCTCTCCAAGGGGTATGGCGAGACGACCTTGATGGGCTGACCCTGAAAGTAGTGTCGCAGCTTGCGTGAGGCCACCAGTAGTGCGAGGAGGAGCTTCTGAGGCATGGGGTACCGTGCCCTCGCGTCCCGCAATACCGTGCTGACGAAGTACACGGGGTGCTCAACGAGGCTGGGTGTGTCAATGCTTGTGGCGCCCTCCGGAGATGATTGCGCCTCCGGAGACGATAAGGCCTCCAGAGGCTGACCATCTGGGTGAGGAGCTCCTTCCACCTCTGGTGTGCTCCTCTGCGGTGGCTGATCTTCCCCTACTGCCGTGGCGGTTTCTGTGGGCCTTCTTTGTTCCCGTTTCGCCTTGTCCCGGTCTCTGGCTGCGGTTTTGATTCGACGCTCCTCCCTAACCGCCACTAGGGCTGCACTGGCAGAGTAAGGAGTGGCGACGAGGTTGACCACCAGGGTCTCCTGAGGGAGCGGGGCTACCATGACCGGAGGGCTGGTCAGGTATCTCTTGAGATCTTGGAATGCCTTGTCGGCCCCTTCAGTCCATTCAAAGGGCCCCTTTTTCTTCATTAGCTGGAAGAAAGGCAGCGCTCGCTCCCCCAGCCTGGAGATGAAGCGCCCTAGCGCGGTCACGCGTCTAGTGAGCTTCTGTATTTCTCTGAGGGTCTTTGGCGGGCTCATGTCCTCGACCGCCTTGACCTTCTCCGGGTTGGCCTCGATGCCCTGGTGGGATACGACGAAACCCAAGAGCTTGCCTGAGGGGACCCCGAACACACACTTCTCTGGGATGAGCCGTAGGTTCACCGCGTCGAGGCTCGCGAAGGTTTCCTCCAAGTCTTGTATTAGGGTCTCGGCCTCCCGAGACTTCACCACAATGTCATCGACGTAAGCCTCGACATTCTTCCCGAGCTGCCGGCCCAAGGTGATGTGCATCAGCCGCTGAAAGGTCGCCCCTGCGTTTCGCAGCCCGAATGGCATGCATGTGTAGCAGTACACCCCACACGGGGTCAGGAAGGCTGTCTTCTCGACGTCTTCTACCGCCATCTTGATCTGGTGATACCCAGAGAAGGCATCTAGGAAGCATAGCAGGTCGCATTCCGTGGTGGAATCGACGATCTGATCGATGCGGGGGAGCGGGAATGGATCTTGCGGACATGCCTTGTTGAGGTTGGTGAAGTCGGCACACATGCGCTCCTTACCTCCCTTCTTTGGCACAACGACAGGGTTGGCCAACCAATCCGGGTATCGGACCTCGCGAATGACCCCAGCGGCTTCTAGCTTCCGGGTCTCTTGGACGATGAAGGCCTGCTTCTGTGTGGACTGCCGCCTCGCCTTCTGCTTCACGGGGCGCACGTTGGGGCACACGTTGAGGTGATGCTCGATTACACTCCTAGGGATCCCCGCCAACTGGTCAGGCTCCCAAGCGAATACCTTCTTGTTTGCGCGCAGGAACCTGACCAGGGCTTCCTCCTGCTCGGGCTCGAGGTTGGCGCCTATGGTAAAAGTGGCACTGGTGGACCCGTCCTCATCGACGGGTATCTGCTTGGTTTCTGCCTTGTCTTGGGTGAACAACTGCTTCTTCTTGGCGGGCGCATCCCCCTTGGGCTCGGAGGCCTCCGAGCCGGCGGGCTGTGCTGACGCCGCCGTCTTGAAGGCGAGCTTGAGCACTCGCAGCGCGTCTCCGGTGTCCCCGTGCACGGTGAGGACACCGTTGCTCCCGGGCATCTTCAGGAGGTTGTACGCTGGGTGTGTCGTGGCCATGAACTGGGCCAGCGCTGGGTAGCCGAGGATGGCATTGTAGGGGAGGCCGATGGGGGCGATGTCGAAGTCGACCATCTCCGTGCGGAAGTTGTCGTAGGTGCCAAAGGTTACTGGGAGCCGGATCTGTCCCAAGGAGCTGGATGACCCGCCTCCAACGCCCGAGAAGGGCCGGCTGGGTTGCAGTCGTTCCAGGGGTATGCAGAGGAGGTTGAAGGCCTCGACTGAGAGCACGCTGAGGCCCGCACCACCATTGATGAGAGTTCTGGTGATGGCCACCTGGCAGATGGTGGGGGTGCACAGCATGGGGAGCGCGCCCGAGCAGGCCGAGTTGGAGGGGTGGTCCTCCGAGCTGAAAGTCTGGCCGGCCTTGGGCGCCGCCCGGTCCGGGAGAGCCCCCTGCCGTGCGGAAGCCGCGCTGACCCGACGGACGAACGGCTTGACATGGTGACTTGTAGGAGGCGCCTACGAGCCGCCCAGGAGGGCCGCGACGACCAGGGGTGTTGGTGTAGCGGTGCGGCCGTCTTGCCGCTCAGACGGATGCTGAGACGACACTTGCTGCCCGTTCCTCGCCAGGCCGGTGGCCGTGTTGACGGCAGGTGCCGGGGAACAGCGAGGAGCTCCGCCGACGGGAGCCGTCTGGGCGATGCGGGAAGCAAGGGCGGCCCGGCGCCCAGCGTGAGCCCGACGGGCGTCAGACATGGACGCGATGGTCGGAGGAGAACGGAGCGGTGGAAGGCGAATTCCGGCGCACCCCAACCTGGCGCGTCAAATGTCAGACTTCTGGTTTCGGCAGACCCTTAAGGTTCGAACTCTGGGGTGCACGCGGAGATTACGCTTCCTACCTACCTGTACCCCTCCGCCTCGCAAGGATCTAAGCTACGAGAAGCACAGCACAAGAGACACAGAGTTTATACTGGTTCGGGCCACCGTTGTGGTGTAGTACCCTACTCCAGTGTGGTGTGGTGGATTGCCTCTTGGGCTGATGATGATGAACAATACAAGGAAGAACAGGCTCGCGAGGGTCTGTTCTTGGCTGGGGGGATGAATTGCTAGGAGGAGTTCATCGCCCTTCTCTCTCTTTCTCTTTCTGTCTGCTGCCTATGCCTATCTACCTGATTGCCGGGTTGCTAGCTGTCTCTACCCTGGGGGTGGCTAGTCCTATTTATAGGCAAAGGACCTGGACCTCTTCCCAAATATTGAGCGGGAAGGGCGCCAACAATTGGCCATTTTGAAGGGGAACATCTGGTACACTTATCCTGACTAAAGTTGGTCCTCGCCTGCCAAAGGCTTTGGTGATGACGCTGGCTTGGGCTCCACAGTGACTTCCTCCTTGTCACGGAGCTGGTCTTGATCTCGTTGCACCGAAACGGGTGCCTTTTCTTGATCCTCCCGCCTGCGCTTGCTCCCTTTGCACCAAAGAGGAAAGGGAGGACACTGCGCCTTTGGTCATCATGGCTTGCGTCATGGGCATCTCGTGAGGTACCCCGCCTTGATCTCTCCGCCTCCTCGCGAGCCAGCCTGATGAGGCCGTGCTTGAGGAAGCTCCGTGTCGTCCGCCCCACGAGGCTTGGCCCCTCGCGAGGGTCTTGGGTCTGTGTTGATGAAGGTGAGCCATGCTGGGCCCCTTCTGAGCCACGCCGCGGGCCGCAGGCAGGCAAGTCTTGGGACCCCCGTTCCCAGAACGCCGACACCGGTACCCCGACGTCGTCGTCCAATGCAACCGCAACCGCAACACCCTCAAGGACTTAGCAGCTGAAGCCGAGGCAGAGTTGCCTCCACGACGCCGACGTGCGCCATACCAGAACCACTCTGACCACGCCGTCATGCGCCTCACTGCTGTGGCTCCACTATCGCAACCGTCCACCGCACTGGAGCTATTCCCGCTACGCCGTCGTTCGCCGCCTCGGATCTGCTTCCCCGCCGCCCACAGACGGCCACCGCACCACACTCAACAACTTGGCCATGGGTTCGTCCAAGGCTGCACCGTCCTCCACAAGTTCTGGTTTCCGACGAACAACAAGAAGATCGTCGGAAAAACATAAGGAGGACACATCACTGCCGGCAGAAAGAGGTACTCCTCTTCCCTTATTCGTGCAAATCTTACATCTCCGCTCACGTCGTATTCATCACACGAAAGAAACTAGTTGAGCATTTCTTACTGCATCTTCTTCGTGATACTAAATGCACAAGGTTTCCTCCCTTTTACTATTTCACCTTTGCTAGAGGTCAGTAGCCCGCCTGGATTTCAATTCAGGGTCAGTCGAACCGCAATTATAAGAAGCAGCACCCGCTTAGGCGCGCGGAGCACCTAGACCGCCTGTTCCCCGGGGAAGCGGCACATCGGTGTCTATCATAGGGGTTTGGGGCGCAGGAGCTGCTTGCGCCCGATCTGGAGGTCGGCCGGGCTTGAATGGATGGCCGGGGGGCGGTGCCAAGCACGGCGGTGCGGTGAGGTCGAGGGGATGGTGCAGGCAGGGGAGGAATGCTGGGTCGGTGGTCGCTGGCGTTTCGAGGAAGATTGTCAACACTAACTAGCTGGAGGTAGATGAAGGCGATATGCCCATTCTTTGTACATCGAACGGTGCAGAAAAAAATGGAATGACCTATTTGCTTTCAGTCAACTGTTATTTTCGTAGAATCCTGTAGTAATTTAGTGTGCCATGCATGTTGTAGAGCTATCATATGTCTCCCGTCATTTATTTCTCACCGACCTGCTATCTGCTACCTTTACAATGTAGTAATTGTGTACACACTTCACCCATACTCACACTATTGTTTTTTTATGCATGGGTATTTCAGACTCTGACGCAGTGTTGATGAATGCAGAAAAGAAAAGACAGAAGTCGCTCCAGTGTAATTCGAAGATAAGCACTAAGCGTTTCAGCACTCTAATGGGTGCAGTGTCAGCAGTTGGAGACAGTAAACGTAGCTCTGCAGTTGATGATCTCAATTGCCACACACAACAATCTCGGGTGCTTACTTTAACTTTGCGCTGTCAAATGTGGTTGCATGTTGCATATGGTGTCTAGGTTGTATTGCTTCCAATTTGGTTAAATTGCATATGCTTACTTTACACATTATACCTTTGATAATGACATGCCTTCCTGTTTTTGATACATACTACATATGTCTATTAACCATGTTCGTACATCAAACTAATGCTCTTTTGTATCCATCGTCAATCACTTATGATGAGACAGTCACCCGAGTGGGTTACTGTGAGACGCCCTAATCGTTTCAAGAGTGCAGTGTCATCCTCCCCACATGATTCTCAAGAAACAACAAGGCTAAATGAAGATAGTCAACGTAGCTCTCTAGTTGATCACCGCAATTCCCCAACACCACCATCGCAGGTGCTTGCTCTTAGTAGTGTGATATGTGGTTGCATGTTGCATATGGTGTCTACCTTGTAATGCTTCTAATTAGGGTAAACGGCATCTTCTTAGTTAACACATCATACCTGTGAATATGACATGCCTTCCTGTTTTTGGTACATACTACGTCTTTCTATTAACCATGTTCTTACATCAAACTACTTTTCTTGTGTATCCCTCATCAATGATCCTAATTTGTTAAATTGCATCTCCTTAGCTTACACATTATACATGTGAATATGACACGCCTTCCTGTTTTTGTTACATACTACATCTGCCTATCACACCACGTTCTTACATCAAACTACTGTTCTTGTGTATCCTGCGTCTATCGCTATGATGAGACAGTCACGCGCGTGGGTTAATATGAGACGCAATACTCTTATAAAGAATGCAATTTCATCCTCTCCACATGATTCTCAAGAAACAACAAGCCTAAATGAAGATATTGAACGTAGCTATGTACCTGAAGACCGCACTTCCCCTACACCACCATCACAGGTGCTTGCTCTAACTTCGCAGTGTGATATGTGGTTGCATTTTGCATACAGTGTCTAGCTTGTAATGCTTCTAATTAGGGTAAATTGCATCTTCTTAGTTTACACACTATACCTGTGAATATGACATGCCTTCCTATTTTTGGTACACACTAGATCTATGTGTTAACCTTGTTCTTACATGAAACTACGTCTCTTCTGTATCCTGCATCAATCACTTACGATGAGTCACCTTTATTCGTTGCATATTGCATATTATTTCTAGCCTGTTGCCATGTATTGCTTCTAATTTGGTCAAATACATTTGTTAGGGCACCCTTTTAATTTGGCAGAGTGATACTGGTTTCATCTTTCATATGGTTTCTAGATTGCATCGATTCTAACAAGTTCAAGCACCTTGTGCTTAGTTTACACTTTATACATCATACATGTCAATATGTCACGCCGTCCTATTTTTCATACATATTCCATCCTCCTATCATGCGGCTGCCTTACATGAAAGTAGTGTTCGTCAGTATCATGCATCAATGAGTTCTGAAGAGCAAATTTTATTCCTTTTTCTTGTGGGTTTGACTTGACAAGGCAAAATCAAGAAAGAGGAAGGAAAAGAGTAAGGAAGGCGATGATGGCGGTCCTTTGCAGCAACGTAAACGGAGCATCTGTACCGATTCTCCTTGTACTGATAGTGCATTACAAGGTCCAAGTCTCCGCTCCCCTACTCCACCATCCAAGGTGCTTGCTCTAACTTGGCAGTGTGATATCTGGTTGCATGTTGCATATGGTGTCTAGCTTGTATTGCTCCTAATTACTGTAAACTGCATCTGCTTAGCTTACACATGATACATGTGAATATGACATGCTTTCCTGTTTTTGGTACATACTATATCTGTCTATCACACCATGTTCTTACATGAAACTACTCTTCTTGTGTATCCTGCATCAGTCACTTATAATGGGACACCTTTAAGTTGGCAGTGTGATATTGGTTTGCGTCTTGAATATGATTTCTAGCATGTACTTCTTCTAGTTTGATGAATGACACCTATGACGAGATAGTTTTAACTTGGCAGAGTGATATTGATTGCACCTTCCATATGGTGTCTTGCAGTGTTTCTAATTTGTTGAAGTGCCTTCTGCTTAGTTACCACATCATAGGTGTGAATATGTCAAGCCGTCCATTTTTTCATACATATTCCATCCTCGTATCATGACTTTGCCTTTCATCAGAGTAGTGTTCGCCAGTATCATGCATGAATGAGTTTTGAAGAGCGAATGATATTCCTTTTTCTTGTCGGTATGACCTCACAATGCAAAATCAATAAAGCTGAAGGAAATTGGCAAGGCATTTGATGATGGTGGTCCTTCTGAGCAAAACGGAGGTTCTCTACAGATTTTACTCCGCCATCCTCCCAACAAGATTCACAAGACAACGCAAGGCTAGACAGTCAACATAGATGTGTAGATGATGAGCACATCTCCCCTACTCCACCATCACAGGTGCTTGCTCTAACTTGGCACTATTATATGTGGTTGCATGTTGCGTATGATGTCTAGCTTGTATTGCTTCTAACTTTGTTGAATTGCATCTGCTTACTTTACACATAATGCCTGTGAATATGACATGTGTTCCTGTTTCTACACCAGACTACTATTCTTGCATATCCCGCATCAGTCACTTATGATAAGGCACCTTTAAGTCGCCACTGTGATATTGGTTGTGTCTTGCATATGATTTCCAGCATGTACTGCTTCTAATTTGTTGAAACGCGATACAGTTTGAACTTGGCAGAGTGATATTGGTTGCATCTTTCATATGGTGTCTAGCTTGCAGTGCTTCTAATTTGTTTAAATGCCTTCTGCTTAGTTACCACATCATAGGTGTGAATATGTCACACCATCCTGTTTTTCATACATATTCCATCCTCGCATCATGTGTTTGACTTTCATCCGAGTAGTGTTCGTCAGTATCATGCATGAATGAGTTCTGAAGAGCAAATTTTATTCCTTTTTCTTATCGGTTCGACTTCGCAATGCAAAATCATTACAGATGAAGGAAATTAGTCTGGCAGTGGATGATGGTGGTCCTTCGGAGCAACTCAAATAGGGGGTCTCTACAGATTCTACTCCGCCATCCTCCCAACAAGATTCGCAAGACAACACAAGGCTGGCCAGTCAACGTAGCTGTGTAGATGATGAGCACATCTCCCCTACTCCACCATCACAGGTGCTTGCTCTAACTTGACACTATTATATGTGGTTGCATGTTGCGTATGATGTCTAGCTTGTATTGCTTCTAACATGAATTGCATCTGCTTACTTTACACATAATGCGTGTGAATATGACATGTGTTCCTGTTTCTAGAACATACGTGTACATGATGAGCACATCTCCCCTACTCCACCATCACACGTGCTTGCTCTTACTTGGAACTGTTATACGTGGTTGTGTTTTCCGTATGATTTCTAGTTTGTATTGCTTCTGATTATGTTGAATTGCATCTGCGTAGCTTACAACTTATACCTGCAACGATCACTTACCCATAAGACACATTTAACTTGGGACTGTGATGTAGGTTGCATCTTGCATTGTCTTCTAGTTTGTACTGCTTCTAATTTCTTGAAATGGCACTTACGACGAGACACTTTTTACCTGATAGAGTCACATTGGTTGCATGTTCATATGGTGCCTAGCTTTCATTTCTTCTAATTTTTTTGAAATGCCTTCTGCTTACTGTTTTTTCATACATATTCCATCCTCCTATCGTACTTGTGAATATGAAACGCTCTCTTTTTTTGTACATATTCCATCCTCCTATCCTGCTCTTGCCTTACATCAAAGTAGTGTTCGTCTGTATCATGCATCAACCAGTTATGCAGAGCTAATTTTATTCATCTTCTTATGGTTTTGACTTCATAAGGCAATATCAAAAAATAGGAAGGAAAAGAGTAAGTTAGGGGATATTGGTGGTCCTCCGCACCGACGCAAATAGAGACTCTCTAGATTTGCCACTGCTACTGCTAATGAAGTTGAAGTCCCAAGTCTACATGATGAGTTCATCTCCCGTACTCCACCATCGCAGGTGCTTGCTCTAAGTTGACAGTGTGATAATTGGTTTCATGTTGCATATGTTGTCTAGCCTATATTTCTTCTATTTTGATTAAATTGCACCTGCTGAGTTTATACGTTATACATGTGCATATGACATGGCTTTCTGTGTGTAGAATACACTGCATCTATCTATCATACCATGGTCTTACATCAAAGTACTGCTGTTGTGTATCCCGCATCAGTCACTCATGATTGGACGCTTTTAACATGGCAGTTTGATAGTGCTTGCATCTTGCATTGATTTCTACGTTGTACTGCTTCTTATTTTTTGAATTGCCACTTATGACAAGACACTTTCAACTTGGCAGAGTAATATTGGTTGCATCTTTCATATGGTGTCTAGCTTGCATTACTTCTATTTTCTTGAAGATCCTTCTGCTTAGTTTGCACATCATAGCTGTGAATATGTCATGCCATCCTGTTTTTCTTACATATTCCATCCTCATACGGTTGTCTTACATCAAAGTATTGCTTGTTTGTATCATGCATCAATGAGTTCTGAAGAGTGATTTTATTCTTTTGTGTTGTGGGTATAGCCTGACATGGCAAAGTCAAAAAAGAGCAAGGAAAATAATATAGTAGGGAGTGTTGTTACTTGTCGGGTGAAATGGAAAAGTTTCTGCCGTCAGGATTCTGCTGGTACTTATAGTGCAGTAGAAGGTCCAAGTCCACCGGCTAAATCTACAAGCATAGTATCACCTGCTCCACCAGCTGCAGCATCCGCTTCAACTGTACGAGCATCTCAACCAGTTACTCGTTAGTTTGCTCCAGAACTGGCCAGTTCCCAAGCTGCCTTCACACCTAACACTACTTCTGAAGCACTGCTGACACAACAGGACTTGGCAAGATCAGATGAACCTCATGAGCATCAACACCAAGACAGTACCTGACCGAGTCAAGTTGCAGTTGCAGGCTCCTTTATATGTACTCTCACAGTTTGATGTACACTAACACTTTCCATATTCGTTGTTGAACTAGCACCACGGCGCAAGCGGAAACAGACATCAGGGATAATGCTTGACAGATTAACAAAATCTAAAGGAGGAAGAATGGAGATCCATTTTGAGGCAGGTTTAAAAAGTCCACATGGTGCTACAGAGTCAGCCAAGTTAGTATCAGAGGCAGTCGTTGCTGTTAGGTGTCATGCACGTATCCTCCCAACGTGGATCTAGTACAGGAATGAGAAAGACAATAAGTTTAACACCTTCCTTGACCATTTATCCGTAAGTAATGTTATTCATCGCAATTAGTAATATTGTCTTGCTTTGTCCCATACTTTCTAGCTTCCTCCACTCACATTCTTTTTTCAACAGATGAGGTTCAAGTTGGATCCGAAAGATGATGCAACTAAACAAGCATGCACTCATGTTTTTTAGTCTGCTCTGTGACAGTATCGGTACCACCTTAGAAAATATCACTTTGAAGGCAAGGCTTACAATGAAATCGCCCAAACATCTCCAGTGGAATATATTAGAGATGAAGACTGGACAGCCCTCGTTAAACATTGTTCTGATCCAAAGTATCAGGTAGGCTATATGTATTTGATCAGACCACATATTGAACTTGTATTTATGTATGTGCCTTACAAGTGTATCTTCTTCTAGGCTAACTGTTTGAAGAACAAAACCAACCGCTCTAAAGTGAAATTCCAACAGACAACAGGATCTCGTAGCTATATTGCACAATGCGAGGCTCTTGTAAATAGCTGCTACTTCCTTCGTTTTTTGTCCCATATTATCCTATCTATATTGACTTGTTCCAAATACAGAGGAAAGCCCGTGCGTACCAAAAAGAACTTGAACCGAATGCAGTGCAAATCTTCAAGGATTGCCACACCAGCAAGATGAAGGGCATGAGCACACCAGTTCAAGCCGCTGTTGTAAGTCCTTACTCCTCCTGCCTTGAACTGATTGGTACTGTGATGTGTTCATTCAACTACTTGGTTTGCATCCAATGTCAGTTACTCTATTCACTTTTATTCATAGTTGTCTTAACGTATCATTTCACCTTACATGGTTTAAAAGAGATGAAGGATATTCTTTTGGTCTTGATCTGTAATCTAGTTGTTATGTTCACGTGCGCACGCAATGATAAAATAGCATGTTTGTTTTAAATCTGTTTGCCCATGATATGAATGATGTCATACTATGTTCATCCTACTTTAAACCATGTCTCTTTATCCTTAGATGTCAACGAATGTGAGGAAATAGACAATACAGTAGGCATGCTACATGGACATATGTTCCGAAAGTGATTTTATTATGTAGTTGGCACTACAATACATGCTAATGTATTACAGTAGTTCACCAAAATAAGTTATGTATAAACGTTTAACCTACTTTGTTTGTTTTTGTCTCATTAGTAACTTATCTGGTACACTAATCTACAAGTTCAAACTTTCAGGAAGCTATGGAACAAATGATTGAACAGCCACAACCACCTGCAGGTGACGAGGCTACTACAGGCACAATGTCACCTCTTGCTGCAGTGCGTCAGTATCTCTCCACTAATAGTGCAAAAAGCACCTTCCTGCGTAATTCTGGGTTGGTTGTCAAGGTAACCTCGTCCAAATCGCCTACTGAAAAAAACCTTCCTGCTAGACAGAGTGATATATCTGTGCTCCAGACACAAGTCCAATCCCTAATGGACGTTGTTTCAGAAACAAGAATAGTGGTTGAGAAATGTCATCAAGATATGAATGGTTTTGAAACCATAGTATCAGACATTCGCTTCGTTGTTCAAGAGCAATGGCGGAAAAAAGGTGGAGATCGTGCTGCTCCATCAGATTCTACATCCTGAAACATTAGCACTCAGGTCAAATGATCTGTGCTTCTATACATCTGATGGTGCTTTTATCTGGAAGGACTGTAAATTTTATGCCAACAGGACTTTTGTTGTATGGTTGGAATTTATTTTGTTGTGATACAACATTTATGATGTTGCCTCAGGCTGCAGTAATTATGACGCTATTTTTGTATAGTGTAGGTTTATCTTAGTAATGTATTCGGCCAAAAGCTTCGTAGGAGCCCAACATGCCAATATTCGTCGATCCCATTCCAATTGGGCTAAAAACGATTACGGGCCAAAATTGGCATGTAGCCCACTAAAAATATCTGGGCCTAAATCAGCATAAGCTTTCAAATTTTTCTGGTAGGCATGTGCCCATAGTGGGCCTTTAACAGGCCTAAACATAATTTGGGCCCTCAGTAAAAATAGGCCGTTTACAAGTGTAAATATCTCGAGCCCATAAAAAACATGGGCCTTTAATAGACTGAAAGTGAGATTGGGCCCTAATTGTGCCAAATAACCCACTGGACTTAGCAGGCCGAAATGGTGGCCCATTTACGATGCGGATCTTTGACAGGACGAAATTCGCACGGGCCGTAAATGCGCTGACCTAATACACGGGCCTTTAACAGGCCGGAACTTTGGTCCCGCTAGATTATCATCATTTTTATATGGGCCGTTAATGGGCCCGATATGACGTTGGGCCACATATGGCCCATGGTTTACGTCCGGCGTTAACATGCCGGAAATGACAACAGGCCGAAAGTGGCCCAAAGCAATAGTGGGCCTCTAACAGGCCGAATGTCAGACATGGTCGTATATGACCCAAATCCTTCACGGTCGTTTATGGGCCGAAAGTTATGATGGCCTGTAAATGGGCCCAAATGAAGCCGGACCTTTAACAGGCCGAAAATACACCGGGCCGTAATTCGGCCCAATTACTTAGCAGACTGTTAACGGGCTAGAAGTGACCATGGGCCACGTTGATGACAAGTTTAGGACAGGCCGTTGACGGGCCGATTTGACAGAGAATGTTGGGCCTTTAGCTGGGCCGGCCCATTATGGTATGCAGAATCTTGTGGGCCTTTAACTGGGCCGGCCCCATTGTGGTCCGCAAAATCTTGTGGGCCTTTAGCTGGGCCGGCCCATTATGGTCTGCAAAATCGTGTGGGCCTTTAGCTGGGCCGGCCCATTATGGTCCGCTAAATTTTGTGGGCCTTTAGCTGGGCCGGCCCATTATGGTCTGCTAAATCTTATGGGCCTTCAGTTGGGCGGGCCCATTTAAACCTTGTGGGCCACTTTTGGGCTGGTCCACGTGTCAACATATCATAGACCCATCTCGACCGTTGGATGAGTGACATCTGTTCCAACGCGGAGCTGACGCGTGGATCCGTCAGCCAATGAGAATTTTACACATGGAAAATCGGCATTGGTCGTGGCTGTTAACGAGTTATCGGATGCAAAATCCGACCCGGTAGCTTCACGGTGTTCCGTTACGGTGGATGCCACGTGTCGGTCACCCTTGACGAAAGCACTTCTGTGACATGCGATTTATCGTCATGGAAGTGGACACTTCCATGATGATAATTTTGGCAATGTCATGGAACACTTCTACAGCATCACAGGTATGACTATCTTGATTCTATCATAAATTTGTCATGGATGTACATGCATGACAGAAAACGCGGCCTACTCTGACAAACACGTATCATCACGGAAGTGTATTTTTTTCGTAGTGATCCCTCTAATCATCTAAGTGATCACGTGATCCAAACCAACTAAACCATGTCCGATCATCGAGTGAGATGGAGTAGTTTTCAATGGTGAACATCACTATGTTGATCATATCTACTATATGATTCACGCTCGACCTTTCAGTCTCAGTGTTCCGAGGCCATATCTCCATATACTAGGCTCGTCAAGTTTAACCCGAGTATTCTGCGTGTGCAAAACTGGCTTACACCCTTTGTATGTGAACGTAGAGGTAATCACACCCGGTCATCACATGGTGTCTCGGCACGACGAACTTTCGCAACGGTGCATACTCAGGGAGAACACTTATACCTTGAAATTTAGTGAGAGCACATCTTATAATGCTAACGTCGATCTAAGCAAAATAAGATGCATAAAAGTTAAACATCACAAATCAATATAAGTTATATGATATGGGCATCATCATCTTGTTCCTTTGATCTCCATCTCCAAAGCACCGTTATGATCACCATTGTCACCGGCGTGACACCTTGATCTCCATCGTAGCATCGTTGTCGTCTCGCCTACTCTTGCTTCTACGACTATCACTACCTCTTAGTGATAAAGTAAAGCAATTACATGGCGATTGCATTTCATACAATAAAGCGACAACCATATGGCTCCTGCTAGATGCCGATAACTTCGTTACAAAACATGATCATCTCATACAATAAAATTTAGCATAATGCCTTGACCATATCACATCACAGCATGCCCTGCAAAAAAAAGTTAGACGTCCTCTACTTTGTTGTTGCAAGTTTTACGTGGCTCCTACGGGCTGAGCAAGAGCCGTTCTTACCTGCGCATCAAAACCACAACGATATTTCATCAAGTATGTGATGTTTTAACCTTCATAAGGACCGGGCATAGCCACACTCAATTCAACTAAAGTTGGAGAAACTGACACTAGCCACCTGTGTGCATAGCACGTCGGTAGAACCAGTCTCGCGTAAGCGTACGTGTAATGTCGGTCCGGGCCGCTTCATCCAACAATACCGCCGAATAAAAGTATGACATGCTCGTAAGAAGTATGACTAGAATCGCCCACAACTCACTTGTATTCTACTAGTGCATATAACATCTACCCATAAACCTGGCTCAGATGCCACTATTGGGGAACGTAGTAATTTCAAAATTTTCCTCCGCACACGCAAGATCATGGTGATGCATAGCAACAAGAGGGTAGAGTGTCGTTCACGTACCCTCATAGGTCGTAAGCGGAAGCGTTATGACAACGCGGTTGATGTAGTCGTACGTCTTCACGGTCGACCGATCCTAGTACCGGACGTACGGCACCTCCGCGATCTGCACACGTTTAGCTCGGTGACGTCCCACGAACTCATGATCCAGTAAAGCTTCAAGGGAGAGTTTCGTCAGCACGACGGCGTGATGATGAAGCTACCGGTGCAGGGCTTCGCCTAAGCACTGCTATGATATGACCGAGGTGGAATATGGTGGAGGGGGAACCGCACACGGCTTGGAACAATCAACTTGTGTGTCTTAGGTTGCCCCCTGCCCCGTATATAAAGGAGCAAGGGGGGAGGCCGGCCGGCCCTTGGTACACCCAAGGATAGGAGGAATCCTCCTCCTGGTAGGAGTAGGATTCATCCTTTCCTAGTCCTACTAGGAAGGAGGAAGGGGGAAGGAAAGAGAGGGAGAGGGAGAGGGAAAGAGGGGCCGCGCCCCCCTCCCCGAGTCCAATTCGGACTCCCCTTGGGCGGGGGCGCGCCACCTCCTGGGCTGCTGCGCTCTCTCTTCCCTAAGGCCCAGTAAGGCCCAATACTTCCCCGCGGGGTTCCATTAACCCCTCCGGCACTCCGGTTTTCTCCGGAATCACCCGGAACACTTCTCGTGTCCGAATATAGCCGTCCAATATATCAATCTTTGTGTCTCAACCATTTCAAGACTCCTCGTCATGTCCGTGATCACATCTAGGACTCCGAACTATCTTCGGTACATCAAAACACATAAACTCATACTATCGATCATCAACTAACGTTAAGCGTGTGGACCCTACGGGTTTGAGAACTATATAGACATGACCGAGACTCATCTCCGGTCAATAACCAATAGCGGAACCTAGATGCTCATATTGGTTCCTACATATTCTACGAAGATCTTTATCGGTCAAATTGGATAACAACATACGTTGTTCCCTTTGTCAATGTTATGTTACTTGCCCGAGATTCGATCGTCGGTATCTCAATACCTAGTTCAATCTCATCACCGGAAAGTCTCGTTACTCATTCCATAATGCATCATACCGCAACTAACTCATTAGTCACATTGCTTGCAAGGCTTATATTGATGTGCATTACCCAGAGGGCCCAGAGATACCTCTCCGACAATCGGAGTGACAAATCCTAATCTTGATCTATGCCCACTCAATAAGTACCATTGGAGACACCTGTAGAGCACCTTTATAATCACCTAGTTACGTTGTGACGTTTGGTAGCACACAAAGTGTTCCTCCAGTATTTAGGAGTTGCATAATCTCATAGTCATAGGAACATGAATAAGTCATGAAGAAAGCAATAGCAATACACTAAACGATCAAGTGCTAAGCTAACGGAATGGGTCAAGTCAATCACATCATTCTCTAATGATGTGATCCCATTAATCAAATGACAACTTATGTCTATCGTTAGGAAACTTAACCATCTTTGATTCAACGAGCTAGTCAAGTAGAGGCATACTAGTGACACTCTGTTTGTCTATGTATTCAAACATGTACTAAGTTTCCGGTTAATACAATTCTAGCATGAATAATAAACATTTATCATGATATAAGGAAATATAAATAACAACTTTATTATTGCCTCTAGGGCATATTTCCTTCACCATAGTGGCCCATTAGCTCCCCCGGGGTTCCGGTAACCCCTCCTTGACTCCGTTTTTACCCGAAACTATCCGGAACACTTCCGATGTCTGAATAACATGGTCCAATATATCAATATTTATGTCCCGTCATGTCCGTGATCTCATCCAGGACTCGGAACAAACTTCGGTCATCAAAACACTTAACTCATAATACAAATCGTCATCAAACGTTAAGCTTGCGGACCCTACGGGTTCGAGAACTATGTAGACATGACCGAGACACATCTCCGGTCAATAACCAATAGCGGAACCTAGATTCTCATATTGGTTCCTACATATTCTATGAAGATCTTTATCAGTCAAACCGGAAAACAACATACGTTGTTCCCTTTGTCATCGGTAAGTTACTTGCCCGAGATTCGATCGTCGGTATCATCATACCTAGTTCAATCTCGTTACCAGCGACTCTCTTTACTAGTTCCGTAATACTTCATCCAGCAACTAACTCATTAGTCACATTGCTTGCAAGTCTTATAGTGATGAGCATTATCGAGAGGGCCCAGAGATACCTCTCCGAAACATGGAGTGACAAATCCTAATCTCGATCTATGCCGACCCAACAAATACCTTTGGTGACACCTGTAGAGCATCTTCATAATCACCCATTTACGTTGTGACATATGATATCACACAAAGTGTTCCTCCGATATTCGGGAGTTGCATAATCTCATAGTCCGAGGAACATGTATAAGTCATGAAAAAAGCAGTAGCAATGAAACTGTAACGATCATAATGCTAAGCTAACGAATGGGTCTTGTCCATCACATCCTTCTCCTAATGACGTGATCCCGTTCATCAAATGACAACACATGTCTATGGTTAGGAAACATAACCATCTTTGATAAATGAGCTAGTCAAGTAGAGGCATACTAGGGACACTTATGTTTTGTCTATGTATTCACACATGTACTAAGTTTCCGGTTAAGGAGGTTCTAGCATGAATAATAAACATTTATCATGAAATAAGGAAATATATAATAAATTTATTATTGCCTGTAGGGTATATTTCGTTCAGTCTCCCACTTGCACTAGAGTAAATAATCTAGATTAGAAAGTAATGATTCTAACACCCATGGAGTTTTGGTGCTGATCATGTTTTGCTCGCGGAAGAGGCTTAGTCAACATGTCTGCAATATTCCGATTCTATGTATATTGCAAATCTCTATGTCCCCTTCCGACACTTGATGACGGATGGAATTGAAGCGTCTCTCGATGTGCTTGGTTCTCTTGTGAAATTTGGATCCTTTGCCAAGGCAATTGCACCAGTATTGTCACAAAAGATTTTCATTGGACCCGATGCACTAGGTATGACACCTAGTACGGATATGAACTCCTTCATCCAGACTCCTTCATTTGCTGCTTCCAAAGCAGCTATGTAATCCGCTTCACACGTAGATCCCGCCATGACGCTTTGCTTGGAACTGCACCAACTGACAGCTCCACCATTCAATAAAAATCTGTATCCTTAGTCCTTTTCAGGTATTTCACGATGTTCTTGACCGTTGTCCAGTGCTCCATTTCGGGATTACTTTGGTACCTCCCTGCTATACTTATAGCAAGGCAGACATCAGGTCTGGTACACAGCATTGCACACATGATAGAACCTATGGCTGAAGCATAAGGCATGACTTTTATTTTCTCTCTATCTTCTGAAGTGGTCGGGCAATGAGTCTGACTCAATTTCACACCTTGTGACATAGGCCAAAACCCTTTCTCTGACTGATCCATTTTGAACTTCTTCAAAACTTTATCAAGTTATGTGCTTTGTGAAAGTCCAATTAAGCGTCTTGATCTATCTCTATAGATCTTGATGCCCAATATGTAAGCAGCTTCACCGAGTATTTCATAGAAAACTCTTATTCAAGTATCCTTTTATGCTATCCAGAAATTCCATATCATTTCCAATCAATAATATGTCATCCACATATAATATAAAAAATGCTACAGAGCTCCCACTCACTTTCTTGTAAATACAGGCTTCTCCAAAAGTCTGTATAAAACCATATGCTTTGATCACACTATCGAAACATTTATTCCAAGTCTGAGAGGCTTGCACCAATCCATAAATGGATCACAGGAGCTTGCACACTTTGTCAGCACCCTTTGGATCGACAAAACCTTCTGGTTGCATCATATACAACTCATCTTCCAGAAATCCATTCAGGAATGCAGTTTTGAAATCCCTTTTCCATATTTCATAATCATAAAATGCAGCAATTGCTAACATGATTCAGACAGACTTAAGCATCGCTACAGGTGAGAAAGTCTCGTCGTAGTCAACTCCTTGAACTCATTGAAAACCTTTTGCAACAAGTCGATCTTTGTAGATAGTAACATTAACGTCAGCGTCGGTCTTCTTCTTGAAGATCCATTTATTTTCTATGGCTTGCCGATCATCGGGCAAATCCACCAAAGTCCAAACTTTGTTCTCATACATGGATACCATCTCATATTTCATGGCCTTAAGCCACTTCACGGAATCTGGGCTCATCATCGCTTCCTCATAGTTCGTAGGTTCACCATGGTCTAGTAACATGACTTCCAGAATAGGATTACCGTACCACTCTGGTGCGGACCATACTCTGGAAGACCTACGAGGTTTTGTAGTAACTTGATGTGAAAGTTTCATGATCATTATCATTAGCTTCCTGACTAAGTGGTGTAGGAATCACTGGAACTGGTTTTTGTGATAAACTACTTTCCAATTCGGGAGAAGGTACAATTTCTCATCAAGTTCTACTTTCCTCCCACTCACTTCTTTCGAGAGAAACTCCTTCTCTAGAAAGGATCCATTCTTAGCAATGAATATTTTGCCTTTGGATCTGTGATAGAAGGTGTACCCAACAGTTTCCTTTGGGTATCCTATGAAGACGCACTTCTCTGAATTGGGGTTCGAGCTTATTAGGTTGAAGCTTTTTCACATAAGCATGGCAGCCCGAAACTTAAAGAAACGATAACTTTGGTTTCTTGCCAAACCACAGTTCATAAGGCGTCGTCTCAGTGGATTTTGGTGCCCTATTTATAGTGAATGCAGTCGTCTCTAAAGCATAACCCCAAAACAATAACGGTAAATCATTAAGAGACATCATAGATCGCACCATATCTAATAAAGTACGGTTAGGATGTTCGGACACACCATTTTCCTATGGTGTTCCAGGTGGCGTGAGCTGCAAAACTATTCCGCACTGTTTCAAATGAAGACCAAAATCATAACTCCAATATTCACCTCCATGATCAAATCGTAGAAACTTTATTTTCTTGTTACAATGATTTTCCACTTCGCTCTGAGATTCTTTGAACTTTTCAAATGTTTCAGACTTATGTTTCATCAAGTAGATATACCCATATCTGCACAAATCATCTGTGAAGGTTAGAAAATAATGATACCCGCCGCGAGCCTCAACACTCATCAGACCGCATACATCAGTACGTATATTTCAAACAAGTCTGTTGCTCCTTCCATTGTTCTGGAGAATGGAGTTTTAGTCATCTTGCCCATGAGGCACGGTTCGCAAGCACCAAGTGAGTCATAATCAAGTGATTCCAAAAACCCGTCAGCATGGAGTTTCTTCATGCGCTTTATACCGTTATGACCTAAACGGCAGTGCCACAAATAAGTTGCACTATCATTATCAACTTTGCATCTTTTGGCTTCAATATTATGAACATGTGTACCATCACAATCAAGATTCAACAAAAATAGACCACTCAGCAAAGGTGCATGACCATAAAAGATATTACTCATATAAATAGAACAACCATTATTCTCCGATTTAAATGAATAATCGTCTCGCATTAAACAAGATCCAGATATAATGTCCATGTTCAACGCTGGAACCAAATAATAATTATTTAGGTACAAAACTAATCCCAAAGGTAGATGTAGAGGTAGCGTTTCGATGACGATCACATTGACCTTGGAACCATTTCCCACGCGCATCATCACCTCGTCCTTAGACAATCTTCATTTGATCCGTAGCCCCTGTTTCGAGTTGCAAATATGAGAAACAGAACCAGTATCAAATACCCAGGCGCTACTATGAGCATTAGTAAGGTACACATCAATAACATGTATATCAAATATACCTTTCACTTTGCCATCCTTCTTATCCGCCAAATATTTGGGGCAGTTCCGCTTCCAGTGACTAGTCCCTTTGCAGTAGAAGCACTCAGTCTCGGGCTTAGGTCCAGACTTGGTCTTCTTCCCTTGAGCAGCTACTTGGTTGCTATTCTTCTTGAAGTTCCCCTTCTTCCCTTTGCCCTTTTTCTTGAAACTAGTGGTCTTGTTAACTATCAAAACTTGATGCTCCTTCTTGATTTCTAGCTCCGCGGCCATTAGCATCACGAAGAGCTCGGGAATTGTCTTGTTCATCCCTTGCATATTATAGTTCATCACGAAGCCTTTATAGCTTGGTGGCAGTGATTGAAGAACTCTGTCAATGACACTATCAGCAGGAAGATTAACTACCAGCTGAGTCAAGTGTTTGTGGTACCCAGAAATTCTGACTATGAGTTCACTTACAGAACTATTCTCCTCCATTTTGTAGCTATAGAACTTGTTGGAGACTTCATATCTCTCAACTCGGGCATTTGCTTGAAATATTAACTTCAACTCCTGGAACATCTCATATGCTCCATGACATTCAAAACATCTTTGAAGTCCCAATTCTAAGCCGTAAAGCATGGCACACCGAACTATCGAGTAGTCATCAGCTTTGCTCTGCCAGACGTTCTTAACGTCATCAGTAGCGTCTGCAGCAGGCCTAGCACCTAGTGGTTCTTCCAGGACGTAATTTTTTTGAGCAGCAATGAGGATAATCCTCAACTTACGGACCCATTCCGTGTAGTTGCTGCCATCATCTTTCAACTTAGCTTTCTCTAGGAACGCATTAAAATTCAAAGGAACAGTAGCACGGGCCATTGATCTACAATAACATAGACACGCAAAATAACTATCAGGACTAAGTTCATGATAAATTAAAGTTCAATTAATCATATTACTTAAGAACTCCAACTTAGATAGACATCCCTCTAGTCATCTAAATGATCACGTGATCCAAATCAACTAAACCATGTCCGATCATCACGTGAGATGGAGTAGTTTTCAATGGTGAACATCACTATGTTGATCATATCTACTATATGATTCATGTTCGACCTTTTGGTCTCCGTGTTCCAAGGCCATATCTGCATATGCTAGGCTCGTCAAGTGTAACCTGAGTATTCTGCACATGCAAAACTGGCTTGCACCCGTTGTATGTGAATGCAGAGCTTATCACACCCGATCATCACGTGGTGTCTCGGCACGACGAACTGTAGCAAGGGTGCATACTCTGGGAGAACACTTATACTTTGAAATTTAGTAAGGGATCATCTTATAATGTTACTGCCATACTAAGCAAAATAAGATGCATAAAAGATAAGCATCACATGCAATCAAAATATGTGACATGATATGGCCATCATCATCTTGTGCTCATGATCTCCATCACCGAAGCATCATCATGATCTCCATCGTCACCGGCGCGACACCTTGATCTCCATCGTAGCATCGTTGTCGTCTCACCAACTATTGCTTCTACGAATATCGCCACCGCTTAGTGATAAAGTAAAAAACAATTACATGGCGATTGCATTGCATACAATAAAGCGACAACCATATGGCTCCTGCCAGTTGCCGATAACTCTGTTTACAAAACATGATCATCTCATACAACAATTTATATCACATCATATCTTGACCATATCACATCACAGCAAGCCCAGCAAAAACAAGTTAGACGCCCTCTACTTTGTTGTTGAAAGTTTTACGTGGCTGCTATGGGCTTCTAGCAAGAACCGTTCTTACCTACGCATCAAAACCACAACGATTTTTCGTCAAGTGTGTTGTTTTAACCTTCAACAAGTACCGGGCGTAGTCAAACTCAATTCAACTAAAGTTGGAGAAACAGACACTCGCCAGCCACCTGTGTGTGAAGCACGTAGGTAGAACCAGTCTCATGAACGCGGTCATGTAATGTCGTTCCGGGCCGCTTCATCCAACAATACCGCTGAATCAAAGTAAGACATTGCTGGTAAGGAGTATGACTATTATCGCCGACAACTCTTTGGGTTCTACTCGTGCATATAACATCTACGCATAGACCTGGCTCGGATGCCACTGTTGGGTAACATAGTATTTCAAAAAAAATCATACGATCACGCAAGATCTATCTAGGAGAAGAATAGCAACGAGCAGGGAGAGTGTGTCCACGTACGCTCATAGACCGAAAGCGGAAGCGTTT
Organism: Aegilops umbellulata; assembly: GCA_032464435.1. Classification (NCBI taxonomy): domain Eukaryota; kingdom Viridiplantae; phylum Streptophyta; class Magnoliopsida; order Poales; family Poaceae; genus Aegilops; species Aegilops umbellulata. The sequence continues at coordinate 35,515,204 of CP136056.1, read as the reverse complement.
TGTAACGCGGTTGATGTACTCAAACGTCTTCGCGATCCAACCGATCCAAGCACCGAACGTACGGCATCTCCGCATTCAGCACGGTCAGCTCGATGATGTCCCTCAAGCTCTTGAGCCAGTTGAGGCCGAGGGAGAGTTTCGTCAGCACAACAGCGTGGTGACGGTGAGGATGTAGTTACCGGAGCAGGGCTTTTCCTAAGAACTATGAGATATGACCGAGGTGTGTAACTGTGGAGGGGTGCACCACACACGGCTAAAAGATCAACTTGTGTGTCCTAGGGTGCCCCCCTCCCCACGTATATAAAGGAGGGAGGAGGGGAGGGCCGCCCAGCCCCTAGGGCGCGCCCAAGAGGGGAGTCCTACTAGGGCTCCTAGTCCTAGTAGGATTCCATCAAACGGGACATAGGGGAAGGAAGGAGAGGGAGAGGGAGTAGGAAAGGGGGTGCCGCCCCCCTTCCCTTGTCCAATTCGGACTGCTAAGGGGGGGTCCTACCCTGGTGGCCCTCCTATCTCTCCAATAAGGCCCATGGTGGCCCATTAGTTCCCCCGGGGGTTCCAGTAACCCCTCAGGCACTCTGTTTTTACCCGAAACTATGTGGAACACTTCCGGTATCCGAATAACATGGTCCAGTATATTGATCGTTATGTATCGACCATTTGGAGACTCCTCGTCACATCCGTGATCTCATCCGAGACTCCGAGCAAACTTCGGTCATCAAAACACTTAACTCATAATACAAATCATCATCGAACGTTAAGCTTGCGGACTCTACGAGTTCGAGAACTGTGTAGACATGACCGAGACACATCTCCGGTCAATCACAAATAGTGGAACCTGGATGCTCATATTGGTTCCTACATATTCTACGAAGATCTTTATCGGTTAAACCGCATAACAACATACGTTGTTCCCTTTGTCATCGGTGTGTTACTTGCCCGAGATTCGATCGTCGGTATCATCATACCTATTTCAATCTCGTTACCGGCAAGTCTATTTACTCGTTCTATAATACTCCGTCCCGCAACTAACTCATTAGTCACAATGCTTGCAAGGCTTATAGTGACGAGCATTACCAAGAGGCCCCAGAGATACCTCTCTGAAACATGGAGTGCAAATCCTAATCTCGATCTATGCCAACCCAAAAAATTACTTCGGAGACACCTTTAGAGCATCTTTATAATCACCCATTTACGTTGTGACGTTTGATAGCACACAAAGTGTTCCTCCGGTATTCGGGAGTTGCATAATCTCATAGTCTGAGGAACATGTATAAGTCATGAGGAAAGCAGTAGCAATGAAACTGTAAAGATCATAATGCTAAGCTAACAAATGGGTCTCGTCCATCACGTCATTCTCCTAATGATGTGATCCCATTCATCAAATGAAAACACATGTCTATAGGAAACATAACCTTCTTTGATAAACGAGCTAGTCAAGTAGAGGCTTACTAGGGACACTTATGTTTTGTCTATGTATTCATTTAACACATGTACTAAGTTTCCGGTTAATACAATTCTAGTATAAATAATAAATATTTATCATGAAATAACAAATAATAACTTTATTATTGCCTCTAGGGCATATTTCCTTCATGCGGCACACCGCGCTACTGATAGGCCAAAAACCAGCGCTACTACAAGGCTTTTCCCTAGTAGTGTTAAGACGTGTCACGATCCTTCTGAAAGGAGCGTCAGGCGTTATAGATGCCCAAGCCTCGGAGACCACATCATGGAAGCCCTCAAGTTTCGGCCATAAGCAAGATTTCAAGTGTGAGGCTTCTTGGCTTTCACACCCTGAAATTTTTGCGGAGTGGAGAAAGCTTGGCATTCCTTTGTTAATGCCAAGGATAACTTGAGTGCATTTTTGCTTAAATTTAAAATTTTAAAAGGTCTGGGGTCACTAGTAGAAAAAGGCCCATTTGTCCCGGTTGTGGAACCAGGACTAAAGCCCAATACCTTTAGTCCTGGTTCACCTATGAACCGGGACAGATGGGCTCCACATGGACGCTGTGGCTTGCCCAGGCAGGAGGGCCTTCTGTCTAGGTTGGTAGCACCAACCGGGACCAAAAAGAATCCACGCATCAGCAGTTCAAGGGGTGGGGTTTTCGTTTTTTTAAGGGGGGGGGGGTTGGGAGTTTTGTAGGGTTAACTTAGGGGCTTCATATATTGTGTTAGCTAGCTAATAGAGAGAAGTGTCGTCCTCTCTTATCTCCGTGCTTGATCGACGCTACGTACTATACGTATAGAGAGGACTCGACACGCTAGCTAGTAAGCAAATCAAGGAAACCATTAAGTACACAAGATCGTCATGAACATATACAAAGAGAAGTGGTCGACCTCTCCTTCTCCGAGAGATTGGTCGAACAACAAGTTTTCGTACATCTATCTGACGCTACTGGCTACATATATACAATATAAGATCTCTTACAATTCCCTAACATCTAATGTCAAATTCCACATGGTATTCTCTGGCTTTATTTATGACGTGGTCAAGAAAGAATCCCGCCAGTTCCTCTTGAATTGCTCGTATGCGATCTTGTGGTAGGTGTTCATCCGGAATCTGCCACAACTAATTTGAAGAAGGGGATCAATACATATATATGAATGAAACTCAACACAAATGATGGTAATAAAATAAAATTGTGAATATTATTGCTTACGCACTTTGAGGGAGTCCTGGATTAGGGGGTGTTCGGGTAGCCGGACTATAGCTTCGCCGGACTCCTGTACTATGAAGATACAAGATTGAAGGCTTCGTCCCGTGTCCGGATGGGACTTTCCTCGGCGTGGAAGGCAAGCTTGGCGATGAGGATATTAAAGATCTCCTACCATTATAACCGACTCTGTGTAACCCTAACCCTATCCGGTGTCTATAGAAACCGGAGGGTTGTAGTCTGTAGGACAATCATCTTCATACACAATCATACCATAGGCTAGCTTCTAGGGTGTAGCCTCCTTGATGTCGTGGTAGATCTACTCTTGTACTACCCATATCATCAATATTAATCAAGCAGGAGTAGGGTATTACCTCCATCGAGAGGGCCCGAACCTGGGTAAAAATATCGTGTCCCTTGTCTCCTGTTACCATCCGGCCTTGACGCACAGATCGGGACCCCCTACCCGAGATCCGCCGGTTTTGACACTGACATTGGTGCTTTCATTGAGAGTTCCTCTGTGTCATCGCCTTTTAGGCCCGATGGCTCCTTTGATCATCAACAACGATGAGGTCCAGGGTGAGACTATTCTCCCCGGACAAATCTTCGTCTTCGGCGGCTTCGCTCTGCGGGCCAATTCGCTTGGTCACCTGGAGCAGATCGAAAGCTACGCCCCTGGCCGTCAAGTCAGGTTTGGAAGCTTAAACTACACTGCTGATATCCGCGGAGACTTGATCTTCGACGGGTTCGAGCCACAGCCAAGCGCGCCGCACTATCTCTAGGGGCATGATCTAGCTCTACCTCCGAACGGTGTCCTGGAGGCCGCACACGCACCGGTTCGGACCCCTAACTCGGAGCCTATTGCGCCAATTGAGGATGAGCGCTTGGACGTCACCTCGAGGGCTGCGATCTCAAAGGCGATCGAGCCGAGCGCCAGCCCCGCACTCCGCGTGGCCCGTGACTCCGAGGGCCCGGACTCTTCTCCGGACTCCGAAACCCCCGCGCCCCTGCCAATCGAATCCGATTGGGCGCCGATAATGGAGTTCACCGCCGCGGACATCTTTCAGCACTCGCCCTTTGGCGACATCCTGAATTCTCTCAAGTCTCTCTCTCTAACAGGAGAGCCCTGGCCGGACTACGGTCAGCAAGGATGGGATACGGACGATGAAGAAATTCAAAGCCCACCCACCACCCACTTTGTAGCCACTGTCGACGATTTAACCGACATGCTTGACTTCGGCTCCGAAGACTTCGACGGTATGGACGACGAGGTAGGAGACGAACAAGAACCAGCACCTGTAGGGCACTGGAAGGCCACCTCGTCATATTACATATATATGGTGGATACTCCAAAAGATGGAGATGGCGATGGAACAGCGGGGGATGACACCTCCAAGAAACAGCCAAAACACCGGCGTCAGCGGCGCCGCTCTAAATCCCACCAAAGCAAAAACGGTGATTCCGGCACGGGATATAATACTACCCCGGATAGCGCCGAAGAACACCCACCCCAGCAAGATTCGACGCAGGAAGATGGAGAAGCCAACCCTCATGAAAGAGCGGCAAACCGAGAGGTTGAGGATGATAACTATATGCCTCTCTCTGAAGACGAGGCAAGCATCGATGACGACGAATTCGTCGTACCATCAGACCCCGCCGAACAAGAGCGTTTCAAACGCAGGCTTTTAGCCACGGCAAACAGCCTTAAGAAAAAGCAGCAACATCTTAGAGCTGATCAAGATTTGCTAGCTGATAGATGGACTGAAGTCCTTGCGGCCGAAGAGTATGAACTCGAACGCCCCTCCAAGAGTTACCCAAAGCGCAGTCTGCTACCCCGATCAGAGGAGGAAGCGCCTACATCACCAGCGCACGACATGGCAGACCGGCCACCTCGCGGCCACGACAGAGAGGCCTCTCGGCCCTCCACCCAAGCCATGCCCCGACGCCGCTCAACTAAGGCACGGGAAAATGCGCCAGACCTGCGAGACGTACTGGAGGATAAGGCAAGACAAACAAGATCGATCTACGGATCGCGCAGGCTCCCGACGACACGTGACGATGATCTTCACTCCGGATACAACAAATCCGGCCAGGCTGAACACAACAGACATAGCTCTTCCGAGCTGGGTCGTGACATAGCCTGGTACTGGGGCGCCACACACCCACTATGCTTCACAGATGAAGTAATGGATCATAAAATCCCAGAGGGTTTCAAACCCGTGAACATCGAATCATACGATGGCACCACAGATCCGGCGGTATGGATCAAGGATTATCTCCTTCACATCCACATGGCACGTGGCGATGATCTACACGCCATCAAATAGCTCCCGTTCAAACTCAAAGGACCGGCCCGGCACTGGCTTAACGGCTTGCGAGCGGACTCAATCGGTTCTTGGGAGAACCTGGAGGCCGCATTCCTCGACAACTTCCAGGGCACCTACGTGCGACCACCGGACGCCGACGACTTAAGCCACATAATTCAGCAGCCAGAAGAATCGGCCAGGCAATTCTGGACACGGTTCCTAACAAAGAAAAACCAGATAGTCGACTGTCCGGACGCAGAGGCCCTAGCAGCCTTCAAGCATAACATCCGCGATGAGTGGCTTGCCCGGCACCTGGGACAGGAAAAGCCGAAATCTATGGCAGCCCTCACGACACTCATGACCCGCTTTTGCGCAGGAGAAGATAGCTGGCTAGCTCGCAGCAACAACTTATCAAAGAACCCTGGTAATTCGGATACCTAGGACAAAAGTGGCAGGACACGTCGAAATAAGCAAAAGCGCCGCATAAGCAGCGACAGCAATGAAGATACGGCAGTTAATGCCGGATTCAGAGGCTATAAATCCGGTTAGCGGAAAAAGCCATTCAAAAAGAATACTCAGGGCCCGTCCAGTTTGGACCGAATACTCGACCGCTTGTGCCAGATCCATGGCACCCCCGAAAGACCAGCCAATCACACCAACAGGGATTGTTGGGTGTTCAAGCAGGCAGGCAAGTTAAGAGCCAAAAAAAAGATAAGGGGCTGCATAGCGATGACGAGGAGGAGCCTAGGCCGTTGAACAACAATGGACAGAAGGGGTTTCCCCCACAAGTGCGGACGGTGAACATGATATACGCAACCCACATTCCCAAGAGGGAGCGGAAGCGTGCGCTACGGGACGTATACGCGATGGAGCCAGTAGCCCCAAAGTTCAACCCATGGTCCTCCTGCCCGATCACTTTTGATCGAAGGGACCAGCCCACTAGCATCCGTCATGGCGGCTTTGCCGCATTGGTTCTCGACCCAATCATCGACGGATTTCATCTCACAAGAGTCCTAATGGACGGTGGCAGTAGCCTGAACCTGCTTTACCAGGATACAGTGCGGAAAATGGGCATAGATCCCTCAAGGATTAAGCCCACAAAGACGACCTTTAAAGGCGTTATACCAGGTGTAGAGGCCAATTGCACAGGCTCAGTAACACTTGACGTGGTCTTCGGATCTCCAGATAATTTCCGAAGCGAAGAGTTAATCTTCGATATAGTCCCGTTCTGCAGTGGCTATCACGCCCTGCTCGGACGAACCGCATTCGCAAAATTCAATGCGGTGCCGCACTACGCGTACCTCACTCTCAAGATGCCATACCTCAAGGAGTAATCATGGTCAACGGAAACACCGAACGCTCCCTCCGTACGGAGGAGCACACGACGGCTCTCGCAGCGGAAGTACAAAGCAGCCTTCTTAGGCAGTTCTCCAGTCCGGCCGTTAAAAAGCCAGACACTGCCAAGCGCGCCCGGAGTAACCTACAAAAAGACCGCCCGGCACGTTCTGAGCAGGCGTAGCAATGCGGCCCCAACCCCAGCCCTCGCGATATAGCAAAACCAGTGCCTCGCGTACATAACTACGCCCTTGAAATACCATGGGCACGGGGGAAGGGGCACAATAATGACGCACCCAAAATACGGCTTAAAACATACTAGGGGCTGCCGGATTCTTTTTTCTTATTTTCAGGACTCCACATTTCGGACGACCTGTTCGGCAATTCGACTGCCGCACAAACGATGCAAGATCCAGGGAAGCAGACGAAGCCATGCCGCATTATGGAACTCCCAGGTGGTCTCTGTTACGAGCGGTATACCTGTTTCAAATACAATTCCGCGGCCTGCCCCTGGTCAGGACATGTTAAATAGTCCAGTATATTTTTGCTTATCGCATTACTTGTATCGTTCGGCTTTGATAAATAGCCTCTCTATAAACAATGCATAGCTTTTTGTATATTTTTTGCATTATCCTATTTTCATATATATGTTTTAACATAATTGCACCCATACACCATGGTACGGCCAACACGCCAGGGGCTTCAGTACCCGTTAATATGGTGTGAGAAGTCCGTGCACTTTCACAAGTGCGGCACCCCGAACTTATAGCACTATATGCATCGGCTCCGAATCATGATTTGGGTCAATAGTTGGGTTTGCCCGGCTCCTATGTTTTGGTGCCTTACGTTCCGCTATATCGGCTAAGGTAGCACTAGGAGAACCACTGCGATTGTGCCCCGGTTCAGCTGGGTTAAGCACCTCAGTGGAGAAAGCTAAAACTGACTGTCATGATGGGGCAAGAGACCGGTCGCTGTTTGAGAGGCTTTTCGAGTCCCTAAAGACTTATGCCGCTTCGAGCGAGGAGCTGGCTTTGTCCGGCCAAAGGCATGGATAGCGCCCTGAACTCGGTCTTCCGAACTAGGGGCTTCGCCGAAATTTAAAATTATAAAGTTCTATGGCTAAGTGAGAGTGTTCAAGCATTATAGTCCGATTGCTTGGTTCGTTGTGCTGAGCGCCTCCCTCGAAGGACCCAACCATGGGAAAAAGAGCGCTCAGGTTTATCCCTAACACCCCAGCACTAGTGACATGGGGGCAGAAGCCGACGACTGGCCATCTCTCAATTTTTTGATAAACGGCCTCACAGAAAATAATATTTTAAATTCAGTAAGCATTGCTTAGCGCATATGAACAAGTTTTCACCGCACAGGATAAACACGAGCGAGTTCATTCAAAAATCACATACTTCATACATTCGTCCGCCACAAGGCGGGCACCTGCAAGAACATCCTTGTAGTAGTTCTCGGGCTTGCGATGCTCCTTCCCCGACAGCGGCCCGTCCTTCACAAGCTTCTCTCTGTCTAGCTTACCCCAGTGCACCTTTGCACAGGCAAGGGCCCGACGGGCACCTTCGATGCAGACAGAGCGCTTGATGACCTCGAGCCTTGGATAGGCTTCCACCAGCCGCCGCACCAGCCCGAACTAGCTCCCAGGCAGGGCCTCTCCAGGCCACAGCCGAACTATGAAGCCCTTCATGGCCTGTTCGGCCGCCTTGTGGAGCTCGACCAGCTGTTTCAGCTGGTCGCTCAGGGGTACAGGGTGTCCGGCCTCAGAATACTGAGACCAGAACACACTCTTCGTCGAGCTTCCCTCTTCAGCTCAGTAGAATGCGGCGGCGGCGGATACGCTGCAGGGAAGATCTGCGAATGCCCATGGAGAGCTTCGGATTCGGGTAAGTGACAAGTAGTTTACTTTTATATTTCTGCTTTGCATTGAGAATGCCTTACCCGCTGCTATCTTTTTCATCTCCTCCAGCTCTTGGAGGGCCTTTTGGGCTTCGGCCTTGGCACCTTTGGGGGTCTCAAGGGCCGACGCGAGCTCGGATGCTTGCGCCTTTGACTCAAGCTCCAAGCTCTCATGTTTTTTCATGAGAGCCTGCAACTCTTGCTGCACCTCGCCGACCTAAGCCCCAAGTCTCTCTTGCTCGGTGCGCTCCTCGGATGTTTTCTTTTCGGCCTCAGATAGCGCCTGCTTGAGGGTCGCCACCTCAATTGTGGCCCCTATAATAAGCAGTACGATCCTATTATTTTTTGCAACCACGCCTCTCTATAGGCACCTTTTTCTGTAGGGTATTTCTTACCTTCCTTTTCCTCGAGCTGCCATTTGGCAAGGCCGAGCTCTTGCTCGGTCCGCCCGAGGTCCTGTTTCAGGACATCCACCTGCGCAGTCAGTGCGGCGGTGGATAGCAGCGAAGCCTGCATGCGCATATTGACTCTTTATTGTTAGACTCCTGCGAAAATTAATAGATCCTCTATTCGGCTTTTCTTTCCGAACGCCAAACAGAGCATCAGGGGCTACTATCTATGTGGTAATATTTTGACATATTTTTACTTACCTCGAAGCCTGTCAGAAGGCTAGCGCAAGCTTCAGTCAGTCCGTTATTGGCGGACTGAACCCTCTGGATCACCGTACTCATGATAGTACGGTGCCCCTTGTCGATGGAGGCGCCGTCAAGCACCTCCAGCAGATGGTCCAGTGACTCCGGTTGGACGGAAGTTGCTGGCTTAAAGCAGGACTTGGAGCCCTGGGGGGTCTTGTCCCCTTCACTCCTGGGTCCGGGAGGTTGCCTTGCGGCTCCTCTGGGACCACCTCCTCCTGCCCCGGAGCTTGTCGCGACGCCACTTCGGCATCATCCGCGGTGCGGGGGGAGACAGCAGACGGAACGGAGTTCACGTCCGATGAGTCCAGGGAGCCGGCCGACGATTCGTTGTATTCGGCCTGGGGCAGGCTGCATAATTACATTCGACATTAAGGAAAGCTGTGCAACAAAGGAACATCATGAGTTACTCTGATACCCGAACTTACGATTTCGCCGGACGCTTGGCCCTGTTCGGCCACTCCTCTTCGCTCTCTTCGGCGTCATGGGGATAGTCCAGCGGAGGGGTCTTCCTTTTCCTAGACCCCTCGGCCTCCCACGCTGGGGCGGCCTTCTTCTTCTCTCCTCCCTCTGCTGGGGGGGAGAGCTTTCTTCTTCATCCTCCTCGTTTTCACGGGAGGAGGGCGTCTCGGACTCGTCAGACGACGAGTCCGACACCACCACGTTACGGGCACTCCTTCGAGTCCCCGTGGTCTTCTTCTTCTTGACCTTCTTTTCCGGCACCACATAAGGTGCCGGAACCAGCAGCTTCACTAGGAGCGCATGGGCTGGATCCTCGGCCAAGGGAGCCAGACAGTTAATTGGTCCGGATATCGCCTGCCAAGCCTGTCAAAGGTAAGGGAGTTTAGATCCCGCACATAGTCAAAACTGTGAAAGGAAATAAAGAGCTTAGTATCCTGTAAAAGGCGAAGATAGCTTACCTCGCTAGCGTGACGCTGCGAGCTGTATCCACCGTCCTCGGAGGCGGATGCGGGAGCCTCGGCGCCCTTGAAGCGCACCTTCCAAGCATCTTCGTACGTCGTATCGAAGAGCCTGTTAAGGGTTTGGTGCTGCGCCGGGTCGAACTCCCACAAATTGAAGCCCCGTTGTTGGCACGGGAGGATCCGGGGGACGAGCATAACCTGGACTATATTAACAAGCCAGATTGGCTTGTTCTCCAGGGACTGGATGCAAGTTTGCAATCTGGTCACCTCTTCTTCGTTGCCCCACGACAGGCCCATCTCTTTCCAGGAGATAAGCCGCGTGGGGGGTCCGGATCGGAACTCGGGGGCTGCGACCCATTTCGGATCGCGTGGCTCGGTGATGTAAAACTACCCTGCTTGCCACCCCTTTAGGGTCTCCACAAAGGAGCTCTCGAACCATAGGACGTTGGCCATCTTGCCCGCCATGGCGCCTCCGCACTCCGCTTGGCTGCCGCACACCACCTTGGGCTTGACGTTGAAAGTCTTAAGCTAGAGGCCGAAATGGGGGCGGACGCGGAGGAAGGCCTCGCACATGATGATAAACGTCGAGATGTTGATGATGAAGTTTGGGGCCAGATCATGGAAATCCAGGCCGTAGTAGAACATGAGTCCCCGGACGAATGGGTGGAGTGGAAAACCCAGTCCGCGGAGGAAGTGGGGAAGGAAAACTACCCTCTCATGGGGCCTTGGGGTGGGGAGAAGCTGCCCCTTCTTGGGAAGCCGGTGCGGGATGTCCTTGGATAGGTATCCGGCCTTCCTCAGCTTTTTCACTTGAACCTCCGTAACGGAGCAGACCATCCACTTGCCTCCCGCTCCGGACATTGCTGGAGAAGGTTGAGGTGGGAAGAGCGGGCTTGGGCGCTGGAGCTCGAGTGCGCAAGAGATGGATTGGCAAAGGAGGAAGAAGGCGTAGGTAAAAAGGTGGATCCTTATCCCCTTATATGGGCGGATGCGGTTATGCGTCCCCACTTGCCTAATAAAACTCGCTTGCCTCCCAAGCGCCGTGGTAAATGGCACGGTTGGGTTACCCACGTCCGTATTGATGAGAATCCCGTAAAAAGGGCACACGATCTCTGCTTTGACAAGACGTGCCAAGGAAACCGCCTCGCTAAACGTGCTGAGGTGGAAAAGTAAAAAAGATTTATGTAAAGAACTTGGCCGTAGTGCGATGATGCACTGCGGAATACGTCAGCAGATTTGATTTGTGTTAATATTATTCTCTCTATGGTACTATGTGGAAACTTATTTTGCAGAGCCGGACACTATTCCTGGTGTTTACAATCTTCTATGAAGGACTTGGAGGAGGAACCCGCCTTGCAATGCCGAAGACAATCTGCGCGCCGGACTCATTGTCATTGAAGCCTGGTTCAGAGGCTACTGAGGGAGTCCTGGATTAGGGGGTGTTCGGGTAGCCGGACTATACCTTCGTTGGACTCCTGGACTATGAAGATACAAGATTGAAGACTTCGTCCCGTGTCCGGAATGGACTTTCCTTGGCGTGGAAGGCAAGCTTGGCGATGCGGATATTCAAGATCTCCTACCATTGTAACTGACTCTGTGTAACCCTAACCCTATCCGGTGTCTATATAAACCGGAGGGTTGTAGTCCGTAGGACAATCATCTTCATACACAATCATACCATAGGCTACCTTCTAGGGTTTAGCCTCCTTGATCTCGTGGTAGGTCTACTCTTGTACTACCCATATCATCAATATTAATCAAGTAGGAGTAGGGTATTACCTCCATCGAGAGGGCCCGAACCTGGGTAAAAACATCGTGTCCCTTGTCTCCTGTTACCATCCGGCCTTGACGCATAGATCGGGACCCCCTACCCGAGATCCGCCTTTTGACGCCGACACACTTCATATTCTTTTTTAGAGTAGCGCCGCTTAGAGGTCGTCGCGTTGTAGATGTACTCGCAAACGTAGTATCCACAAAAATCATTTCCGCCTTCTGCCACAACCACTTTACGAGAAATAGAGGTCAATCAAACTGATAAGAAAGCATGCTAAGTGGTATTGATGAAACTAGCTAGAATCCATAGGAGATGCGCGGAACTAGCTAGTAGTACTTACTTTCGGGTGTGTCAATCGCAGCTCCCCCGACAGTCCCAGATCTTCTGCAGTGAACTCTTTCCAAACCTTGCCAGACAAAGAAAACAATTACTTGATATCAGGAAATGAACAAAGTTGCCGACATGGTGCGATAATGATCGATTGAACTTACTTATCGAGCATTTTAGTCATGTCCACATACTCCTCGGGATCTTTTCGTCTCGAGTCTAAGACGGTTGCTAGTCCCTGCTCAAGCTTAATCTCTAGGAGAATAAAGTGGAACCTGCGCACGCAATTATAACTCATCAATTACAATACTATAACCTCGAGTAATAAGGGATACCGAATATGCACAAGACAGTAACACTCACTTGTAGTTGTAAGGAAAGAGTATTTTCTCTTTGTTTTGATTTTGAAGGAACGATTGTAGCAAGTTGGCCTCGGTTTCTTTGGCATTAAATTTAACCGTAAATTCATCTATGATATTTGTGTTAATGAACCCAATATCATAGATTTGTCTTTTCTTGCATTCGACGATCTTCAATCTGCATAATATAGTGTGGATAATTATATATACATGCAATGAAAGAGTTGAGCTATATATAGAGACTTAATGACATAAGTAGTACTTACAGACAGTAGCAAGTGATGATTATTTTATCGAGGGACTTTTGATTGTAAAACTGGAAAAACTCCTCAAATGGAACAGACAACAGATCAATTCCAACGAGGTCGTGCTCCTCTTTAACTCTCAGCGTCAAAGTATCCTTCCGACACTCAATGCAGGTGTCCATATACCACTCATGGAATCTTTGCATCATCGTTGTTAGAGGAGGATGACCAGGTTTTATGAGAGGCTTCCCATACCGGTATTTGAAATCGTCCACCTCCATTGTATCAAAATGTGCATCGAGGGCAGGTAATCTCCAGTATTGGTACCGGGCATCATCCTTGGATGATTAGCGACAATATCGCTAGACACCTTGAGCGGGGGGCACGATTGGTTCGCTAGGTCGCCAAGCTATGAAATTTTTTCCCACTTCTTTGTTCTACTAACCTTTGATCACTGTAAGTACTTCCCGACCGCTTCGCTTCCTTATATGTCTTTCCAATAATGCGCTCATAATTGGTTTGCGGTGGAGATGGTGGTGGTCGCTTCAGGGCATCCAAAGTGCGCTTCAATTTCACCAGATCTATCTTCTCCTTCGGAGGTGGACGTTTTTTGCAAAAAAGTCCTTCACTTGGGCTTTACAGATCCTCACGTTTTCCTCCTCCGTCATCTCGTATGGTAACTTCTCTAGAGGATTGAGAGATGGACCGAATATGTATTGCCTCCCGCCTCTGGTTGTACTGCTAGATGCCGGAACATCCGGAGCGGCGGCGGCTGTCTTCCTTTGTTGCTTATCAGGCGGAGAAGGAGGCAGAGTGCTAAAACGCGACGGAGCGGTGGCGGTTGTCTTCTGCTGTTGCTGACGAGGAAGAGGAGGAGGCGGGCTGCTCGAACGCGCCGATGCAGGCGGAGAAGGAGGCGGAGTGCCGCCATGTGCCAGAGCAGCCGGAGAAGGAGGCGGAGTGCCCTGATCACTCGCCGGAGGAGGAGGCGGAGTGCCCTGATTCGCCGGAGGAGGAGGAGGCGGAGGCGTCCAGTTCGGAAGCTTGATGTGCTCCTTCCTCCATAGACATGGAGTCTTCCGAGCAAGACCCACTAGAGTCTCCCCTTCACCGGTAGGGTGGTCAAGCTCGAGCTCCTCAAATCCCTCCGTTATTTCATCCACCATCACAACAGCATAGCCTTGTGGAATCGGAAGGTAGTGAAAAGTTGCATCGGGTTCAAGAGGTGCAACAGAGCCGACAAGCGCCTTGACTTTGAGGTTTTGCCATTGCATCATAAGGCGGCAATGTTGAGCCTCCGTGATAGCATCCACGGGGTAGCTAGGAGACGTGAAGTCAGGCTGCTGAAGCAGCTCGGTGGAATCCATGCTGCTTCTCCGCTGAGATGGTGGGGTAGCTTCTGGGGTAGCTCCGGCAGGTTGCTGGCTGTGAACTACTTGTTCCTATAGCGCTCGTACCCTTGTGTTCAGCTTCTACAGTTCGGTCTGCTCCACTTTCCTCCTCCTCTCCCGGGTTTTGTAACCGCCTACGCCGGAAACCCAACCTTCCACGCAACGGAGCCTGCCATACCTCATGTTCGTCCAGGGTTCTCAGGATTCCCGAGGGCCTCTGTGAGCTCATCGTTCTCTCTTTCAGGAACGAACGTCCCTTGCTGCACTGCCGCGATATACTTTCGAAGCTTCTTGACTGGTATTTCAGGTTGCTCGTCCGTCCAAATGCACTTCCCTGGTTCAGGGTCCAATGTTCGCCCAACCCCAAAGAACCAAGTCCTTGATGCGTCTCCAACGTATCTATAATTTTTTATTGTTCCATGCTATTATATTATCTATTTTGGATGTTTAATGGGCTTTAATATGCTCTTTTATACTCCCCCCATTCCATAATGTAGTGCATATAGATTTTTGTGAAAGTAAAACTTTGCCAACTTTGACCAAGTGTATAGAGAAAATTGTCCACATCTACAATACCAAACATGTACATTCTGAAAATATAACTCATGATGTATTCAATGATGTACATTTGGTATTCTAGATGTACCTACTTTTCTTTATAAATATGGTCAAAATTTGTAATGTTTGACTTTAGAAAAAAATCTATAGGCATTACATTATGGAACGGAGGGAGTATTATTATTGGTACCAACCTATTAACCGGAGGCCCAGGGTCAATTTCTGTTTCTTTTTGCCTATTTTAGAGTTTCATAGAAAAGGAATACCAAACGGAATCCAAACGGAACGAAACCTTCGCGATGATCTTTCTTGGACTGAAAGCAATCCAGAAGACTTGGAGTTGAAGTCTGGAACTCTACGAGGAAGCCACGAGGCACGAGGGTGCGCCCAGGGGGGCAGGCACGCTCCCACCCTCGTGGGCCCCTCATAGCTCCACCGACGTACTTCTTTCGCCTATATATACTCTTATACCCTAGATCGATTAGAGAGAGAGCCACGAAACCACTTTTCCACCGCCGCCACCTTCTGTACCCGTGAGATCCCATCTTGGGGCCTTTTCTGGCGATCTACCGGAGGGGGAATCGATCACGGAGGGCTTCTACATCAACACCATTGCCTCTCCGATGAAGTGTGAGTAGTTTATCATAGACCTTCGGGTCCATAGTTATTAGCTAGATGGCTTCTTCTCTCTCTTTGATTCTCAACACAAAGTTCTCCTTGATGTTCTTGGACATCTATTCGTAATACTCTTTTGCGGTGTGTTTGCCAAGATCCGATGAATTGTGGATTTATGAACAAGATTATCTATGAATATTATTTGGTTCTTCTCTGAATTCTTATATTCATGATTTGATATCTTTGCAAGTCTCTTCGAATTATCGGTTTAGTTTGGCCTAAGTCCCGCCAAAGTGCCGGCGTCAGCGGTGTCGCTCTAAGTCCCGCCAAAGCAAGAACGGTGATATCGGCGCAGGAGATAATAACACCCCGGACAGTGCCGAAGACAACTCCCTCCAGCAATATTCAGCGCAGGAGGATGGAGAAGCCAGCCCCCCTGAGAGAGCGGCAGACAGAGAGGAAGAGGATGATAACTTTATGCCTCCCTCCGAAGACGAGGCAAGCCTCGGCGACGACGAATTTGTTGTGCCAGAGGATCCCGTCGAACAAGAGCGCTTTAAGCGCAGACTTATGGCTACGGCAAGTAGCCTCAAGAAAAAACAGCAACAGCTTAGAGCTGATCAAGACTTGGTAGCCGACATATGGACTGAAGTCCTTGCGGCCGAGGAGTACGAACTCGAACGCCCCTCCAAGAGCTACCCCAAGCGCAGGTTGCTACCCCGATTAGAGGAGGAAGCACTTAAACCTACGTCACTAGCGCATGATGCGGCTGACCGGCCACCTCGCGGCCGCGACAGAGAGGCCTCTAGGCCCTCCACCCAAGCCGCTCCCCGGTGTCGCTCAAAAAATACTAAGGCACGGGGAAACGCGCTAGACCTGCTACACATACTGGAGGACAAGGCAAGGCAAACGAGATCGATCTACGGATCGCATGGGCGCCCCACGACACGTGACAATAACCGTCACGCTAGATACAGTAAATCCGGCCGGGCCGAATACATCAGACAAAGCTCATTTGAGCTACGTCGCGATATAGCCCAGTACAGAGGTGCCGCACACCCACTATGCTTCACAGATG
The DNA here is from genome assembly GCA_032464435.1 of Aegilops umbellulata. Classification (NCBI taxonomy): domain Eukaryota; kingdom Viridiplantae; phylum Streptophyta; class Magnoliopsida; order Poales; family Poaceae; genus Aegilops; species Aegilops umbellulata. Next base: position 35,499,045 of record CP136056.1, on the reverse strand, counting down.
AAGTAATGGATCATCAAATCCTAGAGGGTTTCAAACCCATAAACATTGGATCATACGATGGCACAACAGATCCTGCGGTATGGATCGAGGACTATCTCCTTCATATCCACATGGCCCGTGGCGATGATCTACACGCCATCAAATACCTCCCACTAAAGCTTAAAGGACCAGCTCGGCATTGGCTTAACAGCTTGCCAACAGAATCAATTGGTTGCTGGGAGGACTTGGAAGCCGCATTCCTCGATAATTTCTAGGGCACCTATGTGTGACCACCAGACGCCGATGACCTAAGCCACATAACTCAGCAGCCAGAAGAATCTGCCAGACAATTCTGGACACGGTTCCTAACCAAGAAAAATCAAATCGTCGACTGTCTGGACGCAGAGGCCCTAGCAGCCTTCAAGCATAACATCCGTGACGAGTGGCTTGCCCGGCACCTTGGACAGGAAAAGCCGAAATCTGTGGCAGCCCTTATGACACTCATGACCCGCTTTTGCACGCGAGAAGACAGCTGGCTGGCTCGTAGCAATAACATGACCAAGAGCCCTGGTAATTCGGATACCGAGGACAGCAATGGCAGGTCACATCGCAACAAGCACAAGCGCCGCATTAACAGCGAAAGTGCTGAGGATACGGCAGTTAATGCCAGATTTAGAGGCTCCAAACCCGGTCAGTGGAAAAAGTCATTCAAAAGAAATACTCCAGGCCCGTCCAGTTTGGACTGTATACTCGATCGCTCATGCCAGATACATGGCACCCCCGAAAAACCAGCCAATCACACCAACAGGGATTGTTGGGTGTTCAAGCAGGCCGGCATGTTAAATGCCGAAAACAGAGACAAGGGGCTGCACAGCGACGAGGAGGAGGAGCCCTGGCCACCGAACAATAGTGGACAGAAGGGCTTCCCCCCACAAGTGCGGACAGTGAACATGATATACGCAACCCACATCCCCAGGAGGGAACGGAAGCATGCGCTAAGGGACGTATACGCGTTGGAGCCAGTCCCCCTAAAGTTCAACCCATGGTCCTCGTGCCCGATCACTTTTGATTGAAGGGACCACCCCACTAGCATCCGCCATAGCGGATTCGCCGCATTGGTTCTAGACCCAATCATTGACGGATTTCACCTCACTAGAGTCCTTATGGACAGCAGCAGCAGCCTGAACCTGCTTTATCAGGATACAATGCGGAAAATGGGCATAGATCCCTCAAGGATTAAACCCACAAAAACGACCTTTAAAGGCGTCATGAGGCCAACTGTACAGGCTCAGTTACACTTGAAGTGGTCTTCGGATCCCCAGATAATTTCCGAAGCGAGGAGTTAATCTTCGACATAGTCCCGTTCCGCAGTGGCTATCACGCAGTGCTCGGACGAACCGCATCTGCAAAGTTCAATGCGGTGCCGCACTACGCATACCTCAAACTCAAGATGCCAGGCCCTCGAGGAGTCATCACGGTCAATGGAAACATCGAACGTTCTCTCCGAACGGAGGAGCATACGGTGGCCCTCGCAGCGGAAGTACAAAGCTGCCTCTCAAGGCAATTCTCCAGTCCGGCTCTTAAACGTCCGGACACCGTCAAGCGCGCCCGGAGTAACCTCCAACAAGACCGCCTGACATGTTACGAGCAAACATAGCAATGCGGCCCCAACCCCAGCCCTCATGAAACTGCGAATCAGTACCACGCGTACATAACTACGCTATGCAAATACCATGGGCACAGGGGGAGGGGCATGACCACGGCATGCCCAAAAATGCGGCTCAACCGCACTAGGGGCTTCCGATTTTATCATTTTTTCCTACTTGCAGGACCCCACTCTTCGGAAGGCCTGTCCGGCAGTATAATCGCCGAACACACGATGCAACAACCAAGGAGGCAGAAAGCTACGTCGAATTCCCAGGTGGTCTCTATAACGAGCAAAATACCTGCCTTACATACCATCTCGCAGCTCGCCCCTGGAGGGGGACATGTCAAATAGTCCCATCTCTTGCTTACCGCACCATTTGTATCGTTCTGCTTTCCCAGCAGCCGTTTCAAAATAAACAATGCTTAACTTTAGCTTATTATTGCATTCTCTATTTATTCCTTTTTCATATATATGTTCAGTTATGACATTTAGCATCCGTACACTTTGGTACGGCTAATACGCCAGGGGCTTAAGCACCACATAATATGGCGTAAGAAGTCCAAACACTTTCATAAGTGTGGCCCTCCGAACTTATAGCATTATATGCATCATCTCCGAATCATGTCTTTGGTCAATAGTTGGGTTTGCCCGGATCCCATGTTTTGGTACCTTCCGTTCCGCTATATCGGCTAAGGTAGCGCTGGGAGAACTACTGTGATTGTGCCCCGGTTGAGCTGGGTTAAGCACCTCCGTAGAGAAAGCTAAAACTGACTGTCATGATAGGCTGAGAGCTGGTCGTTGTTCGAGAGGTTCCGAGTCCCTAAAGACTTATGCCGCTTAGAGCGAGGAGTCGGCTTTGTCCGGCCCAAGGCGTGTATAGCACCCCGAGCTCGGTCTTCTGAACACTAAAGGCTTCGCCGAAATTTAAAATTATAGAATTCTCTGGCCAAGTGAGAGTGATAACGCACTATAGTCCGATTGCCTTGTTCGCCAGGCTGAGCACCTCCCTCGAAGGACCCAACAATGGGAAAAAGAGTGCTCAGGTTTATCCCCGAACACCCCAGCACTAGTGGCGTGGGGGCAGAAGCCGACGAATCGCCATCTCTCAGATTTAATAAACGGCCGGATAGAAGGTAATATTTTAAATTAAAACAAGAGTTGCATAGCGCATATGAATAAGTCTTCAGCGCACAGGATAAACCAAACAAGTTTGCTGAAATATTACATCCTTGGAACATTCATCCTCCACAAGGCGGGCACCCTTTAGGACGCCCTCGTAATACATCTCGGGGTGGCGATGCTCCTTGCCCGGCGGCGGCCCGTCCTTCACAAGCTTCTCAGCATCCATCTTGCCCCAGTGCACTTTAGCACGGGCAAGTGCCCTACGGGCACCCTCGATGCAGACGGAGCGCTTGATGACTTCAAGTCGTGGACAGGCATCCACCAGCCGCCTCACCAGCCCGAAGTAGCTCCCAGGCATAGCCTCTCCGGGACACAGCCGGACTATGAGACCCGTCATGGCCTGTTCAGCCACCTTATGGAGCTCAACCATCTGCTTCAGCTGGTCGCTCAAGGGCACCGGGTGTCCGGTCTCAGCATACTGAGACTAGAACACCTTCTCCGTCGAGCTCCCCTCCTCGGCCCTGTAAAAGGCGGCAGCATCTGACACGCTGCGGGGCAAATCTGCGAATGCTCCTGGAGAGCTCCGGACTCGGGTAAGTAACAAGTAATTCACTTTGACGTGCTTACTTTGCATAAAGAATGCCTTACCCGCCGCTATCTTCTTCATTGCCTCGACTTCCTGGAGGGCTTTTTGGGCTTCGGCCTTGGCAGATTTGGCGCTTTCAAGGGCTGTCGCGAGCTCAGACTCTCGCGTCTTTGAGTCAAGCTCCAAACTCTCGTGTTTTTTCATGAGAGCCTGGAGCTCTTGCTGCACCTCGCCAACCCACGCCTCATGCTTCTACCGCTCGGTGCGCTTCGTGGCCGCCCTCTTTTCGGCCTCGGACAGCGCTTGCTTAAGGGTCGCCACCTCAATCGTGGCCCCTATGACACCAATAGCGATCCTGTCATTTTTTGCAACTGCATCTTTTTATAATATACTCCACAAGGTATTACTTATCTTCTTTTTCCCCAAGCTCCTTCCTGGCAAGGCCGAGCTCTTGCTCGGACCGCTCGAGGCTCTGCTTCAGCGCGTCCACCTCCGCAGTCAGTGCGCCAGAGGCTAGCAGCGAAACCTGCATACGCATATTGACTTAATTCTGTTAGACTCCTGCGAATGTTATTAGATCCTCTATTCGGCTTTTCTTTCCGAACGCCAAACAGAGCATCAGGGGCTACTGTCTATGCAGTAATATTTTCACATATTTTTTACATACCTCAAAGCCTGTTAGCAGGCTGGCATAGGCTTCAGTCAGCCCGCTCTTGGCGAACTGAACCTTCTGGATCACCGCACACATGATAATGCGGTGTTCCTCGTCGATGGAAGCGCCGTTAAGCACGTCCAACAAGTTATCCGGCACCTCCGGTTCGACGGAGGTCGCCGGCGTCGTAGGCCTGCCCTTCTTCTTAGGGGGCCGCTTGCCGGACTCCGGAACCTTTGAAGGTTCCGGTGCGGTGTCCGGCCCAGGGCCGGACTTGGAGCCCTTGGGGGTTTTATCCCCTTTGCGCCTGGAGTCCGGGAGGTCGCCTTGCGGCGCCTCCAGGAACACCTCCCCCTGGCTTGGAACCTTTTGGGACAACACCTCGGCGTCGTCCGTAGGGGGAGGGGAGGTAGTGGCCGGAAGTGAAAAGCTATTCACATCCGACGAATCCAAGGAGTCGCTCGAAGATATGTCATGCCAGTCTCGGGCCGGACTACATTATTATATTCGGCGTTAGGGAAAGCTGTGCAACAAAGGAACACTACGAGTCACTCTGGTGTCTGAATACTTACGACTTCGCCAGGGGCTTGGCCCTGGACGGCCACTCCTCCTCGCTGTCGGCGGCATTGGTGGAGTAGTCCAGAGGGAGGGTCTTCCCTTTCTTGGACCCTCCAGCCTCCCCAGTTGGGGCGGCCTTTCTTTTCTTTTCTCCCCCTGCTGGAGAAGAAACCTCTCTTTCCTCCTCCTCGTCTTCGTGGGAGGAGTCCGCCCCGGAGTCATCAGACGATGAGTCCAACTCCACCGGACGCTGAGAACTCTTCCGAGTTCCCGTGGCCTTCTTCTTGGCCTTCATCTCCGGCACCACGTAAGGTGCCGGGACCAGTAGCCCCTCTAGGCGGGCGTCTGCTGGGTCTTTGGGCAAAGGAGCCGGACAGTTGATCTGCCCGGACGTCTCCTGCCAATCATGTCAAAGGTACGGGAGTTTAGATCCCGCATAGAGTCAAACTATAAAAGACAAGTATCCTGTAAGAGGAAAAATAGCTTACTGCGTTGGCTTGGCGCTGCGCGGAAAATCCACGATCCTCGGTGGCGGAAGCGGGAGCCTCGGCACCCTTGAACAACACCTTCCAGGCATCTTCGTACGTTGTGTCGAAGAGCCGCCTCAGAGTTCGGTGCTGGGCCGGATCGAACTCCCACAAATTGAAAGCCTGTTGTTGACACGGGAGGATCCGGCGGATGAGAATAACCTGGACTACATTGACTAGTTTGAGCTTCTTGCTCACCAGGTTTTGGACACATGTTTGGAGTCCGGTCACCTCTTCCGAACTACCCCACAGCAGGCCCTTCTCTTTCCAGGAGGTGAGCCGTGTAGGGGCTCCGGATCGGAACTCGGGGGCTGCGAACCATTTAGGGTCACGCGGCTCGGTGATGTAGAACAACCCCGATTGCCACCCTTTATGGTCTCCACGAAGGAGCCGTCGAGCCATAGGACGTTGGGCATCTTGCCCACCATGGTGCCTCCGCACTCCGCCTGGCGGCCGCCCACAACCTTCGGCTTGACAATGAAGGTCTTCAGCCATAAGCCGAAGTGGGGCCGGATGCAGTGGAAGGCCTCTCACACGATGATAAACGCCGAGATGTTGAGCATGAAGTTCGGGGCCAGATCGTGGAAGTCCAGGCCGTAGTAGAACATGAGCCCCCGGACGAATGAATGGAGGGGGAATCCCAGTCCGCGGAGGAAATGGGTAACGAAGACGACCCTCTCATGGGGCCTGGGGGTGGGGATGAGCTGCCCCTTGTCTGGGAGCCAGTGTGTGATGTCGTCGGGCAGGTATCCGGCTCTCCTCAACTTTTTTACGTCTACCTCCGTGACGGAGGAGAGCATCCACTTGCATCCCGCTCCAGACATGGTTGGAGAAGGTGGAGGAAGAAAATGCGGACTTGGGCGCTGGAGCTCGAGTGTGCGAAAATGGGTAAGCAAAGGAGGAAGAAGGCGTGGGTGAAGAAGGAGGATCCTTTTCCCCTTATATGGGCGGACGAAACTGTGCGTCCCCACCAGCCTTGTAAAACTCGCTTATCTCCCAAGCTCCGTAATAGCATGGTTGGGTTACCCACGCCCGTATTGATGAGAATCCCGGAATAAGGGGACACGATCTCTGCTTCGACAAGACGTGCCAAGGAAACCGCCTCACTAAACGCGCTGGGGTGGGACAGTAAAAACGATTCGAATAAAGCCTTGGCCGTGGTGTGATGTCACGCCACGGAATACGTCAGCAGAATAGATTTGTGTAAATACTATTCTCTCTATGGCAGTATGTGGAACTTATTTTGCAGAGCCGGACACTATCCTTGTGTTCAAAATCTTCTATGAAGTATTCGGTGGAGGAACCCGCCTTGCAATGTCGAAGACAATCTGTGCGCTGGACTCATCGTCATTGAAGCCTGGTTCAGGGGCTACTGAGGGAGTCCTGGATTACGGGGTGTCCGAATAGCCAGACTATAACCTTTGGCCGGACTCTTGGACTATGAAGATACAAGATTGAAGACTTCGTCCCGTGTCCGGATGGGACTTTCCTTGGCGTGGAAGGCAAGCTTGGCGATACGGATATGTAGATCTCCTTCCATTGTAACCGACTCTGTGTAACCCTAGCCCTCTCCGGTGTCTATATAAACCGGAGGGTTTTAGTCCATAGGACGAACAACAATCATACCATAGGCTAGCTTCTAGGGTTTAGCCTCTCTGATCTCATGGTAGATCTACTCTTGTACTACCCATATCATCAATATTAATCAAGCAGGAGTAGGGTTTTACCTCCACCGAGAGGGCCTGAACCTGGGTAAAAACATCGTGTCCCTTGTCTCCTGTTACCATCCGCCTAGACGCACAGTTCGGGACCCCCTACCCGAGATCCGCCGGTTTTGACACCGACACCGTCTCCTAGTGGGCGGCTTCCAGAGAAGCTGACTGAGGGAGTCCTAGATTAGGGGGTGTCCAGATAGCCGGACTATAACCTTTGGCCGGACTGTTGGACTATGAAGATACAAGATTGAAGACTTCGTCCCGTGTCTGGATAGGACTTTCCTTGGCGTGGAAGGCAAGCTTGGCAATATGGATATGTAGATCTCCTCCCATTGTAACTGACTCTGTGTAACCCTAACCCCCTCCGGTGTCTATATAAACCGGAGGGTTTAGTCCGTAGGACACAACAACAATCATACCATAGGCTAGCTTCTAGGATTTAGCCTCTCTGATCTCGTGGTAGATCTACTCTTGTACTACCCATATCATCAATATTAATCAAGCAGGAGTAGGGTTTTACCTCCATCGAGATGGCCCGAACCTGGGTAAAAACATTGCGTCCCCTGTCTCCTGTTACCATCCGCCTAGACGCACAGTTCGGGACCCCCTACCCGAGATCCGCCGGTTTTGACACCGACATTGGTGCTTTCATTGAGAGTTCCTCCGTGTCGTCATCTTTAGGCCCGATGGCTCCCCCAATCATCACTAGCGATGTGGTCCAGGGTGAGACTTTTCTCGCCAGACAGATCTTGGTGTTCGGTGGCTTTGCACTGCGGGCCAAATCGCTTGGCCATCTGGAGCAGATTGAAAGCTACGCCCCTGGCCATCTGGTCAGGTTTGAAAGTTTGAACTACACGGCCGACATCCACGGAGACTTGATCTTCGACGGATTCGAGCCACAGCCGAGCGCGCCGCACTGTCACGATGGGCATGATTTAGCTCTGCCGCCGAATAGTGCCCTGGAGGCCACACCCACATCCGCTTCGACCTCAAGATCGGAGCCAACTGCATCGACCGAGGACGGATGGCTAGACCACGCCACAGAGGCTATATTCTCAGCGGTGATCGAGCCGAACATTAGCCTTATCCCTCGCGAAGCCCGTGACTCCATTGTATCGGACTCTTCTCCGGACTCTAAACCCTCCGCGCCCCTGCCAATCGAACCCGATTAGGCGCCGATCATGGAGTTCACCGCCGCAGATATCTTTCAGCACTGGCCCTTCGGCGACATCCTAAATTCACTAAAGTCTCTCTCTCTCTCTGTCAGAAGAGCCCTGGCCAGATTATGACCGGCAGGATTGGGATGCGGACGATGGAGAAATTCGACGCTCACCCACCACCCACTTCATAGCCACTGTCGATGACTTGACCGACATGCTTGACTTCGACCCCGAAGATATCGACGGTATGGACGACGATACAGGAGACGAACAGGAACTAGCGCCCACAGGGCACTGGAGAGCCACCTCATCATATGATGTATACATGGTGGACACACCCAAGGGAAACGACGACGAGGAACGGCAGGACGCAACGAAGGATCGTTCCTTCGAAAAGCAGTCAAAGCGGCGGCGTAAGCGCCGCTCCAAACCCCCGCCTCGACAGAGACAGCGGTCATACAGACCCAGCCATAGAGCAGGGTGAGCCAGCGGACGATGAACATGACATCGAGCAACCGTCCGAACAAGGCAACCTGGATAACCAACCCGTCCCCAGCGAAGATAACAGTCCGGACGACCTCATGCCGAACAAGTTCCTGGAGCAGAAGAACCTCCACAAAAGGCTCGTTGCCACCGCGCGTAGCCTGAAAAAGCAAAAGCGGAAGCTCAAAACTGCAGAAGATGCACTCAGAATCAGATGGAGCAAAGTACTCAACACCGCAGACAAATATGGCGACAGTCGCCACACAAGGAGCTACCCAAAGCGGAAGTTGCTGCCTGAATTTGATGAGGAGGCCTTAGAGCCCCCGCAGTCAAAAAACAAAGGATCCACCCGGTCGGATGAACGACCTCATGACCAACCTAGAGCGGCAAACGGCACCGCACACAAGCCAGCACATGATCCACACGAGGATTCGCATAAAAAAGATGGCCTAGCCAGATCTACCTATGGGCCAAGAAAGCAAGCTCTAGTAAGCAATGCCAAGCAACAAATATCCGAACACCACCGCACACCCAAATACAGGGGTCCCACACACCCCCTATGTTTCACCGATGAGGTGCTGGACCATGAATTTCCAGCGGGATTCAAACCCGTAAACATAGAGGCATACGACGGAACGACAGACCCTGGCGTATGGATTGAGGACTATATACTCCATATCCACATGGCCAGAGGAGACGACCTCCACGCCATAAAATACCTACCCCTCAAGCTCAAAGGGCCAGCCGGGCATTGGCTTAAAGGCCTACCCGAAAAGACCATTGGAAGCTGGTTAGACCTCGAGGACGCTTTTCGGGCAAATTTTCAAGGGACTTATGTCCGACCACCGGATGCAAACGATTTAAGTCATATAACTCAACAACCCGGAGAGTCAGCCCGGAAGCTCTGGAACAGATTTCTTACTAAAAAGAACCAGATAGTCGACTGTCCGGACGCCGAAGCCTTAGAAGTTTTCAAGCACAGCGTTCGAGACGAATGGCTCGCCAGACACCTCGGCCAAGAAAAGCCAAGAACAATGGCCACATTAACAAGCCTCATGACTTGCTTTTGCGCGGGAGAGGACAGCTGGTTGGCAAGATGCAGCACCAGCGACCCAAGCACATCCGAAGTCAGGGATGGAAACGGGAAGCCACGACGCAGCAAAGATCGGCGCCGGAATAAGGAAAACAGCCGGAGTGCACAGCTGTCAATGTCGGATCCAAAAACTCTCGGCAGGGTCAGCAAAAACTGCCCCTTAAAGATAACAGGGACGAACTCTCTAATCTAAACAAAATCCTAGACAAGATATGTCAAATCGACAACACCCCCGGCAAGCCCGCAAATCATTCCCACAGAGAATGTTGGGTCTTCAAGCAATCCGGCAAACTCAATGCCGAACACCAAGTGAGGACGATGATGAATCCCACAAACAGAGCACTGGGAAACAAAAGAATCCCACAAGAAGTCAAAACAGTAAATTTACTTCACATGACAAAAGGGAAGAATGAAGTGGCACCTATAGAGATATGCGCCATGCGGCCTATCACAAAGGAGTCTCGTCACTAGTTGTTAAAACCGATCACCTTCGACCATCAGGATTACTCCGGAAGTATGCCTTGGTATTAGATCCAATAATTGATGGATTCCACTTTACACGAGTCCTGATGGACGGCGGCAGTGGTTTAAACCTGCTATATCAGGACACAGACCGCAAGATGGGGATGGACCCAATAAAAATTCGCCATAGCAGCACTTCCTTTAAAGGAGTAGCGCCAGGCCCAGATGCCCATTGCACGGGTTCCCTCCTACTAGAAGTTATGTTCGGTTCTCCGGATAACTTCCGTAGTGAATAGCTAACCTTCCACATCGCCCCATTTTCAAGTGGCTATCAAGCACTACTGGGACGCGAAGCGTTCGCCCGCTTTAACGCAATACCATATTATGCGTCTCTCACACTTAAGATGTCCGGTCCACGAGGCATCATGTCACTAAAGAGAAATATTGAGTGTTCCTCCCGCGCGGAAGACTGTGCGGCTGCCTTGACAGCCACACACTAAAACGGCTTCACCAATCAAAGCACCTAAACAGGTCGTTGAGACCACGGACGTGGCTAGACGAGTCCGGCGTAAACATATAGTTGATAAGGGCTTAATAGCCGTACACCCCTGTACAAGGGGCTTCGCGCATGTAAAACAAAAGACAATAAGGATAAATTCTACCCATTTTCAATTCTACTTTGTTTATTTAGTATAACGTACATTTCGCACGACCTTTTTCAACTAAGTTCCTCTCTTTTTCAGATGAACACCATGCTATACCCGTCCAGGACATGGCACAACGGAGACACAGGTGCAGACGTGCAGCAGGGACCCGTTCCAAGGATTCTTTCTAGATTAAGACCCTGCGTAAACCTTTTTTACTGTCTCTTGTTGATACACATCCCCCGGATTCTCAGTATAGCCGAGGAGGAGGCTGGCGTCTTGGCATGTGGCCACGTCAGAATTCTGCGCGTACTGGACACCAGGGGCTTATTACCAAGGGCACTGTTCAGCCCGTTTTCATAAAGACCGAATACCTTAGGGAGTGTTCGGCGTCGCGAGTTTGGCCTTATATGCATCAGCTCCAAATCATGTCTTTGGTCAAATGTTCGGTTTGCCCGGCTCCTATGTTTTGCTGCCTTACGTTCCGCTCTATTGGCTAAGGCGGCACCAGGAGAACTACTGCGATTGTGCCCCGGTTCAGCCAGGCGAGCACCTCAGTAGAGAAAGCCGAAAACTGACTATCATGATATAGCGTGAGACTGGTCAACCACTCGATGACCTATCGGAATCTTCGGGATTCCTCCGCATTAACGAAGGGCCGTTTCCCGGCCAGGCACACACACGCCCTGAGTTCGAGCGAGCGTGGCGCCACCAGGGGCTATATAGTAGCCTCGCTGTCAAACTCCTATGGCTAAGTGAAAGTGATAAAGCATTATAGTCCGATTGCCTAGTTCGCTGCACTATCACCTCCTTCGTGGATCATGACGTTGGATCAAGTGTGAAATGCGCCTTCCGCGAACACCCCCGCATTATATGTGTGGGGGCTGAAGCCGGCGACTGCCATGTTTCAGATTATATACACATATACCTTAATGGCCGCACGGGAGGCATTATAATTCTTGCAGGCACAAGTATAAAAAGCTTCTACAATTCATCAAAATATTGTTTTACAATAATACATGTTATTTGAACATAATATCCTTCGAGCATTGCGTCTCTATTAAACGAGCGCCTTGCAAAACTTCCTAAAATTAGTGCTCGGCAAGTACTCGGCTTCTGTCCGAGTCTTGGGATGCAACAGCAGTGGCCTCCATCTCCACCCAGTATGTCTTGACACGCGCAAGGGCCATCCGCGCACCCTCTATGCATGCTGACCTCTTCATCGCGTTGATATATGGCACTGCACCAAGGAACTACTACACCAAGCTAAAATAACTGTTCGTCTTTGGCCTTTCCGGCCACAGATGACCCACGACATACTTCATGGCTAGTCCGGATAACCTATTCAGCTCGGCCCATTCGGCCAAACGATCGGTTAATGGAAGCGGACGCTCTGGATTGTGAAACTGCAACCAGAAGAGCTTTTCCACTTCGCGATCCTTCTGATCTCGGAAGTGTTCGGCCGCATCAGTGGAACATGCCGCTAAATCCAAATACGCGTCCGCCGAACTCCACATCCGGTCCAACGGAGCATAATTAGGATCCCCAAACTTCATCCGCAGCATAAAGGGCTTTCTAGCCGCGATATCTCCGGCTTTACGTAGCTTCTCCTTCATCACTCTCATCGCAGAACGAGCATCCTTGGCCGCGGTAGTGGCCTTCTCCAGGTCCGTCCGTTCCTCCCGATCTTCTTTTTCAAGAAGCTTGCAACGGTCAGCAGCACTCTTCAACTTCACGGCCATCTCGGCCATCTCCTTCTTGCTTAGGCAGTGAGCAGCCTGTTCGGCTTTCAGCTCTTCAACCGCCTTTAAGGCAGCCGCATCACTTTTTCTGGCTTGCTCCTTGGCTCGGGCATGTTCCGCCCGAAGGTCCTCCACGGCTACAGCTCCATCTGCATCAAGCGCACATGTTGTAAGATACTGGCGTCAAGCCCCTCTTACCAGGTGTCACCGGAGAAATTATATACCTTGTGCCTCGTCAAGCCGCTTGTTGACAAGCGCGATGTCGGCATCTGCCATGTCAAGTTGCCGCTTTAGCTCGGCCAATTCATCGGTCCAGCTAGCCACCGGACACTTCGCCACCTACACAGGAAGGCGGTAAAATTATACCTGGGACTATGATCCTCTGCGTATTGTCGTATTCGACAGCACACAGAGTCTCAGGGGCTATTATCTACATAGGGCGCATCCTAAATATGCGGAACTGTCAAAAGGTACATCATCTCGCGTACCTCAAACCGGTCAACAAACTCCTGACTGCTTCATGCAACCCGCTCTCCGCCAACGAAATCCTTTCAATTACCGTACCCATCAACGTACGGTGCTCCTCCGATATAGGTGCTCGCCCTAGCAGCTCCTTCAGTGCCTCCGACCGTGCACCAGGCAGTGTCGGACTCGTCTGATTGCCTTTTTCGAAAGCCGAACACGGAAGGCTTCGGGGGGCCATATGACTGACTCCCGGCCCTGCCGGATTAGGAGAAACCCTCCGCGATGATACTTCAGGGTCGCCCGCCTCGTAAGGTGGTGCGGCAGAGGGAGGCGTCCCGCTCTCCATCATTTCTGGAAGAAGGTCCCTCGAAGACGAGCTCTGCTGAGAAGGGCTGTGATCTGAACTACAAGGTAAATTTTCGGTTATTTTCCTCAGAAATAAAACAAGGATTTCTCTCATTTTGAACCTCCCCTCTCTACTTACGGCTCGGTGGAGGATTGATCCCCTTGAGGGCATAGTACGGCCGAGGTATCCCCCAGCACAGGACCCTCTAGCAAAGATTTCTTCCCCCGCTTTGAGACCATTGTCTCCGGGTCTTCAGAGCCGGTCCTCTTCTTCCCCTGAGTAGAGGAATTTTTGATTCCTCCTTTCCGGACATCCTCCTTTAGGGAGGCAGTAACTTCCTTATCCCCCCCTTCGCTTTCTTCTAAAGGCATGATCTCCAGCATCCTGGTTAATACGGAATCCGACGAGGTCTCAGGAAGGGGGGCCGGACACCTGATTAACCTCGCCTTCGCTATCCACTCATGTTTCAAGGACAGCTCTTTTAAGGGCGATGTTGTGATAAATGTACAGACGGCGTGTCAGGGCACAGGGCTACTTACTTGAGTATCCGGACGATTGCAGCTCAGACCTGCGTCCTCATTAGAGTCCGGGCACGCTGCTTGTGGCCCGAAGAACAACTTGTACATCTCCGTGGGCATCGCGCCCATAAAATGTTGGAGAGCTCGTGGTCCCTCCGGATTGATCTCCCACAGGCAGAGGGGGCGACGTCGGCAGGGCAGGGTTCAGCGAATCAACATGACCTGCGTCACCACAAGCAGACTGGCGTCTCTTTCCAGGAGGTCTCGGATGCGGCCCTGCAGCGGGGCACGTCCTTTGCTGGCCCCCAGTTCAGCCCCTTATTAACCCATGACACTAGTCGGGGCGGGGTACCCGAGCGAAAAGCAGGCTGCGCGACCCACTTGGTACCCCTGGGAGCTATCATATGAAACCACTCTTGTTGCCATAAGCTGGACTCCTCTTGAAAAGAGCCCTCGGGCCATGGAGCGTCGGCATTCTTGCGTATTACGGCGCCTCCGCACTCTGCGTGCTGACCCTCAATCATCTTCGGCTCCACTTTAAAGGTCTTGAGCCACAGTTCGAAGTGAGGGGTAATGCGGAGGAAAGCTTCGCACACGACGATGAACGATGAGATGTGGAGGATGGACTCCGGAGCTAAATCGTGAAATTCCAGCCCATAATAGAACATGAGCCCCCTCACGAAGGGATCCGTCGCGAAGCCTAGCCCTCTGAGGAAGTGAGACATGAACACCACGCTCTCGCCGGGCTAGGGAATAGGAATAACTTGCCCTGGAGCAGGCAGCCTATGCAAGATTTTGCTAGTCAAAAACCTGGCCTCTCTCAGCTTTAACACGTCTTCCTCTGTGATGGAGGAAGGCATCCATCAGCCTCGAAGGTCGGTGTCGGACATCATCGAAGGTCCGAAGCGCCTAAATCTGGAGCCTTGGGTGTTGGAACTCGAGGCAAGAGGCAGATTCGATTGAGATCGAAAGAAAGGAGTAAAGCTTTGGTCTCTTTATAAGAGGTTGAATACCAAGAGCCCTTCCCATCACTGTTTGGGACTTATCTTTGATCGAGGAGACATACCAACGGGTGCGACTGGGTTACCCATGTCCGTGTTGATGAGAATCCCGTAAATAAAGGGGACATGATCTCTGCTTCGACAAGACGTGCCAAGGAAACCGCCTCGCAAAACGCACTGAGGTGGGACAGTAAAAACGATTCGAATGAACGCTTGGCTGTGGTGTGATGTCACGCTACAGAATACATCAGCAGATTAGGTTTGTGTAAATACTATTCTCTTTAGGTGGTATGTGGAACTTGTTTTGCAGAGCCGGACAATATCCTTGTGTTCAAAATCTTTTATGAAGTATTCGGTGGAGGAACCCGCCTTGCAATGCCGAAGAAAATCTGCGCGTCGGACTCATCGTCATTGAAGCCTGGTTCAGGGGCTACTGAGGGAGTCCTGGATTAGGGGGTGTCCGGATAGACGGACTATAACCTTTGGTTGGACTGTTGGACTATGAAGATACAAGATTGAAGACTTCGTCCCGTGTCCAGATAGGACTTTCCTTGGCGTGGAAGGCAAGCTTGGCAATACGGATATGTAGATCTCCTCCCATTGTAACTGACTCTGTGTAACCCTAGCCCCCTCCGGTGTCTATATAAATCGAAGGGTTTAGTCCGTAGGACACAACAACAATCATACCATAGGCTAGCTTCTAGGGTTTAGCCTCTCTGATCTCGTGGTAGATCTACTCTTGTACTACCCATATCATCAATATTAATCAAGCAAGAGTAGGGTTTTACCTCCATCGAGAGGGCCCAAACCTGGGTAAAAACATTGCGTCCCCTGTCTCCTGTTACCATCCGCCTAGACGCATAGTTCGAGACCCCCTACCCAAGATCTGCCGATTTTGACACTGACACCGGCCCCTAGCAGTCGGCCCGTGGTGCCCTCAAAGTATGCACCCCCATTAAGAAGATAAGACAGGGTGAGGCTACAGTGTAGTCCATTACCCCCGAATCCAGGGCCGGGCAAGGCCACAGTGCACCATACCGACGGAGATCCCCGCCCGGCACGGCATTGTTGCCAGTCCGCCCTTGGCGTAACCCTTGTCAGGCAAAGCCCTGCTCCCACGACCACCTGTCGGTACAGCCCAAGGACGACGGGCCCCACTGATAAGCGAGAAGACGGCTAGAGCCCCACCAGTCGGACCCATGGGAGGTCGGCCCCCCGCAGTCGGCCTGCCCCTTCCTCGGGGCCCACACGCCATTAACCAGACGAGATGCAGAGTGCCTACAGTAATCGCCCGCCAGGTGGCAGGACTGTAGTCACGCCCCCCTGACCAAGCCTGCGTCACTAGCATCACGACTACAATGATGAGCAGCCGACAAGACCCGCGAGCGGCGGAGGCGGCCTGTCGGCTCCATACTAGACTTGTCGGCGGGGCCCAGCAGTCGGCAGAGAAGCCAGCGACCAGAGAGACTGACAGTCGGGTCCTACACCCGGATGGATTACTATTGTTCCCCTGGGGGGTATGCCTATATAAACCCCCCAGGGCACCCATGCAAAGAGTTCCCAGGCCCTCAGAACTAGACTCATACATAGAGAGAATAAGGCGTGTGCCTGCCTTCTTCCACCTCTAGCAAATAGCTCAAGGAGCACCATTGTACCACTAGTGCCTTAGTGATCATGCGGAGACCCCGCAGAGCAGAACTAGGGGTGTTATCTCCACGGAGAGCCCTGAACCTGGGCAAAGTTTGCCGGCATATGTGTCTACGCCTCATCCTGCTTCCAGGCACCGGCGACGTTCTACTCGCTCCCACCATGATAAGCCATCCTTTGGCATATGTCGCACCCAACCCCCGACATTTGGTGCCCACCGTGGGGCGAGGTGCACCGTCTCCCGGAGACCTGCTCTAGATAGGAACCTTATTCCTTCCAGGCGAGCGCAGCTAGCCCGGCACGCCAGATGGCGTCTGCACCGACGCGCTACATGGCGCAGAGGCCGCCTGCGCAGGAGCTGCCTCGCTGATCTTGTTGGCGAGATTCGCCTCTCCGATGAGCCCGCGTCTGATGCGGGCACCGATGGCCCTGAGAGCTACCTTGTGAGCCTCCTCGATCAGCTCCACGTCGCCAGCGAGCCTGCTGTCGACTTGGAGTCGGTTGGCTCCACCGACCCGATGTTGGTCGACTCCGACACGGTGTAGCTCGACAGGTTCCCCTCCAACGTGGTGGTCTATGACGAGCCGCTTCCTCGCGCGGACAGCTGGGGCAGCACCATCACGGAAGTGCTCGTCATCATCCACGGCGAGCACTCCGGCGGAGGCGGCCAGGATCCATTGCAGGCGGCAATACAAGACTTGACTGCGCTCATCCCGGAAGACGCTGGCGTCGCGGCGCTGGAGGCACACCGCCTTCAGCTCGTCGAGAGCGCCAACCGGCTGGCCAGCATAAGACGCCTTTGGGAGGCCTACCAGCGTGGGATGGACCATGCTGTCGGTGGCACGCCAGCTCCTGGTGGGCCTAGCTGCATTGGCCAGATCCGGCAGCGTGGCGCCACCATCGCCAGCATGTTCGGGACAGATCATCCCATCTACGCCACGCCTGCGGCGAACGTACGAGCTGCCCAGGCGGCAGCAGACGAGGTAGACAAGCTCGAGGGCGACAAGCGTCGCCACATGATGGAGCGAGTTCAGCAGCTCCTCGATGCGGCTGCTGAGCAGCAGGATGCCGGGTGCCGGCCCGAAGCGCCCAACCGGTGAAACGACGATCCGCCTCCTCGACGAGACCAAGGCGCGACATCCCGGAAGCTGACTGGTGCCGCCCGCACCAGAAGCCGGACTCGCATCACCATCGAGCGCGACCAAGACGGCCGCCCAAGGGCGGTGCAGCGACGAGATGACTGTCCGCCTCCTCCTCCCCGCAGGGAGAGGCGCGTCTCGCCGCTGCCTGTTGAGCATCTGACACTCAGCGACCGCCTTGGCCGCCGAGAAGGAGTCAGAGAGAATGATGCCCGCCACTGGATCGACCGTCTCAACCGATCCCTGGCGCTAGAAGAAGAAGATGAGCTGGGTCCGCCTTGCTTTGGCCCCCGCATCCGAGACGAGCCCTTCCCCAAAGGGTTCACGCTCCCGAGAGATACGCCCAAATACACCGGCTTCGTGAAGCCGGAGGACTGGCTGGTCGACTACTCCACAAACTTTAGCATCGCGAACGGCAACAAGCGTGTTTCCGTGAAGTACGTTCCACTCATGCTCCAGGGCACGGCCCGGACATGGTTGAACAGCCTGAAACCTCACAGCATCAACAGCTGGGTTGATTTCACCGAAGCCTTCATCCGCAACTTCACCAGCACGTACGAGCGGCCGCCCAAGCCTCGCTAACTCTCCTTGTGCATTCAGGGCCCCGACGAGTCGACTCGCGACTACCTCACGCGCTGGGCCGAGCTCCGCAACTCTTGCGAGGGCGTGCACGAGGTGCAGGCCATCGAGTATTTCACTGCCGGGTGCCGAGAGGGCACCCTCCTCAAGCACAAGCTTCTCTGCGACGAGCCGGCGACCCTCGACAAACTGCTGGTCACAGCAGACAAATACGCCACGGCCGACTCCTCTATGAAGACGGAAATTCAAGTCAACGTATCGGGCAAGGTGGCCCCTCAAGCTCCTCGCACCCCGGTTGGTGACACCAATCGGCGACAGTAACCAAACGACAACAAGCGCAAGGCCATGCAGCCGGCTTACACAAGCCGATGCGTGGCAATAGTTGAAGATCAGCAGCCAGAAAGACCGCCTCCTCCTAAGCGCCAGAAGGGCGGTAAACCCAACTGGCTACCCGCCTTCTCGTATGAGCAGACTCTATGCGCCTTGCAAGTTCCACAGCGGCGCGAAGCCGTCCAATCACACTACTCGGAAGTGCCACTGACTCACCAGGATCGCCAAGGGCGATGGACTCCAGTCTCACCTGCCAGCCGGCCCGCCGCCTCCTCCTCCTCCTTAGCAGCCGGCGGCCCGACCAGTCGGTGCCATACAAGCTGAATACCCTGAGGAGCACCGACCCTACGTCGTGTTCACCAGTGTGGCCAACGACAGACGCAACAGGAGGCAGCAACAACAAGAAGTGAATGCGGTAGCATCAGAGACCCCCGAGTTCATGCATTGGTCGAAGAAACCAATCAGTTGGAGCAGAGCTGACCACCCGGAGGTAATGCCAAGTCCCGGCTCTTATGCCTTGGTGTTGGATGCCACATTTGCCATAGAGAGGCGAGCTGCTCGCTTCTCCCGAGTCCTGATAGATGGCGGCAGCAGCATCAACATCCTGTGCAAAGATACCATGGAAAAATTGGGGATCAAGCAAAGACATCTTCAGCCCAGCCGTACTGTTTTTCATGGCATAGTTCCTGGCCTTTTCTGCTCACCAATCGGCAAGACTCGGATAGATGTCCTCTTCGGGGACACAAATCATTTCCGCCGAGAGCCAATCTGGTTTGAGGTGGTGGACCTCGAGAGCCCCTATCATGCATTGCTGGGCCGGCCTGCTCTGGCCAAGTTCATGGGGGTCCCCCACTATGCCTACCTCAAGATGAAGATGCCGAGCTCCAAGGGAATCCTGACCATAGCAGGAGACTACAAGAAGTCGTCCGCCTTTGTGATCACGGCTGAGAAGCGGCTCCTTGACCGGGTTGTGGCGATGGCAGGCAAGAAGCCGCAAATGTCACCCGACCCCAAGGAGTTGGAAGCCGAGGGCTCATTCAAGCCGGCCAAAGAAACAAAGAGGATACCCTTGGACCCGGAGCACCCGAAGAGGTACGCCGTCATATGTGCAAACCTTGACAACAAATAGGAAGGCGAGCTCGTCGATTTCCTCCGTGAGAATCGGGACATCTTTGCGTGGTCCCCCAAAGACATGCCGGGTGTTTCGATGGATTTCGCCGAGAACAAGTTACATGTACGGTCTGATGCCATGCCAATCAGGTAGCCCTTGCGCCGTCTGTCAGAAGAAAAGAGAAGAGCCGTTGGAGAAGAGATAACCCAGTTTCTGGCAGCCGGCTTCATCATGGAAGTATTCTTTGCAGAGTGGCTAGCCAACCCGGTCCTGGTGTTGAAGAAGAACAAACAGTGGCGCATGTGTATTGATTACACCAGCCTCAACAAAGCATGCCCCAAAGATCCATTCGCTTTGCCAATAATTGACCAAGTGATTGACTCCACAGCCGGATGCGAGTTGTTGAGTTTTTTGGATGCATACTCAGGGTACCACCAGATCAAACTGAACCTGGCCATAGGCTAAAGACCACCTTCATCACACCCTTTGGAGCCTTCTGTTACCTGACCATGACGTTCGGCCTGAGGAATGCCGGCGCCACGTTTTAGCGCTGCATGCAGAAGTGTCTCCCCAAGCAACTCGGCAGAAACACCCACGTTTACGTGGATGATGTGGTGGTTTAGACGGAGAAGCGTGGAATGCTGCTAGAAGACCTCAAGGAAACCTTTGAGAACTTGCTCCGATTTCAGATCAAGCTCAACCCGGAGAAGTGTGTCTTCGGAGTGCCAGCTAGCCAGCTTCTTGGCTTTCTGGTCTCAGAGCACGGCATAGAGTGCAACCCCATGAAGATCAAAGCCATCGAGAGGATGGAAGTGCCTACCCGACTGCTGGACGTGCAAAAATTCACCGGCTGTTTGGCATCCATCAGCCGTTTCATCAGTCGGCTGGGCGAGAAGGCTATTCCCCTGTACCAGCTCATGAAGAAGACCACTTTTTTCGAGTGGAACGACAAGGCGGATGAAGCTTTTCTCCAGCTCAAGAAGATTTTGACCACTCCGCCTATTCTGGCGGCTCCGAATCCTAAGGAGCCCATGCTCCTCTACATCACCGCCACCAGCCTGGTGGTCAGCACAGTCATAGTGGTAGAACGCAAGGAAGGAGGCAAGGCACTACCAGTCCAGAGACCGGTGTATTACCTTAGCGAAGTGTTGTCTGCCTCCAAGAAAAACTACCCCCACTATCAGAAGATGTGCTACGGTGTACACTTTGCTGCCAAGAAGCTGAAGCCATACTTCCAAGAGCACCCAATCACTATGGTCTGCACGGCTCCGCTTCCCGAGATCATTGGGAGCCGAGATGCATTAGGTCGAGTGGACAAATGTGCCATAGATTTGGCCCCCTACACCATCTACTACCAACCTCGCACCGCCATCAAGTCACAAGCACTGGCCGACTTCCTCGTTGATTGGGCCAAGACCCAGTACCTACCGCCAGCGCCAGACTCCACCCATTGGCGAAATGCACTTTGATGGTTCCAAGATGCGCACTGGTTTGGGAGCCGGCATCGTCATCACCTCTCCCAAAGGCGATAAGCTCAGATATGTGCTGCAAATTCATTTTGCCGCCTCCAACAACATCGCTGAATACGAAGCACTCATTTACGGGCTCCGACTTGCTAAGGAACTCGGCATTCGCCGGATCCTATGTTATGGTGACTCCGACTTGGTGGTACAGCAGTCGTCAGGCGACTGGGAAGCTAAGGATGCAAACATGGTGAGCTACCGCTTCCTCGTACAGCAACTCAGCGGATACTTTGAAGGGTGAGAGTTTCTCCATGTGCCAGGGAATGGCAATGAGCAAGCAGATGCCTTGGCACGGATCGGCTCCACCCGGCAAGCAATACCAACCGGCGTCGCCATGCAACGCCTCCTCAAGCCGTCTATCAAGCCATCGCCAGAGTCGGATTCCATCTTTGTGTCGGCTCCTCCTGAAGTAGTTGGATCCGACTTGAGGACCCCAGCAACCGGCACAAGGAATTCGGTAGGCGACCCGGGGACTGCAGCAGCCGCACCTGACCTGGGGACTTCAGAGCCCGGCTCGGGGACTGTAGCAGTCGGCCCGGGCACTTCATCGACTCAGCAAGCGGCAGCTGACTCCAACCCGCTGCCTCCCGGCCCAACCGCCCTCGTGCAAGTAGCAGTCTTAGCAATTGAAGAGATCGCAGCACCTTCATGGGCCAAGCCCATCCACAACTTCCTAGTGAACAAAGAACTGTCGACTGACAAAATCTCGACCCGGCAAGTGCAACGTCGAGCAGCAGCATACACCATAGTTAACAGAGAGCTTGTAAGGCGCAGTGTCACTGGCGTCTACCAGCGTTGCGTAGAGCCGGAGCAAGGTCAAGCAATCCTCAAAGATATCCATCAAGGCGAGTGTGGTCACCACGCGGCTTCAAGAGCACTTGTTGCCAAAGTTTTATATTCCAACGATGTTACTATCCTTTGCCACACTTGTGCTTCAAAGTAGCACCATAATCATCATGATAGAGAGTCTCTTGTTTTGTCACTTTCATATACTAGTGGGAATTTTTCATTATAGAACTTGGCTTGTATATTCCAACGATCGGCTTCCTCAAATGCCCTAGGTCTCCGTGAGCAAGCAAGTTGGATGCACACCCAATTAGTTTCTTTTGTTGAGCTTTCATACATTTATAGCTCTAGTGCATCTGTTGCGTGGCAATCCCTACTCCTTGCATTAACATCAATCGATGGGCATTTCCATAGCTCATTGATTAGCCTCGTTGATGTGAGACTTTCTCCTTTTTTGTCTTCTCCACATAACCCCGATCATCATATTCTATTCCACCCATAGTGCTATATCCATGGCTCACGCTCATGTATTGCTGTAACGCCCCGTATCTGATGCGCCAGGTGTCCGCCAGTTATTCGCCGTCCTTGCCATGTCATTTGCTTGCGTGTCGCATCTTGCCATGTCATCATCCGCATTGCATCATCATGTTTTCAAAAACTTGCACCCGTCCGGGTTCTCCGAGTTCTCTTCCTTGTCCGTTCTGAGACCAACCACACTTGCACGCGCCTGCGGCATGTCCGAAATATTATTTTATAAGTGGCCGAGAAATGTTCTCGGAATGGGATGAAAGTTGGCATGCGGCGTTGTTTTGTTGTTAGTAGGTCGCCTGCCAAGTTTCATCGCATTCGGAGTCCGTTTGGTGCCCCAAAGGATAACTATAGCGGCATTATAGCCGGTCTAACGTCGGACGTTTTCGGTCTCCGGAAACCGTGCTGGGATGCATCTCTCCTCTCTTCTCTCGGACCAACCCGCTCTTCACAATCCGCCAGGCCTAACCTAACCCCTCTCGTCAACCCGCGGCCCACCTCGCGCGCGTCCGAAAATTGTCCCGAACCCGACCACGTGGCAGTCGTCACCGTTGGTTCCGGATCATCCCCAAACATCTATAAAACATCTGCGTTTATTTGTTGGACTCACCTAAGCCATTTATCTTCGACCATCCGATTACGATCGGAGGGTCCGTTAGTCCCTAACCTAACCCACTACCTATATATTTGAGCCTAACCCTAGAATTTAGGAGTTTTGTCCCATCCACCAAATCCCCTCAGCCACCGCCGCCAGTTCTCTTCCACCTCGGGATCCCTCCCGATCCATCTCCACCCAATCAGATCGCAGCGGCCACCACTCCTCTCGTCCACCATCTGTCCTTCCCGTAGCTCCCCGCAGCCACCTCCCTCAAGCCCGAGGCCATGTCTCCTCTGCTCGATCTCCCCTGCCTAGCCCTGCCTCGTTCCCCTCGTCGCGAGCCAGGGAGAGGAGCTCCCAGCCGTCTCCCACCTCGTGCCGTCCCCGCCGTCTACCAGCAGCAGCAGCTAAGCTACGTCGCCCCCTTCCCTTCCCCCGTTTTTCCTCCTCTCTGTATCTCATCGCTCTCTCCCTTTCCTTCCACTACAGGAGCACATGGAGCGCCATGGTCGCCCGATGCTCAAGCCACCACCAGGAACCGCCTTGTCCCGTGCCCGGATCCGCCCCGTCTCATCCCCATGCCCGTTCGCCCGCATGAGCAGCGCCATGGATGGACTCCTCCATCCGACGCCATGGACGCCAATGTTCCCGCCTGCATCGCGCCTCTTCCGCCTTGGATCCGGTCGCCGGCAACCGTTCCCGCCGCCCGCGTCGCCAAGCCCGGCCGCAGCCGTCGACCACTGCGTCCCCTGCTTCAAGAACGCCGGTTCCAGCGTCGCCCCTCGTTGACTTGTCCTAGCGCCAGCGTGGATGAGTTCCACGTCGCCCGCGCATGGGCCTTCTTGCTCAGGCCCAGCGCTCCCTGCCCGGCCTCCTCCTCACCGACTGGGCTAAGCCCATGGTGAGAACCCCAGCCCAACAACCAGCAATTCAGCCCATTGTGTTTTTTTTCCTATCCGCGAATTTTGCTATTTATTCAGAGAATTACAGAATTGCAGAAAAGCCCCTCTAGATCATGCATTTAATAACTCATCAACGGTGCATCATATTAAAATGATTTATATATGAAAAATGCTCAGAAAATTGTGTAGTTTAATAATATCCAACTTTCATCTATGTTTAACATGATTAAAATGCTGTTTGTTTAAATTTGCTCCTATGCCATGGTAAAATGATTTATTTCATAACTAAATAACCGTAACTCGAAATTTAATAATCTTTATATGTAAATGGGGTAGAAAATGCCTAGTTTAACATGGTGCACTTTATTTTCCTGTTTAACAACTTTAAATATGGTTTTAGGCAGAACAGTACCAAATTCAATATATGCATATGAGGAGTTTCCGGAATTGTTGTTTGTTGTTCCGGCCTCATTTAAACTTGGCTAGATAGGTAGTTGGTTTACTTTGCTTCACCCTCTTGCCATGTTTAACAACATTTAATATTGATGGGTACCTAAACGAGAGAGAACTAAATAATTGTTGTGGTGTTTCGTCAATATGCAACTCGTTGCATATTGAGCTCCACTTAATTTGTAGTGTTGTTTGTTGCACTTTGCCATGCCATGCATCTTTAAACCGGACATGCATCATAATTGGTTGTGCATCATGCCATATTCATGTGCTGGTTGTTTACTATGTTGTGTGCTTCTTTCCGGTGTTGCTTCTTCGGGTTGATTCCGTTATCATCGCGTTTGTGAGGACCCGTTCGACTACGTCCGTTTGTCTTCTTCATGGACTCGTTCTTCTTCCTTGCGGGATTTCAGGCAAGATGACCATACCCTCGAAATCACTTCTATCTTTGCTTGCTAGATTGCTCGCTCTTTTGCTATGCCTGTGCTGCGATACCTACCACTTGCTTATCATGCCTCCTATATTGTCAAACCAAGCCTCTAACCCACCTTGTCCTAGAAAACCGTTGTTTGGCTATGTTACCGCTTTGCTCGGCCCCTCTTATAGCGTTGTTAGTTGCAGGTGAAGATGAAGTTTGTTCCTTGTTGGAACATGAAGATGTTGTTCCTTGTTGGAACATGTTTACTTGTTGGGATATCACAATATATCTTATTTAATTAATGCATCTATATACTTGGTAAAGGGTGGAAGGATCGGCCTTATGCCTGGTGTTTTGTTCCACTCTTGCCGCCCTAGTTTCCGTCATATCGGCGTTATGTTCCCGGATTTTGTGTCCCTAACGCGGTCGGGTGATTTATGGGACCCCCTTGACAGTTCGCTTTGAATGAGACTCTTCCAGCAAGGCCCAACCTTGGTTTTACCATTTGACTACCACCTATCCCTTTCCCTTGGGTCTGATCAACCCGGGGGTCATCTTTATTTAGCCCCCCCGGGCCAATGCTTGTCTAAGTGTTGGCCCGAACCGAGCAACCTGCGGGGCCACCACGGGGAAACTCGAGGGCTGGTTTTACTCGTAGCTTGACTTATCCGGTGTTGCCCTGAGAACGAGATATGTGCAGCTCCTATCAGGATGTCGGCGCATCGGGCGGCTTTGCTGGACTTGTTTTATTGCTGTTGAAATGTCTTGTAGCTGGGATTCCGAGACTGATCGGGTCTTCCCGGGGAGAAGGAATATCCTTCGTTGATCGCGAGAGCTTATCATGGGCTAAGTTGGGACACCCCTGCAGGGTTTTGATCTTTCGAAAGCCGTGCCCGCGGTTATGGGCAGATGGGAATTTGTTAATGTCCGGTTGTAGAAAACCCGAAGTTGATCTTAATTAAAATACACCAACCGCGTGTGTAACCGTGATGGTCTCTTCTCGGCTGGGTCCGTGAAGTGAACACGGTTGTTGGAGTTATGCTTGACGTAAGTAGTTCAGGATCACTTATTGATCATAGTTGTTCGACCGTGCTTTTGCCTTCTCTTCTCGCTCTCATTTGCGTATGTTAGCCACCATATATGCTAGTCGCTTGCTGCAGCTCCACCTCATACCTTTTACCCCTACCTATAAGCTTAAATAGTCTTGATCTCGCGGGTGTGAGATTGCTGAGTCCTCGTGACTCACCAGATACTTCCAAACCAGTTTGCAGGTGCCGATGAGACTGTGCAGGTGACACACCCGAGCTCAAGGAGGAGTTCGATGAAGATCTTGTCCTTTATGTTGTTCCGTTCTAGTCGATCAGTAGTGGAGCCCAGTTGGGGTCGATCTTGGTCCTTTGTCGCTTTTTGGGTTTCTTCTTTTATTTTGGCTCTGTAGTCGGGCCCTGATTGTAACTGTCTGATGTAATGTTTGATTCATGTATTTGTGTGAAGTGGCGATTGTAAGCCAACTATGTATCTCTTTCCCTTATATATTACATGGGTTGTGTGAAGATTACCTCACTTGTGACATTGCTTTCAATGCGGTTATGCCTCTAAGTCGTGCTTCGACACGTGGGAGATATAGCCGCATTGAGGGCGTTACAAGTTTGGTATCAGAGCCTTCCCTGACCTTAGGAGCCCCCACTGTTTGATCGTCTTTAGTGGCCGAGTTGTGTCTAGAAAAATGTTTTGAGTCATTTAGGAATTATATATCGAAGAGTTTAGGAATTCTTTTTTACTTCCCAGTCTCCTCATCGCTCTGGTAAGGCATCCTGACGTAGACTTTTGACTCTTCTTTTCTCAAATTTCACTAAAAAAATTTTTTTAGGATCACGCGGGTATATTACAATCGTTCCGATGGTTTTATGATGACAACATTGTCTTGGTTGCCTCCTGACATTTAGGGGTTGTGGCAGTGTCCCGGGGAGTTGAGCTCCCAGGTGTTGTCGTCATAATCTTATCGTTGCGGTTTTGGAATACCTGAGTTTAGTACGCCGACATCGAAAATCTCTTTTGTACAGTTGTTGGTGAGATAACCCTGATAGCCCAGTATTGTGGCGAGTGCGGGAGTATTGCCATGGCTTGTATAACGGATGTGTTTTCGAAGGTTGAGGTAGATGATTTCCGAGGATTTCTTGGTTATGTGTTGAAGGATGGATACAGCTGGTTGTAGGATTTGCTAGTTTGGGTGAGATATTATGCTTCCCCTGTATCCCCAACACCTGATTGCATAACCAGAAAGTTTCGGGAGTTTATAAGTGGGAATTCCAGTATCTCGTAGGATATCTTTCCAACAGACACATGATATGATATGGGATCTATCATATGTTTGTTCCGGCTTATTTTGCAAGCCAAATCCTTTGTTTTTTTTGTTTTGTTTTATTTGTGGTATTCGAGTTGCTTCAATGTCAAGTGTTGATTCCATACCTTTCCTAAACGGTGTTCTCATATTCCTATGTGGATACCAATCCTTCATGATAATTGATCTTGCGAATAATTTATCAGTTCTTCTCAACGGTGTTTGCTTCATCCGTTCCAAGTTGTCTTTGTTTTCCCGCCCTCCCACCCTTGTTTCTTCAAGGACTCAGATTTCTCAATCAAGTATCCATTTTATTCTTGTGAAGCCAATCCATTATTCTCCTTAATGTTCTTATCCGGTGATTATCATGAAGATGGTCAGGAGTTTCAAGTTCATTTTTCGTCATTCTTTTCTTCTCCGGTGGTTCCAATTCAAGCTTTATCGATCATATCGTTTCCTCGTTTCTAATGTTTTCTCGTACCGGTGCACTTCTTAATCATTCACCTCTCGCTTTCCATTTGTTCCGGAGTGATGAAGATATCTCAGAAGATTCAAGTTTCCATTCTCAATTCACTCAATTTCTTTTTGAGGATGTTATCTCATTCAAGCCATCTAATTCAACCAGTGCAATATCCCTTTCAAGCAATCACTTCAACGGTGTGTCTTTTGAGTGGGCCCTAACCCACAGGTCTTTTCCCAGGATCTTACCTGACTCTTCTAATTTTCTTGGAGCTATTCCCAAATTCTTTCAAAGTTTGACATAAGAATGCTTTCTCATAAGTCAAATGTATCCTTCCAAGTTCGCTTTCATATTCTTTTCATCGTTGGTTCAACTTTTCCAATTTTCATTCCGGAGTGTCTCAACTAAATTCTTGTTGTTTCTCGTGGTCATTCTCAACATTTGAAAACCGAAGAAGAGTTTCTCTTAAATCTTGCCTCATTCTCTTCAAGATTCATTGTTCTAGCTTGTTGCCATCCTCTCATAATTGTTTTCGATTGTGAAAATTCTTTTCACCCATCCGGAGCCCATCATCTCAGAATTATTCATTCTCAGCTTCGTCTATCATTCTCCAAATCATACCGGTGCATCATTCAAGTTATCCTCTAATCAGTTCATGATCTCTTCGTTCTCATGTATCTAAATCCTAGCAAGCATCTTCGTTCATTTGCTTACTCTTCCCGGTGTTTCTTTATCTTTTCTTCGTTCATTTTCAATTCTTACGGTGGTTCGTTCAAGAGTTCTCTTCCTTCGTTATCATATTAATTCATTCGTTCTTTCCAAATTCTACCGGTGGTTCGTTGAAGACCTTCCCAAGTTTACGCTATATCTATCTTAATCTTTTCTATGAGAATAAGTAGCTTGTCATCAATTTAAATTGGTGAAGGATAAGCATAATGTAATTATTATTCTTGTTTCACTGAGTAAATTCTATTCCTTATTCCGGAGGTTCATCAAAATTCTTGATTTCATTTGTTCATCTTTCTTTCCGGAGTTCCAAGTTTTTCTCGGTTATATCATCACGAAGCTTCATCTTATCACTGCAAGGTTTCACCTGGTGTTTTCAACTTCTCTTTCTTCCTATCATCCTTTTGTTTACCGGAGTTCTTCATGAAGTTTCTTCATGGTGGTTCCTAAAGGATTTAATTCAGGCTCGAAACGTTCTTCAAGATTCTTCTTGGATGAGCTCAAGCATTCCTTACCTTGCATTTTAAAGTGCAATTCTTTCGACCCTATCTTTTGAGGTGGTATTATGTCATTCTTGATAATTTGAGGTCATGTCTTATGATTCACATGTTGTTAAGAATGAGATATTTAAATCCATCATTTCTCTTCGTTCAAGAGATCTTTTCAACCAATCTATCTCTTCATTGGAGTTATCTTGGGGTATATTTCACCTAAAGCTTTCCCTAAGGATTGTTGCTATTTATGGTGCTTATAAATGACCCAAGTTCTTCATTATCCTCCCGGTGAAATAGTTTCTTGTCTCCTTGTTGATATCATGATTAAAATGTTTAAAACTGCTGTTTGCATTAATTTGCTCATATGCCATGTTAAAATGATTTAATTCATAACTAAATAACCGTGCATCGGATTAAAATGTTTTATATATGTAAATGGGGTAGAAAAATGCATAGATTATCATGTTTCACTTTATTTTCCTGCTTAACAACAATAAAATATGCTTTAGGTCAGAACAGTACCAAACCTAATATATGCATATGAGGAGTTTCCGGACTTGTTATTTTGTTGTTCCGGCCTCATTTAAACTTGCCTAAATAGTTAGTTTAATTATGCTTCACCTCTTGCCATGTTAATCAACATTTAACATTGTTGGGTACATAAACAAGAGAGAACTAAATAATTGTTGTGGTGTTTTGTCAATATGCAACTCGTTGCATATTGAGCTCCACTTAATTTGTAGTGTTGTTTCTTGCACTTTGCCATGCCATGCATCTTTAAACCGGGCATGCATCATACTTGGTTGTGCATCATGCCATATTCATGTGCTGGTTGTTTACTATGTTGTGTGCTTCTTTCCGGTGTTGCTTCTTCGGGTTGATTCCGTTATCATCGCGTTTGTGAGGACCCGTTCGTCTACGTCCGTTTGTCTTCTTCATGGTCTCGATGTTCTTCCTTGCGGGATCTCAGGCAAGATGATTGTAACGCCCCAGATGTAACTTGCCATATTTGTAATCCAACTCTTGCCATTTCCGGCTATGTGTTATGATATTCCCTCCGTGGTTGGGTTCTCTCCGTTTTGCATTTTGGTCATGTCATGCATTTCATATCATGTCATCATGTGCATCGCATTCGCATACGTGTTCGTCTCATGAATTCGAGCATCTTTCCCGTTGTCCGTTTTGCAATCTGGCGCTCCTATCTCTCCCGGCGTCCCCTTTTACATTTCTTCGTGAGCGGGTATTAAACATTCTCGGAATGGACTGAGGTTTGACATGTGGCCTCGGTATAGCACCGGTAGACCGCCTGTCAAGTTTCGGCTCAATCGGAGTTCGTTTGGTACTCCAACGGTTAACCGGGTAACCGTGAAGGCCTCGTATGTGTTGCAGCCCAACACCCCTTCAAAACAGCCCAATAACCCGTCTAAGTCACTCCCATGTCCTCCGCCGTTCGATCACGATCGCGTGGCCGAAAACCGCACTCCATTTGGAGCTTCCTAGCTCCTACTACCTATAAAAAGGCCTCCCCCTCCTCCATTTTCGGGTCCAAACACCCCTAACCCTAGCCCCGCTCCTCTCCGCGCCGCCGGACACGTCCGGATCGGGCCAGACGCGTCCGCCGCCGCCGCCTGACGAATCAGTCGGCGCCACGTGGCACCGCCGCCGCACCGCGCCGCCGGCCCGCGAGGCCCGACCGCGGCCCCCCGCGGCCCGCGCCTTCCCCACGCGCCTCCAGCCGCGCCCGCCGCCCGCCTGCACGTGGCTCCGCCGCCTCCGCCCGCCGGCGTGCCCGCCGCCGCCGCCGTTCCCCGCCGTCGCCCGCGCCGCCGCCGCCAAGCTCGCCGGCCGCCGCCCGGCTTCGCCGCCCGCGCCCGCGCGCCCGCCGCCGCGCCGATCCCCACCGCCATCGCCCGGCTCCGCGCCGCCCGGCGCCGGATCCGGCCTCCCCCGAGCCGCAGCCCCCTCCTCCGGCGACCTCCCCGGCGGATCCGGCGAGATCCGCCCGGTGAACCTCGGGCCGCGTGCCGCCAGGGTTGACCTTCCCCGAGCCCAAATTTTCTCAAAGTCTGGAAATTTTATCATCATCATGCCATGTTCCCAGTGCCATAACTTTGCGTCTGTAGCTCCGTTTCGCGCGTATAATATGTCAAATTGATCAACTCGAAGAGTGCATCATTTATTTCCATTTCATCATTTTCATTTGAAGTCATCTTGATGCCCGAAATGCTGTTAGAAGAGGGCTAGTTGATATTAGTTGCTGGATCTTATCTGAACATGCACTTTTGTCATTTTTGCCATGATTGATGTGTACCTCCTATGAAGTTCAGTCCTACATGAGTTTTTTAATATGCCATGTTACCTTTCCAGAGAATTTTTCCATGTATTTTTGTGATCTATGTGGTGACTAGCACAAGCATGCAAACTAGGTCACCTGATGTTGCTGATTTCAAAGACTTAGTGATTTCACTAAGTCCCTGACTGCTGTTATTTTCATGCCATGCATTCATGTTGTTTCTGAGAGATCCATACCTAATTTGAGCATGATCAGTAAGGGAGTTTTGAACTTGAGTATTTTCTCTATCCATCCGTGCCTTTGTTTGCAATTATGTAGTGCCATAGCTTGAGTCAATCGAGCTCTACTTTTGCTTCAAAATGTTGCTGGCAGATTGTTTACGCGTTATTCGATTTTGCCAAGCTTGGTGTAGTTGATCCTTGCATGATATGATGTTATTCTTGCCATGTATTGTTACTATGCCATGTCTTCTTGATGTATGTATCATGCAATGCTCTGTAGTGAGTGCATCGAGCTCACGAACATGCCTAGTCGTTATCTGTTTTTGACATGTCCAGTTTTCTGCTAAGTCTGTAACCTGTAACGAAACTTGCTTAATTGACATGGGTGTAATCATATTTTCTGTTCCTTTTCGACTTATGGTCAGTAAGGGACTTTTGTCAAGTGCTTTGATTAGATTCATGCCGTGCCTTACTTTGCTATGTCCTGTTCCTGTAGCATGTTGTTTCATTGCTCTAAACATGTCATCCTGATGTTAATTTCTGCTATGTTGTTATTTCACAAAGTCTGTGAACCTGTTATCTTTTGCACTTTTGCCATGCTTGTTTGAACCTGTTATGATGTGATTTAGCCGTAGCTCAGTGTTCATCTTTTGTCAAGCATCTTGACTAGATTACTGTCATATGCTTTGTTGATATGTTTGGTTGCAGTAGATTATTTTATTGTTGCTTGCTAAGTAGCATCATGCTGTTAATGGCAGTTTATCGTCATTCTTGTATTGCTTGCCATTTGCAAACCGTGCATCCGATTCCGGTGTTCTTTATATCGATTTCAACCGAAATCACCTCACCTATCCAGTGGCATGCTTGTTTTGCCAAGATTATGCCCTGTTCATCCTTGTCCTTCCGGAGCATGCATACGCATTGCATATCACCTCTCGCATATCATGCCATGTTTTGCATCATGTTGCTTGCGCATTGCATCGTGGTTGATATTGGTTCCTTTGCTTGTTCTCTTGTCTTGGGTAGAGCCGGGAGACGAGTACGTGAACGAGGATTCCGTTGAGAACGCTTTCGAGGACCAAGTTTTCGACAACTCTGAAACTCTTGCAGGCAAGATGACCATACCCTCGAAATCACTTCTATCTTTGTTTGCTAGTTGCTCGCTCTTTTGCTATGCCTATGCTGCGATACCTACCACTTGCTATATCATGCCACCCATATTGCCATGTCAGCCCCTAACCATCCATGTCCTAGCAAACCGTTGTTTGGCTATGTTACCGCTTTTGCTCAGCCCCTCTTATAGCGTTGCTAGTTGCAGGTGAAGATGTAGTTTGTTCCTTGTTGGAACATGGACTTGTTGTTCCTTGTTGAAACATGTTTACTTGTTGGGATATCACAATACCTCTTATTCAATTAATGCATCTATATACCTGGTTAAGGGTGGAAGGCTCGGCCTTATGCCTGGTGTTTTGTTCCACTCTTGCCACCCTAGTTTCCGTCATACCGGTGTTATGTTCCCGGAGTTTGCGTTCCTTACACGGTTGGGTGATTTATGGGACCCCCCCGACAGTTCGCTTTGAATAAGACTTTTCCAGCAAGGCCCAACATTGGTTTTTACCATTTGTCACCACCTACCCTTTTTTCCCCCGGGTTTTCGCGAGCCCGAGGGTCATCTTTATTTTAGCCCCCCCGGACGAGTGCTTCTCTAAGTGCTGGCCCGAACCGAGCAACCTGCGGGGCCACCTCGTGGCAACTCGAGGCCTGGTTTTACTCGTAGCTTGACTTATCCAGATGTGCCCTGAGACCGAGATATGTGCAGCTCCTATCAGGATTTGTCGGCACAATCGGGCGGCTTTGCTGGACTTGTTTTATTACTGCCGAGATGTCTTGTAGTCCGGGATTCCGAGACTGATCGGGTCTTCCCGGTAGAAGGAATATCCTTCGTTGACCGTGAGAGCTTATCATGGGCTAAGTTGGGACACCCCTGCAGGGTATTATCTTTCGAAAGCCGTGCCCGCGGTTATGAGGCAGATGGGAATTTGTTGATGTCCGGTTGTAGAAAACCCGAAGTTGACCTTAACTAAAACACATCAACCGCGTGTGTAACCGTGATGGTCTCTTCTCGGCGGGGTCCGGGAAGTGAACACGGTGTTGGAGTAATGTCTGACGTAGGTCGTTTCAGGATCACTTCTGGATCACTTCTAGCTTCATGACCGTGCTTTGCCTTCTCTTCTCGCTCTCTTTTGCGCTGTAGCCACCATATGATAGTCGCTTGCTGCAGTTCCACCTCACAAACCCCTTTCCCACCTTTAAGCTTAAATAGTCTTGATCTCGCGGGTGTGAGATTGCTGAGTCCCCGTGACTCACAGATATTTATCACAACAGTTGCAGGTTCCAACGATGCCAGCGCAGATGACGCATCCGAGCTCACTTGGGAGTTCGACGAGGAACGTGGCCGTTACTATGTTTCTTTTCCAGATGATCAGTAGTGGAGCCCAGTTGGGGCGATCCGGGGATCTGTTAGCATTTGGGGTAGTCTTCTTTCATTTTGGTACCGTAGTCGGACCTTGAGTGTAATCTGTATGATGGATGTTATTTATGTACTTGTGTGAAGTGGCGATTGTAAGCCAACTATGTATCTTTCCCCTTTATTTATAACATGGATTGTGTGAAGATTACCTCACTTGCGACATTGCTTTCAATGCGGTTATGCCTCTAAGTCGTGCCTCGACACGTGGGAGATATAGCCGCATCGAGGGCGTTACAAGTTGGTAATCAGAGCCTTTCCCGACCTTAGGAGCCCCCACTGTTTGATCGTCTTTAGTGGCCGAGTTGTGTCTAGAAAAAAATGTTTGGAGTCTTTTAGGAATTATATATCGGAGAATTTAGGAATTCTTTTTACTCCCCAGTCCCTTCGACCTTCTGGTAAGGCATCCTGACGTAGAGTTTTGACACTTCTCTTCTCAAATTTCACTAAAAAAAAATTTTAGGATCACGCGGGTATATTACAATCGTTCCGATGGTTTTATGATGACAACATTGTCTTGGTTGCCTCCTGACATTTAGGGGTTGTGGCAGTGTCCCGGGGAGTTGAGCTCCGAGGTGTTGTCGTCATAATTTTATCGTTGCGGTTTTGGAATACCTGAGTTTAGTACACCGACATCGAAAATCTCTTTTGTACAGTTGTTGGTGAGATAACCCTGATAGCCCAGTATTGTGGCGAGTGCGGGGGTATTGCCATGACTTGTATAACGGATGCTTTTCGAAGGTTGAGGTAGACGATTTCCGAAGGTTTCTTGGTTATGTGTTGAAGGATGGATACAGCTGGTTGTAGGATTTGCTAGTTTGGGTGAGATATTATGCTTCCCCTGTATCCCCAACACCTGATTGCATAACCAGAAAGTTTCGGGAGTTTATAAGTGGGAATTCCTGTAGCTCTAGTATTTCTTCCGCAGATATTTGGTTTGTGATTGGGTAATCCTTACCAAGTATTTGTTCACATCCGTACCTTGTTGATTTTATTTCTTACCATGTTCTAAGTGGCTTCTCAGCTTTGGAAGTGTGATGATTTACATTGGAATTCATTCGTTCATTCTCGTTCGAATGTTAATTGTGAAGACTATATGTTGCAATTTCGTTCCTTTGATTCAGCTTCAATATATCTCTGTCAAGATGCTAATGGATGTCACCCTCTTCAGGATGGCTCCACCAACGCGTCAGAATCCGGAACGCAATGAAGGGAATCAGGCTAACCCTCCGCCACCACCTCCGCCTCCGGAGGCATGGCAAGCCTTGATGACTGCCACAAATGCCAATGCTCAGATTCTGATTCAGCTCTTGCAAGATCGCAACCAAGGCAAGGTAATCAAGAGAATCAAGGCCAAGGCAACAATCAGCCGCACTTCGCTTCACTCAACCAATTCCTTGCTAATCAGCCAAAGACCTTCAGCTACTGTGTCGAGGCCACAGACGCAGATGATTGGCTCGTGGACATCAGCAAGCATTTCGAGTGCAGCAATGTCAGGCCTGAGGACTTTGTCAAGTTTGCCTCTTTTCAACTCAAAGATCAAGCTGCTGAGTGGTTCCAGCAATACAAAGATTCCAGAGGAGGTCGTGTGATTACCTGGGATGATTTCCGTCGTGACTTCAAAGCACACCACATTCCAGAAAGTGTTGTTGAGCTTAAGCGTGAGGAATTCCGCAATCTCAAGCAAGTAAACATGTCTGTCTATCAATACAACACTCAGTTCCAGAAGCTCTCTCGTTTTGCAAGGCAAGACATTCCTGATGAGAAAAGTATGATCTACCAATTCAGGCGTGGTCTCAAAGAAGATCTGCAACTTGCTCTCGTGCTTTTCGAGCCATTAAAGTATGATGAATTCTACAACATGGCACTGAAACAAGAAGCTGCTCAGCTCAAGTGTGAGGCTTCTAAGAAGAGAGTCAGAGACGCGGTTCAGTCTTCTTCTTCTTCACTTGTGGCAGCTAAGCAACAGAAGTTCTGGTTGCCTCCTCCTCCTCCGTTCCATCAGCCTTATCAGCAGAAGAACTCAAGTGGCCGTGGATCTTCCCACCCACCCAACCCTGGCTATCAGAACAAGTCTCAGAATCAAACTCCAAGGCCAAGTGCTCCTTATCATCGTCCACTCTCAGAGGTGACTTGTAACAAATGTCAGCAGAAGGGTCACTATGCGAACAAGTGCTTCAACCAAAGGCGCCTTCCGCCTCCTCCTCCTGTGAAATCTTCCAGCAATGCAGTGGTCAAGCATAATCCTAAGCACGCCAAGGTGAACATGATGAATGCAGCTCAAGCAGAGGATTCTTCTCAAGTGATCATGGGTAATCTTCCTGTTAATGATATTCCTGCAAAAGTCTTATTTGATACTGGTGCATCGCATTGTTTCATGTCAAGACCATTTTTCGCCAAGCATGAGTTCACTTCTTCAAATTTGGATAGACCCATGCCTGTCATTTCTCCTGGTAAACGTTTGAGCTCTAGTTTGGTGGTTCCCAATGTTTCTATCAAGATGGGTGACTACAAATTCTTGTCTAAACCAATTGTTCTTGGTGATTCTGATATTGATCTCATTCTCGGGATGGACTGGCTTTCTAAGCACAAGGCTCAGCTTGAGTGTGCTGCCAGGGAAATCAAATTGACTCACACTTCGAACGATGTGATCATCTATGCTTCTCGTGATGATACCATTCGGTTGTTTTCTCTCAATGAGAATGATGAATTGGAGGCTATCTCTCAGATTCCAGTCGTATGTGAGTACCAAGATGTTTTTCCAGAAGAGCTTCCGAGTATGCCTCCCCGTCGGCCAGTTGAATTCGTTATTGATCTTGAGCCTGGCACGGAACCCGTTTGCAAGCGTCCTTACAAGCTTGGACCAGATGAGCTCAAGGAATTGAAGATTCAACTCGATAAACAAGAACGTCTGGGTCTGATCAGACCGAGTTCTTCTCCGTGGGGTTGTGGTGTTCTTTTTGTCAAGAAGAAGGATGGCACGGACCGACTTTGCGTCGATTACCGTCCATTGAACAAGAAGACTATCAAGAACAAGTACCCACTTCCCAACATCAATGAGCTATTTGAGCAACTCAAAGGTGCTAAGGTGTTCTCCAAGCTTGACCTTCGTATGGGTTATCATCAGATTCGCATTCGTGAAGAAGATATTCCCAAGACAGCATTCAGAACAAGCTTTGGTTCTTATGAATATACTGTCATGTCATTCGACCTCGTCAATGCTCCTCCGTATTTCACTCGCTTGATGAATTTCATCTTCAACCCCTACATCAACGATTTTGTCTTGGTCTATCTCGATGATATTTTGGTCTTCTCCAAGAATAAGAAGGATCATGCCGAACATTTGCGATTGGTACTCGACAAGCTCAGAGAGTATCAATTATATGCGAAGTTCTCCAAATGTGAATTCTGGCTTGATGAAGTTCTTTATCTTGGTCATATCATCTCTGCCAAGGGCATCGCTGTTAATCCAGAGAGGGTGTCTGAAGTTTTGAATTGGAATCCTCCTCAGAATGTCAAGCAGCTTCGCAGTTTTCTTGGACTTGCAAGCTATTGCAGAAGATTCATTGAGAATTTCTCCAAGATTGCCAAGCCTCTTTCCAACCTCCTCCAGAAGCATGTGAAGTATGTCAGGTCTCCTGAGTGTGACATTGCTTTCAACACTCTCAAAGAGAAACTTGTCACTGCTCCAGTTTTGACTCCTCCTGACGAATCCAAGCCTTATGAAGTATTCTGTGATGCTTCTCTCCAGGGCCTCGGTGCCGTCTTAATGCAAGAGAAGAAGGTTGTTGCCTATACCTCTCGCCAGTTGAAGCCCAATGAAAGGAACTACCCCACTCACGATCTTGAGTTGGCTGCAGTTGTCCACGCACTAATAACATGGAGACATCTCCTGTTGGGAAGGAAAGTGGACATCTTCACCGATCACAAGAGTCTCAAGTATATCTTCACTCAGCCTCATCTCAACCTCAGGCAAACTCGATGGGTCGAAATGATTCAAGAGTATAATCCGAGTATTGAATATACTCCAGGCAAGGCTTATGTGATTGCAGACGCATTGAGCAGGAAGGCTTACTGCAACAGCTTAATCCTCAAGCCCTTTCAACCGGATCTTTGTGAAGCTTTCCGCAAGTTGAATCTCCAAGTTGTCCCTCAAGGTTTTCTTGCCAACCTCATCGTCTCTCCTACCTTGGAAGATCAAATCCGTGAGGCACAACTGTTGGATACCATGGTGAAGAAGGTGAAACGTGGTATTGACAAGGGCATTTCCAAATACAAGTGCTATCGAGTTGATGACCGAGATACTCTTATCTTCGAGGACCGGATCGTGGTTCCAAAGGGTGATCTTCGTAAAGTCATTATGAATGAAGCGCACAATTCTCTTCTGTCAATTCATCCTGGAAGTTCGAAGATGTACCATGACCTCAAGCAGTCGTATTGGTGGACTCGAATGAAGCGAGAAATTGCTCAATTCGTGAATGAGTGTGATGTCTGCAGAAGGGTGAAAGCAGAACACCAACGACCAGCTGGTCTTCTCCAACCTCTTTCGATTCCAGAATGGAAGTTTGATCATATTGAAATGGACATCGTGACGGGTTTTCCCAAGTCCAAGCGTGGAAATGATGCTATCTTCGTCGTCATCGACAAGCTCACCAAAGTGGCTCATTTTCTTCCTATCAAAGAGTCTATCACAGCAGCGCAGCTAGCAGAGATCTACACATCCAGAATTGTCTCCTTGCACGGCATTCCACAATTGATTTCTTCAGACCGTGGCAGCATCTTTACCTCCAAATTTTGGGATTCTTTTCAGAAGGCCATGGGCACCAATATTCGATTCAGCACAGCTTTCCACCCTCAGACTAGTGGACAAGTCGAGCGTGTCAACCAAATTCTTGAAGATATGCTCAGAGCCTGTGTTATCTCTTTCGGCATGAAGTGGGAGGATTGTCTTCCTTATGCTGAATTCTCTTACAACAACAGTTTTCAAGCCAGCTCAGGCAAAGCCCCATTCGAGATTCTCTATGGCAGAAAGTGCCGTACTCCTCTCAACTGGTCTGAAATCGGTGAAAGTCAATTGCTCGGCAATGATTTGATCTCAGAGGCTGAGGCTATGTGCAAGGTGATTCGTGAGAACCTCAAAGCCGCGCAGTCGCGCCAGAAGAGCTATTACGACAGCAAACACCGAGATGTGGCATTTGAGATCGGAAACCATGTCTACCTCCGCGTCTCTCCAATGAAAGGAACTCGTCACTTCGGTATCAAGGGGAAACTTGCCCCTAGATACGTCGGTCCTTTCAAGATCATCGGCAAACGAGGCGATCTCGCCTATCAACTTGAGCTTCCCTCCAACTTTGCAAATGTGCACGATGTTTTCCACGTGTCACAGCTTCACAAGTGTTTCAAGACGCCTGAGCGCACCATCAACTTCGAAGAGATTGATCTTCAAGAAGATTTGTCCTATCATGAACATCCAGTTGCTATTCTAGAGACAACTGAGCGCAAGACTCGCAACCAGTCAATCAAATTCCTCAAAGTGGAATGGTCACATCATTCAGACCAAGAAGCCACCTGGGAGCGTGAAGACCACCTACGTTCCGAGTATCCGTAGTTCTTTCAGTCCTAGATCTCGAGACGAGATCCTCTCGTAGTGGTGGTGTGTTGTAACGCCCCAGATGTAACTTGCCATATTTGTAATCCAACTCTTGCCATTTCCGGCTATGTGTTATGATATTCCCTCCGTGGTTGGGTTCTCTCCGTTTTGCATTTTGGTCATGTCATGCATTTCATATCATGTCATCATGTGCATCGCATTCGCATACGTGTTCGTCTCATGAATTCGAGCATCTTTCCCGTTGTCCGTTTTGCAATCTGGCGCTCCTATCTCTCCCGGCGTCCCCTTTTACATTTCTTCGTGAGCGGGTATTAAACATTCTCGGAATGGATCGAGTTTTGACATGTGGCCTCGGTATAGCACCGGTAGACCGCCTGTCAAGTTTCGGCTCAATCGGAGTTCGTTTGGTACTCCAACGGTTAACCGGGTAACCGTGAAGGCCTCGTATGTGTTGCAGACCAACACCCCTTCAAAACAGCCCAATAACCCGTCTAAGTCACTCCAATGTCCTCCGCCATTCGATCACGATCGCATGGCCGAAAACCGCACTCCATTTGGAGCTTCCTAGCTCCTTCTACCTATAAAAGGCCTCCCCCTCCTCCATTTTCGGGTCCAAACACCCCTAACCCTAGCCCCGCTCCTCTCCGCGCCGCCGGACACGTCCGGATCGGGCCAGACGCGTCCGCCGCCGCCGCCCGATGAATCAGACGGCGCCACGTGGCACCGCCGCCGCACCGCGCCGCCGGCCCGCGAGGCCCGACCGCGGCCCCCCGCGGCCCGCGCCCTCCCCGCGCGCCTCCAGCCGCGCCCGCCGCCCTCCTGCTCGCGGCTCCGACGCCTCCGCCCGCCGGCGCGCCCGCCGCCGCCGCCGTTCCCCGCCGTCGCCCGCGCCGCCGCCGCCAAGCTCGCCGGCCGCCGCCCGCGCCCGCGCGCCCGCCGCCGCGCCGATCCCCGCCGCCACCGCCCGGCTCCGCGCCGCCCGGCGCCGGATCCGGCCTCCCCCGAGCCGCAGCCTCCTCCTCCGGCGACCTCCCCGGCGGATCCGGCGAGATCCGCCCGGTGAACCTCGGGCCGCGTGCCGCCAGGGTTGACCTTCCCCGAGCCCAAATTTTCTCTAAGTCTGAAAATTTTATCATCATCATGCCATGTTCCCAGTGCCATAACTTTGCATCCGTCGCTCCATTTCGCGCGTATAATATGTGAAATTGATCGCCTCGAAGAGTGCATCATTTCTTTCCATTGCATCATTTTCATTTGAAGTCATCTTGATGCCCGAAATTCTGTTAGAAGAGGGATAGTTGATGTTAGTTGCTGGATCTTATCTGAACATGCACTTTTGTCATTTTTGCCATGATTGATGTGTACCTCCTATGAAGTTGAGTCCTACATGAGTTTTGTAATATGCCATGTTACCTTTCCAGAGAATTTTTCCATGTATTTTTGTGATCTATGTGGTGACTAGCACAAGCATGCAAACTAGGTCACCTGATGTTGCTGATTTCAAAGACTTAGTGATTTCACTAAGTCCCTGACTGCTGTTATTTTCATGCCATGCATTCATGTTGTTTCTGGCTGTTAATGGCAGTTTATTTTCAAAGACTTAGTGATTTCAAAGATTATTTTCTTGTTGCTTGCTAAGTAGCATCATGCTGTTAATGGCAGTTTATCGTCATTCTTGTATTGCTTGCCATTTGCAAACCGTGCATCCGATTCCGGTGTTCTTTATATCGATTTCAACCGAAATCACCTCACCTATCCAGTGGCATGCTTGGTTTGCCAAGATTATGCCCTGTTGATCCTTGTCCTTCCGGAGCATGCATACGCATTGCATATCACCTCTCGCATATCATGCCATGTTTTGCATCATGTTGCTTGCGCATTGCATCGTGGTTGATATTGGTTCCTTTGCTTGTTCTCTTGTCTTGGGTAGAGCCGGGAGACGAGTACGTGAACGAGGATTCCGTTGAGAACGCTTTCGAGGACCAAGCTTTCGACAACTCTGAAACTCTTGCAGGCAAGATGACCATACCCTCGAAATCACTTCTATCTTTGCTTGCTAGTTGCTCGCTCTTTTGCTATGCCTATGCTGCGATACCTACCACTTGCTATATCATGCCACCCATATTGCCATGTCAGCCCCTAACCATCCATGTCCTAGCAAACCGTTGTTTGGCTATGTTACCGCTTTTGCTCAGCCCCTCTTATAGCGTTGCTAGTTGCAGGTGAAGATGTAGTTTGTTCCTTGTTGGAACATGGACTTGTTGTTCCTTGATGGAACATGTTTACTTGTTGGGATATCACAATACCTCTTATTCAATTAATGCATCTATATACTTGGTTAAGGGTGGGAGGCTCGGCCTTATGCCTGGTGTTTTGTTCCACTCTTGCCACCCTAGTTTCCGTCATACCGGTGTTATGTTCCCGGAGTTTGCGTTCCTTACACGGTTGGGTGATTTATGGGACCCCCCTGACTGTTCGCTTTGAATAAGACTTTTCCAGCAAGGCCCAACATTGGTTTTTACCATTTGCCACCACCTACCCTTTTTTCCCCCGGGTTTTCGCGAGCCCGAGGGTCATCTTTATTTTAGCCCCCCCGGACCAGTGCTTCTCTAAGTGCTGGCCCGAACCGAGCAACCTGCGGGGCCACCTCGTGGCAACTCGAGGCCTGGTTTTACTCGTAGCTTGACTTATCCGGATGTGCCCTGAGACCGAGATATGTGCAGCTCCTATCAGGATTTGTCGGCACAATCGGGCGGCTTTGCTGGACTTGTTTTATTGGAGTGTTGTAACGCCCCGGATCTGATGCGCCAGGTGTCCGCCAGTTATTCGTCGTCCTTGCCATGTCATTTGCTTGCGTGTCACATCTTGCCATGTCATCATCCGCATTGCATCATCATGTTTTCAAAAACTTGCACCCGTCCGGGTTCTCCGAGTTCTCACCCTTGTCCGTTCTGAGACCAACCACACTTGCACGCGCCTGCGGCATGTCCGAAATATTATTTTATAAGTGGCCGAGAAATGTTCTCGGAATGGGATGAAAGTTGGCATGCGGCGTTGTTTTGTTGTTAGTAGGTCGCCTGCCAAGTTTCATCGCATTCGGAGTTCGTTTGGTGCCCCAAAGGATAACTATAGCGGCATTATAGCCGGTCTAACGTCGGACGTTTTCGGTCTCCGGAAACCGTGCTGGGTTGCATCTCTCCTCTCTTCTCTCAGACCAACCCGATCTTCACAATCCGCCAGGCCTAACCTAACCCCTCTCGTCAACCCGCGGCCCACCTCGCGCGCGTTCGAAAATTGTCCCGAACCCGACCACGTGGCAGTCGTCACCGTTGGTTCCGGATCATCCCCAAACATCTATAAAACATCTGCGTTTATTTGTTGGACTCACCTAAGCCATTTATCTTCGACCATCCGATTACGATCGGAGGGTCCGTTAGTCCCTACCCTAACCCACTACCTATATATTTGAGCCTAACCCTAGAATTTAGGAGTTTTGTCCCATCCACCAAATCCCCTCAGCCGCCGCCGCCAGTTCTCTTCCACCTCGGGATCCCTCCCGATCCATCTCCACCCAATCAGATCGCAGCGGCCACCACTCCTCTCGTCCACCATCCGTCCTTCCCGTAGCTCCCCGCAGCCACCTCCCTCAAGCCCGAGGCCATGTCTCCTCTGCTCGATCTCCCCTGCCTAGCCCTGCCTCGTTCCCCTCGTCGCGAGCCAGGGAGAGGAGC
Organism: Aegilops umbellulata; assembly: GCA_032464435.1. Lineage (NCBI taxonomy): Eukaryota > Viridiplantae > Streptophyta > Magnoliopsida > Poales > Poaceae > Aegilops > Aegilops umbellulata. Next base: position 35,455,929 of record CP136056.1, on the reverse strand, counting down.
TCCCTGCCATCTCCCACCTCGTGTCGTCCCCGCCGTCTACCAGCAGCAGCAGCTAAGCTACGTCGCCCCCTTCCCTTCCCCCGTTTTTCCTCCTCTCTGTATCTCATCGCTCTCTCCCTTTCCTTCCACTACAGGAGCACATGGAGCGCCATGGCCGCCCGATGCTCAAGCCACCACCAGGAACCGCCTCGTCCCGTGCCCGGATCCGCCCCGTCTCGTCCCCATGCCCGTTCGCCCGCATGAGCAGCGCCATGGATGGACTCCTCCATCCGACGCCATGGACGCCAATGTTCCCGCCTGCATCGCACCTCTTCCGCCTTGGGTCCGGCCGCCCTTGCCATCCCGCACCGCTGCGCCAAGTACCGCAGCTGCCTCCTCTCCGGCGTCGCGCCCAAGCCCCACGTCGCCGGCAACCGTTCCCGCCGCCCGCGTCGCCAAGCCCGGCCGCAGCCGTCGACCACTGCGTCCCCTGCTTCAAGAACGCCGGTTCCAGCGTCGCCCCTCGTTGACTTGTCCTAGCGCCAGCGTGGATGAGTTCCACGTCGCCCGCGCCTGGGCCTTCTTGCTCAGGCCCAGCGCTCCCTGCTCGGCCTCCTCCTCACCGACTGGGCTAAGCCCATGGTGAGAACCCCAGCCCAGCAACCAGCAATTCAGCCCATTGTGTTTTTTTTCCTATCCGCGAATTTTGCTATTTATTCAGAGAATTACAGAATTGCAGAAAAGCCCCTCTAGATCATGCATTTAATAACTCATCAACGGTGCATCATATTAAAATGATTTATATATGAAAAATGCTCAGAAAATTGTGTAGTTTAATAATATCCAACTTTCATCTATGTTTAACATGATTAAAATGCTGTTTGTTTAAATTTGCTCCTATGCCATGGTAAAATGATTTATTTCATAACTAAATAACCGTAACTCGAAATTTAATAATCTTTATATGTAAATGGGGTAGAAAATGCCTAGTTTAACATGGTGCACTTTATTTTCCTGTTTAACAACTTTAAATATGGTTTTAGGCAGAACAGTACCAAATTCAATATATGCATATGAGGAGTTTCCGGAATTGTTGTTTGTTGTTCCGGCCTCATTTAAACTTGGCTAGATAGGTAGTTGGTTTACTTTGCTTCACCCTCTTGCCATGTTTAACAACATTTAATATTGATGGGTACCTAAACGAGAGAGAACTAAATAATTGTTGTGGTGTTTCGTCAATATGCAACTCGTTGCATATTGAGCTCCACTTAATTTGTAGTGTTGTTTGTTGCACTTTGACATGCCATGCATCTTTAAACCGGACATGCATCATAATTGGTTGTGCATCATGCCATATTCATGTGCTGGTTGTTTACTATGTTGTGTGCTTCTTTCCGGTGTTGCTTCTTCGGGTTGATTCCGTTATCATCGCGTTTGTGAGGACCGTTGTTTGGCTATGTTACCGCTTTGCTCGGCCCCTCTTATACCGTTGTTAGTTGCAGGTGAAGATGAAGTTTGTTCCTTGTTGGAACATGAAGATGTTGTTCCTTGTTGGAACATGTTTACTTGTTGGGATATCACAATATATCTTATTTAATTAATGCATCTATATACTTGGTAAAGGGTGGAAGGCTCGGCCTTATGCCTGGTGTTTTGTTCCACTCTTGCCGCCCTAGTTTCCGTCATATCGGCGTTATGTTCCCGGATTTTGCGTCCCTAACGCGGTCTGGTGATTTATGGGACCCCCTTGACAGTTCGCTTTGAATGAGACTCTTCCAGCAAGGCCCAACCTTGGTTTTACCATTTGACTACCACCTATCCCTTTCCTTTGGGTCTGATCAACCCGGGGGTCATCTTTATTTAGCCCCCCTGGGCCAATGCTTGTCTTAGTGTTGGCCCGAACCGAGCAACCTGCGGGGCCACCACGGGGAAACTCGAGGGCTGGTTTTACTCGTAGCTTGACTTATCCGGTGTTGCCCTGAGAACGAGATATGTGCAGCTCCTATCAGGATGTCGGCGCATCGGGCGGCTTTGCTGGACTTGTTTTATTGCTGTTGAAATGTCTTGTAGCTGGGATTCCAAGACTGATCGGGTCTTCCCGGGGAGAAGGAATATCCTTCGTTGATCGCGAGAGCTTATCATGGGCTAAGTTGGGGCACCCCTGCAGGGTTTTGATCTTTCGAAAGCCGTACCCGCGGTTATGGGCAGATGGGAATTTGTTAATGTTCGGTTGTAGAAAACCCGAAGTTGATCTTAATTAAAATACACCAACCGCGTGTGTAACCATGATGGTCTCTTCTCGGCTGGGTCCGGGAAGTGAACACGGTTGTTGGAGTTATGCTTGACGTAAGTAGTTCAGGATCACTTATTGATCATAGTTGTTCGCCCGTGCTTTTGCCTTCTCTTCTCGCTCTCATTTGCGTATGTTAGCCACCATATATGCTAGTCGCTTGCTGCAGCTCCACCTCATACCTTTTACCCCTACCTATAAGCTTAAATAGTCTTGATCTCGCGGGTGTGAGATTGCTGAGTCCTCGTGACTCACCAGATACTTCCAAACCAGTTTGCAGGTGCCGATGAGACTGTGCAGGTGACACACCCGAGCTCAAGGAGGAGTTCGATGAAGATCTTGTCCTTTATGTTGTTCCGTTCTAGTCGATCAGTAGTGGAGCCCAGTTGGGGTCGATCTTGGTCCTTTGTCGCTTTTGGGGTTTCTTCTTTTATTTTGGCTCCGTAGTCGGGCCCTGATTGTAACTGCCGATGTAATGTTTGATTCATGTATTTGTGTGAAGTGGCGATTGTAAGCCAACTATGTATCTCTTTCCCTTATATATTACATGGGTTGTGTGAAGATTACCTCACTTGCGACATTGCTTTCAATGCGGTTATGCCTCTAAGTCGTGCTTCGACACGTGGGAGATATAGCCGCATTGAGGGCGTTACAATTGCGTGAAGGTTTATAAGTTTGAGATTACTAGAGTATGAAACAATTGCTTGGCTTGTCATCGGGGTTGTGCATGATGAGCGTGTTCTTGTATGACAAAAATGGAGCATGATTAAACCATATGATTTTGTAGGGATGAACTTTCTTTGGCCATGTTATTTTGAGAAGACATAATTGCTTAGTTAGTATGCTTGCAGTATTATTATTTTTATGTCAAAATGAAATTTTGTCTTGAATCTTTTGGATCTGAATATTCATACGACAATTAAGAAGAATTACAATCAAAAATTATATTTTTTTATCATTTACCTACTCGAGGACGAGCAGGAATTAAGCTTGGGGATGTTTGATACGTCTCCAACGTATCTATAATTTTTTATTGCTCCATGCTATATTATCTACTGTTTTGGACAATATTGGGCTTTATTATCCGCTTCTATTTTTTGGGGGACTAACCTATTAACCGGAGGCCCAGCCCAGAATTGCTGTTTTTTTCTATTTCAGTGTTTCGCAGAAAAAGTATATCAGACGGAGTCGAAACGGAACAAAATCAACTGGAGAAGTTATTTTTGGAAGGAAACCTACAGGAAAAGCTTGGAGTGCACGTCAGGAAAGGAGGGAGGTGGCCACGAGGGTGGAGTGCCCCCCTAGGGTGCGCCCCATGCCTCGTGGGCCCCCCTTCGGTCCACCTACATACTTCTTTCACCCATATATACCTACGTACCCTAAAACTTCCAGAACAGATAATAGATCTAGAGTTCCGCTGCCGCAAGCCTCTATAGCCACCAAAAGTCAATCGGGGCCCTGTTCCGGCACCCTGCCGGAGGGGGGAACCCTCACCGGTGGCCATCTTCATCATCCCGGCGCTCTCCCTGATGAGGAGGGAGTAGTTCACCCTCGGGGCTGAGGGTATGTACCAGTAGCTATGTGTTTGATCTCTCTCTCTCTCTCGTGTTCTTGATTTCGCACGATCTTGATGTATCGCGAGCTTTGCTATTATAGTTGGATCTTATGTTTCTTCTCCCCCTTTACTCTCTTGTAATGTATTGAGTTTTCCCTTTGAAGTAATCTTATCGGATTGAGTCTTTAATGACTTGAGAACACTTGATGTATGTGTTGCCGTGCGTATCTGTGGTGACAATGGGATATCACATGACTCACTTGATGTATGTTTTGGTGATCAACTTGCAGGTTCCGCCCATGAACCTATGCATAGGGGTTGGCACACGTTTTCGTCTTGATTCTCCAGTAGAAACTTTGGGCACTCTGTGAAGTACTTTGTGTTGGATTGAATAGATGAATCTGAGATTGTGTGATGCATATCGTATAATCATACCCGCGGATACTTGAGGTGACATTGGAGTATCTAGGTGACATTAGGGTTTTGGTTGATTTGTGTCTTAAGGTGTTATTCTAGTACGAACTCTAGGGCTGTTTGTGACACTTATAGGAATAGCCCAATGGATTGATTGGAAAGAATAACTTTGAGGTGGTTTCGTACCCTACCGTAATCTCTACGTTTGTTCTCAGCTATTAGTGACTTTGGAGTGACTCTTTGTTGCATGTTGAGGGATAGTTATATGATCCAATTATGTTATTATTGTTGAGAGAACTTGCACTAGTGAAAGTATGAACCCTAGGAATACCGTTTACGCTCAATTTTACCATTTTTTACCTTGCTGTTTTTATATTTTCAGGTTACAAAAACCTATATCTACCATCTATATTTCACTTGTATCACCATCTCTTCGCAGAACTAGTGCACCTATACAATTTACCATTGTATTGGGTGTGTTGGGGACACAAGAGACTCTTTGTTATTTGGTTGCAGGGTTGCTTGAGAGAGACCATCTTCATCCTACGCCTCCCACGGATTGATAAACCTTAGGTCATCCACTTGAGGGAAATTTGCTACCGTCCTACAAACCTCTACACTTGGAGGCCCAACAACGTCTACAAGAAGAAGGTTGCGTAGTAGACATCACGCTCTTTTCTGGCGCTGTTGCCAGGGAGGTTAGTGCTTGAAGGTATATCTTTAAATCTTGCAATCAATCTTTTTGTTTCTTGTTTTAGCACTAGTTTAGTTATAAAAGAAAACTAAAAAATGGAATTGAGTTTACCTCATACGCTTCATCTTTTTAATATCTCTCGTGAGTATGATGGGAAGGAAAACTGTGCCAAAGTGTTAGTAGAAGAATGCATTAAAATGTTTGGCACTAAATCTTTATATGATGAGCATGATTGCAATGTTGTTAGTATGAATTCCTTGAATATCCATGATGCTAATGATATGCAAAGCCACAAGCTTGGGAAAGCTATGTTTGATGAAGATGATATTTCTTGTCCCCCAAGCTTTGATGAGAAAATTTACTATGATGAAAGTATGCATCCTATCTATGATGATTATTGTGATGACATGTATGCTTTAAAGAATAATGATAACCATGAAACTTGTCATCTTGATCTTAATTCTCAATCATATGATAGTTATTTCGTTGAGTTTGCTCCCACTACTATTGATGAGAAGAAATTTGCTTATGTGGAGAGTAGTAAATCTTCTATGCCTGTAGATCATGAAAAGAATGATTTAGGTGCTGGTTATATTTTTGAATTCATTCATGATGCTACTGAACATTATTATGAGGGAGGAACATATGCTTCTACAAGTTGCAATAATATCAAGTTTCCTCTCTATGTGCTTAAAGTTTTGAAGTTATGCTTGTTTTACCTTCCTATGCAAGTTGATTATTGTTCCCATAAGTTGTTTGCTCACAAAATCCCTATGCATAGGAAGTGGGTTACACTTAAATGTGCTAGTCATATTCTTCATGATGCTCTTTATGTTTCAATTCTTATCTTTTATGTGAGCATCATTGAAATCATCATGCCTAGCTAGGGGCGTTAAACGATAGCGCTTGTTGGGAGGCAACCCAATTTTATTTTAGTTTCTTGCTTTTTAACATCATATAGCACTCTTGCAACGATGATTCAGGCATCAAGATCACCTCAAACAAACATGGCACAATGGAACACGATGTAGAGCATCTCATGATGAACATTTTGACATATAATAAGAATGAAACGGGTCTACGGATGATGAGTTATGGCATGAAGAACAAGTGCACAAAATTCTGAGAATTTGGGACTTAGACGAAATATACCCTCCGAGAAACTGGACGGGTCCGACCCGGGACGTCGGGATCCGGGCACGGGAGAGGAGTTTAGACGGAGGGATTGGTGGACCTGGTCCCGGTTGGCACGGACTTCGAGGTTCCCCGGGGAGCTCGCCGGAATTGGCCGAGGAGAGGTCTGGCGAGGCGGGGACGGGGCGCTCCGGGCGGATCTCGCCGGATCCGGCCCGGGGCGAGGCAGGACGGCGACGGGGAGGCGCGTGGAGGCGGGAGGCGGCGACCTCCGGTGACGCGGGACCTGCGGGGCGGCGGCGGCTGGGATCCGCGACGGCGGCCGGCCGCGGGGCCGCGACTGGTCGGCGGCGGAGACACGGGGTTCGGGGCGGCCGGGGCAGCAAGGCGCGCGGACTCCAGCGGGGAGCCGAGGTGGCGCGCGGGCGACGGCGTGCTCCGGTCGCCGGAGTTGGACACCGGCGACGGTCGAAGGCGGCGGCGAAGATCCGGCAAGGCGGGGACGGGCGGCGAGGTTGCGGGCTCCCTTGGGCCCGGCGCGGCCCGGGGCGGGTCCGATCTGGGCTTAACCGGCCCGGCCGCGAAGTGGGCGCGGGGGGGGGGGGGCACGTGGCGCTTGCCGATTGGCTGCGGGCGGCGGCACGGATGCGTCCGGCCGGGGTTGGACATGTCTGGCGCGGCGCGGAGGGGAAAAATTTAGGGTTAGGGGTGGAATTGATCCGCGAATTTGGACGGGGAGGGCGTATTTATAGGTAGAAGGAGCTAGGAAGCTCCAAATGAGGTGCGGTTTGCGGCCACGCGATCATGATCGAACGGCCTAGAAGATGGAGGGGGTTTGGATGGGTTTGGCCACTTTGAAGGGGGTGTTGGGCTGCACACAAAGGAGGCCTTTGCGGCTACCCGGTTAACCGTTGGAGTATCAAACGGACTCCAAATGGCACGAAACTTGCCAGGCGGTCTACCGGTGGTATACCAAGGCCGCTTGGCAAACCTCGGTCCATTCCGAGAATGTTTAACACCCACACACAAAAAGAAGCAAAAGGGGCGCCGGGGGACATAGGAGTGCCGGATTGGAAAACGGACAACGGGGAAAATGCTCGGATGCATGAGACGAACACGTATGCAAATGCGATGCACATGATGGCATGATATGAAATGCAGATGATGACATGGCAAGGAGAGACACGCAAGCAAATGACATGGAAATGACGGCGAATAACTGGCGGACACCTGGCGCATCGAATCCGGGGCGTTACAACTCTTCTCCACTAACAAGAGATCTCGTCCCGAGATCTTAGGACCGAGACGGGGAGGAAAAGGGAGAGGTGAAATAAGAACAAAAGAGAGAGGGTGAACAAGACCGAGAGCACTCGGGTAGAAAGGAGGAATGATAATTACGACGGAAATCAAAGCTCCGAAACAAAAATGAATTCGAAGTCACTCCGGTTAAAACAAGATAGAAAAGGAATAAGACTGAAAGAATTTAGGCAGCACTCCGGTTGAACATGGAAAGGTTAGAACATGAACTTAACAAGATGGCATGACACTTGACGAGAGGAACAACACAAAGCCTCCAGAAGAATTGAAAGAGTTGAATGAAAAGAACGAGAAGAAAAATGACAATTTCTTCGACGAATGAATTTGAAAAGCATCCTTGCGAAGAAAAGATTGAACAAAGTTGTTGAGAAAATCAAAAAAATAATAATTGCTTGTTGTGGACTTATGGAAATCATCTCAAAAATATGAGGTGATTGTCGACCACAAGCGGAAAAGATTAAATAGCTGAGAAGAGCGAAGAAATGCAAAACTCCACTTCAGAAGAATACGGAGAATTAATTGCACCTCTCGAAACAAGAAGAAGAAGATACTTGAGCTCCTCAAAAGAATCTTGATGAACACTTGACGAATGAATTAAATACTGACGGACCACCGTGAAATACTCCGGTAACAAAAGGATGACGAGATAAAATTGAAGGATGAAAAGAAATAAGATTAAAGCCTTGCGATGATTCGGATGGAGCTTTGCGACGAGACAAGCGAGAAGACTTGGAACTCCGGAAAAGAAAAGACGGACAACTTAGAACCGAGAAATTATTCAACATGAACAATCTCCGAAAGAAGGAATTAATCAGCTTGATGAAAGAAGAATAAGAATTACGTTATGCTTATCCTCCACTAATTAAATCAATGCGAAGCAATGGATTTGCATACTACTTATTCGCGTTAGAAAAAAATTAAGGGGGGATATAGCACGAAAATTTGAGAAAGTCTTCATGAACCACCGGTAGGATGAAAAGAACGAATGAATTTGATATGATGAGAACGGAAAAGGAATCTTCCACGAACCACCGTCAAAATGTAAACGAACGAAGAGAAAAGAACGAATCGCTGGAAAGAATTAGAAAAGCACGAAGATACTTGAGGGCATATAGAGAAAAGAGAACGAAGAGATCGTGAACCAATTGAGGGATACTTGAACGAAGCACCAGAAGAATATTGAGACGAACGAAGGGGCACGGCTATAGAATAATTGGAGAACGAATTAGAAAACTTAGAACAAAGAAATAATCCGAAAGATGGCCTTCGAATGATCGAGAGAGAAAGCAACTCCTGAAATACTCCGGATGGATGAAAAGAATTGCACGACTCGAAACAATTTGAGAGGATAACATCGAGCTAGCATCGCGAATCTTCGGGAGGACGGATAATATTTAAGAGAAAATCTTCTTCGGTCTTCAAATGTTGAGAATGCCGACGAGAAACACCATCAAGAATTGTTGAAATAGTCCGGGAGCATGAAAAACAAAGAGGTTGAGCCAACAATGAAAATGATTTGAATCGATCTTGGAAACTCCTCTGACTGATGAAATTCATACCTATGCCAAAATTCGAAAAGAATTTAAGAATTGCTCTGGGAAAATTAGAAGAGTCAGGTACGATCCTGGAAAAAGACATGTGGGTTAGGGCCCACTGAAAAGAAACACCGTTGGAAAGGTATTGAAGAAGAGACGATGCACCGGAACAACTGAGGGACTTGAATGAGGTGATAACCTCGAATTAAATGAGGAAAGAGTATGATTAACCACGAAAACTTGAATTGAATCCACCGGAAAGAAAATGCGACGAACAATGATGAACTAGACGAGAATTCACCAGTTGAAATAATTGAGTTAAGACTGAAGAGGCTCCGCACAAATGAAATTGATAGTTGAATAGAGACTCACACTCCGGGAAGAAAAATGGGTGGGAGGGCGGGAAAACACAGGCAACTTGAACGACGAATCGACAAATCTCTTGAAGAGAAAAGCACCGGTTGAAATAATTGTGAAGGGAAAGCAAAAGCTTTGCATGAGTAGAATGGAAACTCAATTATGGACTCCGGTTCCAATAAGAAGAAGGGTGGGCGGGTGGGAAAAAACAAGGACAACTACGGATGGGGAAAACAACATCGGAAGAGAAAGAACTGAGGATTGATCTCCCAAAAGACAAAGAGGATCGAGTCGACTTGACGAAAAATGCACCGGACAAAAAAGGAAGGACAACGAACGAAAAACTAACCGCGTGATCCTAAAGAAAAAATTTAAAGGGGAAGAGAAGTAAGTCGAAACACCTACGTCAAGATTTCTCACCAGAGCGACGAAGGGCCTGAGGAGTAAAAAGAAACCCTACTCTCTGATATAACTAGACTCCGAAAAAGTTTTCTTCTAGACTCGACATCGGCCAAACTACACGATCAATCAAGGGGGCTCCTAGGGTCGGTCGAGGCTCTGATACCAACTTGTCACGCCCAAGATGCGACCCTATCCTAAAGGAACTCGAAGGTCCCACCAAGGATAGAAGCGCAACTTGAAGACGCTTTTGCAAGGTGGATATCATTACATCAACATTACATAATAGTGGGGATACAACCAAGACATACAATGTCACATGAATACAACAATACATCATATACAAGAGCAACATCCGACTATGGATGAAACATAAACAGAAACTCAAACGACATCCACCCTGCTAGCCCAGGCTGCCGACCAGGAACCTATCCCTCAATCGAAGAAGAAGCAGAAGAACTCCAACACAAATAAGCATCGCTCTCACGTCAAGATCATCGCGTAACATGTACCTGCAACTGGTGTGTACTAATCTGTGAGCCACGAGGACTCAGCAATCCCATTACCATGGGTATCAAGACTAGCAAAGTTTAATGGGTAAGGAAGGGGTAAAGTGGTGAGGCTGCAGCAGCGACTAAGCATGTATGGTGGCTAACTTACGCAAATAAGAGCGAGAGGAGAAGCAAAGCAAGCGGTCGTCAACTAGTAATGAAACAAGACCAGCAAGACCGCCCGATGCGCCGACAATCCCGATAGGAGCTGCACATATCTCGTTCTCAGGGCAACACCGGATGAGACATCCTACGAATAAAACCAGACCTCAAGTTTCCGCAAGGTGGCCCCGCAGTCTACTCGTTTCGGGCCAATACTTAGACAAGCATTGGCCCGGGGGGCTAAATAAAGATGACCCTTGGGTTAATTACTCCCAAGGGAAAAGTAGATGGTGGTGAGGCAAATGGTAAAACCAAGGTTGGGCCTTGCTGGAGGAGTCTTATTCAAAGCGAACAGTCAAGGGGGTCCCATAAATCACCCAACCGCGTTAGGGACGCAAAATCCGGGAACATAATACCGATATGACGGAAAGTAGGGCGGCAAGAGTGGAACAAAACACCAGGCATAAGGCCGATCCTTCCACCCTTTACCAAGTATATAGATGCATTAATAATATAAGAGATATTGTGATATCCCAACATAAACATAAACATAATCCAACATGGAGCAATCTTCATCTTCACCTGCAACTAGCAACGCTATAAGAGGGGCTGAGCAAAAGCATAGCCAAACAACGGTTTTCTAGGAAGGGTAACAAAGGTCAGAGGTTCATGGCAATTTGGGAGGCTTGAGCAGCAAGTGGTAGGTAACGCAGCATAGCGATAGAACGAAGCAACTAGCATAGCAATGATAGTAATGAGATCCAAGGTGACGGTCATATTGCCTGAAATCCCGCAAGGAAGAAGAACGAGTCCATGAAGAATATGAAGCCACGAAGACGAACCAAGCGTAGACGAACGAATCCTCACGATCGCAACGAAACGGGAACTATCGAGAAGAAGCACACAACAAAGTGAACACACCACACATGAACAAGGAATGATGCACAACCAAGTATGATGCATGAGAAGGCTACATGAAGCTACTCATGGCAAGAGATGATGCATACAAGAACAACACATCAAAGCAAGTTTAAATGAGGCCGGAAACAACATAGAACAATTCCGGTAAGTCCTCATATGCAAATTTCGAAATTGGTCCAGATCTGAATAAACATTAAGTTCAAGTTGTTAAACAGCAAGGTAAGATGCACCACAATGATCTACACGAAATTCTAGTCAAGTTACATATAAAGTTCATTTAATTCGGAGCTACGGCCTAGAAGATATGAGGAAAACAAGATAAGCATGGCATTGATGCAAAATGCATTCAAACATCAAACAAACACCTCAAAACATGGATTCAACAAGGTAATATGAAACTACATGCGAAACTAAGCAAGTTTCATATAGAGCACACTCAAAACGGAGCAACGGTTCAACACATACACCCTATACAAGTTATAACAACAATCTGTCCAAAACAGCAAGTAGGCATCTTGCCAGCATCAAAACAACACGCTACAAGACCAAAACGTGCTAAAAAAAGGCACGGACATGATTTACACGTAAAGAATTACAAAACATGAACACTGAGCTATCTCCAGAAACTACTAGAACATGCTCAAAAGGACATGGCAAGATTGCAAATAATAACAGATTCACAGACTTTGCAGAATTCACAGGATATGGCAGAAAAAACATCAGGTTGCAATGTTTAGAGCTTTCAAACAATATGTTACAGCAAGCTATCATGTCAAACTAGAGCATGTCATGAATCTACTCAAAGCATTAAACAAGAATCCCTTACTGACCATGAGCCAAAAGGGATCAGAAAATACCATTGCAAGCATGTGAACATAGCGAAAACATAAACAGATTCAGACTTAGTGAAAAACTGGAGCATGGGATAAACAGATAACAGGTAGGCATGTTTACAAGCTCGATGCACTCAGTACGAGGGATTGCAAGACAAACCAAGCATACATCCAGCAACTAGACATGGCATATAAGCTAGAAAAGGCAAGAACAACAATATAGCATGCACGGAGCAACAACAACAAGCTAGGCAAAATTGAATAACATGTAAACAATCTGCCAGGAATATTTTATAGCAAAAGTAGAGCTCGATTGAGTCAATCTAGGGCACTCCATAATTCCAAAAAAAGGCATGGATGGATAGAGAACATCCATATGTTCAAAACATCCTTACTGGTCATGCTCAAAAGAGGCATAGATCTCTCTGAAACAAAATGAACACATGGCATAAAAATAACAGCAGGAAGTGACTTGGTGAAATTACTAAGTCCCTGAAATCAGCAACATTGGGTAAGCTAGTTTGCAAGCTTGAAACGAACAATACATGGCATATCATGACATATGGAATGCACCACAACAAAAATGGCATGTTCTATCTCAATACACATGTAGACTCCATGCTCAAAAGAAAATCACACAAAAAGACACAAAAATGACAAATCATCAAGTTATCACAGTTTCAGCAGATTAACATCATATAGCACTCTTGCAACGATGATTCCGGCATCGAGATCCCCTCAAACAAACATAGCACAATGGAACACGATGTAGAGCATCTCATGATGAACATTTTAACATATAATAAGAATGAAACGGGTCTACGGATGATGAGTTATGGCATGAAGAACAAGTGCACAAAATGCTGAGAATCTGGGACTTAGACGAAATATACCCTCCGAGAAACTGGACGGGTCCGACCCGGGACGTCGGGATCCGGGAACGGGAGAGGCGTTTGGACGGAGGGATTGGTGGATCTGGTCCTGGTTGGCACAGACTTCAAGGTTCCCCGGGGAGCTCGCCGGAGTTGGCCGAGGAGAGGTCCGGCAAGGCGGGGACGGGGCGCTCCGGGCGGATCTCGCCGGATCCGGCCAGGGGGGAGGCAGGACGGCGACGGGGAGGCGCGTGGAGGCGGGAGGCGGCGACCTCCGGTGACACGGGACCTGCGGGGCGGCGGGGATCCGCGGCGGCGGCCGGCCGCGGGGCCGCGACTGGTCGGCGGGGAGACGCGGGGTTCGGGGCGGCCGGGGCGGCAAGGCGCGCGGGCTCCGGCGGGGAGCCGAGGCGGCGCGGGCGGCAGCCGGCGAGGGGACGGGCGACGGCGTGCTCTGGTCGCCGGAGTTGGACGCCGGCGACGGTGCGAAGGCGGCGGCAAAGATCCGGCAATGCGGGGACGGGCGGCGAGGTTGCGGGCTCCCTCGGGCCCGGCGCGGCACGGGGCGGGTCCGATCTGGGCTTCACGGGCCCGGCGGCGAAGTGGGCGCGGGGGGGGCACGTGGCGCTTGCCGATTGGCCGCGGGCGGCGGCACGGATGCGTCCGGCCGGGGTTGGACATGTCCGGCGCGGCGAGGAGGGGAAAAATTTAGGGTTAGGGGTGGAATTGATCCGCGAATTTGGACGGGGAGGGCATATTTATAGGTAGAAGGAGCTAGGAAGCTCCAAATGAGGTGCGGTTTGCGGCCACGCGATCGTGATCGAACGACCTAGAAGATGGAGGGGGTTTGGATGGGTTTGGCCACTTGGAAGGGGGTGTTGGGCTGCACACAAAGGAGGCCTTTGCGGCTACCCGGTTAACCGTTGGAGTATCAAACGGACTCCAAATGGCACGAAACTTGCCAGGCGGTCTACCGGTGGTATACCAAGCCCGCTTGGCAAACCTCGGTCCATTCCGAAAAAGTTTAACACCCACACACAAAAAGAGCAAAAGGGGCGCCGGGGGACATAGGAGTGCCGGATTGGAAAATGGACAACGGGGAAAATGCTCGGATGCATGAGACGAACACGTATGCAAATGCGATGCACATGATGGCATGATATGAAATGCAGATGATGACATGGCAAGGAGAGACACGCAAGAAAATGACATGGCAATGACGGCGAATAACTGGCGGACACCTGGCGCATCGAATCTGGGGCGTTACAACTCTCCTCCACTAACAAGAGATCTCGTCCCGAGATCTTAGGACCGAGACGGGGAGGAAAAGGGAGAGGTGAAATAAGAACAAAAGAGAGAGGGTGAACAAGACCGAGAGCACTCTGGTAGCAAAGAGGAATGATGATTACGACGGAAATAAAATCTCCGAAACAAAAATGAATTCGAAGTCACTCCGGTTAGAACAAGATAGAAAAGGAATAAGACTGAAAGAATTTAGGCAGCACTCCGGTTGAACATGGAAAAAGGTTAGAACATGAACTTAACAAGATGGCATGACACTTGACGAGAGGAACAACACAAAGCCTCCGGAAGAATTGAAAGAGTTGAATGAAAAGAACGAGAAGAAAAATGACAATTTCTTCGACGAATGAATTTGAAAAGCATCCTTGCGAAGAAAAGATTGAACAAAGTTGTTGAGAAAATCAAAAAAATAATAATTGCTTGTTGTGGACTTATGGAAATCATCTCAAAAATATGAGGTGATTGTCGACCACAAGCGGAAAAGATTAAATAGCTGAGAAGAGCGAAGAAATGCAAAACTCCACTTCAGAAGAATACGGAGAATTAATTGCACCTCGCGAAACAAGAAGAAGAAGATACTTGAGCTCCTCCAAAAGAATCTTGATGAACACTTGACGAATGAATTAAATACTGACAGACCACCGTGAAATACTCCGGTAACAAAAGGATGACGAGATAAAATTCAAGGATGAAAAGAAATAAGATTAAAGCCTTGTGATGATTCGGATGGAGCTTTGCGACGAGACAAGCGAGAAGACTTGGAACTCCGAAAAAGAAAAGACGGACAACTTAGAACCGAGAAATTATTCAACATGAACAATCTCCGAAAGAAGGAATTAATCAGCTTGATGAAAGAAGAATAAGAATTACATTATGCTTATCCTCCACTAATTAAATCGATGCGAAGCAATGGATTTGCATACTACTTATTCGCGTTAGAAAAAAATTAAGGGGGGATATAGCACGAAAATTTGAGAAAGTCTTCATGAACCACCGGTAGGATGAAAAGAACGAATGAATTTGATATGATGAGAACGGAAAAGGAATCTTCAACGAACCACCGTAAAAATGTAAACGAACGAAGAGAAAAGAACGAATCGCCGGAAAGAATTAGAAAAGCACAAAGATACTTGAGGGAATATAGAGAAAAGAGAACAAAGAGATTGTGAACCAATTGAGGGATACTTGAACGAAGCACCAGAAGAATATTGAGACGAACGAAGGGGCATGGCTATAGAATAATTGGAGAACGAATTAGAAAAGTTAGAACAAAGAAATAATCCGAAAGATGGCCTTCGAATGATCGAGAGAGAAAGCAACTCCTAAAATACTCCGGATGGATGAAAAGAATTGCACGACTCGAAACAATTTGAGAGGATAACATCGAGCTAGCATCGCGAATCTTCGGGAGGAGGGATAATATTTAAGAGAAAATCTTCTTTGGTCTTCAAATGTTGAGAATGCCGACGAGAAACACCATCAAGAATTGTTGAAATAGTCCGAGAGAATGAAAAACAAAGAGGTTGAGCCAACAATGAAAATGATTTGAAATCGATCTTGGAAATGCCTCTCACTGATGAAATTCATACCTATGCCAAACTTTGAAAAGAATTTAAGAATTGCTCCGGGAAAATTAGAAGAGTCAGGTACGATCCTGGAAAAAGACCTGTGGGTTAGGGCCCACTGAAAAGAAACACCGTTGGAAAGGTATTGAAGAAGAGACGATGCACCGGAACAACTGAGGGACTTGAATGAGGTGATAACCTCGAATTAAATGGATGTAAACACGAATCTTCTGAGATGACTTCATCGCTCCGGTATGATTAACTGGCGAGAGGCGAACAAGCATGGAAAAATAATTAAGTCGAAGGAAAGAGTATGATTAACCACGAAAACTTGAATTGAATCCACCGGAAAGAAAATGCGACGAACAATGATGAACTAGACGAGAATTCACCAGTTGAAATAATTGAGTTAAGACTGAAGAGGCTCCGCACAAATGAAATTGATAGTTGAATAGAGACTCACACTCCGGGAAGAAAAATGGGTGGGAAGGCGGGAAAACACAGGCAACTTGAACGACGAATCGACAAATCTCTTGAAGAGAAAAGCACCGGTTGAAATAATTGTGAAGGGAAAGCAAAAGCTTTGCATGAGTAGAATGGAAACTCAATTATGGACTCCGGTTCCAATAAGAAGAAGGGTGGGCGGGTGGGAAAAAACAAGGACAACTACGGATGGGGAAAACAACATCGGAAGAGAAAGAACTGAGGATTGATCTCCCAAAAGACAAAGAGGATCGAGTCGACTTGACGAAAAATGCACCGGACAAAAAAGGAAGGACAACGAACGAAAAACTAACCGCGTGATCCTAAAGAAAAAATTTAAAGGGGAAGAGAAGTAAGTCGAAACACCTACGTCAAGATTTCTCACCAGAGCGACGAAGGGCCTGAGGAGTAAAAAGAAACCCTACTCTTCGATATAACTAGACTCCGAAAAAGTTTTCTTCTAGACTCGACATCGGCCAAACTACACGATCAATCAAGGGGGCTCCTAGGGTCGGTCGAGGCTCTGATACCAACTTGTCACGCCCAAGATGCGACCCTATCCTAAAGGAACTTGAAGGTCCCACCAAGGATAGAAGCGCATCTTGAAGACGCTTTTGCAAGGTGGATATCATTACATCAACATTACATAATAGTGGGGATACAACCAAGACATACAATGTCACATGAATACAATAATACATCATATACAAGAGCAACATCCGACTATGGATGAAACATAAACAGAAACTCAAACGACATCCACCCTGCTAGCCCAGGCTGCCGACCAGGAACCTATCCCTCAATCGAAGAAGAAGCAGAAGAACTCCAACACAAATAAGCATCGCTCTCACGTCAAGATCATCGCGTAACATGTACCTGCAACTGGTGTGTAGTAATCTGTGAGCCACGAGGACTCAGCAATCCCATTACCATGGGTATCAAGACTAGCAAAGCTTAATGGGTAAGGAAGGGGTAAAGTGGTGAGGCTGCAGCAGCGACTAAGCATGTATGGTGGCTAACTTACGCAAATAAGAGCGAGAGGAGAAGCAAAGCAAGCGGTCGTCAACTAGTAATGATCAAGAAGTGATCCTGAACTCCTACTTACGTCAGACATAACCCAGAAACCGTGTTCTCCTCTCGATCAACCCCGAAAAGAGACATTCACGGTAACGCACACGGTTGGTGTATTTTAGAAGAGTTTACTTCAAGTTTACTACAACCGGACATTAACAAATTCCCATCTGCCACCTAACCGCGGGCACGGCTTTCGAAAGTTCAAACCCTGCAGGGGTGTCCCAACTTAGCCCATGATAAGCTCTCGCGATCAACGAAGGATATTCCTTCTCCCCGGGAAGACCCGATCAGTCTCGGAATCCCGGCTACAAGACATTTCGACAGTAATAAAACAGGACCAGCAAGACCGCCCGATGCGCCGGCAATCCCGATAGGAGCTGCACATATCTCGTTCTCAGGGCAACACCGGATGAGACATCCTACGAGTAAAACCAGACCTCAAGTTTCCGCAAGGTGGCCCCGCAGTCTACTCGTTTCGGGCCAATACTTAGACAAGCATTGGCCCGGGGGGCTAAATAAAGATGACCCTTGGGTTAATTACTCCCAAGGGAAAAGTAGATGGTGGTGAGGCAAATGGTAAAACCAAGGTTGGGCCTTCCTGGAGGAGTCTTATTCAAAGCGAACTGTCAAGGGGGTCCCATAAATCACCCAACCGCGTTAGGGACGCAAAATCCGGGAACATAATACCGATATGACGGAAAGTAGGGTGGCAAGAGTGGAACAATACACTAGGCATAAGGCCGATCCTTCCACCCTTTACCAAGTATATAGATGCATTAATAATATAAGAGATATTGTGATATCCCAACATAAACATAAACATAATCCAACATGGAGCAATCTTCATCTTCACCTGCAACTAGCAACGCTATAAGAGGGGCTGAGCAAAAGCATAGCCAAACAACGGTTTGCTAGGAAGGGTAACAAAGGTCAGAGGTTCATGGCAATTTGGGAGGCTTGAGCAGCAAGTGGTAGGTAACGCAGCATAGCTATAGAACGAAGCAACTAGCATAGCAATGATAGTAATGAGATACAAGGTGACGGTCATCTTGCCTGAAACCCCGCAAGGAAGAAGAATGAGTCCATGAAGAAGATGAAGCCACGAAGACGAACCAAGCGTAGACGAACGAATCCTCACGATCGCAACGAAACGGGAACTATCGAGAAGAAGCACACAACAAAGTAAACAAACCACACATGAACAAGGCATGATGCACAACCAAGTATGATGCATGAGAAGGCTACATGAAGCTACTCATGGCAAGAGATGATGCATACAAGAACAACACATCAAAGCAAGTTTAAATGAGGCCGGAAACAACATAGAACAATTCCGGTAAGTCCTCATATGCAAATTTCGAAATTGGTCCAGATCTGAATAAACATTAAGTTCAAGTTGTTAAACAGCAAGTTAAGATGCACCACAATGATCTACACGAAATTCTAGTCAAGTTACATATAAAGTTCATTTAATTCGGAGCTACGGCCTAGAAGATATGAGCAAAACAAGATAAGCATGGCATTGATGCAAAATGCATTCAAACATCAAACAAACACCTCAAAACATGGATTCAACAAGTTAATATGAAACTACATGCGAAACTAAGCAAGTTTCATATAGAGCACACTCAAAACGGAGCAACGGTTCAACACATACACCCTATACAAGTTATAACAACAATCTGTCCAAAACAGCAAGTAGGCATCTTGCCAGCATCAAAACAACATGCTACAGGAAAAAAACGTGATAACAAAAGGCATGTACATGATGTACAGGTAAGGAATTACAAAACATTAACACTGAGCTATCTCCAGAAACTACTAGAACATGCTCAAAAGGACATGGCAAGATTGCAAATAATAACAGATTCACAGACTTTGCAGAATTCACAGGATATGGCAGAAATAACATCAGGTTGCAATGTTTAGAGCTTTCAAACAACATGTTACAGCAAGCTATCATGTAAAACTAGAGCACGGAATGAATCTACTCAAAGCATTAAACAAGAATCCCTTACTGACCATGAGCCAAAAGGGATCAGAAAATACCATTGCAAGCATGTGAACATAGCGAAAACATAAACAACTTCAGACTTGGTGAAAAACTGGAGCATGGCATAAACAGATAACAGGTAGGCATGTTTACGAGCTCGATGCACTCACTACGAGGGATTGCATGACAAACTAAGCATACATCCAGCAACTAGACATGGCATATAAGCTAGAAAAGGCAAGAACAACAATATAGCATGCACGGAGCAACAACAACAAGCTAGGCAAAATTGAATAACATGTAAACAATCTGCCAGGAATATTTTATAGCAAAAGTAGAGCTCGATTGAGTCAACCTAGGGCACTCCATAATTCCAAAAAAAGGCATGGATGGATAGAGAATATCCATATGTTCAAAACATCATTACTGATCATGCTCAAAAGAGGCATAGATCTCTCTGAAACAACATGAACACATGGCATAAAAATTACAGCAGGAAGTGACTTGGTGAAATTACTAAGTCCCTGAAATCAGCAACATTGGGTAAGCTACTTTGCAAGCTTGAAACGAACAATACATGGCATATCATGACATACGGAATGCACCACAACAAAGATGGCATGTTCTATCTCAATACACGTGTAGACTCCATGCTCAAAAGAAAATGACACAAAAAGATACAAAAATGACAAATCATCAAGTTATAACAGTTTCAGCAGATCAACATCATATAACACTCTTGCAATGATGATTCAGGCATCAAGATCACCTCAAACAAACATGGCACAATGGAACACGATGTAGAGAATCTCATGATGAACATTTTGACATATAATAAGAATGAAACGGGTCTACGGATGATGAGTTATTGCATGAAGAACAAGTGCACAAAATGCTGAGAATCTGGGACTTAGACGAAGTATACCCTCCGAGAAACTGGACGGGTCCGACCCGGGACGTCGGGATCCGGGCACGGGAGAGGCGTTTGGACGCAGGGATTGGTGGATCTGGTCCCGGTTGGCACGGACTTCGAGGTTCCCCGGGGAGCTCGCCGGAGTTGGCCGAGGAGAGGTCCGGCGAGGCGGGGACGGGGCGCTCCGGGCGGATCTCGCCGGATCCGGCCAGGGGGGAGGCAGGACGGCGACGGGGAGGCGCGTGGAGGCGGGAGGCGCCGACCTCCGGTGACACGGGACCTGCGGGGCGGCGGCGGCGGGGATCCACGGCGGCGGCCGGCCGCGGGGCCGCGACTGGTCGGCGGCGGAGACGCGGGGTTCGGGGCGGCCGGGGCGGCAAGGCGCGCGGGCTCCGGCAAGGAGCCGAGGCGGCGCGGGCGGCAGCCGGCGAGGGGACGGGCGACGGCGTGCTCCGGTCGCCGGAGTTGGACGCCGGCGACTGCGCGAAGGCGGCGGCGAAGATCCGGCAAGGCGGGGACGGGCGGCGAGGTTGCGGGCTCCCTCGGGCCCGGCGCGGCCCGGGGCGGGTCCGATCCGGGCTTCACGGGCCCGGCGGCGAAGTGGGCGCGGGGGGGCACGTGGCGCTTGTCGATTGGCTGCGGGCGGCGTCACGGATGCGTCCGGCCGGGGTTGGACATGTCCGGCGCGGCGCGGAGGGGAAAAATTTAGGGTTAGGGGTGGAATTGATCCGCGAATTTGGACGGGGAGGGCATATTTATAGGTAGAAGGAGCTAGGAAGCTCCAAATGAGGTGTGGTTTGCGGCCACGCGATCGTGATCGAACGACCTAGAATATGGATGGGGTTTGGATGGGTTTGGCCACTTGGAAGGGGGTGTTGGGCTGCACACAAAGGAGGCCTTTGCGGCTACCCGGTTAACCGTTGGAGTATCAAACGGACTCCAAATGGCACGAAACTTGCCAGGCGGTCTACCGGTGGTATACCAAGGCCGCTTGGCAAACCTCGGTCCATTCCGACAAAGTTTAACACCCACACAAAAAAAGAGGCAAAAGGGGCGCCGGGGGACATAGGAGTGCCGGATTGGAAAACGGACAACGGGGAAAATGCTCGGATGCATGAGACGAACACGTATGCAAATGCGATGCACATGATGGCATGATATGAAATGCAGATGATGACATGGCAAGGAGAGACACGCAAGCAAATGACATGCCAGTGATGGTGAATAACTGGCGGACACCTGGCGCATCGAATCCGGGGCGTTACACATCCCCTCTTTCGTCTTTGTTCGTCGGTAACTTTACTTGGAGCTATATTTTTATTCACCACATGATATGTGTTTTGCTTGGAGCGTCATTTCATTTTCTTTAGCTTTTCTTGCTGTTTGAATAAAGTATCCAGATCTGAAATTCTTAAATGTTAGAGAGTCTTCACATAGTTGCATAATTATCCGACTACTCATTGATCTTCACTTATATCTTTCGGAGTAGTTTGTTGTTTGCTCTAGTGCTTCACTTATATCTTTCAGAGCATGGTGGTAGTTTTATTTTGAAGAAATAGATGAACTCTCATGATTCACTTATATTATTTTGAGAGTCTTAAATAGCATGGTAATGTGCCTAATCATAATATGCTAGGTATTCAAGACTAGTAAAAACTTGCTTATGAGTGTGTTGAATACTAAGAGAAGTTTGATGCTTGATAATTGTTTTGAGATATGGAGGTGATAATATCAAAGTTGTGCTAGTTGAGTAGTTGTGAATTTGAGAAATGCTTCTGTTGAAGTTTGCAAGTCCCGTAGCACGCACGTTTGATAAACGTTATGTAACAAATTCGAAACATGAGGTGTTCTTTGATTGTCTTCCTTATGAGTGGCGGTCGGGGACGAGAGATGGTCTTTTCCTACCAATCTATCCCCCTAGGAGCATGCGCGTAGTGCTTGGTTTTTGATGACTTATTGATTTTTTGCAATAAGTATGTGAGTTCTTTATGACTAATGTTGAGTCCATGGATTATACGCACTCTCACCCTTCCATCATTGCTAGCTTCTTCGGTACCGTGCATTGCCCTTTCTCACATTGAGGGTTGGTGCAAACTTCGCCGGTGCATCCAAACCCCATGATATGATACGCTCTTTCACACATAAACCTCCTTATATCTTCCTCAAAACAGCCACCATACCTTCCTATTATGGCATTTACATAGCAATTCCGAGATATATTGCCATGCAACTTTCCACCATACCGCTCATCATGACACATTCATCATTGTCATATTGCTAGCATGATCATGTAGTTGACATAGTATTTGTGGCAAAGCCGCCGTTCATAATTCTTTCATACATGTCATTCTTGATTCATTGCATATCCCGGAATACCGTCGGAGGCATTCATATAGAGTCATACTATGTTCTAGTATCGAGTTGTAATCATTGAGTTGTAAATAAATAGAAGTATGATGATCATCATTTTCTAGAGCATTGTCCCAAGTGAGGAATAAAATAAAAAATATAAAAAAAGGGGGAGAAAGGCCATAAAAAAGAGAAGGCCCAAAAAAGGGGGAAATGAGAGAAAAAGAGAGAAGGGATAATGTTACTATCTTTGCCACACTTGTGCTTCAAAGTAGCACCATAATCATCATGATAGATAGTCTCTTGTTTTGTCACTTTCATGTACTAGTGGGAATTTTTCATTATAGAACTTGGCTTGTATATTCCAACGAT
Organism: Aegilops umbellulata; assembly: GCA_032464435.1. Lineage (NCBI taxonomy): Eukaryota > Viridiplantae > Streptophyta > Magnoliopsida > Poales > Poaceae > Aegilops > Aegilops umbellulata. The sequence goes on along the minus strand of CP136056.1, from coordinate 35,432,925 downwards.
GGGCTTCCTCAAATGCCCTAGGTCTTCGTGAGCAAGCAAGTTGGATGCACACCCACTTAGTTTCTTTTGTTGAGCTTTCATACATTTACAGCTCTAGTGCATCCGTTGCATGGCAATCCCTACTCCTTGCATTAACATCAATCGATGGGCATCTCCATAGCTCATTGATTAGCCTCGTCGATGTGAGACTTTATCCTTTTTTTGTCTTCTCCACATAACCCCCATCATCATATTCTATTCCACCCATAGTGCTATATCCATGGCTCACGCTCATGTATTGCGTGAAGGTTTATAAGTTTGAGATTACTAAAGTATGAAACAATTGCTTGGGTTGTCATCGGGGTTGTGCATGATGAGAGCATTCTTGTGTGACGAAAATGGAGCATGTCTAAACTATATGATTTTGTAGGGATGAACTTTCTTTGGCCATGTTATTTTGAGAAGACATAATTGCTTAGTTAGTATGCTTGAAGTATTATAATTTTTATGTCAAAATGAACTTCTGTCTTGAATCTTTCGGATCTGAATATTCATACCACAATTAAGAAGAATTACAATGAAATTATACCAACTAGCATTCCACATCAAAAATTATCTTTTTTTATCATTTACCTACTCGAGGACGAGCAGGAATAAAGCTTGGGGATGCTTGATACGTCTCCAACGTATCTATAATTTTTGATTGCTCCATGCTATATTATCTACTGTTTTGGACAATATTGGGCTTTATTATCCACTTTTATATTATTTTTGGCACTTACCTATTAACCGGAGGCCCATCCCAGAATTGTTGTTTCTTTTCTATTTCAGTGTTTCGAAGAAAAGAAATATCAGACGGAGTCGAAACGGAACGAAATAAACTGGAGAAGTTATTTTTGGAAGGAAAGCTACCGAAAAAGCTTGGAGTGCATGTCAGGAAAGGAGGGAGGTGGCCACCAGGGTGGAGGGCGCCCCCCCTAGGGCGCGCCCCCTGCCTCGTGGGCCCCCCTTTGGTCCACCGACGTACTTCTTTCACCCATATATACCTACGTACCCTAAAACTTCTAGAGTAGAGAATAGATCTGGAGTTCCGCCGCTGCAAGCCTCTGTAGCCACCAAAAGTCAATCGGGACCCTGTTCCGGCACCCTGTCGGAGGGCGGAACCCTCACCTGTGTCCATCTTCATCATCCCGGCGCTCTCCATGACGAGGAGGGAGTAGTTCACCCTCGGGGCTAAGGGTATGTACCAGTAGCTATGTGTTTGATCTCTCTCTCTCCTTTCTTGATTTGGCACGATCTTGATGTATTGCGAGCTTTGCTATTATAGTTGGATCTTATGTTTCTTCTCCCCCTCTACTCTCTTGTAATGGATTAAGTTTTCCCTTTGAAATAATCTTATCGGATTGAGTCTGTAATGACTTGAGAACACTTGATGTATGTCTTGCCGTGCGTATCTGTGGTGAAAATGGGATATCACGTGATTCACTTGATGTATGTTTTGGTGATCAACTTGCGGATTCCGCACATGAACCTATGCATAGGGGTTGGCACACGTTTTCGTCTTGATTCTCCGGTAGAAACTTTGGGCACTCTTTGAAGTACTTTGTGTTGGATTGAATAGATGAATCTGAGATTGTGTGATGCATATCGTATAATCATACCCCACGGATACTTGAGGTGACATTGGAGTATCTAGGTGACATTAGAGTTTTGGTTGATTTGTGTCTTAAGGTGTTATTCTAGTACGAACTCTAGGGCTGTTTGTGACACTTATAGGAATAGCCCAATGGATTGATTGGAAAGAATAACTTTGAGGTGGTTTCGTACCCTACCATAATCTCTATGTTTGTTCTCTGCTATTAGTGACTTTTGTCGTGGAATTGTCACGGCAGATGTCCTTAGTGTCAGGACTTAGTCGCGAGGCCAACGCATCTATGTGGTAGCTTGAGGGGGGTTGAGTGGGACGAGAGACGCAGGGCGGATCAACACACAAGACAAGGGTTTAGACAGCTTCGGGCCCCGGGAAACATCATCCGGTAATAACCCTACATGCTGTTTGAGGCTAGATCTCATTATGCTCATGAGGGAGTCGCCGTAAACCGGCTCTTTGTGCGTAGCCCTAGAGATTATTGATTGTTGTCTGTAGCTTGTCGCTTCTAACTTGTCCCTCTTTGGGGAGCCCTGCCCTCCTTATATATGTTGAAGGGGCGGTTTACATGTGGAGTCCTATTAGGATTAGGACTAGTCTATTTCTAATACAAACCGGATACAGGTCTTGGTCTTAACTCCTTGTAAGGTAAATATTCCTTTCTTCTTAAACCGGCCCACAGTAGTTGAACCGACCTTCTGGGCCTTAGGCCTCTTCATCCGTCTGATCCGCCCGCTGGGTTACCAGTGAGTCATAACGACCAAGCGGGTTGCTTGTAAACCGCCAAGGTCAGGGAAGGTCTTCAGATAAACCGCCAAGTCCGGCCAGGTTAACTTCTGGCCGGTTTACGCCGCGGGGTATATCCCCGACATTAGCCCCCAAGTTTAGCTTGGATTTATCCATGGTAAACTTATGTTGCAAATAAACACCAGAACAAATTTGACAGGTTGTGCTCCGGGTTAAGAATTTTTGTAAACCGGCACCTGATCGTCCTTAAGTCCTTGTCATTTCCTCCTTCCAGAAAATCCGGGTCAATAACCAGCTTCATACTCAATTTGCGGTTTATCATTGCCAAAAACTGTCGGGTTATAAAAACTGATAATTCCGGGTTATGATTGTTGCAGACACCGGTTCATGATTGTTGCCAACACCGGTTTATGATTATTGATGACACCGGGTTGCAGCCACCGGGTCATAATGATTGGTGACGCCGGGTCAATCTAGTTTGCTCAAACAGAGAATTTGAAAATATTTCTTCGATAATAATATAATACCTGTAGCCCCCAAGTGCCGGGTTGTCATGCTTGCAGCAACCTGGGACTTGTAATTGACTGATGCCCATAAAACTTCAACCAATGTAGCCCCCAAGGGCCGGGTCAATAAGATAATATTGAGCTGGGACTTTGATATATACTTCAATGAAAATAACATCATATAATGTAACCCCCATCATGGGGCTTGAATTCCCGTCCACAAGGTTAAGAGCCTTGTGCTTTACCAACTGAGCAGTGGACCCTTCAATATAATGGAAAAAAGCTTTGTACCTTGAATAGTTGACAGGAGCAATTGGTAGCCCCCAAGGGCCAGCTCATTACGATGTGATGAGTCGGGTCTTCAATAAGATGAGCAAAAATGACTTTGCATTAGCCCCCAAGTGTCATGGTGCATGTTTGCAGCGACATGAGACTTACATATTTGATATAATCTCAACTTTGAACAATGTAGCCCCCAAGTGCCGGGTTGTAAGCCTGCAGCGACTCGGTACTATTCCTTCAATTATAGAAAATGATAACCATTGCGCTAAAGCGACTTTGAAAACCTTAATCATAATATTAATAACCATAATAAAAATCCAGCCATGTTGGCTATTTGAATAATATAATCCGGTATGAAAACCTTATTCATCCAATATCATGACGAAAATTCAGCCAAGTTTGGCTATTTGAATAATATAATCCAATAATTTATAAGCGCATGATTCCAATGGCGCAATCCAAATATATACTGGCGACTTATAGTCCAAAGCCAGACCGGTTTAATAAACACCGGATAATTTCTCATCATATATTGGCAACTTATCGTCTTAAAGCCAGGCCGGTTTAATAAACACCGGACAATTTTTCATCATGCTTTATTCAACCTGTTCCTGCATACAACAAGTTTAAAGTGTCTTGGCGGTTTACTGCTGGACGGGTCATAATGCCCAACATATAACCAAGGTTTATAACCAAGGCTGCACTTAAGAATAATCAAATATGAAATATATCATACCTGTGACATTGAATCACATCGTTGGTTTACCAACTTTTTGTAGTAAGGGTGACAACCCCAATCTTGAGTAATGATAACTCCTTTCATACTGTGCCGGTTTATAATAAAACCATACCGGGTTATGATAGACACCGGATTATCCATATATTATACTGGCGACTCGTAGTCAAACCAAACCGGGCTGATAGTCTCCGGATTATAACTTGATCGTGTACTGACAACTTGTAGTTGAAAGCCGAGCCGGGTTGATAAACACCGGTTTACTCCATAATAGGATGGACACAGAATATTAAACCGGGCAGATAACCTCCGGATTAAGATTTGATCGTGTTCCGTCAATTTGTAATTTGACAGTTGAACCGGTTTAAGAATTGTCGGTTTAAAAGAAACGCAATAAAATATCAACTCTTTAAAAAAGAATGAAGCAAAAGCGGTGACAAAAACTTTTTGCAAAATAAGAGCTCTACTGAGCTTGGTCAGACGGAATTACCATGGTCAGACGCAACCAAGCCCCCCGAAGGCGTAGCGATGGTGCCAGTCAGCCAGGACCCCAAAATGACGCGTGGCGTTACGCCGGCCAAGTGGCATTGCTATGGTTCGGGTTCGACCAAGCCCCCAAATGGCTCTAAGGCCCGTAGGCCGACCAAGAGGCATGACCGGTTCAGACGTGACCGTGTCCCCAAATGATTCTGGTGGCTTTCGCCGGCCAAGAGGTATTGCATCGGTTCGGACACGACCGAGCCCCCAAATGACTCTGGTGGCTTTCGCCGGCCAAGAGGTATTGCATCGGTTCGGACACGACCGAGCCCCCAAATGACTCTGGTGGCTTTCGCCGGCCAAGAGGTATTGCATCGGTTCAAAACATGACCGAGCCCCCAAATGACCTTATAAGGACAACTATGTTCTCTTTGGTTCGAATACGACCTATGTTTGAACAGGAAGCCCCAAGTGATTTTGTTAAGACTTGCAAGGGGTAAACCGGATGTTGTTTTAAAACAACTCCATGTAACCACCTATGATATAAAAGAACAGATACCCCGCTTTATGAAGCAGAAGCCCCCATGTGATCAATAATATGTTAGGCCAATAAGGCGGGATACCCATGCTTGAACCGTGCATCATGGCAGCAGGTCCTCTTTGGTAATTTTTAACTTTTTGCAAGAGATAAATTCTTCTTGAACCGGAATTTTAAACCGGATATTGAGAGCTTCAAAGCTTTGTGGGAGACATCCTTCCCTTGAACCGGATCTTAAACCGGAATCTTCATTTTCAGCCGGAAATTCTCTGACGGCCTTTAAACTCGAATTTGCAAGAAGTGAATCCCTTTTTGAACCAGACATTCTTAAACCGGATTTGAGCGCTTCAGAGCTTTGTGGGAGAATAGATTTCCCTTGAACCGGATTGTAAACCGGATATTTGAGAGCTTCAATGAGACTGACTTCCCTTGAGCCGGATTTTAAACCGGAATCCTTTCTGATGACCCGGATCTTCTTCATTGAACCGGGATTATGTAACTATCATATACTTTCTAAGCCGGAAATTTGCTGACGGCCTTTTAAATTTTCATCAATATAACAATAGCCTCTGGGATCGGGTTATCTTTCCCTCCACCGTCCTGGGGGTCTTTAAACCGGCTGAAACTAGCAGGATTTGCTGAGTCATGTCATCGTAGCCCCCAAGTCTCAAGGTGACTCGAGGAGTTGACTTTGAGATTCTCCATATTTGACCGTGATATAAACCGGCATAACTTGTATATCATTGGTGTTGATAGCACGATGTGAATCCATAGAAGGTTGAGGTGACTGCGGCGGGTTATAAATGATCCCGTATGAGCCGTGTCAGCAACTCGGCCAATGGTTCCTTCCAACTGGCGATTTGAAGTTAACCAAACTGTAGTGGCAGCGACTTGTGCGCCTGCCCATTGAGCCATCCAGTGTAGACGGTGGTTGATAATATATAATAATTTGCCTCCAATTTGTTGGAAGAGAAAACCGGCTTCCCAAGCGGTGACTTGCTCATACTCAATAAGCAGCTCATGCTGACAGGTGCGGCCTGGCGTGTTGATGTAGACCAGGCCGCGAGAGACGGGCAGAAAATACGACCGCGGCCTCAGAGGCGGCACCGACAGATGAGTCGGCCGCGGCGTTGTAAACCGGTTCAGACGGGCGAGATAAACGCAGGCACGGTCCCGGCAAGCTGATGTAAACCGGGCCGTAAGGGCGGCGTCTTGCATGCATCCATTCACCGTGTAATGTGGCACGGACGAACACCGGGCAGGATGTTGCCAGCGCGTACTCCGTACCCATATTATAAACCATGTTTGTAGTGAATGATCGTCCTGAAAACAACAAATATTGCAAGACCGAGTAATTGTTTTCGAAAGGAAACAAAATATATCAATTAAAAATTGAATGGATGGATTTCACCTGATTTATCCAGGCGATGAATGATTAGTGTATATCATCCGATATTTTTTCGCTGGATGAACGCAGATATTTGATAATTTCCCTTTGTCCTTTTGGCATGATTTGCTTTTTTGATATGGCACACATACACACACAGCTTGCTAGTGGCCTCCCCAGCTCCAGCTTTGTCCTTGAATCATCAGGCCCTGCCACTTGCACCGGTTGCCTCCACGGAATAGCACCATAGTTCAACACAGAGCAGTGAAGCAGGGGCGAACAGAGGCTGCGGGTTGCAAGGAACGGCCGCGGATCGGGTCGTCGTGTGGCGGCAGCCCACGGCACGGCAAAGTGGAGGGACGAGCCGGCGGATTGAAGACGGGGCCGCGAAGGCAGAGGAGCGCCGGCGGCAGGTCATAGGCTAAACCGGCCCTCTAGCGACTGGTCGGTTTGACCAGGGTCGGCGGCAGTTTAGAGGAACGCCAGCTCGACGGGCTGTGGCTGAGCAACTGGAGTTGGGACGCCGGCGGTTCGGGCGCGGAAGCAAACGGTGACGATGACGCAGCAATAGAGGCGCGCCGATGAGGCACAGCCGCAGCCGCGGAAGTGACGACAGGGCGGCGACTTGTGGCTCAGGACGAACAGAGGAAAAAGGCGTCGGGGCAACCGACTTTTGACCCGGCGGCCATGGCCACACGCAGCAGAGGTGGAAGCAGTGACTTTTCGCGACAGAGCGGCTCGGCGAGGCCTCGGGCGGCGATTGGAGGTGGCGGAGAACCGCGGCGGGCCGACAAGGCGGCGGCAGAAGATCCGGCTGCGCATCTCAGCAGCGGCAGTGGAAGACGCTCGAGGCGAGAGCTACGGCAGGAGCGGCGGATCGAAGCCGGCGGCTCAAGGGCACGTCCGAGGAAACAGATGGCAGGCCAGCGGTGCAGGGCCGGGTCAAGTGCGGATGCGGCAGCTCGAGGCCGGCGGGTTTGACAATGCAGAGGCTCAACAACCCTTGGCTATGTCTTGATGGAGGTCGCGAAGTGAAGGCCGAGGCAATTTTGGAGATGGAGGCGACGGCCGTGATGGCAGTTCGGAGCTGGAGCTTCGGCGATTCAGCGTAGATGGCCGACCCGAATGGATTAATCCAAGCACAAAAACTGACGTGGTATTTGCACTAGTAGTTGCATGTGGATCGCAGCATGACTTGGCTCCGTTTCTCCTAACAAGTAGTAGTAGCAAGGTTCAATTCGTCCGTGCTCGCGTCCTCAGATCGTAGTAGTTGAGGCAGAGGTGACGGCGACTCTTGACGCAGTGGCGGATCTGAAACAGATGCGGAGCAGGACCCGGTCCGGATTGAAAAAATAGAAAGAGGCCAGGCGGTTTTGAGGTACCGCTGTCTTTATCCGGTGGCTCAGAGATAACTCGGGGGCGGTTCAACAGCGCGTCGAATCAGCTTTTCTGCAAGGCAGTAAACCGACCAGGCGAAATATATCGTGTTGAATCGTTTTGGATCCGGGTTGCGGCTGCGTCTGAATCCTTCTCTGGGTCAAGATCGGTTTGACTACAGTTTTGCATGTGAGACGACACGCCCGTGGATACTTCCTTGGCGATTTGTGGTTCTTCCGCAATGATTCTTCTTCTTCTTGAAAATTACAAGCTCCTTGATCCCTAGGAAAAATCCCTCCAAGAGCTCAACACCACCGTGCGCCTGGCCCCACGGTGGGCGCCAACTGTCGTGGAATTGTCACGGCAGATGTCCTTAGTGTCAGGACTTAATCGCGAGGCCAACGCATCTATGTGGTAGCTTGAGAGGGGTTGAGTGGGACGAGAGACGCAGGGCAGATCAACACACAAGACAAGGGTTTAGACAGCTTCGGGCCCCGGGAAACATCATCCGGTAATAACCCTACATGCTGTTTGAGGCTAGATCTCATTATGCTCATGAGGGAGTCGCCGTAAACCGGCTCTTTGTGTGTAGCCCTAGAGATTATTGATTGTTGTCTGTAGCTTGTCGCTTCTAACTTGTCCCTCTTTGGGGAGCCCTGCCCCTCCTTATATATGTTGAAGGGGCGGTTTACATGTGGAGTCCTATTAGGATTAGGACTAGTCTATTTCTAATACAAACCGGATACAGGTCTTGGTCTTAACTCCTTGTAAGGTAAATATTCCTTTCTTCTTAAACCGGCCCACAGTAGTTGAACCGACCTTCTGGGCCTTAGGCCTCTTCATCCGTCTGATCCGCCCGCCGGGTTACCAGTGAGTCATAACGACCAAGCGGGTTGCTTGTAAACCGCCAAGGTCAGGGCAGGTCTTCAGATAAACCGCCAAGTCCGGCCAGGTTAACTTCTGGCCGGTTTACGCCGCGGGGTATATCCCCTACAACTTTGGAGTGACTTGCCGCTTTGTACTATGAAATGCTTCCTGCAGCTGGATAAGTAGTGTGTTGGCACCTTAGCTTTCTCCTGCCAGAGGCCGCAGTTCGCAGAGCAATCGCTCAGTCGGCAGGAGCTAAGGCGCAGAGGTTGTGTGCATGAAAAATGGCTAAGGACCTAAATCATACACATAGTCGAAGCCGACTTCTCGCCTCACCGACCGGCTGCCGAGTAGCCGGCCGGCCGGTTTCTACTCAAACTTGCCAGAAAACTCTAAGCCGGCTAAGTACTTGCCTTCCCGAAAGTGGCTAAGTACTTGACCCAGCCACAGTCCGTAGAGCGGCTGTTCGATTGGCAAGATGGCAACCAAGGGAAGGTAGCAAAGGAAAAAAGCCAAAGAGCAGAAGGCAAGAAAAGATAGAACTCGGAAGAATATTTACATAGCAAAAGGCCCTTGGCCGACATTCAACATAAGTTTGAAATACACCCCGCGAGTGGAATTGTGCAAAGTTAACAAGTTCGTCAAGACTGATAAGCAGGTAAAACAAAAGATAAACTGGCGGCCTAGGGAGCAGTAGACGGGTTTGATGGAGCGGTGGAGCCGGTGGTGTCGGTTGGTGGAGCGGTCGGCTGGTCAGTCTCCGCATGGCCACCTTTAGTAGCAACCGGCTCGCTTGGGCGTGGCTCGTTGCTGGAGGCGCGGTCAAGCTGGGGCTGGTCGTCTGCTCCGACCTCTGGCGCCTCCTCTCCACCTTCCTCCTCCTCCTCGCCTTCTTCCTCTCCGCTGGACTTGATCACCTCGGCTGAGTCCTCGCCGTCCTCCGGGTTCAGCCCGAACCATTCTGGTGGCGCCTCGGCACCATTCTCGGCCCGCTCCGGGATGAAGACGCTGGTGTTGGTGTACTCGGCGATTGCCGCCGCACGCTTGACAAGGTCGTCCTCTACTGCCACCAGCTCCTGCTAGGCCTCCAGCCGAAACGTGGTCAGCTGGGCTAGCCTTAGCCCAGGGGGTACTACACCTTGACAAACTCCAAGGCCCGGCGGGATCCAGCTCGGGCCGAGGAGCCCTTCCAGGCCACAAGGCGGTCAGCCACCTCCTCCAGCCAGTCGGTAGTCCGACTAGGAGTGCGCGGTGCCGGCATGTCCGACCACAGTGCGGCGATTGCCTGGGCGCCGACACGCTGAAGACGGCGCAGCATCAGGTGAGCCGGCCGAAGACAGGCCTCAATGCTCAGGAGCTGCTGGTTAAGGGCCCGGGGGGCGTCGGCAGCAATCTGCGCACCTTCTGCCCTCCGTCCTTCGCGATCAGCTTCAATGGCCTGATTGGCAGCGTTAGAATGACCAGGGAAGAAGTCTGCCAAATTAGAAAGCAAAAGAGCCAAAGTTAGAGACGAGAGGCCGGCTACGCCTGCAGCCGGCAGCTCAAAGAATTAAAACGAGGGAAGCCCACCATCAACTATGTCTTCAATCTCGTGAAACCCGGAAATCAGCATCGCCTCCTTGTCAGTCCAGGCGGAGCATTCGGTCGCAAACTCGGCAAGGAGGTTGGTCTCCTTGTCCTCCACCTCCTTCTGGACCTTCTTGAGAAGCTCCGCCAGTTGCGTGACCAGCTGGTCACGCTCCTCGGCCAGCTTCCTGCACTCCGTCTCCTTGGCACGAAGCGCGGTGTTGGCCTCTGCAAAAGTGGAAAAAAGAAAGAACATCAACAATCAGTGAGAAAAGACGAAGTTGCCAGGAAGATCCGGCCCGACTGCTTAGCAGTCGGCCCGAATCTCGGGGACTACAGCCCGCGGGCGCGCTAGCGTGCCCCCGCGGAGAAAGAGGCCATCAAATGTCAACCAAAGAAGAACAGTTGCCGGGGAGATCCGGCCCGACTGCTCAGGAGTCGGCCCGAATCTCGGGGACTATAGCCCGCGGGTGCACCAGCGCGCCCCCATAAAGAAGGAAAAGGACTTACTCCGGCTCTACGACAAATCAACGGCACGTTGCTCCAACTCTTGGACTTTGGAGTTGAAGGCGGTCGCATGGAGGTTATGATAGTCCTGCAGCAAAGACATTAGTACTGGAGCTTGCCAATTAATTTTCCGAGCCACTTGCTCAGCAGCCGGCCCAAAACTCGGGGACTACACCCAGTGGGTGTGCTGGCGCGCCCCCCGAAGCAATACAAGAATTAAAAATGAAGAAGCAATAGGCGTACCCGGATGGCTTCTCGCGATTCCAGGAACGTCTTGTTGCAGTGCTTGATAGCGTCGGCCTCGGCGCGGAGTTTGGCTTGAACGTCCAAGATCGCCTTGTTCAGAGGGCCTGTCCCGCCTTCCCGCACCAACCTAGTGGGTGCAACGCTAGTCGCCTCGGTGTCCGGGATCGAGGAGCTTACGGCGCCGGTCTCCAGCGGGCGTGGCGCCGAGACCGCCTTTGTGAGCCGGCGGCGTGAGGGCGTGCGGTCCCCGGGAGTCGGGCCCATCACCATCTCGTTTCCGGTTGGTGACGCCGGCGGGTCGGCCGGCTGCTTGTCTCGCGCCCCCTCAAAAGGTGGTGGCGGGGGCACGATTATGTCCGGCATGGCAACGTCACCGCAATTCCTCTCCATGATAGGGTGCTCGCCGCCGGCTTCCCCAGTCTGCGCCACGAACTACGGTGGTGGCGGCGCAGAGTCAGAGGGGTGACGAACATCGCCAACTGGCGGCGTGCGGCCTCCTCGGCCTGCTTCTTCGCCGCGTCGGCTGCCTCGGCCTCCGCCAGTTTCTTCAGGGCGGCGGCCTCCCCCTTCTCCGCTTCCGCCTTCTCCAGGAGGGTGGCTTCCTGCTCCTCACGCGTCTCCCGTGTGTTTCGCTCCGTCGCCTCCCATAGGTCGGCGGCCGGATCGATCCGTCGAGTGGGGGTGGAAGTCTCCGCCGACCCCATGATGGAGGCGGCGGCCGACTTCTCAAGAGTAAGCGGAGCCCTGGATCAAGGGAAACAAAGCAAGGGAAACTCAAAACAAGATCAGCAAGGAAGAAGAAAGTACGAGATGAAGGTGGTACTTACGCGGAAACCAGCTGCGGCTCCATCACCGGTTTGCGGAAGCGGAGGGCCTTCGCGGCCGCTTCATCCCGCTTGGTCGCCGCGGCCGAGCCCCTGGGTTTCTTCGGCCAGCTGGCGAACATGCACGGTGCGGCCCAGCGTTTTTTCGCACCACCTTGGGCATCCGGCGCGGCAGATGAGCTCGCGCCCGGCTGGTCGGACCCTGGCTGGTGGCGCGGGGCGACTTCCCGCGCATCGTCGTCGGGCCAGTCCTCGAGGCCGGCTCAGAGCCCTGAGCTGCCTGCTCCGCCACCTCCTCCCTCGGCGTCGTCCTCCAAGGCCACCGCCCCCAGGTCGGGGTCATCCATGTCGCTCTCCGCTCGGTCGGGGAGGAATTGACTTGATCAGCGTGATGGGAGGAAACGGATTTTCGGCCGCCGGCCTCCGCACCGCAATGATAGCGTCGCATTGAGCCGGCATGCCTGCGACGAGGTTCCCGAGCTTGGTGTAGAAGAACTCCCCCCAAAGCTTGATGGTGGGGAGGACGCCGATGAAGCCTTCGCACCGAGTGAGAAAGGCGGACAGCAGCACCACCGTGTTCGGGGTGAGGTGGTGCGGCTGAAGATGGTAGAACTCGAGGAAGGCCCGGAAGATGCCACTCGCCGGCAGGCCAAGGCCGCGCAGGCAGTGTGAGCGGAAGACGACCCGCTCGCCCTCCTCCGGCGTCGGCGAGATCTCCCTCTCCGGTGTGAGGAGAACCTTCACGTAGTCCTTGCCGGGCAGCCACCGCATCTGGCGGAGGAAGTCGATGTGGTCTTCATGGACTTCGGAGTCGTCCCATGCACCGGAGCACGCGACGGGGGGTGTGGCGTTGGCAGATGAGCTCATCGGAGACGAGCAGCAGTAGGGCCCCGGCGTGGCTTGTAGGTGCTGCGGCAAAAGGAAGAAGGAGGCAAGAATGGGGTGGAGGGGCGTGCATGCTCTGCCGCTCCCTCTCCACCCCCTACTTATAGCCTATGGGCTACGAAGCCGAGGGGGTGTGCATGGGATCGTGGGATTAACTGTGCCCACGACCCCACGCTCCCGCCTTTACCGCGTGGGTTACTACGCGCAGTAACTCCACGGGGAAACCCAACCGCCCGCCTCGGCCACAGCGGATCCGCCCGTAGGCCGAGGCCCGGTGGTGGCGGGCCCGGCCTGCGGTCGTGTCCCGGCAGGCCGACCCGGCCAGCTGGCGCCATGCGGCATGCCCATAATGGGTGGCGGGCCGAGAAGCTTAGCAAGCACGCCATTAGGTTTCCACCGATGCGTTCGAAATTCCCGGAAGCTCCGACTGGGCGCTCCCAACTCCTGCCATCCGGCTTCCTAGGAGACAGATGAAGCTTCCTTCAGAGCACCCGGAAGAAGAAACTGTTGAGGCTCCTCGGCTGCTCAGCCACGACACTTCACCAGCTTCGGGGACTACTGTCGGAGTAATGGGCCACGGGTAGGCTAACCCGAGTCCCTGAACCTTTCAAGACATCGGGTCTGGCAGCGCCCCTCAAAGCATCAAGACGAAGTGTCGCCTTTTGATGACCGGCTGGAGGAATAGCCGGCTGCCCGTAGACGGCTTAGTTCCAAAGGCCGGCAACAAGACAAGCCAACTCCTAGTGGGCGGCTTCCAGAGAAGCCGTCCCCTAGCAGTCGGCCCGTGGTGCCCTCAAAGTCTGGACCCCCATTAAGAAGACAACACAGAGTGAGGCTACAGTGTATCCCATCACTCCCGAATCCAGGGCCGGGCGAGGCCATAGTGCACCGTACCGGCAGAGATCCCCGCCCGGCGCGGCACTGTTGCCACTCCGCCCTTGGCGTCACCCTTGTTAGGCAAAGCCCTGCTCCCACGACCACCTGTCGGTACGACCCAAGGACAACGGGCCCCACTGATCAGCGAGAGCCTAGAAGATGGCTAGAGCCCCACCAGTCGGACCCGAGGGAGGTCGGCCCCCCGCAGTCGGCCTGCCCCTTCCTCAGGGCCCACACGCCATTAACCAGATGAGATGCAGAGTGGCTACAGTAATCGCCCGCCAGGCGGCGGGACTGTAGCCACGCCCCCTGACCAAGCCTGTGTCACTAGCATCACGACTACAATGATCAGCAGCCGACAAGACCCACGAGCAGCGGAGGTGGCCTATCGACTCCGCACCAGACCTGTCGGTGGGGTCCACCAGGCGGCGGGCCCCAGCAGCTGCCGGAGAAGCCGGCGACGAGAGAGACTGACAGCCGGGTCCTACACCCGGATGGATTACTATTGTACCCCTGGGGGTAGGCCTATATAAACCCCCCCAGGGCACCCATGCAAAGGGTTCCCAGGCCCTTGGAACTAGACTCATACATAGAGAGAGGAAGGGGCGTGCCTGCCTTCTTCCACCTCTAGCAAACAGTTCAAGGAGCACCATTGTACCACTAGTGCCTTAGTGATCGTGCGGAGACCCCGCAGAGCAGGACTAGGGCTGTTATCTCCACGGAGAGCCTCGGACCTGGGTAAAGTTCGCCGGCGTACGTGTCTACGCCTCATCCCGCTTCCAGGCACCGGCGACATTCTACTCGCTCCCACCATGATAAGCCATCCTTTGGCATATGTCGCACCCAATCCCCGACACTTTGGCTATAAAACCAGTCCTAATATGATGGGCATCCAAGATGGGTATAATAAAAACTTTCATATAAAGTTTGATGAATACTATAAGAAGTTTGATGCTTGGTGATTGTTTTGAGACATGAGGATGGTGATATTAGAGTCATGCTAGTAGTTTAATTGTGAATTTGAGAAAGAGTTGTGTTGAGGTTTGCAAGTCCCGTAGCATGCATGTATGGTAACCGTTGTGTAACGAATTTGAATCATGAGGTGTTTCTTTGATTGTCTTCCTTATGAGTGGCGGTCAGGGACGAGCGATGGTCTTTTCCTAACAATCTATCCCCCTAGGAGCATGCGTGTAGTGCTTGGTTTTGATGATCTGTAAATTTTTGCAATAAGTATGTGAGTTTTTTATGACTAATGTTGAGTCCATGGATTATACGCACTCTCACCCTTCCACCGTTGCTAGACTCTCTAGTACCGCGCAACTTTCACCGGTACCATAAACCCACCATTTACCTTCCTCAAAAAGCCACCATACCTACCTATTATGGCATTTCCATAGCCATTCTGAGATATATATCCATGCAACTTTCCACCGTCCGTTTATTATGACACACTCCATCATTGTCATATTGCCATGCATGATCATATAGTGGACATCATATTTGTGGCAAAGCCACCATTCATAATTTTTTCATACATGTCACTCTAGATTCATTGCACATCCCGGTACACCACCGGAGGCACATATATAGAGTGATATTTTGTTCTAAGTATCGAGTTGTAAATAAATAGAAGTGTGATGATCATCATTATTAGAGCATTGTCTCATGTGAGTAAATAAAAAAGAGGCCAAAGAAGCCAAACAAAAAAAGAGAGAGAAAAAGGGAGAAGGGACAATGCTACTATCCTTTTTCCACACTTGTGCTTCAAAGTAGCACCATGATCTTCATGATAGAGAGTCTCTTATTTTGTCACTTTCATATACTAGTGGGAATTTTTCATTATAGAACTTGCCTTGTATATTCCAACAATGGGCTTCCTCAAAATGCCCTAGGTCTTCGTGAGCAAGCAAGTTGGATGCACACCCACTTAGTTTCTTTTGTTGAGCTTTCATACATTTATAGCTCTAGTGCATCCGTTGCATGGCAATCCCTACTCACTCACATTGATATCTATTGATGGGCATATCCATAAACCATTAATATGCCTAGTTGATGTGAGACCATCTTCCTCTTTTTTGTCTTCTCCACAACCACCATTCTATTCCACCTATAGTGATATGTCCATGGCTCACGCTCATGTACTGCGTGAAATTTGAAAAAGTCTGAAAATACTAAAGTATGAAACAATTGTTTGGCTTGTCATCGGGGTTGTGAATGATTTGAACATTTTGTGTGACGAAGATGGAGCATAGCCAAACTATATGATTTTGTAGGGATGAACTTTCCTTGGCCATGTTATTTTGAGAATACATGATTACTTCGTTAGTATGCTTAAAGCATTATTATTTTTATGTCAATATTAAACTTTTGTCTTGAATCTTTTGGATCTGAACATTCATGCCACAATGAAGAAAATTACATTGATAATTATGTTAGGTAGCATTCCACATCAAAAGTTCTGTTTTTATCATTTACCTACTCGAGGATGAGCAGGAATTAAGCTTGGGGATGCTTGATATGTCTCCAACGTATCTATAATTTTTTATTGTTCCATGCTATTATATTATCTGTTTTGGATGTTTAATGGGCTTTAATATGCTCTTTTATATTTTTTTTGGGACTAACCTATTAACTGGAGACCCAGTGCCAATTTCTGTTTTTTTGCCTATTTTAGAGTTTCGCAGAAAAGGAATACCAAACGGAATCCAAACGGAATGAAACCTCCGCGATGATCTTTCTTGGACCGAAAGTAATCCGGAAGACTTGGAGTTTGTCGGATGTGGGGTTCCGGCAAACCCTTAAGGTTCGAACACTGGGGTGCGCGCGATGTCTTTCCCTCCTACCGATCTACGCCCTAGCTCGCTAAGATCTTGCGGACAAACTCGACGAACTCACAACACAGAAAGAGACACGGGGTTTATACTGGTTCGGGCCACCGTTGTGGTGTAATACCCTACTCCAGTGTGGTGGTGGTGGATTGCCTCTGGGGATGATGATGAACAATACAAGGGAAGAACAGCCTCCTAAGGTTGAGGTGTTCTTGTGGCTAGGTTCTCGATCGGATTGTATCAAGCTAAGTTCCGATTGCCTCTATTGTGGTGGCTAGCTCTACTTATATAGGCCCTGGTCCTCTTCCCAAATGTTGGGCGGGAAGGGAGCCAACAACGGCGGGCAAATTTGAAGGGGAACAACTAGTACACGCTATCCTGACAAAAGCGGTCTTCGCCTGCGAAAAGCCCTGGGATGACGCCCTCTTGGGCTCCACGATGACCTCCGCCTTGTCGTCCTCCTGGTCTTGGTCTTGTTGCACCAATATGGCAACCTTTGCCTGATGCGTCTGTACTCTTCGTCTGCACTTGCCTCCTTAGCACCAGAAAGGAAACAAGGACGCTGCGCGCACCGGCACCCGCCTGGCGCCATTCTTCATGGCTCGCGACACGAGACCCTCGTGAGGTTTGCCTTGCCTTGATATCTCCGCTCCTCGTGAGCCTGCCTGGATAGGCCACTCTAGAGGAGGCCTTGCGTCGTCCGCCTCGCGAGGCTCGGCTCCTCGCGAAGGTCTTGGATGCCTTGTTGATGAAGATGGGCCGTACGGCCTGCTGCTCAGCCACACTGTGGGCTACAGGCAGGCAAGTCTGGCGACCCCCGTTCCCAGAACGCTGACAGTAGCCCCCGGGCCCAAGGTGCGCTCAGGCTTGGCTTCGCGGCGAAGCCAAGGGTCAAGTTCGGAGTGTCGCGGGCCCCAAAAGCCTGCGGCCTCGGTCGACGTGTGGTGGTTGATTGGACGTGGGCGTCTCCGCTTCCCCACGTTGCCTCGGCAACTGCACGATTTGACGAGCCCCTGCAACATGCAAGGAAAACCATCATTACCTGCGATCGTGGGAGACGCCGGTTGGCCTTATCTTACTATAAATGGGGAGGGGGGTGGAGCCCCCGTTGCCCATCTCCTCCTCGCTTGCTTGCTTCTCTACTCCATTGCTTTCGGTGCCATCAATGGCGCCACGAAAGAAGTTTTCTGCCGTCGAGAAAGGAAAGGCTCCTCGCGAGAGTCCCGGCTCCCCAGCGCCCAATCGCGGCCGTGGCCTTCCGCGCAAGCATGCCGTGACCCCCACCGTTGTACGCGGTGGGGATCGTCCCATCCGTGGTGGTTCGGTCGATGAGGGGAGGCGCGCGATGGTGGCACGGCCTGCCCGCCCGCACTTCCATTCGGCTGAGGTGTCTCTGGAGTTCGTTGTCTGGTCGGAGAGCCTGGCCGGCAGCTGGCTCCAACTTCCACGCTTCTTCTCCGACAGACTGCCGGGCTCTGGTCCGGGCGGGCTCTAGATGCAGGCGGACGGCTGCTGCAGTAGGGCCTCTTGGGTCGCGGTCGAGACTTCCGCCGCGGGCAACATTGCCCTCGCCCGCGGCTAGCAGACGTTCGCCCGCGCGCGCGGCCTGGGCAGGTGGTGCACCCTCCACTTCAGGTATGATGGTGAATCGACCCTTTATGTGAGGGTGTTCGGGGAAGATGGTCGCCGCGCCGGGTGCTGTCCCAAGACGAACGACGGTGAGGAGGTGCTCGGCCTTGGTGACGGTCACGACGAAGACGACGGCGAGCCTGCCCTCACCGGCGACCGTGCCTCCTCCAGCTACGGTGGCTCTTCCTCCGGTGACAGCTCCAGCAGCGGCGGCTACGACCAGACGCCGCGTCGCCGCGCCCGCTTCAAAGGAGGCAGCAGATCATCTCATCGTCGCACCCCCGTGAAGCGCGAGGAGGGGTCCGACTAGGCTTGGGGCGTCGCCAAGGGCCTGCCTCCGGGGATTGCTGCAATGCTGCTTTGTTTAGCTTTTTCTTTCTTTCCTGCATCAGAAAATGAAACCTGTATGGGCCTAGAGGGGCATGTATCGAACTGTGGTTCTTTTTTAGTGCATTGTGCAAGTCGTTCCCATGCTGTGCTGCTATTTTGCGCAAAGATAACTTAACCTGGCGTGTTTATGAAATCCTTTCCCTCGCGCGGTGTCCGCGTTGCTCGGATATTGCAAAAATTTCGTTAGGGGGTGTACCAAAGACTTTCCGTCCACCCAAGCCTCGACTTGGCGCTTTGTATCGCGGTACCCGAGGGGCACGGATTTAGGAGAGGTGTGCCAGCTTCCAGGCCCGAACGACGGTGGCTCGTGAAAAGGCAGCGAAAAGGTAGGGAGAAGAGAAATGCTCGCGAGGGAACCTGCCTAGCCCCCTCGCGAGGCATGCGAGAGAGAGAGGACGAGAGCAAACCAGAGCCGAAAAAGCAGTAAAAGGTTGGGGAACCAAATCAGCAACGAACGCCAAAAGCAACTTGATTAAGGAAAGCGAGCCAACTACGGAAAGCAAATGAAAAGCCGCGTCCGGCACCTAATCTAGTCTTCAAGTCTTCTCACCAGCGCGGAGCTAAGTGTTGTCCACTAGGCGTGGGAGGGAGCCCCAGGGCCTGAGGCCGGCGCTCCTGAGACTCAGGGGCGTGTACAGCCCCAACTCATTATTACGTGAGAGTGTCACGGGCGGCGATTCTTCACAGGCACTGGGCCTTCTTCACAGGCTCTGGGCCTTTCTACTCAGGCTCTAGGCCTTGCTTCTCAGGCTCTGGGCCTTGCTTCATGGGTAGAATTTCCGGAGGTGCTGGATGTTCCAGGCATTCTGGATCGGTGTCCCGTCCTGCATCTCGAGGCGCGCCGCGCCCGGCCTGGAGACATGAACGACCCTAAACGGGCCCTCCCACATAGGCGGAAGCTTGTGCAGCCCTTCCCTGGAGAGGACCCGCCTTAGGACGAGGTCGCCTACCTCGAGCGTCCTGGAGCAGATGTTGTTGCAATGGTACCGCCGCAGAGATTGTTGGTACCTTGCCGCCCTTAACACGGCTTCGCGACGGCACTCCTCCCCCAGCACGAGGTCCATCCTCCGCGTGGCGTCCTGGCGCGCTTCGTCGAACGCCAGGACCCGTGCGGAGCGATGCTTGACCTCGTGAGGGAGGACCGGCTCAGCTCCATAGACGAGGAAGAATGGAGTCTCGCCCGTTGGCTTGGTGGCAGTGGTACGAATGTACCACAACACGGACTGGAGTTCGCCGTGCCAGCCCCTGCCGCAGGCTTCCAGCTTATTCTTGAAGGTCTTGGTCTTGAGGCCCCTCAGGACCTCAGCATTGGCGCGTTCAGCCTGACCGTTGCTCCTCCTGGGGTGGGCCACCGAAGCGTAGCCGATCTGCATTCCAAGGTTAGCACATTAGGTTTTGAAGAGGTTACTAGTAAACTGCGAGCCATTATCTGTGATGATGCGGTTGGGGACCCTGAAGCGGCTCATGAGGCCCTTGATGAACTTGACAGCAGAGCCTGCCGGAATGGTACGGACGGCGTCCACTTCCGCCCACTTGGTGAACTTGTCGATGGCGACGTAGAGATAGCGGTAGCCCCCTGGCGCTCGTGGGAACGGGCCCAGGATATCCAGCCCCCAGACCGCGAACGACCACGTGAGAGGAATGGTTTGGAGGCCCTATGCAGGCTGATGGATCTGCTTGGCGTGGAATTGGAAAGCTTCACAAGACTTCACCAGCTCGGCGTCGTTGAGTGCTGTAGGCCAATAGAACCCACTGCGGAACACCTTGCCAACAAGGGTCTGTGACGACGAGTGGTGTCCGCAATCACCGTCGTGTATGTCAATCAGCAACTCCCTTCCTTTATCGCCGGAGATGCATCGCAGCGTGACATCGTCCGGTCGCTTCATGTACAATTCACCGTCTTGAATGCAGTATGTTGTGGCCTGTCGGGCCACGCGCTCCACATCTTCTTCCTTCTCTGGCAGCATCCCGTGCATCAGGTACTCCTTGAATTCCTTGGTCCAGCATTCCTCTTGGGGCTCGAGCGCCAGGAGTAGCCGAGCTCTTGTGCTCGGGCCGCAGGCTGGGGCTCCCGTGGTCGGGGGCTGTGGAAGCTCCTCCCAAGGCTGAGACGTGCTTGAAAGAGGTGGCGTAGCCGATGGCTTGAAGAGCCGCTCTTCGAAGACGCCGGGCTCTTGCGGTTGCCGCTTGGATGCTCTCTTGGCGATGTCGTCGGCTTCCTTGTTGGTGCCCCTTGGCACGAGCTGCAGCTCCAGGCCCAAGAACTACTTCTCCATCTTGCGCACCTCCGCAAGGTAGGCTTCCATGTGTTCGTCCTTTGGCTCGTACACTTTGTTGGAGAAGTTGACGAGGATTTGTGAGTCGCCTTTGACGGTGAGGCGCTTCACCCCTAGAGCCGCTGCAGCCTTCAGGCCAGCTATGAGGCCTTCGTATTCTGCGATATTGTTGGAGACTTTCTCGCCGTGCTGAAAGCAGAGTTGCACGGCATAGTAAAGCTTGTCCTGAGTGGGCTAGATGAGCACAGCTCTAGCCCCCGCGCCATGGTGCGCAAAGGCGCCATGGAAATGCATGACCCAGCCGTCTGGTGCCTCACTCCCTAGGGAGGTGGACCGGTCTTCTCCTTCGTCAAGAGCCAGGGCATCTGCCCATTCTGCCACAAAATCGGCGAGTGCAGCCCCCTTGATGACCCTGGTGGTGCTGAACTCCAGCTGGAACGCTTGCAGCTCAATGTTCCATTCAGCAACCCTTCCGGCCGAGTTTGTGCTCCTGAGTACCCTCTCCAACAGGTAAGATCAGACGACCTTGATGGGGTGCCCTTGGAAATAATGTCGCAGCTTGCGCGAGGCCACCAGGAGCACGAGCAGGAGCTTTTGCGGCATGGGGTAGCGTGCCCTCGCATCCCGCAGTACGGTGTTGACAAAGTACACAGGGTGTTCGACGAGGGCTGGCGCACTGTTAAGGCTCGGGTCCTGCAGAGATTGTGGCGTATCCTGAGGTGGGGGGTTTCCTGAGATCTGACCGTCCTCGGGAGCTTCTGTGATGTTGCCCTGCTGAGCTTGGTGCTCCACCACTGACGACCCTGCCGTGCCTTCCTGACCCTGCGCTGCATCAGCTTCGGCTTGGCACTGCGCACCCTTGTCTCGGCGCTCCTCCCGAACTGCCACCAGCGCCTTGCTGGCGGAGTACGGGGTGGCGGCAAGGTAAAGTACCAGAGGCTCGAGAGGCCTTGCTGCCACCATCACCGGGGGGTTGGTGAGGTATTTCTTGAGGTCTTGGAAGGCCCGGTCGGCCTCCGGGGTCCAGTCAAAGGGGCCCTTCTTCTTCATGAGCTTAAAGAAAGGCAAGGCGCGCTCACCAAGCTTGGAGATTATCGGAGGGGACGCCAAACATGCACTTCTCCGGGTTAAGCCTCAAGTTCACCCGGCGCAAGCTCTCAAAGGTCTCCTCCAAGTCTTGAATCATCTTCTTCGCCTCGCGAGATTTGACCAGTATGTCATCAACGTAAGCCTCTGTGTTCCTGCCGAGCTGCCACCCCAAGGCGATGTGCATCAGCCGCTGAAAGGTTGCGCCCGCGTTGCGTAGGCCGAAGGGCATGTAGGTGTAGCAGTACACCCCACACGGTGTCAGGAAGGCAGTCTTCTCCACAACCTCCACCGCCATCTTGATTTGATGGTATCCAGAGAACGCATCCAGGAAACATAACAAGTCGCACTCGGCAGTGGAGTCGACGATTTGATCGATGCACGGAAGGGGGAACGGATCTTGGGGGCAAGCTTTGTTAAGGTTGGTGAAGTCAACGCACATCCGCTCCTTCCCACCTTTCTTCGGTACCATGACAGGGTTCGCCAGCCATTCGGGGTATCGAACTTCACGGATGGTACCCGCTGCTTCCAGCTTACGCGTCTCTTGGACGATGAAGGCCTGCTTCTCAGTGGACCGTCGTCTTGCCCGCTGCTTCACGGGGTGCATGTTGGGGCACACCCTTAGGTGATGCTGGATCACCTCTCTCGGGACCCATACCAGCTGATCGGGCTCCCACACGAATATCTCCTTGTTTGCGTGCAAAAACCTCACCAAGGCTTCTTCTTGTCCCGGGTCGAGGCTGGTTCCTATGGTGAAGGTGGCTCCTGAAGACCCATCCTCGTCAACCGGCACCTTCTTGGTCTCGGCCTTGTCTTGGGTGAACAACTGCTTCTTCTTGGCGGGCGCGATCTCCTTGGCCTCGGGCATACTGGCGCCGGCCGGCCGTGCTGCTGCCGCGGTCTTGAAGGCGAGCCTGAGCGTCGTCACTACCTCCTTAGCGTCCCCCTTGACGGTGAAGACACCCTTGCTCCCTGGCATCTTCATGAGGTTGTAGGCCGAGTGAGTTGCCGCCATGAATTGAGCAAGAGCCGGGTACCCGAGTATGGCATTGTACGGGAAACCGATGCGGGCGATGTCGAAGTCCACCAGCTCCGTGCGGTAGTTGTCGCGTGTGGCGAAGGTGACAGGGAGACGGATATGTCCCAGAGAATGGGCAGCTCCACCTCCCACTCCCGAAAAAGGCTTGCTGAGGCTGAGCCGCTCAAGCGGCATGTGGAGGAGGCTAAAGGCTTCCACGGAGAGCAAGTTGAGGCCGGCACCGCCATCGATGAGGGTCTTGGTGACGGCCACGTTGCAGATGGTAGGCGTGCAGAGCATTGGGAGTATGCCAGAGCCGGCAGTGGAGCCAGGGTGGTCTTCCGAGTCAAAGGTGAGGTCGGCCTCCGGCGAAGCACAACCCGGCGGAGCCCCCAGGCGCTTGGAGGCTGCTCCAATCTGACGGAGGAAAGGCTTGACGTGGCGATCTGAAGGCGGCGCTTGGGAACCACCCAGCGGGGTCGCGACTGCGTGGTGCGCCGGCGCCGCGTAGCGCGCGGCAAAGAGGTTGCAGAGTTCTTCCTAGGACGCCACCGTGCATCCTGGGAGGTTGAGCAGCCAAACGCGTGGCTCGCCGGCGTGGGCCATGGGGAACCAGTTGGCCATGATCTTGTTGTCGCCTCCGGCTTCAAGGACGGCCTCCCCGTACGCCAGCAGGAACGGCGCCGGATCTGCCGCGTCGTCGTAATGCGGCGACATCTCCGCCCTGAACTTGGTTGGCCATCGCACCTGCCGTAGGGCGGGGGCCAGGGCCCGGTACCCAGAATCCCCGCTGTTGGTGTCGATCGCAGAAGCGGGTGGCGTGCCATGGGAGTGAAGCGCGGCGGCACTGGGCGCAAGTTGGTGGAGAGGAGCTTCGGCACACCCCTACCTAGCGCGCCAAATGTCGGATGTGCGGTTCCGGCAAACCCTTAAGGTTCGAACACTGGGGTGCGCGCGAAGTCTTTCCCTCCTACCGATCTACGCCCTAGCTCGCTAAGATCTTGCGGACGAACTCGACGAACTCACAACACAGAAAGAGACACGGGGTTTATACTGGTTCGGGCCACCGTTGTGGTGTAATAACCTACTCCAGTGTGGTGGTGGTGGATTGCCTCTGGGCTGATGATGAACAGTACAAGGGAAGAATAGCCTCGTGAGGTTGAGGTGTTCTTGTGGCTAGGTTCTTGATCGGATTGGATCAAGCTAAGTTCCGATTGCCTCTACTGTGGTGGCTAGCTCTAGTTATATAGGCCCTAGTCCTCTTCCCAAATGTTGAGCGGGAAGGGAGCCAACAACGGCGGGAAATTTTGAAGGGGGACAGCTAGTACACGATATCCTGACAAAAGAGGTCTTCGCCTACGAAAATCCCTGGGATGACGTCGTCTTGGGCTCCATGATGGCCTCCGCCTTGCCGTCCTCCTGGTCTTGGTCTTGTTGCACCAATATGGCAACCTTTGCCTGATGCCTCGGTACTCTTCGTCTACGCTTGCCTCCTTAGCACCAAAGAGGAAACAAGGACATTGCACGTGTCGGTGTTCTGGGAACGGGGGTCCCCAGACTTGCCTACCTGCGGTCTGCGGCGTGGCTTAAAGGGGGCCCAGCACGGCCCATCTTCATTAACACAAGACTCAAGACCCTCGCGAGGGGCCAAGCCTCGCGGGGCGGACGACACGGAGCTTCCTAAGACGCGGCCTCACCAGGCTGGCTCACGAGGAGGCGGAGAGATCAAGGCGGGGTACCTCACGAGGTGCCCATGACGCAAGCCATGACGACCAAGGGTGTCAGGCGGGCGCCAGCCCCCGCAGCGTCTCCCTTTCCTCTTTGGTGCAAAGGGGGCAAGCGCAGGCGAGAGGATCAAGCAAAGGCATCCATTTCGGTGCAACGAGACCAAGACCAGTCCAACGGTGGGAAGGAGGTCATCGTGGAGCCCAGAACGGTGTCACCACAGAGCCTTTGGCAGGCGAGGACCAACTTTAGTCAGGATAAGTGTACCAGATGTTCCCCTTCAAAACGGCCAATTGGTGGCGCCCTTCCCGCTCAATATTTGGGAAGAGGCCCAGGGCCTTTGCCTATAAATAGGACTAGCCACCCCCAGGGTAGGAGGACCGGGCAACAGTGCATCTAGACATCCAGAGATCGAGGGGACGAGATCATCAGATCATCAGGCAGTAAAGCGAGAGAGAGAGAGAGAGAGAGAGAGAGAGAGAAGGGCGGCTGAACTCCTCCTAGCAGTTCATCGTCCTTGCTAAGAGCAGACCCTCACGAGGCTGTTCTTCCTTGTACTGTTCATCTTCATCAGCCCAAGAGGCAATCCACCCACCAAAAACTAGAGTAGGGTATTACACCACAATGGTGGCCCGAACTAGTATAAACCTTGTGTCTCTTGTGTTGTTCTTTCGGTAGTCTAGATCTTTGCGAGACG
Source organism: Aegilops umbellulata (assembly GCA_032464435.1). Taxonomy (NCBI): domain Eukaryota; kingdom Viridiplantae; phylum Streptophyta; class Magnoliopsida; order Poales; family Poaceae; genus Aegilops; species Aegilops umbellulata. The sequence goes on along the minus strand of CP136056.1, from coordinate 35,407,828 downwards.
GAGAGGTAGAAGGCGAAGTCTCCGCACGCACCCCAAAGTTCGAACCTCAAGGGTCTGCCGGAACCCGGAATCCGACATTTGGCGCGTCAAGTAGGGGTGCGCCGGAATTTTTCTTCCACCGCTCCCTCTCCTCTGACCGTCGCGTCCATGTCCGACGAACGTCGGGCTCGCGCCGAGCTCCGGGCTGCCATCGCTTCCCGCGTCGCCCAGACGGCTCCCGTCGGCGGGTGTCCTCGTCGTTCCCCGTCGCCCGCCATCAGCGCCGCCACCGGCCCGGCGGGGAACGAGCAGCAAGCGTCACCTCAGCGCCCGTCAGTGCGGCAAGACGGCCGCACAGCTACGCCAACACCCCTGGTCATCGCGGCCCTCCTGGGCGGCTCGCAGGCGCCGCCCACAAGTCGCCACGTCAAGCCGTTTGTTCGCCGGGTCAGCGTCGTTTCCGCGCGGCAGGGGGCTCACCCGGACCAGGCGGCACTCAAGGCTGGCCTGACCTTCGGCTTGAAGGACCACCCCTCCAACTCGGCCGGCTCGGGCGCGCTCCCCATGTTGTGCACCCCCACCATATGCCAGGTGGTCATCACCAGAACCTTCATCGATGGTGGCACGGGCCTCAGCGTGCTTTCGATCGAGGTCTTCAATCTCCTCCGCATACCCATGGAACGGCTGCAACCCAGCCGACCCTTCTCAGGCGTTGGGGGCGGGTCATCCAGCTCCTTGGGACAGATCCGTCTCCCAGTAACCTTCGGCACCTACGACAACTTCCGCACGGAGATGGTCGACTTCGACATCGCCCCCATCGGCCTCCCCTACAACGCCATCCTCGGCTACCCAGCGCTGGCCCAGTTCATGGCCGCCACGCACCCGGCGTACAACCTTATGAAGATGCCTGGGAGCAGCGGTGTCCTCACCGTCCACGGGGACACCGGGGACGCACTGCGGGTGCTCAAGCTCGCCTTCAAGGCGGCGGCGGCGGCACAGCCCGCCGACCCAGGGATCCCCGAGCCCAAGGGGGTTGCGCCCGCCAAGAAGAAGCAGTTGTTCACCTAGGACAAGGCAGAAACCAAGCAGATACCTGTCGACGAGGACGGGTCCTCCAGTGCCACTTTCACCATAGGCGCCAACCTCGAGCCCGAGCAGGAGGAGGCCCTAATCAGGTTCCTGCGCGCAAACAAGAAGGTATTCGCCTGGGAACCTGACCAGTTGGCAGGGATCCCCAGGAGCGTAATCGAGCATCACCTCAACGTGTGCCCAAACGCGCGCCTCGTGAAGCAGAAGGCGAGGCGGCAGTCCGCGGAGAAGCAGGCCTTCATCGTCCAAGAAACCTGCAAGCTAGAAGCCGCAGGTGTCATTCGCGAGGTCCGATACACGGATTGGTTGGCCAACCCTGTCGTTGTGCCCAAGAAGGGAGGAAAGGAACGCATGTGTGTCGACTTCACCAACATCAACAAGGCATGCCCACAAGATCCATTCCCGCTCCCCCGCATCGATCAGATCGTCGATTCCACTGCAGAGTGCGACCTACTATGCTTCCTGGATGCCTTCTCTGGGTATCACCAGATCAAGATGGCGGTAGAAGACGTCGAGAAGACCACCTTCCTGACCCCCTGCGGGGTGTACTGCTACACATGCATGCCATTTTGGGCTGCGTAGCGCAGGAGCAACCTTTCAGCGGCTGATGCACATCACTTTGGGCCCGCAGCTCGGGAAGAATGTCGAAGCTTACGTTGACGACATTGTGGTGAAGTCTCGGGAGGCCAAGACCCTGATACAAGACCTGGAGGAAACCTTCGCGAGCCTCGACGCAGTGAACCTGCGGCTCAACCCGGAGAAGTGTGTGTTAGGGGTCCCCTCAGGCAAGCTTTTGGGCTTCCTCGTGTCCCATCAGGGCATTGAGGCTAATCCAGAAAAGGTCAAGGCGGTCGAGGACATGAGCCCGCCGAAGACCCTCAAAGAAATGCAGAAGCTCACTGGACGCGTGACCGTGCTAGGGCGCTTCATCTCCAAGCTGGGGGAGCGAGCGCTGCCTTTCTTCCAGCTGATAAAGAAAAAGGGGCCCTTTGAATGGACTGAAGAGGCAGACAAGGCATTTCAAGGCCTCAAGAAATACCTGACCAGTCCCCCGGTCATGGTGGCTCCACGTCCTCAAGAGCCCCTGGTGCTCTACCTCGCTGCAACTCCTTACTCCGCCAGCGCAGCCCTGGTGGCGGTTAGGGAGGAGCGCCAAATCAGAACCACAGCAGCAGCTCGAGACAAGGCAAAACAGGAACAAGGAAGGCCCACAAAAGCCATAACCGCGGTTGAGGATCAGCTGCCAAAGAGTGCGCCGGAAGCAGGAGAGGCCCCTCATCTGGATGGTCCGCCTCCTGAGGCCCCGTCGCCTCGCGAGGTGCCCTTGCCTCCGGAGGGCGCCGCGAGCACTAATGCACTCGGCCTTGTTGAGCACCCAGTATACTTCGTCAGCACGGTGTTACGGGACGCGAGGGCACGGTATCCCATGCCTCAGAAGCTCCTCCTCGCGTTACTGGTGGCCTCGCGTAAGTTGTGTCACTATTTCCAGGGTCACCCCATCAAGGTCGTCTCGTCATACCCCCTGGAGAGAGTGTTAAGGAGCCCCAACTCAGCCGGAAGGGTCGCTGAATGGAACATAGAACTGCAGGCATTTCAACTTGAGTTCAGCACGACCAGGGTCATCAAGGGAGCAGCGTTAGCAGATTTTGTGGCAGAATGGACGGAGCCACTGGACCTCAAGGACGACGAGGATCGGTCCCTCCTCCCGGGGAGCGAGGCGCCGGAAGGCTGGGTCGTGTACTTCGATGGGGCATTCTCCAGGCACGGCGCCGGGGCTGGCACGGTACTGATATCACCCACTCAGGACAAGCTCTACTACGCTGTGCAGCTTTGTTTCCAGCAAGGTGAAAAAGTCTCCAACAACATAGCAGAGTATGAAGGTCTAATAGCGGGCTTGAAGGCCGCAGCAACCCTGGGGGTGAAGCGCGTCACCGTCAAGGGCGATTCGCAGCTCCTTGTCAACTTCTCCAACAATGTGTATGAGCCGAAGGACGAGCACATGGAAGCCTACCTAGCGGAAGTCCGCGGGATGGAGAAGCAATTCTGGGGGCTGGAGTTGAAGCATGTGCCCCGTGGCACCAATCAGGAGGCCGACGACATCGCCGGACGGGCGTCCAAGCGGTTACCTCAGAAACCTAGCGTCTTCAAAGAGCGGCTCTTCAAGCCCTCAGCCCAGCCATCATTATCAAACACTGCTCAGCCTCGGGAGGAACTTCCCCAGCCACCTACCTTAGGAGCCCCGGTCTGCGGCCCGACCTCAGGGGCGCGCCTGCTCCTGACGATGGAACCTTAGGAGGAGTGCTGGATCGCGGAACTCCAGAGTTATTTAACACAAGGGACCCTGCCGGAGAAGGAGGAGGAAGCAGAGCGCGTGGCGCGGCAGGCCACGGCATATTGCATCAGGGATGGAGAGCTCTACAGGAGGCGACCAAACGGCGTATCCCTGTGCTGCATCTCCAGGGAGCAAGGAAAGGAACTGCTGGAAGACATACACGGCGGGGACTGTGGGCATCATTCATCATCACGAACCCTCGTTGGCAAGGCATTCTGCAGTGGGTTCTATTGGCCCACCGCACTCAGCGATGCTGTCGAGCTGGTGAAGGCTTGTGAAGCCTGCCAATTTCACGCCAAGCAGATACATCAGTCGGCGGGAGGCCTACAGACCATACCCCTTTCGTGGCCGTTCGCGGTCTGGGGGCTGGACATTCTGGGCCCGTTTCCTCGGGCGCCAGGGGGCTACCGCTACCTCTACGTCGCCATTGACAAGTTCACCAAGTGGGCAGAAGTAGAGGCTGTCCGCACCATACCCGCGGGTTCCGCGGTCAAATTCATCAGGGGCATCATGAGCCGGTTTGGGGTGCCGAACCGCATCATCACGGACAATGGTTCGCAGTTCACCAGTAACCTTTTCAGAACATAATGCGCTAACCTTAGAACGCAGATATGCTACGCCTCGGTGGCGCATCCACGAAGCAACGGCTAGGCCGAAAGAGCCAACGCGGAGGTCCTGAGGGGCCTCAACACCAGGACGTTCAGGAAGAAGCTGGAGGCCTGCGGCAGAGGTTGGTACGATGAGATCCAGTCCGTGTTGTGGTCCATCCGCACAACCACGACCAAGCCGACTGGGAAGACCCCGTTCTTCCTGGTCTATGGAGCTGAAGCAGTCCTCCCTCACGAGGTCAGATGTCGCTCCGCGTGGGTCCTAGCGTTCGACGAGGCGCAGCAGGACGCCATGCGGGGGATGGACCTCGTGCTGGGGGAGGAACGCCGCCGAGAAGCCTCGTTACGAGCGGCGAGGTACCAACAGGCGCTACAACGATATCACTGCCGCAACATCCGCCCCAGGACTCTCGAGGTAGGAGACCTCGTACTCAGGCGGGTTCTCTCCAGGGAGGGGCTGCACAAGCTCTCTTCCATGTGGGAGGGCCTGTTCAAGGTTGTTCATGTTTCCAGGCCAGGTTCCATGCGCTGGGAGACTCAGGAGGGGGAGCCGGTTCAGAACGCATGGAACATTCAGCACCTTAGGAGGTTCTACCCCTAAAAGGCCCAGAGCCTGTGAAGAAGGCGAACGCCTGTGAAGATTATCCTTTTTGGAGAAGGCCCAGAGCCTGTGAAGAAGGCGAACGCCTGTGAAGATTATCCTTTTTGGAGAAGGCCCAGAGCCTGTGAAGAAGGTGAACGCGTGTGAAGATTATCCTTTTTGGAGAAGGCCCAGAGCCTGTGAAGAAGGCGAACTCCTGTGAAGATTATCCTTTTAGGAAAAGGCCCGGAGCCTGTGAAGAAGGTGAATGCCTGTGAAGATTGCCGCGTTTGGGAAAAGGCCCGGAGCCTGTGAAGAAGGCAAATGCCTGTGAAGCTTGTTTCCCTTAAGAAGAAAGGCCCGGAGCCTGTGAAGAAGGCCAATGCCTGTGAAGCTCGCTGGCCGTGACACTCTCACGTAATAATGAGTGGGGCTGTACACGCCCCGGAGTCTCAGGAGCGCCGGCCTCAGGCCCTGGGGCTCCCTCCCAAGCCCAGTGGCAGCACTTAGCTCCGCGCTGGCTAGAAGATGTTGAAGACTAGATTAGGTGACGGACGCGGCTTTTTCATTTGCTTTCCGCAGTTGGCTTGTTTGTTCGCAGTTGAGATTTTATTGAAATTATTACCGTTGTTGGTTTATGGTTCATCGATTTTCACTCCCCCGCTTTGATTCTTCTTATGAAAGGCCTCGCGAGGGAGGACAGCCAAGCGCCCTCGCGAGAGTTCCTGTTCTAGCCATTCAAAGGTTTCGCGACCTGGGCCCGTTACGGGAGCATCCCTCCAGTCCGTGCCCCTCGGGCACCGCGACACACACACAGGGCCTGGGTCGGTCGCCCCCCCCCCCCCCCCACACACACACACACGGCTGGGGCCGAGAACTACCTACGCGCAAACACATAGCTGAAAGGCGCGAAAAACGGAATCAAGGTAACGGTTAACAGCAGTAACCCCGAACACGCCCCCACGGGGCTCCACACAGCTATTTTCTTTACGCAGGAAACAAAAGGGAAAGAGGGGACAAGCCTGGCGCGGCTCGCCTCACACCTGCCTGCGGAGGAGGCTCGGGCTGCCTCCGGAGCTCAAGCAGACTCCCTCTTGCGCTTCACCGGGGCGCGACGGCGGGTGGATGCACTGCCTCCCCCCAATCAGGCGCGACGGCGAGGGGGCTGACTGCGGCCACCGCTGGAGGAGTCACTTGAAGAGGAGTCGATGAAGCTTGGGGAACCCCGAGCGCCGCCAACCACGCGGGCGCTGTCTCCTCCGTCGTCATCGGGACTGGGTCCCCGGCCGCGGTCGTCGTCCTCAGGGCAACACCCTGCGCGGTGACCATCTTCCCCAAACACCCTCACGTAGAGGGTGGCATCGCCGTCAAACCTAAAGTGCAGGGTGCACCGGCGCTCCAGGCCGCGAGCACGGGCGAACGCCTGCCAACCACGAGTCAAGGCCAAGCTCCCAGCAGCGGAGACCTCCAGTGCAGCCCACGAGGCCCGGCTGCAGCAGTCGTTCGCCTGAAGCCAGAGGCCGCCCGGGGCACCGGCCGGGAGCTCACCAAGGAGGAAGCGAGGAAGTTGGAGCCGGGCGCTAGTTGGCTCCGCCGACCATACGACAAACTCCGGCAGCACCTCCGCCGCACGAAAGCGCGGCCTAGGGGAGCGGGCGATCAGAGCACGTCCCCCGGCCGCAGCAGCTCGCCCGCCGCCACGCTGGGAACCATCCCCGCGACCGCGGGACGCTGCCGGGGCAGCCACGGGATGCTTCTGGGGGCGCCCTCGACCGCGCTTGGGCGGGGAGAGGCAGGCTCAACCTGGCGGGCCTTCCCTTTCTCTACAGCCGAGAACCTCCTCGACGGAGCCATCGAGAAAAAGGAGAAGATGTCGGCGTTTTGGGAACGGGGGTCCCCAGACTTGCCTGCCTGCAGCCTGCGGCGTGGCTCGAAAGAGGGCCCAGCACGGCCCATCTTCATCAACACAAGACCCAAGACCCTCGCGAGGGGCCAAGCCTCGCGGGACAGACGACACGGCGCTTCCTCAGGCGCGGCCTCATCAGGCTGGCTCGCGAGGAGGCGGAGAGATCAAGGCGGGGTACCTCATGAGGTGCCCATGACGCAAGCCATGACGACCAAGGGTGCCAGGCGGGCGCTAGCCCGCGCAGTGTCTCCCTTTCCTCTTTGGTGCAAAAGGGGCAAGCGCAGGCGAGAGGATCAAGCAAAGACATCCATTTCGGTGCAACGAGACCAAGACCAGACCAACGGTGGGAAGGAGGTCATCGTGGAGCCCAGAACGGCGTCAGCACAGGGCCTTTGGCAGGCGAGGACCAACTTTAGTCAGGATAAGTGTACCAGATGTTCCCCTTCAAATTGGCCAATTGTTGGCGCCCTTCCCGCTCAATATTTGGGAAGAGGCCCAGGGCCTTTGCCTATAAATTGGACTAGTCACCCCCAGGGTAGGAGGACAGATTGATAAACCAGCTAGAAAGACTCAGGCAACAGAGAGAGAGAGAGAGAGAGAGAGAGAGAAGGGCGGCTGAACTCCCCTAGTAGTTCATCGTCCCAGCTAAGAGCAGAACCTCGCGAGGTTGTTCTTCCTTATATTGTTCATCATCATCAGCCCAAGAGGCAATCCACCCACCACAAACTAGAGTAGGGTATTACACCACAATGGTGGCCCGAACTAGTATAAACCCTGTGTCTCTTGTGTTGTTCTTTCAGTACTTAGATCTTTGCGAGACGGAGAGGTAGAGGGCATAATCTCCGCTTGCACCCCAGAGTTCGAACCTTAAGGGTCTACCGGAACCCGAAATCCGACATTTGGCGCGCCAGGTAGGGGTGCGCCGGAATCCACCTCTCTACCACTCCGTGTCCAGTCGCATCGTCATCACCATGTCCGGCGACCAGGCGGGCAACCAAGATCCATGGGCGGCGTGGCCCGCCCACGCGAAGCCACCCGCCTCGGGCGACCCCGTGCCCCAGGCAGCTCGTGGTCCGCAGGGCGCCGCGGGCCGTGGCGACGCGGACAGGCTTCAACAACCCTCACGCCGCGGCAAGCGCGGTTGGCGGCAAGGGCATCCAATCACGCCTCGACCACGACACCATACACCCGTCGGGAGCAGGCGAACTCGAGGGCCGCGCTCACGGTGGCCCGAGAGCTGCTGCAGTGCAGGCTGCTGGAAGGCGGCCGCGACGTGCTGCTAGAGCGGGTTGCCGAACTCCTGGGCTTTGCCGCTTCGGGGGCTCACCCCTTCTGCATCCAGCTCCCGTCTCAAGCCCAGGGCGGCACGCGCGGGGGCCCCACATGCTCCCGCGGGCCCCAAGGCTACCCCAACACCAGCGAATCCGTCGGTGCCGGACTGACGGGGGTGCCACCCCCGCCCCCAGCGCGTGAGGGAGAGGGACTCGACGCGGCCCACGGCGCCAGCGGGCAGCCGCGCTACCACCCCGCGGTGGGCACGTCAAGCAGCGCTGCATGGCACATGGAGCACTACAGCACAGCCTTCGGGATGACGGCGCCAGAAGAATACGTGCCCCACATGATGGACCAAGGGCACGCTCACGAGAGCGAACAAGGCTCGCTTCTCAGCCCAAGCTGGGGAGACGAGACACCAGAAGCTGAGCTCTTCCAGGAGCCCCGGGACGGCTCCATCGGCCATGCTGGAGGCGACAACTATCGGGTACCACTAATTCCCCAGGAGCAGGCGTACGCTAATCATGGATCGCAGGAGGTGCAGGTCGCCGTAGCAAGCAGCTGCCCCGCTCCCACAGTCTCCTACCCCTCGGGAGGAGGGCGCAGGGGGCTGCAGGAGAGGGGCAGAGATCCGACATCACCACCGCGGCGTTCGGAGCAAGGCGTTCTTAGGAGGTAGGCCCTCCACTGGGGAGGCGCCTAAGGGCCTGCCCCTGGCGGAGGACCCGTGGTCGTCGGGGGAACCGCTGGCGACCGCTCTACCCCACCGGCGGCGTCCTGGTTTCCGATCGTCGTTGGTGGCACTAGAGTGTGGCGCAAGGCGGGGCCCTCGTCTCGCGATATGAAGCAAGGCTGGTACCTGTGAAGAAGGCCCAGTGCCTGTGAAGCTCGCCGCCCCGTGACACTCTCACGTAATAATGAGTGGGGATGTACACGCCCCGGAGTCTCAGGGGTGTCGGCCTCAGGCCCTGGGGCTCCCTCCCATGCCCAGTGGACAGCACTTAGCTCCACGCTGGTGAGAAGACGTCCAAGACTAGATTAGGTGCCGGACGTGGCCTTTTGTCTGTTTTCATTGGCTTCTTCTTTGGTTGTAACTTTTCCCCTACTCGATTTAAGTTGGATTCTAATTTGAGATTTGCGTGTGTTCGGGGAAGGGGTGCTTAGTCTCGTTCGAGCCATTTCTCGCGTTCTGGTTACCGCTTCGCCATAGCTGCCTCCCCTCGCGAGCCCCTCGCGAGTCGGGCCGGGCCTGGCTCATGCGCAGCCTAGACTGCCGCTGTTGCTCCTTCTCGGGAGGACTTTCTGGTACCTGCGGAGGATGTCCCTTCATGAAAAGGCCCAGAGCCTGTGAAGAAGGCGAATGCCTGTGAAGCTATCGCATTTAGGAAAAGGCCCAGAGCCTGCGAAGAAGGCGAATGCCTGTGAAGCTATCGCGTTTAGGAAAAGGCCCAGAACCTGTGAAGAAGGCGAGTGCATGTGAAGCTATCGCGTTTAGGAAAAGGCCCAGAGCCTGTGAAGAAGGCGAATGCCTGTGAAGCTATCGCGTTTAGGAAAAGGCCCAGAGCCTGTGAAGAAGGCGAATGCCTGTGAAGCTATCGCATTTAGGAAAAGGCCCGGAGCCTGTGAAGAAGGCGAATGCCTGTGAAGCTATCGCGTTTAGGAAAAGGCCCAAAGCTTGTGAGGAAGGCGAATGGCTGTGAAGCCATCACATGCGGGAAAAGGCCCGGAGCCTGTGAAGAAGGCCAGTGCCTGTGAAGCCCCCCGCCAGCGACACTTGCGCGTCCTACGAATTCAATTAGAGAACACTCAGGACACCACGTCCTCCCACGGGCTGCCTCGGGGCCTGCGCGAAACAAAGGTAAACCAGCCAGCCGCCAGGCGCGGGTGCTCGCGCAATATAATAGCTGCTAATACGATGAATACAGGTTTTACATGCGGGGATTCCCCTCCCAAAATGCTCTCACAGCCATCAGGCCAAACACCTGAGTTCTACTCATGCAGGGTAAAAAGACATGAGCGATACATATTCACTCGGACAAATCCCCCAATGCGTCCTCAGGAGCACCTCTCGAGCCGCCGCTGGCATCGCTGAACTCGCCATCGCTGCCTGCATCGCCACCAGCGGCATCAGGGCCGTCCACCACACCGCCCTCGTCAACAGCCAAGATCACGTCATCGTCGTCCGAAGCGAAGGCTCTGACAAGAGCGTCCACGTTGTCTTCCACCCTGTGCACCAGGTCGCCTCGGACGGCCTGGGGGACTGGGGCGATGGCAGCATCAAAGTCGAAGTGGGGATCCATGTTCCGGAGATGGCTGAAGACACGATAAAAGGCGCGCCCGAGCAGGGCGCGGCTCCTCTCCTCCACCAACCTGTCGGCCCTGACCGACCGCGCCTCCAGCTGCGTCACCACGGCGGTGAAGAACTCCAGGTTGCCGGCATAGTTGATCGTGTGCGGCTCGCCGACAGCCGCCTCGTAGATGTTGCCCAAGGCTGTGTTAGCCCTCTCCCTGAGCGTAGCAAGCATGGGGCTGTGCACGTGCTCCAGGACCTGTCGCTAGCGTATCTCATCAGCATTCTGGCGCTCGACGGCCTCAACCTCCTCCACCCGCTGACGAAGACGGGGCACCTCAGCCTGGGAGGCAGCCAACTCTTTTTGCGCTGCCTCAAGGGCGGCCCGGGAAGCGTCGGCCTGCCGCGTCGCCTCATCCCGTTGGGCCCTCAGGGCTGCGGTTCTTCCCTCATCCTCGACCCGGATCAACTCCAGCCTCCCCTCGAACTCACGCTCGAGGGCTTGGCGCGCCGTCGCCACCCGACGACCAACCACCTCCAGGACACGTGCTTCCCGTGCGGCGACATCATCTTCCGCTTGCGTCACCAGGTGCTCCCTCGTCTCCAGCCGCTCATACTCATGGGTGCGTTCGGCAGCTTCTAGCGTCAACGCTTCCTCACGCTTCCGAAGCTCAGCTGGGTCGCCGGAGGCCACCTTCATCGATGCAAGGGCCGCCTCGCGCAGTTCCACTTGCTCCTCCAATGACTGGCACCGGGCCAGGAGCTCCCGAGCCTGTTCCTCCACTGCTTCTCGTCGTCGGTCGGCTCCCCGGGCCTCCTCAGCGGCCTGGGATCGAGCCACCCGAGAGGCCTCCAGCGACGCCTTTGCCTCTTCGTCATCAAGGTCGCGCTGATGGCGCGCCAGGGCGATGGCGGCCTCCAGCTCGCGCCTCCCTGCGGCCAGGCGCAGGCCCTCGGCCTCCAGGCGCGCGTCTTCACCAGCGAGCTCCTCCCCAAGCAGGTCCACCGCGTCGATCGCCCTTCGAAGGAACTCTTGGCGATGAGCACGGCGCTCCCGAGCGCGCTAGAGCACGTCTTCCACACCATCATCTGCCCCAAGCAAGCGTCGGGGGCCACAAATCATCGCTCCCCCTCCGGGCAGGGGGCTGGCGCCCTCAGGACGGCCGGGCGCGCCGTACCAGAAGCCCGACCTGGGGCCAGCCCTTTCCAGAAGAAGGGCGCAGGGGGCGCCTCAGCCAGTCGCAGCCCGCGGCCAGGCGGGAAGCCCACGGCAGGCTGGCTATGCCAAGAGAGGGCCCGCGAAGGAAGATCGCAGGAAGAGAAGGGCTGCAGTGCACCTCGGGACGGTCCGTCCCTTCATTCGCCCTCACCACAAGAGCAGTGCTGCTCGGAGCACTTGGTGACGACGGGGGAGACGAAGCCAAAGGAGGCGGCGCCTCAGCGACTCCCACGAGCTCGGCCGGAAGAGGCTTGCGGAGTAAGAATCAGTAGACGCAACAAGGGAATCAGGAGCCAGAAAAGGAGAAGGCTTACTCGTCAGTAGCGAAGTATTTCCGGCGCTTCAGCAAGCGACAAGAGAAGTCATCACCCAGGGCCTCCCTTTTCCTCCGGAGGGCCTCAAAGTCCACACGGAAGCGGCCCAAGAGGAGAGCGCAAGGATCAACCTGCGACGAAGACGGAGCATCAAAGCAATCCGCGTCAGGGGCGCCTGCCTGACGCGCGCTATCAATCGCCTCGCTAGAAGACGCGGTCGGGGCCTCAGGGGCCTCAGCCCCAGGAGCTGGGAGCGGCTGCTTGCCGCCCTCAGCCTCGACAGCACGGGTCTCAGGAGCTGCCCCCTCAAGGGCATCACCAGGCGCAGTCACCTCATCGGGAGCCCTCTCGGCCTAAGCCGTCTCATGCCTCCCTGCTCCACCACTCGAGGAGGATTCGCCTTGACCGACCGGAAGGGTGGTCACCACCACAGGGTTCCCGCGAGGCCCTTGGAAGCCAGCAGGGCGCAGCCCGCATTCATCAAAGGAGGGCATCTGCTTCATGAAGTCATCCCTGTTCTGGCAGAGGTACAGCAGGGCCCCTCCCCGCTGGATGCTGCCCAGGTTGGGGTCACCAGTCAGGACCAAGAGCACTGTCCTTAGCGCCCCAGGCGTCAAGTCTTCTTCCTGGAGCCTCATGCGATCATCATGCCCACCGAAGGCCCACATTCGGCGGGAGTGGCGTTGGAGAGGGGCAATGCGGCGCAACAGGAACTCCTTCACCACCTTGGGCGCTGTCACGCCGAGCGATTTCAAGAACGCGAAGCGGTGCCAGACGAAGGCGAGACGGGGGCTCTCGAGCGTCTCCTGGCCCCAGCCCGAATTGGGTACAGCAGGCGAAGTTGGCTTCGCCAGCAGGGGGCTGGGCACCCCGACATCAGCGTACAACCACCGCTCGTGGAACCCAGCTGAAGGCGAAGGAAGCTTGAAATCGATCCCTGAGGCTGCAGTCTCAGGCGCGGCGACGAAGTTCACACACGCCGAGCATTGAGTGGGGTCGGCAAGGCGCAAAGAGAAGAAGTGGCGCAGCAAGGCAATGAAAGGGGGGATGCCCATCATCGCCTCGCAAACAAAAGCGAAGAACGAAAGAAGGGTGATGGATTCAGGACCCAAATGCATCATATGGATCTGGTAATGGGAGAGGACGGCCTTGAAGAAATCGGAAAAGGGGGGAACCAGACCCGCCCACAAGGCGTCGGCAAAATAATGGACCTCAGTGATTATCCTGTCAGTGGGGAAGTGAGACGTAGGCCAGGCCGTCGTCCTCCCACACTCGTTGAAGATGGTGGCCATAGCCGGGCTGAGCTTACCCTAGCACTCTCGGTTGAGTATGATCGACCGGCCGACGACGGGGGCCACCAACGGCGGTTGGCAAGACGGAGGCATGGGTTTCTTCCCTTTCTCTTTCTTCGTCGGAGCCATGGCAATGGGAAGGAAGGGGAAGATGTGAGATGGGATTGGAGGCAAGAGTCGGAGTTCAAAGGGAGAAAGAATAGGGGACGGTTGAGCAACAGGAAGGGGAGCAGCTGTGTACAACTGCGAGTCCACCTAGCAGGGCGCAAAATAAGGGAGCGTGGGGGAACAGTGCCGCCCACGTCCAATCAACCGCCACACGGCGCCCAAGGCCGCAGGCTGTTAGGGCCCGCGGCGCTTCGCCCTTACCCTTTCGCCTCTCAGCACGGCCAAGTGCGGGCGCGCTTGGGCCCGGGGGCTACTGTCGGCGTTCTGGGAACGGGGGTCCCCAGACTTGCCTGCCTGCGGCCTGCGGCGTGGCTCGAAAGAGGGCCCAGCACGGCCCATCTTCATCAACACAAGACCCAAGACCCTCGCGAGGGGCCAAGCCTTGCGGGGCGGACGACACGGCGCTTCCTCAGGCGCGGCCTCATCAGGCTGGCTCGCGAGGAGGCGGAGAGATCAAGGTGGGGTACCTCATGAGGTGCCCATGACGCAAGCCATGACGACCAAGGGTGCCAGGCGGGCGCCAGCCCGCGCAGTGTCTCCCTTTCCTCTTTGGTGCAAAGGGGGCAAGCGCAGGCGAGAGGATCAAGCAAAGGCATACATTTCGGTGCAAAGAGACCAAGACCAGTCGAATGGAGGGAAGGAGGTCATCGTGGAGCCCAGAACGGCGTCACCACAGGGCCTTTGGCAGGCGAGGACCAACTTTAGTCAGGATAAGTGTACCGGATGTTCCCCTTCAAATTGGCCAATTGTTGGCGCCCTTCCCGCTCAATATTTGGGAAGAGGCCCAGGGCCTTTGCCTATAAATAGGACTAGTCACCCCCAGGGTAGGAGGACAGCTCGAGAAACCAGCTAGAAAGACTCAGGCAACAGAGAGAGAGAGAAGGGCGGCTGAACTCCCCTAGAAGTTCATCGTCCCAGCTAAGAGCAGACCCTCGCGAGGCTGTTCTTACTTGTATTGTTCATCATCATCAGCCCAAGAGGCAATCCACCCACCACAAACTAGAGTAGGGTATTACACCACAATGGTGGCCCGAACTAGTATAAACCTTGTGTCTCTTGTGTTGTTCTTTCAGTAGTTAGATCTTTGCGAGACGGAGAGGTAGAGGGCATAATGTCCGCGCGCACCCCAGAGTCCAAGCCTTAAGGGTCTGCCGGAACCCGAAATCCGACATAAGCAAGGAGAGATGGACTGGGAGAGCACGCGCAGTGCCGTACTTATAGCTGGCGAAGGCCAACCGTCGGCCTCCACGATCGCAGGTAATCATGACACGATCTGCATGCAGGGACTTGTCCAGTCCGCGCGACCACCGAGGCGTCATGGGGAAGCGGAGACGCCCACGTCCAATCAACCGCCATGCGGCGCCCAAGGCCGCAGGCTGTTAGGGCCCGCGACGCTTCTCCCTTGCCCTTTCGCCTCTCGGCACGGCCAAGTTCGGGCGCGCCTTGGGCCCGGGAGCTACTGTTGGTGTTCTGGGAATGGGGGTCCCCAGACTTGCCTGCCTGCGGTCTGCGGCATGGCTTAAAGGGGGCCCAGCATGGCCCATCTTCATTAACACAAGACTCAAGACCCTCGCGAGGGGCCAAGCCTCGCGGGGAGGACGACACGGAGCTTCCTAAGGCGCGGCCTCACCAGGATGGCTCACGAGGAGGCGGAGAGATCAAGGCGGGGTACCTCACGAGGTGCCCATGACGCAATCCATGACGACCAAGGATGCCAGGCGGGCGCCAGCCCGCGCAGCGTCTCCCTTTCCTCTTTGGTGCAAAGGGGGCAAGCGCAGGCGAGAGGATCAAGCAAAGGCATCCATTTCGGTGCAATGAGACCAAGACCAGTCCAACGGTGGGAAGGAGGTCATCGTGGAGCCCAGAACGGCGTCACCACAGAGCCTTTGGCAGGCGAGGACCAACTTTAGTCAGGATAAGTGTACCAGATGTTCCCCTTCAAAATGGCCAATTGTTGGCGCCCTTCCCGCTCAATATTTGGGAAGAGACTTAGGGCCTTTGCCTACAAACCACCGCCAGGGTAGGAGGACCGGGCAACGGTGCATCTAGACATCCAGAGATCGAGGGGACGAGATCATCAGATCGTCAGGCAGCAGAGAGAGAGAGAGAGAGAGAGAGAGAGAGAGAGAGAGGCGGATGAACTCCTCCTAGCAGTTCATCGTCCTTGCTAAGAGAAGACCCTTGCGAGGTTGTTCTTCCTTGTACTGTTCATCTTCATCAGCCCAAGAGGCAATCCACCCACCACAAACTAGAGTAGGGTATTACACCACAATGGTGGCCCGAACTAGTATAAACCTCGTGTCTCTTATGCTGTTCTTTCGGTAGTCTAGATCTTTGCGAGACGGAGAGGTAGAAGGCGAAGTCTCCGCGCGCACCCCAGAGTTAGAACCTCAAGGGTCTGCCGGAACCCGGAATCCGACAGCGCACCGGCACCCACCTAGCGCCGTTCGTCATGGCTCGCGTCACGAGACCCTCGTGAGGTTTGCCTTGCCTTGATATCTCCGCTCCTCGTGAGCCTGCCTGGCTAGGCCACTCCAGAGGAGGCCTTGCATCGTCCGCCTCGCGAGGCTCGGCTCCTCGCGAAGGCCTTGGATGCCTTGTTGATGAAGATGGGCCATATGGCCTGCTGCTCAGCCACGCTGTGGGCCGCAGGCAGGCAAGTCTGGGACCCCCGTTCCCAGAACACCGACAGAGTTGAAGTCTTGAACTCTACGAGGAAGCCACGAGGCAGGAGGGCGCACCCAGGGGGTAGGTGCGCCCCACACCCTCGTGGGCCCCTCATAGCTCCAGCGACGTACTTCTTTCGCCTATATATACTCTTATACCCTAGATCGATCAGAGAGAGCCACGAAACCACTTTTCCACCGTCGCAACCTTCTGTACCCATGAGATCCCATCTTGGGGTCTTTTCCGGCAATCTGCCGGAGGGGGAATCGATCATGGCGGGCTTATACATCAACACCATTGCCTCTTCGATGAAGCGTGAGTAGCTTACCACAGACCTTCGGGTCCATAGTTATTAGCTAGATGGCTTCTTCTCTCTCTTTGATTCTCAATACAAAGTTCTCCTCGTGTTCTTGGAGATCTATTCGTAATACTCTTTTGCGGTGTGTCTACCAAGATCCGATGAATTGTGGATTTATGAACAAGATTATCTATGAATATTATTTGGTTCTTCTCTGAATTCTTATATGCATAGTTTGATATCTTTGCAAGTCTCTTCGAATTATTGGTTTAGTTTGGCCTACTAGATTGATCTTTCTTGCAATGGGAGAAGTGCTTAGCTTTGGGTTCAATCTTGCGATGTCCTTTCCCAGTGACAATAGGGGCAGGAAGGCACGCATTTTATTGTTGCCATCGAGGATAAAAAGATGGGTTTTATATCATATTGCTTGAGTTTATCCCTCTACATCACGTCATGTTGCTTAATGCGTTACTCTATTCTTTTGAACTTAATACTCTAGACGCATGCTGGATAGAGGTCGATGTGTGGAGTAATAGTAGTAGATGCAGAATCGTTTTGGTCTACTTGAAATGGAAGTGATGCCTATATTCATGATCATTGCCTTAGCTATCTTCATAACTATGCGCTTTTCTATCAATTGCTCGGCAGTAATTTGTTCACCCACCGTAATACATGCTATCTTGAGAGAAGCCACTAGTGAAACCTATGGCCCCCGGGTCTCTTTCTTATTATATTGCATCTCTTTAATTTACATCGCATCTCGTTTTCTATTTTGCAATCTTTACTTTCCAATATATACAACAAAAATACCAAAAATATTTACTTTACTATCTTTATTAGATCTCACTTTCGCGAGTGACCGTGAAGGGATTGACAACCCCTTTATCACGTTGATTGCAAGGTTCTTGATTGTTTGTGCAGGTACTAGGTGACTTGTGCGTTGTCTCCTACTGGATTGATACCTTGGTTCTCAAAACTGAGGGAAATACTTATGCTACTTTGCTGCATCACCCTTTCCTCTTCAAGGGAAAACCAACGCATGCTCAATAGGTAGTAGTCCTTGAATGTTATGGCCAGTTCAATGTCTTTGGTTCGACACCTTTATCAAGCAAATGATTCTCAGCCTTGTCCCACAACGGCCGGGCTTTGAGGTAGCCACCTGACCCGTTCGATGGTGATGCTCCTTCTTTGCAGCATTTATCTTGTTTGTTGCATACATCTTCTTACTCTTCTCCAATGTATTGTGGGCCACAAATGCTGGCTAGTGATCTCTTATCTTCTCAAATCAGCCGGTGAATTCTGGAGTTTTCCCTTTGTCGACAAACATTGACTTCAACTCATTCTTCCACCTCCTGAATAGATCTTCCATCTTCTTCACAGCATGATCCTTGACCAATGGCTCTATAACTGGCTTATCCGGATCCTCCTCTGGCGGTAGGGTGAAATTTGCCTTCAGCGCGGTCTAAAGATCATCTTTCTGTCTATCGTTGACATAAGACACTTGAGGGTCTTCGCTCTTAGGCTTATTCCATTTGTGGGTGCTGATAGGGATCATGTCCCCAACAAGAACCCCGCACTGAGCAGAAAATGCTTCCTTGGTCCAGCTGGGTTCAATCAGTTGGCCATCGCCCGCGATTGCTGTGATCGTGAACCTTTCATCCTGGCGCAACCTTTTCTTTGGGCCTCATCTCGTTACCGAAGTTTGGCTCGATCCGGCGGGCTTGAAAAGAGGAAACAAGAGAGTTAATATGTGTACATACCAAAACAATTAATGCACCAATTAGCTAGTCAGCACAGGCTTAATTAATATATATACCTCGCCGGACTTTACAACAGCTCCTTCCTCCGTTCGCTCACCGGAGCCGTCATCACGGTCTCCTTCTTCCACCGGCATTCGGTCACTAGAGCCATCATGATCATGTCCTTCCACCTCCATTGTTCGATCACCGAAGCCTGCTTCACCCTCTCCTTCCAGACCATCGGTGTCATTGAGATATGACAAGACATCACCTCCGCCGTGGATTATGTCCCCCAACAACTGTTCTGCTTCCAATTCTCGGTGCTCCATAGTTTCTGCAAATATTACAACATGGCAATTAATATACAAACATGACAGATGGATATATTAGTGGCAAACGGGTAGACCTAGCTAGCTCGACGCTTCTACGGTTTGGGGTGGCCTCGACAATGCTTCTAGGGTTTGGGGTGGCCTCGACAATGCTTCTAGGGTTTGGGGTGGCCTCGACAACGCTTCTAGGTTTTGGGCCGGACCGCCTCTCTCATGAATGTCCGATGTCCGAACCGACAAGGGATTTAACAAAATGATGCCATTCTGGATGTGCAGAAAATGTCCCTATTTTTCCTGATCTCATCTACCCTTCTATATGTCATGTTGTCTAGTGTCAAAGGATTCAAGAAAACCATGGCTTCGTCATTAGCCGGAAGTAACGGGCGCATGATGGTATGAAGCTCTCCAAAATTATTTTGGAACGGAGTCCTGGTAGGATAATTCGCTTCTTGGTACGAAGTTCAGCAAGAGCCTTTCAATATCGCTATTTGGATGGCCTTTGCTGAACTTTGTACCAAAAGGCGAATTATCCTATCAGGACTCCGTTCCAAAATAATTTTGGAGAGCTTCATACCATCATGCGCCTGTTACTTCCGGCC
This sequence comes from Aegilops umbellulata, assembly GCA_032464435.1. Lineage (NCBI taxonomy): Eukaryota > Viridiplantae > Streptophyta > Magnoliopsida > Poales > Poaceae > Aegilops > Aegilops umbellulata. The sequence continues at coordinate 35,389,147 of CP136056.1, read as the reverse complement.
AATTATGAAACCCTGGATTTCTTCAATACTTTGACACAAGAGAACGTGCAAATATAGAATGGTAGATGAGATCAGGAAAAATATGGATCAACTTAATTATGCACATCCATAATGGGGGCATTCTTGATAAATCTCTAGGGTTTGGGTGTCCTCGATAGTTGGTCAAGCGAGAGGGGGTTGATCGACGTCCCCCTCTCGACCCCTCCGCGATCCTCGACCCTCGACCCCCCTCCCCTCATGTCAAAGTTATCGGGGAGGGGGTATATCGACAACGACGACATACATACATGGGAAAAAATGGTATCGGGGAGGGGGTATATCGACCCCCCCCCACTCAGGTCGAAGTTATCGGGGAGGGGGTATATTGACCCCCCCCCTCATGTCGAAGTTATCAGGGAGGGGGTACATCGACAACGACATACCCGATAAAAAATAAGAAGAGGAAGAAGAAGAAAAAAAAAGAGGCGAAGAAGAAAGGAATAGAGGAGAAGATCGAAGAAAAAAAGAAGAAGAAAAATAGGAGAAGAAGAAGGAATAGAGCCTCTATTCCTTCTTCTTCTCCTCTTTTTTTCTTCTTTTTCCTCTTCTTATTTATTTCTCCTCTTCTTCCTCTCCTCTTCCTATCCTTCTTCTTCTCCTTATTCCTCTTCTTATTTTCCTTTTCCCTCTCCTTCTTTTTCTTCTTCTTCCTTCTTCCTTCTTCCTCATTTCTTGTTTTTCCTTATTTTACTTTTTCCTCTCCACTAACCTAAAATGTACTAACCTAAAATGCCCTAACAGTACAACAAACCTAAAATGCACTAACCTAAAATCGATATCTACTAACAATCTGAATAAAAAAGTAATACATATATGAAAAAATTCATCACATGAACAAAAAAATTAATAGGTATATGAAAAATATCATCATATGAACAAAAAAATTACATGAACAAAAAACGCATACATCATCATATCATCAACATCATCATATCTATCATCAACATATATGAAAAAATGCATATATGAACGGAGGATCGGACATGGAGGTCGGCCGGACCGTAGTGCGGGGTGGCGCGGGCCGGGGCGGTGACGGCGCAGGGCCGGTGACGGCGTCGGGCGCGCCGGCGAGGGCTCGGGCCCCGCAGGGGCGGCGCGGCGACGGTGTCGGGGCAGGGGCGCGCGCGGCGATGAGGGCTCGGGGCAGGGGCGCGGCGACGACGGCGATGGCGGGGCAGAGGGGCAGCCTAGCGGCATCGTCGGAGGGATCGAATAACTGAAACGAAATTTTGACAAGTGCTGCTTATATAGACGAAGCATTGGTCCCGGTTCGTGGCACTAACCGGGACCAATGCTCCCCTTCCGTCCTGGTTGGTGCCACCAACTGGGACCAAAGGTCTCTTTTCAGCAGCCCAAAGGGCGGGAAAAGGAGACATTTAGTCCCGGTTCATGCCACCAACCGGGACCAAAGGGCGCCATTGGTCCCGGTTGGTGCCACAAACCGGGACCCATGGCCTTGCACAACGGCGTGGTGGTGGCAGTTTAGTCCCACCTCGCTAGTTGAGAGCACCCCGCACCTATTTATAAGCTTTGTTGCCTCTTCCCTCTCGAACTCCTCCGAACTGTAGGACTATGGGCCTAATCTGACGTTGCTATGCATGTGGGCCTGCTGGGCCTTCTGCGGGTCTAAATGCTAGACCAACTAGGTGGGTTTCTAGTCGTATTCAGGCCGTGGTGGCCCAGTAGGTGGCATTTTTTTGTTTTTTTTGTTTTCTTTTTTGCTTTTCTTTGTAGTCTTCCAGTGATTCTTTTTGCTGTTAGGTCACAAAAGTTATAGACTTTCTATTAGTGCCATTAATTTTCAAATTTGAATAGTTTAAATTTGAATTATTTTAAATTTGTGTGGATCACTAGTTTGTGAATAAATTTACTATAAAAATATATTTTTGAGAGATTCTTTTTCCTGCTATTTAATATTATTGTGTTTTATCATTATATTAAATTTGGTAATTTTTAGGTTATTTTCAATGTATATTTTAATCAAGAACATATTTTGTTATTTTAGTTTGCTATTAAAGTTTCTAACAAAAATTTCTTGATGAAAATTCTTTTTGCCATTAATGTTTTGAAGAGAAAATACTTTGATAATTTTAGTTGCATAAATTTTATATAATTTTAGTTTAAAAAATAATAGAGGTTTATAAAAGCTTTTTAGTTGATTCCTTTTGCCATTAGAGTTTTATAAAAGCTTTTTAGTTGATTCTTTTTGCTATTGAAGAATATTATAGTTTTGGTTTAGTTGATCATAACAGAATATTTTAATTAATTATTTTAAGTTCATTCCTTTTGCGCTAAATGACCCTGAAATTGAAAAGCACTACAAATGAAATCTAAAAAGGTTGAAAGTTGGCATGGTATCATCATTTCACCCACATAGCATGTGCTAAAAAGTTGAGAGGGTTACGGCAAAAACTGGATGCACTTCGTGTACAAAACGGGCGATCACTTTCGAAGTATCAGGGTTTCGACCAAAAACTCATCAGTTACAAAGGGATTTCTTTTTTTTTGAACTTATTTGAACTCCAGACTTTTTGTGTGTTCAAAATGCACCATCCAAAGCCACATCATCAATTTTCAGCCCTTTCTGACTTTATTTGTTTTTTTCATGCATTTACTGATTTTTTAGCTATATGACCCTGAAATTGAAAAGCACTTCAAATGAACTCCGAAGAGGTTGAAAATTGGCATGGTATCATCATTTCACCCACATAGCACGTGCTAAAAAGTTGAGAGGGTTACGGCAAAAACTGGATGCACTTCGTGTACAAAACCGACAATCTCTTTCGAAGTATCAGGGTTTCATACGGAAACTCGTCTGTTACAAAAGGCATTTCATTTCTTCACATGTAACTGCAGTGATATTCCAAATCAAAGGCATCATCATAATAGTTGTGGAGAGAAAGTCTTCACTTTTTCTTCGCTTGTGTCCTTTGCTTATTGCGCCGTAACCATGGATATTCTTCATCACTTAACAGGGTGCTTGGGTCAGCCTTGACTCTGAAGGGAGGAATTTCATGAAACTTTTATAATCTTCAGACATGTCTATCTTGCCCTCCAATCCCACGATGTCTCTTTTTCCTGAAAGAACTATGTGACGCTTTGGCTCATCGTATGATGTATTCGCTTCCTTATCTTTTCTTTTTCTCGGTTTGGTAGACATGTCCTTCACATAGAAAACCTGGGCCACATCATTGGCTAGGACAAACGGTTCATCTGTGTACCCAAGATTGTTCATATCCACTGTTGTCATTCCATACTATGGGTCTACCTGTACCCCGCCTCCTGACAGATTGACCTATTTGCACTTAAACAAAGGGACCTTAAAATCATGTCTGTAGTCAAGTTCCCATATGTCCACTATGTAACCATAATATGTGTCATTTCCCCTCTTGGTTGTTGCATCAAAGCGGACACCGCTGTTTTGGTTGGTGTTCTTTTGATCTTGGGCGATCGTGTAAAATGTATTCCCATTTATCTCGTATCCTTTGTATGTCAATACAGTCGAAGATGGTCCCCTGGACAACGAGTACAACTCATCATAAACAGTATTGTCACCTCTAAGACATGTTTCCAACCAACTGCCGAAAGTCCTGATGTGTTCACATGTAATCCAATCGTCACACTACTCCGGGTCTTTGGAGCTCAGAATGTTCTTGTGTTCATCGACATACGGGGTCACCAAGGTAGAGTTTTGTAGAACTATGTAGTGTGCTTGAGACCAAGAATGCCCGTCCCTACATATTATTGAGTCCTCTCCTAGCGTGCCTTTTCCAGTCAGTCTCCCCTCATACCGCGATTGGGGGAGACCAATCTTCTTAAGGCCAGGAATGAAGTCAACACAAAACCCAATGACATCCTCTGTTTGATGGCCCATGGAGATGCTTCCTTCTGGCCTAGCACGGTTACAAACATATTTCTTTAGGAATTCGAGGAACCTCTCAAAGGGGAACATATTGTGTAGAAATACGGGGCCCAGAATGGCAATCTCGTCGACTAGATGAACTAGGACATGTGTCATGATATTGAAGAAGGATGGTGGGAACACCAGCTCAAAACTGACAAGACATTGCGCCACATCACTCCTTAACCTTGGTAGGATTACTGGATCGGTCACCTTCTGAGAGATTGCATTGAGGAGAGAACATAGCTTCACAATTGCTAATCGAAGGTTTTCCGGTAGAAGCCCCCGCAATGCAACCGGAAGCAGTTGCGTCATAATCACGTGGCAGTCATGAGACTTTAGGTTCTGGAACTTTTTCACTGCCATATTTATTATTCCCTTTATATTCGAAGAGAAGCCAGACGGGACCTTCATACTGAGCAGGCATTCAAAGAAGATTTCCTTCTCTTCTTTGTTAAGAGCGTAGCTGGCAGGACCTTCATACTGCTTTGGAGGCATGCTGTCTTTTTCGTGCAAACGTTGCAGGTCCTCCCGTGCCTCGGGTGTATCTTTTGTATTCCCATACACGCCCAAGAAGCCTAGCAGGTTCACTCTAAGGTTCATCGTCACGTGCATCACGTCGATTGAAGAGTGGACCTCTAGGTCTTTCCAGTAGGCTAGTTCCCAAAATATAGATTTCTTCTTCCACATGGGTGCGCGTCCCTCAGCGTCATTGGGAACAGATAGTTGATAACCCACAAGTATAGGGGATCAATTGTAGCCTCTTTCGACAAGTAAGAGTGTCGAAACCAATGAGTAGCTAAAAGTAGAACAAATATTCCCTCAAGTTCTATCGACCACCGATACAACTCTACGCACGCTTAACATTCGCTTTACCTAGAACAAGTATGAAACTAGAAGTACTTTATAGGTGTTGTTGGATTGGTTTGCAAGATAATAAAGAGTGTGTAAATAAAAACTAGGGTTTTTTAGAAGACGACACAACTAAGTTAGTTTTAGTAGAGAGCTTGTTGTCACACAAGAAAGTTATTTGTCCCTAGGCAGTCGATAACTAGACTGGTAATCATTATTGCAATTTTATTTGAGGGAGAGGCATAAGCTAATATACTTTCTCTTCTTGGATCATATGCACTTATGATTGGAACTCTAGAAAGCATCCACAACTACTAAAGATCATTAAGGTAAAACCCAACCATAGCATTAAAGCATCAAGTCCTCTTTATCCCATACGCAACAACCCCTTACTCGGGTTTATGCTTCTGTCACTCAAGCAACCAACTATAAGCGAATCATTAACGTATTGCAACACACTACAGTGGGAATCCCTCACGCTTGCGCGACATGAAGAGCACCATAGGACAGCACCAATAATAAAACATGCAACTCAAACCAATCACGATCATCAATTAACCCATAGGACAAAACGGATCTGCTCAAACATCATAGGATAGCAATACATCATTGGGAAATAATATATAGCGTTGAGCACCATGTTTAATTAGAGATTACAACGGGTAAAAGAGAAGTTACACCGCTGCATAGAGGGGGAAGAGTTGGTGATGACGGCGGTGAAGTTGTTGGTGTAGATTGCGGTGACGATGATGGCCCCGGCGGCACTCCGGTGCCACCGGAAGCGAGAGGGAGAGAGCCCCCCTCCTTCTTATTCTTCCTTGACCTTCTCCCTAGATGGGAGAAGGGTTTCCCCTCTGGTCCTTGGTCTCCATGGCATGGTAGGGGCGAGAGCCCACCGAGATTGGATATGTCTCTCTGTCTCTCTCTGTTTCTGTGCTCCAAATCTCGCCTTTCACCGTTTCTTATATTCCTGAAGATCCGTAACTTCGATTGGATTGAAATTTGAACACGATTTTTATCCGGATATTAGCTTTCTTGCGGCAAAATAAGGGCAACAACCGCCTTATGGGGTGTCCACGACGGTCAGGGGCGCGCCTGCCCCCCTGGGCACGCCCACTGCCTCGTGGCCCCCTCGGGCATCGTCTCGCGTTGATTCCACTTCCCAAAATTCACATATATTCCAAAAAAATCTCCGTCAGTTTTTATCCCGTTTGGACTCCGTTTGATATGGACTTTCTGCGAAACAAAAAACATGCAACAAGCGGGAACTGGCACTAGGCACTGCATCAATACGTTAGTCCCAAAAGTAGTATAAAAAGTTGCCAAAAGTATGTAAAAGCTGTAGAATATTGGCATGGAACAATCAAAAATTATAGATACAACAGAGATGTATCAATAGTCCGCCGGGACCCTTTCTAAATATTACATGTAAATCATTGACCGTAGCAAGTACGTGATCACCGGTACGCATGATGGGATTCTTTCGGTGATCTGCCTCGCCTTTCAAATGCTTGACTTTCTTTCGACATTGATGGTTGGTCGGAAGAAATTGACGATGCCCCAGGTACACATTCTTCCTACATTTGTCCAGGTATATAGTTTCGGTGTCAGCTAAATAGTGCGTGCATGCATGGTATCCCTTGTTTGTTTGTCCTGAAAAGTTACTGAGAGCAGGCCAATCATTGATGGTTACAAACAGCAACGCATGCAGGTCAAATTCCTCCTGTCTGTGCTCATCCCACGCACATACAGCATTTTCATTCCACAACTGTAGAAGTTCTTCAACTTATGGCCTTAGGTACACATTAATGTCGTTGCCGGGTTGCTTAGGGCCTTGGATGAGTACTGGCATCATAATGAACTTCCGCTTCATGCACAGCCAAGGAGGAAGGTTATAGATACATAGAGTCATGGGCCAGGTGCTGTGATTGCTACTCTGCTCCCGAAAAGGATTAATGCCATCCTCGCTTAAACCAAACCATACGTTCCTTGCGTCACCTGCAAAGTCCTCCCGGTACTTTCTCTCAATTTTTCTCCATTGCGACCTGTCAGCGGGTGCTCTCAACTTCCCGTCTTTCTTACGGTCCTCTATGTGCCATCGCATCAACTTGGCATGATCTTTGTTTCTGAACAGACGTTTCAACCGTGGTATTATAGGAGCATACCACATCACCTTCGCATGAACCCTCTTCCTGGGGGGGCGCGCCGTCAACATCACCAAGGTCATCTCATCTGATCATATACCGCAATGCACCACATACCGGACATGTGTTCAAATCCTCCTACGCACCGTGGTAGAGGATGCAGTCATTAGGGCATGCATGTATCTTATGCACCTCCAATCCTAGAGGGCATATGGCCTTCTTTACTACATACGTACTGTCGGGCAATTCGTTATCCTTTGTAAGCTTCTTCTTCAATATTTTCAGTAGCTTCTCAAATCATTTGTTAGGCACAGAATTCTCTGCCCTCCACTGCAGCAATTCCAGTACGGTACCGAGCTTTGTGTTGCCATCTTCGCAATTGGGGTACAACCCTTTTTTGTGATCCTCTGACATACGATCGAACTTCAGCTTCTCCTTTTCACTTTCGCACTGTCTCTTAGCATCAACAATGACCCGGCGGAGATCATCATTAGGCACATCGTCTAGTTCCTCTTGATCTTCAGCTTCCCCCGTTGTAGCATCACCGTATTCAGGGGACACATAGTTGTCATCATCCTCTTCTTCTTCGTTGTCTTCCATCATAACCCCTATTTTTCCGTGCTTGGTCCAAACATTATAGTGCGGCATGAAACCCTTATAAAGCAGGTGGGTGTGAAGGATTTTCCGGTCAGAGTAAGACTTTGTATTCCCACATATAGGGCATGGACAACACATAAAACCATTTTGCTTGTTTGCCTCAGCCACTTCGAGAAAATAATGCACGCCCTTAATGTACTCGGAGGTGTGTCTGTCACCGTACATCCATTGCTGGTCCATCTGCAATGAATGCGATCATAATGGCAACCAAGGTAAGTGACCAAATTAATAGAAGTTCATTATCACATTAAAACCAAAGTACATACATAGTTCTCATTGAACAACATATAGCTACCCAGAGCATCTAATTAAACCATGCATTGAAACTATGTAAAACATTTCAATGCAACAACAAATGTGATCATAATCGCAACCATTGATCCAACGGTATAATGATACCAAGCCTCGGTATGAATGGCATATTTTCTAATCTTTCTAATCTTCAAGCGCATTGCATCCATCTTGATCTTGTGATCATCGACGACATGCGCAACATGCAACTCCAATATCATCTTCTCCTCCTCAATTTTTTTATCTTTTCCTTCAAGTAATTGTTTTCTTCTTGAACTAAATTTAACCTCTCGACAATAGGGTCAGTTGGACTTTCCGGTTCACATAACTCCTAGATAAAAAAATATATGTCACGTTGGTCGGCATAATTGTCATAAAGAATACATGAACCAAATAGTTATAAAAGATAATATATACCACATCTAAACCATATACAGGACGAGGGCCGATATGGGCGGATACCAAAACCATCGCACTATATAATAAAAACAATAATAAAAGTAAGAAAATGTGATCATAATCGCAACCAAGGTAACAATTGATATAAATCATACAAGTAAGAATTTTTTTTATTTTAGAAAGAAGATAAGAACAAGGGGCTCACCACGGTGGTGCCGGCGACGAGATCGGCGCGGGCGATCGACGGCGGTGAAGACGGGGACGGGATAGACCGCTAAACCTAGACAAATCTTGAGAAAAATGGAGCTTGGAGGTCGAGCTTGAAGAGGAGGAAGCTTAAGTAGTGTGGCTCGGGCATTTCATCGAACACCTCATGTGCATAGGAGGTGAGCTAGAGCACCAAAAAGCCCTCCCCTCATCGGCCAGAAAAAACAGAGCAGTGGAGTGCTCTGCTCGTCTTTAGTCCCGGTTCCAGCCACGAACCGGGACCAATGGATGTGGGCCTGGAGCGAGTCCCATTGGTCTCGGTTCCTGTGGCCCATTGGTCCCGGTTCGTGGCTGGAACCGAGACCAAAGGGTCCAGACGAACCGGGACCAAAGCCCCACGAGGCCCGGCCGGCCCCCTGGTCTCACGAACCGGGACGTATGCCCCCGTGGGTCCCGGTTCATGATTGAACCGGGATTAATGAGCTGGCCAGGCCTGCACAAAAGTCATGTTTTCTACTGGTGGGTGTGAACATCTGAGGAGACACTATTCAGCAAAAGACAGAACTCATGGTTGCATTGGAATGGTTAGAGATTTTGGAAGAAACCCAAATCATGTGTAGCACACAATATGCCAGGAAAATTTTTGTGCAAAGTTTTTTTTTACGGAAATCTACGAAGAAGAGGAATTATTCTGGCAATAAAGAGCTAATGTAAAATGGTTACTACATGGTGACAATAATGGTTCTTCCGCAAAATTGCCGACGGTAGGAACAGTATGAAATTGTTGTCATATGCTATAAGTCTTTTTGGTAAAGTGGATGGAAACTGGGTGACCCTAAGTAATGATACATGGGACAATATAGAAAAATTATCTGATAATGACACATTTAAACTTACAAAGAGTTCCCTGAGGTGGAAATCAAGCAAGTTATTGATAGAATGACTAATAAAGCTCCTGGCCCTGATGGAATTCCCGCTGAGTTTTATTAGGCTTGTTGGCCTATTATTAAGCATGATTTGGACTCATTCTTTGGATCTGGGCAGATTTAACTATGGGGTCGTTATCCTCTTGCCCAAAATTCCTGATGTTGACACTATCCAAAAACATAGACCTATATGTCTACTACAGGTCTGCCTCAGCGACCAACTCGTTAAGACCAGCGTGACCGAGTCGCTACACGCCGCCTCCTTCGTCGTCGGCAAAGGGAAGGTGAGAGGTGGGCGCGACAGAGCTATGTCCATGGCCTACGCGGCCATGTATGTGGCGGCAGAGGAAGCCGAGCGGCAGGCGGCGGCCAATCAGGGCTGCGGCGGCCTCTACGCACCCATCGACCTCCGGAAGGAGCATGGCAGCGATTCCACGACAACGGATTGGACGACGGCGGAGGTCTCACCGGACAGGGCGGGCATGCGTGTGAGGTTAACGTTAGGAATCAGATGCCTCATTTAGTTTAACTTGTCCGATTTAATTGTAATATGTCGAATTTTGTCCGGTTTGCATCAAATTCATGTGGTTTGTTCAATTTACGTTTGAAATGTGCGTGGACGTTTCGGGCATGCCTTGGATGTCCCCTTTTTTATCATTGTCCGTGGACAAGTCCAAACACATCCATGAACGAATAGTGACGGGTCTGCTGCGGCGGGTATGATCCTACAGCGTCAAGATGGGGGTGTTATCTTTACAGCATACAGGTGTATATTCAATTGCAACGACGCGTTGGAAGCGGAACTGCATGCGATCATGCAAGGCATGGCACTGGCCGTGCAGCATTGTTCCATGCCAATTGTTGTGCAGTCAGACTCAGCATCGGCGTTGGCAGCATTGACCGAGGAGAGTGTAACCAGGTCAGCTTATGGACACTTGATGACGGAGATCAAGCATCATATGGAGACTCGGGAGTTTGTTCCTTCAAAAATCAAGCGTGAGCAAAATAGGGTAGCACATCAATTGGCTTTGTATAGTTGTACGGAGTTCACTACTGCTGTATGGCTAGGGAGATGCCCTCCTTGTATTGAGGATTTGGTGCCTCTTGATTGTAACCCTAAGCCTATGGAATAAAACTCTCTTTCTATCGAAAAAAACGAATAGTGAGTCCAAGTCACCGTGATGTCCTGAGGAAACGTACTAGCTATGTGCCCGTGCAGCTGCACCCGGGAAAGAGAAAGAGAAGATTCGGGTGCACGGGTCGACTTTAATTACCTTCAGTAGTACCTTTGCACTTGACCTGTTGCGCGCTTTCGCTCATAGTGCGCTGCGGATCCGTGTCGCATCTACTAGTCAGCTATCAAATCGTCTCCAGCTGCTAGCTGGCTATATATGCAACAGTGAGACAGCACTGTATACCATGGAGACACAGCCAGAGGCGGGCACCTATAGACGTACGTACCATCCGATCTGGCGCAGCGAGATACGGCAGGGAACCGGTGCGGTGCAGCTGTAGCGAGCTAGGAGGAGTTGGCAACTTGGCATCACGTCGCATCGGTCGATCGCGCGCGTAGATGTTCAGATGCAAATTGCGTTCCTTTGGCCCGTCACATCTTGCTGCGGGTCAATCAATCCAGCCGGTCCAGTCGCTCGCGTCGCACGATTTCTCTTCATGCGTGAAACCGTCTAGCCGGCCAGCTAGCTTATCTAGATGTTTTTTTCATAAACTTTCAATTTCAATAATGGCACTACAAAGAACACCTAAGGATGTGACCTTCAGATCTCCCGTAACCGTCCGGACGTGGAAGTCATCCAACACGGTCCTGTACCAACAGTGGCGGAGCCAGGAAATTTAACCATCGGGTTCACTCAATGATTTATCTTGGGGATTTGATATGAATTAACTAAGTACCAAGACTAAATTTACATAGAAGATTGTGTGTACTCTGTTTGGTAATTGCTTTATATGTAAAGCGGGGTGAAAGCCTCTTTCAAGAGACTAAATTTACGTTATCTTACAACAGTAGTATAGAATGCAAAAACAACATAACAAATAGAAATATAATATCACTTATCACAAATTATTTTACATTAAAAACTGAAGAGTGTGTCTAGGACATACCGGTAATACCATGAGATAAGCATAAAGATCAACCCACTTCAAATATGGAACATGGATAAGCTATGCCTGGAGCTGCAAAGTTATTTACCTACAAGTCTATTGATAATATGTAAGAATCCATGTTCTATATTTGAAGTGGGTTGATCTTTATGCTTATCTCATAGTACTACCGGTATGTCCTAGACACACTCTTCAGTTTTTAATGTAAAATAATTTGTGATAAGTGATATTATATTTCTATTTGTTATGTTGTTTTTTCATTCTATACTACTGTTGTAAGATAACGTAAATTTAGTCTCTCGAAAGAGGCTTTCACCCCGCTTTAGATATAAAGCAATTACCAAACAGAGTACACACAACCTTCTATGTAAATTTAGTCTTGGTACTTAGTTAATTCATATCAAATCCCCAAGACAAATCATTGAGTGAACCCAATGGCTAAATTTCCTGGCTCCGCCCCTGTGTACCGGTCCGCAGCACGGTCCGGACGTGTTTTCTCTCGCAAACTGGAGACAAAAATGGGGAGGATTCCGGGAGTCCGGACCGATCCCAACGCCGCTTCTGACCACCCTGGCCCACCAAAAACCGCTTCCCCCTCTCGCGTGCGCTTTCCTCCCGGTGCCAACTGCCTGCATTCATGCATGCCGCTGTAGAGCGCGTCGCTCCACATTGAAGGCGGCTCAAAACGGACGTGACCTCTCACTGCCTCCGCCATTGAAGCGGCGTGCCGGCCGAGGGCATCGCCCGCTACACGCTCCTCCTCGCCGCATTCAAGCACCTTCATTAAACCCGCCTGAAAATCAAGAAACCTACTCCGGCCACACGTCCGTTTAGGAGCGAGCCGGCATTAAATGCAACACCGACCGAGCTCCTCCGCCCACCTTCTATTTAAATGTGGCCAGACGTCGGGAAAAAATCACACCACTCTGCTGCTCCCCATCTCCTCCTTCATCATTTTCTTCACTCTTCTGATGGCATCTGACGAACCGAGAGAGCTGCTCTCCGGCATAATAGCCGCCTGGTCGCCTGCCGAGCGAGGCAACTCGTTGCTCCACCTCCCTCGCCTAGCCCGACGAAGCCAGTTGCCGCCCAAGTTGGTGTGTCGTTCCACAACTCGCCAGTCGAAGCCAGCTCGCGGAGAAGTGGCGAGTTGCTCCACCCAGGCACGGCGACATAGGCACAGTCGTTGTCGTCAACGACACCGCGTCGTACGCCGCCTCCCGTGTCTGCGACCGCGCCTCCCATGTCTGCGGCCGCGCCTACCGTGCCTGCAACCGCGCCACCCGTGCCTATGGTCGTGCCATGCAGCCAAAGACAGAAGCCGGATGCACGGAGATCGACTAGTAGGTGGCCGCGCGTCCGCGTCCGTCGGGATCATCGAGGAGAAGTAGAACACGAAAGCTCGTTGACGTTTGGGTCCCATGAAGGCCACCGCCGAGGCGACGCCCACCTTCTATTTAAATGAGGCCAGATGCCGGGCAAAAATGACACCACTCTGTCGCTCCCCATCTCCTACTTCATCATTTTCTTCACTCTTCCGATGGCATCCGACGAACTGGTAGAGCTGTTCTCTGGCATAATAGCCAGCTGGGTCGCCTGCCGAGCGAGGCAACTCGCTGCTCCACCTCCCTCGCCTAGCCCGACGTAGCCAGTTGCCGCCCAAGTTGGTGTGTAATTCCACAACTCGCCAGTCGAAGCCAGCTCGCGGAGAAGTGGCGAGTTGCTCCATCCCGGCACGGCGGCATAGGCATAGTGGTTGTCTTCGACGACACCGCGTCGTCCCCCACCTCCCGTGCCTGCGGCCGCGTCTACCGTGCCTGCAACCACGCCATCCGTGCCTGCGACCATGCCATGCAGGCAGAGACAGAAGCCGGATGCACGAAGATCGACTAGTCGGTGGCCAGCGCCTCCGCGTCCGTCGAGATCATCGAGGAGAAGTAGAAAACGAAAGGTCGCTGTCGTTTGGGTCCCATGAAGGCCACCGCCGAGGCGACGCCAGCACACACAGTCGGTATCTTGCCCGGTTCTTCTTCAGCGCGGACCATCATCGACCCCGTATAGCCTCCACGGAAGCAGAGCCGCTCCCTTCCCCTCGTGCTGAAGCATCAGCCGGGGTTTCCACTTTTATGAGCGGCGGGGAAGCGAGCCGTCCTTTTGCGCTGAAGCATATACCTCCGCGGCTCCCGGCAGTCCGGTGATCGGGCTACCGGATATGAGGAAGACAAAAGGATTCCGCGGGCAACTATTGTGATTAGATATTAATTATACCTACAGAGCCGGACTAGCACCGCTTATTTGATGTAAATATAATGAAATCTATCATGTTTTTATGGAAATTCGGTCGTGTTTGCAAGAATTTCAGTCGGTTGGATTGAATTGTTCTCAAAATGCATGCGGCCACGGTTGGATGGTGCATTCTCGATCCGTTGACGAATGCGCTAGAGGGAATTTGCATGTCCCGTTGGAGACGCCCTAAAGAACGTTAGTTTATGACCGAACAGTGATCATAACTGATAAGAAAAAGTAGACCTCTGTAGCTGGCCAGCGTTAGGCTAGTCATAGTGGGAGTAACTTAGGTAGTAACATAGCGCACCTTGAGAATTTTTTGCTTATGTGGCAAGTAATAAATGAAAAGTAGTAACATAATATGTTACTGTAACATAGCGTTTTCCAAGACAATATGAGTCTACAAGCTATTAAATAAGACTACATATGACACTAGTACTATGTTACTATGCACTATGAAGGTAGTAACTTAGACTAGTGTTATGCATATGACACTAGTCTAAGTTACTCCCCACTATGACCAGCCTTAACGCAGGCGGGCGGAGACAGCTAGCTGCCTGTTTGCATCTGCATGCCTCGGTGCTATAGCTGGCCGGCTACGGTCTGAATGCGGCCATGGACTTTGACTGGTTGCTGTCCCGTTGCTTTCAGAGGCAGGCAGCACACTCACACCCGAGATCTTGCTTGGATCCGGCTATATCCGTCAAGCAACTGATCGCCGATGATGATAGTAGAGCGCGTATCACTGTGGGTGTCGCATGATAAGTTTCGATCGACGCCGATTTGTCTTAATCAATTCGATGCATGCGTACGTTTGGAATAAAAAATTTAGATGGGATGCTGGGTTTCTTTCCTTCAGGAGAATTGGTACCGTACCACAAGGAAGGAACCGATACTACATTTGATCGAGCGTCTTGATTAACTTGCATGGAAACCAAATATATACCGAGACATAACATGTTCTAGTATAACATATGCCACCCATCCCATGATTGCATGACATACTAAGTAACTTCGACATAACATGCAGTAAGCAGCTAAGATGATCGATCGATATGTATCTACCGGTCCTTCTGACGGGCCCATGTATGCACGCAAGCTAGACATTTCATGATAACAACAGCAACAGGCTCTAGCTAGGTCGGGAGTCGGGACCGATAGACTAGTTCCGCGATCAAGCCAGCGGGGAGTTGAAAATTCTCTGGCCACGGGACAAGATCGCCTTGGGATCATACTTCCTCTTCCGCTCCACGAACCTGGCCCACTTGGCCGGACCAAAGTGCTTCTTCTCCCACCCGGCCTGGTCGGGGTAGTACGACAGGTACTGCACGCATCGTATCTCGGCCTCCTCGCAGAACCGTAAGATCTCGTCGTTCTGCTCCTCCAGGCGCCCAAGGTCGCCGTCGGACACGGCCGACCGGAGGATCCCCACCGTGTAGAACACCTCTTCCTCCTCCGGGAACACGGCCGACGTGTGGCTGTCCCACCTGTTCCGGTTCATGGGGTAGACGAGGACGGGTCCCTTGGCGCCGGTGACGCCACGGCGGAGGATGCCATGGAAGACGCCGGCGGCGAAGTCCAGGACGCGGGAGCGCGGGAGGAAGAGATTGAGCCAGGGGTGCGGCACGTCCCATTGACCGGCGGCGCGGAGCTTGAGCTCGCCGTCGCGCACGCGGTCCAGGAACTCCACATACGACACGTCATGCACGGAGGCGAAGCCCCGCTCGTACCGCAGCTCACGCAGTAGCGTCTCCAGCCTCTGCATGTATATGCATGCACCAGTCAATAACTTTTCACACTGTTTCCCTAAAAAAAACAACTTTTCACAGTGAACAGTTTTACGCATGCATGCATGCATATGCATGAGACTATCGACGTGTCAAAGTAGCAGTACTACATTATGAAAAGGGTGTGTCTAGGAGAATACACTTTGGTTTTTGTTGTATATGCACCCTATATGAAGATTTTTTAATATTTTTTAAAAAAAGTCAAAATAGGTTAGAACTATTTTGACAAAAAATTTGACTTACGTTTGCATCAGTATATAAATTTTCAAGAAAAAACCAAAGTTGACTTCACAGCAAAAAAGACAAAATTTATTTGCTATTATAGGTCACTATTCTCACTATTTTAGCCAAAAAATTGTCTTTTCTTGAAAAGAAGTCAAAGGAAGATTTTCTTTTTATGGATTTTTTTTCACGAGTACAATAACAGGTCAAGTTTATTTGAAAATATTTTCAGGAATTTCTGACTTTTTGTTGAATTACTAAATGTTTTTTTCATATAGGGTGTAGATGTCCTCATAGACCAAAAATCTGCCTCCGTGTGTCTAGGTCAAGTGATATACTAGTATACAAGAAGAAAAAAGAAAAAGCCGAAAATAAATTTTTCATATGAATCTCCATGTATTTTTAGAAGATAGCATCGACTTAGACATAACGAAGTATCAGTCGACTGAGACTTAACAAAACTGTTATGAAAAATATGGACGTGCCACCATTATGCAGACTTTTCCAGCCATCTACTCCACAAGAGACCAGGACAAATACCGTACAAATTATTAAAAGGTGAACGAGCGAGTTTTACTTTTTGAGCAATTGGTGGCGGGCACAGTGTGACGTGTATATGCATGGAAGTGGTAGAGCATGTAGGCCAGGCATCTGCATGTAAGGTCCCTATCCCATCCCATACATCGGATCTAGCTTGTTCGTGCGCTAGCCTACTAGGTGTACTGGCTAACAGATATAACACTCCATGGAAATACTGTTGATCGATGCTGAAAAGCTTATATATCGACATGGATGCACTTATATAATTCTGGCGAAGGTATATTTTCTACTGTTGTGAGAGGCTTATGGATCTCATAATATAAACTCACAACTCACACTGGTCATTCTGGTGAGCCTTTGGATCAACTCAATGCCAAAACGAGTGTGCATTTACCATTGCGCAATTATAGATTTAGAATGAGAAATTGTGTGCAGACTGCTTTATTGTTTTCGGCTAAAAGAAAAGTTTTTTATAGGTAACTAAAAGAAAAGTTTCTGCACATATGATTTGTACCACCTTAGCAGTCTCGATGATGTGGAACTTAGCGGATTCCTAATAAATTCGTTACCAGAAATCTAATCATAGATTGGCATTGTTTTATTTTAGCTCCCGTCATCTCTCTATATAAATAGCCTGCACACGTTTTCTAAAATGCCACACGTGCTGTACTGCAATTTTTACTTGTGTTTTTTATGAAGTTTGGAAAACAGTGAGAAAGCAACAAAAAAAATATTTTTCCGACGGAAAAGGCAGTGAGATGCGCATTTCCAAGGGCAGGCAGAGGCTAGGCCAAGTACGTACTACGACGTTGGTGGTGCACGGATCTGCATGCAAGCTTGAGCCATGCACGCATGCATCCACGTCGTAGGTGGCCAAAAGTCACGATTCCATACTCCATAGGTCCCATGTAGTTTAACTTTACCAGCGCTACACGACGGCCACCCGCACCGACAAAGGTGGTCGTTTATTACCTTTTCGACGTCGGGCTCGCCGCCGGCCGCGCCGCCGTAGTATAGCGCTCCCTCAAGGCAGTAGAGGACGCCGCCTGCCTCCTCGGCGAGCTTGGCGACGCGCGCTGCGGCGTCGGGCTCCGAGCAGAAGGACGATGACGACGGCGACGGCGAGCGCCAGCTCCCGATCAGGCCCTTGTCCGCGAGGACCGTGCCCTCGACGTAGTCCATGAGCCCGGACAGCGCGTTGGCACGCTCGACGTCTATGAGCTGCTCCTGGTCGCCGGTGAGTGCGGCGGCGCCCGTGTACAGGAGGCGCACCCAGCGCGCCCTCGTCGGCGCGGGCACGAGCGGTATGCGCGCCCGCGTTATGACGCCGAACTGCCCAAGCCCGCCCAGCACGGCGTCGAACAGGTCGGAGTTCCTCTCCTTCGAACACGTCACCATCTCTCCGAGCCCTACATATTTACATGTAGTCAAGAACGTAAGTGAACGTGCTGCCATCAATGAAGTATGAAGCGTGCATGTACGCAGCGTACTCACCGGTGATGACCTCCAGTTCTTGGACGTTGGAAATCTGGGGGCCGTAGCGGAAGGCCTGGCCGCTGATGCCGGCGTTGGAGAGCGTGCCGCCGACGGTGAGGTGGAGGTAGTCGGTCCACGAACGCGGCGTTAGGCCGTGCGCGAGGGCGGCGTGCAGCACGTCCACCCAGAGCTGTTCGCCGCCGGCGTCTATGTACTGGCCTTCAACCGACACGGAGAGGCGGGAGGCAGTGGAGCCTCCGCCGAGGCGTCCGAGCGACGGCATGTCGACGACGACGCCGTCGGGCGCGGCCGCCTGGCCACGTACGGAGTGGCCGCGTCCCCTGGCGGACACCGGGAACGGGAACGAGCGCGCGCACGAGGCGCGCAGCAGCGCGGCGATGTCGGCGGGGCACGACGGATAGAGCACGGCCGCCGCCAGCGCGACCGTCACGTTGCCGAAGTCAGTGGACGCGAGCGCGGTGGCCTCGGCGTCGTCGCGGATCAGCGCGGAGACGCCGAGGTCGCGGAGCTCGTCGCGGAAAGGGGAGGCCGGCGTCCACGCGAGTGCGTCGGCGTCAGCCCGTGCGGTCTGGACGGTCTGCAGGAAGCAGCCGAGGACGAAGAGGGCAGCCATGATCATCTCCTGCGTGTGTGTCTTAGCTAGAGTGATCGATCGTTCGATCTCTGTGTTTTTGTGACTCTTCTCTTGCGGGGGGTGGGCTATAAATAACCGGCGCACGCCGTGCCTATGGTGCCTATGGAGAGAGGCTGCGATCGAGTGTGGCAGACAACTTAGCTAGCTAGATGGCAGGACCGACGAATTGGGGTTGGGGGAGCGAGTGTATGAGATCGAAAGGACAGAGACTCAAAGATTCTTGCTTGATTGTGCCGTACGTACTTTACGATCATGGCATTATGTACGTACAGTGAATGGACGAACAGTGACAAAAGAACACAAGATACGTCTACAGTTCTTGCAAATCTATGTTGTAAGATTTTGTACCCGGCCGATCATTTTTCTTTTGAAAACGGTAAGCGCTTATAGATACACAAATACACTTACCCCTTAAACGCACACACGCACTCACACATGGGCGGAGACAGGCCTATGGCAAGTGGGGCAATAGCCCTAGGCCCAGTAAAAAGGGCCCTTGTAATTTCTCCCTAGAAAGTACTACAAAGAAAACTTCAAAGTGCATCATTCAAGGTACTTAGTCCTAGGAATAATCCAATGGTAGCTCCACCTCCATACACCCTACCTATATGAGCATGTTCAAGAGACTGAGACAGCATATTATCTTAAGATTTACGAAGTCATCGTAGGCGCCTCGTTGTCGATGAAAATGTCACCTCCCATTGAAAACGCATCGCCGGATATTCTGAAATAAATCCAAGGATAATGCAAGCACTATGACCTGAATCCAAGTGAGCTGGGGATACCAGTGTCCCTCTAACCATCCAACCACAGGTGTAATTTTAACTATAAACCCAGAACCTCAAATTTTGAGGCTCATATGCTAGCTAGATATGTTGTCATCCTACCGGTGGGGAGACACATTTTGTTAGTGCACCCGCATGATGCAGCTATTATACATGTAAACATTTTATCCTCTCAATAAAGGCCTGGCTATCCTTTCTTAAAAAAAAAAAATCCAATCATAGATTGGTTCGCTACACGGCCGATCCTGCTTACGTAAGTACATGTGATGGTACAATTTTCTTTCTTTCTTTTGAATGATCTCACACATAAATTAAATGCTTTTCGTCCGAAAATAAGAAGAATGATCTCACATGTAAATATGTACCTGCAGCGTGTAGGCTGTAGCAAGCAGCCCACCAAGACAAACATGCATGTACGTGAAGAAAAAATTGATCGACTACGTACGTACGTACTATGCCGCAGCAAGAAACGCCAAAACAGTATGCGGCGCAAGCAAGCTGACAAGAACAGCAAGGACAAAGCTCCGGCATCATCATGAGAAGGTACGAGGAAGTAAACACAAGCATATATATTTGTACATGCATATGGTTGGGCGTGTTGCATGATGCATGCATCACGACTTCTCAAGTCACAACACAATTGCGTAGTAGTACCACTATGAATTTGAACGCATTAATGCATACTACGATCAACTACTTCCATTGACAATCCTGCAAATGATTAACCGGTTGAGTTAAAGCGTGATTTAAAGCATCTCCAACCGCGGCGCTAAATATCGCGTGCGCCCGGGAAACAGGTGTTTTAGCACGCGCGGAGTGGTTCGCTCTAGCGGGCACCGGAAATTCCGGCGCAAGGCAAAGAATCGTGCGCGCTCGAAAAAATGTTCCGGCGTGCGGCGTCCGGCGCGTTCTAAAAAATGCACGCCCGAGCCGTCAACCGCACACTCGAGCGCCCCGCCGCCCTCTTCTTCCTCCCATCCGGCGCCCAGCCGTCGCCGCCGCGCCCTTCTCCCGATGCCTTCTCTCCCGCCGCCGACATGCTGCCGCGCCACCAGAGCAGCTCCGGCTACCGCACCGTCCGCGTCCACCCTTCCGGCGCGTTCTACGCGGCGATCCGCTCCGGTTGCGCGCGTCTCGGTCTCGGGACGTTCGAGACCGCGCACGAGGCCGCCCGCGTGTACACGCGACGGCGTGGCTCCTCTCGAGGCCACGCTCGCAGATGAACTTCGATGACGTATGGACGTGCGAGCAGGCGCAGGAAATCGCGCCTCCGCCGTGGCTAGTAACCGACGACGAACGTGAGGAACACCGTAGGCAGCAACGCCGCCTCCTCACCGCTGAGGCGGACGAGAAAGCCATGGCGGAGTGGCGACAACGCTACCCGCAGGACGTCACCGATGAGAACGTCTTCTGGGCGGAGAGGGGGGCAAAGCGGCGCATGGAACGGGCGGACATGCGTTGGCGGAAGGCACTGTCGGTATCACAGTGTGACCTGGGACAAACGTCATTCTTTGACGACAACGATCCTCGGTGGGAAGATGCATTTCTGTCGACGTCGGACGACATCAGCGAGGAGGAGGACGACTCGGAATAGTTTCTAGTTTAGTTGCACCGTAGTTTTTATCTATTTTATTTGTATCGGACTAGTCTGTGGTGCTTGGTTGAACTATGCTATTTGTATCGTTGAATTTTATCTATATGTTATTTCAAATATCTTTTGTATGTGTTCTGGTTGCTCGAGCGTGTCAATTTTTTGCAGCGCCTGTTGGAGCGGCTTGCGCGCGTAATATTTTTGCAGCGGCTGCTATTTCCGCGCTGTAAAAATTGTTTCGGCGCGCCGCGCGTTGCGCGCCTATTGGAGATGCTCTTATGTGTCAGCAAAGCAAGCCACAAGGCGGTGTGAAAGAAGACCGGTTCAACTCATGGGCCTCGAGTTCGGCCCACTCATCATGCTAAGGTTCTCTAGTGAATCGCGGGCCTAATCTAAGTCCGGTAGAGCATCTATAGCCGCGATGGACAATTCCGGGCCCTCATACGTTCACGGACGGGCGCGTCCACGTGTACTGACCGCGCACTTCTCGAATCCTGTCGTCCACATCCGTGTATCTCATATCCGATACCCTATATCCATACTAAGCATGCAGCATGGAACTAAACAAACGTAGATCATCAACTAGACATAGTATTGGACGTAGAAATGCACATTTCGATCACCAATGGATCTCCAAAAGATCGCCAAAGTTCACATAAACGACGGACAAGTTTAAACTAGATTATTAAAAACTTGAAATTAAAGACGGAGATGGCGGAGCTTCACCACTTCCTCGTCGGGCGTTTGCCCTTTTGGTCGCCAGCGCAGCTGTAGGCGTCTGCGGCTGGTGAAGGTTCTTGGTCGTCCGAGGAGGAGGTGCAGCTGTTGCGGTCGCCTTCGTCGGAGTCGGAGTGGGAGAGGACGATGAGCCCCTTCATCCGACAGACCGCCCTATCTTGCTCCCGCTTCATCTTGGCAACCCGAGCGTCCTCCGGTGCTGCCTCCTTCGCCTCGCGCTCCTAATGCTCAATAGCAAGCCGAAGCGCCTTGGCGTTCCACCGCCATAAGAGGCGACCGTCCGTCTCCGCCGTCGTGATGGACCGGCGGTAGACCCATGCGAGCAGTCACGCGTCCTCGTCAGGGTCCGCCTCCATCTCGCGACGGAGGTGCACGGACTGCTCCGCCGCGTCCCTCTCCCGTGCATGCTGCCTCTCGCGGCACATGGCGCGTCTCTGATTCCAGAGTGCGCGTGCAGGCCGGCAGCGCGGGCAGTAGCACCCACCGCTGCCCGCGTGGCGGAGCGACCGGCGAGGAAAGTGTTGGGGAACGTTGCAGAAAACAAAAAATTTCCTATGGTTTCACCAAGATCCATCTATGAGTTCATCTAGCAATGAGTATTCAGATTGCATCTACATACCTTTGTAGATCGCGAGCGGAAGCGTTCAAAGAACGGGGATGAGGGAGTCGTACTCGACGTGATCCAAATCACCGGAGATCCTAGCGCCGAACGGACGGCACCTCCGCGTTCAACACACGTACGGTCAGCGTGACGTCTCCTCCTTCTTGATCCAGCAAGGGGGAAGGAGAGGTTGAGGAAGATGGCTCCAGCAGCAGCACGACGGCGTGGTGGTGGTGGAGCAGTAGTACTCCGGCAGGGCTTCGCCAAGCTCGTGACGGAGGAGGAGAGGTGTTGGGGAAGGGAGGGGCTGCGCCTTGGATGTAGGGTCCGACTGCCCTTCCTCCCCTCCATTATATATAGGGGCTAGGGGGGCGCATGCCCCCTTGGAGATCCCATAAAGAGGGAGGGGGGCGGCGGCCCCCGGGGCAACGACCCTCCTAGGGTTTCCAACCAAGGGGGAGGGGGCGCATGCCCCCTCGGGGGGCAACGCCCCCCTAGGGTTTCCAACCCTAGGCGCCTTGGGCCCTTGGGTGGGGCGCACCAGCCCACCAGGGGCTGGTTCCCACGCCACTTCAGCCCATGGGGCCCTCCGGGATAGGTGGCCCCACCCGGTGGACCCCCGGGACCCTTCCGGTGGTCCCGGTACAATATCGGTGACCCCCGAAACTCTCCCGATAGCCGAAACAGCACTTCCTATATATATTTCTTCACCTCCGGACCATTCCGTAACTCCTCGTGGCGTCCGAGATATCATCCGGGACTCCGAACAACTTTCGGTTTGCTGCATACTAATATCTCTACAACCCTAGCGTCACCGAACCTTAAGTGTGTAGACCCTACGGGTTCGGGAGACATGCAGACATGACCGAGACGCCTCTCCGGCCAATAACCAATAGCGGGATCTGGATACCCATGTTGGCTCCCACATACTCCTCGATGATCTCATCGGATGAACCACGATGTCGAGGATTCAATTAATCCCGTATTCAATTCCCTTTGTTAATCGGTATTTTACTTGCCCGAGGTTCCATCGTCGGTATCCCAATACCTCGTTCAATCTCGTTATCGGCAAGTCACTTTACTCGTACCGTAATGCATGATCCCGTGATCAAACACTTTGATCACACTGAGCTCATTATGATGATGCATTACCGAGTGGGCCTGGTGATACCTCTCCGTCATACGGAGTGACAAATCCCAGTCTCGATTCGTATCAACCCAACAGACACTTTCGGAGATACCCGTAGTATACCTTTATAGTTACCAAGTTACGTTGTGAAGTTTGGCACACCCAAAGCACTCCTACGGTATCCGGGAGTTACACGATCTCATGGTCTAAGGAAAAGATACTTGACACTGGAAAAGCTCTAGCAAACGAATTATACGATCTTGTGCTTATGCTTAGGATTGGGTCTTGTCCATCACATCATTCTCCTAATGATGTGATCTCGTTATCAATGACATCCAATGTCCATAGTCAGGAAACCATGACTATCAGTTGATCAACGAGCTAGTCGACTAGAGGCTTACTAGGGACATATTGGTGTCTATGTATTCACACATGTATTACGATTTCCGGATAACACAATTATAGCATGAATAAAAGACAATTATCATGAACAAGGAAATATAATAATAATGCTTTTATTATTGCCTCTAGGGCATATTTCCAACAGTCTCCCACTTGCACTAGAGTCAATAATCTAGTTACATTGTGATGAATCGAACACCCACAGAGTTCTAGTGTTGATCATGTTTTGCTCTAGGGAGAGGTTTAGTCAACGGATCTGCGACATTCAGATCCGTATGCACTTTACAAATTTCTATGTCTCCATCTTGAACATTTTCACGAATGGAGTTGAAGCGACGCTTGATGTGCCTAGTCTTCTTGTGAAATCTGGGCTCCTTGGCAAGTGCAATAGCTCCAGTGTTGTCACAGAAGAGTTTGATCGGCCCCGACGCATTGGGTATGACTCCTAGGTCGGTGATGAACTCCTTCACCCAAATTGCTTCATGCGATGCCTCCGAGGCTGCCATGTACTCCGCTTCACATGTAGATCCGGCCACGACGCTCTGCTTGCAGCTGCACCAGCTTACTGCTCCACCATTCAACATATACACGTATCCTGTTTGTGACTTTGAGTCATCCAGATCTGTGTCGAAGCTAGCGTCGACGTAACCCTTTACGACGAGCTCTTCGTCACCTCCATAAACGAGAAACATGTCCTTAGTCCTTTTCAGGTACTTCAGGATATTCTTGACCGCTGTCCAGTGTTCCTTGCCGGGATTACTTTGGTACCTTCCTACCAAACTTACGACAAGGTTTACATCAGGTCTGGTACACAGCATGACATACATAATAGACCCTATGGCCGAGGCATAGGGGATGACACTCATCTCTTCTATATCTTCTGCCGTGGTCGGGCATTGAGCTGAGCTCAATTTCACACCTTGCAACACAGGCAAGAACCCCTTCTTGGACTGATCCATATTGAACTTCTTCAATATCTTTTCAAGGTATGTGCTTTGTGAAAGACCTATGAGGCGTCTTGATCTATCTCTATAGATCTTGATGCCTAATATATAAGCAGCTTCTCCAAGGTCCTTCATTGAAAAACTCTTATTCAAGTAGGCCTTAATGTTGTCCAAAAGTTCTATATCATTTCCCATCAAAAGTATGTCATCTACATATAATATGAGAAATGCTACAGAGCTCCCACTCACTTTCTTGTAAACGCAGGCTTCTCCATAAGTCTGCACAAACCCAAACGCCTTGATCATCTCATCAAAGCGAATGTTCCAACTCCGAGATGCTTGCACCAGCCCATAAATGGATCGCTGGAGCTTGCATACCTTGTTAGCATTCTTAGGGTCGACAAAACCTTCCGGCTGCATCATATACAGTTCTTCCTTAAGATAACCGTTAAGGAATGCCGTTTTGACGTCCATTTGCCATATCTCATAATCATAGTATGCGGCAATTGCTAACATGATTCGGACGGACTTTAGCTTTGCTACGGGAGAGAAAGTCTCATCGTAGTCAACCCCTTGAACTTGCCGATAACCCTTAGCGACAAGTCGAGATTTATAGATGGTAACATGACCATCCGCGTCCGTCTTCTTAAAGATCCATTTGTTTTCTATCACTCGCCGATCATCGGGCAAGTCTGTCAAAGTCCATACTTTGTTTTCATACATGGATCCTATCTCGGATTGCATGGCCTCTAGCCATTTGTTGGAATCTGGGCCCGCCATTGCTTCTTCATAGTTCGAAGGTTCACCGTTGTCTAACAACATGATTTCCAGGACAGGGTTGCCGTACCACTCTGGTGCGGAACGTGTCCTTGTGGACCTACGAAGTTCAGTAGTAACTTGATCTGAAGTTTCATGATTAACCTCCTCTCTAACCGGTGGAGGCACCACAGAAACATTTTCTTGAGCAGCGCTACTCTCCGGTTCAAGAGGTAATACTTCATCAAGGTCCACTTTGCTCCCACTTACTTCTTTCAAGAGAAACTCTTTCTCCAGAAAGGATCCGTTCTTGGTAACAAAGATCTTACATTCGGATCTTAGGTAGAAGGTATACCCAATAGTTTCCTTAGGGTATCCTATGAAGACGCATTTTTCCGACTTGGGTTCGAGCTTTTCAGGTTGAAGTTTCTTGAGATAAGCATCGCATCCCCAAACTTTTAGAAACGACAGCTTAGGTTTCTTCCCAAACCATAATTCATACGGTGTCTTCTCAACGGATTTAGACGGTGCCCTATTTAAAGTGAATGCAGCTGTCTCTAGAGCGTATCCCCAAAATGATAGCGGTAAATCTGTGAGAGACATCATAGATCGCACCATATCCAATAGAGTGCGATTACGATGTTCGGACACACCGTTACGTTGAGGTGTTCCAGACGGCGTGAGTTGTGAAACGATTCCACATTTGCTTAAGTGTGTGCCAAATTCGTGACTTAAATATTCTCCTCCACGATCTGATCGTAAGAACTTTATTTTTCGATCACGTTGATTCTCTACCTCATTCTGAAATTCCTTGAACTTTTCAAAGGTCTCAGATTTGTGTTTCATCAAGTAGACATACCCATATCTACTCAAGTCATCCGTGAGAGTGAGAACATAACGATATCCTCCGCGAGCCTCAACACTCATTGGACCGCACACATCAGTATGTATGATTTCCAATAAGTTGGTTGCTCGCTCCATTGTTCCGGAGAACGGAGTCTTGGTAATTTTGCCCATGAGGCATGGTTCGCATGTGTCAAATGATTCATAATCGAGAGACTCTAAAAGTCCATCAGCATGGAGCTTCTTCATGCGCTTGACACCAATGTGACCAAGGCGGCAGTGCCACAAGTATGTGGGACTATCGTTATCAACTTTACACCTTTTGGTATTCACACTATGAATATGTGTATTATCACACACGAGATTCATTAAGAATAAACCATTGACCATCGGAGCATGACCATAAAACATATCACTCATATAAATAGAACAACCATTATTCTCGGATTTAAATGAGTAGCCATCTCGCATTAAACGAGATCCAGATACAATGTTCATGCTCAAACTTGGCACTAAATAACAATTATTGAGGTTTAAAACTAATCCCGTAGGTAAATGTAGAGGTAGCGTGCCGACGGCGATCACATCGACCTTGGAACCATTCCCGACGCGCATCGTCACCTCGTCCTTCGCCAGTCTCCGCTTATTCCGCAGCTCCTGTTTTGAGTTACAAATATGAGCAACGGCACCGGTATCAAATACCCAGGAGCTACTACGAGCACTGGTAAGGTACACATCAATTACAAATATATCACATATACCTTTAGTGTTGCCGGCCTTCTTGTCCGCTAAGTATTTGGGGCAGTTCCGCTTCCAGTGACCCTTCCCTTTGCAATAAAAGCATTCAGTCTCAGGCTTGGGTCCATGCTTTGACTTCTTCCCGGCAACTGGCTTACCGGGCGCGGCAACATCCTTGCCGTCCTTCTTGAAGTTCTTCTTACCCTTGCCTTTCTTGAACTTAGTGGTTTTATTGACCATCAACACTTGATGTTCCTTTTTGATTTCAACCTCTGCTGATTTCAGCATAGCAAATACCTCAGGAATGGTCTTTACCATCCCCTGCATATTGTAGTTCATCACAAAGCTCTTGTAGCTAGGTGGGAGCGACTGAAGGATTCTGTCAATGACCGCCTCGTCTGGGAGGTTAATCTCCAGCTGAGTCAAGCGGTTGTGCAACCCAGACATCTTGAGTATGTGTTCACTGACAGAACTATTTTCCTCCATCTTACAACTGTAGAACTTGTCGGAGACTTCATATCTCTCGACCCGGGCATGAGCTTGGAAAACTAGTTTCAGCTCCTCGAACATCTCATATGCTCCGTGATGCTCAAAACGCTTTTGGAGCCCCGGTTCTAAGTTGTAAAGCATGTCGCACTGAACGAGGGAGTAATCATCAGCACGAGACTGCCAAGCATTCATAATGTCTTGGTTCTCAGGGATGGGTGCTTCACCTAGCGGTGCTTCTAGGACATATTGTTTCCTGGCAGCTATGAGGATGATCCTCAGGTTCCGGACCCAGTCCGTATAGTTGCTGCCATCGTCTTTCAGTTTGGTTTTCTCTAGGAACGCGTTGAAGTTCATGTTGACATTGGCTTGGGCCATTTGACCTACAAGACATATTGCAAAGTTTATTTAGACTAAGTTCATGATAATTAAGTTCATCGAATCAAATTATTTAATGAACTCCCACTCAGATTAGACATCTCTCTAGTCATCTAAGTGTAACATGATCCGACTCGACTAGGTCGTGTCCGATCATCACGTGAGATGGACTAGTCATCATCGGTGAACATCTCCATGTTGATCGTATCTTCCATACGACTCATGTTCGACCTTTCGGTCTCTTGTGTTCCGAGGCCATGTCTGTACATGCTAGGCTCGTCAAGTCAACTTAAGTGTTTGCATGTGTAAATCTGTCTTACACCCGCTGTATGTGAACGTTGGAATCTATCACACCCGATCATCACGTGGTGCTTCGAAACAACGAACTGTCGCAACGGCGCACAGTTAGGGGGAACACTTTCTTGAAATTGTTATGAGGGATCATCTTATTTACTACCGTCGTTCTAAGTAAACAAGATGCAAAAAACATGATAAACATCACATGCAATCAAATAATAATAGTGACATGATATGGCCAATATCATATAGCTCCTTTGATCTCCATCTTGGGGATCCATGATTATCTTGTCACCGGCATGACACCATGATCTCCATCATCGTGTCTCCATGAAGTTGCTCGCCAACTATTACTTCTACTACTATGTCTAACACGTTTAGCAATAAAGTAAAGTAATTTACATGGCGTTTCCATTGACACGCAGGTCATAAAAATAATAATGACAACTCCTATGGCTCCTGCCGGTTGTCGTACTCATCGACATGCAAGTCGTGATTCCTATTACATGAACATGATCTCATACATCACATATATATCATTCATCATTCATCACAACTTTGGCCATATCATATCACAAAGCACCTGCTGCAAAAACAAGTTAGACGTCCTCTAATTGTTGTTGCTAGTTTTACGTGGCTGCAATAGGGTTCTAGCAAGAATGTTTTCTTACCTACGTAAAAGCCACAACGTGATTTGTCAACTTCTATTTACTCTTCATAAGGACCCTTTTCGTCGAATCCGCTCCAACTAAAGTGGGAGAGACAGACACCCGCCAGCCACCTTATGCAACTAGTGCATGTCAGTCGGTGGAACCGGTCTCACGTAAGCGTACGTGTAAGGTTGGTCCGGGACGCTTCATCCCACAATACCGCTAAAGCAAAATAAGACTAGTAGCGGCAAGAAAGTTGACAACATCTACGCCCACAACAATTGTGTTCTACTCGTGCAAAGAGAACTACGCATAGACCTAGCTCATGATGCCACTGTTGGGGGACGTTGCAGAAAAAAATTCCTACGGTTTCACCAAGATCCATCTATGAGTTCATCTAGCAACGAGTATTCAGATTGCATCTACATACCTTTGTAGATCGCGAGCGGAATCGTTCAAAGAACGGGGATGAGGGAGTCGTACTCGACGTGATCCAAATCACCGGAGATCCTAGCGCCTAACGGACGGCACCTCCGCGTTCAACACACGTACGGTCAGCGTGACGTCTCCTCCTTCTTGATCCAGCAAGGGGGAAGGAGAGGTTGAGGAAGATGGCTCCAGCAGCAGCACGACGGCGTGGTGGTGGTGGAGCAGCAGTACTCCGGCAAGGCTTCGCCAAGCTCGTGACGGAGGAGGAGAGGTGTTGGGGAAGGGAGGGGCTGCGCATTGGATGTAGGGTCCATCTGCCCTTCCTCCCCTCCACTATATATAGGGGCTAGGGGGGCGCATGCCCCCTTGGAGATCCCATCTAGAGGGGGGGCGGCGGCCCCCGGGGCAACGGCCCCCCTAGGGTTTCCAACCAAGGGGGCATGCCCCCTCGGGGGGCAACGGCCCCCTAGGGTTTCCAACCCTAGGCGCCTTGCGCCCTTGGGTGGGGCGCACCAGCCCACCAGGGGCTGGTTCCCACGCCACTTCAGCCCATGGGGCCCTCCGGGATAGGTGGCCCCACCCGGTGGACCCCCGGGACCCTTCCGGTGGTCTCGGTACAATATCGGTGACCCCCGAAACTCTCCCGATGGCCGAAACAACACTTCCTACATATATTTCTTCACCTCCGAACCATTCCGAAACTCCTCGGGACGTCTGGGATCTCATCCGGGACTCCGAACAACTTTCGGTTTGCTGCATACTAATATCTCTACAACCCTAGCGTCACCGAACCTTAAGTGTGTAGACCCTACGGGTTCGGGAGACATGCAGACATGACCGAGACGCCTCTCCGGCCAATAACCAATAGCGGGATCTGGATACCCATGTTGGCTCCCACATACTCCTCGATGATCTCATCGGATGAACCACGATGTCGAGGATTCAATTAATCCTGTATTCAATTCCCTTTGTCAATCGGTATTTTACTTGCCCGAGATTCGATCGTCGGTATCCCAATACCTCGTTCAATCTCGTTACCGGCAAGTCACTTTACTCATACCGTAATGCATGATCCCGTGATCAAACACTTTGATCACACTGAGCTCATTATGATGATGCATTACCGAGTGGGTCCGGTGATACCTCTCCGTCATACGGAGTGACAAATCCCAGTCTCGATCCATGTCAACCCAACAGACACTTTCGGAGATACTCGTAGTATACCTTTATAGTCACCCAGTTACGTTGTGACGTTTGGCACACCCAAAGCACTCCTACGGTATCCGGGAGTTACACGATCTCATGGTCTAAGGAAAAGATACTTGACATTGGAAAAGCTCTAGCAAACGAATTATACGATCTTGTGCTTATGCTTAGGATTGGGTCTTGTCCATCACATCATTCTCCTAATGATGTGATCTCGTTATCAGTGACATCCAATGTCCATAGTCAGGAAACCATGACTATCAGTTGATCAATGAGCTAGTCGACTAGAGGCTTACTAGGGACATATTGGTGTCTATGTATTCACACATGTATTATGATTTCCGTACAACACAATTATAGCATGAATAAAAGACAATTATCATGAACAAGGAAATATAATAATAATGCTTTTATTATTGCCTCTAGGGCATATTTCCAACAGGAAGGAGAGGGCGCAGGGTCTATAAGCCTTTGAAAGCACAAGTGCTCCCTAGGTGGTTTTGGTAATTAATGTCAACATATCTCTTGTTGGACTAACACTTTTATCTAGTATGTTTCAGATAAGTTCAACAATGGAGTGGCATGGACTAAATGTTGTGGGAACTCCTTCAAGATGCTAAGGACAAAGGATTGGCTAAAGCTTCAAGCTCAAGACTCTTCATTTTACATTTTAGTGATCCAAGATCACATTGACTCTATAGGAAAAGCCAATACTATCAAGGAGGGATGAGGTGTTGCTTAATGAGCCTCTTGCTTCATGTGCTTAGTGATATGCTCCAAAACCCTCAACTACTTTCCCATATCCACATTTGACCTAAACCTAAAGTCCAACTCGGCCCTACCGATTCTTTCTATCCGGCGCCACCGAGTTTCATTTGTCATAGCCACTGCCAAACCCTAGCAAATCGGTTTCACCGATAGGGATCTCGGTCTCACCGAGATGGGATTGTAATCTCTCTGTGTATGTCCATTACCAAAATCGGTCTCACCGAGTTTAGGCAATCGGTACTACCGAGATTACAATGCAAACTCTCTGGTTAACTTATTACCAAAATCGGTCCAACCGAGTTTAGTAATCGGTCCCACCGAGTTTGCCTGACCAACTCTCTGGTTAGCCAATTACCAAAATCGGTCTCACCGAGTTTGTGTAATCGGTCTCATCGAGATTACGTTATGCCCTAACCCTAACCATATCGGTCCTACCGAGTTGCATGTCAGTCCCACCGAAAATCTCTACGGTCACTAGGTTTACTAAATCGGTCCGACCGAGTTTGTTCATTCGGTCCCATCGAGATTGGTAAATTGTGTGTAATGGTTGGATTTTGTGTGGAGGCTATAAATACCCCTCCACCTCCTCTTCATTCATGGGGAGAGCCATCAGAACACATCTACACTTCCAACTCATATGTTCTGAGAGAGAACTACCTACCCTTGTTTTGAGGCCAAGATATTTCATTCCTACCATATGAATCTTGATCTCTAGCCTTCCCCAAGTTGCTTTCCACTCAAATCTTCTTTCCACCAAATCCAAATCCTGTGAGAGAGAGTTGAGTGTTGGGGAGACTATCATTTGAAGCACAAGAGCAAGGAGTTCATCATCAACACACCATTTGTTCCTTCTTGGAGAGTGGTATCTCCTAGATTGGCTAGGTGTCACTTGGGAGCCTCCGACAAGATTGTGGAGTTGAACCAAGGAGTTTGTAAGGGCAAGGAGATCGCCTACTTCGTGAAGATCTACCGCTAGTGAGGCAAGTCCTTCGCGGGCGATGGCCATGATGGGATAGACAAGGTTGCTTCTTCGTGGACCCTTCGTGGGTGGATCCCTCCGTGGACTCGCACAACCGTTACCCTCCGTGGGTTGAAGTCTCCATCAACGTGGATGTAGGATAGCACCACCTATCCGAACCACGACAAAAACATCCTTGTCTCCAATTGCGTTTGAATTCTCCAAACCCTTCCCTTTACATTCTTGCAAGTTGCATGCTTTACTTTCCGCTGCTCATATACTCTTTGCATGCTTGCTTGATATCTATTGGGTATGTTGAAATTGTGCCTAAACTCCACTTAAACCGAAAAAGTTTAAAAACTGCATCTTTAGCACTAAGTGTCTAATCAACCCCCCTCTAGACACATCTTCTCAAGATCCCACAACCTTGCAAGCAATGCAACTAATGCGTTAGTTGCCAGATGATGTATTACAGAACGAGTAAAGACACTTGCCGGTAACGAGATTAAACTAGGTATAGAGATACCGACGATCGAATCTCGGGCAAGTAACATACCGATGACAAAGGGAACAACGTATGTTGTTATGCGGTTTGACCGATAAAGATCTTCGTAGAATATGTGGGAACCAATATGAGCATCTTGGTTCCGCTATTGGTTATTGACCGGAGACGTGTCTCGGTCATGTCTACATAGTTCTCGAACCCGTAGGGTCTGCACGCTTTAAGTTCTGTGACGATCGGTATTATGAGTTTTTGTGTTTTGATGTACCGAAGGTAGTTCGGAGTCCCGGATGTGATCACGGACTTGACGAGGAGTCTCGAAATGGTCGATACGTAAAGATCGATATATTGGACGACTATGTTCGGACACCGGAGTGGTTCCGGGAGGTTTCGGACATATACCGGAGTACCGGGGGTTACCGGAAGCCCCCCCTCCCGGGAAGCTATTGGGCCTTATGGACCTTACTGGAGAAGAGAGAGGGCAGCCAGGAGGTGGCGCGCGGCCCCCCTTGCCCCAATCCAAATTGGACAAGGGGAAGGGGCGGCGGACCCCCTCTCCTTCCTTCTCCCCGCCTCCTCCTTACCCCTTCTCCTACTCCTACTAGGAAAGGAGGAGTCCTACTCCCGACGGGAGTATGACTCCCCCCCTTGGCGCGCCCTCCTCCTGGCCAGCCGCCTCCCCCTAGCTCCTTTATATTCGGGGGCAGGGGGCACCCCATAGACACAACAATTGATCCTTGATCTTTTAGCCGTGTGCGGTGCCCCCCTCCACCATAATACACCTCGGTCATATCGTAGCGGTGCTTAGGCGAAGCCCTATGATGGTAGCTTCATCAACATCGTCACCACACTATCGTGCTGACGAAACTCTCCCTCGAGCTCTACTGGATTGTGAGTTCGCGGGACGTCACCGAGCATGTCATACTTTTATTCGGCGGTATTGTTGGATGAAGGGGCCCGGACTGACATTACGCGTACGCTTACGCGAGACCGGTTCTGCCGACGTGCTTTGCACACAGGTGGCTGGCGGGTGTCAGTTTCTACAACTTTAGTTGAACCGAGTGTGGCTACGCCGGTCCTTGAGAAGGTTAAAACATCACTAACTTGACGAACTATCATTGTGGTTTTGATGCGTAGGTAAGAACGGTTCTTGCTCAGCCCGTAGCAGCGACGTTAAACTTGCAACAACAAAGTAGAGGGCGTCTAACTTGTTTTTGCAGAGCATGTTGTGATGTGATATGGTCAAGACATGATGCTATATTTTATTGTATGAGATGATCATGTTTTGTAACGGAGTTATCGACAACTGGCAGGAGCCATATGGTTGTCGCTTTATTGTATGCAATGCAATCGCCCTGTAATTGCTTTACTTTATCACTAAGCGGTAGCGATAGTCGTAGAAGCAATAGTTAGCGAGACGACAACGATGCTATGATGGAGATCAAGGTGTCGCACCGGTGACGATGGTGATCATGACGGTGCTTTGGAGATGGAGATCAAAGGCACAAGATGATGATGGCCATATCATATCACTTATATTGATTGCATGTGATGTTTATCCTTTATGCATCTTATTCTGCTTTGATTGACGGTAACATTATAAGTTGATCTCTCACTGAATTTCAAGGTATAAGTGTTCTCCCTGAGTATGCACCGTTGCGAAAGTTCGTTGTGCCGAGACACCACGTGTTGATCGGGTGTGATAAGCTCTATGTTCAAATACAACGGGTGTAAGCCAGTTTTACACACGCAGAATACTCGGGTTAAACTTGATGAGCCTAGCATATGCAGATATGGCCTCAGAACACTGAGACCGAAAGGTCGAGCGTGAATCATATAGTAGATATGATCAACATAGTGATGTTCACCATTGAAAACTACTGCATCTCACGTGATGATCGGACATGGTTTAGTTGAAATTGATCACGTGATCACTTAGATGATTCGAGAGATGTCTATCTAAGTGGGAGTTCTTAAGTAATATGATTAATTGAACTTTAATTTATCATGAACTTAGTACCTGATAGTATTTTGCTTGTCTGTTGTTGTAGATAGATGGCCCGTGTTGTTGTTCCGTTAAATTTTAATGCGTTCCTTGAGAAAGCAAAGTTGAAAGATGATGGTAGCAATTACACGGACTGGATCCATAACTTGAGGATTATCCTCATTGTTGCACAGAAGAATTATGTCCTGGAAGCACCGCTGGGTGCCAGGCCTGCTGCAGATGCAACTAACGACGTTAAGAACGTCTGGCAGAGCAAAGCTGATGACTACCTGATAGTTCAGTGTGCCATGCTTTACGGCTTAGAACCGGGACTTCAACGATGTTTTGAACATCATGGAGCATATCAGATGTTTCAGGAGTTGAAGTTAATATTTCAAGCAAATGCCCGGATTGAGATATATGAAGTCTCCAATAAGTTCTACAGCTGCAAGACGGAGAAGAATAGTTTTGTCAGTGAACATATACTCAAAATATCTGGGTATAACAATAACTTGATTCAACTGGGAGTTAATCTTCTGGATGATAATGTCATTGACAGAATTCTTCAATCACTGCCACCAAGCTACAAGAGCTTCGTGATGAACTATAATATGCAAGGGATGGATAAGACAATTCCCGAGCTCTTCGAAATGCTAAAGGCTGCGGAGGTAGAAATCAAGAAGGAGCATCAAGTGTTGATGGTCAACAAGACCACCAGTTTCAAGAAAAAAGGTAAAGGGAATAAGAAGGGGAACTTCAAGAAGAACGGAAAACAAGTTGCTGCTCAGGAGAAGAAACCCAAGTCTAGACCTAAGCCCGAGACTGAGTGCTTCTACTACAAACAGACTGGTCACTTGAAGTGGAACTGCCCCAAGTATTTGGCGGATAAGAAGGATGGCAAGGTGAACAAAGGTATATGTGATATACATGTTATTGATGTGTACCTTACTAATGCTCGCAGTAGCACCTGGGTATTTGATACTAGTACTGTTGCTAATATTTGCAACTCGAAACAGGGACTACGGATTAAGCGAAGATTGGCTAAGGACGAGGTGACGATGCGCGTGGGAAATGGTTCCAAAGTCGATGTGATCGCGGTCGGCACGCTACCTCTACATCTACATTCGGGATTAGTTTTAGACCTAAATAATTGTTATTTGGTGCCAACGTTGAGCATGAACATTATATCTGGATCTTGTTTGATGCGAGACGGTTATTCATTTAAATCAGAGAATAATGGTTGTTCTATTTATATGAGTAATATCTTTTATGGTCATGCACCCTTGAGGAGTGGTCTATTTTTATTAAATCTCGATAGTAGTGATACACATATTCATAATATTGAAGCCAAAAAATGCAGAGTTGATAATGATAGTGCAACTTATTTGTGGCACTGCCGTTTAGGTCATATTGGTGTAAAGCGCATGAAGAAACTCCATACTGATGGACTTTTGGAATCACTTGATTATGAATCACTTGGTACTTACGAACCATGCCTCATGGGCAAGATGACTAAAACGCCGTTCTCCGGAACAATGGAGCGAGCAACAGATTTGTTGGAGATCATACATACTGATGTATGTGGTCCAATGAATATTGAGGCTCATGGCGGATATTGTTATTTTCGCACCTTCACAGATGTTTGAGCAGATATGGGTATATCTACTTAATGAAATATAAGTCTGAAACATTTGAAAAGTTCAAAGAATTTCAAAGTGAAGTGGAACATCATCATAACAAGAAAATAAAGTTTCTACGATTTGATCATGGAGGAGAATATTTAATTTACGAGTTTGGTCTACATTTGAAACAATGCGGAATAGTTTCGCAACTCACTCCACCCGGAACACCACAACGTAATGGTGTGTCCGAACGTCGTAACCGTACTTCATTAGATATGGTGCGATCTATGATGTCTCTTACTGATTTACCGCTATCATTTTGGGGTTATGCTTTAGAGACGACCGCATTCACGTTAAATAGGACACCATCGAAATCCGTTGAGACGACGCCTTATGGACTGTGGTTTGGCAAGAAACTAAAGTTGTCGTTTCTTCAAGTTTGGGGATGTGATGCTTACGTGAAAAAGCTTCAACCTGATAAGCTCGAACCCAAATCGAAGAAATGTGTCTTCATAGGATACCCAAAGGAAACTGTTGGGTACACCTTCTATCACAGATCCGAAGGCAAGACATTCGTTGCTAGGAATGGATCCTTTCTAGAGAAGGAGTTCCTCTTGAAAGAAGTGAGTGGGAGGAAAGTAGAACTTGATGAGGTAACTGTACCTGCTCCCTTATTGGAAAGTAGTACATGACAGAAACCGGTTCCTGTGAAAACTACACCAATTAGTGAGGAAGCCAATGATGTTGATCATGAAGCTTCAGATCAAGTTGCTACCGAACCTCGTAGGTCAAGCAGAGTAAGATCCGCACCAGAGTGGTACGGTAATCCTATTCTGGAGGTCATGTTACTTGACCAAGGCGAACCTACGAACTATGAAGAAGCGATGGTGACCCCAGATTCCGCAAAATGGCTTGAGGCCATGAAATCTGAGATGGGATCCATGTATGAGAACAAAGTGTGGACTCTGGTTGACTTGCCCGATGATCGGCAAGCCATAGAGAATAAATGGATCTTCAAGAAGAAGACTGATGCTGACGGTAATGTTATTGTCTACAAAGATCAACTTGTTGCGAAAGGTTTTCGACAAGTTCAAGGAGTTGACTACGATGAGACTTTCTCACCTGTAGCGATGCTTAAGTCTGTCCGAATCATGTTAGCAATTGCTGCATTTTATGATGATGAAATTTGGCAAATGGATGTCAAAACTGCATTCCTGAATGGATTTCTGGAAGAAGAGTTGTATATAATGCAACCGGAAGGTTTTGTCAATCCAAAAGGAGCTAACAAAGTGTGCAAGCTCCAGCGATCCATTTACGGACTGGTGCAAGCCTCTCGGAGTTGGAATAAACGTTTTGATAGTGTGATCAAAGCATATGGTTTTATACAGACTTCTGAGAAGCCTGTATTTACAAGAAAGTGAGTGGGAGCTCTGTAGCATTTCTAATATTATATGTGGATGACATATTGCTAATTGGAAATGATATAGAATTTCTGGATAGCATAAAAGGATACTTGAATAAGAGTTTTTCATTGAAAGACCTTGGTGAAGCTACTTATATATTGGGCATCAATATCTATAGAGATAGATCAAGACGCTTAATTGGACTTTCACAAAGCACATACCTGGACAAAGTTTTGAAATAGTTCAAAATGGATCAAGCAAAGAAAGGGTTCTTGCCTGTGTTACAAGGTGTGAAGTTGAGTCGGACTCAATGCCCGACCATTGCAGAAGATAGAGAGAAAATGAAAAGTGTTCCCTATGCTTCAGCCATATGCTCTATCATGTATGAAATGCTCTGTACCAGACCTGATGTGTGCCTTGCTATTAGTTTAGAAGGAAGGTACCAAAGTAATCCAGGAATGGATCACTGGACAATGGTCAAGAACATCCTGAAATACCTGAAAAGGACTAAGGATGTGTTTCTCGTTTATGGAGGTGACAAAGAGCTCGTCGTAAATGGTTACATAGACGCAAGCTTTGACACTGATCCGGACGATTCTAAATCGCAAACCGCATACGTCTTTACATTGAACAGTGGAGCTATTAGTTGGTGCAGTTCTAAACAAAGCATCGTGGCGGGATCTACATGTGATGCAGAGTACATAGCTGCTTCGGAAGTAGCAAATGAAGGAGTCTGGATGAAGGAGTTCATATCCGATCTATGTGACGCCCCCGATTCAATCATACACTAATCATACACACAAACGTGTACGATCAAGATCAGGGACTCACGGGAAGATATCACAACACAACTCTAAAAATAAAATAAGTCATACAAGCATCATAATACAAGCCAGGGGCCTCGAGGGCTTGAATACAAGTGCTCGATCATAGACGAGTCAGCGGAAGCAACAATATCTGAGTACAGACATAAGTTAAACAAGTTGCCATAATATGGCTAGCACAAACTGGGATACAGATCGAAAGAGGCGCATGCCTCCTGTCTGGGATCCTCCTAAACTACTCTAATGGTCGTCGTCAGCGGCCTCCACGTAGTAGTAGGCACCTACGGTGTAGTAGGAGTCGTCGTCGACGGTGGCATCTGGCTCCTGGGCTCCAGCATCTGGTTGCGACAACCAGGTAGAATGGAAACGGGGGGAAGAGGGAGAAAAGCAACCGTGAGTACTCATCCAAAGTACTCGCAAGCAAGGATCTACACTACATATGCATGGGTATATGTGTAAAGAGGCAATATCGATGGACTGAACTGCAGAATGCCAGAATAAGAGGGGGATAGCTAGTCCTGTCGAAGACTACCTTCTAGCAGCCTCCATCTTGCAGCATGTAGAAGAGAGTAGATGGTAAGTTCACCAAGTATCATCGCATAGCATAATCCTACCCGGCGATCCTCCCCTCGTCGCCCTGTGTGAGAGCGATCACCGGGTTATATCTAGCACTTGGAAGGGTGTGTTTTATTAAGTATCCGATTCTAGTTGTCATAAGGTCAAGGAACAACTCCGGGTCGTCCTTTTACCGAGGGACACGGCTATTCGAATAGATAAACTTCCCTGCAGGGGTGCACCACATAACCCAACACGCTCGATCCCATTTGGCCGGACACACGTTCCTGGGTCATGCCCGGCCTCAGAAGATCAACACGTCGCAGCCCCACCTAGGCACAGCAAAGAGGTTAGCACGCCGGTCTAAATCATATGGCGCAGGGTTCTGGGCCCATCGCCCATTGCACACCTGCATGTTGCGAGGGCGGCCGGAAACAGACCTAACCTAGCAGGCGTTCCAGTCCAATCCGGCGCGCGCCGCTCAGTCGCTGACGTCATGAAGGCTTTGGCTGATACCACGACGTTGAGTGCCCATATCTTTCCCGCGTAGTTGGTTAGTGCGTATAGACCAAATGGCCTGACTCAGATCAAATACCAAGAACTCGTTAAGCGTGTTATTTTGAAGTAACCGCGGACGCCGACTAGGGCCAGGCCCACCTCTCTCCTAGGTGGTCTCAACCTGCCCTGTCGGTCCACCTCAAAGTAACAGTCAGGGGCCGTCGAGAACCCAGGCCCACCTCTACCTGGATGGAGCCACCTGCCCCTTCAGCCCCCATCTCCGAACAGTATCATAAGTAATGTAACAGTATAAAGTATATAACATATGCCCGTGATCACCTCCCGAAGTGATCACGGCCCAGTAGTATAGCATGGCAGACGGACAAGAGTGTAGGGCCACTGATGGAACACTAGCATCCTATACTAAGTAGTAGGATAGCAGGTAAGGGTAACAACTGTAGCAACAATGACATGCTATGCATCAGAATAGGATTAACCGAAAGCAGTAACATGCTACACTACTCTAATGCAAGCAGTAGAGAGAAGGAATAGGCGATATCTGGTGATTAAGGGGGGGCTTGCCTGGAAGCTCAGCCGAGAAGGAGGGGTCATCAACACCGTAGTCGTGCTGGGTAGCAGCGGCGTCGGTCTCGGGGTCTAGCGGGAGAAGAGGGGGAAGAAACAATAAATATAAAGCAAACATATGAATGACGATGCATGACATGACAATGAACGGTGCTAGGTGTGCCCTAACACGATAGTAGGTGATACCGGCGAAGGGGGAAACATCCGGGAAAGTATCCCCGGTGTTTCGCGTTTTCAGACAGATGAACCGGAGGGGGAAAGTTGCGTGTTTGCTATGCTAGGGATGTGTGATAGACGAACGGGTTGCGTATTCAGATCCTTCTCGTCGTTCTGAGCAACTTTCATGTAGAAAGTATTTCAATCCGAGTCACGGTTTATTTTATATTAATTTTAAAAGATTTAAAACATTTTTAGGATTTATCTAATTAATTTAATTCAACATTATCGAGAACAGTACATGCTGACGTCATCATGATGTCAGCAGTCAACAGATGTGTTGACTGGCTCGCTGACGTGTGGGTCCCACAT
This sequence comes from Aegilops umbellulata, assembly GCA_032464435.1. Lineage (NCBI taxonomy): Eukaryota > Viridiplantae > Streptophyta > Magnoliopsida > Poales > Poaceae > Aegilops > Aegilops umbellulata. Next base: position 35,348,444 of record CP136056.1, on the reverse strand, counting down.
GTCATACTCTGTTTAGGTTAATCAGGATTTAGCTAATCTAGTTACCATTTAATTAAACTAACAAGTTAATTAGATTAATTAAACATGAATAATTGACTTCATTAATTCACTAATTAATTAATTAATTATTAATTTTAATAATTCATTTTTATTTTATTTTATTTTACTTAAAAAAACGTTCTGGGTCTGGGCCCCGTTTGTCATAGGCCCTAGGGGCCTAATGGGTGTTGGGCGTAGCGTGTGAAGGGCGCGGCCCGAGCGGGCACACGCCCAGGTGCGGGCGGACGAACCCGACGGGCGCGAGCGGGGTGCTGCCTGCCAGGACGCGGGATGAGGCCGTGGCCACGGCGGGGCTCGCCGGCCGACCATGGCAGGCGGAGGCGGACGCTGGGAGCGGCGCGGTGCGATGGCCGGGAGCAAAGCAGCAGCAAGGGGCTGGCCACGGCGCGGGAGCGAGGCGGCACCAGGGCGGATCGAAGCGAAGGCCAGGGGTGATAGGGGGTACGGGCGAGCCGGGATGAGGCGGGGCGCGTGCGCGCGCGTGAGGTTGCCGGGCATGGCCGGAGCCTAGTGGCGCGGCGGAAGGTGTTGCGGGGCGCCGGCGTGTGGCTCTGGTGGGCTACGAGCCGGTCGGAGCAAGGGGGTCGCGGCTGGGCGAGCCAGCGCAGGCTGCTCTCGTGCGGCAGACGGCGGCAGCAGGCAGCGCGGGGCTGCGGTGGGGCGGCGAGCGGGCGCAGTGCGCGGGGAGGTAACGGCGGTGGTGGTCGTAGACCACGGCGGACAGGGAGACGTGACAGGGCACGGTAAGCGTGGGGAGAGGAGGAGAGGCCGAGGGCCTCACCGGGGTTGTAGGGCACAGGGAAGTGGGCGTGGGGAGGAGGACGGGGACGACGTTCCGGCACGGCAGTCCGGCTAGTTGGTGATGAGGATGCGCGGCGCTTGGCGATCCAGCGACGGGCGCGGGGAAGACGACGTCGGGCAGCGTCGGGAGACAAGGCGTGGGCCCCGCGGCGCAGCGGGGATGCGTTCGACGAGCGGCGAGGTGGCCCGGTGAGTCGGAGCGACGGGCGCCGGTGGGGTAGCAAAAAGGCAAGTCCCAATCCAGATCGGATCGGGGGGAGTGTAGTGGGGGCGAGTGGGGGGTTACGGGTTACGGTTTGACCGGGGTGGGGGATATGGGGAGTGGGGAGGGTGACCTGGGCCGGTTTGGCTAGCAGCTGGGCCAACTGGCCCAGTGGTGGGGTTCCTCTTTCTTTTTTTTGTTTTGTTTTCTTTTACTTTTTCTTATTTTTCTTTTCTGTTTTCTTTTAGTTATACTTTATTTTTAGTTTAGTAAAATATGACAATAGCTCCAAAAATAGTGTTTCAAAATAACCCACTACCCTAAAATGTTTTACCTCAAAATAAAATAGTTTATGATTTCATAAAATATCAAAGGCACTTATTTAATCGTTTCAACTACTGTTTTAATCATTTTAGAGTATTAAAACATTTTATAAAATGGGGTTTCCTCACCACAACTAACTTTGCATTACTTGGCACAACCCGGACATTTTAGTTTTAAATTTTGAAAACTTTTGTTGTTTGCCTTTAATTCAATTTTGAATTTGAATCGGTTTTGAACTAACGCGAGATTAACAACAGTAACCGTGGTGACGTGGCATCGTTAACATGGGATTACTGTAGCCTAATTATCCGTGCGTCACAATTCTCCTCCGCTACAAGAAATCTCGTCCCGAGATTTAAGAGGTGGTGTAAGGGGGAAGGGATCTGGTTACGAAATCCTAATGATTCTTCTCGGTCATAGTTGCTCTTCTCGAAGAGGTCGATCCATTACATTGATGTCTTCATTCCTCTGCTTCAGGTCATCATGATGAAGTTGTCGTCCTTCCTTCAGGATCTTCACCGTACTTACGAAAAGACAAGGGTAAGACTTGGGAAGGGTGTAGCTCAATACTTGTTAGGTATATGGGGCTATATCCGTGGACAAGGCATAGATGCATCTCTCGAGTTGATATTTAAGAAAGTCATTTGTGACAATATTGGTGCAATTGCCTTGGCAAAGGAATCCATATTTCACAAGAGAACCAAGCACATCAACAGATGCTTCAATTCCATCCGGGATTTAGTCCAGGTGGGATACATAGAGATTTGCAAGATACATACGGATCTGAATGTTGCAGACCCGTTGACTAGGCCTCTTCCATGAGCAAAACATGATCAACACCAAGACTCCATGGGTGTTAGAATCATTACTGTGTAATCTAGATTATTGACTCTAGTGCAAGTGGGAGACTAAAGGAAATATGCCCTAGAGGCAATAATAAACTTATTATTTATTTCCTCGTATCATGATAAATGTTTATTATTCACGCTAGAATTGTATTAACCGGAAACATAATACATGTTTGAATACATAGACAAACATAGTGTCACTAGTGTGCCGCTACTTGACTAGCTCGTTGATCAAAGATGGTTAAGTTTCCTAGCCATAGACATGAGTTGTCATTTGATTAACGGGATCACATCATTAGGAGAATGATGTGTTTGACTTGACCCATTCCGTTAGCTTAGCACCTGATCGTTTAGTATATTTCTATTTTCATGACTTATACATGTTCCTATGACTATGAGATTATGCAACTCCCGAATACCGTAGGAACACTTTGTGTGCTACCAAACGTCACAACGTAACTGGGTGATTATAAATGTGCTCTATAGGTGTCTCGAAGGTACTTGTTGGGTTGGCATAGATCGAGATTAGGATTTGTCACTCCAATTGTCGGAGAGGTATCTCTGGGCCCTCTCGGTAATGCACATCACTATAAGCCTTGCAAGAAATCCAACTAATGAGTTAGTTGCGAGATGATGTATTACATAACGAGTAAAGAGACTTGCTGGTAACGAGATTGAACTAGGTATTGAGATACCGATGATCGAATCTCGGGCAAGTAACATACCGATGACAAAGGGAACAACATATGTTGTTACGCGGTTTGACCGATAAATATCTTCATAGAATATGTGGGAACCAATATGAGCATCCAGGTTCCGCTATTGGTTATTGACCGGAGACGTGTCTCAGTCATGTCCACATAGTTCTCGAACCCGTAGGGTCCGCATGCTTAAAGTTCTATGACGATCGGTATTATAAGTTTTTGTGTTTTCATGTACCGAAGGTAGTTCGGAGTCCCGGATGTGATCACAGACATGACGAGGAGTCTCGAAATGGTCGAGACGTAAAGATCGATATATTGGACGACTATGTTCGGACACCATAATGGTTCCAGGAGGTTTCAGACATATACCGGAGTACCGGGGGTTACCGGACCCCCCCCCTCGGGAAGCTATTGGGCCTTATGGGCCTTAGTGGAGAAGAGAGAGGGCAGCCAGGAGGTGGCGCGCGGCCACCGTTGCCCCAATCCGGATTGGACAAGGAGAAGGGGCGGCGCCCCCTCTCCTTCCTTCTCTCCACCTCCTCCTTCCCCCTTCTCCTACTCCTACTAGGAAAGGAGGAGTCCTACTCCCGGTGGGAGTAGGACTCCCCCCCTTGGCGTGCCCTCCTCCTGGCCGGCCGCCTTCCCCTAGCTCCTTTATATACGGGGGTAGGGGCACCCCATAGACACAACAATTGATCATTGATCTTTTAGCCGTGTGTGGTGCCCCCCTCCACCATAATACACCTCGGTCATATCGTAGCGGTGCTTAGGCGAAGCCCTACGACGGTAGCTTCATCAACATCGTCACCACGCCGTCGTGCTGACGAAACTCTCCCTCGAGCTCTACTGGATCTTGAGTTCGCGGGACATCACCGAGCTGAACGTGTGCTGAACGCGGAGGTGCCGTACGTTCGGTACTGAGGATCGGTCGATCGTGAAGATGTACAACTACATCAAACACGTTGTCATAATACTTCCGCTTAAACGGTCTACGAGGGTACGTGGACGACACTCTCCCCTCTCGTTGCTATGCATCACCATGATCTTGCGTGTGCGTAGGAAAATTTTGAAATTACTACGTTACCCAACAGTGGCATCCGAGCCAGGTTTATGCGTTGATGTTATATGAATGAGTAGAACACAAGTGAGTTATGGGCGTTACAAGTCATACTGCTTACCAGCATGTCATACTTTTGTTCAGCATTATTGTTGGATGAAGCGGCCCAGACCGACATTACGCGTACGCTTACGCGAGACTGGTTCTACCGACGTGCTTTGCACACAGGTGGCTGGCGGGTGTCAGTTTCTCCAAGTTTAGTTGAACCGAGTGTGACTACGCTCGGTCCTTGAGAAGGTTAAAACATCACTAACTTGACGAACTATCATTGTGGTTTTGATGCGTAGGTAAGAACGGTTCTTGCTCAGCCCGTAGCAGCCACGTAAAACTTGCAACAACAAAGTAGAGGACGTCTAACTTGTTTTTGCAGGGCATGTTGTGATGTGATATGGTCAAGACATGATGCTATATTTTATTGTATGAGATGATCACGTTTTGTAACGGAGTTATCGACAACTGACAAAACTCTCCCTCGAGCTCTACTGGATCGTGAGTTCGCGGGACGTCACTGAGCTGAACGTGTGCTGAACACGGAGGTGCCGTACGTTCGGTACTAAGGATCGGTCGATCGTGAAGACGTACGACTACATCAACTACGTTGTCATAACGCTTCCGCTTAAACGGTCTACGAGGGTACGTGGACGACACTCTCCCTCTCGTTGTGATGCATCTCCATGATCTTGCGTGTGCGTTGGAAAATTTTGAAATTACTCCTTCCCCAACAGCTGCGGCAAGGCTCCTGATCCGGAGCTGCTGCCGGTCTCCACCTTGCAAACCACCCCAACGCAATTCGGAGGGCCATCTCCTCCTCGTAGTTGAGCTCGGAGCCGGATTCGCTGCCGAAGCTGGACATCGTAGTGGATGGGATGGGAATTGGAGTGGGAGTGGAGAGGACAGAGCGAGAGAGAGTGAGCTAGGGTTCGGATAGAGGTGCCCGGATTTTTGTGGGACAAGTGTGGGGTCACTGGTGGGCCGAGCGTGTCAGGCGGATGCGCCCGGGCCGCCCCATATCCGCCCTATATTTTGGCTGGATATGAGGGGTGCCGGTCATCCCGGACGTTTGTTCGCGGTTTGAGAGGTCCAGTTGGGTCGATCTTTTGACCGGCCAATGGCTGGACGGTCTGCCCGGGCATTTGAGACGGGCATGAGAGGTCCGGTTGTAGATGTTGTTGAGGGATGCATACTGTTTCGGTCATTTCTTATTACTACCTCCATAACGGTTTACTAGTCGCCCTTAAATTTTGGATCATATTTTTACCATGATTTAATTGATAAAGTATAATTTATACCTGGCAAAAATGATATCAACGCAAACTACATTCAAATATGAATTCAACACTATAATTTTTTGTGATATGCATTAACATAGCCAAATATGTGGTCAAAGTTTGACCCCAAACACAATGAGAACTAATAAACCAAGATGGAGGTAATATATAGTAGTGTATTCTTTCCATTTCACACATGAAAGGGAAGAAATGGCTTCAGCCTAAACTAGCTCTGGCTTTGTGGTTCGAAACGATGTGAGGGAGGTTGGGAGGAATACAAGGACAACACCATTCCTGTGTAGATCGTGTGAGTGAATTATCTGAGTTTCTTGTTTAGTTGGTATCAAAGTTGTTCGTCCTCAAATCTTTCGCTCCCTCCAGAGGTGCTGCTGGAGGTGTCCTGGGGCGCCAGCTTAGGTGCAGGCTGGTCCCCTGCTTGTGACGAGCTTCCCCAACATGTGGCCCGGTGTGTGTTCGTTAAGCAACTGTAGCAGCGGTGCTACCCGGATATGGCCCTTCTTCGGACATGTCGTGTGTGAGTGTGTGGAGGGGGGCGGTCTTGAGACTAGGTGGGGAGGTGGTCGCTTGCCCTCTGTTTGGCGGCGTCCACGCGTGGAGATAGATGTCGGGCTGACGACCCTGGGTTGCGGGCCACTCAGATGGTTCTTCGGTGGGCCTTGGAGTGGCGGTTTGGCTGTACCTCTTGGTGAAGGAAATATGCCCTAAAGGCAATAATAAAGTTATTATTTATTTCCTTATTTCATGATAAATGTTTATTATTAATACTAGAATTGTATTAACCGGAAACATAATACATGTGTGAATACATAGACAAACATAGTGTCACTAGCATGCCTCTACTTGACTAGCTCGTTAATCAAAGATGGTTAAGTTTCCTAACCATAGACATGAGTTGTCATTTGATTAACGGGATCACTCATTAGGAGAATGATGTGATTGACTTGACCCATTCCATTAGCTTAGCACTCGATCGTTTAGTATATTGCTATTGCTTTCTTCATGACTTATACATGTTCCTATGACTATGAGATTATGCAACTCCCGTTTGCCGGAGGAACACTTTGTGTGCTACCAAACGTCACAACGTAACTGGGTGATTATAAAGGAGCTCTACAGGTGTCTCCAAAGGTACATGTTGGGTTGGCGTATTTCGAGATTAGGATTTGTCACTCCGATTGTCGGAGAGGTATCTCTGGGCCCTCTCGGTAATGCACATCACATAAGTCTTGCAAGCATTGCAACTAATGAGTTAGTTGTGAGATGATGTATTAGGGAACGAGTAAAGAGACTTGCCGGTAACGAGATTGAACTAGGTATTAAGATACCGACGATTGAATCTTAGGCAAGTAACATACCGATGACCAAGGGAACACCGTATGTTGTTATGCGGTCTGACCGATAAAGATCTTCGTAGAATATGTAGGAGCCAATATGAGCATCCAGGTTCGGCTATTGGTTATTGACTGGAGACGTGTCTCGATCATGTCTACATTGTTCTCGAACCCGTAGGGTCCGCATGCTTAACGTTATGATGACAGTTTCATTATGAGTTTATATATTTTGATGTACCGAAGGAGTTCGGAGTCCCGTATGAGATCGGGGACATGACGAGGAGTCTTGAAATGGCCGAGACGTAAAGATCGATATATTGGACGACTATATTCGGACATCGGAAATGTTCCGAGTGATTCGGGTATTTTCGGGGGTACGGGGAGTTACGGGAATACGAGGAAGAAGTAATGGGCCTCATGGGCCAAGTGGTGGAAGAGAGGAGGCAGGGCGCGCGGCCCCCCTAGCCCAAACCGAATTGGACTAGGGGGGTGGCCCCCCTTTCCTCCTTTTCCTCCCTCTCCTTCCTTCTCCTTCTCCTTCCCTTCCTTCCCCTCTCCTACTTGGACTAGGAAAGAGGGGGGAATCCTACTTGGAGTAGGATTGCCCCCCTTGGGCGCGCCTCCTCCCCTTGGCCGCCTCTCCCGCCTTGCTCCTTTATATACGGGGGCAGGGGGCACCTCTAGACACAACAATTGATCCTTGAGATCTCTTAGCCGTGTGCGGTGCCCCCCTCCACCATAATCCTCGATAATATTGTAGCGGTGTTTAGGCGAAGCCCTGCGACGGTAGAACATCAAGATCGTCACCACACCGTCGTGCTGACGGAACTCATCCCCGACACTTTGCTGGATCGGAGTCCGGGGATCGTCATCGAGCTGAACGTGTGATAGAACTCGGAGGTGCCGTAGTTTCGGTGCTTGATCGGTCGGGCCGTGAAGACGTACGACTACATCAACCGCGTTGTTATAACGCTTCCGCTTTCGGTCTACGAGGGTACGTGGACAACACTCTCCCCTCTCGTTGCTATGCATCACCATGATCTTGCGTGTGCGTAGGATTTTTTTTAAAATTACTACGTTCCCCAACACTTGGTCCACAGGCTATGGGGGGTGGGGGAGGGGGGTTGTGCTGGGTGGCCCTGGCTATTCTTTGCCAGCGGAGGCGGTGGTGCCTAGATCTAGTTCTGGAGGTCCCATCTTCCTTGCAGCGGGCCTTCCCTTGGGGTTTGGTTGTCCTGGTCTACTTGTCGTGGCTCGCAGTAGATACCGGGCAAAAGTTCTGTGTTTTGGCGCCAACAGTTGCGGCACCGGTGGTGCTATTTCCATCCGAGCATGTCGTTGTGCGAAAGTACATTTCTGCACCCAGGAGCAAATGCTCCTGGTGTGAACAGTAAAATCAGAAAAATTCAAAAATAATTCAAAAGATTCTGAAATTTTTTTGTGGCACACTTTCACAAATGTTTGTTGTGCATGCAAAATTTCATCACAAAATCACATTGGTAGAAGTCGTACTAAAAAAAAACAAAATTAGAGCTCCAAAATGCTTTTGTAAGTAACATTTTCAGAGCATCGATTTTGTTTATTTTACCACGCCTTCCACCAATGTGATTTTGCGATGAAATTTTGCATGCACAACAAACATTTGTGAAAGTATGCCACAAAAAAATTTCAGAATTTTTTGAATTATTTTTGAATTTTTCTGATTTTACTGTTCATAAATGTTCCTGGGTGTAGAAACTCCACGTCCGTCGTTGGGGCTCTCTTTTCTTCCTACGCGAGCTCCAGATGAAAACCATTATCCTTTCCAGACTCAACCGTGGTGACACTTTGCGATGTTACCCTCTTGGGGCATTGTTGTGGAGCTCAGGTCACCTAGGTCGTGGCGATGCGTTTCCTGCCAGGCCTCATTTGCTCTTGCTCGGCGACATATTTGTGTCGTTTTCGTGCACTTGTGCCTTTTTTTCGATACGATTTCTGTTGTCCATTTATCCATTGATCTACTTGTATTTTGTATGGTTTGGCCATGTATTATGGTTGATGTTTTGTATATCTTTGACAAAGGAAATATATTAATATCGAAAAAATATCAATTACACTCGGCCTTTGTACCAACAGGATACGGGTGCTCTGTATATAAATTTGGAGAGCGTGAAAGATGGAATTCACACATTAATTTTCGAAAGTTTGACCCATGCATGCGTGTGTCTTGTGTCGCCCGGTGTACGATTACATGTCAAGGCTGTGGTTTCGCGTACTACGGTCCATAAATCCACCGAAAAGCATGCATGTAAATGCGATCATACGGACTAGTCCTACATGACTCGTATATGAGACGGCAAGGGCAGCCATGCACCGTACCGCGATGATTCGGCGCAGCGATGGCATTGAGCTACGGCTGTCCAGTGGGCGGGCGTACGTATGGCACGTTACGGTACGAGAGCAGAGTTGTCGCCGGTGACCCGAAATGGCGAAGGAGACCGAACTGCAGCTAGCACAGCGCTGGCTGGCAGATGGATGTGAAGGGATTTCCAGTCGCGTCGCATCGCGTCAAATCGCCCCGGGTACGTACGTACGTCGTCCGACACGGGAACGGAAAGGAGAAAAGAAGGGCGTCGTGATCCGACCGCGTCGTCCTTGCACGTAAGTACAGATGATATCCGGTGCTTCGATGCAATGATGCATGCGCGTGCATGGGAACCCCGCCGGCATGCGCTAGTGGCCCGTACGTCGCTAAAGCGGGAGATTCCATTGCCGATCGAATCATCGAAATGGAGTCATCCGTTTTCTTTAACACGGTACAGATGTAAGCGTTTATATATACACGCATATGCACATTCTATCCCTATAGCAAGACTGAGACGTCATATTATCTTCAGATTAATGGTAGGCGCTCTCCTCTCATCAAAAGCGCATCGCCGGAAACATGAAATAAATTCAGAAATAATGCGAACACCAGTTAAAAAGCTACGTACTTCCTTCGTCCGGAAATACTTGTCATCAAGGTGAATAAAAGGGGATGTATCTAGATGTATTTTAGTTCTAGATATACCCCTTTTAATCTATTTTGATGACAAGTATTTCCGGACAGAGGGAGTACTACGTATAGCACGAGAACGGCATTTCAAAGCTCAGCCTCCACGAAGGCCAATTTTTTGAAAAAGAAATGAAAATCGTACTTTTTGGTGTCGAAAATCTAAAAAATTTTATACAAGTACACAATGATGTGATGTGTATGTATGTAAAATTTTAGAATGAAATACCTTGATATGCGATCTGTGCAAAAGGAACAAATTTATGGACTTTTAGGATGAATGGTACCATGTGTTGAAAAGCCATAGATTTGTCATTTTTACACAACCATCATTTTAAGGTATTTCGTTCTGAAAATTTACACACATATGTGTTGCGCCTTCATATATGTCTATGTTTTCTTCACATATATTTTTTGATATGTAAAAGATATGAATTTTTGTTGAAATTTGAATCCAAAAGCAATTTTCTGTATATCACGTCTTATAAGTTACGGTACGTGAATGGCAAGCACCTTCGCAGGGTGCTGGTTATTTTCGTTTTGATCACGTGTGTACGTGCCAACGTGTGTGCGAGTCTGCGAGGTCGTACTCTCTGGAATACGCCTGGAGCGATTAGATATAGGCAAAAAATAAAAATAAAAAAATCCTAAGCTACGTTGGACCATTTCCGTGCAATATAATGCGTACATAATCAGTGGCCATATAGTATACTCGGCCAATCTTGATCGGTAAAGCTAAATTCCTGCCGTCTGAAATTCTGCAACAGATCCGCACGATCCGGATGCCGCACGATTCGCATCTCACGGTCGAGATTAGCGCAGCGGTTTAGATCACACAATCATCTTTTTTTTCACCCACGCGTTTAAATCCCGCTAATCCCGCACGCGAGGGTCTCCAGATTTAGATCCCGCTAATCCCCCGGCTTTTCCTCGCCCCTCTAATCCCGCACCTTTTTTTTCCTCCTAAATCTTCTCGACCTTCTGTTTTAAATACTACTAACCGCACTGTTTTCCTTCGCTTCAAAATTGCAAGAAAAATAAAGCGCCTTTTTTTTCCTCCTAAATCTTCTCGACCTTCTGTTTTAAATACTACTAACCGCACTGTTTTCCTTCGCTTCAAAATTGCAAGAAAAATAAAGCGTGTTTCCCAGGTTTTGAACCCTGATCTCTTGAATCTCTTGAAAGGAGAATTCACCACACTAACCAACTCATCCCACATCATTTCTTGTCTAATCAATACATGTCATTCTATTTGATATTATTAAGTATTGGATTGAGAACGATGATAACTTTTACGCAAAAAACTCTTTTTGCCGACTTATTGCATTATACTTGGCCTAAAAAATATCGGCTTAAATAAGATGGTAATTTAAGCACCACGGATCTGATAAGTAATCAACAAACACCATGATAACTTTTGACCCGGAAAAAAACTTGTTTCAAAACATAACCCCGATAATTTTTACGTAATATACGCACAATAGAGCTGATTACTCAAGTACAAACATCACGGTAACTTTTGACTCCAAAATAAAAGTTGTTGAAAAATATACCCCCAATAACTTCTATCTAAATAATGTGGTTATTTACGCACAACCGGGTGATACTCACATACAACACCGCAATAACTTTTTGACCCAGGAATCAAAGTTGGTTTAGAACATACCCCCCCCCCCCCCAACCTATGTGTAAATAGCATGATAAACATGTGCAACACAGCTGATAACTCATGTAGACACATCATGGTAAAATTTTGATCCGGCATTACTTATTGAAATACATACCCCCAGTAGTTGTTGTGTAAATAGCACGATATTTTGCACAACAGACGTGGTAACTTACTTATAAACACCATGATAAATTTTTAATATGGAGAAAAAATAGTTATTGAAATCATATCCAGATAACTTCCGTGGAAATAACATTGTTATATACACAGTGCTGATAACTCATGTATAAATACCATTGTAACTATTGACATGGGAAAAACATTGTTGAAACATACCCTCGATTTTTTCTCTCATGCCGAGTCATCTTTTTTTCCCGTTCTTCATGTGGTTCATGTATGCCAAGTTGGGTTTATAACCTAGGGGGAAAAGTTATTGAAACATACTTCAATACTCCTATGTAAATAACATGATAATTTAAGCACCACAGAGCTGATAACTTGCATACAAACACGGAGGAGTAATTTAAACCTAGGAATAAGTTCTTGACAAACACCCTGGGTAACTTATTTGTAAATCACATGGTAATATACACGCCGCCGACCTGATAACTTAGGTATAAATACCACGATAACTTTGACCCAGAAAAAAGATGTTAAAAACATATCACCAATAAATTTTAGTGTAAATAGCATGATAATATAGGCTCATGGATCTGATTATTTAGGTACAAACACAATGATAACTTTGACCCGTGGAAAAAAGTTGTTGAAAATATACCACCAATAATTTCTGTGTAAATAGCATGATAATATACGCTCTCAAACCTGATAACTTATGTATAAACACCACGATAATTTTGACCCGTGGAAAAAATATTGAAAACATACTCTGTAAATAACATGGTAATACAGACTCCCGTACCTAATAACTTGTGTAAAAACACCACGATAATTTTGACCCATCGAAAAAGTTGTTGAAAACATACTTCGGTTACATCTGTGTAAATAACATGGTAATATACCCATAACAAAGCCGATACCTTACTTAGCCAAGGCATGATTACTTTTGTGGATCTATCCCGACATAATGCGCAATATTCCGTTTTATATGTGGGTCATGCCATGTTGGCATGTGGACCTCACCTCACGGCCTAAGGACAACATCGATTGTAGACGGTGGGTATGCATAATTTACTTACAATACTATGGTAAATTTTTACCCAGAGAAACAAAGTAGTTGGAACATACCCTGGTAACCTAAGTGTAACACCATGATAAATTAGGTACTCTGGGTGTGGTAACTTTTGGCCTGAAAAAAAAGTCATCGAAACATATCAACATGCGATCTAGTTTCGAAGCTCTTGTCGTTACGAATTTTTTACGTGAAAGCGGATTGTGAATCAGAGCGACGATTTAAGCTACAAAACATTTTAAAGTTTCGAAATATGGAGAATCTTTTGCTGACATGATATGCTTTGTCTTTTAGTTTGCATGCATGCATAGAATCATTAATCAAGGATGGTTGCATGCTTTTCCTGGGCCACCACTCACAGGATTAGTTAGCTAGTAAGGTTGCATGCATGTGTGGTTACTTAGGAAAAAAGAGGTGTTTTGGTCGCGGGAGCGAGGTGGATTCGATCGTGCGGATTTATTGCTAACGACCGCATGGTTGAATGTTAGTCGCGTCCTTTATATATATATATATATATATATATATATATATATATATATATATATATATATATATATATATATATATATATATATATATACACACTACTCGGCCAATTTCTGAAAGCAATCGGGTTGAGGTTAGATACGAAACGTGTCCGGCACAGTCAAGTGTTTTCTTTTTCTCCTGTCAAACAAAGTTTTTTTTTCTTACGGAAAACAGTAGTCAAGTCAAGCAGCTCAATCCTTTCCCAGATTCACCATGTCGGACCGATCGATCAGTGTGTACCAATGCCATATCTCCGTCGAGCATATCCGGTCACATGCATCCATCGGTATATCCCGCTCGGATCTTGCTGCATTGACAAATTCGGCACACTAGTCACCTTCGTTTCCAATCGATCGAGCAGACGCTACTAGCACTGATGGAGAAATCAACGTACGTACCTACGTGTCAAGAACCAACTGGCATGCATGCATCCCCAGTCTTTCAGTATTGTGTCATTGTGTGCATGTCCATGTGTATGCGTTGCCTTGTCTCGCTCAGAGACCCGTCCTCAGTTTCTTCATTTCGTGAAGATCTTGGTGCGGATCCTGGATCTTTGATATATGATCGACACTGTGCCTTTTCTGCTGGGAGCACGGACTTTGCATGTAACCGGTCAAACAGCCCCGAAGTCTCTGAAAAGTCTCGATCCAATGGAGTACCACACTTGTTGGATCATGCACTTGCAGAACAGATATGATCTTGGGAGGATCTTGATAATGTAGACTGAGGGGTGGTACTACAAAGATTTCCACTGGATTTAACAGGACAAGAGTAAGTAGACTTGTTGTAAAGCTCAAGCAGTAGGCCGAATCAGATACTCCTACTAGCTCAGATGATCCAGCAATAAGTCATTGTCGTGATATCTGATGAAGATCACATATATATATATACCTCTCGATGAGACGAAACATCCGTCAGAGAGGTCCCAGGAAATGAATCGCCTGGTTTGAGAATTTCGTGCCTTAGTCTTCTAGACGAGGATCAACGGGGCCACGCACGTCAAGAGAAAACGGGGACGAGGAGGAGACATGTCGCGTGGGTACGAAGGCAACATGCATCCACTAGCAATTGCCGTCCCTTTCGTCAGCCCGGCGGCCGTATCCACTATGAATCTAGCTTCGTTGAGGTGACCTGTTCTCGGTCGCCAGACGCAAGCAGCTCAGGCGAGTCTCCGGAAAAGATGTCCATGACGGCACCGGGCTTTCCTTGTCTAGCCATAACCAACCAAGCTGAGTTGACGCAATGCACAGTATGAGTGTGCATGAAACACATGCATGTGTCTGAAGATGACCAGGGCCGGCGATCGGTTCCATCGGCCGGTCCGTGCGTGTCGATCGTTCCTCTCTGAGATCCCGTGAGGATCCCGGGAGATCTGTGGCAGATCACGCAGGATCTCTCGTGTCCTTCTCCTTCTCCGGTAGATCCATCGGTCGCCATCTCCCGTGAGTGATGCCTTTCTTCTTGAAGCTAGCTTTGCTAGAGCTGCCGTACGGTCGATGAGAAGTGCTGCAGGTATATTCGGATTTCAGTGTGGTGTCCGGGTGAAAGTTGGGAAATTTGGATCGGCTGCTGCGCCATTGACGCTGACGTATGGCGTGGCAAAATGTGTGGCCGTCTACTAAGTAGGCGAAATAATATGCATTAAGGAAACTTTTACAATTATGAAGCATCCTATGGAAAGACTTGCCTCACGCTTTCAGTACTATCAAATGACATTTTTGCTTTTTAGATATCTTGTTGCTAATAGAAAACAGAACATCGCAAGCAAAAAATAGGCCAAAAAATGCTCAACTTTAGCCTCAGAAAAAGCAGGCCTTGGAAAAAGCTAATATTTTCACACCCAACTTAACTTTTTTTTTGAAAAACCCCACCATGTATTAATTAACTTAAAATGTTCGTACAATCATTCATTACAAACTTTGTCATGCAGGGCGGAACAGAATGAAAAACAAAATCATTAGATATATTATCAAAACTAAACCTAGCAATCTCATGAGCCACCATATTTGCCCTCCTGTTGATCTTTGGAATATGTAAATTCACCAGCAACTTTGAGACATCTACAGCCTCCTTCTTTAGATCAATAAGGGATGATCTGTCCATATAATCTCTTTCAAAGATGGAGGTCACAAAGGAACAACCAGTTTTCAAAATGACATGCATGGCTAGTGTCATTACCAATATACAGGCCGGACAGGGACGCTCTAAGTTCCGCTTCCTCGACGCTGTAGCAAGCACCAATATAATCCCAAGAGGAAAAAAACCGCTTGTCCATAGTGATTTCTTACAACCACCCCTGTAACGCCCTCGATGCGGCTATAGCTCCCACGTGTCGAGGCACGACTTAGAGGCATAACCGCATTGAAAGCAATGTCGCAAGTGAGGTAATCTTCACACAACCCATGTAATACATAAAGGAAAAAGAATACATAGTTGGCTTACAGTCGCCACTTCACACAATACATAAATAAACATCCATCATTCAAATTACACTCAAGGTCCGACTATGGTACCAAAATGAAAGAAGACTACCCCAAATGCTACACAGATCCCCGATCAGCCCAACTGGGCTCCACTACTGATCATCAGGAAAAGACACATAGTAACGGCCACGTTCCTCGTCGAACTCCCACGTGAGCTCGGTTGAAGCATCTGCACTGGCATCGTCGGCACCTGCAACTGTTTTGGTAGAATCTGTGAGTCACGGGGACTCAGCAATCTCACACCCGCGAGATCAAGACTATTTAAGCTTAAAGGTAGGATAGGGTTGTGAGGTGGAGCTGCAGCAAGCGACTAGCATATATGGTGGCTAACAACGCAAAAGAGAGCGAGAAGAGAAGCAAAGCACAGTCGTGAAGCTAGAAGTGATCAAGAAGTGATCCTAGAACAACCTACGTCAAACATAACTCCAAAACCGTGTTCACTTTCCGGACCCCGCCGAGAAGAGACCATCACGGTTACACACGTGGTTGATGTGTTTTAATTAAGGTCAACTTCGGGTTTTCTACAACCGGACATTAACAAATTCCCATCTGCCTCATAACCGCGGGCACGGCTTTCGAAAGATAATACCCTGCAGGGGTGTCCCAACTTAGCCCATTATAAGCTCTCACGGTCAACGAAGGATATTCCTTCTACCGGGAAGACCCGATCAGTCTCGGAATCCCGGACTACAAGACTTTTCGACAGTGATAAAACAGATCCAGCAAAGCCGCCCGATTGTGCCGACAAATCCTGATAGGAGCTGCACATATCTCGGTCTCAGGGCACATCCGGATGAGCAGTCCGTACAGCTAAAAACCAAGTCTCGAGTTGCCCCAAGGTGGCGCTGCAAAGGGCTCTAGTTGGGCCAGCAATCAAAGGAGAACTGGCCCGGGGGGTTAAAATAAAGATGACCCTTGAGTCTACAGAACCCAAGGGAAAAAGGCTTAGGTGGCAAATGGTAAAACCAATGTTGGGCCTTGCTGGGGGAGTCTTATTCAAAGCGAACTGTCAAGGGGGTCCCATAAATCACCCAACCGTGTAAGGAACGCAAAATCCGGGAACATAATACCGATATGACGGAAACTAGGGTGGCAAGAGTGGAACAAAACACCAGGCATAAGGCCGAGCCTTCCACCCTTTACCAAGTATATAGATGCATTAATTAAATAAGAGAGATTGTGATATCCCAACAAGTAAACATGTTCCAACAAGGAACATCAAGTCCATGTTCCAACAAGGAACAAACTTCATCTTCACCTGCAACTAACAACGCTATAAGAGGGGCTAAGCAAAGCGGTAACATAGTCAATCAACGGTTTGCTAGGACATGGATGGTTAGGGGCTGACATGGCAGTATGGGTGGCATGATATAGCAAGTGGTAGGTATCGCAGCAAAGGCATAGCATAAGAGCGAGCATCTAGCAAGCAAAGATAGAAGTGATTTCGAGGGTATGGTCATCTTGCCTGCAAGGTTCTCAGAGTTGTCGAAAGCTTGGTCCTCGAAAGCGTTCTCAACAGGTTCCTCGTTCACGTACTCGTCCCCCGGATCTACCCAAAGCAAGAACACAAGCAAAGGGGACAACATCAATCACGATGCAATGCGCAAGCAACATGATGCAAAACATGGCATGATATGCGAGATGGGATATGCAATGCATATGCGTGCTTCGGAAGGAAAGAGATGAACAAGGCATAATCTTGGCAAACCAAGTATGCCACTGGATAGGTGAGGTGATTTCGGTTGAAATCGATATAAAGATCACCGGAATCGGATGCACGATTTGCAAATGACAAGCAAAACAAGAACGACAATAATCTGCCATTAACAGCATGATGCTACATAGCAAGCAACAAGAAATTAAGCTACTGCACCCAAACATATCGACAAAGCATATGACAGTAAACTACTCAAGATGCTTGACAAAAGATGAACACTGAGCTACGGCTAAATCACACCACAACAGGTTCAAACAAGTATGGCAAAAGTGCAAAAATAACAGGTTCACAGACTTAGTGAAAATAACATGCCAGAAATTAACATCAGGATGACATGTTTAGAGCAATGACACAACATGCTACAGGAACAGGACATAGCAAACTAAGGCATGGCATGAATCTACTCAAAGCACTTAACAAGAGTCCCTTACTGACCATAAGCCAAGAAGGATCAGAAAATATAATAACACCCATGTCAAATAAGCAAGTTTCGTTACAGGTTTTAGACTTAGCAGAAAACTGGACATGTCAAAACAGATAACAAGTAGGCATGTTCGTGAGCTCGATGCACTCACTACAGAGCATTACATGATAAACTAAGCATACATACATCAAGAAGACATGGCATAGAAGCTAGACATGGTAAGAATAACATCATAGCATGCAAGGATCAACTACAACAAGCTTGGAAAAATCGAATAACATGTAAACAATCTGCCAGCAATATTTTATAGCAAAATTAGAGCTCGATTGACTCAAGCTATGGCATTTAATAAATACAAACAAAGGCAAGGATGGATAGAGCAAATCCATATGTTCAAAACACTCTTACTGATCATGCTCAAAAGAGGCATAGATCTCTCTGAAACAACATGAACACATGGCATAAAAATAACAGTAGGCAGGGACTTGGTGAAATTACCAAGTCTCTGAAATCAGCAACATTATGTACCCTAGTTTGCATGCTTGTGCTAGTCACCACAGAGGTCACAAAAATACATAGAAAAAATCACTGTAAAGATGGCATGGCATATTACAAAACACATGTAGGACTCAACTTCATAGGGTGCACAAATCAATCATGGCAAAAATGACAAAAGTGCATGTTCTGATAAGAATCAGAAACTAACATCACATAGCCCTCTTCTAACAGCATTTCGGGCATTAAGATGGGCTCAAATGAAAATGATGGGCGACAATTATGCAAAATTCCGGGACTTAGCAGATTTCGAGGGGAAGAAAAGTCAACCGTGCGGTTCCAGATCTGGCGCGGGCTCGCCGGATTGTTCGCCGGGGATGGCCGGAGGAGGCGCGGGGTGGCCGGATCCGGGGCCGGGGAGGCCGGATCTGGCGCGGGCGGCGACGGAGGAGGCGCCGGGGACGACGACGCGGCGGCCAGCGTCGGCGCGGGACGCGACGGGCTCGGGACCGGGGCGGCGGCGGGTGCGGCGGCGCGGGCGCTTGGGCGCGGGGCGCGCATCTCGCGGGAGCGGGCGGCGGCGGCGGGCCGTGGGGGCCGGCTTCGGGCCCGGCGGGCTTCGGCGGGCGGGGACGGCGACGGCGCCACGTGGCAGGCCCGGAGTGGCTGGGGCGCGGCGGCGGGTTTCGTCCCGCGCGGACCGGATGTGTCCGGCGCGCGGAGGAAGGGGAAGACTAGGGTTAGGGTGGATTGATCCGGGATTTGGACGGGGAGCACATATTTATAGGTAGATGGGGCTAGGAAGCTCCAATAGGAGTGCGGTTTTCGGCCACGCGATCGTGATCGAACGGCGATGGACATGGGAGTGACTTAGATGGGTTATTGGGCTGTTTTGAAGGGGTGTTGGGCTGCAACACACACGAGGCCTTCACGGTTACCCGGTTAACCGTTGGAGTATCAAACGACCTCCGAATGACCCGAAACTTGACAGGCGGTCTACCGGTGCTATACCTAGGCCACTTGACAAACCTCGGTCCATTCCGAGAAAGTTTAATACCCGCACACGGAAAAAGGTAAAAGGGGACGCCGGGGGACATAGGAGCGCCGGATTGCAAAACGGACAACGGGGAAAATGCTCGGATTCATGAGACGAACACGTATGCGAATGCGATGCACATGATGACATGATAGGAAATGCATGACATGAACAAAATGCGAAATGACGGGAAACCCAACCACGGAGGGAATATCATATCACAATGCCGAAAATGGCAAGAGTTGGATTACAAATATGGCAAGTTACATCCAGGGTGTTACAACACTCCACCACTACGAGAGGATCTCGTCCCGAGATCTAGGACTGAAAGAACTCCGGATACGCGGAACGGAGGTGGTCCTCGCGCTCCCAGGTGGCTTCCCGGTCTGAATGGTGTGACCACTTCACTTTCAGGAATTTGATTGACTTGTTGCGAGTCTTGCGCTCAGTTTCTTCAAGAATGGCAACGGGATGCTCATGATAGGACAAATCTTCTTGAAGATCAATCTCTTCGAAGTTGATGGTGCGCTCAGGCGTCTTGAAGCACTTGCGAAGCTGTGACACGTGGAAGACATCGTGCACATTTGCAAAGTTGGAGGGAAGCTCAAGTTGATAGGCGAGATCGCCTCGTTTGCCGATGATCTTGAAAGGACCCACGTATCTAGGGGCAAGTTTCCCCTTGATACCGAAGCGACGAGTTCCTTTCATTGGAGAGACGCGGAGGTAGACATGGTCTCCGATCTCGAATGCCAAATCTCGGTGTTTGCTATCGTAATAGCTCTTTTGGCGCGATTGCGCGGCTTTGAGGTTCTCACGAATGACCTTGCACATAGCCTCAGCCTCTGAGATCAAATCGTTGCCAAGCAATTGGCGTTCGCCCGTCTCAGACCAATTGAGAGGAGTACGACACTTTCTGCCATACAGGATCTCGAATGGGGCTTTGCCCGAGCTGGCTTGAAAACTGTTGTTGTAAGAGAACTCAGCATAAGGAAGACAATCCTCCCACTTCATGCCGAAGGAGATAACACAAGCTCTGAGCATATCTTCAAGAATTTGGTTGACACGCTCGACTTGTCCACTAGTTTGAGGGTGGAAAGCTGTGCTGAAGCTAATATTTGTGCCCATGGCCTTCTGAAAAGAATCCCAAAACTTGGAGGTAAAGATGCTGCCACGGTCTGAAGAGATCAATTGTGGAATGCCATGCAAGGAGACACTTCTGGAGGTGTAGAGCTCTGCCAGCTGCGCTGCTGTAATAGACTCTTTGATAGGAAGAAAATGAGCCACTTTGGTGAGCTTGTCGATGACGACGAAGATAGCATCATTTCCACGCTTGGACTTAGGAAATCCAGTCACGAAGTCCATTTCGATATGATCAACCTTCCATTCAGGAATAGCAAGAGGTTGGAGAAGACCAGCTGGTCGTTGGTGTTCTGCTTTCACCCTTCTGCAGACATCACATTCATTCACGAACTGAGCAATCTCTCGCTTCATTCGAGTCCACCAATACGACTGCTTGAGGTCATGGTACATCTTCGTACTTTCAGGATGAATTGACAGAAGAGAGTTGTGCGCCTCGTTCATAATGACTTTACGAAGATCACCCTTTGGAACCACGATCCGGTCCTCGAAGAAAAGAGTATCTCTGTCATCAACTCGATAGCACTTGTATTTGGAAATGCCCTTGTCAATACCACGTTTCACCTTTTTCACCATGGTATCCATCAGTTGTGCCTCACGAATTTGATCTTCCAAAGTAGGAGAGACGATGAGGTTGGCAAGAAAACCTTGAGGAACAACTTGTAGGTTCAACTTGCGGAAAGCTTCACAAAGATCCCGTTGAAAGGGCTTGAGGATTAAGCTGTTGCAGTAAGCCTTCCTGCTCAAAGCGCCTGCAATCACATTAGCCTTGCCTGGAGTATATTCAATACTCGGATTATACTCTTGAATCATTTCGACCCATCGAGTTTGCCTGAGGTTGAGGTGGGGCTGAGTGAAGATGTACTTGAGACTCTTGTGGTCGGTGAATATGTCCACTTTCCTTCCCAACAGGAGATGTCTCCATGTTATTAGTGCGTGGACAACTGCCGCCAACTCAAGATCGTGAGTGGGGTAGTTCTTTTCGTTGGGCTTCAACTGACGAGAGGTATAGGCCACAACCTTCTTCTCTTGCATTAAGATGGCACCGAGGCCCTGAAGAGAAGCATCACAGAAAACTTCATAAGGCTTGTGTTCGTCAGGAGGAGTCAAAACTGGAGCAGTGACGAGTTTCTCTTTGAGAGTGTTGAAAGCCACGTCACACTCAGGAGACCAGACATACTTCACATGCTTCTGGAGGAGGTTGGAAAGAGGCTTTGCAATCTTTGAGAAATTCTCAACGAATCTTCGGCAATAGCTAGCAAGTCCAAGAAAACTGCGAAGCTGCTTGACATTCTGAGGAGGTTCCCAATTCACAACTGCAGACACCTTCTCAGGATTAATAGCGATGCCCTTGGCAGAGATGATATGGCCAAGATAAAGAACTTCATCAAGCCAAAATTCACATTTGGAGAACTTCGCATATAATTTATACTCTCTGAGCTTGTCGAGCACCAATCGTAAATGTTTGGCATGATCCTCCTTATTCTTGGAGAAGACCAAAATATCATCGAGATAGACCAAGACAAATTCGTTGATGTAGGGGTTGAAGATGAAATTCATCAAGCGAGTGAATGCTGGAGGAGCATTGACAAGGCCGAAAGACATGACAGTATATTCATAAGAGCCAAAGCTTGTTCCGAATGCTGCCTTGGGAATATCTTCTTCACGAATGCGAATCTGATGATACCCCATGCGAAGGTCAAGCTTGGAGAACACTTTAGCACCTTTAAGTTGATCGAATACCTCATTGATGTTGGGAAGTGGGTACTTGTTCTTGATTGTCTTCTTGTTCAATGGATGGTAATCGACGCAAAGTCGGTCCGTGCCATCCTTCTTCCGGACAAAAAGAACACCACAACCCCAAGGAGAAGAACTCAGTCTGATCAGACCCAGACGCTCTTGTTTATCGAGTTGTTTCTTCAATTCCTTCAACTCATCTGGTCCAAGCTTGTAAGGACGCTTGCAAACGGGTTCCGTGCCAGGCTCAAGATCAATAACGAATTCAACTGGCCGGCGGGGAGGCATACCCGGAAGCTCTTCTGGAAAGACATCTTGGTACTCACAAACGACTAGAATCTGAGAGATAGCATCAAATTCACCATTCTCACTGAGAGAAAACAACCGAATGGTATCATCACGAGCGGCATAGATGATCACATCGTCAGAAGAGTGAGTCAATTTTATTTCCCTGGCAGCACAATCAAGCTGAGCCTTGTGCTTAGAAAGCCAGTCCATCCCGAGAATGAGATCAATATCAGAGTCACCAAGAACAACTGGTTTAGCCAGAAATCTATAGTCACCCATCTTGATACCGACATTCGGGACCAAAACTCGAGAAGTCATTTGCTTACCCGGGGACACAATAGACAAAGGTCTCGGCAAAACTTGAGTATCCAAATCATGCATAGCCACAAAAGGACTTGAAATGAAAGAATGCGATGCTCCAGTATCAAATAAGACTTTTGCAGGAATATCATTAACAGGGAGATTACCCATTATCACATCCGAAGAATCCTCCGCTTGAGCTGCATTCATCATGTTCACCTTTGCAGACTGGGAATTATGCTTGACCACTGCATTGCTTAACGATTTCACAGGAGGAGGAGTCGGAAGGCGCCTTTGGTTGAATCACTTGTCCGCATAGTGACCCTTTTGCTGCCATTTCCTGCAAGTCACCTCTGAGAGCGGACGATAGTAAGGAGCATTTGGTCTTGGAGCTTGATTCTGAGACTTTTTCTGAAAACCAGGGTTGGGTGGGTGGGAAGATCCACGACCACCTGAGTTCTTCTGCTAATAAGGCTGACGGAACGGAGGAGGAGGAGGCAACCAGAACTTCTGTTGCTTAGCTGCCACAAGTGAGGAAGAAGAAGACTGAACTGCGTCTCTGACTCTCTTCTTAGATGCCTCACACTTGAGCTGAGCAGCTTCTTGTTTCAGCGCCATGTTGTAGAATTCATCATACTTTAACGGCTCGAAAAGCACGAGAGCTAGTTGCAAATCTTCTCTGAGACCACGCCTGAATTGGTAGATCATACTCTTCTCATCAGGGATGTCTTGCCTCACAAAACGAGAGAGCTTCTAGAACTGAGTGTTGTATTGATAGACAGACATGTTGCCTTGCTTGAGATTGCGGAACTCCTCACGCTTACTCTCAACAACACTTTCTAGAATGTGGTGAGCTTTGAAGTCACGGCGGAAATCATCCCAAGTAATCACACGACCCCTCTGGAATCTTTGTATTGTTGGAACCACTCAGCAGCTTGATCCTTGAGTTGAAAAGAGGCAAACTTGACAAAGTCCTCAGGTCTGACATTGCTGCACTCGAAATGCTTGCTGATATACACGAGCCAATCATCGGCGTCTGTGGCCTCGACACAGTAGCTGAAGGTCTTTGGCTGATTAGCAAGGAACTGATTGAGTGAAGCGAAGTGCGGCTGATTGTTGCCTTGGCCTTGATTCCCTTGATTACCTTGCCCTTGGTTGCGATCTTGCAAGAGCTGAATCAGAATCTGAGCATTGGCATTTGTGGCAGTCATCAGGGCTTGCCATGCCTCCGGAGGCGGAGGTGGTGGCGGAGGGTTAGCCTGACTTCCTTCGTTGCGTTCCGGGTTCTGACGCGTTGGCGGAGCCATCCTGAAGAGGGTGACATCCATTAGCATCTTGAAAAAGATAAATTCAAGCTGAATCAAAGGATCGAAATTGCAACATATAGTCTTCACAATAAACATCTGAACGAGAATGAACGAATGAATTCCAAAGTAAAGCATCACACTTCCATAAGCTGAGAAGCCACTTAGAAAAAGGTATGGAATAAAATCAACAAGGTACGGATGTGAACAAATACTTGGTAAGGATTACCCAAATCACAAACCAAATATCTGCGGAAGAAGTACTAAAGCTACATGAATTCCCACTTATAAACTCCCAAAACTTTCTGGTTATGCAATCAGGTGTTGGGGATACAGGGGACACAAAATATATCACCCAAACTAACAATACCTAGATCCAGCTGTATCCATCCTTCAACACATAACCAATAAATCCTCGGAAATCGTCTACCTCAACCTTCGAAAAGCATCCGTTATACGAGTCATGGCAATACTCCCGCACTCGCCTCAATACTGGGCTATCAGGGTTATCTCACCAACAACTGTACAAAAGAGATTTTCGATGTCGGCGTACTAAACTCAGGTATTCTAGAACTGCAACGATAAAATTATGACGACAACACCTCGGAGCTCAACTCCCTGGGACACCTCCACTAAACCCCTGCTGACTGGAGGCAACCAAGACAATGTTGTCATCATAAAACCATCGGAACGATTCTAAGATACCCGCGTGATCCTAAAAAAAGTTTTAGTGAAATTTGAGAAGAGAAGAGTCAAACTCTACGTCAGGATGCCTTACCAGAGCGATGAGGAGACTGGGAAGTAAAAAAATTCCTAATCTCTCCGATATATAATTGCTAAATGACTCAAAACATTTTTTCTAGACACAACTCGGCCGCTAAAAACGATCAATCAGTGGGGGCTCCTAAGGTCGGGGAAGGCTCTGATACCCAACTTGTAACGCCCTCGATGCGGCTATAGCTCCCACGTGTCGAGGCACGACTTAGAGGCATAACCGCATTGAAAGCAATGTCGCAAGTGAGGTAATCTTCACACAACCCATGTAATACATAAGGGAAAAAGAATACATAGTTGGCTTACAGTCGCCACTTCACACAATACATAAATAAACATCCATCATTCAAATTACACTCAAGGTCCGACTACGGTACCAAAATGAAAGAAGACTACCCCAAATGCTACACAGATCCCCGATCACCCCAACTGGGTTCCACTACTGATCATCAGGAAAAGACACATAGTAACGGCCACGTTCCTCGTCGAACTCCCACGTGAGCTCGGTTGAAGCATCTGCAAAGCGGTAACATAGCCAATCAACGGTTTGCTAGGACATGGATGGTTAGGGGCTGACATGGCAATATGGGTGGCATGATATAGCAAGTGGTAGGTATCGCAGCAAAGGCATAGCATAAGAGCGAGCATCTGGCAAGCAAAGATAGAAGTGATTTCGAGGGTATGGTCATCTTGCCTGCAAGGTTCTCAGAGTTGTCGAAAGCTTGGTCCTCGAAAGCGTTCTCAACAGGTTCCTCGTTCACGTAATCGTCTCCCGGCTCTACCTAAAGCAAGAACACAAGCAAAGGGGACAACATCAATCACGATGCAATGCGCAAGCAACATGATGCAAAACATGTCATGATATGCGAGATGGGATATGCAATGCATATCCGTGCTTCGGAAGGAAAGAGATGAACAAGGCATAATATTGGCAAACCAAGTATGCCACTGGATAGGTGAGGTGATTTCGGTTGAAATCGATATAAAGATCACCGGAATCGGATGCACGGTTTGCAAATGACAAGCAAAACAAGAACGACAATAATCTGCCATTAACAGCATGAGGCTACATAGCAAGCAACAAGAAATTAAGCTACTGCACCCAAACATATCGACAAAGCATATTACAGTAAACTACTCAAGATGCTTGACAAAAGATGAACACTGAGCTATGGCTAAATCACACCAAAACAGGTTCAAACAAGCATGGCAAAAGTGCAAAAGATAACAGGTTGACAGACTTGGTGAAAATAACATGCCAGAAATTAACATCAGGATGACATGTTTAGAGCAATGAAACAACATGCTATAGGAAGATGACATAGCCAAATAAGGCATGGCATAAATCTACTCAAAGCACTTAACAAAAGTCCCTTACTGACCATAAGCCAAAAAGGATCAGAAAATATAATAACACCCATGTCAAATAAGCAAGTTTCGTTACAGGTTTCAGACTTAGCAGAAAACTTGACATGTCAAAACAGATAACAAGTAGGCATGTTCGTGAGCTCGATGCACTCACTACAGAGCATTACATGATAAAATAAGCATACATGCATCAAGAAGACATGGCATAGAAGCTAGAAATAGCAAGAATAATATCATAGCATGCAAGGATCAACTACAACAAGCTTGGAAAAATCGAATAACATGTAAACAATCTGGCAGCAACATTTTATAGCAAAAGTAGAGCTCGATTGACTCAAGCTATGGCATTCAATAAATACAAACAAAGGCATGGATGGATATAGCAAATCCATATGTTCAAAACACTCTTACTGATCATGCTCAAAAGAGGCATAGATCTTTCTGAAACAACATGAACACATGGCATAAAAATAACAGCAGGCAGGGACTTGGTGAAATTACCAAGTCTCTGAAATCAGCAACATTATGTACCCTAGTTTGCATGCTTGTGCTAGTCACCACATAGGTCACAAAAATACATAGAAAAAATCACTGTAAAGACGGCATGGCATATTACAAAACACATGTAGGACTCAACTTCATAGGGTGCACACATCAATCATGGCAAAAATGACAAAAGTGCATGTTCTGATAAGAATCAGAAACTAACATCACATAGCCCTCTTCTAACAGCATTTCGGGCATTAAGATGGGCTCAAATGAAAATTATGCAATGAGAAAAAATGATGTACTCGTCGAAGCAAACAATTCGACATATTATACGCACGAAACAAAGCAATATACAGCAAGTTATGATGCGATGAACATGCGACAATTATGCAAAATTCCGGGACTTAGCAGATTTCGAGGGGGAAGAAAAGTCAACCGTGCGGTTCCAGATCTGGCGCGGGCTCGCCGGAGTGTTCGCCGGGGATGGCCGGAGGAGGCGCGGGGTGGCCGGATCCGGGGCCGGGGAGGCCGGATCTGGCGCGGGCGGCGGCGTAGGAGGCGCCGGGGACGGCGACGCGGCGGCCGGCGTCGGCGCGGGACGCGACGGGCTCAGGACCGGGGCGAGGCGGGTGCGGCGGCGCGGGCGCTCGGGCGCAGGGCGCGCGTCTCGCGGGAGCGGGCGGCGGCGGCGGGCCGCGGGGGCCGGCTTCGGGCCCGGCGGGCTTCGGCGGTCGGGGGCGGCGACGGCGCCACGTGGCAGGCCCCGAGTGGCTGGGGCGCGGCGGCGGGTTTCGTCCGGCGCGGACCGGACGTGTTCGACGCGCGGAGGAAGGGGAAGACTAGGGTTTGGGTGGATTGATCCGGGATTTGGACGGGGAGCACATATTTATAGGTAGAGGGGGCTAGGAAGCTCCAAATGGAGTGTGGTTTTCGGCCACGCGATCGTGATCGAACGACGATGGACATGGGAGTGACTTAGATGGGTTATTGGGATGTTTTGAAGGGGTGTTGGGCTGCAACACACACGAGGCCTTCACGGTTACCTGGTTAACCGTTGGAGTATCAAACGACCTCCGAATGACCCGAAACTTGAGAGGCGGTCTACCTGTGCTATACCAAGGCCACTTGACAAACCTCGGTCTATTCCGAGAAAGTTTAATACCCGCACACAGAAAAAGGTAAAAGGGGACGCCGGGGGACATAGGAGCGCCGGATTGCAAAACGGACAATGGGGAAAATGCTCGGATTCATGAGACGAACACGTATGCGAATGCGATGCACATGATGACATGATAGGAAATGCATGACATGAACCAAATGCAAAACGACGGGAAACCCAACCACGGAGGGAATGTCATATCACAATGCCGAAAATGGCAAGAGTTGGATTACAAATATGGCAAGTTACATCCGGGGTGTTACAACCCCCACGCTCGCAGCTTGAATGGCCTCCACAAAACTCGCAACTTAATTAACAAAAACATACAGATTAGCCATCATTTTCATAATAAAAATATCACATAGGCAGTGATTTGAAAATGCATATATTGTACGTATTCTGACGTGTCTAGATGATAAAAATAGATACCAAAGTTGTCATGCTAAGTACCACGTAATCGCGATTTCAAGCATACAAAGTGTATGTAGTTGAAAATAATCAGGAATCTGTAGACTTGTCATGGTGTAAATAATAAATTTACCATGGATGTGCAACCAGCCATGTTCCAGCAATGCAATTTGACATGGCTAGGGAAAAATAAATTTGTCAAGTCAATAAATCAGATAGTATGTAAAAAAAGAATTACCATGTGTTATGTAAAATTTCCATGGCAACTCCAATAGAATTTGACATGGCCAAGAACAAGGTTGGTAGACAAGAAAAATTACCGTGGTCTAATTAACAAAATTGCTATGGTATAACAATTAAAGTGCCATGCTATCTAAAAAACTACATTAGTCTAATTTATCAAATTGCCATAGTCTGAATAATATAATTGCCATGCTACCTAGAATCAAATTGCACATGATAAATTTAGGTAGTTTGCTCTCTAACACTTCTTTGAATTTTGTTCTTCCGAAAAAGATGGCAAACTTAGGGATTTGTTCTTTGAAACGATGGAAAATTTAGGAATTTGCCATGGGCACATGGAAAATTTTAGGAAATTTGTCCTCTAAAAAATACATGGAAACTTTTTTGAAATTTGTAATGGGCACATGTTAAGTTAGGGATTTGGTTCTTTGAAAAGTTGGAAAGTTTAGGAATTTGCCATGCATACATGGCAAGTTTGGGGATTTGTTCTCTAAAAAGCACGACAACTTTTGGAAATTTGTTCTTAAAAAAAGATGACAAATTAGGAATCTGCCCTGGGCATATGAAAAAATTAGGAGATTTGTTCTTTGAAAAGATAGCAAATTTAAGAATCTGCCAAGAGAACATGACAAAGTTAGTAAGTTTGTTATCTACAAAATTGCCAAATTTAGGATTTTGCCATGCAACAGAAGAGAAAATTTCCACATGTTTAATTTTGTGGTAGGGCTGGGTGGCACATATATAATCTGCCAAGCGGAATCAAAAGAATTTAAACATGGCAAAGAAAACTTGTGCTGACAAAAATATTGCCACGGGGAAAAAACATAGAAGAGTTTTCTAAGGTGGGTTGTATAGAAATTGCCATGGGGCAAAACCTATGACACACAGATTAACCACCCAAATATAAATGGCTAGTTAAGAAAAAAGAAAGCATACATGGTGAAACACAAAAAACTGAAGAGGGAAAATGTCGGTGTACAAAACTAGGGGCACATTTTTGTACCCCTTTACCTGTTGCACGAGCAGTCGGAGCCACGCCCGCGACCACACCAAGCAGAGCGAGGGAGGTGAGCTAAGGTAAGACCGAAGACACAAGACGACGCCAAGGCCAAGGCCACAAAGAGCATAGGGACAAAGCAGGCTCCCCCCGGCAAGACCCTTGCCGGGGCAGCTCGCCCCATACCAACGGAGTGAGCCACCCTTGAGCCCACGGCCCCAGCGCCATCATTAGCGTGGGGCCAGGGCTCGGAAAGGCACCTCTGAGGTGGCATGCAGATCTTTGTGACGAAGGACAGCCAAGGTCAAGTGAGGATGGGAAGGCAGCCATCCTCACCGAAGAAACCCACAAGACCCCCGGCAAGATCCTAGCCGGGGATGCCTGCGTGCCACGGTAAGACCCTTGCCGGGCCACCCGGCAAGGCCCTCGCCAAGCACGCCAGCAAGGCCACCATCAGGCCCGCACCAGCCAAGTCTCCACCGCCGTTTGCATGGAGCTGCCGACCCAACCAGCTGGGCAGGCATCTGCGTTGCAACATGCAGCCCTTCGTGGAGGCTCCGCCACCGCGCC
The DNA here is from genome assembly GCA_032464435.1 of Aegilops umbellulata. Classification (NCBI taxonomy): domain Eukaryota; kingdom Viridiplantae; phylum Streptophyta; class Magnoliopsida; order Poales; family Poaceae; genus Aegilops; species Aegilops umbellulata. The sequence goes on along the minus strand of CP136056.1, from coordinate 35,318,419 downwards.
ACCTCAGCTGCCTGCCTACCTACATGGCACCGCATGCACCGCTCGCCAGGGTGCGTGTCGAAGCTTAGAGGAGCGGCGACGGACGGGACGGGCCTCGCCCCGTCCCCGATAAAGCAAGAGGACACCTAAGCAGTGCATTAAAGGCACCTTGTCCTGTAATACAAGGGATAACCTCGTGCCACTGTAGACCTTTCCACCTCATGTGTGCCACTTTGGCAACCCCTTTTTCCTATAAAAGGACGCTCGAGGCGACCAGGAGAAGGATTCGGCTTTTTGGAGCTCGTTACACCCCGTAGCTAGCTCAAGAACACAGAATACATCCACCAAAGCACGAGTAGGGTTTTACGCATCCTCACGGCTCGAACCTGGATAAACGAACCGTGTGCTTCTCTGTCAGACCCGCTCTTCTCTCAACCCCGCGCCCCGCAACCGCAGTAGGGATTCTTGTGATCCAATAGGTGTCGTTTCCCACCGACATCTTTGGCGCGCCAGGTAGGGGGCGCGTTTGTGAGAATCTGGTCTAGTAGTTAGCCTAGAGATTCTTCGTCGCCATGGCCCCTAAGAAGAAGACGGCCACGGCGATCGGCTCGTTGGGGGCCGAACAGCCCGTGTCGATGCGGACGAGCAGCGGACCGGTCGCGGATAGGACTCGGGCCGCAGCCCGCGAGCACCAGCACCACCCAGCCAGTCGGAGCCTCGCGAGTGGCGTCGTTCGTGCAACAGAAGATCGGCTGCCCGCCGTCGGACCCAAGGACGGAGCTGGGCCCCCGCAGGCAGCGTGGGGCCCTCCGGGGGTGTCGTTGCGCCGGCTCCGGGCAGCGCGGCGACCTCCAGGACGCATAAACCGGCGACCACCCCGCGTTCTTCCCATGGTGTGCGCGCCGAGCAGCGTCACCACGTTGGTGACCCTGGGCACCGCCGTGGGAAGAGCCATGTGCGTCATCGGCAAGACGAAGGAGTTCAACACGCTCGCCGAAGCGCTGGTGAAAATGGCACGCAGCCGCTGGGTCGTGACGGAGTTCCTTCTAACATGGTTAGAAGTCGAAGCGCGCCGTGATCCACTCAGCTATCACCGCCACCTACACCAGAGGAAGACTTGGCGCGCGCACAACTGCTCCTCGACTTCCCTCCTGCCACGGAGAAGCTTGATGAGTGGAGGGCCACCATCTAGAGCCTCGTCGCCGTCGCGAACAAAGACGATCCGCGACTGGCGGGGCCCTCGGGTCAGCGCTCCACCTAACCACCACATGCTGGCGCTGGGAGGACCGAAGGAGCTGCAGACACAGTGCACTCTCCTCCTCCTCGCCAGCCGCCGCGGGCGTCGGCCCGTCGCAATGACGCTGGTGATAACATCTCCATAGCGTCGTCCGATCCGCGGACCCTCCGCGACCAGCGCCAGGTCCTTCGGGAGCGAGCTCACTAAGACGCTCGAACCACCGTCGAGCGGCGACGCGAAACGCCCCGCCAGTCGGACAAGCGGGTGGGACCCGCTGCCGACCACCCGGCACCGGGGGGCCCCGGCGGCCTACCTTACAAGGTAGGTTGCCCGGCTTTAACCCGTGAGCTGAGGCAGTTCCAGTGGCCGTCCCACCGCACCTTCAAGCCCGACGTCGGCGAGAAGTACACCGGCAAGACCCATCCGTCCGAGTTCCTCAGCATCTATACCATCGCGATGCAGGCGCTGGGGCTCGCGACGACAAGGTGCTTGCCAACTACTTCCCGCTAGCGCTCAAACCCAATGTAATGTCTTGGTTGATGCACTTGCCGGCGGACTCCATCTCTTCTTGGTCAGATCTGTGCCATGAGTTCGTTGGCGCCTTCACAGGAGGCCACCAAGCTCATGGCCAGGCCAGTGATTTGCATATCATTCCCCAGAAGGAAGGAGAGACCCTGCGCAAGTACAATCAGAGATTCAGCCGGGTGCAGTACAACATCCCTGACGTTCATCCCGCCGCTGTGATTAGTGCATTCCATCAGAACATGCGCAATCGCAAGATGCGCGAGGAGCTGGCGATGACCAAGGTTAAGGATGTGGCCGAGCTCTACGTTCTGGCCGACAGGTGCGCCCTGGCTGAAGAGGGAAGGAAGTACCCCGGCGAAGACGCCGGTGCGGAAACCGACTCTACCGATGAGGACGCCGCCGCCACGACGAAGAAGGGCCGACGTCGCAACAAGGAACACAAAGGCAAGGCTGTGCTGGACATTGAGGGATCTGACGATACCGGTGCCGGCAAGAAGGTCAAGGCAGACACCCCCGGCAAGGAGATTGCCGGGTGCGCTGCCTGCCGAGCCTTGGCGGCTACCGAAAAGCCAGGAAGCTCCGGCAAGCAATACTGCAAGATCCACCGCACCAAGGGCCACGCTCTCTAGAACTGCCGACAAGTCGAGCTGCTTGCTGAGAAGCAAAAGGCTGAGTACGAAAGGCGGGACAAGGAGAAAGACCAAGATGGTGCTGAGGGATCCGGCAAGAAGCATGGCGGCCAGGGAGGCCGCCTGGCAAGGACAATCAGCAGGAGAGGCCCGTCCGGGGCTGCGGCAAGAAGCAAGAAGACGACGACCACGACGAGGACGACGAGTCCGGTGAGCAAGGGTTCCAAAAGGCTACGGAGGCCATGTGCGTCGATGGCGGCGCCTCGCTGCATGCCTCTCACCGCCAGCTCAAGCAATGGGCGCGAGAGGTTACGGCGACGGAGCCGTCATTCGGCGCTTAGAAACCTCTAAAGTGGTCAAGCACGCCCCTCATCTTTGACGTCGAGGACCACCCTGACCGCACTACCGCGGTCGGGTGCTTGCCGTTGTTGGTTTCGCCAACAATACGCAACCTCAAGGTGAACAAGATGTTGGTTGATGGCGGGGCCGGCCTGAACCTGATCTCGCCTGTCGTTATCAGAAGGTTGCAAATCCCTGATGGAGACCTCGAGGAAACGGGCACCTTTCAGGGGGTCAATTCAGGGAGGAGCCAGCCGAAGGGAAAGGTCATGCTGCCCGTGACCTTTGGAGGAGAATTGAGCTACAGAACGGAGAAGATCGTCTTCGACGTAGCCGAGATCCCGTTGCCCTACAACGGGATCCTCGGCCGCCGGCACTAGCCAAGTTCATGGCGGCATCACACTACGCCTACAACAAGCTGACGATGCCCGGGCCGTTTACCATCATCTCCGTCCCCTCCGACAAGAAAGACGCGCTGATCTGCGCCGAACAACTCTACCGAGATGCAGTTGCAGCAGCTGCCATCAAGGCACCTGCTCCTGCCGCCAAAGGCCCGGGAAGAAGAAAGGAGCCCGACAAGACCTCTCGCACCCACTCCGGCAAGCGCACCTCTTTGGGGTGTTGTGCTACTGTTAAGGACGTGCCAGAGAGCTCTGCCGACAAGAGCAAGAGATCCAGAGCTGAGCCGCCGCAGACCAAGAAGGTGCCCATCGTGGAGGACGGCACGGGAGGGGCCTTCATCATAGGCTCCGCCCTCGACAGCAAATAGGAAGGCGAGCTCATCACCTTCCTGCGGGCAAATATCGATGTGTTTGCATGGCAAGCATTCGACATCCCCGGTGTTCCCAGGGAGGTGATTGAGCACCACCTAGCTGTCTGCCCCCACGCGCGGCCCGTCAAGCAGAAGGTCAGAAAGAAGGCTCTGGAGAGGCAGGAGTTCATCACAGAGGAGATCAGGAAGCTAGAAGCAGCATGTTTGGTGAGAGGGGTGCTCCATCCGACGTGGTTGGCCAACCTGGTAGTGGTGCGCAAGGCGAATGGGAAGTGGAGGTTGCGTATTGATTACACATATATTAATAAGGCTTGCCCTAAGGACCCCTTCCCATTGCCGCCCATTGACCAGATTATTGACTCCACGGCTGGGTGTGATCTGCTATCATTCCTTGATGCCTACTCGGGTAACCACCAAATCTTCATGACAAGAGAAGATGAAGAGAAGACAACATTCATCACCCCATGTGGTACGTATTGCTTTTTACGGATGCCTTTCGGGTTGAAGAGTGCTGGCTCAATGTTTGCAAGAGCGGTCCAAATTGGTTTTCAGCCTCAGCTCCATAGAAATATGGAAGCCTACATGGATGACATAGTGGTCAAAACCAAGGACGGGTCGACTCTTGTGCAAGATCTAGAAGAGACATTTGCCAACCTGCGCAAGATCAACCTCAAGTTGAACCCTGAGAAGTGTGCCTTCGACGTCCCGTCCTGCAAGCTTCTCGGGTTCTTCGTGTCGCAGCGCGGGATCGAGGCAAACCCAGACAAGATCAAGGCTATTGAGCAGATCGAGGCGCCCAAGCGGATCAAGGATGTGCGTCGGCTGCGTTGCCGCCATGAGCCGGTTCATCTCCAAGTCCGCCGAGCGCGCCCTTCCCTTTTTCAAGATCTTGAAAAAGGCGCACCCAATGGAGTGGACCCCAGAAGCCGAGGCCGCACTGCAGGACCTGAAGAAATACCTTTCCTCCACGCCAACACTAGTTGCGCCTAAACCATAAGAGCCGTTGCTGCTGTATCTAGCGGCGATGAATCAAGTGGTCAGCGCCGCACTAGTGGCCCACAGGGAGGTCGACGAGGAGGCAGCAATGGCGGCAAGGCCAGCGGAGGGCGAGCCGAAGATTCCCCTCGCAGGGCCCGGTGCCAACGAGGCGTGGCCCCTGACGGAGTCTGGCGCCACCAAGGCGATGCCCGCGCGGTCGAGTGAAGTGGTGCCCAAGAAGATGATGATGTAGCACCCGGTTTACTTTGTCAGCTCCCTCTTGCAGGGGGCTAGGTCAAGGTATTCCGGTGTGCAGAAATTTCTCTTCGGCCTCCTTATGGCCTCGAGGAAGCTGCGTCTCTACTTCTAGGCCCACGAAATCACTGTCATCACCCGCCTCCCGTTGCAACGGATACTGCACAACCCAGACGCAACCGGAAGGATTGTGGAATGGGTCGTGGGGCTGTCAAGCTTCGGCTTGAAGTTTGAAAGTACCTCGACAATTCAGAGTAGAGTCTTGGCAGAGTTCATCGCGGAATGGACCTCGACACCTGACGAAGATATCCAAGAGGCTACTCTCCCCGGCAAAGAGGCAGACTGCAACTGGGTCATGTACTTTGATGGAGCCTTCTCGCTGCAAGGCGCCGGTGTCGGTGTGCTGCTCGTCGCACCCACCGGAGAGCACCTCAAGTACGTGATCCAGATGCACTTTCCCAGGGAGATGTCCATCAGTAACACCGCCGAGTACGAGGGTTTGCTTGCCGGTCTCAGGATCGCGGCAGACCTCGGGGTTAAGAAGCTCATCATCAGGGGCGACTCACAGCTTGTTGTCAGGCAAGTCAACAAAGATTATCAGATCCCACTGATGGAAGCATACGTAGATGAGGTGAGGAAACTGGAGGAACGCTTTGACGGTATCCAGGCGGAACACGTCCACCGAGCGGAGAACGACGTCGCCGATTACCTGTCAAAGCATGCCGCATTCAAGCTACCTGTGGAACCAGGTACCTTTTTGCTCCGGTTAACTCAACCATCCATCGATCCATCAGCGGGGCAGAACAAGCGAAGAAAATGAGGTCCCGACAAGTACTTTCCTACCGAGCCCCCCGGGGCCGCCGGCAAGGGTACTGCCGCAGACGCTGAGCCTGCCCAAGAGCAATTGATTCCAGCAGGGCGTCAGGCCCTGGCTGTAGAGACAGTCGCTCCCATGGCGGAAGAGACACCTTTAGTCCTTGTCGTCGAGCCTCAGGCTCCGGCATGGTCGCAACATACAGTCCAATTCCTCTAGACGGGGGAGCTTCCCGAGGAGTAGGAAGAAGCGGAGAAAGTAGCCCCTCGGTCCGCCCTGTACCAGTTCATCGATGACGTCTTGTACCGGAGAAGGCCAAACAGTGTGAAACTCAAGTGCATCCCCTGGGAGGAAGGACTGGAGCTGTTGGCAGAGATACATGGAGGCATATGTGGCTCCCACATAGGGTCAAGGGCCCTTGCCGGGAAGGCGTTTCGACAAGGTTTCCTCTGGCCCACCGCCCTCTAGGATGCGACGACACTAGTCACCAAGTGTGAAGCGTGCCAGTTCCATTCAAAGAAGCTTCATCAACCAGCTCAAGCCCTTCAAACAATCCCTCTCTCCTGGCCATTCTCGGTCTGGGGGCTCGACATACCGGGCCCCTTCCCCCACGCCGTCGGGGGCTTTGAGTACTTGTACATTGCAATCGACAAGTTCACAAACTGGCCGGAGGTGGAAGCAGTGAGAAAGGTGACTGCTCAGTCAGCTGTCAAGTTTTTCAAAGGACCAGTCTGCCGTTTTGGTGTGCCAAACAGAGTCATCACCGACAACGGCACGCAGTTCACAAGCCACACCTTCATGCAATACATTCAAGACCTCGGCAGCAAGGTCTGTTTTGCTTCTGTGGCACACCCACGAAACAACGGACAAGCGGAGAGGGCGAATGCTGAAGTGTTGCGAGGCCTGAGGACAAAGACTTTCGACAAGCTGCACAAGACCAGAAGGCACTGGATTGATGAACTGCCGGCGGTTCTTTGGTCGGTCAAGACAACGCCAGATCGAGCTACAGGCCATACACCTTTTGCGCTGGTATACGGGGCAGAAGCAGTTCTCCCCACGGAACTCATATACGGGTCACCTCGAGTGATCGCTTATGATGAGCTTGAGCAAGAGCCGTTGCACCAAGATGACGCAACGCTCCTTGAGGAAGATCGTCTTCGGGCGGCTGTGAGAGCGGCACGCTACCAGCAAGCCTTGTGCCGCTACCATAGCCGCAAGGTTCATGCCCGAAGCTTTGAGAAAGGCGACCTTGTTCTTTGACGCGTTCAGTCGACCAGAATGCCAACAAGTTGACGCCGAAGTGGGAAGGCCCTTATCGGGTAAGACAAGTCACCAGGCCTGGCGCCGTCCGCCTGGAGACCGAGGATGCCATACCAGTGAGCAACTCCTAGAACATCGAGCATCTTCGCAAGTTTTACCCATAAGGCGCGGCTTGCTGGGCCTCCCGGCAAGCCACCTTTTGAACGAGCTATGCCGCAAGGCATGTGACCCTTTGTACAAAGCCAGGCGAAGACCCTGAGTAAGATTAAATGAAGCGCTGGCGCCCTAAGTTATAGCATGCATGCTAGGTCGAGTCTCGTCCTTGGTTAGGGTTGATAGTGCTTAGCGGCGGCTAACCCCTAGCTTAGAGGTCGAGTGCAGGACACATGAATACCCTTGCCGAGCTGCTTTGGAAGAAAGAGGACGGACCGGCGCCCGGGCCCCGGCAAGCCAGTGTTGCCGGGGGCTATGACAAGCAAAGATCCACCCGCGGCACGCTAAGGTTGCCGGGGGCTGCAGATTCAGATAAGTTCTTTATCCCTTATCATGCGTTTCGTTATGTACTGAGGTATGTGAAACCTCGTTTTATCCTTAGGCTACCGTGCTCCCCCCACTCCGGACCCCAGGACTCGTTTCCTCAGACCGAGTTTGGTCGTAGTCGCGGCAGCAAGGAAATAAAACGAGGAGCCTAAGCCCACCTCATCCCTGCCTCCGCCAAGAGCGTGAGGTAGGTCGAGCAAAGTGGGGGGACGGCAAGGCCTGTTGCCGGGCAAGAAGACGTTTATCTTAAAGGTAACAAGGATTTACTCCTTGCCGTGGGTTTTACCTACGAACGAAAAGCCCGGCAAACATCCCTTTTTCATTAAAAAACATTCCGTACAGGTACAGTTCATACGAAATGAAAAACATGAACAAGGGGATTACAAGTTCTAAAGTTAACACAGGCCCGATGGCTTACAAGACTAAAAAGAGATAAGATGCCTGTCGGTGTCAAAACCGGCGGATCTCGGGTAGGGGGTCCCGAACTGTGCGTCAAGGCCGGATGGTAACAGGAGACAAGGGACACGATGTTTTTACCCAGGTTCGGGCCCTCTCAATGGAGGTAAAACCCTACTCCTGCTTGATTAATATTGATGATATGGGTAGTACAAGAGTAGATCTACCACGAAATCATTGAGGCTAACCCCTAGAAGCTAGCCTATGGTATGATTGTGTATGATGATGATTGCCCTACGGACTACAACCGTCCGGTTTATATAGACACCGGATAGGGTTAGGGTTACACAGAGTCGGTTACATTGGTAGGAGATCTTGAGTATTTGCATTGCCTAGCTTGCCTTCCACGCCAAGGAAAATCCCATCCGGACACGAGACGAAGTCTTCAATCTTGTATCTTCATAGTCCAGGAGTCCGGTGAAGGTATAGTCCTGCTTCCCGAACACCCCCTAATCCAGGACTCCCTCAGTAGCCCCTGAACCAGGCTTCAATGACGACGAGTCCGGCGCGCAGATTGTCTTAGGCATTGCAAGGCGGGTTCCTCCTCCAAGTCCTTCATAGAAGATTGTAATCACCAAAAATAGTGTCCAGCTCTGCAAAAATAAGTTTCCACATATTGCCATAGAGAGAATAATATTAACACAAATCGAATCTGCTGACGTATTCCGCAGTGCGTCGACACGCTGTGGCCAAGCTCTTTATACAAATTGTTTTCATTTTTCCACCTCAGTGCGTTTAACGAGGCGGTTTCCTTGGCACGTCTTGTCAAAGCAGAGATCATGTGCCCCTTTTAATGGGATTCTCATCAATACGGATGTTGGTAACCCAACCGCGCCATCTACCACGGCGCTTGGGAGGCAAGTGACTTTTATTAGGTAGGTGGGGACGCATAACCGCATCCGCCCATATAAGGGGATAAGGATCCACCTTTTCACCTATGCCTTCTTCCTCCTTCACCAATCCATCTCTCGCGCACTCAAGCTCCAGTGCCCAAACCCGCTCTTCCCACCTCAACCTTCTCCAGCAATGTCCGGAGCGGGAGGCAAGTGGATGGTGTCCTCCGTTATGGAGGTTCAAGTAAAAAAGCTAAGGAAAGCCGGATACCTGTCCAAGGACATCCCGCACTGGCTTCCCGAGGAGGGGAAGCTTCTACCCACCCCAAGGCCCCATGAGAGGGTTGTTTTCCTTCCCCACTTCCTTCGCGGACTGGGTTTTCCACTTCACCCATTTGTCCGGGGACTCATGTTCTACTATGGCCTAGATTTCCACGATCTGGCCCCGAACTTCATCCCCAACATCTCGGCGTTTATCGTCGTGTGCGAGGCCTTCCTCCGCGTCCGCCCTCATTTCGGACTTTGGCTCAAGACCTTCAATGTCAAGCCCAAGGTGGTGCGCGGTAGCCAAGCGGAGTGCGGAGGCGCTATGGCTGGCAAGATAGCCAATGTCTTCTGGTTCCAGGGCTCCTTTGTGGAGACCCTAAAGGGGTGGCAAGCCGGGTGGTTTTACATCACCGAGCCCCGCGATCTGGAATGGGTCGCGGCCCCCGAATTCAGATCCGGACCCCCCACGCGGCTTGTGTCTTGGAAAGAGACGGGCCTGTCGTGGGGCAACGAGGAAGAGGTGGCCGGACTGAAGACCTACATCAAGTCCCTGGTAGACAAGCCAATCCGGCTGGTCAATATAGTCCAGGTCATGCTCGTTCATCTGGTCCTCCCGTGCCAACAACGGGATGTCAATTTGTGGGAGTTCGACCCGGCGCAGCACCGAACCCTCAGCAGGCTCTTTGACACGTCATATGAAGACGTCTGGAAGGTGCTAATCAAAGGTGCCGAAGCCCCCGCATCCGCTTCCGAGGACCGCGGATACAGCTCGCAGCGTCATGCTAGCGAGGTAAGCTATTTATGCCTTTGACAGGATCATTAAGCTCTTTTTGCATAGATTAACTCTATGTGGGATCTAAACTCCCTTACCTTTGACAGGCTTGGCAGGCGATATCCGGACCAATTACCTATCCGGCTCCCCTGCCCAAAGACCCAGCCCCAGCTCTCCTGGTGCGGCTGCTGACTCCGGCGCCTTACGTGGTGCCGGAGAAGAAGGTCAAGAAGAAGAAGACCATCGGGACTCGAAAGAGTGCCCGTAACTTGGTGGTGTCGGACTCGTTGTCTAACGAGTCCGAGGCGCCCTCCTCTCGTGAGAACGAGGAGGAGGGAGAAGAAAGCTCTCCCCCCAGTGGAGGGAGAAAAGAAGAAGAAGAGGGCCGCCCCATCGGGGGAGGCCGAGGGGTCTAGGAAGAGGAAGACCCCTCCGCCGGACTACTCCCACGATGCCGCAAAGAGTGGAGAGGAGTGGCCGGACAGGGCCAAGCGTCCGGCAAAATCGTAAGTATTCGCATACCAGAATGACTCATGATATTCCTTTAATGCACAGCTTTCCCTAATGTCGAATGCGATTTATGCAGCCCGCCCCATGCCGGACTCGACGATTCATCGAGCGGCTCCCTGGACACGTCGGACGTGAACTCAATTCCGCCCGCTGTCTCCCCCCGTACCGCAGACGACGCCGAAGTGGCGTCGCGACAAGCTCCGGGGCAGGAGGAGGTGGTCCTGGAGGAGCCGAAAGGCGACCTCCCAGACCCCAGGAATAAAGGGGACAAAACCCCCCAGGGCTCCGGGTCCGGCTTTGTGCCGGACGCCGCGCCGGACACTTCAACAGTTCTGGTTCGCGGTAGGCGAACTCCTTCCAAGAGGAGCAAGCCTTCTGAGCCAGAAGCCTCCATCCAACCGGAGGTGCCGGACAATCTGCTGGAGGTGCTTGACGGCGCCTCCATCGACGAGGAACACCGTACTATTATGGGTACGGTGATTCGAAGGGTTCAGTCCGCCAAGAGCGGACTGACTGAAGCTTGCGCTAGCCTTCTGACAGACTTCGAGGTAAGTAGAAAATATGTCAAAATATGACCGCATAGACAGTAGCCCCTGATGCTCTGTTCGGTGTTCGAAAGGAAAAGCCGAATAGAGGATCTATTAATTTTCATAGGAGTCTAACAATAAAGAGTCAATATGCGTATGCAGGCTTCGCTGCTATCCACCGCCGCGCTGACTGCACAGGCGGAAGTCCTAAAGAAGGACCTCGGGCGGACCGAGCAAGAGCTCGGCATTGCCGAACAGCAGCTCGAGGAAAAAGAAGGTAAGAAATACCCTATAAAGAAAAAAGGTGCCTATAGAGAGGCGTGATTGCAAAAAAAAGAATTACAGGATCGTGTTGCTTATTGTAGGGGCCACAAATGAGGTGGCGACCCTCAAGCAGGCGCTCACTGAGGCCGAAAAGAAAACGGCCGAGGAGCGCACCGAGCGAGAGAGGCTTGGGGCTCAGGTTGGCGAGGTGCAGTAGGAGCTGCAGGCTCTCATGAAAAAACATGAGAGCTTGGAGCTTGAGTCAAAGGCACAAGCATCCGAGCTCGCGTCGGCCCTCGAGACCGCCAAGGGTGCCAAGGCCGAAGCCCAAAAGGCCCTCCAAGAGTTGGAGGAGATGAAAAAGATAGCAGCGGGTAAGGCATTCTTAATGCAAAGTAGGAATATAAAAGTAAACTACTTGTCACTTACCCGAATCCGGAGTTCTCCAGGGGCGTTCGCAGATCTTCCCCGCAGTGTAGCCGCCGCCGCCGCGTGCTACCGAGCTGAAGAGGGCAACTCGACGGAGAGTGTGTTCTGGTCTCAGTATTCTGAGGCCGGACACCCTGTGCCTTTGAGCGATCAGCTGAAATAGCTGGTCGAGCTCCACAAGGCGGCCGAACAAGCCATGAAGGGCTTGCTAGTTCGGCTGTGGCCTGGAGAGGCCCTGCCTGGGAGCTACTTCGGGCTGGTGCGGGGGTTGGTGGAGGCCTGTCCACGGCTTGAGGTCATCAAGCGTTCCTCCTGTATCGAAGGTGCCCGGAGGGCCCTTGCCCGTGCAAAGGTGCACTGGGGTAAGCTTGACGGAGAGAAGCTGGTGAAGGACGGGCCGCCGCAGGGGAAGGAGCATCGCAAGCCCGAGAACTACTACAAGGATGTTCTTGCTGGTGCCCGCCTTATTGCGGATGAATGTACTAGAGATGTAATATTTGAATGAACTCGCTCGTGTTTATCCTGTGCGCTTGAAAACTTGTTCATATGCGCTAAGCAATGCTTATGGAATTTAAAATATTATTTTCTGTGCGGCCGTTTATCAAAAATTGAGAGATGGCCAGTCGTCGGCTTCTGCACCCATGCCGCTAGTGCTGGGGTGTTTGGGATAAACCTGAGCGCTCATTTTCCCATGGTTGGGTCCTTCGAGGGAGGCGCTCAGCACAACGAACCAGGCAATCGGACTATAATGCTTGAACACTCTCACTTAGCCATAGAACTTTATAGTTTTAAATTTCGGCGAAGCCCCTAGTTCGGAAGACCGAATTCGGAGCGCTATCCACGCCTTTGGCCGGACAGAGCCAGCTCCTCGCTCGAAGCGGCATAAGTCTTTAGGGAGTCGAAAAACCTCTCGAACAGCGACCGGTCTCTCGCCTTATCATGACAGTCAGTTTTAGCTTTCTCCACTGAGGTGCTTAACCCAGCTGAACCGGGGCACAGTCGCAGTGGTTCTCCTAGTGCTACCTTAGCCGATATAACGGAAGGTAAGGCACCAAAACGTAGGAGCCGGGCAAACCCAACTATTGACCCAAATCATGATTCGGAGCCGATGCATATAATGCTATAAGTTCGAGGCGCCGCACTTGTGGAAGTGTACGGTCTTCTCACGCCAGATGGAAGGCTACTGAAGCCCCTGGCGTGTTTGCCGTACCATGGTGTACGGGTGCTATCATGTTACTTGATAAACATATATATTAAAAGAGAATAGTGCAAAAAATAGGAGAAAAAGCTATGCATTGTTTATAAAGAGGCTATTTATCAAAGCCGAACGATACAAGTAGTGCAATGAGCAAAAAGATAGCAGACTATTTAACATGTCCTGGCCAGGGGCAGGCCGCGGAATTAAGTTCAGAACAGATACACCGCTCGTAATAGAGACCACCTGAGAATTCCATAATGCGGCGTAGCTTTGTCTGCTTCCCTGGACCTTGCATCGTTTGTGCGGCAGCCGAATTGTCGAACAGGTCGTCCGAAGTGTGGAGTCCTGAAAGTAGTAAAAAGAATCCGACAGCCCCTAGTATGTTTTAAGCCGTATTGTGAGCATGCCGTTACTGTGCCCCTTCCCCTGCGCCCCTGGTATTTCGAGGGCGTAATTATGTACGCGAGATACTAGCTCCGCCATGCCGCGATGGCAGGGGTTGGGGCCGCATTGCTACGCCTGCTCAGAACGTGCCAGGCGGTCTTGTTGTAGGTTACTCCGGGCGCGCTTGGCAGTGTCTGGCTTTTTAACGGCCGGACTGGAGAGTTGCCTAAAAAGGCTGCTTTGTACTTCCGTCGCGAGAGCCGCCGTGTGCTCCTCCGTACGGAGGGAGCGTTCGGTGTTTCCGTTGACCGTGATTACTCCTCGAGGGCCTGGCATCTTGATCTTGAGGTATGCGTAGTGCGACACCGCATTGAATTTGGCAAATGCGGTTCGTCCGAGCAGGGCGTGATAGCCACTGCGGAATGGGACTATGTCGAAGATTAACTCTTCGCTTCGGAAGTTATCCGGAGATCCGAAGACCACATCAAGTGTTACGGAGCCTGTACAGTTGGCTTCCACACCTGGTATAACGCCTTTAAAGGTCGTTCTTGTGGGCTTAATCCTTGATGGATCTATGCCCATTTTCCGCACTGTATCCTGATAAAGCAGGTTCAGGCTACTGCCGCCGTCCATGAGGACTCTTGTGAGATGAAATCCATCGATGATTGGGTCGAGAACCAATGAGGCAAAGCCGCCATGACGGATGCTAGTGGGGTGGTCCCTTCGATCAAAAGTGATCGGACAAGAGGACCATGGGTTGAACTTTGGGGCGACTGGCTCCATTGCGTATACGTCCCTTAGCGCACGCTTCCGCTCTTTCTTGGGAATGTGGGTTGCGTATATCATGTTCACAGTCCGCACTTGTGGGGGAAATCCCGTCTGTCCATTGATGTTCGGCGGCCTGGGCTCCTCCTCGTCATCGCTATGGAGCCCCTTGTCTTTGTTTTCGGCTCTTAACTTGCCTGCCTGCTTGAACACCCAACAATCCCTGTTGGTGTGATTGGCCGGCCTTTCGGGGGTGCCATGGATCTGGCACAAGTGGTCGAGTATTCGCCCTGAGTATTCTTTTTGAATGCCTTTTTCCGCTAACCGGATTTATAGCCTCTGAATCCGGCGTTGACTGTCGTATCTTCATTGCTGTCGCTGCTAACGCGGCGCTTTTGCTTTTTTCGACGTGTCCTGCCACTTTTGTCCTTAGTATCCGAATTACCAGGGTTCTTTGATAAGTTCTTGCTGCGAGCTAGCCAGCTATCTTCGCCCGCGCAAAAGCGGGTCATGAGTGTCGTGAGGGCTGCCATGGATTTCGGCTTTTCCTGTCCCAGGTGCCGGGCAAGCCACTCGTCACGGATGTTATGCTTGAAGGCTGCTAGGGCCTCTGCGTCCGGACAGTCGACTATCTGGTTTTTCTTTGTTAGGAAACGTGTCCAGAATTGCCTGGCCGATTCCTCTGGCTGCTGAATTATGTGGCTTAGGTCGTCGGCATCCGGTGGTCGCACATAAGTGCCCTGGAAGTTGTCGAGGAATGCGGCTTCCGGGTCCTCCCAAGAACCGATTGAGTTCGTTGGTAGGCTGTTAAGCCAGTGCCGGGCCGGTCCTTTGAGTTTGAGAGGGAGGTATTTGATGGCGTGTAAATCATCGCCACATGCCATGTGGATGTGAAGGAGATAGTCCTCGATCCATACCGCCGGGTCTGTAGTGCCATCGTATGATTCGATGTTTACGAGTTTGAAACCCTCTGGGATTTTATGATCCGTTACTTCATCTGTGAAGCATAGTGGGTGTGCGGCGCCCCTGTACTGGGCTATGTCACGACGCAGCTCAGAAGAGCCATGCCTGTTGTGTTCGTCCCGGCCGGATTTATTGTGTCCAGAGTGAAAATCACCGTCACGTGTCGTCGGGCGCCTGCGCGATCCGTAGATCGATCTTGTTTGCCTTGATTTATCCTCCAGTATATCTCGCAGGTCCGGCGCATTTTCCCTTGCCTTGGTTGAGCGGCGTTGGGGCATGGCTTGGGTGGAGGTTCGACAGGCCTCTCTGTCGCGGCCGCGAGGTGGCCGGTCTGCCGTGTCGTGCGCTGGTGATGTAGGTGCTTCTTCCTCTGATCGGGATAGCAGCCTGCGCTTAGGATAATTCTTGGAGGGGCGCTCGAGTTCATACTCTTCGGCCGCAAGGACTTCAGTCCATCTATCAGCTAGCAAATCTTGATCAGCTCTAAGTGTTGGGGAACGTTGCAGAAAATTAAAATTTTTCCTACGGTTTCACCAAGATCCATCTATGAGTTCATCTAGCAACGAGTATTCAGATTAGATAGCATCTACATACCACTTTGTAGATCGCAACGGAAGCGTTCGAGTGAACGTGGATGAGGTAGTCGTACTTGCCGTGATCCAATTCACCGATGATCTAGTACCGAACGGACGGCACCTCCGCGTTCAACACACGTACGGGACGGGAGACGTCTTCTCCTTCTTGATCCAGCAAGGGGGGAGGAGAGGTTGAGGAAGATCCAGCACGACGGTGTGGTGGTGGATGCAGCAGAACTCCGGCAGGGCTTCGCTAAGCAACTACGGGAGGAGGAGGAGGTGTTGCAGGGAGGAGGGGGCGCCAGGGCATTGGGGTTGGTTTGCTCCTCCTTTTCCCCACTATATATAGGGCCAAGGGAGAGGGGGAGGCGCAGCCCTTGCCCCTTCCTCCAAGGAAGGGTGCGGCCTAGGGTGGGGGAGGAGTCCATCCTCCCCAAGGCACCTCGGAGGTGCCTTCCCCCCTTTGGACTCTCCCCTCTCCAAGTTTCCTTGGCGCATGGGCCCTTGGGGCTGGTTCCCCTTGGCCCAAGCAGGCCAAGGCGCACCCCCTAAGGCCCATGTGGCCCACCAAGGCAGGTGGCCCCACCTGGTGGACCCCGGGACCCCTCCGGTGGTCCCGGTACAATACCGATAACACCGAAACTTGTCCCGATGGCCAAAATAGCACTTCCTATATATAATTCTTTACCTCCGGACCATTCCGGAACTTCTCGTGACGTCCGGGATCTCATCCGGGACTCCGAACAACATTCGGGTTACTGCACATACATATCTTCACAACCCTAGCGTCACCGAACCTTAAGTGTGTAGACCCTACGGGTTCGGGAGACATGCAGTCATGACCGAGACGGCTCTCGGGCAATAACCAACAGCGGGATCTGGATACCCATGTTGTCTCCCACATGCTCCACGATGATCTCATCGGATGAACCACGATGTCAAGGATTCAATTAATCCCGTATACGATTCCCTTTGTCAATCGGTATTTTACTTGCCCGAGATTCGATCGTCGGTATACCAATACCTCGTTCAATCTCGTTACCGGAAAGTCACTTTTCTCGTTACCGTAATGCATGATCCTTGTGATCAAACACTTTGATCACCTTGAGCTCATATGATGATGCATCACCGAGAGGGCCCGGTGATACCTCTCCGTCAAGCGGAGTGACAAATCCCAGTCTCGATCCGTGTCAACCCAACAGACACTTTCAGAGATACCCGTAGCATACCTTTATAGTCACCCAGTTACGTTGTGACGTTTGGCACACCCAAAGCACTCCTACGGTATCCGGGAGTTACACGATCTCATGGTCTAAGGAAAGGATACTTGACATTGGATAACTCTAGCAAACGAACTATGCGATCTTATGCTATGTTTAGGATTGGGTCTTGTCCATCACATCATTCTCCTAATGATGTGATCCCGTTATCGATGACATCCAATGTCCATAGTCAGGAAACCATGACTATCTGTCGATCAACGAGTTAGTCAACTAGAGGCTCACTAGGGACATGTTTGTTGTCTGTTATTCACACATGTATTACGATTTCCGGTTAACACAATTATAGCACGAATAAAGACAATTATCATGAATAAGGAAATATAATAATAATGCTTTTATTATTGCCTCTAGGGCATATTTCCAACAATCTCCCACTTGCACTAGAGTCAATAATCTAGTTACATTGTGATGAATCGAACACCCATAGAGTTCTGGTGCTGATCATGTTTTGCCTTAGGGAGAGGTTTAGTCAACGGATCTGCGACATTCAGATCCGTGTGCACTTTACAAATTTCTATGTCTCCATCTTGAACATTTTCACGAATGGAGTTGAAGCGACGCTTGATGTGCCTAGTCTTCTTGTGAAACCTGGGCTGCTTTGCAAGTGCAATAGCTCCAGTGTTGTCACAGAAGAGCTTGATTGGCCCCGACGCATTGGGTATGACTCCGAGGTCGGTGATGAACTCCTTCACCCATATTGCTTCATGTGCTGCCTCCGAGGCTGCCATGTACTCCGCTTCACATGTAGATCCCGCCACGACGCTTTGCTTGCAACTGCACCAGCTTACTGCCCCACCATTCAAAATATACACGTATCCGGTTTGTGACTTAGAGTCATCCAGATCTGTGTCGAAGCTAGCGTCGACGTAACCTTTTACGACGAGCTCTTCGTCACCTCCATAAACGAGAAACATTTCCTTAGTCCTTTTCAGGTACTTCAGGATATTCTTGACCGCTGTCCAGTGTTCCTTGCCGGGATTACTTTGGTACCTTCCTACCAAACTTACGGCAAGGTTTACATCAGGTCTGGTACACAGCATGGCATACATAATAGAACCTATGGCTGAGGCATACGGGATGACGCTCATCTCTTCTATATCTTCTGCCGTGGTCGGACATTGAGCTGAGCTCAATTTCACACCTTGTAACACAGGTAAGAACCCTTTCTTAGATTGATCCATATTGAACTTCTTCAATATTTTATCAAGGTATGTGCTTTGTGAAAGACCTATGAGGCGTCTCGATCTATCTCTATAGATCTTGATGCCTAATATATAAGCAGCTTCTCCAAGGTCCTTCATTGAAAAAGTCTTATTCAAGTAGGCCTTAATGCTGTCCAAGAGTTCTATATCATTTCCCATCAAAAGTATGTCATCTACATATAGTATGAGAAATGCTACAGAGCTCCCACTCACTTTCTTGTAAACACAGGCTTCTCCATAAGTCTGTGTAAACCCAAACGCTTTGATCATCTCATCAAAGCAAATGTTCCAACTCCGAGATGCTTGCACCAGCCCATAAATCGAGCGTTGGAGCTTGCACACCTTGTCAGCATTCTTAGGATCGACAAAACCTTCTGGCTGCATCATATACAATTCTTCCTTAAGGAAACCATTAAGGAATGCCGTTTTGACGTCCATTTGCCATATCTCATAATCATAGTATGCGGCAATTGCTAACATGATTCGGACGGACTTCAGCTTCACTACCGGTGAGAAAGTCTCATCGTAGTCAACCCCTTGAACTTGTCGATAACCCTTAGCGACAAGACGAGCTTTATAGATGGTCACATTACCATCCGCGTCTGTCTTCTTCTTAAAGATCCATTTATTTTCTATGGCTCGCCGTTCAACGGGCAAGTCAGTCAAAGTCCATACTTCGTTTTCATACATGGATCCTATCTCGGATTTCATGGCTTCCAGCCATTTGTCGGAATCCGGGCCCGCCATTGCTTCCTCATAGTTCGAAGGTTCACCGTTGTCTAACAACATGATCTCCAAGACAGGGTTGCCGTACCACTCTGGTGCGGAACGTGTCCTTGTGGACCTTCGAATTTCAGTAGGAGCTTGATCAGAAGCATCTTGATCATCATCATTAATTTCCTCTCTAGTCGGTGCAGGCACCTCAGAAACGTTTTCTTGAGTTTCGCCATTTTCCGGTTCAAGAGGTAACACTTCATCAAGTTCTACTTTCCTCCCACTTACTTCTTTCGAGAGAAACTCTTTCTCTAGAAAGGATCCATTCTTGGCAACAAAGATCTTGCCTTCGGATCTGTGGTAGAAGGTATACCCAACAGTTTCTTTTGGGTATCCTATGAAGACGCATTTTTCCGATTTGGGTTCGAGCTTTTCAGGTTGAAGTTTCTTGACATAAGCATCGCATCCCCAAACTTTTAGAAACGACAGCTTAGGTTTCTTCCCAAACCATAATTCATACGGTGTCGTCTCAACGGATTTCGACGGAGCCCTATTTAAAGTGAATGCGGCAGTCTCTAAAGCATAGCCCCAAAAAGATAGCGGTAGATCGGTAAGAGACATCATAGATCGCACCATATCTAATAGAGTGCGATTACGACGTTCGGACACACAATTACGCTGAGGTGTTCCAGGCGGCGTGAGTTGTGAAACTATTCCACATTTTCTTAAGTGTGTGCCAAATTCATGACTCAAGTATTCTCCTCCACGATCTGATCGTAGAAACTTGATCTTTCTATCACGTTGATTTTCAACCTCACTCTGAAATTCCTTGAACTTTTCAAAGGTCTCAGACTTGTGTTTCATTAAGTAGATATACCCATATCTACTCAAGTCATCAGTGAGGGTGAGAACATAACGATAGCCACCGCGAGCCTCAACACTCATTGGACCGCACACATCGGTATGTATGATTTCCAATAAGTTGGTTGCTCGCTCCATTGTTCCTGAGAACGGAGTCTTGGTCATTTTACCCATGAGGCATGGTTCGCACGTGTCAAATGATTCATAATCAAGAGACTCTAAAAGTCCATCTGCATGGAGCTTCTTCATGCGTTTGACACCTATGTGACCAAGGCGGCAGTGCCACAAATATGTGGGACTATTCTTATCAACTTTAACTCTTTTGGTATTCACACTATGAATATGTGTATCATCACGTACGAGATTCATTAAGAATAAACCATTAACCATCGGAGCATGACCATAAAACATATCTCTCATATAAATAGAACAACCATTATTCTCGGATTTAAATGAGTAGCCATCTCGAATTAAGCGAGACCCAGATACAATGTTCATGCTCAAACTTGGCACTAAATAAAAATTATTGAGGTTTAAAACTAATCCCGTAGGTAAATGTAGAGGCATCGTGCCGACGGCGATCACATCGACCTTGGAACCATTCCCGACGCGCATCGTCACCTCGTCCTTCGCCAGTCTCCGTTTATTCCGCAGCTCCTGTTTTGAGTTACAAATGTGAGCAACTGCACCGGTATCAAATACCCAAGAGCTACTACGAGTACTGGTAAGGTACACATCAATTACATGTATATCACATATACCTTTGGTTTTGCCGGCCTTCTTGTCCGCTAAGTATTTGGGGCAGTTCCGCTTCCAGTGACCACTTCTCTTGCAATAAAAGCACTCAGTTTCGGGCTTGGGTCCATTCGTTGGCTTCTTCCCGGCAACTTGCTTACCGGGCGCGGCAACTTCCTTGCCGTCCTTCTTGAAGTTCTTTTTACCCTTGCCCTTCTTGAACTTAGTGGTTTTATTCACCATCAACACTTGATGTTCTTTCTTGATTTCTACCTCTGCTGATTTGAGCATAGCATATACTTCAGGAATGGTCTTTACCATCCCCTGCATATTGTAGTTCATCACAAAGCTCTTGTAGCTAGGTGGAAGCGACTGGAGGATTCTGTCAATGACCGCTTCTTCCGGGAGATTAACTTCCAGTTGAGTCATGCGGTTGTGCAACCCAGACATTTTGAGTATGTGTTCACTGACAGAACTATTTTCCTCCATCTTACAGCTAAAGAATTTGTCGGAGACTTCATATCTCTCGACCCGGGCATGAGCTTGGAAAACCATTTTCAGCTCTTCGAACATCTCATATGCTCCATGTCTCTCAAAACGCTTTTGGAGCCCCGGCTCTAAGCTGTAAAGCATGCCGCATTGAACGAGGGAGTAATCATCGCAGCGTGACTGCCAAGCGTTCATAACGTCTTTTTCTGCAGGGAGAATAGGTGCGTCACCTAGCTGTGCTCTTAGGACATAATCTTTCTTGGCAGCTATGAGGATAATCCTCAGGTTCCGGACCCAGTCCGTATAGTTGCTACCATCGTCTTTCAGCTTGGTTTTCTCTAGGAACGCGTTGAAGTTGAGAACTACGTTGGCCATTTGATCTACAAGACATATTGTAAATATTTAGACTAAGTTCATGATAATAAAGTTCATTTAATCAAATTATTTAATGAACTCCCACTTAGATAGACATCCCTCTACTAGTCATCTAAGTATTACATGATCCGAGTCAACTAGGCCGTGTCCGATCATCACGTGAGACGGACTAGTCAACATCGGTGAACATCTTCATGTTGATCGTATCTTCTATACGACTCATGCTCGACCTTTCGGTCTTCTGTGTTCCGAGGCCATGTCTGTACATGCTAGGCTCGTCAAGTCAACCTAAGTGTTTTGCGTGTGTAAATCTGGCTTACACCCGTTGTATGCGAACGTAAGGACCTATCACACCCGATCATCACGTGGTGCTTCGGAACGACGAACCTTAGCAACGGTGCACAGTTAGGGAGAACACTTTCTTGAAATTATTATGAGGGATCATCTTATTTACTACCGTCGTTCTAAGTAAACAAGATGCAAAAACATGATAAACATCACATGCAATCAAATAATAAACGTGACATGATATGGCCAATATCACATAGCTCCTTTGATCTCCATCTTGGGGCTCCATGATCATCTTGTCACCGGCTTGACACCATGATCCTCATCATCATGATCTTCATCATCGTGTCTCCATGAAGTTGCTCGCCAACTATTACTTCTACTACTATGGCTAACGCGTTTAGCAATAAGGTAAAGTAATTTACATGGCGATTCTCAATGACACGCAGGTCATACAAAAAATAAAGACAACTCCTATGGCTCCTGCCGGTTGTCATACTCATCGACATGCAAGTCGTGATTCCTATTACAATAGCATGAACATCTCATACATCACATATAGATCATTCATCATACATCACAACTTTGGCCATATCATATCACAAAGCACTTGCTGCAAAAACAAGTTAGACGTCCTCTAATTGTTGTTGCAAGTTTTACGTGGCTGAATTAGGGTTCTAGCAAGAATGTTTTCTTACCTACGTTCAAACCACAACGTGATTTGTCAATCTCTATTTACCCTTCATAAGGACCCTGTTCATCGAATCCGATCCAACTAAAGTAGGAGAGACAGACACCCGCCAGCCACCTTATGCAACTAGTGCATGTTAGTCGGTGGAACCGGTCTCACGTAAGCGTACGTGTAAGGTTGGTCCGGGCCGCTTCATCCCACAATACCGCTGAATCAAGATTGACTAGTAACGGCAAGAAGAATTGACAACATCTACGCCCACAACAAATTGTGTTCTACTCGCACAAGAAGAACTATGCATAGACCTAGCTCATGATGCCACTGTTGGGGAACGTTGCAGAAAATTAAAATTTTTCCTACGGTTTCACCAAGATCCATCTATGAGTTCATCTAGCAACGAGTATTCAGATTAGATAGCATCTACATACCACTTTGTAGATCGCAACGGAAGCGTTCGAGTGAACGTGGATGAGGTAGTCGTACTTGCCGTGATCCAATTCACCGATGATCTAGTACCGAACGGACGGCACCTCCGTGTTCAACACACGTACGGGACGGGAGACGTATTCTCCTTCTTGATCCAGCAAGGGGGGAGGAGAGGTTGAGGAAGATCCAGCACGACGGTGTGGTGGTGGATGCAGCAGAACTCCGGCAGGGCTTCGCTAAGCAACTACGGGAGGAGGAGGAGGTGTTGCAGGGAGGAGGGGGCGCCAGGGCATTGGGGTTGGTTTGCTCCTCCTTTTCCCCACTATATATAGGGCCAAGGGAGAGGGGGAGGCTCAGCCCTTGCCCCTTCCTCCAAGGAAGGGTGCGGCCTAGGGTGGGGGAGGAGTCCATCCTCCCCAAGGCACCTCGGAAGTGCCTTCCCCCCTTTGGACTCTCCCCTCTCCAAGTTTCCTTGGCGCATGGGCCCTTGGGGCTGGTTCCCCTTGGCCCAAGCAGGCCAAGGCGCACCCCCTAAGGCCCATGTGGCCCACCAAGGCAGGTGGACCCACCTGGTGGACCCCGGGACCCCTCCGGTGGTCCCGGTACAATACCGATAACACCGAAACTTGTCCCGATGGCCAAAATAGCACTTCCTATATATAATTCTTTACCTCCGGACCATTCCGGAACTCCTCGTGACGTCCGGGATCTCATCCGGGACTCCGAACAACATTCGGGTTACTGCACATACATATCTTCACAACCCTAGCGTCACCGAACCTTAAGTGTGTAGACCCTACGGGTTCGGGAGACATGCAGTCATGACCGAGACGGCTCTCGGGCAATAACCAACAGCGGGATCTGGATACCCATGTTGGCTCCCACATGCTCCACGGTGATCTCATCGGATGAACCACGATGTCAAGGATTCAATTAATCCCGTATACGATTCCCTTTGTCAATCGGTATTTTACTTGCCCGAGATTCGATCGTCGGTATACCAATACCTCGTTCAATCTCGTTACCGGAAAGTCACTTTTCTCGTTACCGTAATGCATGATCCTTGTGATCAAACACTTTGATCACCTTGAGCTCATATGATGATGCATCACCAAGAGGGCCCGGTGATACCTCTCCGTCAAGCGGAGTGACAAATCCCAGTCTCGATCCGTGTCAACCCAACAGACACTTTCAGAGATACCCGTAGCATACCTTTATAGTCACCCAGTTACGTTGTGACGTTTGGCACACCCAAAGCACTCCTACGGTATCCGGGAGTTACACGATCTCATGGTCTAAGGAAAGGATACTTGACATTGGATAACTCTAGCAAACGAACTATGCGATCTTATGCTATGTTTAGGATTGGGTCTTGTCCATCACATCATTCTCCTAATGATGTGATCCCGTTATCGATGACATCCAATGTCCATAGTCAGGAAACCATGACTATCTGTCGATCAACGAGTTAGTCAACTAGAGGCTCACTAGGGACATGTTTGTTGTCTGTTATTCACACATGTATTACGATTTCCGGTTAACACAATTATAGCACGAATAAAGACAATTATCATGAATAAGGAAATATAATAATAATGCTTTTATTATTGCCTCTAGGGCATATTTCCAACACTAAGTTGTTGCTGCTTTTTCTTTAGGCTATTCGCCGTGGCTAAAAGCCTGCGTTTGAAACGCTCTTGTTCGGCGGGGTCTGATGGTATGACAAATTCGTCGTCATCGAGGCTTGCTTCGTCTTCGGAGGGAGGCATATAGTTATCGTCCTCAACCTCCCGTTCTGCCGCACTCTCATGAGGGCTGGCTTCTCTATCTTCCTGCGCTGAATCCTGCTGGGCTGGGTGTTCTTCGGCGCTATCCGGGGTAGTATTATCCCCCGTGCCGGAATCACCGTTTTTGCTCTGGCGAGATTTAGAGCGGCGCCGTTGACGTCGGCGCTTTGGCTGTTTCTTGGAGGTGTCATCCCCCGCTGTTCCATCGCCATCTCCATCCTTTGGAGTATCCACCATGTATACGTCATATGACGAGGTGGCCGTCCAGCGCCCTACAGGTGCTGGTTCTTGTTCGTCTCCTACCTCGTCGTCCATGCCGTCGAAGTCTTTGGAGCCGAAGTCAAGCATGTCGGTGTAATCGTCGACAATGGCTACCAAGTGGGTGGTGGGTGGGTTTTGAATTTCTTCATCGTCCGTATCCCATCCTTGCTAACCGTAATTCAGCCAGGGCTCTCCTGATAAAGAGAGAGATTTGAAAGAATTCAAGATGTCGCCAAAAGGCGAGTGCTGAAAGATGTCCGCGGTGGTGAACTCCATTATCGGTGCCCAATCGGCTTCGACTGGCAGGGGCGCGGGGGGTTCGGAGTCCGGGGAGGAGTCCGGACCCTCCGGATCACGGGCCACGCGGAGTGCGGGGCTGGCGCTCGGCTCGATCGCCTTTGAGATCGCAGCCCCCGAGGTGACGTCCAACCGTTCATCCTCGATTGGCGCAATAGGCTCCGAATTAAGGGTCGGAACCGGTGCGCGTGTGGCCTCCAGGACACTGTTCGGAGGCAGAGCTAGATCATGCCCCTCGAGATAGTGCGGCGCGCTTGGCTGTGGCTCGAACCCGTCGAAGATCAAGTCTCCGCGGATATCAACCGTGTAGTTTAAGCTTCCAAACCTGACTTGATGGCCAGGGGCGTAGCTTTCGATCTGCTCCAGGCGATCAAGCGAATTGGCCCGCAGAACGAAGCCGCCGAAGACGAAGATCTGTCCGGGGAGAAAAGTCTCACCCTGGACCTCGACGTTGTTGATGATCAAAGGAGCCATCGGACCTAAAGGCGACGACACAGAGGAACTCTCAATGAAAGCACCAATGTCGGTGTCAAAACCGGCGGATCTTGGGTAGGGGGTCCCGAACTGCGCGTCAAGGCCGGATGGTAATAGGAGATAAGGGACACGATGTTTTTACCCAGGTTTGGGCCCTCTCGATGGAGGTAAAACCCTACTCCTGCTTGATTAATATTGATGATATGGGTAGTACAAGAGTAGATCTACCACAAGATCAAGGAGGCTAAACCCTAGAAGCTAGCCTATGGTATGTTGTGTATGATGATGATTGCCCTACGGACTACAACCCTCCGGTTTATATAGACACCAGATAGGGTTAGGGTTACACAGAGTCGGTTACATTGGTAGGGGATCTTGAGTATTTGCATCGCCTAGCTTGCCTTCCACACCAAGGAAAATCCCATCCGGACACGAGACGAAGTCTTCAATCTTGTATCTTCATAGTCCAGGAGTCCGGCGAAGGTATAGTCCGGCTTCCCGAACACCCCCTAATCCAGGACTCCCTCAATGCCCGTAATCCCTTTCTTGTCCCTCTCCTCAGGAGGCAGGTCAAGGAGGCGAAAAGGGCAAAAGGGGCGCCTAGGCGAGCTACAAGCAGCAGAAGACACCGAGAAGACACCTCGGTGGCCGCCCACAGGCAGGCCGGTGATGACCGTGCTGGGAAAAGAGCTGGAAGACGAGGCGGCAGGACCCGCAGTACGCGACGAAGGCGTCGGTGCCCGCGTACTCCGAGTTGACGGCCTTGCCGCCCGTCCTCTTCCTCTTCTGCAGCCTCCTGACGCCAGCCGCCCAAGGAGACGGCCCTGAGGAGTTCAAGGAGCTGGCCCCGGCCCCGACAAACCCCTGCCGGAGGAGAGGCCTGATACGTCTCCAACGTATCTATAATATTTGATTGCTCCATGCTATATTATCTACTGTTTCAGGCAATATTGGGCTTTATTATCCACTTTTATATTATTTCTGGGACTAACCTACTAACCGGAGGCCCAGCCCAGATTTGCTGTTTTTTTGCCTATTTCAGTGTTTCGAAGAAAAGGAATATCAAACGGAGTCAAAACAGAACGAAAACAACTGGAGAAGTTATTTTTGGAAGAAAAGCCACCAGATAGACTTGGACTCTACGTCAGGAGATACAGGAGGTGCTCACGAGGGTGGGGGCGCCCCCCCCCTTAGGGCGCGCCCCCTGCCTCGTGGGGCCCTTGTAGCTCCTCCGGCGTACCCCCTGCACCCATATATACTCTTGTACCCTAAAACTTCCAGAACGGAGATTGGATCAGAAGTTCCGCCGCCGCAAGCCTCTATAGCCATGAAAAACAAATCGAGGCCCTCTCCGGCACCCTGCAGGAGGGGGCATCATCACCGGAGGCCATGGAGGAGTATCCCGGAGGGGTCTTCATCACCATGAAGTCCAAGGACCAGAAGGTGGAGGCCATGGAGGAAGAAGCACAAGGAGGAGAACCTCTCCTCCTCTCTTCCGGTGGTGCCGGAGTGCCATCGGGAGGGGAATCATCGCCGCGGTTATTGTCTTCATCAATATCACCATCATCATCACCATCATCATCTCTTTTACGCGGTCCACTCTCCCGCACCCTGCTGTAATCCCCTACTTGAACATGGTGCTTTATGCCACATATTATGATCCAATGATGTGTTGCCATCATATGATGTTTTGAGTAGATATCTTTTGTCTTTGGGTTGATTGATTATCTAGATTGGTATGAGTTGTATGTTTTACTTTGGTGCTGTCCTATGGTGCCCTCTGTGTCGCGCAAGCATGAGGGGTTCCCGTTGTAGGGTGTTGCAATATGTTCATGATTCGCTTATAGTGGGTTGGTGAGTGAACAGAAGCACAAACCCGAGTAAGAGGGATTGTTGCGTATGGGAATAAAGAGGACTTGATGCTTTAATGCTATGGTTGGGTTTTACCTTAATGATCTTTAGTAGTTGCGGATGCTTGCTAGAGTTCCAATCATATGTGCATATGATCCAAGTAGAGAAAGTATGTTAGCTTATGCCTCTCCCTCTTATGAAACTGCAATAGTGATCACCTGTCTTGTTAACAATTGCCTAGGAAAATTCCGCACACCGATCCACCATTATTCCACACTCGTTATTTATAATACTAAGTAATATATTATAACTTTATGATAACAACACCTACTTTTATGTTTTAGCTCTCCGTTACCATGCAAAGTTATCCTCTTCATACCCACAATGTAGTTCTATCTCTCGTTGCTAGTTGGAAGTAAATGTTCGGTGCACGTAGAGTCGTATCAGTGGCAGATAGGGCTTGAGAGAATATTGATCTTACCTTTAGCTCCTTATGGGTTCGACACTCCATACTTATCACTTCCACCTTTGGAAAGTGCTACGATGATTCCTTGCACTTGGGGATTATCAAGCTCTTTTTTGGCGCCGTTGCCGGGGAGCAATAGCATGGGGTTGATATTCTCGTGTGTGCTTGTTTGCTTTCTTCACTAAGTAGATTTTGTTTTTCCTTTTTGTTTCTGTTTAGTTGTGGGTGAAACATAAAAAAATTAAAAATTAAAATACAAAAAAAATACTACTTGCCTTGCATGCCTAAAAAAGTTTTTCAAAAAGAGAAGTGATTGGAAGGTTTTGCATTGAAGAAGTGAGGGTCGACCTTGAAGACTTGTGTTCATGCTCACGGAAACAATGTAGAATTTTTCATGGAAGTTTCTCTGTAAATAATTGTCCACTTGTATATAATCATTGTATTATAAAAATAATGTGCCAAGCTTGGTTTTAGGATGATTAGATGGCTTGTTTGCTATGTGCAGAACAGGAAACAGAAAATTTGGCTGCAGTGCATGAATTTAAATTTTTAACTGGAAGGTCAAATGGTTCTGATTCTTTTTGCACATTACTTCTGTACAAAGTTTTCAAATTTTAAAATTTAGTTTATAATTTTAGAAGTTACAGAAGTTTGTCAAACTTCCAGATTACTATAGACTGTTCTGTTTTTAACAGATTCTGTTTTGCATGTGTTGTTTGCTATTTCGATAAATCTATGGCTAGTATTGGAGGGTATGAACCATAGAGAACTTGGAATACAGTAGGTTTAACACCCATACAAATAAATAATGATTTCATTACAGTACCTAAATGTAGTGATTTGCTTTATTACACTAACGGATCTCACAAGTTTTTGTTAAAGTTTTGTGTGGATGAAGTGTTCGAAGGTCAAGGAGCTATCAATATGAGAAGAATAAAGAGAGGCAAGAGTTCAAGCTTGGGGATGCCCAAGTCACCCCAAGTAAATATTTCAAAGGTTACTCAAGCATCTAAGCTTGGGGATGCCCCGGTTGGCATCCCATCTTTCTTCTTCAACGATTATCGGTATACCTCGGTTTTTGCTTTGTTCACATGATTTGTGTCCTTTGTGTTTTTATTTTTCTTTAAGAACCATGCTAGCATGAGATGTCCCTTAAATGATTTATAGAATACTTCATGTGCTTCACTTATATCTTTTAAGTATGATCTTATAGAATTGCTGTTTGTGCTTCACTTAAATCTTTTGAGTATGGTTTTATAGAATGCTTGATGTGCTTCACTTATACACTTTGAGCTTGGATATTGGCTAGTCTATATTAATTATAGAATGCTCCATGAACATCACTTATATATTTTGGAGTATGAATAATACTATCATTTAAAGTGGGTTTGGAAGAGTGTCAACTTTAGGAATTAGTGATCCCACTACTTTGGAGGATGTTGAATCTTAGTGTGATATTTATGAAAGTGGATTTGGTAGAGTGTCAACTTTAGCTAGTGATAATTCCACTATTTCGGAAGAGGATCCAATTGAGTATGAGAACAAAGTTGCTATCCATGATGCCTCTGAAAATTATTATGAGCGAGGAATACATGCTTGTAGGAGTTGTATTAACATCAAGATTCCTCCCTATGTGCTTAAAGTTTTGAAGTTATACTTGTTTTGCCTTCCTATGCTAGTTGATTCTTGTTCCCATAAGTGTGTACTCACAAAATCCCTAGGCATAGGAAGTGTGTTAGATTTAAATGTGCTAGTCATATTCTTCAAGATGCTCTCTTTGTGTTTCAATCCCTATCTTTTATGCTAGCATCATTGAAATCATCATGCCTAGCTAAAAGGCATTAAAGAAAAGCGCTTGTTGGGAGACAACCCAATATCTACCCTTACTGTTTTTGTGTGTGTAAATGATTAAGCTACTGTAGTAATCATGTTTTATAGCTTTTGTCTCAATAAAGTGCCAAGTAAGACCTTTCGGAAGACTTGGGTGAAGGTTAATGTGATCCTGCTGTAAAAAGCAGAAACTTTGCGCTCACGAGAATAGATGTCATTTTTTACAGAAGAGTGATTTTGAGTTGATTCTTTTTTCAAAAGATTAATAGACAAATTACTCACGTCCACCAATTTATTTCATAATTTTTGGAGTAGCATAAGTATGGTTATTGTTCAGATCATTACAGACTGTTCTGTTTCTGACAAATTCGGTTTTCATTGCTTAGTTTGCTTGTTTTCTAGTTTCTATGACTTATATTCTTCAATATAAATTGTAGAAATGATATGGTACAGTAGGAATTATATGAGAACAATTATGAACCTTGTCTTTGACAGTACCAAAGTGCATGGTTTGATCTTTATCATACTAACCTATCTCACGAAGTTTGGTTAAGTTTTGTGTGATTGAAGTTTTCAAGTTTTGGGTGAGATATCGATATGAGAATAATAAGGAGTGGAAGGACCCTAAGCTTGGGGATGCCCAAGGCACCCCAAGGTAATATTCAAGGAATACTCAAGCGCCTAAGCTTGGCGATGCCCCGGAGGGCATCCCCTCTTTCGTCTTCAAAACTATCGGTATACTTTACTCGGAGCTATATTTTTATTCGTCACATGATATGTGTTTTGCTTGGAGCGTGTTTTCAATTTTACTTGTTGTTTGAATAAAATCATTGGATCTGAATTATTGAATAAAAATAATCCTCCCATGGCTAGTGAATTATTTGACTACTCAGTGTTCTTCACTCATATCTTTTGGAGTAGTTTGTCATTTGCTCTTGTGCTTCATGTATATCCTATAAGTAAATGGTTGAATAAATTGAATGTCATAAACCTGAATTCATATATGTTTCATATGCTTATAACATGGGGAGTAATGACTTCACACATAATAAGTGTAGGTAGTAAACTTATTGAAAGTTAGCAAACATAAAATTGGTCACTTGAACAATTCATGAAAGAATATTGAAGGGAGAGGGATTTCACATACAAATACACTATCGTGGACATATCTTATGATTGGGAGCACTCATTAAAATATGACATGCTAAAGAGTTGATGTTGGACAAGGAAGACAACATAATGAGTTATGTTTTCTTATATCTGAGATAAAGTATGTTGTCATGGATCCTCTTACTTGTTGAGCTTGCCTTTCCCCCTCATGCTAGCCAAAATTCTCAGCACCAAGTAGAGATACTACTTGTGCTTCCAAAATCCTTAAACCAGTTTTGCCATGAGAGTCCACCATATCTACCTATGGATTGAGTAAGATCCTTCAAGTAAGTTGTCATCGGTGCACAGCTATAAAAATTGCTCTAAATATGTATGATTGATTGGTGTGGGAGAAATAAGCTTTGTACGATCTTGTGATGTGGAAGTAATAAAAGCGACAGACTGCATAATAAAGGTTCATATCACAAGGGGCAATATAAAGTGACGTTCTTTCACATTGAGATTTTGTGCATCCAACTATAAAAGCGCATGGCAACCTCTGCTTCCCTCTGCGAAGGGCCTATCTTTTATTATTATCTTCTACCTTATGCAAGAGTCATGGTGATCTTCACCTTTCCTTTTTCATTCTATCCTTTGGCAAGCCCAGCATGTTGGAAAGAACATGATATATATATATATATATATATATATATATATATATATATATATATATATATATATATAATTGGATGTAGGGGAGCATGAGTTATTATTATTGACATTACCCTTGAGGTAAAAGGTTGTGGGGCGAAGCTATAAGCTCCTATCTTTCTCTGTGTCCGATTAAAACTCCATAACCACAAGTATTGCGTGAGTGTTAGCAATTGTGAAAGACTACATGATAGTTGAGTATGTGAAGTTTGCTAAATCAAAGCTCTGACATAGACTCTTCCTGAAAATAGGATGAATTGCAATTGTTTAATGACTAAGAATATCGTTTGCTAGTCTTCAAGAAAGTTTATGATCCATACTTTAAACTTGTGAATTGCTTGTTACTTGATCATGAAAAGTTTTATGAGATGAGTTATTGCTATGATATGTAATGATGCTAGAAAAGTGATTGGAATTATCATTAATCAAACTTAAGCACTTACTAGCATTCCACATCAAAAATTAACTTTTTTATCATTTACCTACTCGAGGACGAGCAGGAATTAAGCTTGGGGATGCCTGATACGTCTCCAACGTATCTATAATATTTGATTGCTCCATGCTATATTATCTACTGTTTCGGGTAATATTGGGCTTTATTATCCACTTTTATATTATTTCTGGGACTAACCTACTAACCGGAGGCCCAGCCCAGATTTGCTGTCTTTTTTCCTATTTCAGTGTTTCGAAGAAAAGGAATATCAAACAGAGTCAAAACGGAACGAAATCAACTGGAGAAGTTATTTTTGGAAGAGAAGCCACCAGATAGACTTGGACTCTATGTCAGGAGATAGAGGAGGTGCTCAAGAGGGTGGGGGGCGCCCCCCCCTTAGGGCGCGCCCCCTGCCTCGTGGGGCCCCCGTAGCTCCTCTGACGACCACCCTGCACCCATATATACTCTCGTACCCTAAAACTTCCAGAACGGAGATTGGATCAGAAGTTCCGCCGCCGCAACCCTCTGCAGCCACCAAAAACCAATCGAGGCCCTCTCCGGCACCCTGCCGGAGGGGGCCATCATCATCGGAGGCCATGGAGGAGTATCCCGGAGGGGTCTTCATCACCATGAAGGCCAAGGACCAGAAGGTGGAGGCCATGGAGGAAGAAGCACAAGGGGAAGAACCTTTCCTCCTCTCTTCCGGTGGTGCCGGAGTGCCATCGGGAGGGGAATCATCACCGCGGTGATCGTCTTCATCAACATCACCATCCTCATCTCTTTTACGCGGTCCACTCTCTCGCACCCCGCTGTAATCTTCTACTTGAACATGGTGCTTTATGCCACATATTATGGTCCAATGATGTGTTGCCATCCTATGATGTTTTGAGTAGATATCTTTTGTCTTTGGGTTGATTGATGATCTAGATTGGTATGAGTTGTATGTTTTACTTTGGTGCTGTCCTATGGTGCCCTCCATGTCGCGCAAGCGTCAGGGGTTCCTGCTATAGGGTGTTGCAATACGTCCATGATTCGCTTACAGTGGGTTGGTGAGTGAACAGAAGCACAAACCCGAGTAAGAGGGATTGTTGCGTATGGGAATAAAGAGGACTTGATGCTTTAATTCTATGGTTGGGTTTTACCTTAATGATCTTTAGTAGTTGCAGATGCTTGCTAGAGTTCCAATCATAAGTGCATATGATCCAAGTAGAGAAAGTATGTTAGCTTATGCCTCTCCCTCTTACGAAAGTGCAATAGTGATCACCGGTCTTGTTAACAATTGCCTAGGACTATTCCGCACACTGATCCACCATTATTCCACACTCGCTATTTATAATACTAAGTAATATATTCTAACTTTATGATAACAACACCTACTTTTATGTTTTAGCTCTCTGTTACCATGCAAAGTTATCCTCTTCAAACCCACAATGTAGTTTTATTTCTCGTTGCTAGTTGGAAGTAAATGTTCGGTGCACGTAGAGTCGTATCAGTGGCAGATAGGGCTTGAGAGAATGTTGATCTTACCTTTAGCTCCTTATGGGTTCGACACTCCATACTTATCACTTCCACCTTTGGAAAGTGCTACGATGATTCCTTGCACTTGGGGATTATCAAGGCCAGGTGCAGATGTTGCTGCTGCCGCACCCGCCCAGGCGCGGGGCGTTCGACGCCTAGTCGGACTCGTCCCCGCTATCCACCCTGTTGTCCTCCTTGCCACTTTCGCTCAAGGAGGGATCTTCGTCGTCAGAAGGGCTCTCCACGCAGCACCTTACACAAGTCCCGAAGAGCCCGAAGATCTTGATGGATAGGAGGCCACCCTCCATTATTTTGAAATGGAGAGTGATCCCTTCCGTCAAGCTGTGGAGGCGAGCGAAGGTCTTCCACCCTCAGTGGAGATACATGACGTGAGGGGCAGGGAACTCGACGTCGGCCCATGTGCCGCTCATCCCGCAGCCCCTCATGTGCAGCCGCAACGATTGCGGCGGATCCAGCTCCATCTCCCGCGCAAACGGAGTCGGGAGGCGAAGGCGACGGCGCGGCGGCCGGCGCATCCTGACGAAGAATTCGCAGGGGTTGTCCCCAGCGTGGCCCTCCATCAGAGGAGGAGCTGCTGGCGGGGGCGAGGCCGACGCGCCACCCCGTCCTCCTCTTCCCCGAACACTGCGGCCTCTGCCCCGGCCTCGCCCAATCCCCCTTCCCCTCGCGGCCGGCTCTGCCACCGCGGGCGTAGGAGGAGGAGGGACGCGTTGTTGAGCAGCGACCCTTGCCGCCACCGTTGAAGGACCGGGATTTCCTTTCTCCATGATGAATGGAAGGAAGGAGCAGAAGCAGAAGGAATGAGAAGATGGAAGAATGCGGAATGCCATCCCCCCTTCCCGCAGTTTATAAAGAAACGGGGTTGGGGGCTCGGCCGCCCCGCTCGGCCAATCGAGACACGGGAGGCGCAGGGAACCAGGACCGACCCGCTGCCCCAACCAGCGACGGTCCGGTTTCCCGCCTCCACCGTTTGCCACCCCGCGTGGCAAGCGTGCAGAACCGAGGAGACAGGTGAGGCCACCTCTCCCACCCCGTGATCGTGGGGAGTGGACGCCTTGAAGACCGCGCCTCGGCCCCATTCAGTAAATGAGTCGCGCCTTCGCACCCCCTTCCCTTTACGGGGAAGGCGCGAGCCGCCTCTTTACTGCGATGTGACGCATGCGTGTGAGGACCGCCCCACGCATGCCGCCCACGTCACGCACGCCCCTCCACGCCGCGCGACGCGCGCGGGTCGTGGGGAGCACAGCACGCGAAAAGTCTTACCATTGCAAAAACCACCCCGCCTGCCCGCGCACCGTTTTGGGCCTGACCCAACAACGTGCCGCGCTTATGTGTGGCCCAGGCCCGGGGGCTCCTGTCGGTGTACAAAACTAGGGGCACATTTTTGTACCCCTTTACCTGTGCACGGGCAGTCAGAGCAACGCCCGCGACCACACCAAGCAGAGCGAGGGAGGTGAGCTAAGGTAAGACCGAAGACACAAGACGACGCCAAGGCCAAGGCCACAAAGAGCAGAGGGACGAAGCAGGCTCCCCCCGGCAAGACCCTTGCCTGGCGGCCTCAGCAGCCCCGCCAAGACCGTTGCCGGGGCAGTGTTGGAGAACGTTGCAGAAAACAAAAAAATTTCACTACGTTCCACCAAGATCAATCTATAGAGTAAACTAGGAACGAGAGGAGAGTGCATCTACCTACCCTTGTAGATCGCGAGCGGAAGCGTTCAAGAGAACGGGGATGATGGAGTCGTACTCGCCGTGATCCAAATCACCGATGACCAAGTGCCGAACGGACGGCACCTCCGCGTTCAACACACGTACGGAGCGGAAGACGTCTCCTCCTTCTTGATCCAACAAGGGGGAAGGAGAGGTTGATGAAGATCCAGCAGCACGACGGCGTGGTGGTGGATGCAGAAGTGATCGCAGCAGGGCTTCGCCGAGCTTCTGCGAGATGGAGAGGTGTAGCAGGGGAGAGGGAGGCGCCAAGACTTGAGGTGCGGCTGCCCTCCCTACCCCCTTTATATAGGCCCCTGGGGGGCGCCGGCCCTAGGAGATGGGATCTCCTAGGGGGGGCGGCGGCCAAGGGGGAGGCTTGCCCCCCAAGGCAAGTGGAGGCGCCCCCCACCCTAGGGTTTCCAACCCTAGGCGCAGGGGGGCCCATGGGGGGTGCACCAGCCCACTAGGGGCTGGTTCCCCTCCCCACTTCAGCCCACGGGGCCCTCCGGGATGGGTGGCCCCACCCGGTGGACCCCCAGGACCCATCCGGTGGTCCCGGTACAATACCGGTGACCCCGAATCCTTCTCGATGGCCGAAACTGCACTTCTTATATATAATTCTTCACCTCCGGACCATTCCGGAACTCCTCGTGACATCCAGGATCTCATCCGGGACTCGGAACAACTTTCGGATTACTGCATACTCATATCTATACAACCCTAGCGTCACCGAACCTTAAGTGTGTAGACCCTATGGGTTCGAGAGACATGCAGACATGACCGAGACGACTCTCCGGTCAATAACCAACAACGGGATCTGGATACCCATGTTGGCTCCCACATGCCCCACGATGATCTCATCGGATGAAGCACGATGTCGAGGATTCAAGTAGTCCCGTATACAATTCCCTTTGTCAATCGGTACGTTACTTGCCCGAGATTCGATCGTCGGTATCCCAATACCTCGTTCAATCTCGTTACCGGCAAGTCATTTTACTCATACCGTAATGCATGATCCCGTAACCAAACACTTGGTCACATTGAGCTCATTATGATGATGCATTACCGAGTGGGCCCAGAGATACCTCTCCGTCATACGGAGTGACAAATCCCAGTCTTGGTCCGTGTCAACTCAACAGACACTTTCGGGGATACCTGTAGTATACCTTTATAGTCACCTAGTTACGTTGTGACGTTTGGTACACCCAAAGCACTCCTACGGCATCCGGGAGTTACACGATCTCATGGTCTAAGGAAACTATACTTGACATTGGAAAAGCTCTAGCAAACGAACTACACGATCTTGTGTTATGCTTAGGATTGGGTCTTGTCCATCACGTCATTCTCCTAATGATGTGATATCGTTATCAATGACATCTAATGCCCATAGTCAGGAAACCATGACTATATGTTGATCAACGAGCTAGTCAACTAGAGGCTTACTAGGGACATGTTGTGGTCTATGTATTCACACATGTATTACGATTTCCGGATAACACAATTATAGCATGAACAATAGAAAATTATCATGAATAAGGAAATATAATAACAATCCTTTTATTACTGCCTCTAGGGCATATTTCCAACAGTCTCCCACTTGCACTAGAGTCAATAATCTAGTTACATTGTGATGAATCAAACACCCATAGAGTTCTGGTGTTGATCATGTTTTGCTCGCGGAAGAGGTTTAGTCAACGGATCTGCGACATTCAGATCTGTGTGTACTTTACAAATATCTATGTCTCCATCTTGAACATTTTCATGAATGGAGTTGAAGCGATACTTGATGTGCCTGGTCTTCTTGTGAAACCTGGGCTCCTTGGCAAGTGCAATAGCTCCAGTGTTGTCACAGAAGAGAGCGATTGGCCCTGACGCATTGGGTATGACTCCTAGGTCGGTGATGAACTCCTTCATCCATATTGCTTCATGTGCGGCCTCCGAGGCTGCCATGTACTCCACTTCACATGTAGATCCCTCCACGACGCTTTGCTTGCAACTGCACCAGCTTACTGCCCCACCATTCACAATAAACACGTATCCGGTTTGTGACTTGGAGTCATCCAGATCTGTGTCAAAGCTAGCGTCGACGTAACCCTTTACGACGAGCTCTTCGTCACCTCCATATACGAGAAACATGTCCTTAGTCCTTTTCAGGTACTTCAGGACATTCTTGACCGCTGTCCAGTGTTCCATGCCGAGATTACTTTGGTACCTTCCTACCAAACTTACGGCAAGGTTTACATCAGGTCTGGTACACAGCATGGCGTACATGATAGACCCTATGGCTGAGGCATAGGGGACGACACTCATCTTTTCTCTATCTTCTGCCGTGGTCGGACATTGAGCTGAGCTCAATTTCACACCTTGCAACACAAGAAAGAACCCCTTCTTGGAATGATCCATTTTGAACTTCTTCAATATCTTTTCAAGGTATGTGCTTTGTGAAAGACCTATGAGGCATCTTGATCTATCTCTATAGATCTTGATGCCTAATATATAAGCAGCTTCTCCAAGGTCCTTCATTGAAAAACACTTATTCAAGTAGGCCTTAATGCTGTCCAAAAGTTCTATATCATTTCCCATCAAAAGTATGTCATCCACATATAATATGAGAAATGCTACAGAGCTCCCACTCACTTTCTTGTAAACGCAGGCTTCTCCATAAGTCTGCATAAACCCAAACGCTTTGATCATTTCATCAAAGCGAATGTTCCAACTCCGAGATGCTTGCACCAGCCCATAAATGGAGCGCTGGAGCTTGCATACCTTGTTAGCATTCTGAGGATCGACAAAACCTTCCGGCTGCATCATATACAATTCTTACTTAAGAAAGTCGTTGAGGAATGCCGTTTTGACGTCCATTTGCCATATCTCATAATCATAGTATGCGGCAATTGCTAACAAGATACGGACGGACTTCAGCTTCGCTACGGGAGAGAAGGTCTCTGTCGGATTTCGGGTTCCGGCAGACCCTTGAGGTTCGAACTCTGGGGTGCGCGCGGAGATCTCGCCTTCTACCTACCTGCACCCCTCCGCCTCGCAAAGATCTAAGCTATGAAAAGAACAGCACAAGAGACACGGGGTTTATACTGGTTCGGGCCACCGTTGTGGTGTAATACCCTACTCCAGTGTGGTGTGGTGGATTGCCTCTTGGGCTGATGATCATGAACAATACAAGGAAGAACAGCCTCGCGAGGGCTGTTCTTGGCTGGGGGGATGAACTGCTAGGAGGAGTTAGTCACCCTTCTCTCTCTCTCTCTCTCTGATTGATTCTCTGGATCCTAGCTCATTCCATTACCTCTACCCTCGGGGTGGCTAGCCCTATTTATAGGCAAAGGCCCTGGGCCTCTTCCCAAATATTGAGCGGGAAGGGCGCCAACAATTGGCCATTTTGAAGGGGAACATCTGGTACACTTATCCTGACTGAAGTTGGTCCTCGCCTGCCAAAGGCTCTGGTTGTGACGCTGGCTTGGGCTCCACAATGACTTCCGTCCTGCCGTTGGACTGGTCTTGGTCTCGTTGCACCGAAACGGGTGCCTTTGCTTGATGCTCTCGCATGCGCTTGCTCCCTTTGCACCAAAGAGGAAAGGAGGACACTGCGCGGGCTGGCGCCCGCCTGGCGCCCTTGGTCGTCATGGCTTGCGTCATGGGCACCTCGTGAGGTACCCCGCCTTGATCTCTCCGCCTCCTCGCGAGCCAGCTTGATGAGGTCGTGCCTGAGGAAGCTCCGCGTCGTCCGCCCCACGAGGCTTGGCCCCTCGCGAGGGTCTTGGGTTTGTGTTGATGAAGATGGGCCGTGCTGGGCCCCCTTTTGAGCCACGCCGCGGGCCGCAGGCAGGCAAGTCTAGGGACCCCCGTTCCTAGAACGCCGACAGTAGCCCCCGGGCCCAAGGCGCGCCCGGACTTGGCCGTGCAGGGAGGCGAAAGGGCAAGGGCGAAGCGCAGCGGGCCCTAACAGCCTGCGGCCTTGGGCGCCGCGTGGCGGTTGATTGGATGTGGGCGGCACTGTTCCCCCATGCCCCCTTATTTCGCGCTGTGCTAGGCGGACTCGTAGTCGTACACAGCCGCTCCCCTTTCTGT
Organism: Aegilops umbellulata; assembly: GCA_032464435.1. Taxonomy (NCBI): domain Eukaryota; kingdom Viridiplantae; phylum Streptophyta; class Magnoliopsida; order Poales; family Poaceae; genus Aegilops; species Aegilops umbellulata. Next base: position 35,279,559 of record CP136056.1, on the reverse strand, counting down.
TGCTCGAGCGCCCTCTGTCCTTCCTCCGCTCGAACTCCAGCTTCTGTTTTCAACCCAATCTCGAACCTACCCTCCCCCTTCCCATCGCCATGGCCCCGACGAAGAAGGGAAGAGGGAAGAAACCCACGCCTCTGCCTCGCTCGCCGCCGTTGGCGGCCCCCGCCATCGGTCGGTCGATCATAATCAATCGAGAGGTCCTGGGCAAGGTCAACTCAGCTCTGGCTACTATCTTCAAGGAATGCGGGAGGACGACGGCCTGGCCCACGTCTCACTTCCCCACTGATAGGATAATCACCGAGGTCCATTATTTTGCTGATGCCCTGTGGGCGGGTCTGGTTCCCCCCTTTTATGATTTCTTCAATGCCGTGCTTTCCCACTACCAGATCCACATGATGCATCTGGGTCCTGAATCCATCACCCTTCTTTCGGTCTTCGCCTTTTTTTGCGAGGCAATGATGGGCATCCTTCCTTCGGTTGCCTTGCTGCGCCATTCTTCTCTCTGCGCATCCTCGACCCTACCCAATGCACGGCGTGCGTGAACTTCGTCGCCGCGTCTGAGACAGCGGCCTCAGGGATCGACTTCGGGCTCCCTTCGCCCTTGGCTGGGTTCCGTGAGCGGTGGCTGTATGTGGATGTTGGGGTGCCAAGCCACCTGCTGTCGAAGCCAACTTCGCCTGCTGTCCCCAATTCAGGGTGGGGCCAGGAGACGCTTGAGAGCCCCGGCTCGTCTTTGTCTGGCACCGCTTCGCGTTCTTGAGGTCGTTCGGCGTGACAGCGCCCAAGGTGGTGAAGGAGTTCCTGCTACGCCGCATTGCTCCTCTCCAACGCCACTCTCGCCGGTTGTGGGCCTTCAGCGGGCGTGGTGATCGTATGAGGCTCCAGGAAGAGGACCTGACGCCTGAAGTGCTGAGGACAGTGCTCTTGATCCTGACTGGTGACCCCAACCCGGGCAGCATCCAGCAGGGAGGGGCCCTGCTGTACCTCTGCCAGAACAGGGACGATTTTGTGAATCAGATGCCTATCTTTGATGAATGGGGGCCGTGCCCCGCCGGCCTTCAGGGGCCTCGCGAGAACCCAGTGATGGTGACTGCCCTTCCAGTCAGCAGAGGCGACTCTTTCTCAAGTGGCAGAGCAGGGAGGCATGAGGCGCCAGAGGCCGAGGGGGCTCCGGCGGGGTGACAACGCCGGGTGATGCTCATGAGGGAGCAGCTGCTGGGGCCCGTGCCGCTGAGGCTGAGGGCGGCGAGCAGCTGCTCTCAGTGCCTGCGGCTGAGGCCCCTGAGGCTCCAGCTGCTTCTCATGGTGAGGCGATTGGCAGCGCACATCAGGCAGGCGCCCCTGATGCGGATCGCCTTGACGCTCCGTGCTCGTCGCAGGCTGATCCCAGCCCCCTGCCCGGAGGGGGAGTGCCGATTCGTGGCCTCCGGCGCTTGCTTGGGGCAGATGATGGTGTGGAAGACGTGCGCGAGCGCGCTCGGGAGTGTTGCGCTCTCCGCCAAGGATTCCTTCGAAGGGCGGCTGACGCTGGAAGCCGCCGAACGCGCATGCAAGTACGAGTGTCTAGAGACGAGGGAGCACTTGGTGACGCAGGCGGAGGATGATGTCGCTGCACGGGAAGCCTGTGTCTTGGAGGAGGTCAGACGTCGGGTGGCGATGGCGCGCTTGAACCTCGAGCGCGAGTCCGAGGAAAGGCTGGAGTTGATCCGGGTCGAGGCTGAAGGTAGGACTGCTGCCTTGAGGGCCAAGCTGGAGGAAGCGACGCGGCGGGCTGATGCTCTTCGGGCCGCCCTTGAGGTGGCGCAAGGGGAGTCAACCACCTCCTAGGCCGAGGTGCTCCTTCTTCGCCGTCGGGTGGAGGAGGCTGAGGCCGTCGCGCGCCAGAATGAGGACGAGATACGCCAGCGGCGGATCCTCGAGCACGAGCACGGCCCCATGCTCACCACGCTCTGGGAGAGAGCCAACACAGCCTTGGGCAACATCTGCGAGGCGGCTATTGGCGAGCCGCACACAGTCAACTACGCCGGCAACCTTCAGTTCTTCACTGATGTGGTGACGCAGCTGGAGGCGCGGTCGGTCAGGGCCGACAGGTTGGTGGAGGAGAGGAGTCGCGCCCTGCTCGCGCGGGCCTTTTCTCGTGTCTTCAGCCACCTCAGGAACATGGATCCCTACCTCGATTTCGATGCTGCCATCACCCCAGTCCCCCAGGCCGTCCGAGACGACCTGGCGCACTGGGTGGAAGACAATGTGGATGCTCTTGTCAGGGCCTTCGCTTCAGACAACGATGGTGTGATCGTAGCTGCCGACGAGGGCGGCGTGGTGAACGGCCCTAATGCCGCTGGGGGCAACGCAGACAGCGACGGCGAGCCCAGCGATGCCAGCAACGGTTCGGGAGGTGCTCCTGAGGACGCATTGGGGGATTTATCCGACTGATTATGCATCGTTCCTGTTTCCTTACCTTGCATGAATAGAACTCAGGTTTTGGCCTGATTGCTGTAAGATCATTTTGGGAGGGGGAGCCCCTCATGTAAAACTTGCATTCATCGTATTAGTAGATGTTAGATTGCCCATGCGCCCACGCAAGTGGTTGGCTAAGCGACGTGTTGGTTGGCTAGTTTACCTTCGTTCCGCGCGGGCCCTGGGGCAGCATGTGGGAGGCTGTGGTGTCCCGAGTGTTCCTTGATCGAGTCCGTAGAATCTGTAGTAAAAAGCCCTCCTAAGAGGACGCGGCGGCGGCAGTCTGGGCTGCGCGCAAGCTTGGCCAGACCTGGCTCGTGAGGGGCTCACGAGGGGAGGCAGCTGAGGCGAGTGGGAATCAAAACGCGAGAAATTGCTCGAACGATACTAAGCACCCCTTTCCCGAACACACGCAAATCTCAAATTCGAATCCAACTTAAATCCAGTGGGGGAAAGCGACAACCAAAGGGGAAAGCAATGAAAGCAGACAAAAGGCTGCGTCCGGCACCTAATCTAGTCTTGGACGTCTTCTTACCAGTGTGGAGCTAAGTGCTGCCACTAGGCGTGGGAGGGAGCCCCAGGGCCTGAGGCCGGCACCCCTGAGACTCCGGGGCATGTACAGCCCCACTCATTATTACGTGGGAGTGTCACGGGGCGGTGAGCTTCACACGCGCTGGGCCTTCTTCACAGGTACCGGCCTTGCTTCATATTGCCAGACGAGGGCCCCGCCTTGCGCCACTCTCTAGTGCCATCAAAGACGACCGGAAACCAGGACGCCGCCGATGGGGTAGAGCGGTCGCCAGCGGTTCCCCTAACGACCACGGGTCCTCCGCCAGGGGCAGGCCCTGAGGCACCTCCCTAGAAGAGGGCCTACCTCCTGAGAACGCCTTGCTTCGAACGCCGCGGTGGTGATGTCGGATCTCTGCCCCTCTCCTGTACCCCCCTGCGGCCTCCTCCCGAGGGGTAGGAGACTGTGGGAGCGGGGCAGCTGTTCGCTGTGGCGACCTGCACCTCCTGTGATCCATGATTAGCGTATGCCTGCTCCCGAGGAATTAGCGGTACCCGATAATCGTTGCCTCCAACGTGGCCGGTGGGACCGTCCCGGGGCTCCTGGAAGAGCTCAGCTTCTGGCACCTCGTCCCCCCAGCTTGGGCTGAGGAGCGAGCCTTGTTCGCCCTCGTGAGGATGCCCTTGGTCCACCATGTGGGGCACGTATTCTTCTGGTGCCGTCATCCCGAAGGCCACGCCGTAGTGCTCCGCGTGCCATGCAGCTCTGCTTGAAGCGCCCACCGTGGGGTGGTAGCGCGGCTGCCCACTGGGGCCGTGGGCCACGTCGAGTCCTTCTTCTTCGCGGACCGGGAGTGGGGGCAGCGCCGCCGCCGGTCCGGCGCCGGCAGCTTCGCTGGCGTTGGAGTGGCCTTGGAGCCTGCGGGCGCGCCTGGAGCCCCCGCGCGGGCCACCCTGGGCTTGAGATGGGAGCTGGGTGCAGAAGGGGTGAGCCCCGAGGCGGCAAAGCCCAGGAGCTCTGCCACCCGCTACAGCAGCACGTCGCGGCTGCCCTCCAGCAGCCTGCACTGCAGCAGCTCTTGGGCCACCATGAGCGTGGCCCTCGAGTTCGCCTGCTCCCGGCGGGTGTACGGTGTCGTGGTGACGGCGTGATTGGAGGCCCTTGCTGCCGACCTCGCCTGTCGCGGCGTGAGAGCTGTCGAAGCCTGTCCGTGTCGCCCGCGGCCCGCAGCGCCCTGCGGACCGCGAGCTGCCTGGGGCACGGGGTCGCCCAAGGCGAGCGGCTCTGCGCGGGTGGGCCATGCCGCCCATGGATCTGGGTTGCCCGTCTGGTCACCGGACATGGTGATGACGACGCGACGGGGGACGAAGCGGTAGAAGGCGGATTCCGGCGCACCCCTACCTGGCACGCCAAATGTCGGATTTCGGGTTCTGGCAGACCCTTGAAGTTCGAACTCTGGGGTGCGCGCGGAGATCTCGCCTTCGACCTACCTGCACCCCTCCGCGTCACAAAGATCTAAGCTATGAAAAGAACAGCACAAGAGACACAGGGTTTATACTGGTTCGGGCCACCGTTGTGGTGTAATACCCTACTCCAGTGTGGTGTGGTGGATTGCCTCTTGGGCTGATGATGATGAACAATACAAGGAAGAACAGCCTCGCGAGGGTCTTTTCTTGGCTGGGGGGATGAACTGCTAGGAGTAGTTCAGTTACCATTCTCTCTCTCTCTCTCTGATTGATTCTCTGGATCCTAGCTCATTCCATTACCTCTATCCTGGGGGTGGCTAGCCCTATTAATAGGCAAGGGCCCTGGGCCTCTTCCCAAATATTGAGCGGGAAGGGCGCCAACAATTTGCCATTTTGAAGGGAAACATCTGGTACACTTATCCTGACTAAAGTTGGTCCTCGCCTACCAAAGGCTCTGGTGGTGACGCTGGCTTGGGCTCCACAATGACTTCCGTCCTGCCGTTGGACTGGTCTTGGTCTCGTTGCACCGAAACGGGTGCCTTTGCTTGATGCTCTCGCCTGCGCTTGCTCCCTTTGCACCAACGAGGAAAGGAGGACACTGCACGGGCTGGCTCCCGCCTGGCGCCCTTGTTCGTCATGGCTTGCGTCACGGGCACCTCGTGAGGTACCCCGCCTTGATCTCTCTGCCTCCTTGCGAGCCAGCCTGATGAGGTCGTGCCTGAGGAAGCTCCGCGTCGTCCGCCCCGCGAGGCTTGGCCCCTCGCGAGGGTCTTGGGTTTGTGTTGATGAAGATGGGCCGTGCTGGGCCCCCTTTTAAGCCACGCCGCGAGCCGCAGGCAGGCAAGTCTGGGGACCCCCGTTCCCAGAACGCCGACAGTCTCATCGTAGTCAACCCCTTGAACTTGTCGATAACCTTTAGCGACAAGTCGAGCCTTATAGATGGTAACAATACCATCCGCGTCCTTCTCTTCTTAAAGATCCATTTATTCTCTATCGCTCGCCGATCATCGGGCAAGTCTGTCAAAGTCCATACTTTGTTTTCATACATGGATCCTATCTCGTATTGCATGGCTTCAAGCCATTTTTTGGAATCTGGGCCCGCCATTGCTTCTTTCATAGTTCGAAGGTTCACCGTTGTCTAACAACATGGTTTCCAGGACAGGGTTGCCGTACCACTCTGGTGCGGAACGTGTCCTTGCGGACGTACGAAGTTCAATGGCAACTTGATCTGAAGTTTCATGATCATCATCATTAACCTCCTCTCTAGTCGGTGGAGGCACCACAGAAACATTTTCTTGAGCTGCGCTACTCTCCGGTTCAAGAGGCAATACTTCATCAAGTTCCACTTTCCTCCCACTTACTTCTTTTGAGAGAAACTCTTTCTCCAAAAAGGACCCGTTCTTGGCAACAAAGATCTTGCCTTCGGATCTGAGGTAGAAGGTATACCCAATGGTTTCCTTAGGGTATCCTATGAAGACACATTTTTCCGACTTGGGTTCGAGCTTTTCAGGTTGAAGTTTCCTGACATAAGCATCGCATCCCCAAACTTTTAGAAACGACAGCTTAGGTTTCTTCCCAAACCATAATTCATACGGTGTCGTCTCAACGAATTTAGACGGTGCCCTATTTAAAGTGAATGTAGCTGTCTCTAAAGCGTATCCCCAAAATGATAGCGGTAAATCAGTGAGTGACATCATAGATCGCACCATATCCAATAGAGTGTGATTACGACGTTCGGACACACCGTTACACTGAGGTGTTCTAGGCGGCGTGAGTTGTGAAACGATTCCACATTTCCTGAAGTGCGTAGCAAATTCGTGACTTAAATATTCTCCCCCACGATCTGATCGTAAGAACTTGATTTTTCTGTCATGTTGATTCTCATCCTCACTCTGAAATTCCTTAAACTTTTCAAAGGTCTTAGACTTGTGTTTCATTAAGTAGACATACCCATATCTACTCAAGTCATCAGTGAGAGTGAGAACATAACGATAGCCACCGCGAGCCTCAACACTCATTGGACCGCACACATCAGTATGTATGATTTCCAACAAGTTGGTTGCTCGCTCCATTGTTCTGGAGAACGGAGTCTTGGTCATCTTCCCCATGAGGCATGGTTCACACGTGTCAAATGATTCCAAATCAAGAGACTCCAAAAGTCCATCTGTATGGAGCTTCTTCATGCGTTTGACACCTATGTGACCAAGGCGGCAGTGCCACAAGTATGTGGGACTATCATTATCAACCTTACATCTTTTGGTATTCACACTATGAATATGTGTAACATTACGTTCGAGATTCATCAAGGATAAACCATTCACCAGCGGGGCATGACCATAAAACATATATCTCATATAAATAGAACAACCATTATTCTCAGATTTAAATGAGTAGCCATCTCGCATTAAACGAGATCCAAATACAATGTTCATGCTCAAAGCTGGCACTAAATAACAATTATTGATGTTTAGAACTAATCCCGTAGGTAAATGTAGAGGTAGCATGCCGACGGCGATCACATCGACCTTGGAACCATTCCCGACGCGCATCGTCACCTCGTCCTTCGCCAGTCTCCGTTTAATCTGCAGCTCCTGTTTTGAGTTACAAATATGAGCAACCGCACCTGTATCAAATACCCAGGAGCTACTATGAGTACTGGTAATGTACACATCAATTACATGTATATCACATATACCTTTAGTGTTGCCGGCCTTCTTGTCTGCTAAGTATTTGGGGCAGTTCCGCTTCCAGTGTCCCTTTCCCTTGCAATAAAAGCACTCAGTTTCAGACTTGGGTCCATTCTTTGACTTCTTCCCGGTAACTGGCTTACCGGCCGCGGCAACTTCCTTGACGTCCTTCTTGAAGTTCTTCTTACCCTTGCCTTTCTTGAACTTAGTGGTTTTATTCACCATCAACACTTGATGTTCCTTTTTGATTTCTACCTCCGTTGATTTCAGCATTGAATACACCTCAGGAATGGTCTTTTCCATCCCCTGCATATTGTAGGTCATCACAAAGCTCTTGTAGCTAGGTGGGAGCGACTGAAGGATTCTGTCAATGACCGCCTCGTCCGGTAGGTTAATGTCCAGCTGGGACAAGCGGTTGTGCAACCCAGACATTTTGAGTATGTGCTCACTGACAGAACTATTTTCCTCCATTTTACAACTGTAGAACTTGTCGGAGACTTCATATCTCTCGACCCAGGCATGAGCTTGGAAAACCATTTTCAGCTCTTCGAACATCTCATATGCTCCGTGTTGCTCAAAACGCTTTTGGAGCCCCGGTTCTAAGCTGTAAAGCATGCCGCACTGAACGAGGGAGTAATCATCAGCATGCTGCTGCCAAGCGTTCATAACGTCTTGGTTCTCTGGGATGGGTGCTTCACCTAGTGGTGCTTCTAGGACATATTGTTGCCTGGCAGCTATGAGGATGATCCTTAGGTTCCGGACCCAATCCGTATAGTTGCTGCCATCATCTTTCAGCTTGGTTTTATCTAGGAACGCATTGAAGTTGAGGTTGACATTAGCGTGGGCCATTTGATCTACAAGACATATTGCAAAGTTTATTTAGACTAAGTTCATGATAATTAAGTTCATCTAATCAAATTATATAATGAACTCCCACTCAGATTAGACATCCCTCTCGTCATCTAAGTGATACATGATCCGACTTGACTAGACCGTGTCCGATCATCACGTGAGGCGGACTAGTCATCATCGATGAACATCTCCATGTTGATCGTATCTTCTATACGACTCATATTCGACCTTTCGGTCTTCCGTGTTCCGAGGCCATGTCTGTACATGCTAGGCTCGTCAAGTTAACCTAAGTGTTTTGCATGTGTAAATCTGGCTTACACCCGCTGTATGTGAACGTTAGAATATATCACACCCGATCATCACGTGGTGCTTCGAGACAACGAACTTTAGCAATGGTGCACAGTTAGGGGGAACACTTTCTTGAAATTATTATGAGGGATCATCTTATTTACTACCGTCGTACTAAGAAAATAAGAAACAAAACATGATAAACATCACATGCAATCAAATAGTGACATGATATGGCCAATATCATATTGCTCCTTTGATCTCCATCTTCGGGGCGCCATGATCATCTTCGTCACCGGCATGACACCATGATCTCCATCATCATGATCTCCATCATCGTGTCTTCATGAGGTTGTCACGTCAACTATTACTTCTACTACTATGGCTAACGCTTTAGCAATAAAGTAAAGTAATTACATGACGTTTATGTTGACGCGCGGGTCATAAATAAATTAAGACAACTCCTATGGCTCCTGCCGGTTGTCATACTCATCGACATGCAAGTCGTGATTCCAATTACAATAACATGATCATCTCATACATCACATATATCATTCATCACAACTTTTGGCCATATCACATCACAAAGCACTTGCTGCAAAAACAAGTTAGACGTCCTCTAATTGTTGTTGCATGTTTTACGTGGCTGCAATAGGGTTCTAGCAAGAACATTTTCTTACCTACATAAAAGCCACAACGTGATTTGCCAACTTCTATTTACCCTTCATAAGGACCCTTTTCATCGAATCCGCTCCAACTAAAGTGGGAGAGACAGACACCCGCTAGCCACCTTATGCAACTAGTGCATGTCAGTCGGTGGAACATGTCTCACGTAAGCGTACGTGTAAGGTCGGTCTGGGCCGCTTCATCCCACAATACCGCTGAAGCAAAATAAGACTAGTAGCGGCAAGAAAGTTGGCAACATCTACGCCCACAACAAATTTGTGTTCTACTCGTGCAAAGAGAACTACACATAGACCTAGCTCACGATGCCACTGTTGGAGAACGTTGCAGAAAACAAAAAAAATTCCCTACGTTCCACCAAGATCAATCTATGGAGTCAACTAGCAACGAGAGGAGAGTGCATCTACATACCCTTGTAGATCGCGAGCGGAAGTGTTCAAGAGAACGGGGATGATGGAGTCGTACTCGTCGTGATCCAAATCACAGATGACCAAGTGTCGAACGGACGGCACCTCCGCGTTCAACACACGTACGGAGCGGAAGACGTCTCCTCCTTCTTGATCCAACAAGGGGGAAGGAGAGGTTGATGAAGATCCAGCAGCACGACGACGTGGTGGTGGATGCAGCAGTAATCGCAGCAGGGCTTCGCCGAGCTTCTGCGAGAGGGAGAGGTGTAGCAGGGGAGAGGGAGGCGCCAAGACTTGAGGTGCGGCTGCCCTCCCTCAACCCTTTATATAGGCCCCCTGGGGGGGAGCCGGACCTAGGAGATGGGATCTCCTAGGGGGGCGCCAGTCAAGGGGGAGGCTTGCCCCCCAAGGCAAGTGGAGGCGCCCCCCACCCTAGGGTTTCCAACCCTAGGCGCAGGGAGGGCCAAGGGGGGGCGCACAAGCCCACTAGGGGCTGGTTCCCCTCCCCACTTCAGCCCACGGGGCCCTCCGGGATGGGTGGCCCCACCCGGTGGACCCCCAGGACCCATCCGGTGGTCCCGGTACAATACCGGTGACCCCGAATCCTTCCCGATGGCCGAAACTGCACTTCCTATATATAATTCTTCACCTCCGGACCATTCCGGAGATCCTCATGACGTCCAGGATCTCATCCGGGACTACGAACAACTTTCAGAATATTTCATACTCATATCTATACAACCCTAGCGTCACCGAACCTTAAGTGTGTAGACCCTACGGGTTCGAGAGACATGCACACATGACAAAGACGACTCTCCGGCCAATAACCAACAACGGGATCTGGATACCCATGTTGGCTCCCACATTCTCCACGATGATCTCATCGGATGACCACGATGTCGAGGATTCAAGTAGTCCCGTATACAATTCCCTTTGTCAATCGGTACGTTACTTGCCCGAGATTCGATCGTCGGTATCCCAATACCTCGTTCAATCTCGTTACCGGCAAGTCACTTTACTCGTACCGTAATGCATTATCCCGTAACCAAACACTTGGTCACATTGAGCTCATTATGATGATGCATTACCGAGTAGGCCCAGAGATACCTCTCCGTCATACGGAGTGACAAATCCCAGTCTTGATCCGTGTCAACTCAACAGACACTTTCGGGGATAACTGTAGTATACCTTTATAGTCACCCAGTTACGTTGTGACGTTTGGTTCACCCAAAGCACTCCTACGGCATCTGGGAGTTACACGATCTCATTGTCGGCGTTCTGGGAACGGGGGTCCCCAGACTTGCCTGCCTGCGGCGTGGCTCAAATGGGGGCCCAGCGTGGCCCATCTTCATCAACACAAGACTCAAGACCCTCGCGAGGGACCAAGCCTCGCGGGGCGGACGACACGACGCTTCTTCAGGCGCGTCCTCCTCAGGCTGGCTCGCGAGGAGGCGGAGAGATCAAGGCAGGGTACCTCGCGAGGTGCCCATGACGCAAGCCATGATGACCAAGGGTGCCAGGCGGGCGCCAGACCGCGCAGTGTCCTCCCCTTTCCTCTTTGGTGCAAAGGGGGCAAGCGCAGGCGAGAGGATCAAGCAAAGGCATCCATTTTGGTGCAACAAGACCAAGACCAGTCCAACGGTGGGAAGGAGGTCATCGTGGAGCCCAGGACGGCATCACCACAGGGCCTTTGGCAGGCGAGGACCAACTTTGGTCAGGATAAGTGTACCAGATGTTCCCCTTCAAATTGGCCAATTGTTGGCGCCCTTCCCGCTCAATATTTGGGAAGAGGCCCAGGGCCTTTGCCTATAAATAGGACTAGCCACCCCCAGGGTAGAGGCATCTAGAGATCGAGGAGAGTATCCAGGGCAAGCAAAGAACAAGTAGAGAAAGAGAGAGAAGGGCGGCTGAACTCCCCTAGTAGTTCATCCCCCTAGCCAAGAACAGACCCTCGCGAGGCTGTTCTCCCTTGTACTGTTCATCCTCATCAGCCCAAGAGGCAATCCGTCCACCACAAACTAGAGTAGGGTATTACACCACAATGGTGGCCCGAACTAGTATAAACCCTGTGTCTCTTGTGCTGTTCGTTCTGTAGTTTAGATCCTTGCGAGACGGAGAGGTACAGGGCATAACCTCCGCGCGCACCCCAGAGTTCGAACCTTAAGGGTCTGCCGGAACCCGTGATCCAACATTTGGCGCGCCAGGTAGGGGTGCGCCGGAATCTTTCTTCCACCACTCCGCTCTCCTCCGACCGTCGCATCCAAGTGTGACGCTCGTCGGGCCCGCGCCGAGCGCCGGGCCGCCATCGCTTCCCGCGTCGCCCAGACGGCCCCCGTCGGTGGGCGTCCTCGTCATTCTTCGTCGCCCACCGTCAACGCCGCCACCGGCCCGGTGGGGAACGAGCAGCAAGCATCGTCTCAGCACCCGTCCGTGCGGCAAGACGGCCGTACCGCTACTCCGTCACTCACCCCGGCCGGCTCTTCGTCCCGCGCGCTCTGCGCAGCCTTGGAGGCTCGAGCTGCGCTCATCGCGGCAAACGAGCTCCTGTGCTACCGCCCCGTCGACGACGTCTACGAGGAGTGGCTCGACCGCCTCGCCGAGCTCGTCCGCGCCGCGGGGGGCTCTCCCGCGCCGTCCGCACCGCTGCGCCGCCCTCCGCCCCGCGTGGGCAATGAAGCTCCGGGGGCGTACCAGCCGCCTCCTCCCCAAGAAGACGCCATGGATCCAAGGCGCGCGGCCCCTGGGCAGAACCTGCTCCGTCAGGCGCCAGCCTAGCAGGAACGGAGCTGCCAAGAAGTCCCTCGACCGCAAGAGGCTGCCCGGGCGCTCCCAGCTCCGGCTCGCCGAGACCCCGCTCCGGCCCGGCACGCCAAGACCCTGCGCTACTCCCAGCAGTAGCGCAAGGGGACCCGCAAGGCCAAGCTCTCCCTCAACCGAAGCCTCCCGTGGCCACCGCAGGCTGCCGCGCCTACACCACCGAGCTGCGTAGTGTCACATGGCCCGACAAGTTCAAGCCGGACCTGCCCCCTCGCTACGACGGCACAACTAATCCCGCAGAGTTCCTCCAGCTCTACGAGCTGGGAATCGAAGCTGCCAGCGGGGATGAAAAGGTCATGGCGAACTGGTTCCCCATGGCGCTGAAGGAAGGTGCTCGCACTTGGCTCCTGAACCTGGTCCCAGGCACGATCTCCTCCTGGGACCAGATGCGTACTCGCTTCATCGCCAACTTCCAAGGTACCCGCGACCGGCCTCCCGTCGTGAGCGACATGCGCCGCGTCAAGCAGCAACCTGGGGAGACACTACAGAAGTACATCCAGCGCTTCAACAGTGCACGCCTCAAGATCCCCAAGGTGTCCGAGGAAGCCATCATTTTGGCCTTCTCCGATGGCGTGCGCGACGTTAAGATGAAGGAGGAGCTGGCGATGCATGAAGACCTCTGCACCTCCCTGGAGTTGTTCAACTTGGCGACCAAGTGCGCCAGGGCTGAGGAGGGACGCCTCTCCCTCCTCGAGCTGCCTGCAGCAGACCTAGAAGAGAAGAAGCCCAAGGCCAAGGACGTGAAGCGCAAGGGGGCTGCCGTACTCGCGGCGGAGCCAGACACCAAGCGGGGCAAAGGATCTGCCCGAATCCTCCAGGGGCAGCCGGTACTGCGTGTACCACGACCTCCACACCCACAACACCAACGAATGCCAAGAACTCCGCGCCGTGCGAGAAGGAAGAATCGGCCGTCGCCCTGACCGTGCTGACCGAGGCTACGACCGAGGAGGAGGAAGAAACCCAGGGCGCTGGGAAGATCGTGGCCCGCGCCAAGGGTTGCGCGACCAACCTCGCGAGGACCGCTGGCGGGACCCGCCTCGCGAGGGGGACTGGAGGGATCATCCTCGTGAGGATCGCCCTCACGGCAACCCAGGCCTGCCGCCGCTGCCGCCTCAGCCAAGGAGGAATGAAGACCGCCACCAAGACGAGGGGGCTGGGGGCTTCCAAGAGCCGCGCGCAATCGCCTGCATCCTAGGCGGAGCTCAAGCCCCAGCCTCTCAACGTATCTTCAAGCAGTTTGCCCGCGAAGTGAATACAGTCCTCCCCAAGCTCGAAGCGACGCGCCCCCTCAGGTGGTCGGCATGCGCCATCACGTTCAGCTCAGCAGACCAGCTCAAGTGCGCGGCCACGGCCGGAGTCCTTCCGATGCTTTGCTCCCCAGTCATCAGCAATGTTCTGGTCACCAGGACCCTCATCGACGATGGAGCAGGGATCAACGTCTTGTCCGTGGAAACATTCAACAACCTCCAAGTGCCCTATGACCAGCTTCAGCCAACCAAGCCTTTCTTCGGAGTCACCGACGGTTCCACAGTCCCGATCGGGCAGGTCCGCCTCCCTGTCACCTTCGGGGCCCGCAGCAACTACCGCACCGAGCTCATCGACTTCGACGTCGCCCACATCCGCCTGCCGTACAACGCCATCCTCGGGTACCCAGCGCTGGCCAAGTTCATGGCTGTGACCCACCACGGCTACAACGTCCTCAAGATGCCGGGAAGTGGCGGCGTCATCACGGTGCCCTGTGAAGAGAAGGACGTAGTGTGTTCCCTGGAGCGAGCCTTTCAGGCCGCGTCGCTAGAAGACCCAGATTGCGGAAGTAGGAGGCTTCCTGAGACCACCCCCAAGAAGAAGTAGACGTCGTCAGGCTCAGTCCCTTAGGAGGAAGGCCCTTCAAGGCCCGTGTCTGCCCAGGGGGACCCTCCTTCCATCGCATAGGAAAGCGCGCCCGACGCCCTCCTCAGGCAGGGCTCGGGGGCTCTCACCTGGAGGGCCACCAACCTTGCCACGGTCACGAGGGAGGCGCTTGGGCACCATGTGGAGTCGTGCTTCGAAGCACGATTCCCTCGAGAAGGAGCCAGGCGAGGAAGGTCGGACCAGCAGAAGTTCGTTAACAAGGCCATTCAAGAACTACAGGAGTCAAGGATCATGAGAGGTTGCCATCATCCACCAGTTGTGGCTCCACATCCAGGCGAGCATGGTGGGCTGCATGTCTGCGTCGATGTACCAGGGCTCAATCAGATCGCCACGACGGAGCGCCTCTGGCCCTCCCAAGTGGGGCGCTGCGGAGGACCGCCCCACAGCTATGTTCGCATGCCTTACGGCCTGCCGAGTATGGCTGCGGCGTACCAGCGCCTCATGAGGGGCATCTTGGAGGCTCAGGAAGACAGGCGTTCTGCGGCTCTGGCGGAGATGGAGACAGCCCGCGAGGAGCCATCAGTGCCTCCGGAGTCTCTCGAGGCCCCAGGGCCTGGGGGCTCGTGAGGATCGGCTTCCGCAGCCCACCGAGTCTGCTGCACCAACGCCACTTCACCGCCGACATCTTCAGGTGACATCTTTCAAGTTTCATTCCTAGCTAGGAGCGCCCTCCCAGGGTTGCGTCACTCCCAGGCCGCGTGGGTCCGTCCCCGTGGCATGTATCCCTTTTTATTTCCTTCAGTCGTTAGCTTGCTCTGCTGGGGGCGCCCCTCGGGCTGCATCATCCCCAAGCCGCTCGGGCCAGGCCCAGCGGCGTGTATCTCTCCCGCGTTTCTTTCCAATTATGCATTTGCCTATCATGCTTGATTACTTGATGCCGTCCACGGCACCTCTTCTTCTCCATGTCGACCACTTGCACGTTAAAGGGGGGGTGCGTGAGCATCGCGACTCAGGGCTCTTACTGGCTCTCCAGCCCTCACCCTCTGGCCTTGTCCACGGCATCGCGACCTGGCATACCAGCGACGGCTGAGACAAGCTCGAGGGCCGGGACCCGAGGACGTAGAGTGCCGGCATCTAACCAAAATTTGCAGGAACACATCTCAAGATACGGCCCAGTGCCAGGCGCAACCCGCCTAAGAGGTAGGGCCTCGTGAGTCCCGCGCTGGCTCACGGGTGCCCTGGTACACCTCACCTACTCCAACCAACGAGCTATTGAGCGACAAACGATCGACTGATAACTGCCATGGCAGCCCCATCTTCTTTCTGTGATGAATCTGCAGGATCCTTAGAGGAAACTGCGCTAGCCAAGGCCCTCACGGCGTTTCCTTCACCCTCGCCCACGCAACCCGCTTGCACGTTAAAGGAGGGGTGCCTGAGCATCACGCCTCAGGGCTCTTACTGGCTCTCCAGCCCTCATCATCTGGCCTTGTCCACGGCATCGCGACCTGGCATACCAGCGACGGCTGAGACCAGCTCGAGGGCCGGGACCCAAGGACGTAGAGCAGAAAGGGGAGCAGAGGCGAGGGAGAAGGGGCACGCGAGGACCTCGTCAAGCAACTCCGCTCAAATTACCCTCCGGACCCGACGGCGCGCTGGGGGCGATCCCCGATTCTCAAGATAAGTCACCATCCAAAGCATTGGCTACCGTGGCACTACCCCCGCACCTAATGCGACTCCGTACTAGCAACGTTGCTTCCCTTTCTCACCAAGCGACGGCTGCTTGGGCAACAAAGGGGACCTCCTGAGCATCGCGACTCAGGGGCTCTTACCGGACCCCTGGTCGCTCACCTCCTGGCCTTGACCACGGCATCGCGACCTGGCATACCAGTGACGGCTGACGCCGCCTTGGGACTGGGACCTGTCGACGCAGAGCACCAGGCCCTCGCGAGGTGCGAAAGGGAGGAACAAACTATGACGGAATTTGCGATTCGCACAGATTCATAGCAAGGGTTACATATTAACAACAAGGATCACAACCGCCTTACAAGCCCCTATGGGGCGCAATGTGATTCCTCGCAGGGAACGGATCCTAGAGGGTGCTAACTACACGCGCCCCTGCAAAAGATGCCATCATCAACAGTGGGCCGTCGAGCGCCGGCGCCAACCCCATCCAGATTCGGGTCGGTGACGGCCAAGCGAGCCTGCCCTGCTCCGGGAGCGGCGTTGGCTCGTGGGCTCGAAGCTGTCGTCGCTCGTCTCCGGAGTCGCGAAGTTTTCGCTGGAGTCGCTGGATCCTCCGACGCTCCCATCGCTTGTGGAGCTACCCAGGGAGCGGTCGGCGGGGCCAGCCCTCACCGCGGCAGAGTCCTGGCCGCCTCCCCCGGGGCAGCACTCCAGCCGGCGCCCGATCGCGTCAAAGATCTTGAAGAACATCACCGAAGCGCCATCATACTCCAGGTGGATCGTGAGGGCGCCCCTCGCTCTGCAACCCCGAGCGATTTCGCCCCAGCCGCGAGTCATGAAGGCCTCGCCCGAGGCAGTGATCGCGACCTCTGCCTCGATCGCAGGAGTGCTGCAGTCGGCGTGCTGCAGCCATAGCTCCAGGAGTCTCCCCTGCGGGAAGACGGAGGCGAAGAAGGGAGGAAAGCGAATCCAAGTTCGAGGAGGCATGGCGGCGTGGAGCACGAGCTCGCGGGAGGAGCCCTCGGCATGGACCCCAGGAGGGACGACCAACACCTTCGTGACCCGTCGGCGCCGGCGACGGCGCTGGCCGCGGGAACCGGCACCATCCCCCTCAAGGCCCTCGGCGTGGGCATACAAAGGAAGCGGGAACCCCGACGGAGGCCACTCATACCAAGGCCTCGGCGCCGCCTGACGGCCCTACTCCGCAACCGCGGAGGGCAGGTCGCTTCTTCGGCGGGAGAGGGTCTGGCCCCTCTCGAGGAGCCTTGCCCTTCTCCACCGCAGAAAACCGGTGAATTGGAGCCATCACACCAAGACGGAGCAAGAACTGAGGCAGAGGAGGAAGCAAGAAGAGATGAGCTGGAAGGACACGCGCGGTGCCGTACATATAGCCGGCGAAGGCCAACCGTCGGCCTCCACGATCACAGGTAATCATGACACGATTTGCATGCAGGGACTTGTCCAATCCGCGCGGTCACCAAGGCATCGTGGGGAAGTGGAGACGCCCACGTCCAATCAACCGCCACGCGGCGCCCAAGGCTGCAGGCTGTTAGGGCCCGCGGCGCTTCGCCCTTGCCCTTTCGCCTCTCGGCACGGCCAAGTCCATGCGCGCCTTGGTCCTGGGGGTTACTGTCGGCGTTCTGGGAACGGGGGTCCCCAGACTTGCCTGCCTGCAGCCTGCGGCGTGGCTCAAATGGGGGCCCAGCGTGGCCCATCTTCATCAACACAAGACTCAAGACCCTCGCGAGGGGCCAAGCCTCGCGGGGCGGACGACACGACGCTTCTTCAGGCACGGACTCCTCAGGCTGGCTCGCGAGGAGGCGGAGAGATCAAGGCAGGGTACCTCGCGAGGTGCCCATGACGCAAGCCATGACGACCAAGGGTGCCAGGCGGGTGCCGGACCGCGCAGTGTCCTCCCCTTTCCTCTTTGGTGCAAAGGGGGCAAGCGCAGGCGAGAGGATCAAGCAAAGGCATCCATTTCGGTGCAACAAGACCAAGACCAGTCCAACGGTGGGAAGGAGGTCATCGTGGAGCCCAGGACGGCGTCACCACGGGGCCTTTGGCAGGCGAGGACCAACTTTGGTCAGGATAAGTGTACCAGATGTTCCCCTTCAAAATGGCCAATTGTTGGCGCCCTTCCCGCTCAATATTTGGGAAGAGGCCCAGGGCCTTTGCCTATAACTAGGACTAGCCACCCCCAGGGTAGAGGCATCTAGAGATCGAGGAGAGTATCCAGGGCAAGCAAAGAACAAGTAGAGAAAGAGAGAGAAGGGCGGCTGAACTCCCCTAGCAGTTCATCCCCCTAGCCAAGAACGGACCCTCGTGAGGCTGTTCTCCCTTGTACTGTTCATCCTCATCAGCCCAAGAGGCAATCCATCCACCACAAACTAGAGTAGGGTATTACACCACAATGGTGGCCCGAACTAGTATAAACCCTGTGTCTCTTGTGCTGTTCGTTCTATAGTTTAGATCCTTGCGAGACGGAGAGTTAGACGGCATAACCTCCGCGCGCACCCCAGAGTTCGAACCTTAAGGGTCTGCCGGAACCCGTGATCCGACACTCATGGTCTAAGGAAACGATACTTGACATTGGAAAAGCTCTAGCAAACGAACTACACGATCTTGTGCTATGCTTAGGATTGGGTCTTGTCCATCACATCATTCTCCTAATGATGTGATCTCGTTATCAATGACATATAATGCCCATAGTCAGGAAACCATGACTATCTGTTGATCCACGAGCTAGTCAATTAGAGTCTTACTAGGGACATGTTGTGGTCTATGTATTCACACATGTATTACGATTTCCGGATAACACAATTATAGCATGAACAATAGACAATTATCATGAATAAGGAAATATAATAATAATCCTTTTATTATTGCCTCTAGGGCATATTTCCAACAGGCAGCTCGCCCCACACCAACGGAGTGAGCCACCCTTGGGCCCACGGCCCCCAGCGCCATCATCAGCGTGGGGCCAGGGCTCGGGAAGGCACCTCTGAGGTGGCATGCAGATCTTTGTGAAGACGAAGGACAGCCAAGGTCAAGTGAGGATGGGAAGGCAGCCATCCTCACTGAGGAAACCCACAAGACCCCCGACAAGATCCTTGCCAGGGATGCCTGCGTGCCACGGCAAGACCCTTGCCTGGTCACCCGGCAAGACCCTTGCCGGGCCACCCGGCAAGGCCCTTGCGAAGAACGCCAACAGGGCCACCATCAGGCCCGCACTAGCCAAGTCTCCACCGATGTTCGCATGGAGCCGCCGACCCAACCAGCTGGGCAGGCATCTGCGTGGCAACATGCAGCCCTTCGTGGAGGCTCCGCCACCGCGCCACCTCAGCTGCCTGCCTAGCTACATGGCACCGCATGCACCACAGGCCAGGGCGCGTGTCAAAGCTTAGAGGAGCGGCGACGGACGGGACGGGCCTCGCCCCCGTCCCCGATAAAGCAAGAGGACACCAAAGCAGTGCATTAAAGGCACCTTGTCCTGTAATACAAGGGATAACCTCGCGCCACTGTAGACCTTTCCACCTCCTGTGCGCCACTGTGGCAACCCCTTTTTCCTATAAAAGGAGGCCCGAGGTGACCAGGCGAAGGCTTCGGCTTTTTGGAGCTCGTTACACCCCGTAGCTAGCTCAAGAACAGAGAATACATCCACCAAAGCAGGAGTAGGGTTTTACGCATCCTCGCGGCCCGAACCTGGATAAACAAACCGCGTGCTTCACTATCAGACCCGCTCTTCTCTCAACCCCGCGCCCCGCAACCGTAGTAGGGATTCTTGTGATCCCATAGGTGTCGTTTCCCACCGACAGAAAAGAAGCAGGTAACATGGAAATTTACATGATTGTGCTTAGCAAAATATACATCCAGTAAATATATTCAACTACCAAACGAAAACTTGCGTGTACATGTTCCGCCCCTTCATCATGCAACTTAAAACTACTCACTGCTTTGGAAAATTGCCATGCCTGGTCAAACTTCACAAGGAGATTCCAAAACTTGTACAATGATGGATAAAATTTGAAAACATTGCGACATGTCAAACTTAGTAAAAATTGCTATTGTAATTACGACAATTGTTAATTTGTATTGGACACATGGCTAATTAACCTTGTTGTTGTTTTGTAAAGAGAACTGTAGCAAAATTGTCGTGGGAAACACATGTCAACTTGCCATCCTAAAAATATGAAGAAAACAACTAATTACTAGCAAAAATGTGTTGGCATCTTTTTTACAAAAAAATATTCCCATAATAATATTTTTTATCATATCAAGTAGTTGTATGTACAACATGACACCTATACATACATCATGGCAAAACTTTCTTTTCAAGCAAATTTGTTGAAAATTTGATGTCTAATGTGTGGAAAATTTACAAAAATAATCCTCTAGTTACATGCTAAGTTTAGACAAGTTGCGATCTAGATCATGGAAATTGTACTTATTGCATGGAATATTTTATATATTCTTGGACAATGGAAAATTTTATGCATATTTGATGTACAAGACATGGATAAAATTTACATGGTCGGCAAAATCCAGAGTCGATCCATGCATAAACATGAGGTTGAATCCAAAATGGAATGTATCATGCTTACACACAAACTGAATGCTTAAACCCCAATTCAACAGACGCAAATACTGAATATCTGTGCATCCGAGCAAAAGTATAGCTCCTTCACGTCTTGTTGGGTGCTATTTGTGAGTTGCATTGAAATTTTCTCGAAGAGGAGAGAATGATGCAGTACAGTAGAGATAAGTATTTCCCCTATTTAAGAACCAAAGTTATCTATCCAGTAGGAGAACCACGCACACCTCGTTAGAGCAACTCTAGCAGACCCCGCAAAAACTTGACCTACAAAACGCGTTTGCGGTTTCACGAAGATCGCGTTTGCGGGTCGAAAACTAGCGCGGCCGAACAGAAACCGTCTCTAAACCTACATAATTTGGAAAAAACCTTTCGCGGGAGAAATTGTACAAACATAGTTCATCACATATTACATAGATTTTACATGATCAACAAACTACAAACATAGTTCATACTACATACTACGTTAACTAGTACTAGAGGGGGTCAGATCTGACGGCGCGAGGTCGCGGCAAATGGACGACGCCGTGGAGGAGAAGGACGCTCAATCCTCCTTGCCGGAGCTGCACAGGTCGACGTACTTCACCGCCTGCTCCTCACAGATGCGGCGCCACTCATCGGCCTTCTCCTTGGCAGTGAGGTTGGTGGCGACCGCCTGCCGCCACTGGAGGTGTTCGAGCTCCTCGGCGTGGCGCCCGCGCTCCACCTCCTCGGGCATGATCCGCTCGGCGATGGCGCTCGCAACAACGTCGACGTCGGCGACGTAGTCTTCCGGCCCAACGACTCCGCGGCGGCCGAGCGGAGAGCTCTCCTCCTTCACGGGGACGAAGGCGAACTCCTTCGGCTCCTCCTCGTTCTCCGACCACTCCCTCTTCACGGGGAGAAGGCCCGCGCCAGAGGAGGAGGAGCTCCCGGCATATGAAGACCTCGCGGAGGAGAAGGATGGGCGCTGACAGTCGTACTCCTCCGTATCGCTCCGTTGGAAGCTCGCCGCCGGCACAGGCCGCGGTTGGTCCACTTCGGGGCCCCGCGCTTCGTCGCACCGTCCAATCGGACACGCCGCTCGCGCTCCGGGTCCCTTCCGCCGCCGGATCCGCTGCCGGAGCAGCGTCCGGAGCTCCACATTCGGCCCCACATGGCGGCTGGAGGCGGGGCGCGTGGTCGCCGGCGGCGAGAAATGTGGAGAGGGGGAAGAGGAATCGCGTGGCTCGGCGGTAGCGAGGGATAGGGTTTGGACCCGCAAACGAGTTGCAGAACCGCAGATATAGCGGTCGGGGCGTGTGGTTTGCGGGCCGGGCGAGTATGCGGGCTCTGTTCTGGCCGGAAAATTGGGCCGAGCCCGCATACTCGCTGAAATTTTGTGGGTTTGTGTATTTTGCGGGGTCTGCCAGAGTTGCTCTTAGCAGTACCTACACATAAAATAACAAATACTTGCACCCAACGCAAACAAGGGGTTGTCAATCCCCTCAGCGGTTACTTGGAAGGATCAAATTTTGTAGTGATAGATAGATAAACATAAACACAAAATAAAAGAAAGTAAATAAAATAGCAGTAATTTTTTTGGATTTTAATATATTATTAAAATATATTCGTGGGCCATTCTTTTCACTAGAGGAATCTTTCTTGAACACATCATACTGTGGGTAAACAAATTACTGTTGGGCAATTGATAGAAAGATAAATAATCATGATGATATCCAAGGCAATGATCATGTATATAAGCATCACGTCTGAAACAAGTAGGCCGACTCATGTCTGCATCTACTACAATTACACCACACATCGACCGCTATCCAGCATGTATATATATAGTATTAAGTTCACAAAGAACGGAATAACGCCTTAAGCAAGATGACATGATGTAGACAAAGTAAATACAATCAATATGAATGAACCCTAGCGTTTTATCCTTAATAGCAACGATACAAGTACGTATCATGTCCCTTTCTATCACTGGGGTTGAGCAACGCAAGATCAAATCCATCACAAAGTACCTCTCCCATTGCAAGATAAATCAATCTAGGTGGCCAAACCAAACAGATAGATCGGAGAGAGATACAAAGCTATAAAAATCATGTATAAAAGAGTTCATAGAAGACTCAAATAATATTCATGTATAATCTAATCATAAACCCACATTTCATCGGATCCCAACAAACAGACTGCAAAAAAGGATTACATCGAATAGATCTCCAAGAACATCGAGGAGAATATTGTATTGAAGATCAAAGAGAGAGAATAAGTCATCTAGCTACTATCTATGGACCCGTAGGTCTGTGGTAAACTACTCACACTTCATCGGAAGGGCAACAAGGTTGATGAAGAACCCTCGGTGATCGATCCCCCCTCCAGCAGAGTACAGGAAAAGGCCTCAAGATGGGATCTCACGAGAGGGAAAAAATATTTCGGGTGGCTCTATAATGTATTGGGAATATTTGGGAATTTATAGAGGCGGAATTAGGTCAAGAGGTGCTACGACGGGCCCACAAGCCTGGCGGGCGCCCCCCT
The DNA here is from genome assembly GCA_032464435.1 of Aegilops umbellulata. Taxonomy (NCBI): domain Eukaryota; kingdom Viridiplantae; phylum Streptophyta; class Magnoliopsida; order Poales; family Poaceae; genus Aegilops; species Aegilops umbellulata. The sequence continues at coordinate 35,256,763 of CP136056.1, read as the reverse complement.
GGGGCGCGCCTCCTGAGCTTGTCACTCCATCGTAGCTCGTCAGGTCTTCTCCCGATCCTTCTAGTGTCCCATGTGGTCCAGAAAAAAATTAATCCAAAAAAATTCTCCGTTTGGACTCAGTTTGATATTTATTTCCTGAAAAGCCAAAAAAATAAAAACAGCAACTGACAATGGGCACTAGGTTAATAGGTTACTCGCAAAAAATGATATATAATTGCATAATAAACATCCAAGATTGATATTGTAATAGCATGGAACAATAAAAAATTATAGACACATTGGAGATGTATCATTGGGGTTCCAAGTGCAGGTCTATACTTGTCCATCATCCCAATTTCTTGTTCTACTTCCGCTCAGGGACAACAAAGTGCAGTAGCAGCCCAACTTGACCAACTTTAGGAGCAAGAGATAGAGAAGTTGTCCGAGCAGCAGTAGCAGCAACGGACCGAGTTTCAACAACTTCTAATAAACAAATACAAGTATTCCAACAGAGAGACAAGAGAGGGGGGGTTGACAACCCACAAGTGTAGGGGATCTATCGTAGCCTTTTCAATAACTAAGAGTGCTGAACTCAACGAGGAGCATAAGAAATTTTTTGATGGAAACTATTAACAAATCACTATAAAAGCTACAAATATTGTTTGATCGTTTGTTTGATCACAAGAGAAATTGTTGTAAAGTAAAAGTAACAAAAGTGCAAGGATGCAGAGAGTGGCCCAATCCTAATTCTACTAAGGACAAGCCAATTGATTTACCTATAGGAATCGGTCACTCTCGAGGACTCATGGGAGTTTTGCCAAGTTACTTTCATGAAGTTTCCTTGATGTATCATGCACTGCTTTGATAGTTTACTGTGCGATGAAATCCATGGAAGTGTGATATTCTTACTTGACTCACAACTAGGCCCAACATTTTTTAACCCCATTACAAGTGCACCGTTGACTCGCAACTGGGCTCGACCCCTTTTTTCATCCTAGTTGCAAATCCAGCATGAAGTCTCAACTAACCTTTTCTTTGTCCTTGATGGTGTTACGACCCTGGGGTGCCTCAGCTTGCCGGTTCTCGACCCGAGTAAGCCAACCCAAGCCTGCTACCTCTTGAGCACTGCGTTGGTTTTCCCTTGAAGAGGAAATGGTGATGCAGTAAAGCAGCGCAAGTATTTCCCTTAGTTTTTGAGAACTAAGGTAGCAATCCAGTAGGAGAATGATACGTCTCCAACGTATCTATAATTTTTGATTGCTCCATGCTATATTATCAACTGTTTTGGACATTATTGGGCTTTATTATCCACTTTTATATTATTTTTGGGACTAACCAATTAACCGGAGGCCCAACCCAGAATTTTTGTTTTTGCCTATTTCAGAGTTTCGCAGAAAAGGAATATCAAACGGAGTCCAAACGGAATGAAACCTTCGGGAACGTGATTTTTAGGAAGATCATGATCTAGGAGACTTGGACCCTACGTCAAGAAACAAAAGAGGAGGCCACAAGGTAGGGGGGCGCGCCCACCCCCCAGGGCGCGCCCTCCACCCTCGTCGGCCCCCTGTTGCTCCACCGACGTACTCCTTCCTCCTATATATACCTACGTACCCCAAACGATCAGATACGGAGCCAAAAACCTAATTCCACCGCCGCAACCTTCTGTACCCACGAGATCCCATCTTGGGGCCTGTTCCGGAGCTCCGCCGGAGGGGGCATCCATCACGGAGGGCTTCTACATCATCACCATAGCCTCTCCGATGAAATGTGATTAGTTTACCTTAGACCTTCGGGTCCATAGTTAGTAGCTAGATGACTTATTCTCTCTTTTTGGATCTCAATACAATGTTCTCCCCCTCTCTCATGGAGATCTATTCGATGTAATCTTGTTTTTGCAGTGTGTTTGTTGAGACCGATGAATTGTGGGTTTATGATCAAGATTATCTATGAACAATATTTGAATCTTCTCTGAATTCTTTTATGTATGATCGGTTATCTTTGCAAGTCTCTTCGAATTATCAATTTGGTTTGGCCTAGATTGATCTTTCTTGCAATGGGAGAAGTGCTTAGCTTTGGGTTCAATCTTGTGGTGTCCTTTCCCAGTGACAGTAGGGGCAGCAAGGCACGTATTGTATTGTTGCCATCGAGGATAACAAGATGGGTTTTTTTATCATATTGCATGAATTTATTCCTCTACATCATGTCATCTTGCTTAAGGCGTTACTCTGTTTTCATGAACTTAATACTCTAGATGCATGCTGGATAATGGTCGATGAGTGGAGTAAGAGTAGTAGATGCAGGCAGGAGTCGGTCTACTTGTTTCAGACGTGATGCCTATATACATGATCATACCTAGATACTCTCATAACTATGCTCAATTCTGTCAATTGCTCAACAGTAATTCGTTCACCCACCGTAAAATACTTATGCTCTTGAGAGAAGCCACAAGTGAAACCTATGGCCCTCGGTTCTATCTTCATCATATTAATCTTCCAACACTTAGTTATTTCCTTTGCTTTTTTACTTTGATTTTATTTTACTTTGCATCTTTATCATAAAAATACCAAAAATATTATCTATCATATCTATCAGGTCTCACTCTTGTAAGTGACCTCGAAGGGATTGACAACCCCTTATCGCGTTGGTTGCGAGGATTTATTTGTTTGTGTAGGTGCGAGGGACTCGCGCGTAGCCTCCTACTGGATTGATACCTTGGTTCTCAAAAACTGAGGGAAATACTTACGCTACTTTGCTGCATCACCCTTTCCTCTTCAAGGGAAAACCAACGCAGTGCTCAAGAGGTAGCAAGAAGGATTTCTGGCGCCGTTACCGGGGAGTCTACGCAAAAGTCAACATACCAAGTACCCATCACAAACCCTTATCTCCCGCATTACATTATTTGCCATTTGCCTCTCGTTTTCCTCTCCCCCACTTCACCCTTGCCATTTTATTCGCCCCCTCTTTTCTGTTCGCCTTCTTTTGCGCTTGCCTCTTTGTTTGCTTGTGTGTTGGATTGCTTTTTTGTCACAATGGATCTACCTAGATTCGGTGATCTTCACCTTAAAAGGCTTGAAGAGATCGAAAGCAACGTCAGGAGTTTTATGGTTTTGCAATTTGAGCATAATAATTTCTTCAGAATCGAGCTTAACGAACAAAAAAGTTTTATGAGTTATATGAATAAAGAGCTCGATGATATGTCTATAGAATTTGATGGTTTAAGATCCCAAATTGCTCGTCTTGAGAAGTTGACTACTGAAATATCGGATAAGCAGGCTACCTTAGTTAATAGGATGGCTGCTAAACCGGATTTGTATGAAAATAGAGATGAAGATAAAAAATTATTGATGTTTCCCCTATTAAATCTTTGTTTTGCAATATGAATCTTGATAATGATGGGACTGAATATGATCCACCTTTACCTAGAAGGCGTTCCAAAAATTCGGAGTTTTTAGATCTTGATGCTAAAATTGATAAAAGTGGGATTGAAGAAATCAAAACCCTAGATGTTGCTAAACCTACTATTTTGGATTTCAAGGAATTTAATTATGAAAACTGCTCTTTGATTGATTGTAATTCCTTGTTGCAATCCGTGCTAAATTCTCCTCATGCTTATAGTCAAAATAAAGCCTTTACTAAACATATCGTTGTTGCCTTGATGCAATCTTATGAAGAAAAGCTTGAGTTGGAAGTTTCTATCCCTAGAAAACTTTATGATGAGTGGGAACCAACTATTAAAATTAATATTAAGGATCATGAGTTCTATGCTTTGTGTGATTTGGGTGCTAGTGTTTCCACTATTCCCAAAACTTTATGTGATTTGCTAGGTTTCCATGATTTTGATGATTGCTCTCTAAACTTGCACCTTGCGGATTCCACTATTAAGAAACCTATGGGAATAATTAATGATGTTCTTATTGTTTCAAATAGGAATTATGTGCCCGTAGATTTTATCATTCTTGATATAGATTGCAATCCTTCATATCCTATTATTCTTGGTAGACCTTTCCTTAGAACGGTTGGTGCAATTATTGATATGAAGGAAGGGAATATTAGATTTCAATTTCCATTAAAGAAAGGCAGGGAACACTTCCCTAGGAAGAAAATACAATTACCATATGAATCTATCATGAGAGCCACTTATGGATTGCCTACCAAAGATGGCAATACCTAGATCTATCCTTACTTTTATGCCTAGCTAGGGGCGTTAACCGATAGCGCTTGTTGGGAGGCAACCCAATTTTATTTTTTATTTTTTTGCTTTTTGCTTCTATTTAGGAATAAATATTTGTTCTAGCCTCTGGTTAGATGTGTTTTTATGTTTTAATTAGTGTTTGTGCCAAGTTAAACCTATAGGATCTTCTTGGATGATAGTTATTTGATCTTGCTGTAATTTTCAAAAACTTTATGTTTACGAAAACAATTGTTAAAAATCACCAGAACGTGACAAAATACTTATTCCAGTTTCTGATGATCAATAAACAAATTTTATAGGTCTTCCTATTTTGGTAGATTTTTTGGAGTTGCAGAAGTTTGCGTTAGTTACAGATTACTACAGAATGTTCTGTTTTTGACAGATTCTGTTTTTTGTGTGTTGTTTGCTTATTTTGATGAATCTATGGCTAGTAAAATAGTTTATAAATCATAGAGAAGTTGGAATATAGTAGCTTTAACACCAATATAAATAAATAATGAGTTCATTACAGTACCTTCAAGTGGTCTTTTGTTTTCTTTCGCTAACGGAGCTCACGAGATTTCTGTTAAGTTTTGTGTTGTGAAGTTTTCAAGTTTTGGGTGAAAGATTTTGATGGATTATGGACCAAGGAGTGGCAAGAGCCTAAGCTTGGGGATGCCCATGGCACCCCCAAGATAATCCAAGGACACCAAAAAGCCAAAGCTTGGGGATGCCCCGGAAGGCATCCCCTCTTTCGTCTACTTCCATCAGCAAATTTACTTGGAGCTATATTTTTATTCACCACATCATATGTGTTTTTCTTGGAGCGTCTTGTATGATTTGAGTATTTATTTGTCAGTTTACCACAATCATACTTGCTATACACACATTTTGAGAAAGCCATACATGATTTGGAATTTGTTAGAATACTCTATGTGCTTCACTTATATCTTTTGAGTTATATAGTTTTGCCCTAGTACTTCACTTATATCTTTTAGAGCACGGTGGTAGATTTGTTTTATAGAAACTATTGATCTCTAATGCTCCACTTAGATTATTTTGAGAGTCTTCAATAGCATGGTAATTTGCTTAAATCATCCTAATATGCTTGGTATTCAAGATTAGTAAAAACTTTCTTACGAGTGTGTTCAATGCTAAGAAATGTTTGATGCTTGATAATTGTTTTGAGATATAAAGATGGTGATATTAGAGTCATGCTAGTTGAGTAGTTGTGAATTTGAGAAATACTTGTGTTAAAGTTTGTGATTCCCATAGCATGCACGTATGGTGAACCGTTATGTTATGAAGTCGGAGCATGATTTATTTATTTATTGTCTTCCTTATGAGTGGCGGTCGGGGACGAGCGATGGTCTTTTCCTGCCAATCTATCCCCCTAGGAGCATGCACGTAATACTTTGCTTTGATAACTTGTAGATTTTTGCAATAAGTATATGAGTTCTTTATGACTAATTTTGAGTCCATGGATTTACGCACTTTTCCTCCTTCCACCATTGCTAGCCTCTGTAATACCGCGCACTTTTCGCCGGTATCATACACCCACCATATACCTTCCTCAAAACAACCACCATACCTACCTATTATGGCATTTCCATAGCCATTCCGAGATATATTGCCATGCAACTTTCCACCGTTTCGTTTATTATGACACGCTCCATCATTGTCATATTGCTTAGCATGATCATGTAGTTGGCATTGTATTTGTGGCAAAGCCACCGTTCATAATTCTTCCATACATGTCACTCTTGATTCATTGCATATCCCGGTACACCGCCGGAGGCATTCATATAGAGTCATATTTTGTTCTAAGTACCGAGTTGTAATTGTTGAGTTGTAAGAAAATAAAAGTGTGATCATCTTCATTTTTAGAGCATTGTCCCAAGTGAGGAAAAGGATGATGGAGACTATGATTCCCCCATAAGTCAGGATGAGACTCCGGACGAAAAAAAAGAGGCCATAAAAAAGAGAAAAGGCCCAAATAAAAAAATTGAGAGAAAAGGAGAGAAGAGACAATGTTACTATCCTTTTACCACACTTGTGCTTCAAAGTAGCACCATGATCTTCATGATAGAGAGTCTCTCATTGCGTCACTTTCATATACTAGTGGGAATTTTTCATTATAGAACTTGGCTTGTATATTCCAATGATGGGCTTCCTCAAAATTCCCTAGGTCTTCGTGAGCAAGCGAGTTGGATGCACACCCACTTAGTTTCTTTTGTCAAGCTTTCATATACTTATAGCTCTAGTGCATCCGTTGCATGGCAATCCCTACTCACTCACATTGATATCTATTAATGGGCATCTCCATAGCCTGTTGATACGCCTAGTTGATGTGAGACTATCTTCTCCCTTTTTATCTTCTCCACAACCACCATTCTATTCCACATATAGTGCTATATCCTTGGCTCACGCTCATGTATTGCGTGAAGATTGAAAAAGTTTGAGAATGTCAAAAGTATGAAACAATTGCTTGGCTTGTCACCGGGGTTGTGCATGATGTAAATACTTTGTGTGGGGAAGATAGAGCATAGCCAGACTATATGACTTTGTAGGGATAACTTTCTTTGGCCATGTTATTTTGAGAAGACATGATTGCTTTGTTAGTATGCTTGAAGTATTATTATTTTTATGTCAATATTAAACTTTTGTCTTGAATCTTTCGGATCTGAATATTCATACCACAATTAAGAAGAATTACATTGAAATTATGCCAAGTATCACTCCGAATCAAAAATTCTGTTTTTATCATTTACCTACTCGAGGACGAGCAGGAATTAAGCTTGGGGATGCCTGATACGTCTCCAACGTATCTATAATTTTTGATTGCTCCATGCTATAATAGTTGTCATCAAAATGGATAGAAAAGAATGTATCCAGAACTAATATACATCTAGATACGTTCTCTTTTATTCATTTTGATGACAACTATTTCCGGACGGAGGGAGTATTGTTTTGGACATTATTGGGCTTTATTATCCACTTTAATATTATTTTTGGGACTAACCTAATAACCGGAGGCCCAGCCCAGAATTGTTGTTTTTTTGCCAATTTCAGAGTTTCACAGAAAAGGAATATCAAACGGAGTCCAAACGGAACGAAACCTTCGGGAACGTGATTTTTAGGAAGATTATGATCCAGGAGACTTGGACTCTACGTCAAGAAACAAAAGAGGAGGCCACGAGGTAGGGGGAGCGCCCACCCCCCAGGGCATGCCCTCCACACTCGTCGGCCCCCTGTTGCTCCACCGACGTACTCCTTCCTCCTATATATACCTACGTACCCCCATACGATCAGATACGGAGACAAAATCCTAATTCCACCGCCGCAACCTTCTGTACCCACGAGATCCCATCTTGGGGCCTGTTCCGGAGCTCCGTCGGAGGGGGCATCCATCACGGAGGGCTTCTACATCATCACTATAGCCTCTCCGATGAAGTGTGAGTAGTTTACCTCAGACCTTCGGGTCCATAGTTAGTAGCTAGATGGCTTATTTTCTATTTTTGGATCTCAATACAATGTTCTCCTCCTCTCTCGTGGAGATCTATTCGATGTAATCTTTTTTTTGCGGTGTGTTTGTTGAGACCGATGAATTGTGGGTTTATGATCAAGATTATCTATGAACAATATTTGAATCTTCTCTGAATTCTTTTATGTATGATTGGTTATCTTTGCAAGTCACTTCGAATTATCAGTTTGGTTTGGCCTACTAGATTGATCTTTCTTGCAATGGGAGAAGTGCTTAGCTTTGGGTTCAATCTTGCAGTGTCCTTTCCCAGTGACAGTAGGGGCAGCAAGGCACGTATTGTATTGTTGCCATCGAGGATAACAAGATGGGGTTTTTATCATATTTCATGAATTTATCCGTCTACATCATTTCATCTTGCTTAAGGCGTTACTCTGTTTTCATGAACTTAATACTCTAGATGCCTGCTGGATAGCGATCGATGAGTGGAGTAATAGTAGTAGATGCAGGCAGGAGTTGGTCTACTTGTTTCACACGTGATGCCTATATACATGATCATACTGAAAGTGCAACTATCCCTAGGTGGTTTTGGTAATTCCTAACAACATACAGTTCATTGAGCTAATGTTATTTCAAGATTAATATTTCAGGAAAGCTCAATGAATGGCATGGCATGGATGAGAAAAATGGACCCCTCAAAATGCTAAGGACAAAGGGATTGGCTCAAGCTCAAAGCTCAAGACTCTACATTTTCTATTTTAGTGATCCAAGATCACATTGAGTCTACAGGAAAAGCCAATACTATCAAGGAGGGATGAGGTCTTGCTTAATGAGGCTCTTGCTCAAAATGCTTAGTAATATGCTCCAAAGCCCTCAACTACTTTCTCACATCCACATATGACCTAAAAAAGTCAAACTCGGCCCCACCGATTCTTTCTATCCGGCGCCACCGAGTTCAGATGTCATAGCCACTGCCACAAACCCTAGGCAAATCGGTCTCACCGATTGGGATCTCGGTCTCACCGAGATGGGGTTGCAATCTCTCTGTTTCCCTTCGTAACGTTTCGGTCCCACCAAGATGAGCGATCGGTCCCAACGAGATTGCAATGTAAACTCTCTGTTTCCCTTTTGTAACGAGTTTGTGTAATCGGTCTCACCGAGATTACGTTATGCCCTAACCCTGACCATATCGGTCCTACCAAGTTGCATGTCGGTCCCACCAAAAATCCTAACGGTCACTAGATTTGCTAAATCGGTCCGACCGAGTTTACCAATTCGGTCCCACCGAGTTTGGCAAGTTGTGTGTAACGGTTAGATTTTGTGTGGAGGCTATAAATACCCCTCCACCTCCTCTTCATTCGTGGAGAGAGCCATTAGAACGAACCTACACTTCCAACCTACATTTTCCGAGAGAGAACCACCTACACTTGTGTTGAGACCAAGATATCCCATTCCTACCATATGAATCTTGATCTCTAACCTTCCCCAAGTTGCTTTCCACTCAAATTTTCTTTCCACCAAATCCAAATCCTTTGAGAGAGAGTTGAGTGTTTGGGAGACTATCATTTGAAGCACAAGAGCAAGGAGTTCATCATCAACACACCATTTGTTACTTCTTGGAGAGTGGTGTCTCCTAGATTGGCTAGGTATCACTTCGGAGCCTCCGACAAGATTGTGGAGTTGAACCAAGGACTTTGTAAGGGCAAGGAGATCGCCTACTTCGTGAAGATCTACCGCTAGTGAGGCAAGTTCTTCGTGGGCGATGGCCATGGTGGGATAGACAAGGTTGCTTCTTCGTGGACCCTTCGTGGGTGGAGCCCTCCGTGGACTCGCGCAACCGTTACCCTTCGTGGGTTGAAGTCTCCATCAACGTGGATGTACGATAGCTCCACCTATCGGAACCACGACAAAAACATCCGTGTCTCCAATTGCGTTTGAATCCTCCAAACCCTTCCATCTACATTCTTGCAAGTTTCATACTTTACTTTCCGCTGCTCATATACTCTTTGTATCCTTGCTTGAATTGTGTTATGATTGCTTGACTTGTTCTAAGTTGCTAAAATCTGCCAAGAACTAAAATTGGGAAAAGGCTAGATTTTTATTTGGTCAAGTAGTCTAATCAACCCCCCTCTAGACATACTTTCGATCCTACAAGTGGTATCAGACCTTTGGTCTCCATTTGCTTTGATTTCCATAGCTTTTGGTGGTCATAGCCTTGGTTTCACAACCTAGGAGAGTATGGCGTCTAGTGAGGGAAATTACCACCATAGAGGTCCTTACTTTGATGGCACTAATTTTGCTAGTTGAAAGCATAAGATGAAAGTTTGGGCTATTGTGTGTATTGGCTTGAAAGGTGAATTCTTTGATGGGAGAGAACCGAACCGTGAATCTACTGCGGAAGAGTTGAAGATGCTACAATACAATGCTCAAGCTTGTGATGTCCTCTTCAACGGACTGTGCCCCGAAGAATTCAACAAAATCAGCCCTCTTGAGAATGCAAAGGAAATTTGGGATACTTTGATTGATATGCACGAAGGTACCAACTCCGTCAAGGAATCCAAGTTGGATGTGCCTCAAAGTCAACTTGACAAGTTCAAAATGAAGGATGGTGAAGGTGTCGCTGAAATGTACTCTAGGCTTGATCTTATCACAAATGAGATTGCCGGCTTAGGAAGTAAAGAGATGACCGAAAAATTCATCATCAAGAAGATCCTAAGAGCCTTGGATGGAAAATATGATACCGTATGCACATTGATTCAAATGATGCCAAATTACAAAGATCTCAAGCCAACGGAAGCCATTGGAAGAATTGTTGCTCATGAGATGTCACTCAAGGATAAGGAGGAGCTCCATAACAAGTCAAGTGGTGCTTACAAAGCCTCATGTGAAGCTCCCACAACATCAAGTGAGAAACAAACCTTCAATGAAGAATTGAGCCTAATGGTGAAGAACTTCAACAAGTTCTACACGAGTAGAAGCAAAGAGAGAAGTTCCAAGTCAAGGTCCTACAACGACAAAGATCTTCTAGTCGAGAGCGAAATTGCTGCAATTGTGGAAGACCCGGACACTACTCCAATGAGTGTACGACCCCCTACAAGAGAAGAGAAGATTCTCCCGAAAGAAGAAGTAGAAGAGAAGAATCACCATCAAGGGAGAGAAGGAGTAGGGATGATCGTTATGAACGAAGATCCTCTCGAAGAAGCAAGGATTCTGAAAGGAAGGACAAGTCATCAAGGAGCTACACAAAACAAAGACATCAAGCTCATGTTGGTGAATGGGTATCCGGCTCCGACTCCGACAATCACTCCGAGAGAAGCTATCACTCCGACTCCGAATATAATCAAGATGAAGGTGTTGCCGGTCTAGCACTTGTGTCAACCAACTCCTACGACATATTTGATTCACCAAATGAAGGAATTGGAAGATGCTTCATGGCCAAAGGTCCAAAGGTATCACACCCCGAGTGTGTTAATTTCAATAGTGATGAAGATGACTTGTTAGGTGATGATGATTTACTTGTTGACAACTCTAGTGATGAATACTATGATGAAATGTCAATTAATCATGCTAATCAAGATGAAACGAATGACAATGATAAGGAGAAGATTGAGTCTCTAACTAAAGAACTAAACACTCTTAAGTTAGCTCATGAAACTATCTTAGGAGATCATCGAGAACTTTTAAGGACCCATGAGAAATTACGTTTTGAGAAGCTCAATCTTGAGAAAGAACATGAGTTCTTAAAGGCAATCAATGATGATCTTCGCAAGAAAAGTTCTTCTTACATTGCCAAGCGTTTACTCTTATCCACTTACATGCCTCAAGTCAAGTCTAGTAATAAGAACAAGAAGCATTCCTCCTCTAGTAGTAACAATAATCATGCTAAATCCAATATTGTTGCTTCTAGTAGTTCTCTTGATACCACTAATGATTCTCTTAGCCAAGTTACACTTGAGCAAGAAAATAGCTTATTGAAGGGAATCATAGAGAAAGGTGTTTACAAGAGCCTTGCCGGGAGTAAGCAATTCGAGGAAATTGTACGCAAGCAAGGAAGGCACCGGAAGAACCAAGGTATTGGTTTTGAACGAAAGGTCAATGCCAATGGAGTTGAGTGGGAATAAGATCAATACCCCAAGACGAAGTTTGTTCCTCAACAAGAGAAGTATGACCCTACTTATTTCAAAGGGACACAAGCTCAAGATGATCTTCCACCACAAGACCACAAGGAAAAAGGCAAGGACAAGCTTCAAGAGGAAATTGATGCATTTGAAGAAGCTCCTAAGGCCTTGGTCAAGTGGGTTCCCAAGACTACATCAAATTCCACCTCATCAAGTACAACTACAACTCCGATGATACCCATCAAGATGGTGTGGATCCCGAAGAAGAAGAACTAGAGAGTTCTTGAGGGTGACTCCTCCAACATACTTCACTCTTATCATTTTGGCATGAACAAGTGCAATCAACTTCCACATCTTGCACTAGTTCAAGGAGTCACAAACCCTCTTGTTGGTAAGACAAGGGACAAGGTAACCTAATGCTCTCATAGACATCATCTTGTGTGTGCATCACTCTATGTCTATGGATATCCTTGTTTGTTCCTTGTGGGACTAACCCGTGTAGGTATTGAAAGTGCAACTCATTCCAAAGGATAGCTCCGAATGATCTACATCAACTTAGAGCATCCACATCTTCAACACCTACATGAAGTCATCATCGACAAAACCCAAGGCTAGTTCATCCCTCTTAGGGGGGACCTCACATCTAGGGGGAGCTTTACTCTAAGAACTGAGCTAAAGCAACTCTAATGGTGTGAACACATCAACGCTTTATGTAAAAGTGGTTACCCCACTTGTGCTTAAACGATGAGTATGACCTATGATCAAATGTTCTCATTTGACTCCTAAGTCAATATACTCATCTATAGATGACCTAGTCATCGCCAATTGCTTGATAGATGCTAGAATTGGTTGTGCATGCCTTGCCACATATTTCATTTGCCACTTTATTGTGTGAGCATGTTGGTTGCATAATTTACCTATTTGAGGACATCCACTTGTTGTTTTGATTGATTGGTCTATTTTTCTCTTTCCAAATGGATGGACAAGAATGCCTAAGAACCTTCTCTAGCTATCTATGCTCTTCTCGTCTCAAACTCTATTCATGCTGCATCACAAAGTTTGCTCAAGTTAGATTTGAACCACTCTGTGTGAGGAGCACTCGGAGTCCCATATTCGTCATAGACTTAAACTTCCAAACCTTCTTTGTGCGTTTCGGTCTGACCGATTCATCTATTTCAGTCATACCGAGATCACTAAGTTGATCTAGGTTTTCAATCTCGGTGCAACCGATTTGAACTTTTTGGTCACACCTAGTTGCTGTAACTGCTTGCAGTTATGCATCTCGGTGCCACCGAGTTGTTCCACTCGGTCACACCGATAGGGTCAGGCTATATATACCCACGGGCCAAAATTTGGAAAAAATTCTGAACCTCTTCGCCCGCGCTCAGCCTGCTCTGCCTCCTTGGGTCTCCGGATCGTCCTCCTCATCGCCAGCCGCCTCCAGTTCTGGTCTCCGCCGCCGTTAATGGGATCGTCTCCGCCGTTGCTGCCGTAGCAAGTCCATCGCCGAACTAGGGTATGAACTTGATCTTTGTGCTGTTCACACTCCGATTCCCCAGCACATTGTTTTGCCATGTATCTTGCCACAATTGAGATCACTCTATCCAATGAAAACACTCCGTAGTTTAGTTGTGGATTGAAAGTTTAGGGTTAGGTTTCTGCCGAAACCATCTCGGACCGACCGAGTTGTTGAAATCGGTTCCACCGATTTGGCTCAGACCATTGCACATGTGATTCTCGGTCTGACCGACAATTGCAACTCGGTGTGACCGAGTTCGAGTCTTTGTGAAACCCTAGCAGTCTTAGTGCCACCGAACTGTGACTCAGTCTGACCGAGTTCACTAGTTTAGGTTCCAACAGCTGCTTCGGTATCACCGAGATTTCAAATCGGTAGATCCGAAATGCTTTCTGTGGAAAACTAAAACTAAGTTTTTGATTCATTCTTTTGCAAAAAACCTCTGCACTTTGTGATGCTCATCCACTCTACCTCATCTATAATCTATTCACAGGGTCTGCTGTCAGTGTTTGCATCATGTCAGATCAGAGTGACAGTCAGAACAAGTGTGAGGAGCAGGTTCACATGAGTGAGGGCACTAGTCCCTCCAGTAGCTCAGATGATGGAAGCAGGAGCACACCCAGCAACTAGCCAAAGGCTGCCACAAGGGCAAGTGAAAGTGCGTTATATCGACTAGAGGGGGGTGAATAGGCGATTTTTATGAAATTCTTCACTGAGGAATTTGCTAGTGAGGAAATTCCTTAGCGAAGAACTACTAGCAGCGGAATAAGTACTCAGAAGTAAACATAACAGAATACATGCATGGTCATCATGATGAAATGAAGACAAACACAGAGTACAGAAAGCGTAAACACGGGATAGCACAAGATGAAGACAAACAGACTGAAGAAATTGAATTGAGGAAATTGAGAAAGTCTTCAGTCAAAGTCTTCAAACACAGATATGAACAAACACACAACACAGTAATGAGGAAATGGAAGTGTTGAGGAAATAGAACCAGTTGGCTTGGTGAAGACAATGATTTGGTAGACCAGTTCCAACTGTTGTCTCAGTTGTACATCTGGTTGGAGCGGCTGAGTATTTAAACTTGAGGACACCCAGTCCCGGACACACAGTCCTCACCGTATTCTCCTTGAGCTAAGGACACATAGTCCTCGCCCAATCACTCGTGGTAAGTCTTCAGGTGACTTCTGAACCTTCACAAACTCGGTCACTCAGCGATCCACAATTCCTCTTGGATGCTCTAGACCTTGACGCCTAACCGTCTGGAAGAAGCACAGTCTTCAAAGGTAACAAGCATCGGATCCACGCAGGATCAATCTCTTCAGTGGTGCTCAATCACTTTGGGTTTGGGTTTGGATTTTCCTCACTTGATGATTTTCGCTCAAAGTCCTCGGAGGATGGGTTGCTCTCAAATGACAAGTGTCAAGTACTCGCGGAGCAGCCAACCAGCTAGTGGTTGTAGGGGGCGGCTGTTTATAGCCTAGGGAGCAGCCCGACATGATAAGACATAAATGCCCTTTAATAATATGACCGTTAGATGGATAAAATATTTTGGGACAGCTGGCGCGTAGCACAACAACGATCAGAAACTTGAGGTACAAATTCCTCAGGGCTATCATGTTCCTCACTGTGTAGGCAATTCGCACTGACGAATTCCTAACTCCTCAGTCAGAGCAAGATCCTCAGTGACCAGAAGAACTGTGTCTCTGTCACTGAAGAAATTTGACTGATTTGTATGAGATTTCCAATGGCTTCACTCGAAGGGATTGGTAGGTGTAGGATTTGAGTTGAGCATCACGTGGAAATATTGTCCTTAGTATTTCCTCGACCCCCTTTAACAGTACGGTGTTTCCTATGACTCAAGAAAGATAAAATGAAACTACGAAAACAAAAGTCTTCACGCTTCATGTTCCTCGAATGATAACCAAGTCTTCAAGGTCACACCAATTTCTTCACTTTCAAAGTCTTCAGAAAGTCTTCAGAATATCAAAGTCTTTAGTTGAAGAACTTCATTTTTAGGGGTCGACTTTCTCTGTAAACATCAAACTCCTCATAGACTTATAGACATGTGTACACTCATAAACACGTTAGATCCTTAACCTATAAGTCTTCAATACACCAAAATCACTAAGGGGCACTAGATGCACTTACAATCTCCCCCTTTTTGGTGATTGATGACAATATAGGTTAAGTTTTCAACGGGGATAAATATATGAAGTGTAAATACTGATATTGAGGAATTTGATTACAAGATATAGAAGAACTCCCCCTGAAGTTGTGCTTAGTGAGGAATTTGCTTTTGAAGCAATGCACACTTGAAGAGTTGAATCATGGAGATCTCCCCCTATATCTTGTAATTCATACACGCATTTGATATATAATATGAAGAATTTGAAATGCGTAATGAAATATGGTGCCTGATGAAATTCAGCATGCGTGAAATGATATTAATGAGGAATAAGCATGCCGAATAGTGCATCAAAAGTATCAGAGCATAGTGCAACAAAAGTATCAGCGCACCATCGGGTTTAAGATTACAACTTGATCCAATAAAGTTTCAGAAGAACGAGAGTTGTAACTTAGCAAAAAAACAATGTATAAGGACGATAAAATAGACCCACTTGAAGACTAACTCAAATTTCTCCCCCTTTGTCATCTCATGACCAAAAGGATCGAAACTGAGGACTAACGTTCTTGAAGATAATCAAGTTGATAAAGGAGCGCCAGCATTGTTGGGGTCAGTTGTTGAAGTAGGGCCTGCCGCAGTGTCGTCCAAGTCTTCATTTTCATCAGTCTCACGCGATGAAGAATATGAGCTGGTCACCAAAGAAGGAACCTTGACCTTCTTGTATTTCTTCGGAGGAGGTGCAGACCAGTCAAACTCTTCTTTGAGACCCATTTGCTTCAAATCATTAGCGCTGTATACTTGAGACAGAACAGCCCAGGTGCGGTTGAGGGTTTCATGAAGGTAGTAGTGGTTTTTCTTCACTGCATTATGTGTTGCGGTCATGTTGTGAAGAATTAAACCAAACTGACGCTTGACCCATTTGTGATTGCGATCAACCTTTTGATGAAGACTGAGGAGTAACTCACGATCAGTCATCACCCTGGGTGATGTGGCTTGAGGATTTGGATTGGCATTGTTGGCGGCAGAGTCATGTGTGGCAGAGTCATCATTGGTGGAATAAGATGCGGCCTTGCGAAATTGACCATCCAATGGACGAATGCCTTCATCTATCACAGCAGTAGCCTTGCCCTTTTCTTCAGCTGAGGAAAATGTCCTTTTGAGGACTTCAATAAGGGGCAAGTAGCTGCAGTGGTTCAGAGTTTCAGCTTTGTAATTGAGTGAAGACCTTGTCCAGATGAATCTCATAATCCATGGCGCATAAGGCTTCAGCTCAAATGGTGACATAGCAATGTTGGCTAGAGTCCTCATGAAGAAATCATGGAAGTTGACGGGAACGCCATGACAGATGTTGAAAAGCATATTCTTCATGATGCCAACGACTTCTTCATCAGTTGAGTCGTGGCCTTTGATGGGACTCATTGTCTTCGTCAGAATGCGATAGACAGTCCGAGGCACATACAACAATTCCTTGACGAGGAATTTGGTTCGAGGGGCTTGCCCTGGCTTCAAAGGCTTCATCAGCACTTGCATATAGTGATTTGAAAGCTCAGGTTCGTTGTAAACACAACGTGCATCTTCAAGGGGAGGACTTAGAGGAAGGGCACGAAGCAATTCAGATGCTGGTGCCTTGTAATGTGTGTTCTCAGTCATCCAGTCCAGAACCCATGAATTCACATCTTCAGAGTTACCAGTGATGTGCAGTGTTGCGTAGAACTGAAGAATGAGTTGTTCATTCCAATCACAGATGTCACAGCAGAAATTGAGTAGTCCAGCATCAGAAAGGACACTGAGGACTGGCGTGAAGCATGGCATGACTCCATATCCACGTGAGGAATATGTGCATGATCGAAGACTTTGTCTTTGTTGAACAGCACTGAGGAATAGAAGATAGCTTGACTTGCAGTCCAGAAACGCCTCTTCCTTATGCGAGCAGAGTCATATGGATTATACTCTGTGAAGAACACGTGCTCGCCAAAGAAGTCTTCAGCCTTGAACTTTTGCTTCCTTGAGAACGGATCCTTTGGCTTGGGCAGAGGAGTGTCAGTGAGTTGCACCACTACCTCAGGAATCGCGATCTCAGGTTCTTCAGGCTGAGGAATTTCAGGTTCTTCCTCAGGTGCAGTCACATTTTCAGCAGCAGCAGCAGTCTCTTCAGCACTAGTGGTTGGAATTTCCTCATGCACAGATGTAGTGGGATGAGTTTCTTCAGAGCCCAATTGAACTGTTGGTACAGGAGAGTGAGGGATTTGCTGCAGTGGGGTGAAGAATGGAGAATTGGGATGCTGACTTTCCCAAAAGTCGTCATTCATCACTGGAGTTGAGCTTCCAATGTGCACATCTTCATCTTCCAATTCTTCGACACCAGCCTCTTCAGCAGTAAACTGAGGAATAGGTGATCAGACCACTGGGGTTGAAGGGATTGCATCCACTTCAATTTCTTCATCAATCTGCTCTGACGAAGCAGCAGATGGAGTTTCTTCATCAGATCCGCTTGGGATCACATATTCTTCATCAAAAGGAACAAGGTCCTTCGATGGCATGGTTGAGATCGGAACAACATCAATTGGATTCTCAAACGAGCTGGTCATCGGCTTCATCTTCTTTGGAGCTGAAGATTCTGAAGCACTTGATGCTTTCCTTTTCTTCACTGCAGCTCGCTCTGCAGCCTTGGTCTTCTTCACATCTGATGCAGATGGAAGGATAGGAGTTGGTGTAGGCGCAGGTGGAGCTGAGGAATCTGGTTGAATTTCCTCAGGCGCAACTGATGCAGTTGCCCTGACTTCTTCAGTTTCTTCAGGCGCACCACTAGTGGATGCCCTGGCAATTTCTTCAGCGGATGGAATGGAGTCATCAGCCCTGGAACTAGCATTTTCTTCAGCAGCCTAAAAATCATCAGCGGTGCTGGCATGTTCTTCAGTTGGCTGAGCAGAAGCTTCAGCTTGAGGAACTTCTTGTTGCGTTGGAGCTGCAACATTGGTGAAAGTTTCAGTCAGTCTCACAAACCTGACTTTGGCTCCTTGCCAATCAGCATAGTATGAGTTGAAGTTGTCGCTGAGGGCTTTGATTTCAGCCTGCATCTTGATAAGTTCTTCAGTTGTCATTTTGACAACATTTTTCTTCAGCAGTTTCTCTTTTCTGTACTGCGATTTCTTGATCTCTCTGGCCCTATCATATTTCCACTTCTCCTCTTGGATGAAGTGAGTCAACATGTGACTTTGGCCAGGTGTCAGCTTGAAGTCAGGCATAGGTGAGTTGGGATCCTTATGCTAGAGATCAATGTAATCGAGGATCGCCCTTGGATCCAACAGCAGTGGCACAGGTGTACCTTTGGCTCTAGCGGCCCTTTCTTGTCGGTCCCTTATGATTTCTGCAACTTCTTCTTCATCAGCTTCATCTTCGTCAGATGGTACATTGAAGACTACCTGCTTCTTCTTAGGACTTGGGAGAGTACCGCGTCCAGCAGTAGCATTTTTCTTCAGCAGAGAGGGTCCAGCTGAGGAACTTGGTGCAGCTGAGGAACTTGCTGAGACACCAGAGGCAATAGAGATGCCTACCGTCCTTTGACACGTGGCAAGATGCGCAGGTGCTGAGGACTTTGGCGGAACAGCTGAGGACTTTGGAGGAGGTGCTGAGGATTTTGGAGGAGCAGGGGCAGCTTGAGGAATTTGCCTTGAAGATTTTGAAGTTTCTGGCCGTGAGGGCGCAGCTGAGGAACTTGGCCGTGAGGGCATTGTTGGTGAAGCACTTGGCTTTCGAGCGGGCTTCTTAAGCATTGATTTCCTCGGCTTGACAGAGGCCTCGGTGGCAGCAGCAGCAGCAGAATCTTCATTGAATTTCTTCACTGCTTCTCTGGCTTGTCTTGCCAATTTGGCTTGGCGCTTGGCCCATTCTTCAGGAAAATCCTCACCACGTTTGATGCTAGTGGGATCAGCCACTTGGCCAGGTGCCAATGGGGCTCTTGGGCATGGAGGATTCAGTGCGAATTTCTTCATGTACTTTGGAGTGACGTATCTGTACTAGTGACGTATCTGTACTCCCTCCATTCACGTGCCCATCTCCTTCTATCTTCTGAATGCGCACCTTGCGCTGATTTTTGGTCTCTTTGCCAAACTTGGCTTCATCAGGCGTGCAGTACTCAGTATATATATCCTCAGGGATTTCAAATGCAGTCATGACCTCTGGATTCTTTCCTCCTTTCTGTGGCCTTTTACCGTCAGCCATTTTCTTCAGTTGAGGAATTTGAACAATTGAATTCTCTGAAGAAGTATGTAGTTTTTCTTCGAGGAACACTGCAAACGAGTTAAGTTGATGAGAACCTAAGGATTCAGCAGCGGACATGTGTACCTATGAACATAGTATAGTTGCGGGGAATTTGGAGAGGTCATATGCGTTCTCAGAGGGTTTTTCAAAAAGAACAAGTTTGAGGAATTTGACCAGGTGCGTCTTGAAGAATTTCACTAAGCGCGCTATATCTTAGGTTCCAGAGTTGTATAGATCGAAGATCCACACAATTGAGGAATCTTGAAGAAAATGATGCTTAGGGAAATGAATCAAGAACAGATAACATGTGTGGTGTTTTGTGTGTGAGGAGTTGAAAAACACCTTTGAAGATTTTGTAGAAAAGTTCTGAATCAAAGAGGGCAGTAAAAGTAACTTTTAATTACCCTGAATGAAGAACACGACGAACAGTGAGATGAAACAGTGAGGTTCGTCGATGTAGATCTTCCATGCCCTAACTTGGCGGAGGAAGACGTCTATGGCGGCGGCGGAGGTGAAGATTTCCGCGGTCGGCGCGAGTACGACAGCGACGAGGTCGAGGCAGTGAAGCTCTTCCTCACCGGCAACGATGGAGTAGCGGCGGCGCTAGGGTTTGAGAAGCTCGAGTGGGAGAGAGAGATCGAGCGGAGTAAAAGAAGTGAGGAAGGGGAGAGGGGTATTTATAGAGGTAGTGAAAAACTGTTCGCCCGAAGATTTAGGACGAACGTGCCCCTGACCATTCTCCTTCTAACGACATGTGTCACCCACGTACTGTGTAGTGGAGATCGTGTAAGATCATGGGTGAGTAAAATAATGCATCATGGGATGTGGAACGGTTTGAGCGGCAAAACCGAAAATTTGGATAAGATCAGTTTTAATGTTCCGTTCGCAATTTCTTTAACTGGACACAGTGAAGATTTTGAACGAGTTTCAAATAGAACGCACATGAGGAATTTGTGAATAGATTGGATTCAGTATAGCATAGAGGGGAAGGATCCGATCACATTCACTTAGCAGAAAAACCAACTTGAAAAATAGCTACAAGTGAATGCTGTAGAGGACATAAACTCATATATATATATATATATATATATAGCCAATGAAGAAAAAACGACGGCACAAGTGAAGATTTTGCAAGTTGAAGAATTTGAACAACTGAGGAATTTCAAAATTGAGGAAAAACTCAAATTGAAGATTTTTAACTTTTGTGGTAGCGCGACCCACCGTATGAGAATGATGATTTCAGACACCGCGTACAATTGTCGTAGGGTTCTGAGAATCAAATTCTTCATTAATTTCTTCACACTTAGAGTGTTATTCTTCATTGATTGAAGAAAAACGTTTCTTCATGTGTTGCACATCTAAGTAATCAATTTTGCATAAGTGTTAGGATGAGTGCCTTTTCATAGTACATTCGAAGACTCTAAGATATTTAGATCACACCGCAACTTGCTAAATCTCTTCTCATCCAAGGGCTTAGTGAAGATATCAGCTAGTTGTTCTTCAGTCTTCACATGCTCAATAGAAATGTCGCCCTTCAACACATGATCACGAAGAAAATGATGACGAATCTGAATGTGCTTTGTCTTCGAGTGCTGAACTGGGTTGTGAGCAATCTTGATGGCACTCTCATTGTCACATAGGAGAGGCACATTCTTCACGTTGACGCCATAGTCCTTGAGTGTTTGCTTCATCCATAGCAGTTGAGCACAGCAAGAACCAGCAGCAATGTACTCAGCTTCAGCAGTAGACAGTGATACGCAGTTCTGTTTCTTCGAGGACCAACAGACCAAGGATCGTCCGAGGAAATGATAAGTACCAGATGTTGACTTGCGGTCCACACGGTCACCAGCATAGTCAGAGTCAGAATATCCAATGAGATAAAAATCCGAGCCCTTGGGATACCATAATCCTAGTGTTGGTGTGTGAGCTAGATATCGAAGAATATGCTTCACAGCCTTATGGTGTGATTCCTTCGGTGCAGCTTGAAATCGGGCACACATGCAAACACTAAGCATTATATCTGGCCTAGATGCACATAAGTACAATAAAGAGCCAATCATGGAGCGGTATACCTTATGATCGAAGTCAATACCATTTTCATCAGTGCATAGTTGACCATTTGTGGGCATAGGAATTTTGATGCCTTTGCAATCTTGCATGCCGAATTTCATCAGGACATCCTTGAGGTATTTCTCCTAAGATATGAATATGCCATTGCGTTGTTGACAAATTTGAAGACCTAAGAAGAATTTCAACTGTCCCATCATAGACATTTGATATTCTTCACTCATCATATAGGCGAATTCATCACTATAACGTTGGTCAGTACAGCCAAAGATGATATCATCAACATATATTTGGCACACAAACAGTTCACCATCATAAGATTTAGTAAAGAGAGTGGGATCGAGTGAACCGGGTGTGAAGCCTTTCTTCATGAAGAATTCCTTCAATGTATCATACCACGCCCGTGGGGCCTGCTTGAGGCCATAGAGGGCCTTGTTAAGTCTGAAGACTTTGTCAGGATGTTTTGGATCTTCAAAACCTGGGGGTTGAGCAACATATACTTCTTCCTCAAGCTTACTCAGTGCCATTTTCACTTCTGATGTGCTTGATCTTCACACCAAAGTTGGTTGAAGCCCTCGAGGAAAATCGTTTGAAGACTTCCTGCACTTCAGTTTTGTAAGAGATAAGGTGTACCCATGTGTAACGAGAGTAATCATCAACAATAACAAAGCCATATTGAGATGCTTCATTTGAAACAGAGTAGTGATTAGGACCGAAGAGATCCATGTGAAGCAATTCGAATGGTCGACTAGTGGTCATGATGGTCTTTGCTGGATGCTTGGCCTTGGTCATCTTTCCAGCTTCACAGGCACCGCATAAGTGATCCTTGTGGAATTTGACATTCTCAATGCCAATAACATGCTTCTTCTTCGCAAGTGTGTGCAAATTCCTCATGCCTGCATGACCAAGTCATCGATGCCATAGCCATCCTTCTGAAGCTTTTGCAAGTAGGCGCATGGCTGGTTGTGAATCTGCCGAGAAATCAACAATATACAAGTCTCCTCTCCTAAAGCCTTCGAAGACTTTGGATTTGTCAGCTTCCATAATCACAACACAATGATACTTGCCAAAGACAACAACCATATCAAGATCACAAAGCATTGAGACAGACATAAGGTTGTATCCTAAGGACTCAACAAGCATGACTTTGTCCATGTGTCGATCCTTTGTGATGGCAACCTTACCTAGACCCAATACCTGACTTTTGCTCTTGTCCGCAAAGATGATATGCTTCAGATGTGATGACGATAAGGGAGCATCCATCAACAGATTCCTGTCACCAGTCATGTGATTTGTACATCCACTATCAAGTACCCACTCAGTGGCTTTGGGTTGATCATCCTGCAGATGAATTAGTGCAACTTACAAACTCATATACTTTAGAAGTGAAGAATATGATATCACATTTCATCAGATCAATTTCATCAAGCAGTAGAACAGATAAAGCAGAGGGAGGACGTGTGAAATGAAAGTTCATTTCATCATGGTTAGCCTGCGTCCTTTTAGGCAATTTGTCAGGTCCCCAGCAAATTCTTCAGACGTTACAGTACGTCTGGAGACCTGACCCTGCATAAGAGATTAGTTCTTTTTCTTCACCACCCACATCTGAAGGGGTGGCAAAGAGTTCATCACTCTGCGAGCTCCATATGAGAATGATGGCATAGCGGCCAAACCATTACGTTTCACATTAGAGGGATTAGGGTAAGCATATGAATAAGCAGAGAAATTCTTCGAGGACTTATGAACATAATAATTTGAAGAATAATGCTCATATTCATAGCCCTTGGCTCTTCCCCGCGAAACAGAGTTGTTAGCACGATGATGTTCATATGAGGACTTTGATCCATGTGAGGAATTTGATCCATATGAAGAATTTGATCTGGGGTTCCTATTCTTCACTGGTGGTGTCATGAGGATATTCACCTGAAGACTTTCAAGGCACCTTTTGGGAACCCAGATTTTCTTCATAGGAGAACCATTCCTGCAGTTAATGCCAACATATCTAGCAAATACTTCACCATTCTGATTTTTGAACAGTTTATAGTTGGAGTCAAATGACTCATCAGAAGAATGAGAAGATTCACATGTATAACCAGATAAATTAGATGGATCAACTGGAGGTCCCTTTGCAGCGTACTGCTCAGGCTTCCAATATGTACCATCAGCATTGAGTTTCCTCTCAAAGGCAATACCCTCTTTCCTAGGGTTCCTGTTGAGGATCTGCTTTTTAAGCACATCACAAAGAGTCTGATGCCCTTTGAGGCATTTGTACATGCCTGTCATGTACAATTCCTTCATCCCTGCATCGTCAGTGATACTAGCAATGTCCTCAGATGAGGAATTAGTGATAGCAAAGACAGGTGAAGAATTTGTAACATTATAAGCATTTGAACATTCAGGTGAAGAATTAGCAGATTCTCGTTCAATGCATTTTAAACATGGAGGAATAAATTCTTCCTGAGCAGCGCTGATTTGTTGAGCAAGCAATGAATCGCGCTCCTTCTGAAGATCTTCATAACTCACTCTTATCTTCTCAAGATCGGACAAGAGAGAGTTATGTTGATTTTGAAGGGAGTCATACTTAGAATGAAGTCGCTGAAGACTTTCAGCCAAAGCTTGTGACTGATCCATTTCTTCACCCAACATATCATTGCTCTTACTAAGCATGTTGTTAGCCCTTTCCAAAGATGTTTGTTGTTTAGTAGCAAGTGAGGCAAGTTTGACATAACTGGGTCCAAATTCATCACCAGATTCATCATCACTGGATTCAGACAGATAGCATTCAGTTACCTGTTCACCATCTGCCATGAGACATGGTGAGGAGGAGGATGATTCTGGTTCAGATGTCCTTGACTTGAGAGATTTCTTGAAGTCCTCAAACCAAGGATCGTGACAGGTTCGATGGCCTTCATAAACATCAGAGATACGGTCCCAGATAAGCTTCGCCTGATCGAGATTCATGACGTTCCTGAACTGATTTCAAGACAGACTGGAGCAGATGACGGCCTTCGCTGTGAGGTTGAGGTGGGTGTACTTGCGAATGTCATCAGCTTCCGCCATCTTGCACAGATCGGTCAGACCAATCTCAGTGACGGTCCACAGCTCGCTGTTCATCGCCATGAGACGCTTTTTCATCATGGCCTTCCATTTGGGATACTCGTGACCGTCAAAGATGGGGCATGTCACTTTCTTCATATCTGCGGTCGAAATAACTAAAACTCCAGGCGGTTAAACCAAAATCACACAGAACAAGGGAGTACCTTGCTCTGATACCAATTGAAAGTGCGTTATATCGACTAGAGGGGGTGAATAGGCGATTTTTATGAAATTCTTCACTGAGGAATTTGCTAGTGAGGAAATTCCTTAGCGAAGAACTACTAGCAGCGAAATAAGTACTCAGAAGTAAACATAACAGAAAACATGCATGGTCATCATGATGAAATGAAGACAAACACAGAGTACAGAAAGCGTAAACACAGGATAGCACAAGATGAAGACAAACAGACTGAAGAAGTTGAACTGAGGAAATTGAGAAAGTCTTTAGTCAAAGTCTTCAAACACAGATATGAACAAACACACAACACAGTAATGAGGAAATGGAAGTGTTGAGGAAATAGAACCAGTTGGCTTGGTGAAGACAATGATTTGGTAGACCAGTTCCAACTGCTGTCTCAGTTGTACATCTGGTTGGAGTGGCTGAGTATTTAAACTCGAGGACACCCAGTCCCGGACACACAGTCCTCACCGTATTCTCCTGGAGCTAAGGACACACAGTCCTCGCCCAATCACTCGTGGTAAGTCTTCAGCTGACTTCCGAACCTTCACAAACTGGGTCACTCGGCGATCCACAATTCCTCTTGGATGCTCTAGACCTTGACGCCTAACCGTCTAGAAGAAGCACAGTCTTCAAAGGTAACAAGCGTCGGATCCACGCAGGATCAATCTCTTCACTGATGCTCAATCACTTTGGGTTTGTAGGTGTTTGGGTTTCGGTTTGGATTTTCCTCACTTGATGATTTTTGCTCAAAGTCCTCGGAGGATGGGTTGCTCTCAAATGACAAGTGTCAAGTTCTCGCGGAGCAGCCAACCAGCTAGTGGTTGTAGGGGGCGGCTATTTATAGCCTAGGGAGCAGCCCGACATGATAAGACATAAATGCCCTTTAATGATATGACCGTTAGGTGGATAAGATATTTTGGGACAGCTGGCGCGTAGCACAGCAACAGTCGGAAACTTGAGGTACAAATTCCTCAGGGCTATCATGTTCCTCACTGTGTAGGCAATTTGCACTGGCGAATTCCTAACTCCTCAGTCAGAGCAAGATCCTTAGTGACCAGAAGAACTGTGTGTGTGTCAATGAAGAAATTTGACTGATCTGTATGAGATTTCCAATGGCTTCACTCGAAGGGATTGGTAGGTGTAGGATTTGAGTTGAGCATCACGTGGAAATATTCTCCTTAGTATTTCCTCGACCCCCTTTAACAGTACGGTGTTTCCTATGACTCAAGAAAGAGAAAATGAAACTACGAAAACAAAAGTCTTCACGCTTCATGTACCTCGAATGATAACCAACTCTTCAAGGTCACACCAATTTCTTCACTTTCAAAGTCTTCAGAAAGTCTTCAGAATATCAAAGTCTATAGTTGAAGAACTTCATTTTTAGAGGTCGACTTTCTCTGTAAACATCAAAGTCCTCATAGACTTATAGACCTGTGTACACTCATAAACACGTTAGATCCTTAACCTATAAGTATTCAATACACCAAAATCACTAAGGGGCACTAGATGCACTTACATCCAGCAAGAAGAGAACCTCAGATTCTGAGGATGAGGACTATGTGGCTGATGAGGAAGAAACCACCTCAAAGAAGAAGATGATGAGTCATATGTCTTGAGGAAGTTGAAGCCAAAAATTCCAGATCACAATGATGCTCATCCAATAGCTGAGAACATGAAAATAAGGAAGGATTCAAGATTGAGGCTATGGAAAGAGTAAGATCCATATGCCACCAAAAGATGAACTGCTGTGGACTACAGATTCCATACCAAGGAACATCAGGATTTCTATGAGACAGTGTTGCTTGACAAGAAGCCAATAGTGTGTGACATGAGATGGGTCAACTGGGATTACATCAAGGAGAATGAAGAACACTATCCTGGAGTCTTTGACAGTTTCAAGGCTTGTGGAGAGTATGAGTTTGTGGCTCAGAAGCTCACAAAATGGAATGATGAGCTTATCATGCAGTTCTACTCCACAGCTCACTTCTACCCAGATGGAAGGATTGTCTGGATGTCTGGAGGCACTAGGTACCAGTCGATAGTTGCAGAATGGGCTCAGTTGATCAATGCCCCAGAAGAACAAGAAGATGACTTGGATGTCTATGCCAAGAAGATGAAGGATCACAACTCAATGGCTAGCATGTACAAGGAGATTCCTGATGCAGATCTTAAGACTCACCAATTTGGTTCAGTGAAACACTTTCTATCTGGTCTGCCCACAATCAACTGGATCCTCAGGCACACACTTCTGCCCTAGTCAGGTGATCATAGAATGATCAGAGGTCACTCCATCAACTTGCTGCACATTTTTGATGTTCCACAGAAGTTCAAGGTCATGAGCCTAATTGTGGAAACCATTAAGAGGACAGCTGCAGATCAGAAGAGAAGTTGTGGTTATGCCCCACAGATTTAGGAGCTGATCAACTCAAAGATGGGCACTGCACATATTTGCAGGACAAGGAGCACCTACCCATCTACCCAGACTTTGAGGACAACACTGTGGTGATGGATGAAGATGAACCATCTTCTGTGCAAGCACAAGCAAAGAGGGAGAAGGCAAGGACTGAGAAAGTAGCAAAGATGCCAACCATGGATGAGGCATCTCAGTATCTTCTGAAGAGCAAGCAAGATCAGCTTGGCTACTTGATTGCCTCCACTCTGAGGATCGAGAAGGGACTGGCCACCCTGACTCAAAACCAGGAGAGCTTGGAGAGGATCATGGAGCAGAAGTTTTATGACTTAGATGTGAAGGTCACTGAGATACAGTCTGTTGTTGAGCAACTTCAGGAGGAAGTGCAGGAGAAGAAGGGCAAAACAACCACTGATGCTTTTGCTAGAGTGCCCAGAGGTCAGAGATCTACTGCTATGCCTGTCACAGACACCAGAGCAACTTCATCTGCACCAGCTACAGCTTTAGTGCCACCAGCTCCAGCACCTACTCCACCAGCTCCATCTACATCGACTGATGCCTTCGTCCTTGGAGTTCTGTCTACACCACCGCCTGAAGACCAAGCCTGAGTGACGATCTAGCACTATGCATTTTTTATGAACTTTTTGGTAACTTTTTTTTACACTAAACGATAGTGGGAGAGGCTCCCACTGACTTGTATATTAACACACCAACCGATGTTACATAATTA
This sequence comes from Aegilops umbellulata, assembly GCA_032464435.1. NCBI lineage: Eukaryota > Viridiplantae > Streptophyta > Magnoliopsida > Poales > Poaceae > Aegilops > Aegilops umbellulata. Next base: position 35,228,623 of record CP136056.1, on the reverse strand, counting down.
CATCTGGGGGTTTTGCAGGGTTCCCCTCAACCCTTCAGAGGCAAAAGAAAGAATAGTTGTAGTTTACAAGTTGTGAATATAAGAATCTAAGAAGGGACGAAGCTCTTCTTTACTGTTATGGGCGAGCAGGCCCAACAGATGCTTGAATCTATTCAGCCATGAAATGAAGGAGTGTGGCACACCTCTAAAATGCTCATTGTTTCTCTCCCTCCATATGCTCCAAGCGGCCATCAAGAAGATATCCATGAAGAGTGGCTGCCTCCATTGGGTTTTACCATGATGCAGCAGGGAGATCCTATTTCCATTAAGCGACCATCTCAGCCAACCTTATCCCAGCATCGTTGGCTAAAGGGGCACCGGAAAAACAGATGTTCCAGTGTTTCCTCAGGAGGGTTTTGGCAGAGCATACATGCGTAGTTGTTATCCACCACAACATAGTGCCTGCGTTTCAGCATGTTTCGTGTGTTCAGGCGATCAACAAGGAGCAGCCAGCCAAACATCTTGAATTTGATGGGGCATTTGGACTTCCAAAGCCAGATGAAAGCATCGTCAGCGACCGTCTCTCTGAAGCAGTGGTTGTAGTAGTTTTTGGCCGAGAAATTTCCATTTAGGGTACTGACCCATGCGTCTGCAGTCCCCCTCTCTGGAATGACATGCGCGGAGCCTCTTTGGATCTCTCTGACTTCCTCTCGTGCTTGTACAGAGAGTGGTAAATGGAAAAGCATGGCAGGGTTCGTTGCTTGCAAAGCATCACCGACGGACACATCTTCATTTGTGGCAAACGAAAAGGCTCTAGGGTAGATTTCAGAGAGCTGGGTTTCCTGGTCGTGCGTAAACCACATGTCCTTCCAGAACAGAACTGAAGTCCCATCACCAATTACAGCCTGTGAAATCCCTCAAAAAACATGACTGAGTTGCATGATATCTCTCCACCAGAAGGACCCAACCGGATCAACTGCATGCGGTACCGTGTTCGCATAGTATGTGTCCCAAATCAGAGTCACCCACGGTACATCCGCGCGATTATAGAACTTGTAGAGGTGTTTGAGGAGCAGAGCCACATGCTGGGTTTTGACGTCAATGACCCCAGGCCCACCTTTGCGCTTTGGCCTACAAACTAGTTCCCAAGCTGCCAAGGAGTTGTTTTTGACACCATCTTCAGTGTTCTTGGCCCACAAGCAGTACCGGCGCAGTCTGTCAATGTGTTCGATCACTTTTGGATGTAGTTTGAGCGTGCACATGGCATATATAAGCTTGGATGTGATGGTGGAGTTAACCAACGTGAGTTTGGCGCCAGCTGAGAGCAAAGATAACGCAGTGGATAATTTCCTTTCAGTACCACATACCATCGGCATCAATTCGAGCAACGTTGGTTTTGTCGTTCCCATGGGGAGGCCCAGGTAAGCAAACGGAAGTGATCCAACAGTGCAGCCAAAGATTTGGGCCATGGCCAAAGCCTGCTGCGTGTCCAGGTTGATAGGGATCAAAGTGGACTTATGGAAATTTATCTTGAGACCCACAGATTCAGCGTAAGAAACCAGGATGGACCTCATACGTACTGCTTGATCTGGGCAGGCAGGCATGACCAAGATCGTGTCGTCAGCATACTGGATCACCGGATAATCCCCTCTCCGGTTGCATGGAAGAGGTAGATCAATTAGACCTTGGCCATATGCATCATTAATCGCCGCCTAAAGAAGGTCTGCAGCTAAAACAAAGATGAGTGGCGATAAAGGGTCCCCCTGCCTTACTCCACATTTACATAAAAACTTCCGGCCCGGGGCCCCATTCAGGAGAACCGAGGAAACCCCTGAAGCAAAGATAGACTTCATCCAACCAAGCCACTTTTCGTCAAAGCCCATGTGTTTCATAATCTGCAGCATCGGTTCATGTTCTATTGTGTCAAAGGCTTTGGCAAAATCAAGTTTGAGGATTATAATTTCCCTTGATGATGTTTGGCATTGGTGGATGTATTCAAAAGACCAGGCCAAAGAGTCTTGGATAGTACGCCCTTTGAGGAACCCATACTGGTTCTTGTGGATGATCTTAAGTATGACTTTCTGCAGGCGATTGGCTAGGATTTTCGTGATAATTTTCAGACAACAGTTGAGCAGTGTTATGGGTCTGAAATCATTAGTCGTCATAGGAGAAGGAATATTCGGGATGAGTGTAATGTAGCCCTCACTGATACTGGTTATGTCAAGGTTACCTTCGTGGAAATCACCACACATTTTGTAGAAATCCTCCTTGATAATGTGCCAGCAACTTTTGAGGAAGCATCCATTGAAACCATCTGGGCCGGGAGCTCTATCACCAGGCATCTCTTTGATCACAGCATCAATTTCATCTATGGAAAATGGTAACGAGAGCACCTCCAGACCGTCCACCTTTTTAATGATACGGTTAAGATCAAAGCGCATATTTGTGGGCTTAGAGGTCCCCAGTCGTTCTTTGTATGTATTGAACAACAATCCAGCTTTGCCTGTATGATCAGAGATTTTAACATCTCCTTCCTGCAGCGTGGCAATTGAGTTGTGCCTGAACCTTTCAGTGGCAAGTGATTGGAAGAGCTTAGTATTCTCATCAGCGAATCTGAAGTATCTGACAGTGCACCTTTTCCTCCAATACTCATTTTGGTATTTGAGAAGACAGTTAAGGTGTCCCTTCAAAATACGTCTGAAATTTGCCTCTTGGACAAACAAACCCCTCTTGTCTTCGAGGGCGTCGAGATTGGCTAGTGCTTCATTACTATTCTGGATCATAATTTTCAAGTTGGAAGTGCTTCTGTTCCAACGTTTGAGATCATAGCGAAGCGTTTTGAGCTTTTTGCATATTATCACTGCAGAGTTGGGGGTGTGACAGGGTTTACTCCAGGATCTTGCCACAACTTCGGAGAAACCAGAATGGTTGACCCAAAAGTTTTCAAATCGAAAGAGATTTGATTTTGGGATTTTAGACTCGATTGAAAGCACGCAGGGGATATGATCTGAGACCGGTTTGCCCAAAGGCAGAACCATTGTGTTAGGAAAAGAGGTGGTCCAGTTCGAAGACGAAAAGAACCAATCAAGTTGCTCAAGTAGTGGGTCGTCCTGCATATTGCTCCACGTGAAAGCTCTGCCCTTAACTGGGATTTCCATTAGTGATTGTGCACGTATAAGCTCATTGAATAACAGCATGTCGAAGCATCTCCTCCCGGTTTTTTTCTGTTGTCAGTGGACCGTATGAAATTGAAGTCACCCAATATTAACCAATTTTCATCATCTGGTATATTAAGATCAAATAACCAGGAAGTAAAATATGCTTGTCTCTGGCCCGAACAAGGGCCATAGACATTCACCAAGTTCCAAGATTCATTCGACTGGGTGGCCACAAATGAAACACCCACCGCAAAGGATTCCACATGCCATGGTGTTCCAACAAAAACAGAGCTATTCCAGATAGTGATAATACCTCCAGAGGCCCCAAGTGATGGCGCAAAAGCAAATTTATCAAATCGCTTGGGACAGAAAGACTTAATAAACGCTAAATCAAAAGATTCCCGCTTGGTTTCCTGAATGCATAAAACAGAGCATCCACTAGAGTCTATGGCATTCCCAAGTGCCAAAAGTTTACTATCAGAGTTAATCCCTCTGATATTCCACGACAGAACGTTCCACGATTTATTCATGAGCATAAAGGAAATTAAACAGCCTCCTCCGGGGCTGTCTGCTGGGTAGCCAGCAGCTTCTCTTCAGAAATATCTTCAGGGGCAATGCCGCATCTGTCGCCCACCTGCTGGAGTTCTTGGATCGATGTCAGTGGAGGGTTCGTCTCGATTGGAGCAGCAGCCAAGGAGACCGCAGTGACGGATGGTACGACCCTGGCCCTCACCCGCGAGCGGTTGTGCTTGACATCGGAGACATTATGGACCTTGAAACCATCGTATTTGTTCGATCGCGTACTCCTCCGTACTGCAGTGGTATCAAGAGGAGCCTTGACAGTGTGTGATGCAGCAACATTAAAAGAGGAAGAGGACGCCAGCAATTGAAGAGCATTACCAGGAGCTTGGGCAATCGGAATCGCCTGATTGACACTGCTGGTTGGCGCCGAGGAAGCAGAGGGCACAATCTCCTACTGAGATAGAATACCAGTATCCTCCGGAGTCGCATGTGTGGTGCCACTTGAAGTTGTAGGAAAGTGCAGAGGACCCACGCAAACACCCAAATGGAAACAAACACTGAAAATCTTGGTCATGTAGTCAGGTTCAGGTTTGAGGTTCTGCAGCAGCACTTCACACATCAGTTCCAGGTGCCTCTAGATGAGCTTGAAAGGGTTGGCAGGGAACATAACAATCCCAGCTTGGTCATAGGTGATGGCCCGTGTGTAAATGCGTTTCAGCATAGAGCCCATCCATGGCAACAACTCATGATCCAAAGCAATGGTGACATGCACCGAATCGCCCCCAGCACGAGCAAACGCACCTCTAGCAGCCAGGTTTCCATTGATAAAACCATCAGCCAGACTTTCAACTGCAGCAACTTCATCTTCAGAGGCCCAAACATCAGAAAGATTGTCTTGCACATTGTGTTCAGGGTCCACTCCATCCATCAGGGAGGGGCCATCATACTGGAAGAAGGATCTGAAGCTAAAACCCGTGTACGGAGGAGGGACAACCGGCCAAACCATCCAGCCATTTGCCTGCAATTGCTCTGGTGCAGGGGCAGGGGCATTCCAAGCCTCCTCATTCTGAGCCTGCTGGGAAGCCAAGTCATCCAGGTGAGCTTGCTGCATGAGGGTGTAGAAAGGGAGCTGGTACGGGTGCGGCGAGGCATTCAGAAGTGGAGGTGGCTCCTCAGTTCCCACCAGACCTGGAATGGTGTTGCGGCCATTGAGAACATATACCGGCACAGACCATGAGCGGCCTAACCCCGGCAGCATACCGACTCTGGTAACAAGCAAACTGTGCGGGACCTCGGCAACATCCTTGATGTGACATTTGACAAGCACTCTGGCCTTGTTTTGCCCGGGTCGAGGCCACACCAGAAGTTTGCCGAAGTTAGATATGGCCTTATGCACATAATGCTTAGTCTGATAATCCATAGGAAAGGCCAGCAGCATAATCCACACTTCATACTCAAACGCAGGCATGCGCATGTTTGGTCCTTCGTCATGTGGCACCAAAGAGAAGTTTGAATCATCTGTCAAAGCATGAGGGCCTTCCCTAATCGCATTATCCCTACTTTCCATGTCAGAGAAAACCACACAGCCAATGCCCAGGGGATAAATAAAATCATCTAGCAGCTCGTATTCAAGATCGACTGTAATGATCCGGCAAACCTCAGCCAGCCAATATTCCTTCAAGTGATCCGGTACTGGGAGGTCAATGGTGACGATGGCATACCTATCATGGTTGCGCGGCGGGTCGTCGACCACCATGACCTGACGCTGGATGCGATGCGCAGGCCCTCGATCAAAAGAAGATCCCTCAAGAGCAAAAGCGAAAGGGCGCACCGCAAAGTTCGCCATGGCTGCTGTCTTGGAGGAGCTGCAGATTGGGAGTGAAGCGGCCGGCGAGGAGGAGCAGACTGCGGGCTTGCGTGGATGCAGGGGCGGCAGTGTTGGCAGACTCAAGGAGGAAGGCTCTACGCCCGATTGGGGTTTTTGGCAGGCGGACTTGACTACACCTGCATAAGGGAGGCGTATCGTCGAGCAATGGGGAGGAGCCACGTCCGAGGCCAACTCCGAGGCACGCGGGATTCTATGCTTCCGAATCCAAACGAGATTAGCCTCCGTATCCCGTGTTCTACGGGTTGCATGAGCCAACAGAGAATTATCGACCATAGAAGATCCGGGCGCACTGTTGGGTAAGATCTCATTAGATTTGGACGCGTGTATTGTGGTCGGTGCCCAGCATAGCTTGGGTAGATATCGACACATAGCGGGCTTGCGGGCCCTATGACCAAAATGTTGACAAAAGCAACATCTAATAAGACCTGGGCACTTCATAGACCGGTGTCCCGAGGCATTGCAAACAGAGCAAATAACCTTACTAGACGGGCCCAGAGTGCATGGCGCATGACGTGAAGAGGCTGGCAAATTCATATCAATTCTTGGAGCAGAACAAGAACATTTCCCTGTGTAATCTCCACATCGTTGGCAGAAAATTCCCATGCACAATGATTCTAAGTGCCCAAATCGGTCACATTTTGTGCAATGTTGAAGCCGATTATATATATAGTCCTTTGTTGGGACCGAAGGAATTTGAACCATGAGCATCACACTATCATCGTCATAACCGGCCTGCCAGCCATCCAAGATATGATGGAGCTTATCAGTTGAAATGGAATCCCATAAACCCTGCTTAAACCGCAAGCCCTGAAAAGATGGTAACTGATTTGACGAATCCGGCCGGATAGGCAAGCTGACAGTACCAATACGAAAAGAGCGTTGATCATCCCGAGAAACCGGAAAAGATAACCTACCAAATGTGAGGTCCGGTGCGTCGTCGCCGGAATGTCTTGCCGTCGGCGAGGTGATCAACCCAAACTTCTCAAAAACAGAGACTGAGACTGGATCGGGGGCTATCACAGAGTTTGATGCTAGCCATTTGGATTTGATGGCCGGGCCGGGTGAAGAGGCTAGCTCATTAAGCTCAGAATCCGCATTCCATCCAAATGATTGGATAGGAGCTCGAAAACCACGGTGAAGATGAAAGTGACAAACGAAATCCGGCCAAATACGATCTCGAAGGCCATAAATAAAATGGCCAACACGATTAGATGCCACAAAGAACCGGAAACGTCGATCACCCAGACGACGTACGTTGAAACCAAACCCGATACCACCGATGCAGGACTGTAGAGCCAGTCCCACAAATTCCACCGAGAGAGGAAAAGAGGCCGAGGAGAAAGAAACTTCAAGGAAGAACTCCTTGGAGTTGGGGTGGGGGACGAAGTGAACCGTAGATCCAAAGCGAGCACGCACCTGGCCCTCGATCTTGAGGCCGGGGGAGAAATCCCAATGGAGGAGGCCATCCATTGGGGTCGCCGGGGAGGGTAGCTAGGGAAAGGAGTCACCATCGCCATGGGAGTCGCCTAGGGAGGGTGGGAGGGTGGGAGTCGCCATCATTATGTCCTCTTTCCGCTTGTCGTAAATGGTTACGTCGACTTTTTGGTAACTTGTTGCCAAAGGGGGAGAAAATGTATAGATCATAGGCTTCGAGAGAGAGTGTTGCTTTTGTTCTCTCTTGCGTTTCTCCTTGGTGGTTGAACTTTATTATTTGCTCATTTAAGATACTTTATGCTTGTGTGTGATACTTGGATGATCATGTGTTTGATCATATACTACCTTTATGCTCGTTGGATGACATTATCCTTTTATATCCTCATATGATCACTCACTTTTCTTGGTGATGAGTGCATGTATTTTAATTATTATCATTTTGAGCACTCCACCAAGATGTATGTGACATGGAAGAGTAACCCATGGTCCTAGCTCTTTGTGCATTTGCAGTCCAAAGCAAATCTTAAACTATGCACAAATTTAGGGGGAGCTCTTGCTTTTCACATACTTCTCAAAGCGACAATGTTTTTCACTCTTATTATCATTTGTCGAAGCTTTGATCTATATGTTGTCAACAATTACCAAAAAGGGGTAGATTGAAAGTGCAACTATCCCTAGGTGGTTTTGGTAATTCCTAACAACATATAGCTCATTGAACTAATGCTATTTCAAGATTAATATTTCAGGAAAGCTCAATGATTGGCATGGCATGGATGAGAAAAGTGGACCCCTCAAAATGCTAAGGACAAAAGGATTGTTCCAAGCTCAAGACTCTACATTTTCTATTTTAGTGATCCAAGATCACATTGAGTCTATAGGAAAAGCCAATACTATCAAGGAGGGATGAGGTGTTGCTTAATGAGGCTCTTGCTCAAAATGCTTAGTAATATGCTCCAAAGCCCTCAACTACTTTCTCACATCCACATATGACCTAAACCAAAAGTCAAACTCGGCCCCACCGATTCTTTCTATCCGGCGCCACCGAGTTCAGATGTCATAGCTGTCGGGGATATACCCCGCGGTATGACTCGGCCGGAGTCGTAACCCGACCGGGACTTGGTAAACTGGTGGATGTTAAACCGGCGGATGGTAAACCGGCGGAGAGTCAAGACAGATGGCTAAGACAGACGGTAACCGGCAGACAATGTTAAACCGACAGACAATGTTAAACCGGTAGACAATGTTAAACCGGTAGACAATGTTAAACCGGCAGACAATGTTAAACCGGCAGACAATGTTAAACCGGCAGACGTTAAGAAGCCCAGGAAGGGAAGTCGAAATAGTTTAAGTTAAAGTCCGAGTTGGACTCCACATATAAGGAGGGGCAGGGCTCCCCAAAGAGGACAAGCAAGAAACAATCTCTAGGGCTACACACAACTAGAGGAGGGCCGGTTTACGGCGACTCCCTCGTGATGATAATGAGATCTAGCCTCAAACAGCATGTAGGGTTGTTACCGGATGATGTTTCCCGGGGCTCGAAGCTGTCTAAACCCTTGTCTTATGTTGCGCTTCTCGATTCCGCTCAACCCCTCTCAAGCTACCACATAGATGCATTGGCCTCGCGACTAAGTCCTCACACTAAAGGACATCTGACATGTTAATTCCACGAAAATAGCCACTGCCACAAACCCTAGGCAAATCGGTCTCACCGATAGGGATCTCGGTCTCACCGAGATGGGGTTGCAATCTCTCTATTTCCCTTCGTAACGTTTCGGTCCCACCGAGATGAGCGATCAGTCCCACCGAGATTGCAATGTAAACTCCCTGTTTCCCTTTTGTAACATTTCGGTCTCACCGAAATGAGCGAATCGGTCCCACCAAGTTTACGTGACCAACTCTCTGGTTAGCTTATTACCAAAATCGGTCCCACCGAGTTTGTGTAATCGGCCTCAACGAGATTACGTTATGCCCTAACCCTAACCATATCGGTCCTACCAAGTTGCATGTCGGTCCCACCAAAAATCCTAACGGTCACTAGATTTGCAAAATCGGTCCGACCGAGTTTACCAATTCGGTCCCACCGAGTTTGGCAAGTTGTGTGTAACGGTTAGATTTTGTGTGGAGGCTATAAATACCCCTCCACCTCCTCTTCATTCGTGGGAGAGCCATCAGAACGAACCTACACTTCCAACCTACATTTTCTGAGAGAGAACCACCTACATTTGTGTTGAGACCAAGATATCCCATTCCTACCATATGAATCTTGATCTCTAGCCTTCCCAAAGTTGCTTTCCACTCAAATTTTCTTTCCACCAAATCCAAATCCTGTGAGAGAGAGTTGAGAGTTTGGGAGACTATCATTTGAAGCACAAGAGCAAGGAGTTCATCATCAACACACCATTTGTTACTTCTTGGAGAGTGGTGTCTCCTAGATTGGCTAGGTGTCACTTCGGAGCCTCCGACAAGATTGTGGAGTTGAACCAAGGAGTTTGTAAGGGCAAGGAGATCGCCTACTTCGTGAAGATCTACCGCTAGTGAGGGAAGTTCTTTGTGGGCGATGGCCATGGTGGGATAGACAAGATTGCTTCTTCGTGGACCCTTCGTGGGTGGAGCCCTCCGTGGACTCGCGCAACCGTTACCCTTCGTGGGCTGAAGTCTCCATCAACGTGGATGTAAGATAGCACCACCTATCGGAACCACGACAAAAACATCCGTGTCTCCAATTGCGTTTGAATCCTCCAAACCCTTCCCTCTACATTCTTGCAAGTTGCATGCTTTACTTTCCGCTTCTCATATACTCTTTGCATGCTTGCTTGAATTGTGTTACGATTGCTTGACTTGTTCTAAGTTGCTAAAATCTGTCAAGAACTAAAATTGGGAAAATGCTAGATTTTTATTTGGTCAAGTAGTCTAATCACCCCCCCTCTAGACATACTTTCGATCCTACACATACCTAGATACTCTCATAACTATGCTCAATTCTGTCAATTGCTCGACAGTAATTCGTTCACCCACCGTAAAATACTTATGCTCTTGAGAGAAGCCACTAGTGAAACCTATGGCCCCCGGGTCTATCTTCATCATATTAATCTTCCAACACTTAGTTATTTACTTTGCTTTTTTACTTTGCTTTTATTTTACTTTGCATATTTTTCATAAAATTACCAAAAAATATTATCTATCATATCTATCAGATCTCACTCTTGTAAGTGACCGTGAAGGGATTGACAACCCCTTATCGCGTTTGTTGCAAGGATTTATTTGTTTTGTGTAGGTGAGAGGGACTCGCGCGTAGCCTCCTACTGGATTGATACCTTGGTTCTCAAAAACTGAGGGAAATACTTACGCTACTTTGCTGCATCACCCTTTCCTCTTCAAGGGAAAACCAACGCAGTGCTCAAGAGGTAGCAGAGACCACGCACGAGTCCCCCGCACCTACACAATCAAATAAATCCGCACAACCAACGCGATAAAGGGGTTGTCAATCCCTTCACAGTCACTTACGAGAGTCAGATCTGATAGATATGATAAGATGATATTTTTGGTATTTTTATGATAAAGATGCAAAGTAAAATAAAAGGCAATAAAAATAGCTAAGTGTTGGAAGATTAATATGATGGAAAATAGACCCGGGGGCCATAGGTTTCACTAGTGGCTTCTCTCGAGAGCATAAGTATTACGGTGGGTGAACAAATTACTGTTGAGCAATTGATAGATTTAAGCATAGTTATGAGAATATCTAGGTATGATCATGTATATAGGCATCACGTCCGAGACAAGTAGACCGACTCCTGCCTGCATCTACTGCTAGTACTCCACACATCGACCGCTATCAAGCATGCATCTAGAGTATTAAGTTCATAAGAACAAAGTAACGCTTTAGGTAAGATGACATGATGTACAGGGATAAACTTATGCAATATGATATAAACCCCATCTTATTATCCTCGATGGCAACAATACAATACGTGCCTTGCTGCCCCTGCTGTCACTGGGAAAGGACACCGCAAGATTGAACTCAAAGCTAAGAACTTCTCCCATTGCAAGAAAGATCAATCTAGTAGGTGATACGTCTCCAACGTATCTATAATTTTTGATTGCTCCATGCTATATTATCTACTGTTTTGGACTATATTGGGCTTTATTTTCCACTTTTATATTATTTTTGGGACTAACCTATTAACCGGAGGCCCAGCCCAGAATTGTTGTTTTTTTTTGCCTATTTCAGTGTTTCGAAGAAACGGAATATCAAACGGAGTCCAAACGGAATGAAACCTTCGGAAGCGTGATTTTCTCATCAGACATGATCCAGGAGACTTGGACCCTCCATCAATTAAGAAGAGAGGCGGTCACGACGGTGGAGGGCGCCCCCCTAGGGCTCGCCCCCTGCCTCGTGGGCCCCTCGAAGCTCCACCGACGTACTCCTTCCTCCTACATATACCTACGTACCCCCAAACAATCAGAGACGGAGCCAAAAACCTAATTCCACCGCCACAACCTTCTGTACCCACGAGATCCCATCTTGGGGCCTGTTCCGGAGTTCCGCCGGAGAGGGCCATCATCACGGAGGGCTACATCATCATAGCCCCTCCGATGAAGTGTGAGTAGTTTACCTCAAACCTTCGGGTCCATAGTTAGTAGCTAGATGGCTTCTTCTCTCTTTTTGGATCTCAATACAATGTTCTCCCCCTCTCTCGTGGAGATCTATTTGATGTAATCTTCTTTTTGCGGTGTGTTTGTTGAGACCGATGAATTGTGGGTTTATGATCAAGTCTATCTATGAACAATATTTGAATCTTCTCTGAATTCTTTTATGTATGATTGGTTATCTTTGCAAGTCTCTTCGAATTATCAGTTTGGTTTGGCCTACTAGATTGGTTTTTCTTGCAATGGGAGAAGTGCTTAGCTTTGGGTTGAATCTTGCGGTGTCCTTTCCCAGTGACAGAAGGGGCAGCAAGGCACGTATAGTATTGTTGCCATCGAGGATAACAAGATGGGGTTCTTATCATATTGCATGAAACTATCCCTCTATATCATGTCATCTTGCTTAAGGCGTTACTCTGTTTTTAACTTAATACTCTAGATGCATGCTGGATAGCGGTCGATGAGTGGAGTAATAGTAGTAGATGGAGGCAGGAGTCGGTCTACTTGTCTCGGACGTGATGCCTATATACATGATCATACCTAGATATTCTCATAACTATGCTCAATTCTGTCAACTGCTCAACAGTAATTTGTTCACCCACCGTAGAATACTTATGCTCTTCAGAGAAGCCACTAGTGAAACCTATGGCCCCCGGAACTATTCTCATCATATCAATCTCCATCACTTTATTATTGCTTTGCTTTTTATTTTGCCTTTTATTTTACCTTGTATCTCTATACCAAAAATATTATCTATCATCTCTATCAGATCTCACTTTCATTAGTGACCGTGAAGGGATTGACAACCCCTAATCGTGTTGCTTGCGTTGAGCTATTTGTTTTGTGTAGGTACGAGGGACTCGCGCGTAGCCTCCTACTGGATTGATACCTTGGTTCTCAAAAACTGAGGGAAATACTTACACTACTTTGCTGCATCATCCTCTCCTCTTCGGGGAAATCCAACGCAGTGCTTAAGAGGTAGCAAGAAGAATTTCTGGCGCCGTTGCCGGGGAGGTCTACGCAAAAGTCAACATACCAAGTACCCATCACAATTCCTTATCTCTCGCACTACATTATTTGCCATTTGCCTCTCGTTTTCCTCTCCCCCACTTCACCCTTGCCGTTTTATTCGCCCTTCCTCCGTTCAATCTTGTGTTACCATGTGCCTTCTTTTTGCTTGCATCTTCGCTTGCTAAAGGTCTATGGATCCTCATCCGCTTGCCAATATTTTTAAGAGATCCAATAATGATGAACCAATCCCTAGTGGTGTGGATGCACTAGATTATCTTTATAAGTTTTTGCCTGAAATCCGTAAATCTGAAAATTGTGATAAAGTGCTTCATGATAGATCTTTGAATAAAAAGCATGATTGCAATGATTTTATTATAAATTCTATTTATGTAAATTATGCTAATAATATGCAAAACCGTTGCATTGCCAGAATCCATGTTCCATATTTGAAGCGGGTTGACCTCTATGCTTCTCTCATGGTACAATCCTCTTTGAGATGGCAAATATTCGGAGATGACTATGAAAACACCTCTCTGGATCCTCGAATTGAAAGAAAGATTGAGAGGGGTCAAGAATCCTAATTCTCGCTATTTGGAATGGATCCAATTCTATTGAGTCTGACTCATAGTGATCATTTCTCTTTAGCAAAGAATGACCCTAAGCTTGGGGATGCTAGTTTTGCTATGTCCAATAGTCATGATTGGGGAGATTCTTCTTATGATCTTGAAAATCTATTTAAGCCCCATGATGAATATAAGATTGATAATAGTGTTTGTAATAATATTGAAAGTGGGTTTGGAAGAGTGTCAACTTTAGATCCCACATATTTGGATAACATTCAATCTTATGAATTTTTTGATAAAAGTGGGTTTGGAGAGGTCATGACTTTAGTTAATGTTAATCCCACTATTTTGGAAGAGCGTCAACTTTGCATTCATGTGGATTGTGTTGAGAATATTTTATGTGATGGCTATTTTGTTGAATTTGCTTATGATCTCCCATGTAATTATTATTAGAGAGGAAAATATGGTTGTAGAAATTCTCATGATAATAATTTACCTCTCGTTATGTTGAGCTTGCTATCGTTTCTTTCCACTTCCTTGCATATGCTAGTTTTTGGTAGCTATGATAATTTGTTTGCCTATAAGATGCCTATGCATAGGAAGTATGTTAGACTTAGATGTGTTTGTCACGTGCTTTATGATGCTCTCTTTGTGCTTCAATTCTTGTCTTTCATGTGAGCATCATTGAAATATTATGCCTAGCTAGGGGCGTTAAAACGATAGCGCTTGTTGGGAGGCAACCCAATTTTATTTTTAGTTTTTTTTTTTGCTTTTGCTTCTGTTAGGGAATAAATAATCCATCTACCTTCTGTTTAGATGTGGTTTAATGTTTTAATCTAGTGTTTGTTCCAAGTTAAACCTATAGGATCTTCTTGGATGATAGTTATTTGATCTTACTCTAATTTCCAGAAACTTTCTGTTCACGAAGACAATTGTTAAAAATCACCAGAACGTGATCAAATACTGATTCATTGTTGTTGATCAATAAACAAATTTCCTAGGTCATACTATTTTGGTAGATTTTTTTGGAGTTCCATAAGTTTGCGTTAGTTATAGATTACTACAGACTGTTCTGTTTCTGACAGATTCTGTTTTTCGTGTGTTGTTTGCTTATTTTTGTGAATCTATGGCTTGTAAAATAGTTTATAATCCATAGAGAAGTTGGAATACAATAGGTTTAACACCAATACAAATAAAGAATGAGTTCATTACAGTACCTTGAAGTGGTCTTTTGTTTTCTTTCGCTAACGGAGCTCACGACATTTCTGTTGAGTTTTGTGTTGTGAAATTTTCAAGTTTTGGGTGAAATCTTTTGATGGATTATGGAACAAGGAGTGGCAAGAGCCTAAGCTGGGGGATGACCATGGCACCCCCAAGATAATCCAAGGACACCAAAAAGTCAAATCTTGGGGATGCCCCGGAAGGCATCCCCTCTTTCGTCTACTTCCATCGGTAATTTTACTTGGAGCTATATTTTTATTCACCACATGATATGTGTTTTGCTTGGAGCGTCTTGTATGATTTGAGTCTTTGATTTTTAGTCTACCACTTTCATGCTTGCTGTACACACCTTTTTATAAAGCCATACATGAATTGGAATTTGATAGAATACTCTATGTGCTTCACTTATATCTTTTGAGCTTTATAGTTTTGCTCTAGTGGCTCACTTATATCTTTTAGAGCACGGTGGTGGATTTGTTTTAAAGAAACTATTGATCTCTCATGCTTCACTTAGATTATTTTCAGAGTCTTAAATAGCATGGTAATTTGCTTAATAATAATAATATGCTTGGTATTCAAGATTTGTAAAACTTCCTTTTGAGTGCGTTGAATACTAAGAAAAGTTTGATGCTTGATAATTGTTTTGAGATATGGAGGTGATAATATCAAAGTCGTGCTAGTAGAGTAATTGTGAATTTGAGAAGTTCTTGTGTTGAAGTTGGCAAGTCCCGTAGCATGCACGTATGGTAAACGTTATGTAACAAATTTGAAACATGAGGTGTTATTTGATTGTCCTCCTTATGAGTGGCGGTCTGGGACGAGCGATGGTCTTTTCCTACCAATCTATCCCCCTAGGAGCATGCGCGTAATGCTTTGGTTTTTGATGACTTGTAGATTTTTGCAATAAGTATATGAGTTCTTTATGACTAATGTTGAGTCCATGGATTATACGCACTCTCACCCTTCCATCATTGCTAGCCTCTTCGGTACCTGCATTGCCCTTTCTCACATTGAGAGTTGGTGCAAATTTCACCGGTGCATCCAAACCCCATGATATGATACGCTCTTTCACACATAAACCTCCTTATATCTTCCTCAAAACAGCCACCATACCTACCTATTATGGCATTTCCATAGCCATTCCGAGATATATTGCCATGCAACTTTCCACCATGCCGTTCTTCATGACACATACATCATTGTCATATTGCTTAGCATGATCATGTAGTTCACATAGTAATCGTGGCAAAGCCACCATTCATAATTCTTTCATACATGTCACTCTTGATTCATTGCATATCTCGGTACACCGCCGGATGCATTCATATAGAGTCATACCTTGTTCTAGTATCGAGTTGTAATCATTATGTTGTAAATAAATAGAAGTGTGATGATCATCATTTTCTAGAGCATTGTCCCAAGTGAGGAATAAAAAAAATAAAGGCCATAAAAAAGAGAAGGCCCAAAAAATGAGAGAAAAAGAGAGAAGGGACAATGTTACTATCCTTTGCCACACTTGTGCTTCAAAGTAGCACCATAATCATCATGATAGTGAGTCTCTTGTTTTGTCACTTTCATATACTAGTGGGAATTTTTCATTATAGAACTTGGCTTGTATATTCCAACGATGGGCTTCCTCAAATGTCCTAGGTCTTCGTGAGCAAGCAAGTTGGATGCACACCCACTTAGTTTCTTTTGTTGAGCTTTCATACATTTATAGCTCTAGTGCATCCATTGCATGGCAATCCCTACTCCTTGCATTAACATCAATCGATGGGCATCTCCATAGACTATTGATTAGCCTCGTTGATGTGAGATCTTCTCCTTTTTTGTCTTCTCCACATAACCCCCATCATCATATTCTATTCCACCCATAGTGCTATATCCATGGCTCACGCTCATCTATTGCATGAAGGTTTATGAGCTTGAGATTATTAAAGTATGAAACAATTGCTTGGCTTGTCATCGAGGTTGTGCATGATGAGAGCATTCTTGTGTGCCGAAAATGGAGCATGACTAAACTATATGATTTTGTAGGGATAAAGTTTCTTTGGCCATGTTACTTTGAGAAGACATAATTGCTTTGTTGGTATGCTTGAAGTATTATTATTTTTATTTCAATATGAACTTTTGTCTTGAATCTTTCGGATCTGAATATTCATACCACAATTGAGAATATTTACATTGAAATTATGCCAAGTAGCACTCCGCATAAAAAATTCTCTTTTTATCATTTACCTACTCGAGGACGAGCAGGAATTATGCTTGGGGATGCCTGATACATCTCCAACGTATCTATAATTTTTTATTGCTCCATGCTATATTATCTACTGTTTTGGACTATATTGGGCTTTATTTTCCACTTTTATATTATTTTTGGGGCTAACCTATTAACCGGAGGCCCAACCCAGAATTGTTGTTTTTTGCCTATTTCAGTGTTTCAACGGAATATCACACGGAGTCCAAACGGAATGAAACCTTCGGGAGCGTGATTTTCTCATCAGATATGATCCAGGAGACTTGGACCCTCCATCAAGAAACAAGAGAGGCGGTCACGAGGGTGGAGGGCGCGCCCCCTGCCTAGTGGGCCCCTCGAAGCTCCACCGACGTACTCCTTCCTCCTATATATACCTACGTACCCCCAAACGATCAGAGACGGAGCTAAAAACCTAATTCCACCGCTGCAACCTTTTGTACCCACGAGATCCCATCTTGGGGCCTTGTTCCGGAGCTCCGCCAGAGAGGGCCATCATCATGGAGGGCTTCTACATCATCATAGCCCTCCGATGAAGTGTGAGTAGTTTACCTCAGACCTTCGGGTCCATAGTTAGTAGCTAGATGGCTTCTTCTCTCTTTTTGGATCTCAATACAATGTTCTCCCCCTGTCTCGTGGAGATCTATTTGATGTAATCTTCTTTTTGCGGTGTGTTTGTTGAGACCGATGAATTGTGGGTTTATGATAAAGTCTATCTATGAACAATATTTGAATCTTCTCTGAATTCTTTTATGTATGATTGGTTATCTTTGCAAGTCTCTTCGAATTATCAATTTGGTTTGGCCTACTAGATTGGTTTTTCTTGCAATGGGAGAAGTGCTTAGCTTTGGGTTCAATCTTGCGGTGTTCTTTCCCAGTGACAGAAGGGGCGGCAAGGCACGTATAGTATTGTTGCCATCAAGGATAACAAGATGGGGTTCTTATCATATTGCATGAAGCTATCCCTCTACCTCATGTCATCTTGCTTAAGGCGTTACTCTGTTTTTAACTTATAGCGTTCGATGAGTGGAGTAATAGTAGTAGATGCAGGCAGGAGTCGGTCTACTTGTCTCGGACGTGATGCCTACATACATGATCATACCTAAATATTCTCATAACTATGCTCAATTCTATCAATTGCTCAACAATAATTTGTTCACCCACCGTAGAATACTTATGCTCTTGAGAGAAGCCACTAGTGAAACCTATGGCCCCCGGGTCTATTCTCATCATATCAATCTCCATCACTTTATTATTGCTTTGCATTTTATTTTGCCTTTTACTTTACCTTGTATATCTATACCAAAAATACCAAAAATATTATCTATCATCTCTATCAGATCTCACTTTCGTAAGTGACCATGAAGGGATTGACAACCCCTAATCGCGTTGGTTGCGTTGAGCTATTTGTTTTGTGTAGGTACGAGGGACTCGCGCGTAGCCTCCTACTGGATTGATACCTTGGTTCTGAAAAACTGAGGGAAATACTTACGCTACTTTGCTGCATCATCCTCTCCTCTTCAGGGAAATCCAACGCAGTGCTCAAGAGGTAGCAGTAGGCCAAACCAAACTGATAATTCGAGGAGACTTGCAAAGATAACCAATCATACATAAAAGAATTCAGAGAAGATTCAAATATTGTTCATAGATAAACTTGATCATAAACCCACAATTCATCGGTCTCAACAAACACACTGCAAAAGAAGATTACATCGAATAGATCTCCACAAGAGAGGGGGAGAACATTGTATTGAGATCCAAAAAGAGAGAAGAAGCCATCTAGGTAATAATATGGACCCGAAGGTCTAAGGTAAACTACTCACACATCATCGGAGAGGCTATGGTGTTGATGTAGAAGCCCTCCGTGATCGATGCCCCCTCCGGCGGAGCTCCAGAAAGGCCCCAAGATGGAATCTCACGGGTACAGAAGGTTGCGGCGGTGGAATTAGGTTTTTGGCTCTGTATCTGGTAGTTTGGGGTACAAAGGTATATATAGGAGGAAGAAGTGCGTCGGTGGAGCAACGTGGGGCCCACAAGGGTGGAGGGCGCGCCTGGGGGGTAGGCGCGCCCCCCTACCTCGTGCCCTCCTGGTTGATGTGTTGATGTAGGGTACAAGTCCTCTGGATCACGTTCGTTCCAAAAATCACGTTCCCGAAGGTTTCATTCCGTTTAGACTCTGTTTGATATTCTTTTTCTGCGAAACTCTGAAATAGGCAAAAAATAGCAATTCTGGGCTGGGCCTCCGGCTAATAGGTTAGTCCCAAAAATAATATAAAAGTGTATAATAAAGCCCATTAATGTCCAAAACAGAATATAATATATCATGGAACAATAAAAAATTATAGATATGTTGGAGACGTATCAAGCATCCCCAAGCTTAATTCCTGCTCGTCCTCGAGTAGGTAAATGATAAAAACAGAATTTTTGATGTGGAATGCTACTTAGCATAATTCTCAATGTAATTCTCTTAATTGTGGTATGAATATTCAGATCCGAAAGATTCAAGACAAAAGTTTAATATTGACATAAAAATAATAATACTTCAAGCATACTAACTAAGCAATTATGTCTTCTCAAAATAATATGGCCAAAGAAAGTTATCCCTACAAAATCATATAGTTTGGCTATGATCTATCTTCACCACACAAAGTATTTAAATCATGCACAATCCCCATGACAACCCAATCAATTGTTTCATACTTTTGATGTTCTCAAACCTTTTCAATCTTCACGCAATACATGAGCGTGAGCCATGGACATAGCACTATAGATGGAATAGAATGGTGGTTGTGGAGAAGACAAAAAAGGAGAAGATAGTCTCACATCAACTAGGCGTATCAACGGGCTATGTAGATGCCCATCAATAGATATCAATGTGAGTGAGTAGGGATTGCCATGCAACGGATGCACTAGAGTTATAAGTATTCGAAAGCTCAACAAAAGGAACTTAGTGGGTGTGCATCCAACTCGCTTGCTCACGAAGACCTAGGGCATTTTGAGGAAGCCCATCATTAGAATATACAAGCCAAGTTCTATAATGAAAAATTCCCACTAGTATAAGAAAGTGATAACATAGGATACTCTCTATCATGGAGATCATGGTGCTACTTTGAAGCACAAGTGTGGTAAAAAGATAGTAACATTGTCCCTTCTCTCTTTTTCTCTCATTTTTTTTATTTGGGCCTTTTCTCTTTTTTATGGCCTCTTTTTTTAGTCCAGAGTCTCATCCCGACTTGTGGGGGAATCATAGTCTCCATCATCCTTTCCTCACTTGGGACAATGCTCTAAAAATGATGATCACACTTTTATTTACTTACAACTTATAAACTACGACTCAATACTTAGAAAAAAATATGACTCTATGTGAACGCCTCCGGCGGTATACCGGGATATGCAATGAATCAAGAGTGACATGTATGAAAGAATTATGAACGGTGGCCTTGCCACAAATACGATGTCAACTACATGATCATGCGAAGCAATATGACAATGATGGAGTGTGTCATAGTAAACGGAACAGTGGTAAGTTGCATGGCAATATATCTCGGAATGGCTATGGAAATGCCATGATGGGTAGGTATGGTGGCTGTTTTGAGGAAGGTTTACGGTGGGTGTATGATACTGGCGAACAGTATGCGGCATTAGAGAGGCTAGCACTGGTGGAAGGAAGAAAGTGTGTATCGGTGTTCAAAACTAGGGGCACATTTTTGTACCCCTTTACCTGTGCACGGGCAGTCAGAGCCGTGCCTGCGACCACAGCAAGCAGAGCGAGGGAGGTGAGCCAAGGTTAGACCGAAGCCCAAGACGAAGCAAAGCAACGACAAGGACCAAGGCCACAAAGATTAGATGGACGAAGCAGGTTTCCCGGCAAGGACCCTTGCCGGGGCAGCTCGCCCACGCCAGCCAAGCGAGCCACCCTCGAGCCCACCAACACTCGACAAAGGCATTGGGACAGGGCTCGGGTGGCACCTCTGTGGTGGCATCCAGATCTTTGTGAAGACAAAGAATAGTCAAAATCAAATGAGGATAGGAAGGCAGACATCCTCACCGAAGAAACCCACAAGACCCCCGGCAAGATCCTTGCCGAGGACGCCTGCTCGCCACGGCAAGACCCTTGCCGGGCCACCTAGCAAGGCCCTCGCCAAGCACACCAGCAGGGCCACAGTCAGGCCCGCACCAGCCAAGTCTCCGCCGCCGTTCGCATGCAGCTGCCGACCCAACCAGCTGGGCAGGCACCTGCGTGGCAACATGCAACCCTTCGTGGAGGCTCCACCACTGCGCCACCTCAGCTGCCTGCCTGCCTACATGGCGTCGCATGCATCGCTGGCCAGGGCGCGTGTCGAAGCTTGGAGGAACGGCGACGGACGAGACGGGCCCCGCCCCCGTCCCTGATAAAGTGAAGGGACAGCTAAGCCTCGCATTAAATGCACCTTGTCCTGTAATACGAGGGATAACCTCGTGCCACTGTAGACCTTTCCACCTCCTGTGTGCCACTGTGGCAGCCCCTTTTTCCTATAAAAGGAGGCCCGAGGCGACCAGGAGAAGGATTCGGCTTTTTGGAGCTCGTTACACTCCGTAGCCAGCTCAAGAACTCAGAATACATCCACCAAAGCAGGACTAGGGTTTTACGCATCCTCGCGGCCTGAACCTGGGTAAACAAACAGCGTGCTCTCTACTAGACCCGCTCTTCTCTCAACCCCGCGCCCCGCAACTGCAGTAGGGATTCTTGTGATCACATAGGTGTCGTTTCCCACCGACATCTTTGGCGCGCCAGGTAGGGGGCGCATTTGTGAGAATCTGGTCTGGTAGTTAGCCTAGCGGTTCTTTATCCCCATGGCCCCAAAGAAGAAGACGACCACGGCGATTGGCTCGTTGGGGGCCGAACGGCCCGTGCCGGTGCGGACGAGCAGCGGACCGGTCGCGGACAGGACTCGGGCCGCGGCCCGCGAACACCAGCACCACCCAGGCAGTCGGAGCCTGGCGAGCGGCATCGTTCGTGCACCAGACGGGTCGGCCCCACGCCGCCGGACCCAAAGACGGAGCTGGGCCCCCTGCCGGCGGCGCGGGGCCCTCCGGGGGTGTCGTTGCGCCGACTCCGGGCGGCACGGTGACCTCCAGGACGCATACCCCGGCGACTACCGCGCGTTCTTCCCATGGTGTGCGCGCCGAACAGCGTCACCACGTTGGTGACCCTGGGCACCGCCGTGGGAAGAGCCCTGTGCGTCGTCAGCAAGACAAAGGAGTTCAACACGCTCGCCGAAGCACTAGTGAAAATGGCACGTAGCCGCTGGGTTGTGACAGAGCTCCTTCTAACATAGTTAGAAGTCGAAGCGCGCCGTGATCCACTCAATTGTCGCTGCCACCCACGCCAGCGGAAGCCTTGGCATGCGCACAGCTGCTCCTCGACTTCCCTCCTGCTGCGGAGAAGCTCGATGAGTGGAGGGCCACCATCCGGAGCCTCGTTGCCGTCACGAACAAAGACGATCCGCGACCGGCGGGGCCCTCGGGTCGGCGCTCCACCGAACCACCACATGCTGGCGCCGGGAGGACCGGGGGAGCTGCGGCCATGGTGCACTCTCCTCCTCCTCGCCAGCCGCCGCGGGCGTCGGCCCGTCGCGACGACGCTGGTGATGACATCTCCATAGCGTCGTCCGATCCATGGACCCTCCACGACCAGCGCCAGGTCCTTCGGGAGCGAGCTCATGAAGACGCTTGAACCACCGTCAAGCGCCGATGCGAAACGCGCCGCCAGTCGGACAAGCGGGCATGACCCGCTACTGACCACCCGGCATCGGGGGGCCCCGGCGGCCTACCTTACAAGGTGGGCTGCCCGGCTTTTACGCGTGAGCTGAGGCAGTTCCAGTGGCCGTCCCACCGCATGTTCAAGCCCGACGTCGGCGAGAAGTACACCGGTAAGACAGCATTCATCACCCCATGTGGTACGTATTGCTTTTTACGGATGTCTTTCGGGTTGAAGAGTGCTGACTCAACGTTTTCAAGAGCGGTTCAAATTGGTTTTGAACCTCAGCTCCATAGAAATATGGAAGCCTACGTGGATGACATAGTGGTCAAAACCAAGGACGGGCCGACTCTTGTGCAAGATCTAGAAGAGACATTTGCCAACCTGCACAAGATCAACCTCAAGGTGAACCCTGAGAAGTGTGTCTTCGGCATCCCGTCCGGCAGGCTTCTCGGGTTCTTCGTCTCACAGCGCGGGATCGAGGCAAACCCAGACAAGATCAAGGCTATTGAGCAGATCGAGGCGCCCAAGCGGATCAAGGATGTGCGTCGGCTCACCGGCTACGTTGCCGCCATGAGCCGGTTCATCTCCAAGTCTGTCGAGCGCGCCCTTCCCTTTTTCAAGATCTTGAAAAAGGCGGGCCCAATAGAGTGGACCCCCATAAGCCGAGGCCGCACTGCAGGACCAGAAGAAATACCTTTCCTCCACGCCAATACTAGTTGCGCCTAAACCACAAGAGCCGTTGCTGATGTATATGGCGGCGACGAATCAAGTGGTCAACGCCGCACTAGTGGCACAGAGGAAGGTCGACGAGGAGGCAGCAATGGCGGCAGGACCAGCGGATGGCAAGCCGAAGATTCCCCCGGCAGGGCCTGGTGCCGACAAGGCGTGGCCCCCGGCAGAGTCTGGTGCCACCAAGGCGATGCCCGCGCGGTCAAGTGAAGTGGTGCCCAAGAAAAAGATGATGCAGCACCCGGTTTACTTTGTCAGCTCCCTCTTGCAGGGGGCTAGGTCAAGGTATTCCGGTCTGCAAAAATTGCTCTTCCGCCTCCTTATGGCCTCGAGGAAGCTGCGTCACTACTTCCAGGCCCACGAGATCACTGTCGTCACCCGCCTCCCGTTCCAACGGATACTGCACAACCCGGACGCAACCGGAAGGATTGTGGAATGAGCCTTGGAGTTGTCAAGCTTCGGCTTAAAGTTTGAGAGTACCTCGACAATTCAGAGCAGAGTCTTGGCGGAGTTCATCGCGGAATGGACCTCGACGCCTAACGAAGAAATCTAGGAGACTACTCTCCCTGGCAAGGAAGGAGACCGCAACTGGATCATGTACTTTGATGGAGCCTTCTCGCTGCAAGGCGCCGGTGCCGGTGTGCTACTCGTCGCACCCACCGGAGAGCACCTCAAGTACGTGATCCAGATGCACTTCCCCAGGGAGATGTCCACCAATAACACCGCCGAGTACGAGGGATTGCTTGCCGGTCTCAGGATCGTGGCAGACCTCGAGGTTAAGAAGCTCATCGTCAGGGGTGACTCGTAGCTCGTTGTCAGGCAAGTCAACAAAGATTATCGGAGCCCACTTATGGAAGCATACGTAGATGAGGTGAGGAAGCTGGAGGAACGCTTTGACGGTATCCAGGCGGAGCACGTCCCCCGAGCGGAGAACGACATCGCCGATTACCTGTCAAAGCATGCCGCATTCAAGCTACCTGTGGAACCAGGTACCTTTTTGCTCCGGTTAACTCAACCATCCGTCGATCCATCAGTAGGGCAGTGCAAGCGGAGAAAATCAGGTCCCGGCAAGTACTTTCTTACCGAGCCCCCCGGAGCTGCCGGCAAGGGTATTGCCGCAGACGCTGAGCCTGCCCGAGAGCAACTGCCTCCGGCAGGGCGTCAGGCCCTGGCCGTAGAGACAGTCGCTCCCATGGCGGCAGAGATGCCTTTGGTCCTTGCCGTCGAGCCTCAGGCTGCGGCATGGGCGCAGCATACCGTCCAATTCCTCCAAACAAGTGAGCTTCCTGAGGAGCAGGAAGAAGCGGAGAAAGTAGCCCGTCGGTCCGCACTGTACCAGTTCGTCGATGACGTCCTGTACCGGAGAAGGCCGAACGGTGTGAAACTCAAGTGCATCCCCCGAGAGGCAGGACTAGAGCTGTTGGCAGAGATACATGGAGGCATATGTGACTCCCACATAGGGTCAAGGGCCCTTGCCGGGAAGGCGTTCTGGCAAGGTTTCTTCTGGCCCACCGCCCTCCAGGATGCGACAGCACTAATCACCAAGTGTGAAGCGTGCCAGTTCCATTCAAAGAAGCTTCATCAACCAGCTCAAGCCCTTCAAACAATCCCTCTCTCCTGGCCATTCTCGGTCTGGGGGCTCGACATACTGGGCCTTTTCCCCCGCGCTGTCGGGGGCTTTGAGTACTTGTACGTTGCGATCGACAAGTTCATAAAGTGGTAAGAGGTGGAAGCAGTGAGGAAGGTGACTACTCAGTCAGCCGTCAAGTTCTTCAAAGGACTGGTCTGCCATTTTGGTGTGCCAAATAGAGTCATCACCGACAACGGCACACAGTTCACAAGCCACACCTTCATGCAGTACATCCGAGACCTCGGCAGCAAGGTCTGTTTAGCTTCTGTGGCACATCCACGGAGCAACGACCAAGCGGAGAGGGAAAATGCTGAAGTGTTGCGAGGCTTGAGAATGAAGACCTTTGACAAGCTGCACGAGAGTGGAAGGCGCTGGATTGATGAGTTGCCGGCGGTTCTTTGGTCGACCAGGACAACGCCAAATCGAGCCACCGGCCAGACACCTTTTGCCCTGGTATACGGGGCGGAAGCAGTTCTCCCCATGGAGCTCATACACGGGTCACCTCGAGTGCTCGCTTATGATGAGCTTGAGCAAGATCCGTTGCGCCAAGATGACGCGACGCTCCTTGAGGAAGATCGTCTTCGGGCGGCTGTGAGAGCGGCACACTACCAGCAAGCCTTGTGTCGCTACCATAGCCGCAAGGTTCATGCCCGAAGCTTTGAGGAAGGCGACCTTGTTCTTCGGCGCGTTCAGTCGGCCAAGAATTCCAACAAGTTCACGCCGAAGTAGGAAGGCCCTTATCGGGTAATACAAGTCACCAGGCCTGGCGCAATCCGCTTGGAGACCGAGGATGTCGTACCAGTGAGCAACTACTGGAACATCGAGCATCTTTGCAAGTTTTACCCATAAGGCGCGGCTTGCCGGGCCTCCTGGAAAACCACCTTTTGTACAAGCTTTGCCGACAAGGCATGTGACCCTTTGTACAAAGCCAGGCGCAGACCCTGAGCATAGATAAATGAAGCGCTAGCACCCTAAGTTATAGCATGCATGTTAGGTCGAGTCTCGTCCTTGGTTAGGGTTGATAGTGCTTAGCGGCGGCTAACCCCTAGCTTAGAGTTCGAGTGCGCGTCTTTCTGTTCTTCTCTGTCTTCTTTGGTTCGCAGGACACATGAATATCCTTGCCGAGCTGCTTTGGAAGAAAGGGGATGGACCGGCACCCGGGCCCCGGCAAGCCAGTATTGCCGGGGGCTACAAGAACAAAGATCCACCCGCGGCAAGCCAAGGTTGCCGGGGCTGCAGATTCAGATAAGTTTCTCTATCCCTTATCATGCGTTTCGTTATGGACTGAGGTATGTGAAACCTCGTTTTATCCTTAGGCTACCGTGCTCCCCTCATTCCGAACCCTAGGACTTGTTTACTGGGACCGAGTTTGGTCGTAGTCGCGGCAGCAAGGACACGAAGCGAGGAGCCTAAGCCCACCTCATCCCTGCCTCCGCCAAGGGCGTGAGAAAGGTCGAGCAAAGTAGGGGGACGGCAAGGCCTGTTGCCGGGCGAGAAAACGTTTATCTTAAAGGTAACAAGGATTTACTCCTTGTCGTGGGTTTTACCTGCGAACAAAAAACCCGGCAAACATCCCTTTTTCATTAAAAAAACATCCCGTACAGGTACAGTTCATACGAAATGAAAAACATGAACAAGGGGATTACAAGTTTTAAATTCAACAAAGGCCCGAAAGCTTACAAGACTAAAAAGAGATAAGATGACCGTAATCCCTTTCTTGTCCCTCTCCTCAGGAGGCAGGTCAAGGAGGCGAAAAGGGCAAAAGGGGCGCCTAGGCGAGCTACGAGCAGCAGAAGACACCGAGAGAACACCTCGGCAGCCGCCCATGGGCAGGCCGGTGATGACGGTGCTGGGAAAAGAGCTGGAAGACGAGGCGGTAGGACCGGCGGTACGTGGCGAAGGCGTCGGTGCCCGCATACTCTAAGTTGACGGCCTTGCCGCCCGCCCTCTTCCTCTTCCGCAGCCTCCCGACGCCAACCGCCCAAGGAGACGGCCCCGAGAAGTTCAAGAAGCTGGCCCCGCCCCCGGCAAACCCCTGCCGGAGGAGAGGCCAGGTGCTGATGCTGCTGCTCCCGCACCCGCCCAGGTGTGGGGCATCCGACGCCTAGTCGGATTCGTCCCCGCTATCCGCCCCGCTGTCCTCCTCATCACTTTCACTCGAGGAAGAGCTTCCATTGTCAGAATCTCCATCGGAGGAGCTCTCCACGCAGCACTTCAGGCGAGTCCCAAACTCCCCGAAGACCTTGACAGAGAGTAGGCCGTCCTCCATCAATTTGAAGTAGAGGATGAGCCCCGCCGTCAGGCTGTGGATGCGAGCAAACGTCTTCCACCCACGACGGAGGTACATGACTCGAGGAGCCGGGAAGTCGACGTCGACCCATGTGCCCCCATTCCCGCAACCCCTCATGTGCAGTCTGAGGGATTGGGGTCGGTCACGCTCCATCTCCCGAGCAAACGGGGCGGGAAGACGAAGATGGCGACGCGGAGGCCGGCGCAGCCTAATGAAGAACTCGCGGGGCTGGTCTCTGACATGGCCTTCCATCGGGAAAGGCACCATGGGCGGGGGCGAAGCTGGCGCGCCGCCCCACCCTCCTCTTCCCTGAGCACTACGACCTCTGCCCCGGACTCGCCCACGGCCTCGCCCCCTCCCCCTTCCCCTCGCAGCCGGCTCTACCACCACGGGCGCAGGAGGAAGAGGGACGCATTGTCGAGCGGCGACCCTCGCCGCCACTGTCGAAGGACCGGGATTCCCTTTCTCCATGACGAATGAAAGGAGGGAGCGGAAGCAAAGGGAGGTAGAAGATGGAAGAATGCGGGATGCCATCTCCCCTTCCTGCTCTTTATAAAGGAACGGGGTTGGGGCTCGGCCGCCCCGCTCGGTCAATCAAGACACGGGAGGCGCAGGGAACCAGGACCGACCCGCTGCCCCAACCAGCAACGACCCGGTTTTCCGCCTCCACCGTTTGCCACCCCGAACGCATGAAATACGCGTGGCAGACGTGCAGAACCGAGGGGACAGATGAGGCGACCTCTCCCCACCCCGTGATCGTGGGGACTAGATGACTTGAAGACCGCGCCTCGGCCCCATTCAGTAAATGAGCCGCGCCTCCACGCCTCCCTCCCTTAACGGGGAAGGCGTGAGCCGCCTCTTTACTGCGATGTGACGCATGCGTGTGAAAACTGCCCCACGCATGCCACCCACGTCACGCACGCCCCTCCACGCCGCACCACGCGCGCGGGTCGTGGGAAGCACAGCGCGCGAAAAATCTTACCGCGGTAAAAACCGCCCCGCCTGCCCGCGCACTGTTTTGGGCCTGACCCAACAACGTGTCGCGCTTATGTGTGGCCCACGCCCGGGGGCTCCTGTTGGTGTACAAAACTAGGGGCACATTTTTGTACCCCTTTACCTGTGCACGGGCAGTCAGAGCCGCGCCCGTGACCACACCAAGCAGAGCGAGGGAGGTGAGCCAAGGTAAGACCGAAGCCCAAGACGAAGCCAAGCAACGACAAGGACCAAGGCCACAAAGATCAGATGGACGAAGCAGGATTCCCCGGTAAGGACCCTTGCCGGGGCAGCCTCAGCAGCCCCGGCAAGACCCTTGCCGGGGCAGCTCGCCCATGCCAGCCGAGCGAGCCACCCTCGAGCCCACCAACACTCGACAAAGGCATTGGGACAGGGCTCGAGAGGCACCTCTGTGGTGGCATGCAGATCTTTGGGAAGATAAGGAATAGTCAAAATCAAATGAGGATAGGAAGGCAGACATCCACACCGAAGAAACCCACAAGACCCCCGGCAAGATCCTTGTCGGGGATGCCTGCTCGCCATGGCAAGACCCTTGCCGGGCCACCCGGCAAGACCCTTGCCGGGCCACCTGGCAAGGCCCTCGCCAAGCGCACCAACAGGGCCACCGTCAGGCCTGCACCAGCCAAGTCTCCGCCGCAGTTCGCATGCAGCTGCCGACCCAACCAGCTGGGCAGGCACCTGCGTGCCAACATGCAGCCCTTCATGGAGGCTCCACCACCGCGCCACCTTAGCTGCCTGCCTGCCTACATGGAGCCGCATGCATCGCTGGCCAGGGCACATGTCGAAGCTTGGAGGAGCGGCGACGGACGGGACGGGACGGGCCCCCGTCCCTGATAAAGTGAAGGGACACCTAAGCCTCGCATTAAATGCACCTTGTCCTGTAATACGAGGGATAACCTCGTGCCACTGTAGACCTTTCCACCTCCTGTGTGCCACTGTGGCAGCCCCTTTTTCCTATAAAAGGAGGCCCGAGGTGACCAGGAGAAGGATTCGGCTTTTTGGAGCTCGTTACACTTCGTAGCCAGCTCAAGAACTCATAATACATCCACCAAAGCAGGACTAGGGTTTTACGCATCCTCGCGGCCCGAACCTGGGTAAACGAACCGCGTGCTCTCCTCTAGACCCGCTCTTCTCTCAACCCCGCGCCCCGCAACCGCAGTAGGGATTCTTTTGATCCCATAGGTGTCGTTTCCCACCGACGGTGCGTATAATTCATGGACTCAACATTACTCATAAAGAACTCATATACTTATTGCAAAAATCTACAAGTTATCAAAGCAAAGTATTACGGGCATGCTCCTAGGGGGATAGATTCGTAGGAAAAGACCATCGCTCGTCCCCGGCCGCCACTCATAAGGAAGACAATCAATAAATAAATTATGCTCCGACTTCATCACATAACGGTTCACCATCCGTGCATGCTACGGGAATCACAAACTTTAACACAAGTACCTCTCAAATTCACAACTACTCAACTAGCATGACTCTAATATCACCATCTTTATATCTCAAAACAATTATCAAGCAATCAAACTTCTCATAGTATTCAACACACTCATAAGAATTTTTTTACTAATCTTGGATGCCTATTACCTTAGGAAAAATTTCTCAATTTAAGAAAATTACCATGCTGTTTTGTAGGACTCTCAAAATAGTCTAATTGAAGCATGAGAGAACAATATTTTCTATAAAAAAAATCCACCGCCGTGCTCTAAAAGATATAAGTGAAGCACTAGAGTGAAAACTATATAGCTCAAAAGATATAAGTGAAGCACACAGAGTATTCTAACAATATCCGTATCATGTGTGTCTCTCTCAAAAGGTGTGTACAACAAGGATGATTGTGGCAAACAAACAAATAAAGACTCAAATAATACAAGACGCTCCAAGCAAAACACATATCATGTGGTGAATAAAAATATAGCTCCAAGTAAAGTTACCGATGGGAGTAGACGAAAGAGGGGATGCCTTCCGGGGCATCCCCAAGCTTTGGCTTTTAGGTGTCCTTAGATTATCTTGGGGTGCCATGGTCATCCCCAAGCTTAGGCTCTTGCCACTCCTTGTTCCATAATCCATCAAATCTTTCACCAAAAACTTGAAAACTCCACAACACAAAACTCAGCAGAAAATCTCATGAGCTCCATTAGCAAAAGAAAACAAAACACCACTTCAAGGTACAGTAATGTACTCATTATTTATTTATATTGGTGTTAAACCTACTGTATTCCAACTTCTCTATGATTTATAAACTATTTTATTATCCATAGATTCATCAAAATAAGCAAACAACACACGAAAAACAGAATATGTCAAAAACAGAACAGTCTGTAATAATCTATAACTAACGCAAACTTATGGAACTCCAAAACATCTCCCAAAATAGGACGACCTAGATAATTTGTTTATTGATCAGCATCAATTGGAATCAATATTTTATCATGTTCTGGTGATTTTTAACAATTGTTTTTGTGAACAGAAAATTTCTGGAATTTTCAGCTAGATCAAATAACTATCATCCAAGAAGATCCTATAGGTTTAACTTGGCACAAACACTAAGTAAAACATAAAAACACATCTAAACATAGGTTAGATCAAATATTTATTCCTAAACAGAAGCAAAAAGCAAAAAAACTAAAAATAAAATTGGGTTGCCTCCCAACAAGCGCTATTGTTTAACGCCCCTAGCTAGGCATAATAGCAATGATAGATCTAGGTATTGCCATCTTTGGTAGGCAATCCATAAATGGTTCTCATAATAGATTCATATGGTAATTTTATTTTCTTCCTCGGGAAGTGTTACATGCCTTTCCTTAACGAAAATTGGAATCTAATATTCCCTTCCTTCATATCAATAATTGCACCAATCGTTCTAAGGAAAGGTCTACCAAGAATAATAGGACATGAAGGATTGCAATCTATATCAAGAACAAAAAAATCTACGGGCACATAATTCCTATTAGCAACAATAAGAACATCATTGATTCTTCCCATAGGTTTCTTAATGGTGGAATCCGCAAGGTGCAAGTTTAGAGAGCAATCATCAAAATAACGGAAACCTAGCAAATCGGACAAAGTTTTTGGAATCGTGGAAACACTAGCACCCAAATCACACAAAGCATAGCATTCATGATCTTTAATTTTAATTTTAATAGTAGGTTCCCACTCATCATAAAGTTTTCTAGGGATAGAAACTTCCAACTCAAGTTTTTCTTCATAAGATTGCATCAAAGCATCAACTATATGTTGGGTAAAGGCTTTATTTTGACTATAAGCATGTGGAGAATTTAGCACGGATTGCAACAAGGAAATACAATCTATCAAAGAGCAATTATCATAATTAAATTCCTTGAAATCCAAAATAGTGGGTTCATTAATATCTAGAGTTTTGATCTCTTCAATCCCACTTTTATCAATGTTTGCATCAAGATCTAAAAACTCCGGATTTTTGGAACGCCTTCTAGGTAAAGGTGGATCATATTTAGTCCCATCATTATCAGGATTTATATTGCAAAACAACCTTATTCATATTACCCATAAAGCTTTTTTGTTCCTTAAGCTCGTTTCTAAAGAAATTATTATGCTCAAATTGTAAGACCATAAAACTCCTGACGTTGCTTTCGATCTCTTCTAACCTTTTAAGGTGAAGATCACCAAATCTAGGTAGAGACATCGTGACAAGCAAGCAATCCAACACACAAGCAAACAAAGAAGCGAGCGGAAAAGAAGGCAAACGGAAAAGAGAGGGCAAATAAAACGGCAAGGGTGAAGTGGGGAGAGGAAAACGAGAGGCAAATGGCAAATAATGTAATGCGGGAGATAAGGGTTTGTGATGGGTACTTGGTATGTTGACTTTTGCGTAGACTCCCCAGCAACGGCGCCAGAAATGGCTCATTGACGGGAAATCAAATCTTGACTTGACTTGGTGTAGGCCTCCCGGCAACGGCGCCAGTAATCCTTCTTGCTACCTCTTGAGCATTGCGTTGGTTTTCCCTTGAAGAGGAAGGACGATGTAGTAAATCATCATAAGTATTTCCCTCAGTTTTTGAGAACCAAGTTATCGATCCAGTAGGAGACCACGCACGAGTCCCTCGCACCTACACAAACAAATAAATCCTTGCAACCAACGCGATAAAGGGGTTGTCAATCCCTTCACGGTCACTTACGAGAGTGAGATCTGATAGACATGATAAGATAATATTTTTGGTATTTTTATGATAAAGATGCAAAGTAAAATAAAAGGCAATAAAAATAGCTAAGTGTTGGAAGATTAATATGACGAAAAATAGACCCGGGGGCCATAGGTTTCACTAGTGGCTTCTCTCAAGAGCATAAGTATTACGGTGGATGAACAAATTACTGTTGAGCAATTGATAGAATTGAGCATAGTTATGAGAATATCTAGGTATGATCATGTATATAGGCATCACGTCCGAGACAAGTAGACCGACTCCTGCCTGCATCTACTACTATTACCCCACACATCGACCGCTATCCAGCATGCATCTAGAGTATTAAGTTCATAAGAACAGAGTAACGCTTTAAGTAAGATGACATGATGTAGAGGGATAAACTCATGCAATATGATATAAACCCCATCTTGTTATCCTCGATGGCAACAATACAATACGTGCCTTGCTGCCCCTACTGTCACTGGGAAAGGACACCGCAAGATTGAACCCAAAGCTAAGCACTTCTCCCATTGCAAGAAAGATTAATCTAGTAGGCCAAACCAAACTGATAATTCGAAGAGACTTGCAAAGATAACCAATCATACATAAAATAATTCAGAGAAGATTCAAATATTGTTCATAGATAAACTTGATCATAAACCCGTAATTCATCGGTCTCAACAAACACACCGCAAAAGAAGATTACATTGAATAGATCTCCACAATAGAGGGGGAGAAGAAGCCATCTGGCTAATAACTATGGACCCGAAGGTCTAAGGTAAACTACTCACACGTCATCAGAGAGGCTATGGTGTTGATGTGGTAGTCCTCCGTGATCGATGCCCCCTCCGGTGGAGCTCCGGAAAAGTCCCCAAGATGGAATCTCACGGGTACAGAAGGTTGCGGCGGTGGAATTAGGTTTTTGGCTCTGTATCTGGTAGTTTGGGGGTATGTAGGTATATATAGGAGGAAGAAGTACGTCGGTGGAGCAACATGGCGCCCACGAGGGTGGAGGGCGCGCCTGGGGGGGTAGGCGTGCCCCCTTTCCTCGTGCCCTCCTGGTTGATGTCTTGACGTAGGGTCCAAGTCCTGTGGATCACGTTCGTTCCAAAAATCACGTTACCGAAGGTTTCATTCCTTTCGACTCCGTTTGATTCTTTTTCTGCAAAACTCTGAAATAGGCAAAAAACATCAATTCTGGGTTGGGCCTCCGGTTAATAGGTTAGTCCCAAAAAGAATATAAAAGTGTATAATAAAGCCCATTAATGTCCAAAACAGAATATAATATAGCATGGAACAATAAAAAATTATAGATACATTGTTGACGTATCAGAGCCCCCTAGGGCGGAAATAGTTTCTGCCCTAGGCCATTATGTCGGCCCATCGGCCCTATAAAAAGAAGAATCTGGAGTCCTTGCGTCTAAGACAAGGAAGTCGAAGCTGTGAAAGACCCCCCCCCCCTATACCGACATAACTGACTAGGTCATGTAACCCAATGGTTCCTAGTTGCAAGTCCACCATTGACATGCAATTGTGCACTTTGATCCTTTTTGCCCTAGTTTGAAAATCCATCCTTTGACTCATAACTAGGCCCGATTTTTTTCACCTCAGTTGCAAGTGAATAATTGACTCTGTAAGTGCATCTAGTGCCACCACTTACTGTTTTTGGAGTGTTGACGACAAACTTGCTTAATCCCTGGATATTAGGTTTAACCTTCAAAGATGACCCTTGAAAATGTCTGAAGACATTGATGATTTTGGTGGAACTTAAAGACTTTAGTTTGAAGACAATGGGACATAGTCTTTTGTTGAGTGAACCTAATACTGGTTACACTTGAAGACTGTGATCTTCCAGATGGTTAGGTGTCATGTCTTGAGCATCCAAGAGCCATTATGGATTGTCGGTGAATGAGTTTGTGAAGGTTGCAGAAGTCTACCTTGAAGATTTACCTGAGTGATTGTATGAGGTCTAAGTGATCTTAGTTCAAGGAGAATAAGGTAAGGACTTGGTCTTCTGAGTTAAATCTCAGCCTCTCCATCCAGGCATACAGATTTCACGGCAACTGAAACTGGTCAAACAAATCATGTATCTTCACCGAGCAACTGATTTTATCTCTTCACTACTTTACTTTCTGTTTTGTATTATGGAGCCTTTGCTTGCTCATCCATGTGTGAAGATGTTGCTTGAAGATCCTAAAAAAAGACATTGCTTGAAGACACACATCATGATACTCTTCTCTGTCTTCCAGTTTGTAGTTCTTAAGGTTGTTTGCTTGTATGTTTGCCTATTCTATATTTAGTGCTAACTAGTTTGCCTGCTATCTCTGGTCCTAATGTCATTAGCTCCTTTTGATTGTGCTTAGCGTAACTTTACTCTAGTCTTGCTTTTCTTCGCATATGTTTAGCTTCTGTATAATTTAAAGACATTTCCTGTTTCAAAGACTTCCATAAAAATCTTCCACTCATCCCCCTTTGGTCGATAACTAGCCCTTTCACACTCCTAGTTTCATGTCCACAACCAGCCCAACTCTGTTTTAATCCCATTGCAAGTACACCATTGACATGCAACCGGGTCATTAATCCTTTTTTCCCAGTTCCACCCTTGACTTGCATTTGTGCACTGACTTTGTTTTGCCTCAGTTGCAAGTCCACCATTGACTTAAATATGGATGACTTTTTTTCTCCAATTGCAAGTCAAACATATCGCAACTCGGTCCAACTCATTTTCTTGTCCCAATGGCAAGTCCACCATCGACATGCAACTGGGCCTTGATCCCTTTTTTTGCCTAGTTCACCCTTGACTCGCAATTGGATCCGATTTTTTTCTGCCTTAGTTGCAAGTCCACCATCGACTTACAAATATGACTGCCTTTTTTTTCTCCAACTGCAAGTCAATTATGTTGCAACTCGGCCCGACTCTTTTTCTTGTCCCAATGGCAAGTACACCATCCACATGCAACTGGGCCTTGGTCCCTTTTTGGCCTATTTCACCCTTGACTCGCAATTGAATCTGATTTTTTTCCGCCTCAGTTGCCAGTCCACCATCGACTCGCAACTAGGGATTTTTTGGCCTTTTACCCATCATATTAAGTTTTTTTTTGCAAAATGGCCTAGATCTATTGGTGCCATTTCCGTGTGTGTTGTTTTGTGCAACAACAAATAACATGAAACACATAAAAAGGCACAAATCTAGTGCTGAATTGTTTTTTTAGACACTGCCAAATTGTTTTCTATATCTGTGCTAAAAGAAAAATGGGCATACACAGATATAGCCCCATGGGTGATTAGCAACAGCCATAAGGCCCAAAAACTAACTAGGGCTGGGTGATGGGGGAAGGTGTCGATGGAAGAGGATTGTACTGAGGTGGCCAACTAGAGAAAAGAAAACAACAAAGAAAAAAACCAGTGGGGGAGGTGGGCACAAACACATGAAGTCAACTTAGATGAGATATAGATGAGTCCTAAGCACACACTTATCTTAACTAATTGCACCAGCTCACATGCGTACAATCGTTTCGACACATGCGGTTAATTAGGAACCTTTCACGTATGGAATAAAATGAGCTCCCTTGTGTACTTAGGGCATCTTTAAGACGGACTCGCAAACCACCCGCATCCGTTTGAACCACGCTGTCCGGACCGCCGAAGCCATCCACGTGGGCCTGTATCGGTCCACGGAACGGTTCGGACGCGTTTTCTCCCGCAAACTGGGGACAAACGTGGGGGAGCTTTGCGGGAGTCCGGACACCTAGGAATTCGACACCCTTGGCCCACCCAAAAACCTTCCCGGACCCCGCGCCCCCATCCTCCCCATTTTATCTTCTTCCTTCCTTCTCTCTTGTCTTCGACACCGCTCCACCACCCCGGCCGCAATGCCACTCCCCTACCGGAACTCTACATCTCTGTCACCTCCAGCACTCCAGGAGGGCTCCACCCCGCTTCTCCTGCGTCGACATTTAATCCCTGTCCTCCGACCGCCCGCCAGGTACCATCCGCTCCTGCTATACTAACCATGCACGACAATTGTTCGATGAATCGTTGAAGCTAAAAAAAGTTTTCCCTTCTTTCTAGCAATGGATTCTGATTTGGAGTACATATACGAGCAATATGTTGAGTCATCTGATGACTCATCGAATGAGGGGGAGTACTATGATGAGACGGTGATGATGCATGTGGTCCTTGAAGAC
The DNA here is from genome assembly GCA_032464435.1 of Aegilops umbellulata. Taxonomy (NCBI): domain Eukaryota; kingdom Viridiplantae; phylum Streptophyta; class Magnoliopsida; order Poales; family Poaceae; genus Aegilops; species Aegilops umbellulata. The sequence continues at coordinate 35,192,187 of CP136056.1, read as the reverse complement.
GCGAAGCGTATGGAGGAGCATTTTTTCAATTTCAAGGGCTCGATCAAGGGTCATCGAGTGCTCAACCGCAACAGGGCACGTGGCCATTTGACACTGATGGCCGACTACTTTTCCCCCAGTGTACTCTTCGCTGACCATTTTAGTTGACGTTTTTGGATGTGCAAGACTGTCTTCGATCGTTTGTATCATGGCATTCGGTCCTATGATGACTACTTCATCCTGAAGAAGGACACCGTGGGAACGATTGGGTTCTCTGGTTACCAGAAGTGCACGGCCGCACTCCCGATGCTTGCATATGGTACGGTCGCTAATTCATGGGACGAGTACCTATGGATATCTGAGAGCACATGCGGACATGCGATGGTCAAGTTTGCAACTGTTGTGGTTGAGGTGTTCGGACCACAGTACGTGAGAGAACCAACTATGGCAGACACCGAGAGACTCTTGGCAATCTCAAAAGCAAGATGGTGGCAGGTTTGCTTGGCTCTCTTGACTAGACGCATTTGAAATGAAAGAAATGCCCGAAGGCTTTACAAGGGAAATATCAGGGTCACACTAAGAAGCCCACCATAATTGTTGAAGCAGTTGCATCACAAGATCTTTGGATTTTGTATGCTTTCTTTGGCATACCTGGGTCTCATAATGACATTAATGTGCTGCAGTGATCACCGTTGTTTGCGAGGCTGGCTGAAGGAAAAACTCCTCCTTGGCACTATACTATCAATGGACATGAGTACAACATAGGGTACTATCTGGTTGACGGTATCTATGCTCCCTGGGCTACCTTTATCAGCACCATCTCTAACCTAGTTGGCCAGAAAAAAGCTCACTTTGCCCAAAAACAAGAAACAACTAGAAAGGATCGAGAGGGCATTTGGAGTCCGGCAGGCCCGTTTTGCAATTATTCATGAACCTGCTAAACAATGGGATCCGGAAACCTTGTGGGAGGTGATGACGTGTTATGTGATCATGCACAACATGATCGTCGACGATGAGGGTGATGCTGCTGTCACAACTCTAGGATTTGAGAACATGGATGATCCTATCCAACTTCCAGACCAGAATTCCGCCACATTTGAAGAGTTTATTCAAATGCATCAACAAATTCGGCATTGACCAACTCACGAGCAGCTGAAGGAAGATATGATTGAGCATCAGTGGGTGGTTAAAAGGGAAAACAACGTTGGGATGTAACATTTGAACATTTTTATATTTGAACTACTGCTGCATGCGGCTATTTGAACGTCTGTACCCTATGTATGCGGCTATTTGATCGTGCGGAATTTAAAAAATAAGAAAGGCTGAATGTAAGCGGCTACAGTTGGATGGTGTCCTCCCGTATCCGTGTTCGCGGACTGATGCCGGGGGAATTTGCGGGTCGCCGTTGGAGATGCCCTTATACCGTGACAAAGGAAACTCCCTTTGTAGTTCATATGTTTATATGCTTCATTATGCAGACTATTTTACATTCATGTTTGATCACAAACTTCACCCATGCAATATCATCAGCAAAACTAGTAATAGACCAGCATCTAACATGATGCAAACTCAAACCATTTCCTCGAGAATGTGCATCTCTTGACGGGGCATACGGGGCCATGCAACTGGGCAAGCATGATTGAGTGCTTCGCGATCAAGCCAGCGGGGCCGTGAAAATTCTCTGACCACGGGAGAGGATCGCCTTGGGATCATACTTCCTCTTCCGCTCCATGAATCTGGCCCACTTGGCTGGACCAAAGTGCTTCTTCTGCCAACCGGTCTGGTCGGCGTAGTACGGCAGGTACTGCACGCACGATATCCTGGCCTCCTCGCAGAATCGTAAGATCTCCTCGTTCTGCTCCTCCAGGCGCCCAAGATCGCCCTCGGACACGGCCGACCGGAGGATCCCAACCGTGTAGAACACCTCGTCCTCCTCTGGGAACACCGCCGACGTCTCGCTGTCCCACCTGTTCCGGTTCATGGGGTAGACGAGGACGGGGCCCATGGCACCGGTGACTCCACGCCGGAGGATGTCGTGGAAAACACCGGCGGCGAAGTCGAGGACGCGGGAGCGCGGAAGGAAGAGGTTGAGCCAGGGGTGCGGCACGTCCCACAGGCCGACGGCGCGGAGC